>CM060889.1:1457500-2897500 GCA_030762935.1 Hymenopus coronatus | reverse complement strand
CTCCCAGAGGAGAAGAAAATCCCCACGCCGGTGCTGGAAATCGAAATCGGATCCCCCGCGTCAGAAGCAGGCGCTCTGTGACTACGCTGAAGCGACGGACTTGTTTCTTTTGTCACTAATAGAGAATAGAAGGTAGAGCAAGTCATATTTTTAGAAAAAGGTTTTGTGTGTACGTGTGTGCGCGTGCATGCGTGATTCGATGAACAGCATACTCAAAAACGAAAAGTCGGTTAAATACCAAACTTGGTATTTAAATGTAATATCTTCCTAAGATGCACAAGGAAGATTTTTAAGGAAACCCCCCTCCCCCTAACCCAAATTGTCCCTTGCATGAAAGAACGTTTTGATTTTCACTAGAGCCAAAAAAGGATAACGGTATTGATTAAAATGCCGAACGTTTAAGATATTTTCAGGACAAATTGAGCTTTCTGGGAATATCTCTGAAATCCCTTTCACTCTGAATGACTGGTAAATTGTAAGAGAGTACAAAATCTTGGTGGATCTCGTTATAGTCACAAATTGCACCTTTTTGTGGAGCACCATTTCCGGGATGTGCTCCTAATCATACATACAGATTGGCGTTTCACTTAGCGACCACTTCTTAAAAGCCTTGACTATCGCTTAAGCCTACTATAGTCACGTATTCCCATTTTATCTATAGGAAAATTTGTAATAAAAGCATTTCTGCGCTTGCTTATCGCGAATTAGATAGAGGAATAAACTTTTTTCAAAATAGTCTGTTGAAGAATGGGAAAAGAAAGCAATGTAAATTAAAAGCTCTGATTTTTTTACTTTCTCTACACGTACTATGTACATAGTGTATAAAGAAGATATAGTAATGCACCCAAAATTCGATACCGAGATGTCACCGGAAATACATGTTTTGGGTCCCCCTGAATAAAAAAAAACAAAAACATTTTTAGAAACAGGTCCGTGTGTGTGTGTGTGTGTGTGTGTGTGTGTGTGTGTGTGTGTGTGTCTGTCTGTCTGTGGGCAGCATAGCTCAAAAACAAAAGTCCATTAAATATCAAACCAAGGATGCGACAGGAAGCGTTTCCGAAAAATTTTCGCGCCTTCAACTACCCTTTACATGGAACATTTTTCGAAAATTTCGATTACTTCAAAAATGGATCTACGATTTTGATTAAAATATCGAATATTAAAGATATTTACCTGACAAATGAAATGTATATCTTGAATTTTCTGGGATTAGCCTCTGTAGACTACTTTATCTTAGATGAAGTTTACGGAATTTTGTATAACTGGCAAACCGTAAGAGATAGACGAAAACTTACCTAACAGAAAATGTAGAGCACGTTAAAGCACACAATTTATGTTATATACATTTTTTTCGTGGAGTGGATCATTTTTGAGATATTCCTTGTTGTTGGTTTCAGCTTTAAAAAACTTGTTTTCTCATACGGGAATTTGTCAACTCCTGTCCATAGAAACAAAGGAACTTCAGTCGCATAGCAACAGGCTTTTGATTATCACTTTAACCTATGGTACTCCCTTGTTTTCCCTTCTACTTGCATGGAATCAGTAACTGCTCTTTTTCTTTTCTTTTTTTTTTTCTTTTTTTTTTTTTCCTCCTCTCGATTAGCATGAAGTAAAAAGAAGCATAAGCTTTTTAATCTTACTTTATTGCAGAGATGTAGAGAAAGTTCTTATGAATGGAACACATGAGATTTTTTCTCCATGTTATGGAAAGAGCCATCATAGCGCACGTTCTTAAATCATTTGATTAACGTTTAAAGCCCACTGTATTCCCTTTCTTCATTCTTTTGAGCCCACTTCTCCCTGATTTTGAGATCTTCAAATAGTGATACAACTAGGATATGGTTTTGGGAGAGTTTTAAACGCTTAGTTGCTTTATCTGTTCGCCCTTGAGCATGAAATACTGCATAAAAGTCAAAGCTAGACGTTGCAGTAGGTATCGAGTTAAAATGTTGTATTTGAAATGTTATTGATATTATGATCGAATAAACAATAGTGTATATGAAGACCCCCTAGAAGTTTAAGGATTTTAGGGGAACAGCCCTCAGATTTTGATCCTTTAATCTAAGTGTTTGAGAAGCAAACTATCGAATTAACGTACAAAGTTACTTACCAAGATTCTCTTAAAAGTTCAAGGGCTGTTATATGTTAGCGTTTTATACTCTCTTTTATATGCCGACCCTAACCTCAATTAATTATCATGGCCATGGTGTGTACTCGTTTAGTTACTCTTTGGATTATCTCATTTAGATTTACACGCATTCATTTATACTCACATTCATACTTTGAGACTCTGGGGAGGATAGGCAGTAATCTGGGATAGAAAAAATTCCCACCTGCAAACCGGGAATCGGCCCGGGACCCCTCGTACAATAGGCAGGTGCTCTAACACCCAGATAAATGTTCGTCTTCACTGTTAATGCTTATTTGAAATCGTTACAAAATTAATGTTTATGTGGAGTATCTCCTAAGAGTGCAATATTTGTAGGGTTGTTTCCAAAATAACTATTCATATTATAAATATACAATGCAGTCGGAAAATGAACACAGTAAATGTAACAGTATGCTTACATTTGTGACCGTTATTGCTCATTTATGAACATAAGACGTCTGTAGAGGTCTCTTCCGTTCAATCAGTAACACCAACATTAAAAGTAGAGCAATTTACCATAGTTACCAGACGTACTAAATGGTTGCAGTATACTTCTTGAAGGACGTTTGTGTTTATCATGAAATATTTTCCAATTAGCAAGAATACAAACTCATTTGTTTTATGTCGCCCTCCGTGGTGTAATGGTTACCATGCTAACTTCATATGCCCAAGGTCGCGGGTTCAAACCGGCGGAGGACGATGGATTTTTTTGGGCGTAAAAATTCTTAGCATGGCTTCCTTCGGAAGGGAACTAAAGCCGTTGGTCCCGTGTCGTAGATTTACGACACGTAAAAGAACCTTAAGCCGGATAGAGAGGCCTCTGAGCAAAATTAAGCGGTCTTTCACGCCCAGTATAGAATGGGACGTTGAGAACCACAGCAGTTAAAGAGCGTCCATAAATAACACGCCATTTTATTTGTTTTATGCAGAACTGAACTATTAATTTGGTTCCCAGAAATAAGAACAACCTCGAGTAGAAAATGAAAATCGTATGTCTCAAGGTAACCTAAAATAAAGGATAGCTTTATTGATTGATTCCTAATCTGAAAAATGCTGAAAATCCTTAAAAGTGTTCAAAATTACCACATAAAAGGAAAATAAATTAAATGGGTTTAAAGTATACATGTCGAAAAATAAATTTAAATATGCTTTTTTCAGGAGAGCGTATCCGAGTTTTCCCCAAATCCAGCACAGACCACGGAATACCTCACCCTGAAGATGCCAAGCGCAGTCCTTAGCGAAACTTCGTGATCTTCTACAACATGGCTTACAAGCCCGACAAATAAAACCTGTTTTATTAATCTGGACGCCGGCCGTGAACGCTTGAGGTTGTTATTTTCCCGCTAAACCACAAGAAGATCTCACTTTTGAGATATCATACCCGAGTCTTTGTCCAGGAGTTTCACTACCAGTTACAGAGCTACGGGGATTTGGATTTGTTCCGACCAAACATAGCTGTTATATTGGTCAGTGAAACAGATTTCAATAAATCCGAGATTTTAAAAGCCCAACTACTATCAAAGGAAAAATATAGACATCTTAGAAAGAAAATGGGAAATCATCCTGTAAAGAAACACAGAATCTTCATTCTAAGAAAAAAAAATCTGATGTGTTCCATTAACATGGCTTTATCTATATCTCTGCTACAAATTAGTTTTAAAGAGCTCATGCTTCTATTTACTTCATGATAATAAGACAAAAAATTAGCAGAAATAGTCTTATTACTTGCTTCCTTGTTAGTATAAACGAAATAAGGGAGTACCATAGGTTAAAGTGAACGATAGGGAATTAAAAGTGGGTGTATACGCTAGCGTGAGCATACATGGGAACGATAGGGAATTAAAAGTGGGTGTATACGCTAGCGTGAGCATACATGGGAACAATAGGGAATTAATGGAGGGTGTATACGCTAGCCTGAGCATACATGGGTACGATAGGGAATTAAAAGTGGGTGTACACGCTAGCCTGAGCATACATGGGAAGGATAGGGAATTAAAGGAGGGTGTTTACACTAGCGTGAGCACACATGGGAACGATAGGGAATTAAAGGAGGGTGTATACACTAGCCTGAGCATACATGGGAACGATGGGGAATTAAAAGTGGGTGTATACGCTAGCGTGAGCATACATGGGAACGATAGGGAATTAAAAGTGGGTGTATACGCTAGCGTGAGCACACATGGGAACGATAGGGAATTGAAGGTGGGTGTATACGCTAGCGTGAGCACACATGGGAACGATGGGGAATTAAAAGTGGGTGTATACGCTAGCGTGAGCATACATGGGAACGATGGGGAATTAAAAGTGGGTGTATACGCTAGCGTGAGCATACATGGGAACGATGGGGAATTAAAAGTGGGTGTATACGCTAGCGTGAGCATACATGGGAACGATGGGGAATTAAAAGTGGGTGTATACGCTAGCGTGAGCATACATGGGAACGATAGGGAATTAAAAGTGGGTGTATACGCTAGCGTGAGCATACATGGGAACGATGGGGAATTAAAAGTGGGTGTATACGCTAGCGTGAGCATACATGGGAACGATAGGGAATTAAAAGTGGGTGTATACGCTAGCGTGAGCACACATGGGAACGATAGGGAATTAAAAGTGGATGTATACGCTAGCGTGAGCACACATGGGAACGATAGGGAATTAAAAGTGGGTGTATACGCTAGCGTGAGCATACATGGGAACGATGGGGAATTAAAAGTGGGTGTATACGCTAGCGTGAGCATACATGGGAACGATGGGGAATTAAAATGATTGTATACGCTAGCGTGAGCATACATGGGAACGATGGGGAATTGAAGGTGGGTGTATACGCTAGCGTGAGCATACATGGGAACGATAGGGAATTAAAAGTGGGTGTATACGCTAGCGTGAGCATACATGGGAACGATAGGGAATTAAAAGTGGGTGTATACGTTAGCGTGAGCACACATGGGAACGATAGGGAATTGAAGGTGGGTTATACGCTAGCGTGAGCATACATGGGAACGATGAGGAATTAAAAGTGGGTGTATACGCTAGCGTGAGCATACATGGGAACGATGAGGAATTAAAAGTGGGTGTATACGCTAGCGTGAGCATACATGGGAACGATGGGGAATTAAAAGTGGGTGTATACGCTAGCGTGAGCATACATGGGAACGATAGGGAATTAAAAGTGGGTCTATACGCTAGCGTGAGCATACATGGGAACGATAGGGAATTAAAAGTGGGTGTATACGCTAGCGTGAGCACACATGGGAACGATAGGGAATTAAAAGTGGGTGTATACGCTAGCGTGAGCACACATGGGAACGATAGGGAATTGAAGGTGGGTTTATACGCTAGCGTGAGCATACATGGGAACGATAGGGAATTAAAAGTGGGTGTATACGCTAGCGTGAGCATACATGGGAACGATAGGGAATCAAAAGTGGGTGTATACGCTAGCGTGAGCATACACGGGAAAAATAGGGAATTGAAGGTGGGTGTATACACTAGCGTGAGCATACATGGGAACGATAGGGAATTAAAAGTGGGTGTATACGCTAGCGTGAGCACACATGGGAACGATAGGGAATTAAAGGTGGGTGTATACGCTAGTGTGAGCATACATGGGAACGATAGGGAATTAAAGGTGGGTGTATACGCTAGTGTGAGCATACACGGGAAAAATAGGGAACTGAAGGTGGGTGTATACACTAGCGTGAGCATACATGGGAACGATAGGGAATTAAAAGTGGGTGTATACGCTAGCGTGAGCATACACGGGAAAAATAGGGAATTGAAGGTGGGTGTATACACTAGCGTGAGCATACATGGGAACGATAGGGAATTAAAGGTGGGTGTATACACTAGCGTGAGCATACATGGGAACGATAGGGAATTAAAGGTGCGTGTATACGCTAGTGTGAGCATACATGGGAAAAATAGGGAATTAAATGTGGGTGTATGCACTAGCGTGAGCACACATGAGCAAGACAGGGAATTAAAGGGCATGCTATGGGGGAGGGGGAAACCTAACCGAGGCTCAGAGTATTAGATGTATATTTTCAGCCCTTTATGGCCCTTTTCTAGGTCGTTTATTGTGTTTTTCGGCTATTTTTATGGGTTTTCTCAAGAATTTTAACGATGATTTGTATTGCGGTGTGCTGTTTTTGTATTATTTTGTTCTGCTTACAGATCATTTATAACACTTCGTGAGGGTATTTCGATTGCCAGGACAACTGTTTCGAATACTTTTTATGCCATTTCATACAATTTGGAAGGTGTCTAGGTCTGCTAAATTCAGGGCGCTCATTAAACATTTTGCTCTTTTTAACTGAGTTAACCCCATTTTGTGGCTATTTAAGAATCTAAAGCTGGTATTTTGGGGTTTTCAGAAGTTTTTGCTCATTTTTTGTATTATTTTTTCATTTAAAAGCATTTTAATACGTCTCGTTTGATTTTAGTGACTGTAGTCTTTTCACATGTATGTTTCGGGATTTATCGGATGATTTTAGTGTTGCAACAGTTGTTTGAATGCTTTTTAATGGCAACCCATATCATATGGAGGATAGCTATTTGTGAGTATTCATCATGCTTTTTTTTTTAAACTCTTTTCATTTCACGGTTTTTAGGATTTTTTCAGACGTTTTTGTTCATATTTAGCTTTATTTTGCAGTGTTTTCTAATGTTTTTTTAGCACTTTTACAGCCATTTTTCTACTTTTTGAGTCTATTTTTCAGTGATTGTACTGCGTTTATATATATTTTTCAGGATTTTAAAGGTAATTTTTAGCCTTCCCACTGTTGTTTAGTATGCTTTTAATGTCACCATTTGGGTGAGGGTGTTTAGGACTGTAGGAGATTCAGGATATCGATCAGGGATTTTAGCCCTTTTCAGGCGTTTAGCTAATATTTTACAATATTTCCGCAGTGCTTTAAAAATATTTTATCACTTTTATAGACATTTTACCGCATTTTGAGTTCTATGTCGTAGTATTTTGTAATGCTTTCTGTCTCCCAATAGATTTTTTCCGACTTTTAAGTTATTCAGAACTATAGGGTAGTGTTAAACCCTCAGGCACACCTCAACACACTTTGAATGTATTTTTTGGAAGCTCTTTAAAAACTTTTCTGACACCATTTTAGTACGTTTAGGAGCACTTTAAGCGTATTTGAGGCAATGTCCTTTTCATGCGGACTTGTAGACCCTTTTCTTACGTTTGATGGTAATTTGTAACATGTTATGCTAGTTTATATCGTTTCAGCAACAATTTTATGCATTTTTGCAGTAACTGATGCAGTAACGTTTCAGTGTTTCTGACGTTTTTCACACTATTTGCAACGTTTTATAGCATTTTCAGATGGTCCTGAGCAGTCTGATCACTTTTATAGCATATACAACCAATATTTTACAGTTTTGACATGTTTTTCCCCATTTTGTGTCACATTTATCTGTATATACTTAACGTAATCGGTGTTACAGCCAAATTACACACACACACACACAAATGTAATTAAATTGTTAATATGCCTCGCACAACCACAGACTATTTTCATTAGCAGTAATAAGGCGAGGTGTTAAATTTTGCTCTCTCTCTCTCTCTGCTCTAATATCATAACGAAAATACCCAAGATAAATGGTGAGAACGTACCGAAAAGTTCGCATACTTATAAGGGAATAAGAACTTTTGAAATTGAATGGCGAGTTAATTATTCAACTCCCAATCATTGTACAGAGATTGAACATTTAATGGCACATCCTCCCCTTTACCCCTTATAATAATAATAATAATAATAATAATAATAATAATAATAATAATAATAATAATAATAATAATAATAATAATAATAATAATTTGGTATAGCTCCGGCTATTCCTTAAGCCCCTGATACTCACGCAAAACCATGTGGACATCAGCGGCACGTCCTAGTCTCCACTCAATAGTCTTTCAGCCTATAACTGAAATAGCTGTGGCAAATTCATCGACAGGAAAGGTTAACCTCCACCTAACAGCCTTAAAATCCCACGTAGCGTGTTAGTACTTACTACCTTGGGCTTTGGGAGAATCATTTATAGGAATGGTCAAGTTACTTGTTTGATAATTACAATAAAACAATAAGGATATAAATATAAATCTTCGTGCCGTCCACTTTAGTCCAGTAGATATTTAATATCATAATGCAATAACTCTTAGAGGTGAAGCTAGTGTATTCCACACTACCAGGCCATAAGTTAACCTCTTTGGAATATAAGTGTGCGACCATCGAGAAAAAAGTATTCTGAATTGCTAATTATAAAATATAGGTTGATTAATTTCAAATTAGTTTTCTTTCTATATACAATTATTGACAACTTGAATACACGAGGATTATTAAAAGGTTTTGCAGTTGATAATGACGTTATAACCTAATTCGATTCTATTTTCTTTTTCTGTACTTTGTCGGCAGCATTTAAATATTGAAAGAACTATCAAAGTTATTTAAGATTACGCTACATACACTTATTTTTAATTGTTTTCTTTGTTATAGTGTTACAGCACAGATTCCAAGACGTGGCAGACGATGTCGAGTATGCATGCTAATTCATTTATTACAAGAATATCACTGATTTAATCAACTAGTATGGATTTGGAAATACTACACTTTTCCTCCTGAAAGCATTTTTTTGCTACTTCTACCCATAGGAAATAGAGTAAATTTATTGAATTCTACTAAAACTTCCACATTGAGATTTCACCATAAATATATGTTTTTAGGATCCTTACTTTTTTACAAATCTAATCTAATACATTCACATGGCTTTCTCAACACATTATCATTTAATAATGGATATAAGGCAACTCTCACGAAAGCTCATTTTTCTGTATAAACATCTTAATCGAGATAAAACTTGTAGAAATAACTACATTATACAAATGTGAATGCAAAGGAGATTTCGATAGTTGACTATTTAAACGTACGAACTCCTTTCATGCAATCAGGAAAAACGATTGAATATCGAAAAGAAATAATTGAGTAATTCACACATGAAGTTGATAGTGAAGTTATTGTATTACTTTCTCTATACGTACTATGTACATAGTGTATAGAAAAGGTATTGTATTGCACCCAAAAATTCGATACCGAGATTTCACCGGAAATACGTGCTTTGAGACCTCCTGAATCCAAAAAAAAAGCATTTTTAGAGAAATGTCCATGTGTGTGTGTGTGTGTGTGTGTCTGTGGGCAGCACAGCTCAAAAACGAAAAGTCTGTCAAAAACCAAACTTGGTATTTAGGTTTGGTATCTTCCAAGATGCGACACAAAGATATTCAAGAAAATCCCCCCACCCCCAACTACCCTTTACATGGAACTTTTTTCGAATTTTTTTTATTTTCTTAAAAATAGCTCTAACGATTTTGATTAAATTATCGTATATTAAATATACTTATCTGACAAATAAAATGTATATTTTGAATTTTCTGGTAATAGTTTCTGAAGACTACTTTATTCTGGATGAATTTTACGGAATTTTACATAACTGCTAAACCGTAAGAGATAGACAAAAACTTACCACATAAAAATGTAGAGCACATTAAAACACACAATTTACGTTATATACTTGTTTTTCGTGGAGTATGTCGTTTTTGAGATATTCCTTGTTTTTGGTTTCACCTTTAAAAAACTGACTTTTCTCATACAGGAATTTGTGAACTACTGTCCATACAAACATAGGAACTTCAGTGACATAGCAACCAACTTTTGACTATCACTTTAACCTATTGTACTGGATTATTTCGCTTCTACTTACAAGGAAGCAAGTAATAAGACTATTTCTGCTAATTTTTTCTCGATTAGCATGAAATAAATAAAAGATAAGCTTATTAACAATAATAATTTACAGAGATATAGAGAAAGTCATGTGAATGGAGCACATGATATTTTTTTTTATTTAGCAACTTTAAGGTATGCTATGTTAAATCCGCTCCATGATGAATACCTAATGAGCATTATGGACATTTTAAGCATGTCTTGTGTAGAGAAAGCAAAGAGCATGGAGCAGAGCTTTAAATGTAAGTCGTCGCAGGCGGATGTTGTTGCGGACATACTTTTTGTGTTGTGGCGTGTATTTGATACAGGAGCACTGGCTTACAATTACATGAGTGTGTAAGTGGAACACGGGAAAAACAAGCACCTAGCGTCAGATAATCATTGTAGCGTGGACAGATTATGTTACATTACACGTCACAAGTGAGGACGAAATGTTGCTCGCCGTGCGGACTCGGCGGCCAATCAAATTTTCGCCATTCAACAAGAAATCGCATCCAGCCCATAAAACATCTATATGGACGTTTATTGTGATATCATAAAATATGGGCAGAAGCTGAGAATGTAGAGACATCTGATATGAACTTTCTAGTTATGTCATTCAGGATGGACTTACGATTTTTACTTTCTCTATACGCACTATGTACATAGTGTATAGAGAAGGTATTGCACTCCACCAAAAAAGTCGATACCGAGATTTCACCGGAAATAAACGTTTTAGGGTTCCCTGTATCCAAAAAAAAAAAGCATTTTCACAAAAAGGTCCGCGCGCGCGCGTGTATGTCTGTGTGTCCGTGTGTCTGTGAACACGATAACTCAAAAACGAAAAGTCGGTAAAATACCAAACTTGGTATTTAAGTTAAGTATGTTCCAGGGATGCGACACGAAGATTTTGAGAAAAATCCCCCAACCCCAAACTACCCTTTACATGGAACTTTTTTCGAAAATTGTTATTTTCTCAAAAATGGCTATAATGATTTTGATTACATTTCGTATATTAAAGATATTTACCTTACAAATAAAATGTATATCTTGAATTTTCTGGGAATAGTTTTACTAAATTTTGAATAACTGCTAAACCGTAAGAGATGGACAAAAACTTACTACACAAAAAATATAGAGCACGTTAAAACACACAATTTATGTCATATAATTTTTTTTCGTGAGTTCATCGTTTTTGAAACATTCCTTATTTTTGGTTTCTGCTATGAAAAACTTATACTTTTCTCATACAGGAACTTGTCAACTCCTATCCATATAAACAAAGGAACTTCATTGACATAGCAACCAGCTTTTGACTATCATTTTAACCTATGGTAGTCCCTTATTTCGCTTCTATTTACAAGGAAGCAAGTAATAAGACTATTTCTACTCATTTTTTCTGATTAGCATAAAGTAAATAGAAGTATAAGCTTTTTAAGAATAATTTGTTGCAGGGATATAGAGAAAGTCATGTGAATGGAACACATCAGATTTTTTCCCTTTCTTTACACTTTAGCGAGTGCGGCCATGGGGACTGAAGTTAAATATGGTGGGAAATGTATTTTCTGCGAGCAAATATGTGAATGTCTGTCGCAAGGTTTCTTGCTAACACATGTGGATTACTGCTGATTTCTCATTTAGGCAGCGAAATTGTAACTGAGGGGTTCCAAGCGCCGAAGACTAGCTAGGACCTCTTCCCGACATGGAGTGTAGAAATGAAGTAAACATTTTATTTAATATAATTACCTTTTATTTAGAGCACAATTACAAGCAACTTGTTGCAGCATAAGTAGTTGGTACACCATATATACGCCTTTGTCAGCAAGTCTTTTTTCCCCCCTTTTTGCTTTCTCTATACTCACTATGTACATAGTGAATAGAGAATGTATTGCACTCCACCAAAAAATTCGATACCGAGATTTCACCGGAAATATATGTTTTAGGGTCCCCTGTATCCAAAAAAAGTATTTTCAAAAAAAGGTCCGTGTGTGTGTGTGTGTGTGCGCGCGTCCGTGTGTCCGTGTGTCTGTGAACACGATAACTAAAAAACGAAAAGTCGGTAAAATACCAAACTTGGTATTTAAGTTTAGTATCTTCCAGGGATGCGACACGAAGATTTTGAGAAAAATCCCCCCACCCCAAACTACCCTTTACATGGAACTTTTTTCGAAAATTTTGATTTTCTGAAAAATGGCTCTAACGATTTTGATTAAAATATCGTATATTAAAGTTATTTACCTGACAAATAAAATGTATATTCTGAAATTTCTGGGTATAGCCTCTGAAGACCACTTTATTCTGGATGAATTTTTCATAACTACTAAACCGTAAGAGATGGACAAAAACTTAACCCATAAAAAAAGTAGAGCACGTTAAAACACACAATTTATGTTATATACATTTTTTTCGTGGAGTTGATCGTTTTTGAGATATTCCTTTTTATTGGTTTCAGCTTTGAAAAACTTACACTTTTCTCATACAGGAATTTGTCAACTCCTGTCAATACAAACAAAGGAACATCAGTCACATAGCAACCAGCTTTTGGCTTTCACTTTAACCTATGGTACTCCCTTATTTCGGTTCTACTTACTATAAAGCAAGAAATAAGATTATTTCTGCTAATTTTTCTCGATTAGCATGAAATAAATAAAAGATAAGATTATTAATAATAATAATTTACAGAGATATAGAGAAAGTCACGTGAGTGTAACACATCAGATTTTTCGTATTTATAAATCTCCACGCAAGTCAGCTTGTAGTTGAACTGGCACTGTAAGATTGACCCACAGTCCCTGGCAGAGTCGATTTCTTTCAGCAGTCCACTGGACCGATATCAACGAAAATACTCTTTCCACAGTAACGTTGTGCGGGGATAGAAAATAAATACTCGCTTAATTTTAGCAGTTGGCATTTGAGTTCAGGAATTTCGGTTTTCTTAAGAAAGTAAATCCACATTTCTTGCACATTCAGACATCCATTCTTCCGAGTCACGCTTAGTTTCTAAAACGCTCTTCAGATACATATCTTGCTGAAAACAATTGTCGCCTGTAATCTTCACACGAATTTTAGTCAATTATATAATAATGTTTTCAATCATCACCCAATTTTGGGTTTCGGATAGCGTCATTCAATTAAATGCTTGATATTTATGACAAGAAATAGCCCATTTCTCCAAGTAATCAAATGATGTGCCGTTGTCTCTTCCTCAAATTTCAAATGAAATTAATTATTTCTTGGTAGGGTCCTCATTCTTTAATTTGTTCAAATGCATCTTCGTTTGCATGCCAATATAATTGTCTGTCTTCCTTTCATTCATACATTTTTGAGCGTCAATTAATATATTTCTTATTTAATTATATATTTTATCCTCTCCACGCTTTTAATATTGTTATCAAACAGAGCCAAATTTTACTGCTGACTACTGAAAAAATCTGAAATTATTTTAAGTGGCCTTTCTTCAGCGCCAAAAATGTTTTAATGAAATCCAAAGATAACAATTCTCTCAATTGCGGGCATTAACGACAACCATCTTCTTTTTGAGTGGGATAGAGGAGTCACGTGATTGAGATCAACGTATAAGCAGAACTCTCTCAGCATTTATGTGCTTACTGTGTGTATTGAAAAATAATTAAATATTTTGATGACGATTATTTCACTGTGGACAGTTAAGACACCAGTAGCAGATGATATGTTATTGTGGTGAATATGGGCGGAACATCCAATTCCTTTTACATTTTTTCCTAGTTCTTCTTTAATTATATGAAACTCATTCCGCTAGCCGTGTCAATAAAGCCCTCCAAGTTGTTAATGGTATAGTATTGTCTCCATAGAAAGCCATTAATGTATCTAATGGAATTTACAGTTCTCTTAAAGTGTCTAGACAAAACTTTGCAGTTGACTCCCGCGTTATGTGAAATTTGTGATTGTTTCCTCTCAGTTACTCACGGAGGTAAGGCCGGTGTGGGCCTTATTAAAAATATTCTCGCACACACTCTGCGTCGAATGCATAAAACAATTGCAAGCAGTTTCCTATTTCGTCATACGCATCGAACCACAAGGCTTCAGATGTATAACACTGTAGCATTGGTCCTGGCTGTAGACTGCTTTGCGGTGACTTTGGAGTCAGGACACATCGCGGTATTCAGTTTAACAGCAAAGAGAACCGAAAGATTTAAGATGCTTGACACCTTTATAAGCTATTGTTAGTTCTGCAGCTGCGAGCGAGCAATTCTTCTTGTATGATACTTCGTAGAAATGTGATGCCCACACCGGTCTTACCTCCGTGAGTAACTGATAACGCACATAACGCTTCCGATCGCTTTTTATTTTAAATACAAAAAATACTCTTTTGTGTAATCATACAAAAAGCCAGACCTCCTTTCACCCTTAGGCATTGTCGTAAGCTATGATAAGATAAGTTTATTAAACGGTAAACAGTCAACAATTACACTTTAGAAAGATCGTCTCATGGGATCGCCATTCAAATGGGAACTGCCCGATTCTTCCGCGTGGCGCTGCTTAAATAGTTGCAGTCCCGTAGTACTACTGGAGGAGTCTAGTATTTTCTCGAATGATAGCGCTAGATCTAGAAGATACTGCGTCGCCGATACAGGATACGCAACATGCAACGCCATCTGTGAGACTACCTTGATAACATAAATTTCTGGACATAAATAAAAATAAGTGAGGCTGCATAGATGGCGTTACTTCAGTACTTGAACCTGTGACTTGAACTAGGCTCTATGCAAAATCGAGATAATATTGGGCCTTTTCGGGAAGATGGGACTAGATGGTCCCTAACTGTAACGGTCCCGAAGGCAGAAGTTTTTCTAGGTGATCAGACCCATAGCTGGTATACTAAAGTAAGAAGTATGTCGTCGTTAGTTGACATCCACGTGAGATTTAAGGAAGTTCATTGGAAGATATCACACTTCAGAGGTGATAGGAACGCAATGTGTATAATCCCGGTGGAAGAGAGAACCTTAATCAAGAAATATCCGATAATGTTAGCTCTGCTAAAAGTAAGATATAATAAGTTTACGTTTGATATGAATTGTCGTTTGTAAATACATTGCTGACTCTAACTTAGTTACTATGAACCATTAAATTTGAAATCAATATATATGGTTAATTATCCCCATTTTATTTTGGACACATAGGCGACTGCACTCGTATGTTGTATAGGCTGAGTATAAATGCCTAGCCGGTCTTGAAGGACGCTACGCTATGTATTTACATCAATATGAAAGAGATTCTTCGAACAACAATGGCAGACGCTAGGAGTATTGCTGCAGCATATTCCAAGGAACATGTAGAAGAAATGTTCAAACATGAGGCAAATAAACTGCCGAATTATTGCATAGAAACCATTGTGTAAAGTGGCATTGTATGAAAAACTTTAAGTACAAAAGGATAAAATTGCAATTGAAACAATGTCACAGTATCAGTGCTCCGCATGATTCCAATATAGAACAATCTGATGTGTTCCATTCACATGACTTTCTCTATATCTCTGCAACAAATTATTGCTAAAAAGTTAATGCTTCCATTTACTTCATGCTAATCAGAAAAAAATTAGCAGAAATAGTCTTATTACATGTTTCCTTGGAAGTAGAAGCAAAATAAAGGAATACGATATTTTAATAAAAATCGTTAGAGCCATTTTTGAGAAAACCAAAAATTTCGAAAAAAATTCCATGTAAAGGGTAGTTGGAGGTGGGGGGGAGGGTTTCTCAAAATCTTCGTGTCGCATCCCTGGAAGATATAAATACCAAATTTGGTATTTTACCGACTTTTCGTTTTTGAGTTATCGTATTCACAGACACACGGACACACACATATACACGGACTTTTTTCTGAAAATGTTTTTTTAATTAGATAAAGGGGACCCTAAAACATATATTTCCGCTGAAATCTCAGTATCGAATTTTTGGGTGGAGTGCAATACCCTGTGCGGGCAACACGGAGTAGAGAGCTATTGTACTGTAGCGGCGATAAGACAGGTAGGTGCATTTCTCATTTGTTTAGTGGTGCAAGTGCATAATACAAGAATCGATTGAAGAATTCCACTCCAGGTTTAAAGAAATTATGGACCTGAAACCTGGTATTCAATTGTTTGCTGCACCTTTTTCTGCTGCAGTTGATACTATGACTGCTGCAACTAGTAGTGTTAGATTTGCAGGATAACAAATTCCAGAATCTGAGTGACTTCTATACTAATTTCTCTCGATTATGCTTTCCAGCTTTGCTACTCGGTAGCTTAGCATATATAGGGGAACCCGGGGCAGGATGGAACACTTAACATTTGAAATTTTATAAAAAAGTAAATATTAAAGAAAAAGAACTACAAAATGAGATATAAATTCGTTGAATGTGTATTAAAATATATGAAACTTTCAGAATTATAACAATAGCAGTATTAAAGCAAAAATTACAAAACGAACAAGTGCAGACTGGTCCATTCTGCCCCGGCAGTGGGGCGGAATGGACCATCGTATACAGTTTCACCAAAAAAACGTTTGTTTTTTTCGTTATGTAATAAGTGATAACACTTGTGTAGGTTGAAATTGTCCTAAAGTTTAGAAGTCAAATTACTGTTTGAAAATTCACAAGTTAGAACTGTCTCATCATCATCATCATCATCATCATCATCATCATCACTGTCTATTCCTGCGCATGAGTTGTGCGCCAACTTGTGACACTTTGAACAAGATGCCCATCCCTCAACTGATTTCGAGTAAAACTCATTACAATACAGACACTCTGTGTCACTTATCTCTTCCTCACTTGATGCATCTATTGTGTTTCTTAATGGTTTGGTTGAGTTTCTCTTGGAGCGGCCATTTTTCTGTGAAGAAACAGACATCTTCTTATTTTTGAGTAAAAAATTGCAGACTCTAGATTTTTTTTTATTTTTGTTTTTGTTTTTTTGTTTGTATGGAGAAGGCGTTAAGATTACTGCTCTCCCACGCTTCCTTGATGTCGTCCGTTGTTCTTGAGCCACTACTTTAGGATCAGCAAGAACATTTTCTGGAGAAGCACAAGGAAATGAAGTCGAAGGAGATGGAATTGCAGTTTCCAAATTCAGTGCCTCCTGTTCAGTTTCCTTTAAAGCTGAAGATTCTTGAGGAATTGGTGTTGAAGGAGCTTCAGTTGGTGTCCTCTGTTCAGGAATTTTAGGCCTTATTTGGATGTCAGTGGGATCAGATGGCAAGAAATCTAAATCAGTGAAAACATCCATATTCACAGGCCAAATTGCAATTTCTTTGAAGTCATGCACTGGAGCGCATCGTTGCTGCGTTGACAAATGCCCTAGCGAAAAGTGAAGCTACTTGAAACAAAGTGATGATCTTACCTGGATTCATTCTGAGCTATGTTCTTGATTCATGCTCATAGTGAGCGCTCAGAGGTTTCATTAAAGCAACGTCAAATGGCTGCAGACGATGAGAAGTATGAGGAGGCAGAAACAGCATTATAACACCATTTTTTCTAGCAAAGTCAATAACATCAATGTTTTTGGTGTGAGTGGTGTGTGCGTCTAGTATTAGAAGGACTATATTTTCCTTCGATGCTTTGCTGAAACCTACAAATTTTCTAAACCATCTGGAAAAAATATCAGATGTCATCCAAACAGTTTCATGAACTTCTGTCCAAGATCCTGGAGGTAGACCTAACTCAAATTCCTTTTGCATTCTTTTTCTTGGAAATGTCAGCATGGATGTCATATATGCACCAGCAGCTGAAATGCATATTTCTGCGGTCACTGTCTCTCCATGCTCACTTGAAGTTAATACTCCAACTTGTCGTTTACCCCTAGCAGCAATAATCTTCGTTTGTCCTTTTGGGTTAACAGTGATGCCTGTTTCATCACAGTTGAAGACTTTGTCAGGTGTCAGTTTGTGTTTATCTACAACTTCTGTCAGAAGTTCAAAAAATTTACTGACATTAGGTCTGTTAAAACCCATGGCTCGGGCACCAAATGTAGCTTTCGGTTTCCGAACACTTAGCTCTGGGTGCCTTTTCAAAAAGAGTTTCATCCAATCTTCTCCTGCCAACTCAGTCTCTTTATTAAACGGATGATTCAAATTATTCCTTCTTCTCTCATAGTGAAGCCAGCTACTTATCCTGCTCTTTTGTAAACACAGGACTAAATTTGCCTTTACTCCTGTCAAGTAGGCCTACAAAAGTTTCGTTTTCTCCATACTTTTTCACATATCGTTGCAGAGTGGTTTTAGGGACATTGTACTGCTGAGTCAACTGTCTCTACAGCTTGCTGCATACTCTCCTCTGACCATTCTTAGCGATTAGTCTTTCTCTTATAATCTCTCACCATCTGACAATTAAAAACGATAAATTGGTAATAATTTTATTCATTATTGTGTGATATATCTATATTAACTTAAACGTTTAATTAAAGTATTATTCCTTTTGTATAGACAATTACCGTGTATCATGTGTACTGTACATCATAATAAATAATAGCCTAAGAGGCCTAAAGTAATAATAATAATAATAATAATAATAATAATACAAAATCAGTGAATACAAAATTGAAAATCCACAATTTTACATCGAAAGCTGCACTTCGATTTGGAAGCGAAACATGGATTTTAAACAGCAAGGAACAGAAACAGCTAGAAGCAGCTCAAATGCGTTTTTCACGGCCCCTTCTTGGAACAAGACTTGATAAGAAAAGAAATACTGACATCAGGGAAAAATTAAAAGTTGAAAACATAGTGGATGACATTAAAAATTATCAACAAAATTGGATGCAACATGTCGACAGGATGGTGGATCACAGATTACCTAAAATGGCCATGGACTACAACCCACGAGGGAGAAGAGATAGAGGACGTCCACGAAGGCGATGGCGGGAGCAGTATCACCTATTCTGAGTTTCCGAGTACAGGATTTCCTAAATTCTAAATCTCTCAATGTTCATGAATAATAATAATAATAATAATAATAATAATAATAATAATAATAATAATAATAATAATGACTTTAAAAATTAGTATGATTAAATATAAAACAAAATAATTGTTCCTTGCCACCTTTGTTATCAAAATTACGTAATAAGAACAAAATAATAATAATAAAATAATAACATTAACTATTACCTAATGTATATTACTCTATAAATAAAATTAGTCCTTGCATTTACATAATTATATAACACGAGAACTGCAGAGTGCTTAATGTTAAATGGAGCATAATTTGAACTTTAAAGGAATAATACAATAAGTTGACAACACGGGGCAGAATGGAACTTAGTTCGAACCCGCCCCGGCCCGTTCTGCCCCGTGCGGAAACCTTAAGTAAAATGCGGTTATAACAAGAAACGGCTGGGATATAAGCAATTTTAATATGACAAACTGCAGTAGAAAATCCATGCTTTATGTAGATATAATTAAAAATCACGTTTAAATAATGCAATTTATGTTACCTTGGCTGTTGAGATGTCACACTTTTACAACAAAATGTAGAAATTTAACAAGAACCTCACAGACACGCTCTTACTCACACAAGATGGCTCCAACGCTTGCTACAGAGTCTCTAGCTGTTGTTTATTAGTTCCACAAGTCACCGCTATTCTGCGCCACTTTCAGAGAAAATAAATAGGGGGGTTCCGTTCGCCCCTGGGTTCCATCCTGCCCCGGTTCCCCTATATATGAGAGCAGTGGCTTTCACTGATGAAGACGTAAACCACGTCACAGAAACCAGCTATCAGACCGTAACCATAACTTAAAATGTATTCTTCGTTTGTGTGTGAGTCAGAAACTAATATTGAAAAACTTTGCAGGACAGAAAAATTAAAATATATTGATGAAGTAGTACACGCTCACAGTAAATTTATACTCTAGTTACATCAGCAAAGTAAAAGCAGTAACCTATTTTCATAAAGACGTAAGTATTATTTGTTTAAATACCGACATCAGAATTTGATCGTCATCATGTAAAGAGTTTTCTGTATCTGCAATTTCGTGACGTGATAAGTAGTAGTATTTTGTTTCTTGTGGAATAAAGTCTATTTATGTTTACAGTTATTTTATATCAAATTAATAATATTGGCATCCTGTAGCTATCACCAATAGCACACGATCTGTAATAGAGAATGTGTCGCTTAAATAGATGGGTCCCGTATGCTGTGCGTGCCCCTTCGTTAGTCGTGCTGAGTAAATAGTGCGCTGCACGTTGTCCCTGTTTCTGGGTGTTTACGTACAGGGCAACTTAGTGACGGTGACTGCTATACATGTAGCTAGCACAAAGCTTTTTGGGGAAAATCAATTGTTAAGATATTGGATAGATAGAGTCAGACTGATAAATTCAGTGTCATAGCTAGGATTTGAACCACGGATATCCCGGTCTCGAGCCGGTTGCTCTGCCACTGAGCTACCATGGCAACAAGCCTGTCCTACACACGGTTTCTGTGAGAAAACAATTAAAATATTAAGACATTTCTCAAATCATGTATTCGCAATATACCTATTTTCATTATAATATAGCTAAAGCGCATTATTTCTTGTGTTGGCTGCAGACCCATCTTACTGTTCTTTTCAGCGTGATGTAATTGGAATGAAAAATTCTTTAGCTCAAACGTAAAAATAGAATTGAATGTCTGGACTTCTAAAAACTGTATTAATTTGTATATGTTATGCATCTAATACATTCATATTATGGATGGTTAGGTTACGTTTAGTTCGACTCGTTGCTCTGTATTTTATTCGCGTTTGTGCTTTGGTTGGGCCTCAAAAGACCCATGTGGCGATTTTGGAAAATGTTTTATACTCCACCTGTGGCATCTTAGTATTTTTGGTATTTATTACATCGCGGTTTGTCATTTAAGCGCCTGCTCCTTACCGCATTTTGTCTAGTACTTCTCGCCTGCAAGCAACTTGAGATCTTACAGTTTGGAGAAGCCTTTGATTCCTTGGTCATGCTTTACAGACTTCGGTAGTTCTACACGTACATATGAATGGGGGTCATAAAGACAGACGCTAGATACCGTAGCATCAACTCTGCATACATAGATTTCGAGGAGGCATGCCCTTCGAATTTCGAAATATATTCCAAAATTTCCTGTGTCATTGCATGAAAAGTTTGATCCAAATTGGTTGTGAAAAGGATCAACTTGGATGTTGAATTAAAGAAGGACAGAACAAGCTTTTCTTCCGAAAGTTTATGGATTAGATGTGAAATCTCCAGAGATAAAAGCATTTTAATCTGAACCTGTGCTTGTTTAAGATAGATTTCGAATGTTTAATCACAAGGTCCTTGCATGCATTCATGAACACTCTGGATCAAGTAGTTCTCGATTTTACTATTAAAAATAGGCCTATTGATTGCCAATTCTATGTTCCTGAATTGTGAATCATGTTGCTTTTTGAGTGGGCAGGCTCAGCTTCTGTGTGCCTCTTTTGAAGTGTTGATGGTGCACTGTCTCCCGCTGTTCGCTACGCTCGTTCCGAAGGGTTCCGGCCTCTCCCCAGCAAAACGGATGACGGACGGTCTATTCTGTTGCTGGAAAACGGCTCTGAAAACAGTGCGGAAAGCATAAACACTATTTGCAATGATACCCGGTAATTACACATACAATGTCAATCAAGCGTTATTCTTCTGTTTACTTCATGCTATTCGAGATAAATATTAACAGAAATGTTCTTATTCCTTTGTTGCTTATAAATAGGGAAATTAGCAGAAACCACTATGTTAGACTTTTTTTTTAATGTGTTTCCATGTGTTTGTCATTGAAACTCGCTTCTCTTTGCATTGCGTGCAGTAAAGCGAGACAGATGAAACGGAACGTCACTTGTATTTTGAGAAAAGTTGAAGTAGTTTATAAATGAAGTCAGTAAAATGGAATAACTCTACTAGACAAAAGTACAAGTTCATTCGGGTAATAAAAGTTTAATTAGTTTATAAATGAAATCAATAAAAGGAGTACCTCAAGCTAGTAAAGTTAAATAGGCGTTTTGGTATTTTAATTTTTTTTTTTTTTTTTCGTTTGTGAACAGTACTATCCTCAGATATACACAAGCTAACGTTTTACTGATTTTTTTGGTTAAGAGGTCTTCAAAACATGTATTTTCAGCGAAAAATACATTTCTGTGTGTAACGCAATATTTCCTCTACTTATTAAAGGCATATACAGATTTTTTTTTCTGAACATTCTATTTACGGATGCAGTTGGGCCTCAAAACAGTTATATCCGTGAAATCTCGTATCAATTTTAATGGAATACAATAGCTTCTATACCTGCTATCTACGCGTTAGGGAAAGTTGGGTACATTGGGACGTCAAAACCTATTTACGGTAATATATCTTGTCGAACTTTTGGGTGGAATACAATACCTACATTCTCTACTTACTATGTACATCGTTAGTGCATGTCATGAGTTTAAAACTATTTTTACCTCTAATCGGAGATGAATGTCGTTCATACCTCAGATGCAATGTACGGGAGGCGTAGGAATGAAGTTCTGGTGACGTGGTATTCCCGGGTATTGAATTTGACCCATCCCTGCAAAATGTAAGTCAATTGAAGCATTTACTAAGGATGAACTCGCTCCTGGAATGTCAATAATAATAATAATAATAATAATAGCATACATGTTTTCCCTGTTATTGCCTTTTGGGTTCAAATGATATTACATGAGGTTTAAGGAAAGAAAATATTTCCATTTATTTCTCATTGTGTTCTGTAAAATCTGAAACAATCGATTATTTCAATTTTATGAAAACTATAAAACCTTATTAAAATCGCTCTTGTCCAATGAAAACTTCACTGTGTTGATGTTTAATGTGATGAAGAAATTAGCTGGGAGCTATTAAAGTTCACTTATTTCTGCGCAATAATGGTTTTATATGAGTCATAAAAACAATTTTCAAATGTGAGCGATACATTTGTAGTGCATCTATGCAAATTTTCCATGCTTATTCGTTTAGCAATTCATTTATCTAACTATTCTTCACGATTGAATTCAATATTATAGCCACTTTTCAGTCATACACAATAAGTATGTCACTTAATTGAGTATTGTGATTTAAGAAGATTCTCAGCATTACTTACCGCTCATACTCTGATGAAACACTTCTACAATGTGTGCTTATAGCTCACAAAGGCTGTCAATTAGAATTTCCTCGTTGCTTGGAAATTTGTCAACTATGTTCATGAAATATTATTTATATAGTAATATAGTTTCCAGAACGCATGCGCTGTACAAAGTTTATTATTTTTCTTGTAATTCATTCTCATTGGTAGAAACTATGTCTTGTCTCTTACGTATGTAAGAAACATTTCATCATTTTGTTCGTATTCGATTGTTTAATCTTATGATGAAATTAGATAGAAGCGATGGTGTTGGTTTTGAATAAAAAAAATCTGATGTGTTCCATTCACATGACTTTCTCTACATATCTGCAACAAATTATAGTTAAAAAACTAATTCTTCTATTTACTTCTTGCTAATTTAGAAACATTAGCAGAAATGGTCTTATTACTTGCCTCCTTGGAAGTAGAAGGCAAATAAGGGAGTACTATAGGCTAAAATGATAGTCAAAAGCTGGTTGCTATGTGACTGAAGTTCCTTTGTATGGACAGGAGTTGACAAATTCCGTATGAGAAAAGTATAAGTTTTTCAAGGCTGAAACCAAAAACAAGGAATATCTAAAAACGATCAACTCCACAAAAAAAAATGTATATGACATACATTGTGTGCTATAAAGTGCTCTACATTTTTTGTGTGTTAAGTTTTTGTCTATCTCTTACGGTTTAGCAGTTATACAAAATTCCGTAAAATTCATCCAGAATACACTAGTCTTCAGAAGCTATTCCCAGAAAATTCAAGATGTACATTTTATTTGTCAGATAAATAACTTTAATATTTGACATTTTATACAAAATCGTTAGAGCCATTTTTAAGAAAATCAAGTAGTTGGAGTGGGGGGATTTTCTTGAAAATCTTTGTGTCGCATCCTTGGAAGATGCCAAACTTAAATACCAAGTCTTTTCGTTTATGAGCAGCTATGCTGTCCACAGACACACACACACACACACATATATACACTCAGACACACACACACACACACGCGCACACACGGACCTTTTTGTAACTTTTTTTTTTATTCAGGAGGACCTAAAACATGTATTTCCGCTGAAATCTCAGTATCGAATTTTTGGGTGGAATACAATACCTTCTCTATACACTATGTACATAGTAGATGTAGAGGAAGTAATGAGTGTCACCAAAATGCCTGATGGGACATGTTCAAATGGTAGCATACTTTCCAGGGACTTTGTCACCTCTAAGAGAGGCTTTGGTAAATATACTTTCATGTATGGAACATACCGTTTAACCTTATGTGAATGTTTCTGACCACATTACAGTAATGAGGTTTGGAAAGATTAATGGAGTCTCATTCGTATTTCTTGGGCTATTTCAAGAATGCCACCAGGTAAATGTTTTCCATGGCATATTAGCAGAAATATATGAAAAGAGACTGTCGCGTGCTCATCACAATCGTCTGACAGTTATGTAAAATGATAATGATAGCATTTAGATAACCCTCCCGGTTTCCTTTAAAGGATTCTTGGAAGCATGTATTTATGATAACATTGATATTTATCATTCCATGGCATTCATTGTCTTGCATATATATATAGGTGTTTCAAAACGACAACAAACGAAGATGTGGACCTTGTTGGTCATAACGTACGTGATACGTGAATATCATTTTCAGCTCTAATTTCGGCACATACAAAAACTGCCATAAAATCACCATGGATTAGGCAGTCTTACATAACCAAATGACACGTGCCTGGCCCACTCCAAGATGCCGGTTGGTAGCGAAGGTGGTGTAGGGGTGTTTTGATAGAACGCCGGCGTGGCACAGGTCACCTTAGTAATGGAAAACGTAGCATGTGGATTTTGTTATGTGTTTCATGGCGTATGACAACCGTTGTTCCTTCGCTGTCTACTCGGAAATGTGTGTGATTTTTAAACACATATAAAAGTTTAAATAGAAGACTTGGAAAGTTGCGACATCAAGTTTCGGACAACTCAAAGTGTAAGCTAATCGACTGCTATCTTCGTTTTGAAGCAGCCTGTATATATATTTATACTAGCTGCCCGCCCCGGCTTCGCACGGGTGGTGCACCTAACGAAAAAAACTTAGACAAAATCTTCTGTTTACAGTACGACCATGCAATGAAATAAAATTACAATTAAATAATATGTCAACACTTTTGTAATGCCTTGTAACGTACAATTTTCCTTCCGGAGAGAAAAAAATAGTGCCGATAGTTTGCCGACTCTCGAGCACGCAATGTACAACATGCGAAAAACACAATTCAAGGCATATTACACACATTTCTGACGATTGACCTTGGGATTTATTGTCATTGCGAATGCAAGGCGCGCTTAAATTAAAAAAAAAAAGTCGTCATTAGTGGTATTCTTGGAATAAGTATGTTCTCGCCTTTGAACTTTCCTATGTTATAGTAACTTAAATCAAAATTTTCTTAATTTTTTTAACAGTGACTTTTGTTCCGCTGCATAATTTCGGCTGATTGATATTGCGTAGTATAATTATCACCGAGTCAGCCTTGAGCTGTAAATTATGTGGCAGGAATCCTGGCAAATCCAATGAATTCAGGAATTCAGTTAGATAAATGACGACTTCATTTGGATTGGTAATAGAGGTGATCGGCTTAAATGAATGCATTTGTTCATCAATTTTACCCTGAATTTTTACATTCAAATCATCTACATTCTTATTAGTTGCTGCTAAAATGGTTTCGCTCAACCAAGTATAGTTTTTGTAATTTGCATCAATATTTGGAAATACTTTGGAAATTAATTCTTCCTTTGACGTTGTGAAATGACAAAAATTTGATGAAAACGAAATGAGGCCAGTAGAAGTGTCAACAGGAATTTTCCCATTGTCAATGTCTAATAATGCCTTTGCATCTGAAAAGCGCAATGATCTGTGCAATGTAGCATATATAGTTGGTATTGCGATACGGACGAAGTCAGAGCACCCATATGGTATTGTGGAAAGGATGACATATGCAGTTAGCAGCGACGGCAACCAAGATGTCGTTGGCATAATAACAGTAATGGCAGAACATAGTGTGGCGGGTATACACTGACATAGGTAATGAATTACATTAAGGAGAAAGTCACAAAGTAACATTCATGTTGACATAATAACAGTAATGGCAGCCCTTTCATAGTGTGGAGGGTATACGCTGGCATAGGTAATGAATTACATTAAGGAGAAAGTCACAAAGTAACATTCATGTTGACATAATAACAGTAATGGCAGCACATAGTGTGGCGGGTATACACTGGCATAGGTAATGAATTACATTAAGGAGAAAGTCACAAAGTAACATTCATGTTGGCATAATAACAGTAATGGCAGCACATAGTGTGGTGGGTATACGCTGGCATAGGTAATGAATTACATTAAGGAGAAAGTCACAAAGTAACATTCATGTTGGCATAATAACAGTAATGGCAGCACATAGTGTGGCGGGTATACACTGGCATAGGTAATGAATTACATTAAGGAGAAAGTCACAAAGTAACATTCATGTTGGCATAATAACAGTAATGGCAGCACATAGTGTGGTGGGTATACGCTGACATAGGTAATGAATTACATTAAGGAGAAAGTCACAAAGTAACATTCATGTTGGCATAATAACAGTAATGGCAGCACATCCATAGTGTGGCGGGTATACACTGACATAGGTAATGAATTACATTAAGGAGAAAGTCACAAAGTAACATTCATGTTGACATAATAACAGTAATGGCAGCCCTTTCATAGTGTGGCGGGTATACGCTGGCATAGGTAATGAATTACATTAAGGAGAAAGTCACAAAGTAACATTCATGTTGGCATAATAACAGTAATGGCAGCACATCCATAGTGTGGCGGGTATACGCTGGCATAGGTAATGAATTACATTAAGGAGAAAGTCACAAAGTAACATTCATGTTGGCATAATAACAGTAATGGCAGCACATAGTGTGGTGGGTATACGCTGGCATAGGTAATGAATTACATTAAGGAGAAAGTCACAAAGTAACATTCATGTTGGCATAATAACAGTAATGGCAGCACATAGTGTGGCGGGTATACACTGGCATAGGTAATGAATTACATTAAGGAGAAAGTCACAAAGTAACATTCATGTTGGCATAATAACAGTAATGGCAGCCCTTTCATAGTGTGGCGGGTATACGCTGGCATAGGTAATGAATTACATTAAGGAGAAAGTCACAAAGTAACATTCATGTTGACATAATAACAGTAATGGCAGGGCTTCCATAGTGTGGTGGGTATACGCTGACATAGGTAATGAATTACATTAAGAGAAAGTCACAAAGTAACCTTCATGTTGACATAATAACAGTAATGGCAGGGCTTCCATAGTGTGGTGGGTATACGCTGACATAGGTAATGAATTACATTAAGAGAAAGTCACAAAGTAACATTCATGTTGGCATAATAACAGTAATGGCAGGGCTTCCATAGTGTGGCGGGTATACACTGACATAGGTAATGAATTACATTAAGAGAAAGTCACAAAGTAACATTCATGTTGGCATAATAACAGTAATGGCAGCCCTTTCATAGTGTGGCGGGTATACACTGACATAGGTAATGAATTACATTAAGGAGAAAGTCACAAAGTAACATTCATGTTGGCATAATAACAGTAATGGCAGCACATAGTGTGGCGGGTATACACTGACATAGGTAATGAATCACATTAAGAGAAAGTCACAAAGTAACATTCATGTTGACATAATAACAGTAATGGCAGCACATAGTGTGGCGGGTATACACTGGCATAGGTAATGAATTACATTAAGGAGAAAGTCACAAAGTAACATTCATGTTGGCATAATAACAGTAATGGCAGCACATCCATAGTGTGGCGGGTATACACTGGCATAGGTAATGAATTACATTAAGGAGAAAGTCACAAAGTAACATTCATGTTGGCATAATAACAGTAATGGCAGCACATAGTGTGGCGGGTATACACTGGCATAGGTAATGAATTACATTAAGAGAAAGTCACAAAGTAACATTCATGTTGACATAATAACAGTAATGGCAGGGCTTCCATAGTGTGGTGGGTATACGCTGACATAGGTAATGAATCACATTAAGAGAAAGTCACAAAGTAACATTCATGTTGACATAATAACAGTAATGGCAGCACATAGTGTGGCGGGTATACACTGACATAGGTAATGAATCACATTAAGAGAAAGTCACAAAGTAACATTCATGTTGACATAATAACAGTAATGGCAGGGCTTCCATAGTGTGGTGGGTATACGCTGACATAGGTAATGAATCACATTAAGAGAAAGTCACAAAGTAACATTCATGTTGACATAATAACAGTAATGGCAGGGCTTCCATAGTGTGGTGGGTATACGCTGACATAGGTAATGAATCACATTAAGAGAAAGTCACAAAGTAACATTCATGTTGACATAATAACAGTAATGGCAGGGCTTCCATAGTGTGGTGGGTATACGCTGACATAGGTAATGAATCACATTAAGAGAAAGTCACAAAGTAACATTCATGTTGGCATAATAACAGTAATGGCAGCCCTTTCATAGTGTGGTGGGTATACGCTGGCATAGGTAATGAATCACATTAAGAGAAAGTCACAAAGTAACATTCATGTTGGCATAATAACAGTAATGGCAGCCCTTTCATAGTGTGGTGGGTATACGCTGGCATAGGTAATGAATTACATTAAGGAGAAAGTCACAAAGTAACATTCATGTTGGCATAATAACAGTAATGGCAGCCCTTTCATAGTGTGGTGGGTATACGCTGGCATAGGTAATGAATTACATTAAGGAGAAAGTCACAAAGTAACATTCATGTTGGCATAATAACAGTAATGGCAGTACTTTCATAGTGTGGCGGGTATACGCTGGCGTAGGTAATGAATTACATTAAGGAGAAAGTCACAAAGTAACATTCATACATCTTTCGAATTTATTTATTAGTCTGACTCATAAATGAGTTTGCCAAGTGACACAGAACAATATACATTCAGAGGTTTTTAACAAAAAATGTTATAAGTTAGTATTACAAAAAATATTTTTATCATACGTTATAATAGTTATATAAAATTAATCTCTGAGAACAAATTGTAGCAGATTACAAAATATGTGCAACAATAAAAGTTATAACAATAAAAGAGAAAAAAAAAAGACTACAAAAATAAAGTGATTTATAAACCAGAATACATTTTACGTTCTATTCAAACCATATAAATGATTTCGAAAAATGGCTACGGAATGTTTTATGATGTTTTCCGTGATTGCTTGTTCCACACTTCTGTTAATTTTTTTTTTTTTTCTTTGCTTTACTCCAAATGTTTTCCACCTCTTTCTTTGTTTTCTTCCATGTTAAAACAGTCATTTCTAAGGCTAAAAATGACATCAATTGCCCAACCAGATCTACTTGCTCTTTAGTTATAAGTTTTCATTTGATGATAGCTTTGTGTATTAAATAGCTTCATTTAACCCAAAATATTACTTGATCAAATGTATTAAAGTACCGCAATTGCAGTGTGATGGTGACGCGGATATCTTCATGTTCTTTAGCTAGCTCATGTACCACATAACTTCAAATAACCATCTGCAATCGGAAGTTAAACCTAAAATGGATCCCGTCATTTCTTCGCCATTTTCAGATTCCAAGAAGGATTAAGGGTTATATGTATTGTTTATAACTTTTTCATTTTAAGGAGTTAGAACAAAAAATTATGTATTTCTTTATTTAAACGATGTGACCAAGGGAACGATAGCTAATACATAAGAAATATATTTGATTTTCACAGTTATCTTGCGTCATTGTCTCCATAACCGGGTGCATTCCCTTAGAATTGAAGAAGAAAAACAATAAGTTCGTATATTAGGTGAACTTCGCCAGGAAAGGTTATTTATTTTAAATGATAGGAGTAAGGAAAGGACAGTTAATATATAAAAATGTATTTGAATTTCAGTGCTGCGTTGTGTCATCTCAATAAACTGTTGCGTTACTTTAACATTGGATGGGGAAGGAAAATACCACTATGGCCATCTAGTGACAAGTAAGTACTTACTCTAGCTGTTAGTCGCCAGGAACGTTTCTTTGCTGCTTTATTTTAAACAATAGGAGTAAGGATAGGACAGTTAATATATCAAAATGCATTTGAATGTCACTGCGTCATTGTGTCGATAAACTGGTGCGTTACCTTAACATTGAATGGGGAGGGAAAATATAGCACTACTACGACAATTTAACAATAAATAACCGTGGTACCACTGCCATCTGATGGCTATTAAGCGAAATCATTTCATGAGCTTTTAAATACTTTCCCGTATTATTTTTAAACATTTTCTTTTCGACAAACCTTGTCGTGTTCAATTTCGTGCAGACGTTCGGATGTGATACGCGACATACATTTCATATATATACACACACACATACTGTATTTTTGTTATTTGTTGTGTTCTCCCCAGCTAAAACATATTTTCATTCGTGGGATTATCAACAATAGCTACGAAAATTTACCTCGTTCATGATAATTTAAGTGTTTCCAGAAAGTTTTAGTAGTGGTGACATTATTTGGAAGGGAGAATTCATTTAAGTGTCTGTGAAACCGCCTTCATATTTCTCAGTGTGTGAGGACTGTTTATGATGCATTATTTAATTTGTTCCAATGGTTATTTTGGCTTTTAAAGTTCAAATACATATGAAATTGTAAAAGACGCTCTCATGAAATGTGGTGAAAAGTTATTAGTCCCAATATTCCACCTTCATGTGTAAATTCATTTACGCTATATACCGCCCTTAGTTTCAAACATAAAAATGGAGCCTTCATAGATTCGAACAAAGATCCTAATGATATCAATTTTCAAGGATAGGGATTGACACAGCCGCTTTCCGTTTTATTCGCTCTCCGTATGTCCATTCCTCTAAGAGTTATGGAATTAAAGGCGAACGAGTCAGGGATCGAAGGGGTTCTCTAGGTTAACAAGTATACTCTACGTTTTCGGTAGTCGAAGCCTTGACTGCGAGGATTAGAATGTTGTATATACCTAATTCAGATGTTAAATCGTTTATGGTCGTGACAGATTAGCATGGGGGGAATCGAATTGGTGTTCTTTTTATTATCAAATAATTTGTTTGTTTAATATCGCAGTAATTCCTCTTGGTTTGTAACTTTATTTATGCTATATAACGTTCTTAGTTACAGAAGAATAAGCTTTGCAAGAATAGTTTGTTAAAGAATGGGTAGGGAAAGTCGTGTGAAGGCATAGCCCCTCGAGTAGGGGATTGAAGAGGGACCTTTAGGCGAAGAAGTACTTAGAACATTAAATGATAAATATGCACTTTTTCCGTTAATGTACGCCTCATAGATGAGTATTTTGCATAAATATTAAAACATCCTCGAATGTTATATATGAAATCGCATCAAATCTCAGCAAACATAATTTATTCTGCATTTGTTTTTGTGTTCAAACATTTGTTTCGTCTCGTCGGAATTACCTGTTGTTCAGAATTGTTATTCGAACCCCTGGCCTTACATCTGTATATATTTAAATCATTGTACGTAAGCCCTTATATTGAGTAAAGTTTACTCGAAGTTTTATCTAGCATACAAGATAAAATTAATGTTTTGCCCTAAGCTCGAACCTACACCTTCTAGGTTAAAATATACAAGGTCTCGGTTAAAAATCAATACAAAATCTTTGTTTGACATACTAAGGCATCAATACTCAGTTTTCAATGATAATATAGGTTTTATAGTTGTGAATTCAGCAAGAAATGTAAAAAGTTTGCGAAAATTATGGATTTGATGTAAGGACTTAGGATTACAAACTATACTTTAATCTGATGTAGTGTAGTAATAGTTGACAATGAAATCATTGTCCCATCTTGCTAGGACGTAGCGTTTCTGAGAGAATCAGGTTTAAGTTTTCCCATCGCAGCCTGGACTCTAAGGTGTTTGTTTATGTTTTAACATAGCACTAATTCAAATCTTTTGAATGCACTTTACTCAAAGTCCATCTTTAGGAGATATATTATCACGCCTACTGCTATAATTTCAAGAATCTCGCTGAGGGTGGGTTACGGAAAATGAACTTCACGGTACAGTTAGGCGTGCATATGGGAACGCAGCTCTATTCAACAGGGCAAACCGCTTACATCATCCAGTAAAGTGATCTGTATGGGTTAACTAAACTACTAATTTAAACTTCTTAATTAAAACAATTATATTGTTACCTTGTATACAACGCATGCCACCATCTTGGCGTCCTAGAGGAGCCACTATTCCATCCTAAGTGCACAATGCAAAAGAGAATGACGCTACTCTTAACTGTGGTTTTTCTGAATAACAAAGTTGGCAATGAAATATATATTGCCAGTGTTACCACACAGCCAGGATGTGACACCGTGAGTCTAAAGTTTCAGAATCGAAGCCACACCATTTGGAGCCTATTGTCCTTTGGCCGCAGAGGAGTTGATCACTTTGTAGCACATGGTTCTATCTTAAAGGCGTTCAGGACTAAATCACCTCGAAGCCAGGACTCCGCGGGTAGAATACCTCTGATTTCAGATTCGTCTTGAAAAATTAAATTTATATTGTTTATGGCATTTTATTCTCAAGTCGCAAATTAAAGTGCTGTACCTAATTTAATTGTTGCAGCAAGTTCGTGTATATTCCCGTTATTTATTGACCCTGGATTATAATTGACATAATATTATACATGAGAAATAATTATTAAATTAAATTAATGATAATTTAAATAATGATTAGCGGTTGTAATTGAGAAATCAGTTCACTGTTTATCGCTTTTGTCATCCCGAATTGGCACGTGTCTCTAACTGAGTTGACACTCTTAACAGAGCGATAAAGGACAGGGAGGAACATGTCCCTTACTTGCGCTAACATTCAGAGACCAATACGGAAATCCTTTTTGCAACGTTCCAAAAAAACGGAAGGAAATGCAGGCTGCTTCGTCTTCTTTGCGCTGGTTTGGGTGAGAAAAATAAAGTGAACAGTTTACTAAAACATATTATAGATGTGAACGTAAAAGCTGAACTAAATCGCATTAGTGAAATAACATTAGAAAGTCACACGTGAAAGGAATTAACTATATTTATTAGAATCTCTATATTATTTTAATATTCACTCTAATCGCTTGGTAACATATACTTTAGGTATCTAGAAATATTGTACTTTGCAAGAACTTAGTGGATTGGAGCCTGGTGCTCTGGTTCCCCACTCACGGAATGCACAGAGGGATGCGGATGTTTCTACCCGTATTCTTGGTAGGTGCCACGAACATGTGGACGTGAGATCGGTAAGCCATGCGCGTCAACATTTTACCTTGTGAGAGAAAGTGTAGACTAAGCACCTAACATTCTGTTTATTTGCCCCTCCCCTAGGACTTACAAGTGGGTGTCAAGGAGTCGGAAACATTTCAGGCAGCCAACGGCACGAACCACAGAATGAGTGGTTGGTTTGCAGCCAGGCATGAGCGTGAGGAAGGGTGTGATTTGTGATTTGAAATGAAAGCGAAATTAATGATAGTGACGGGGGAAACCGGAGAACCCCCCAGACGCCGTTTCGTCCACCAAAATCGCACATGCGGGTGCATGGGATCGAAACCGGGCCTTCTAGGTGGGAGGCCAGCGGTCTAATGATTCTGCCACGTCACCACCACATAAAATTGTAAATTTCTCCCGTACAGATTTCCTGGCAATAATAAACACATAATAAATAAACATGTATTAGAAAGAAAATTTTGGGCATTTTTCACATTTGCTTTAAATTGGCAAAATAATTAATTAAAGAGTCTCAATGTGGCGCACTGAAATTGAGGGTTTATGTACGAGAATTTGAACTAAAAATTGAATCGCATTTGTAGAAGTGTGCACAAAATAATGAGTAGGTCATGTTTGAGCTACCTGAAAATATGTTATCCTGAAAAGTTTTCAGCATATTTCAATTTTGGTTGACATTTAAAAGTAAATTAAATGGGAAACGTTTCAAATGTTGCCCAACTTTGTTACTTCATAAATAAATGTTGTTTATTATTCACTTCCAGACTTGCGGAGTAGTGCAATAACACACGCATTTTCCCACTATATGTACATCCGAGAATGGAACCCTTGATCTCTCTGGTTTGAGTAGCCAGCATACTGACTGCAGTACTCAGTATGTTTGTGATCTATTCTCAGGGCTTAATTGTTTTAGTAAGGGACGGGTAAATTGAGTAAAATTAAACAAAGGCCCAACCTCCCCCCCAAAAAAAAATTGCCCAACATTCAAACTTTTAAGAACAATTGAAAACATTGGTCCCATAACAATACTTTTAGTTTATTTGTATCTGGTGGTAATTTGGAGAGCGGTAGATTTGAAACTTTAATGACTTACTCTCCCTTTAACAATTTATTGTATTGGACCTACTTCTTTCAGATGCAGGAGAAAATAACTTTCTAATGTGCTAACATTCGGATATTACCGAGGACGATTTGCGGTGAAATTGCACATCATTACTAGCCAATAAAAATGGCGAAATGCAGTTTATAGCAGCCATCAACAGTTGCGGTGAAGAAGCGCACTACACAAATCATTTTACTTTCTCTGCACGTAGTATGTACATAGTGTATAGAGAAGGAATTGTATTCCACCCAAAAATTCGATACGAGATTTCACTGGAAATATATGTTTTAGGGTCCCCTGCATCCAAAAAATGTATTTTCAGAAAAAGGTCCATGTGTGTGTGTGTGTGTGTGTGTGTGTGTGTGTCCGTGTGTCTGTGAACACGATAGCTCAAAAACGAAAAGTTCATAAAATACCAAACTTGGTATTTAAGTTTAGTATCTTCCAGGGATGCGACACGAAGATTTTGAGAACAATCTCCGTACCACAAACTACCCTTTACATGGAACTTTTTTCGAACATTTTTATTTTCTCAAAAATGGCTCTAACGATTTTGATTAAAACATCGTATATTCAAGGTATTTACCTGACAAATAAAATTTATATCTTGAATTTTCTGGGAATAGCCTCTGAAGACTGCTTTATTCTGGACGAATTTTACGCAATTTTACATAACTGCTCAACCGTAAGAGATGGACAAAAACTTACCTCACAAAAAATATACAACGCGTTAAAACACACAATTTAAGTTATATACTTTTCTTCGTGAGTTTGATCGTTTTTTAAATATTCCTTGTTATTGGTTACAGCTTTGAAAAACATATTTTTCTCATATAGGAATTACATACAAACAAAGGAACTTCAGTCACATAGTAACCAGCTTTTGACTGTCACTTTAACCAATGATACTCCCTTATTTCGTTTCTACTTACAAGGAAGTAAGTAATAAGACTATTTCTGATAATTTTTTCTGGATTAGCATGAAGTAAATAGAAGCATAAGCTTTTTAACAATACTTTGTTGCAGAGAGGTAGAGAAAGTCGTGTTTTAATGGAACACATGAGCTTTTTCTCGAGTATTGCATGGCGCAAAAGGCCCAGAAGATGTGAGCGAGTGGCCTTGTGGTGAGAATCAGGGACGTTCCGCTACTGGTATCAGATATCGGGGTGCAACTTCATTGCATGTCGCTAGCCTCGCCTGGCTGGAGTCCCTACGTCACACGGGCATTGTGTTACAACGTGCTGGTCTGCTTTATTTCACACACACATGTCTGCCAACATAACTTTGTACTTCGTGCTAAACATGCCAAAAACAAGTTGGTGGGTGATCCAAGCAAAATTTTTAATGACATAGGCTTATAATAACTAAGGTTGGACATTTCAAGCAATGTATTGTTTACAAAAGAAATAAACTCTTTTTACCTTTAACACTTCACATATAAACGCCACAGCATTCTCAACACTTAAAATGAGCTTCAATGTAATTTTCTGAAAATTGCATGATTTATCCCATTTGTAAATCAGTTTTTTTCAAACGTATCGTTTTAAAGTAAATCCAACGATTTGTGATCTGAAAACTAAATTAGCTAAAATATGTAGCAATTATTAACTGGTCACCCTAATCACAGTGTTGAGAATATTTTGGGATACCCCCGCATTTTTAGACATTTTGTAGTACGTGATCTTGCATGGGATAGCGTGTTGACCTTAAGTTTAGTTACAGGTATTTCCTGGGCCAGGTTTTAGTGGTCCCGACACCCAATGCTAATACTAGGTTGATGTTTAGAACTGGATTTATACAAAGAATGAATAACATGTTTGCAGAAAACTGTGTATTTACCTTATAGCGTGCATATTATTCAAGTCAGTTTTTCAGTAGTTCCTATATCCAATAATACTACACTATCCTTGTTATCAATTAGGTTATAACATCAATATCTAGATTTATACCGAAACAACTTGGCAACTTGAAGACTGTTAATTATCTCTTCCGCAAAGCTATTTTCCGTTGTTGCCCAGCATGAATCGTAGTTTTTATTATTAGTACTAATAAAGATTATAGTAGGAAGAAGAACTTCAAAATATGATTGTACACAATCAAATAGAGGCGCATATTTTACCCTAAATGTGTTTCTAAAAATAAATGGATGGGCCTAGAATTAATCAGTGTTTCAAACTCATTTTTAAAGACAGTCCAGTATTTGAAGAGGTTATACGCCAAAACATATTAGTAGGTTTAAAAACAAAATCTTAATTTTTAGCTTTTGCGATTATGTTATTAGATTTTAAAGAATTAGTGTTTTAAAATTAATATGTATATAAAATTTATCACTACACAATGAAATGATTTCCGGTATTTATAAAGAAAAACAAAGCTAAAATTTCTTGTATGCTTTTTTCCTCAAAATTCTTCAATGTCCCAGTTGTTTGCACATCTCATTCTCCATTTTCGCAGATGGTCATCCTAGCAAAATTTCGAGAATCTAGAATTTTTGGCAAAGGCAAAAATTGAAATAAAGTTTTATTTATGAGCGCTATTGTGGTTCTCAGCGTCCCATCCTACATTAGGCGTGAAAGAGGTAAGTATAGAACACGGGACCGCCTACCTACCTCTAGTTCAAATAGCTTACAGCGACGCTTTACATTTGTTAGCAGTATGAGCACGGCTCCACTGCTTTGTTGACGTCGTCAAGGCGGGGTAAGGCGATAGTTGTGTAATGAAAACAGTATTGCAGTTGCACGCCTCGGTCTCCTAATAAATGCGACTCGGGACAGCAGCTGTTCTGTGTTTTTGTTTGTTTGTTTTTGTTTTTTTTTATATTTTTTTATTGGCTGCAAAAACTAAAAAAATCCTGGATATATAAAATTCAATGCGGAAAATGTAAAAAAATATACACAGGTCAGATCAAAAGAAGCATCACCATACGCATGAAGAACACAAAAGATACACAAAAATAAATAACTGGATAGGTTGTGCGGTGGTGTGCCCAAATTTTTGGCAAGAAAATCACGAAAATAACTGGGACGTCACCTTATTAAAATCAGCTAGGACTGTAGCAGAGCTGACAACTTGGGAAAACATTTTCATATACAAATTTAATCAAGAATTAATAAAAATAGATAACTAGCTTACATCTTTTATATCACACGGGTAAATCCGCTAGAAAAGCGGATAGGTACCGTGGTGATTTGCCCCCGCCCGAGTACACTCGGGCGACTAGTTCCTGCTCCTGGCGAAATCACGTTTTTAAATGAGAAGTCTTTCTCGAGGTCAAACAAAGAGAAAGATATTTCAAAGCCATCACATAACGACCCGCCTTTAAAAGATGTGACACTCGCTTAAGCGTACCGCTTTCTCCTGCTTTCATTTAATTTACAATGAAATATTAATAACATTATTTCTGCAATTGTTTTTCTTCATTAGGGTGAAGTGTATAGAGGAATACGTTTATTAAAGAATGGATTGTTGAAGGATGGGTAGATAATTTAATGTGATGTAACATACATTACTAAATTGTGTAGGCTTGTAAACTAATGTTTGTAACGATGTAAATTTGTGTTATCTATCACAAAATAAAAGAACAACATGATTGAAATTATTTATTTTCTTTATACCTTTCTTGTCCGAAATGCTAAATTGTAAAAATCTTTTCTGTTTGGACTTTATGGAAGAAATTGATTCCGCCACTGTAAAAGCTATGCCTTGTGTGTACCATGCAGACAAACCTCTTCATAAATTGGTGCAACTCTTTCACCCAACCTTATTTCAGAACCCTCGACTGATTTCCATTAATGACGAACACTATGCCAAAAAGTTGTTGGCTGTTCTACAAAAAATAATTGCTCTGATCTTACATCAGTAATTACAACGTTGGAAATACACAAAGTATAGGAAGAGATTTAAATCTTGTGTGTTAACAGCTACAAATACGAACAAGCCCGCCTGGGTAGCATGTTTGCTTCGCATTCAACAGGTCTTGAGCTCGAATCTCGCTGAGGGTGAATTATTCGGATAAGGTTTTTTTCGGGGTTTTCCCTATCCTGAGAAGACAAACGACGAGTAACTTTAAGCTCCATGGACCCCGAGGTCATTGAGATCGTTTCGCAAAAAATAAATAAATAAAATAAAATAATTTACGAACAATGACTCAAAATGAGTACAATTAATTTCCTAACATTGACTTAAACGTGAACTAATGCAGGCATGAGTAGAATTCAGTTGTTAATAGCTACACTTTTTATAGCAAATATCATTAGTGATAAAAGGAAAAGGTATTAGGCCTAATTATGTAACCCTGTGTTGAAACCCATCAAATAAAGGACTGCACCCGATTAAGGATTTTCTTATTGTGTTTCTTACTAAGCACTGCTGCTCCATTAATGATATTAATGCAATGCAGTATTTTGTTAAAGAAAACAGGTTTTGGGCCAGTGTCGTATAGAAAAGAATATTTATGTTTTATACAACGTATCTGAATGAATTATGTTAAAATGCAGTGCGTATATGAATGTAAACTTGACAAAACTGAATGCGTGACACACAGGCATTTCAGCTTACAGCGTTTTGTTATATAACTCTCTCAGTTTTAGTTTGTAAATCAATTATACCTAATACTGATTTTCATTTGTGTTCATTTCAAATTGTTTCTGCCGTATGTCACTCGCTCTAAATTACGTCACTATTTTGTGCGAATTTCACTTCCACAGAGGTGACAGAAGCGGAGAAGTTTGTTTGTGGTTGCCTAGGTGATACGGCGTAAGCCAGTCCCACGAGGTTACCACTTAGGCGAGTCAGTTTTCTTTATGTCGGCACTAAAAATGTTGTGCAAAATATAAGTAATAAGCAATTTGTCATATTTGTGCCTGTTGTATTTTCTGCTTTGTTTACGATAGTTTATTTTACTTCCAGTAGACAGAATCCGTGTGGAAGAGAAAGTTTCGAGGGAGACTGTTGCGCTCCCTTATGTTATCTGAAAATTAATGTTAAAAAGTTGTAATCGGTGAAATGAGCAGCAAACAGGTTAGACACTAACTGAAAGTCGAAGTCATGCTAGACAACCTGCACTTCATACACTACAAGAGATGACTGTCGTGTTCCTCTCAACTGCACTTCGAGTACTGGAGCGAATCTCATTTTTAACACAAAATGATAGGCTCGAGACGTTTTCAAGCGGATATTTTGAGTCAGAATCAACTTTTTTTCTAAAACAATCCCGAAATGTTTAATTTTCACTGGTCAGTTTTAAAATTCTGTGTTATATTCACACAACTTCCTATATTTTCTTAGTGCTTATATAAACCATTCTTGCTAAAGTTTGTTTTCCTATCTACTTAATTTTAATTGAGATATCTGTGAATAAATAACTTTATTACACATTTCGTTATAGATACAAAGGGAAAGTGCCAGTCAAAGTTTTAATGAAATTGTTACACCTATTTTTATATAATCGAACATTTCGAAGAATTGTTACATATAATTTTGGAGTAGGGAAATTATTCTGAAAATTTTGGTGACAGGTCTTTAGAAGCTATTCCCAGGAAATTCAAGATATACATTTTACATGTCAGGTAAATATCTTTAATATACGATATTTTAATCAAAATCATTAGAGCCATTTTTAAGAAAATCAAAATTTTCGAAAAAAGTTCCATGTAAAGGGTAGTTTGGGGTGGGGGATTTTTCTCAAAATCTTCGTGTCGCATCCTTGGAAGATAGTAAACTTAAATACCAAGTTTGGTATTTTAGTTACTTTTCGTTTTTGAGTTATCGTGTTCACAGGTACACGGACACACACACACCCACACGGAACTTTTTCTGAAAATGATTTTTTTTGGATACAGGGGTCCTAAAAATATATTTCCGGTATCGAATTTTTGGGTGGAATGCAATACTTCTCTATTCCTATGTACATTGTATATACGGGGCTAGAGAAAGTAGAAATTTATTGTAAGGTTGGAAAATATATGTCACTTGACCTTGCTATGTCAAGTAAGGTAATTATGTTTTTATCTTTCCCCTGTAAGCTCATATTTAGGATATCAAGATGCTAGAACAGTTGCTCTGGAACGTGATTGCCCTACAAATAATAAATATTAGGAGAAACAAGTTTCTATACGAGTGGCTTATGATAATACTAAATATGAGTAATTTTCATGTGTATGTTGTTTTTGAGGCTATTTACATCACACCATAGTGGCTGGAAGAAACGCCTCAACAGAGCACCCCTATCGAGCCACCCGGCAGATCCCATCTCCTCTAGCAACGCTTTAAATTGCCTGTGACGATGGGGGCTTGTTTTAATAAACTTCACGTAGTTCACAACATCATTCAAGGCAATTGATTTTGCACATAATGTCTCGCTATGAATTTTAGACAAAATATCAGAGGGCATATTCCTTAAACATGTTCTTAGTCTGCTAATAAACCCCTTGGATGGGGCCCTATCGCTCGCGTGCTACTAGCTTAGCCCAAGGAAGTTCTAATCTGCTACAACATTGAAAATATCGTCACCACGAGTATCCGTTTTTACAGAAACTAGCTCTTCAATGACACTGAATTCAGTTTCAACCGCCCCCCCCCTCTTTAAAAATACAGCCAATTAAACTTCATCAGTTATGTGCGAACTATCATTCAATGCCAGAGAAAAATATATTAACGATTTTACTTTTCCTTTAGCTGTTTCTCTATATTACACGCCGGTTCTTACACCCCTTTGTCACGATATTTCGAGATAACCATTGGTTCAACCATTGGCAGACATTTCCTCGGCGGCTGTAATTAATCAATCTTTAACGATCTCTCTTTCATTAAAATGCTTCGTGTTCTTTGCAACGTGTTCAGCAATTCTGTAAAACACTCTATCAATATTGTCAGGACGAACGTCCTCCGGAGCTGTTGCTTTAATATATTTTAATTTCTGTATTTTTATATATATATATATATATATATATATATATATATTTATTTATTATTTTAAGCTGAGGTCATAAACCGATTATACATGTACATTACTTTGACCAACAAGTGCAACAAAATATAAATTGTTGTATAAATGAATATATTTTAAAAATTGCATAATATTGTTTATACAGTATGTTGCATTAAGGACTTCAGATAAATTATTGGTTTCTGGGTTAAAATCGTGGACATTCTGTTATTAGATGGTTAGTCGTGACAGTGTTCACAAATAGGTGCAGAAGATGTTTATGGATTGTTGCGGAGTCTGGTGAGCACGACTTGCTCTTGACGTCGATATCGTATGTGCTTTGGCAGAATTAGTGCATCGTTCGTTTTTCCAACGTTGTAGGATGGTTCGTCGTTTTACATGTTGAAACTCTTGGTGAGGAGTCTTGATATCTTCTGTTTGAGGAAGTTTAGTGGCTTCTTTAGCTGCCGGTTATATCGATATGTGATGGAATCCAGGCTAGAGTAACAATTTTACTGTACAAGTAAGTTTATGGTATATGTTCTGTATTTTTTGGATAAGGTGTTCAGATGTTCTCTGAAGCCCTAAAAGTGAGCTTAGGGAATCAGTAAAAACTATAAAAAAAATTGGCCATTGCTTTCAAAAATATATCGAAGAGCGAATTAGATTGCATGCATTTCTGTTGAAAAGGTTGTAAGGTGGTTCGGTAGCCTATAAAGCATCGTTCGGTCTGGGAAAATTACAGTACAGTTATTGTTGCCGTCAGTAAAAATGTGTACACTGCTGGCGTGCGAATCACAAAGCTCTATGAACATTTCTTGCAATATAGTAAGTATTGTGAGTTTCATTTTTCCTCTGGTCAAGTCTACTGATTCTCCATGGAATTGGGTCCACAGTGTGAGATCTTTGAAATATTTCACGAAGTTGTAAACTGAATTCCACAAAGTAGTGAGATGTACGAAGAGAGAAAGGAGTTTTAAGAGAACTGTGTTGGACAGGAAAGACATATTGATATATTTCGTCATTGTAGCGATCTTAGAACAAATGACAGACGTCTTGTTTTGAGAGGAAGCTCGTTAGCTTCAATTCTTAAGCTGCTGCAAGGACTCATATGGAGTTGTCCTAAGTGCAGAAGACTGGACAGTGTCAATCATTTTAAGCGCTGTATTACTAGATGAATTATGTGCTATGGATGCGTTATTGATCTTGGAGAGGAGACAGCCTTGTAGGTTCTAAGTTATATGCTAAAATGAGCACCCCATTGTTCAATAGAATTTATAGTAGATCGGAGCAGATGTGTGGTGATGGCATTTTTCCCCTTTGAGGAACTTCATTTTCTATGATGACTTCTTGGCTCTAACTCTAATTTTCCGATGCTGTGGAAAGCTGTACACAAAAGCAATTACATTTCCTGTGATGTGATTTTCAATAATGTTCGAAAAATATGATTGCGAAATTCTCTGTCATAGGCTTTTTCTATGTCCAGGATACAGCAATCATGTGTTGTTGATTAAGAAACGCATTCCATATTTAGGTTCCCAATAAGATTAGATTGTTCAACGTGGAGCGATAAGCACACAAGCTGTTTTTCATCTCGTTGAAGAAGTTCTTGCTTTCTAAAACACAACGGAGATGTTTAGTAATAAGTTTTTTCATGAGTTTACACATGGTACACGTTAATGATATAGGGCGATAGTTTTCCGGATATGAGTGATCTTTGTTAGGTTTAGATATTGTAATTACTTTAGAGTTTCGCCATTGATCCGGAAAGTGTTTTGTAATCCAAATGCTGTTAAATATGTGTAGCAAATATATTAAAGTATTGAAGGGCATTTTGACTAGAAATTGATAAGGGATGTTGTCCGATCCTGGGCTTATACTCTTACACTGATAAGAGAGCGTCTTACAGTTCTTTAAAGGTCATTGAAATATTGGTCAGCGTTGGAAAAAATTGTAGAAATTTCAAGATCTATTAGGTCGTTTTTTTCTCCGAAGAAAGTTGGGGTCATAATTAGAGTCACAGGAGGAGTTTTGGAAGGTGTCAGCTAGAATGTCGCTGATGAGCTGAGGAACAGTAATAATTGTATTTGTAGTTGTTGAATTATGTGTGATCTTTTGGTTCCATATATTGCTTGTGTTTTTTCCCAGTCTGACTGGGTAGTTTTGCAGGTAAGGGATGATAGAAAACTTAACCAAGAGTTTTTTTGTTGCTTTTTTGTTTCGACTGCAGCTCGGAGACGGTTAAATTCTAGTTTATTCTCAATGCTAGGCCGTCGTTTGAATTTATAGTAAGCCTTGCTTTTAGCTTGAATTGCTTTCTTGCAAGCTTCGTTCCACCAAGGAGCCCTTCGCCGGCCAGAGGTGAAATTGTTGAGTGGAATGCTGATTTCTGCATACGCTAGAATTGCTGAGGTGAGTAGAAAAACATTGTTGTCAATGTCTAGTTGAGAGAAGTCGTCAGGTTTGGAAAGTTTGTCAACTGCATTTTGAAGTGTGTTTCTGAAACGACTCTAGTTGACTTGGTTAAGATTTTAAGTTGGTTGACGTGGTGATGTTGATTCGGATGTGTTTATTAGAAAATGGTCGCTCCCGTACAAGGAAAAACAAACTGACCAGTGCAACGATGGGGCAATGTTTGGAGACGATATGGTGAGGTCTATATTACTAAAACTGTTGTGAGGGTGTCAAATCTTGTTGAAGCTAGAGAATTTAAAATTACTAGGCCTTGCTATAACAGATTCAATTATTTTTCCTCGTTGGTCAGTTGATTTCAAAGGGCTGAGGTAGCTGAGCAGTGAGATCTGTTAAAGTAAAAATGATGAATTTGGTGCTGTTTGGAAGATATAGTTTTGCCTGCAACTGCTTCCTGATGGGTATTATGTGGAGTGTTGTCCTTTATATAGATGGCAACACCTCCTCTTGCAAGCTGAGCGGTAGCTTGGTTCTTGTAATATACGGAATACTGCCGAAGGTGTCCGGCGAAGTTTTCATTGAAGTTGGTCTGTTGCAAACACACCATTAAAGGGTTATGTCTTATAGTAGTAATTGCAAATATTCTAATTGTGACCGAAAACCACTATAAAATGGTTGTGTAATTTTCTATAGTACGGGTAAGTGTTTATTGTTTAGAATCTACAGGTGCTCAGTTATTGATTCATTTGTTTTGTTTTGCTCGATGGAACCTTTTAGTTTCTTGAGAAGGCGAGTTGTTTTGTTTTTAATCCAACTGCTGGCTAGTGAAGAATATAATTTGTCTAGGATGTCAATTAGTTTTGGCAAGTTCTCTGAGTAAGTTTGTGCTAAACCTAGTAGGTCATTGTTTTGCAATAGCATTATCATAAAAACTGCATAGTCGCGTAAAGTTCAACGCATATTCGTTAGATTTTTCTTCTAGCAGAGGTTTTAACTGTGAGCAAAGAATCAAACAGCAGATAATTTATCAGATTTGGAACGTGATGTAGGAGATTTATTTGTTTGTTTCTTCTTGGTTCCGCCCCTGGGAGAGTGTCAGGGTTTTGTTCCGATTCTGAAACAGCAGTTTTTGAGTTGTCATATGAAGGGATGGGGCTTTTAGTTGAGACTGAGACGGTAATTATCTCTATATCTAATTGTTGATTTAGCTCAGAGCAAACTTGGATGGTCCCCTGATAAATCCTGAGATGGACAGTTTTCGTTATCTCTCACAGGTGTGAGAGGAGGAAAAGCTGTGGAAAAGGAGCTCGTGTTAGCAATGCTTTCTTTGTTGGCGGTATCTGTGGATTTGCATTGTCGGGCTAGATGTCCTTCTGTTTTACATAAAAAAAAGTAGGAGTATATGAGGATACATACGTATACCCAATAATTTGTGTCTTCCTATCAGAGTTAGAAGCTCTCTGGTATTTTTTCCAAGTCCTCAGATTTGATGTACATTTGTCGGCGGAAGCTAAGTACGTGTGAGAAACCTGCTTTAACAAAGCTGAAGTAATATCAACCCCGAGTTGACTTGTGTGTTCTAATAGCACTTGGTGGGGTATAACAGGGCCCGCTTATGATTTGTGATGAGTCCTCGAAGAGCTAAGGGTACACTATTAATGTTTATCAGAAGGTGGGTTTTGCACAGTTGTTCAACTATGTTCTTGTTGGAGAGATACATACAGATTCTATTGTTAGGTATTCTGGATCTGAACCGAATACTAGAAGGATCCGTTAGCTTGCCGACGGCATATAAGCATTCCTGGATGGGAATGTTGTCCCTCTATAATGATGTTTGGTTGGTACAGTTTGGGCAATATCAGAATAACTGCGTTGCACCGCAGTATACCGTTTGTTTGTTCATTGAAATAGAATTGCACTTTGAATTAGATACCTGAGAAGAATATCCGTGAGTAAATGTAGCTGCAGATGTAGAGTTCATGGTTGATTTAGCAATGTTGACTGCAAAAAGATCTGTGTTGTACTATTGTTGGATATTTTGGGTTACGGTGAAATATTAAATAATTGCAACTAGAAGGTAGCTAGTTACAAACCATGGCCAACTCTGCTGCCCTTCTATATTTTTGCTTCACCTGCTAGTGCAATGATTTAAATACACAATCAATTTACAAGTTGGTTGCAAATTCAAGTGCTACTACTGAATGCGTACCTGATAGAGTATTGCCATAATCAGTATAATGGTATTTTTCAAAGTGTTGTTCAATATTATAATCGGCTTCCTCTCATTTTGTTATGCGATATGTTTGGTTCGCTTGAAACCTGATATCGTGTCGTGAGTCGAACTCAGTTAAACGCCACTGAATGCAGGAAATGGAAATACTTCCTGCTTGGCGATTCTTGTTCAGTTTCAGTTTTTCCTATTGGTTACGGAGACAATATGGCTACGTGACAGGTGAAGGACATGTTTGGAGATTTTGTCGACATTAGGCCACATTAGGTGTATGTAAATGAACTGGATCGAAATAAGTGGTAAAAATGGACTTTCTGAAAATCGGTTCTGCTTTTCAATGCGAAATGCTCTGTCTGCTTGCGCATGGGCAGCCAAGTTGGTCAATCGACCAATGGCAGAGTCAAATCTGAAACTGAACTAGAGTCTGCAATGTGGCTCTTGCCTGTCTAAGGACAAAACGAAGGAGGCGGGGTAACGCGACCAGTTTAGAGAAGTAGCGCGCTTGATTTACTTTAAATTAGCGCCCTACGTTACCTTTAATAGCGTTCAAAGAGAAATAACCACAAGGCTCAAAAGTTAAGTGGATTTACAATGAGATCAAGCACAGGCAGCTCAAGTGCGAGGAAGACCATTCACAATGCAGTCGTAAGCAAAGTTGACACTAGTTTCTAGGTCTGTAAATTACTTGCGGATATCTTCTAAGCGCTGCGCAAGTTTCAAATAGAATCCAATATCTCATAAGAAAATTACCAAAATCTTTTATAATTGAATAAATAGGTTATAAGAATTACTACACATAATGCTTGCCGCAGCGATGTCACGGTAATTATTTGGCCACATATTGAAAATAGTGCTAGAATGTGATAATGCTGCACATTGAAAGAAATGTAAATTATCTCTTTGTTTTTGCGACTTGGGAGAGCCAAGCATTCTAGACGCAGATGGTGGTGGGTACATCCTTTAAACTAAAGTAGGATTACCATAACATTAGAGATGGGCTAATAAAAGATTGTATACAGTAGGCGCTGTAAAATCGCGCCTGTTGACAGCAGGTATAACATGGAACACAGAATTCTTTCTCTATGTGCACGGAACAAGATCAAGTTTAGAGTTTGTAAACCCTTGCGTATTGTGTTGCTTCTGTCAATGTGAATTCCTACATTGAATAATATGGGTGCAAAGTCTTGCGTTTACGCTGCATCTGCGTTTATATTTCATTGTGGTTGGGGCTTAGACTGTTCATGTGCAATTATATAGGAGCCGCCACTTATAAAAGATATATCAAAGCCAATAATCTGTCAAATAAAATGTGGAGTTTGAATTTCGTTTGTATAATCTTGTTTAACTGGCAAATGTTCAGTGACAGACGAAAACGCAGATCTCTTTAAAACATACTTTATTCGAAGTAACCTTTTGTGCAATAAGTCATTTCCGAGATATCCGTTATTAATGGTTCCAATTGTTTGATACTTGGGTTAACTGTTTTCGTAAATGCATGCTTTCTAGTTCTTAAACATTTGACTACCGCTTTTGCTTTTGTTTCAGTTTATCTGAATTAGAGCGAAGTCATAGGAATATAAACTTCCATAAGAATAATTGGTATACCCCACTAATGAACTAGAGAAAGTGATCTGAATGTAGCACATAAGATATTTTATCACTCTACCACGTAAATTGTAGGTAGAAAAGGTATTGCATACCACCCAAAAAAGTTAACCGGAAATAGATGTTGGAGGACTTCTATAACCAAAACGAATTTTCGAAAAAGGTGCGCGCGCGGGTCTGTGTGTGTGTGTGTGTGTGTGTGTGTGTGTGTAAGAGAGAACAGGATAGATCGAAAACGAAAAGTCGTATAAATACCAACTAAAACTGATGAATAGAAAATTGGGTATTTACGTTTGATCTTCCAAAGTTGTCAAAAATAAGATTCTCAAGTGAAAATTATTTATTGTGTGCAAGTAACCATTTCATAAATCATTCTTCTCTACGTGTAATTAAACAATTAATTTCTGAAGTACCTACTTCATATGTCCTGGGTTTAATTCCAGTCAGTACGAGAAAACTTCAACGGAACGCTGGTCCTTTCGAAAGTTTTCAATTCCTCAAATATGTACAGTGTTGGAACAGGTTTCTTTATTTCAAAGTCTTGCGATACACGTTGCTCAACTCTAAACTTTTCAACAGAAAATCGCACATCTCACGCAGTGCAAAACAACAACAACCATATTGTGAAACCAAGCACCTCAATCAACTCTTACATACAGACAAATAGACAAGTTAAGAGTTAATATGGGTTCACTATGCTCGTTGCTCAAAAAAGGGGAAGCAGATGCTATTTGTACCATATTTTCTGGGAAATATGGTTGACCTGAAAAAGTATAGGAGTATTAATTATGCTGTCAGCTTATGGATATTATTATGGCAACATGCCGCATAGCATTGAATTTGCATGTTTCCCGGTAAACCATAAGGTGCTCTCGAATTACTTTGAGATGACAACCCCAATGTTGTAAGTGCTTAAGACCCAGAATTCATAGTGTAGAAAATTATTATGGTCATTTGGTATTGGATTAATTGTTTTTTCACACAAGCCGTGTAAAGGACAAGAGTTGGATAGGTAGAGTCAGACTGAAAAATTCAATTTCATAGTCGGGACTTGAACCACGAATCTCCCGATGGTCAATTCCCAATATCTACAAATTTTGTGTAGTAAGTTTTTGTCTATCTCTTACGGTTTACTGGTTATCCAAAATAAAAGGTCTCCATACGGTATTCCCAGAAAATTCAAAATATACATTTTATTTGTCGTGTAAATATACGAAACCTTAATCGTTAGAACCATTTTTGAAAAATCAAAATTTTAGGAAATTTTGGGTGGGAGAATTTTCTTCAAAATCTTCATGTCGCATCCTTGGAAGATACTAAAAGTATATACCTAGTTTGGTATTTTACCGTCTCTTCGTTTTGGAGTTATCGTGTTCACAGACACGCGGACACACACGGACCTTTTTCTAAAAATATCTTTTTTATACAGAGGACCCTAAAACGTCTATTTCCGGTGAAATCTCGGTATCGGATTTTTGGGTGGAATGCAATACCTTCTCTATACACTATGTAGGTACATAGTACGTGTAGAGAAAGTAATAATGCCCCAGCAAATTACCCTCATTTAATAAATTAATCCATGATGCCTATATTCTGTATATTTGTACTATCTTTCAACTATTGATTCTTGCTTTATTTAAATACACTTAATTGTTCAATTTCTTATTTTACTCTTAAGGTAATCTAGTATATAAATCTATTTTGTGCTCTATGGCACGGCCAATTGCATTACACGCTTAATTAACTTAATCGGGCTACCCTCCCCGTATAAAGGACTTAAATCTCCTAGGTCTTATACGTGATGCTTGGAGTAGAAAGCGTGCCGAGGAGCCAACATTTAACCATAGAATGAAGAATCAAACGAGAGGTCAGCCGAACATGAGAGTGAGGAAATAGATGATATGAAGGCAAAATGGGTGATACGAAAGATGGTGATGGAACAGTTGGTGGAATGAATGGCGGGAGAAAATGCGGTCCCTGGGATTGAACTGGAGTCGCAGTGGAGCGGTCTAATCACTCGGAAACGGCGCCGACTTTTTATGCTTAAAAGCTAAGTTCGGAGCTACCGGACAGGAAATAGGAATTTTTCTTTACGACTATTCTCTACCCTTCATAGAGCCTGGAAGTGTGGATAAGGGAGCGAATGTGTATGTGAAAATATGTTAGTAATGACGAAAACTTACGTAAAAGTTCAAAGAGTAAAAACACCATAAAATCCTCCGATATGACCCTAACAGTTAAGGGGGATTGTGTAAATGAGTCGCTCTCATACGTGTTCATCTTTCCAACAATTCTGGTGCATAAGTAAAAATCTGATGTGTTCCATTCACATGACTTTCTCTATATCTCTGTAAATTATTATTGTTAATAAGCTTATCTTTTATTTATTTCATGCTAATCGAGAAAAATTAGCAGAAATACTCTTATTTCTTGCTTTATTGTAAGTAGAAGCGAAATAAGGGAGTACCATAGGTTAAAGTGAAAGCCAAAAGCTGGTTGCTATGTGACTGATGTTCCTTTGTTTGTATGGACAGGAGTTGACAAATTCCTATATGAGAAAAGCAAGTTTTTCAAAGCTGAAACCAAGAAAAAGGAATATCTCAAAAACGATCAACTCCACGAAAAAAATGTATATAACATAAATTGTGTGTTTTAACGTGCTCTACATTTTTTATGGGTTAAGTTTTTGTCCATCTCTTACGGTTTAGTAGTTATGAAAAATTCATCCAGGATAAAGTAGTCTTCAGAGGCTATTCACAGAAAATTCAAAATATACATTTTATTTGTCAGGTAAATAACTTTAATATACGATATTTTAATCAAAATCGTTAGAGCCATTTTTTAGAAAATCAAAATTTTCGAAAAAAGTTCCATGTAAAGGATAGTTTGGGGTGGGGGGATTTTTCTCAAAATCTTCGTGTCGCATCCCTGGAAGATACTTAACTTAAATACCAAGTTTGGTATTTTACCGACTTTTCGTTTTTGAGTTATCGTGTTCACAGACACACGACACGGACCTTTTTTTGAAAATACTTTTTTTGGATACAGGGGACCCTAAAACATATATTTCCGGTGAAATCTCGGTATCGAATTTTTGGTGGAGTGCAATACATTCTCTATACACTATGTACATAGTGAGTATAAAGAAAGTAAAAACTGTTCGCGCACACCTAACACAACCCAGGGGAGGAGGGGCTATGGTAGAGACGCGACCCGCATCAAGTCATCCTGCTCTCTCCTCAGAGTTGGTCGTCCTGACCAACGCTCGTTAGCCGATATAAGTACACGACCAAACTGCTTCCTCGGACACTCTCAGGAAATGGTAAACTACATCATTAATGCTCTTCATTACGATGTACGGCTTCGTCATGATTTTAGGAGCCAATCGTCCTGGTAGGGCGACGCATCCGCACCAGGTATTCATCGATCTCGCTTCCTGAATATGTTGACGGGTCATCTCAAGCTCTTCTACGAGATTCTCTACGTAATCGATTGGTGGTCGTTCTTCTCCAGGTCCCAAAGACTAGGTCACGTGGTAGATATAGCCCCTTACCGAAAACCAAGATGTCTGATGTCAATCTGGTAGTGTAGTGCGTTGATGTGGGTGCCAAAAAAAAAAAAAAAAGCGGCACCCACATCCTAGTTTCTATGGTGATTGGCCATACGATCTTCCTCAAGTGTTCTACTACAGTGCAAATATTCCGCTCAACTATTCCGATTGATTGCGGGTAAGAGGTGTTGTAGGCCTCTTGTAAACTCCAATTCATTTCATTTCAGTGCTTCCCTCATCAGATCAGATTCAAATTGGTGCTCTGATCGCTGTTTAGCTTCTTTACCTCAAAACGACAGAACGGTTCTTCTATGAGACAGTTCGCGACCGTCTTGGCCTCCTGGTTAGAAATAGTGTGAACCTCCAGTCACTTAAAGTAATCCATGACCAACAACAGATTCAGAGAAAGGTCCAGCTATTCGGTGGCGGGGATTTCGAGGGTGCTTTTACTTTGTACTGCTGCAGGCGACCCCGGCTCCCGGTTTATGGGCCGCGACTTGCAGCACACATATGACATTAGCAGCAGCGGCTGCCCGTACTCAACCAGAAGTATCTTTGGGAGAACTTGGCAATTGCTCGGTTGGGTCTAAGGTGTCCTCCCGAAGTACCCACAAGCACTTCCTCCAAGACTTCTTCCACCTTACTCCGAGGGATCATTTACACTGTCAGAGTCTTCCTGCCAGGTGACTCCCAATAGCACATTTTTCCTGCTCTTGAGTGAGTCCCATTGGACCCAGTGCAGACTACTCCTGGGTGCGATATGTTCCAGTTCGGCTTAGTCTCAGCTTTCTCTTCTCTTAGAAATAGTTCCAAGTCGGCGTCAACTAGCGAAAAAAATTAGAGAATCATGACTACTATGATTAGTTAGGCTAAATATGCGTCCAAGTAGACCACCTCCCCTAGAAGTCGCCTAGGACTAACATGATAGCTTTGTTCCCAAGTTTGCAGTTTCAAACCCGGTGGAGGGCGATAGATTTTTTCTAGTTTAGCATGGCTTCCTTCGGAAGGGAGATATATAGCCTCTGGTTCCGTGTCGTAGATTTACGGTACGAAAAAGGATTTCAAGCCTGATAAAGAGCAAAATTAACCGATCTTACACATCCAATATGGATTAGGATGTTGAGAACCATAACAGTTAAAGATTGTTCATAAGTAACACCCAATTCTTCTTCCTCCTCGTATAAGAGTTGGCACTTCACATTCAGCTTCAGGTTAGCTGCCTCTGCAGGATTTTGGTGAAGTTCTCGAGGTGGTTTCAAGGTTGCTGCCAACAACCAATAACATCGTCCAGATACATATAGTAGGCTAGCGTTGTAAGTCAAGTTATCCTCTAGCGCTGGCGCTCTGCAGAGGATAACTGTAATCTGCCAAAGCCCTGGGCCTGTGGAGAATGTGACCTTCAATTCTAGAGCCACTTGCCAGGTCCAAGTCGGGAACCACCTGACACTAGTTCCAGTATCCAGGTTGTCGTCAGTCCGATGTAAGGGAAAACAGCCCTTTAGTAAGGCGGCATACAACTTCTTACATCCCCACTTAAACGTAGCGCGCAATGCTTAATAACCACTGTGCGTACAGCGGAGCTATAAGGGCAGTCGGACCTTTTCATTAATTCCCTGGAGTTATGTCCTCCGTCATGTACCGTACCCCCGCTTGCTTCATCAAAGGAGCACTCCTTGGTGGTTGCCGGATACGACGGGCGCCTCTGGGTAGACGCAATGGAGTACTTGGTATCCTTGTAATCGCCGTTCCCTTGGCTGAAGAAAGACTGGTATCGTCTAGGTAGACAGCATACTCTGCCCAGTTTTGTCGCGCCGAGATAGTCGTTAAATTAATTTAATTGTTCATTAATTGCTGGAATCATATCGGTATCCCGGTGTGCCGGAATTTCATCCGAATTAGTTTCTTTAAATGCCAGTAATCTGTTGACAAGGGGCTTCACGTTTAAGCACAGCTATAGGCTATCTGTTTGCTTTGGGATCAGAAAGCTAGCATTTAACCAACTGAGCCACCCAGACCACCCAGATGGTCAGCCTCCCACTTCAGCAAGTCTTCTAGCCGATGCCCCAGGTCCTGACTCTTCTCACCCGTTGCAAGGCATACAATCGTAACTGGCTCGCAAATCCCCAACTCCATTCCAGTCTAGATGGGCTGTTTAGTGTCTGACGGACTCAGCAGTTTCACGGACACTACCTCCCGGCAAGGACCAATTCCCTGGTAGCCCATAATACATTGTTGTATGTTCCGGCCCAAAATCAGGTTTCTTGACCGTTTGCCTTCGGGTACATCTTTCCACCATGTTGCTTGTTGCGAACACTGCCACATCGTTCGTCAGGAATAGTCTGCAGATCCCCAGATGTTCTTTGGAGCTTCATCTCGAATGAATCTCTGTCGCCTCGTGGTGTCTGAGATCATACAGTCCCAGTATCAGATCTCAGCTACCCTCGTGACGGATATCCGTCCCAGGGACAAGTTCAGCAAGAACTTCCTTTTCCACAGGCAAGGTATTGCCTGATGGCGCCATTAACTGGTAGGGCGACTGGGTTTCCTTGCCGGCAAGTCCCTCGCTGATTATTGTATCTTTATTGTATCGAACCGCCTGCGCCAAGGATATCATCCCCTTTTCTGCCCTGATCACCAGTGTCGAGAGGCTGTTATCTGGGAGCTGTTACCTTGGCTGCCTCCACCCTCAATCCGGCCTATAATCCCTCACGGATTACCCGAGCATACGCTCGTATACTGACTCAGCTGTCAATTGCTACGGTTGTCTCTTTAATCTAACTGCACTCTCTATGTCGCAACTGACGCACTTGGCTCTTATGTAGCCTTCACATACGCAGGAGGGAGTTTCCAAGGCTGATGGAAGTCATATCCAAGATTTTTTTTTTCCTGCGACATTATTGCGCGTAATCATTGCTGTGGTGGCATACACCTGCAACAATACAGAGGTTATATAAAGCGACTCATGTTCACCCAATTGTGGCAGCTATGTAAGCAATGTTCGCAGGTACCTGCAACACGCCTGCAGATGCATTTGTGCTCGTAGTCGCACCTTTGCTTCCATGTTTCATAGCAATCGCTTCATTCTTGGGCCAAACATTAACATATATAGAAGCAAAAATGTTGAAAAAATGCTATTTTTATCTCAGAGTTGGGACCTATAATTTTTCCACATTTGAAGTGTTTAGAGTGTGATCATATGCTCACAGATATCTAAACTGACACAGATATAGAGAGCCTCAAAACATTACACATATACTTCAGACATCTCTAAATTGGACTTTAGAGCAAATTAGTACATTTCCAACCTATTGTGAAAGTTGAAGCAAAGATGGAGGAAAATAATTGCAAGGTCTATAGTATTTATATTTTCTTTGAAGCTCGTTTCTGAGAAAGCATTTCTAAACGAAAAGTGAAAGAGACTTGCCGCGATGCAAACATTGAGCCCAAGGGCGAGAAATTCGATAACTCTGTGTTCTATAATGCTTTAATTAGAATGCAATACAAAACGGCCTTCATTGCAACTAAAAGGTAGCATTCAGGCATGGCATGGACTCATCCTGAAACTCACCTCTCCTGTTAAAGTCCGGCTGCTCACTCTTCAATTTCAGACTTACATTTTAGGACATTTCCCCTAGTATATTTTTAATATCTCTACTGCATACGTATAAGGTAGAGGCGTTGTAATCCATTCAAAAAGTCGATATCGAATCAAGAGCCGGTTAAACACCAAACTTGTTGGGAATAAGCTACCCCTGAACTCCTCCTCTTTCGCATAACTGGTAAAACGTAACAGACAAACATTTACAGCATAAAAATTATATTTCGTTAAAACACAGAATTTTTCATATTTGTTTGTTTGTTACTGTTTTTAAGAGCTAACCATTTTCCAGATATTCCCTTCAATTTTAGCATACTTTAACTTTTCTCAAAGGAAGTTCTCATCCGATTCGCATCTCTTTTATTTTAATCATGGCCATGGAAACAGAACAGAATTTCAATGTTACTGAAAATGTGTAATACGTTACCTGAGGTAAACTTCATAGATATATTTATCATAGCTAGGGAGAAGTTAATAGAAAAATGTGATGCGTTCCATTCACATTACTTTTTCTACATTTCTGCTACAAATTATTGTTAAAAATAATCTGATGTGTTCCATTCAAATGATTTTCTCTACAATTCTGCAAAAAATATTATTAAATAATGTATGCCTCTATTTACTTCATGCTAATCGAAAAAAAAACAACAACAGAAATAATAATGCATAAGCAAAATGTGTGTGTGTGTGTGTGTGTGTGTGTATGTGGACAGCATAGCTCAAAAACGAAGAGACCGTTAAATACCAAACTTGGTATTTAAGTTTGGTATCTTAAGGATGCGACACGAAGATATTCAACAAAATCCCCCCACTCCCAACTACCCTTTACATGGAACATTGTTCGAAATTTTTGATTTTCTCAAAAATGGCTCTATCGATTTTGATTAAAATATCGTATATAAAGATATTTATCTGACAATTAATATCTTGAATTTTCTGGGAATAGCCTCTGAAGACATTTTATTGTGGATGAACTTTACGGAATTTTGCATAACTACTAAACCGTAAGAGTTAGACAAAAACTTACCTCACAAAAAATGTAGAGCACGTTAAAACACACAATTCACCTTATATAATTTTTGCCTTCTCTAGCTCCATATGTACAATGTACATAGCCATAGAGAAGATGTTGTAATGCACCCAAAAATTCGATGTCGAGACTTCACCGGAAATATATGTTTTGGGGTCCCCTGACTCCGAAAAAAGTATTTTTAAAAAAGTTCCGTGTATGTGTCTGTGTGTGTATGTGTGTATGTATCTGTGAATGGCATAGTCCAAAACGAAAAGACCGTTAAATACCAAAATGGCTCTAACGATTTTAATTAAAGCTATTTATATCCTAAGTAAAATGTATATATCGAATTTTCTGGGAATAGCCTCTGAAGACCTCTTTATTCTGGATCAATTTTATCGAAGTTTGATTTACTGCTACACCGTAAGAGATAGACAGAAACTCACGACACAAAAAATGTACATCACGTCAAAACACAGTTTATGTCCTTTACGTTTCTGTTGTAGAGGTAACTGTTTCCGAGATATTCCTTGTTATTGGTTTCAATTGTGAAGTACTTAAACTTTTCTCAAACAGGAAGTGTCCGTTTTTCTTTTGTTCTACTCCTGGCCCAGCAAAGAAGCGATTTGCAAAGACAATTGCATAACGATAGCTTTTAAAACATTTGACTATCATTTTAGCCTAGCGCATTCCCTTATTTCTCTCCTACTTATAAGCAACTAAGTAATAACATTTTGCTAATGTTTATCTCTATTAGGATTGTGTAGAAAGAAGAATAATCTTTTGTAGGAAGATTATAGAGCAGGTAGAGAAAAGTATGTGAGTGTAACACATCAGATTGTTGATCGTTTTTGAGATATGCTTTGTTTTTGGTTCCACCTTTAAAAAGCGTATGCTTTTCTCATATAGGAATTTGTCAACTCCTGTTCGTGCAAACAAAGGAACTTCAGTCACATAGCAACCAGATTTAACCTATGGTACTCCTTTATTTTGCTTCTAATTACAAGGAAGCAAGTAATAAGACTATTTCTGCTAATGTTTTCTCAATTAGCATGAAGTAAATAGAAACATAAACTTTTTAACAATAATTTGTTGCGGAGATGTAGGGAAAGTCATGTGAATGAAACACATCAGATTCTTTTTATTCAGTGGTCTCAAAACATGTATTTCCTGTGAAATCTCGGTATCGAATTATTCGGTTCTGTTTCCATGGCCATGATTAAAACAAAAGAGATGTGAATCAGATGAGAACTTCCTTTGAGAAAAGTTAAAGTATGCTAAAATTGAAAGTAATATCTGGGTATATCTGGAAAATGGTTAGCTCTTAAAAACAATCTCTATACACGATATACATAGCACGTGTAGAGAAAGTAAAAGTATATTCTTCTATTTACTTGATGCTATTCGAAAAAAAAAAATAGAAATTGTCTTATCGCTTGTTTCCATTTAAGTAGAAGAGAAATAAGGGAGTACCGTAGGCTAAAGCGATAGTCAAAAACTGGTTGCTATGTGTTTGAAGCTCCTTTGTTTGTATGGGCAGGAGTTAATAAATTCCCGTATGAGAAAAGTTTGAGTATTTTAAAGGAATATCTAAAAAGTGATAAACTCTACGAAAAAAATATAACATATGTGTATTTTAACAGGATCTATATTTTCTATGCAGTAAACTTTTGTCGATCTCTTACGACTATGCAAAATTCTGGAAAATGTACCCAGAATAAACATGTCTTCAAAGGCTATTCCGAGAAAATTATAAATCTACATTTTATATGTCATACAAATATGTTTAATATACGATATTTTAATCAAAATCGTTAGAGCAATTTTGTGAAAATAAACATTTTCGAAAAATGGTGCATGTTCAAGGGTAATTTGGGATTTCCCTCCCCCCCCCCCCAAATCCTCTTGTCGCATCGCTGGAAGATACTAAACTTAAATACCAAGTTTGCTATTTTACCAACTAATCGTTTTTAAGGTATTTTGTTCACAGTCAAACGGACATACACACACAGACCTTTTTCTAAAAATGTTTTTTTTATACAGGAGACCCTAAAACATATACTTCCGGTGAATTCTCGGAATCGAATTTTTGGGAGGAGTGCAATACCTGCTCTATATCCTTGTATTTTATCGTATCTTTTTTGTATAGTTTAAAATCATCTATTTACATCTTTCATATAAATAGTAAACCATTGAGGGGTAGAAAGAAAAACCAGAGTTCTCTTTGAAATGCACACTCTTTGTGTCAAAGAGAATAAACAATTTCGTAAATAATATTCATTCTTCGTTAAGACTTGTTATCAAAATTGTTTTGGTTAATTTATTAACACGCCGACCTTCTAATTAAGATCTGCAGTTATTAATAAACATAAGACATTAATAGGCTATAATTGCATGAAAGAACATTATTACGATAATATGATATTTTAAAATGTATTTGGGAATACAGTTTTGCGTGTTTTAAATGTAATCGTTAAATGGCTTCGAAAAACTGTAATGGAATATTTTATTATGAATAAATGTAGCTATGGATAGCTTGTACCTTTGCTTCCGTAGCACCGATGCTTCTAGTGTGATGCATCTGGTTCCAAAATGGAATGTACTGTTTAACTGTGGCAGGTGCAGGAATTATCGGCTGTAATTTATATCTCTTTTTGTTGAAGAATCTAACTGCGAGATCTAAGCACACTTCCTGTTGATAACAACTGTATCCAGTCAAAGCGTTTTTCAAAGAATGGGTGAAAAAGGGCAATGCTGAAAACTATGCGGAAGAGGAAAACATATTATTTGGGGCACTAAATTTGAAGGAACTCCTTGCTAAGAAACACTGGAATGAATATATGAACTGGCTGAGAATAACATACCAGATGACAGATAATATTAAAGTAAAGCAAAGAGGTCAAAATTGCAGGGTAAAACCTTCTTTAATTATGTAAATGGCTGATTGTTTAGATTACTTCATTGATTGACTAATTTATTGAGCAGCCAAGCAGCTTTAGATCCAAAAGGAGGAAAAACTGTTAAAATTGGTGATTCGTTGGATACATTCTAACGGTATTAAAATAAATTACAACTTAAGTTATTATTTACAACTACCTTGATGTGTCTAGTCAAAAAGGTAATATGTAAACAGCGACTAAACGTGTCCTTATGCTGCATGCATTTGAGATAAAAATCTAAATACAAAAGCCAGTTGACACATGGGAGCACACTTCCTTCCTAAAATACACATTAGTATACTGTATTATTGGACATTGTTGACATTACTTTACCACTTCTTACTTCTTTCATAGAGTACACATTTGTGTAATGTATTGTTAGACAATGTTTACATAATTTACTTATTTATCATTATTTTCGTTTTATACGGTCAGTTTATAACAAACATAGGTAAAATAAATTATTATTTCTTAATGTGAAATTAAAGTTCTGTTCAAATGCTGACCATTTACTTGAAGACAGTGCATCACTATCTTGACAGTCTTGTGTCACTCTTAAAAGTGTTCCAGGTGCAATTTTCTGAATAGTACAGGCAGTCCTTTGTTTTATCTCATCTAAAGTCGTGGGCTTTGTCTGAAAAACATTCTGCTCATAGAAACAATATCAAGGGGTGTGAGGTGTTTAACTCCCGCTCTTACTACTTGTGGCACCGCAGGCGATGACACTGATGATACATGGAATGAACATGCAGCACCGGTGGAATGCGATGGCGGGAGAACCCGAAGAAAACGCGTTCTGCGCCGCTTTGTCCACCACAAACTTCACATGCGGTCGCTTGGGATCGAAGCAGGGCCGTCAAGGTGAGAGGCGAGTGGTCTAACTATTCGGCGCGGCCTTGACCATCTGAGGTCCACCCTCGTCCAATCCATTACACACTGAACATGTCATGGCAACAGTCAGGGCATAAGGTGTCGTGGCCCCATCTTGTTGTACCACATTCTTAACTGTTGATTCAGTAGCATACAACAGGAGTGCAGCAATTCCTCATATGCATGCTGGTTCACATTTCCATCAAAGAAGTGTGGTGCAGCAACCATATCACCAGTTATTCCACCAGATCACCACTTTTGGAGCACTAGGTTCATTTGATTCTCGCATCAAACAATCTAAACAAAACACAAAAAGTAATTGTGTATTGTTTTTTACCATGGCCTAATCATTTTAATCCACAGAAATGTGAAAGACAAGTGTTGGAGAATTCTTAGGGCATAAAGGAAATAAGTAAATAAATAAAAGATAAATAACGATACTTAGTAATTATTGTAAGAAAACTACAACATACATTATCCAGTTCACAACTCGCCTAGACGGCCGGGGTTCGATCCCAAGCGACCGCATGTGAGATTTGTGGTGGACAAAACGGCGTTGGGCGGGTTTTCTCCGGGCACTCCGGTTTCCCCCGCCATCGCACTCCACCGGTGCTCCATCATCATTCATGTATCATCAGTGTCACCGCCTGCGGTGCCATTAGTAGTTAAAGCGGGCATTAAACACTACTACCATCCAGTTCACAAAAATGTGTATAGGCGCCGTGCATGGACCAGAAAATCGTACTAGTGGCGCCGCTCCGTGTCATGCTTTGTATTTATTAGGAGGATAGTTAAAAGCGGAAGCCATGTGCGATATAGGTATTGTTTGTACTTTTCTGCCTATAAAGTGCATACATTTGACTGAAAGTGCTGTTTCAAAAGGTCAAAATCTCTTTGTACACATCTGGAAATATACTGGGAAAATATGCTGAACTGTGGGGATGTCCTGGGCCTTTTATTTCCGAAGAAGTGAATGCTGCAAATTTTTGTTGCGGGCTTTGGTTCTCACGATGACCCCTCAGGACTGAAAATAAAATATAAAGTATGAATAGTAATACGTACACAACAATATGTACATAAATATTGATGATAATAATAATAATAATAATTGACAGACTATTTCCCTAATGTGTCGTTTAATCTAATGCTCACAGTATTTAGAGTTTCTATTTATTAACTTAAAAAACGTTAGCATTAATTTCTAAACAACATTATCCGTGCTGCAGTTATTTTTACTTTCTCTAGCCCCATATGTACAATGTACATAGGAATAGAGAAGATTTGTATTCCACCCAAAAATTCGATACCGAGATTTCACCGGAAATACATGTTTTACGACCCCCTGTATTCAAAAAAAGCATTTTCAGGAAAAGGTCCCTGTGTGTGTGTGTGTGTGTGTGTGTGTGTGTGTCTGTGATAACTCATAAACGAAAAGTAACTAATATACCAAACTTGGTATTTAAGTTTAGTATCTTCCAGGGAAGATACGAAGATTTTGAGAAAATTCCCTCCACCCCAAACTACCCTTTACATGGAACTTTTTTTCGAAAATTTTGATTTTCTTAAAGATGTCTAACGATTTTGATTAAAATATCATATATTAAAGATATTTACCTAACAAATAAAATGTATATCTTGAATTTTCTGATAATAGCTTCTGAAGACCTGTTTATTCTGGATGAATTTTGCTTAATTTGGCATAACTAGTAAACCGTAAGAGATAGACAAAAACTTACTATACCAAAAATTTAGGTCTTGTTAAAATACACAAGCTATGTCATATATATTTTTCTCGTGGAACTTACCGTTTTCGAGGTATTCATTGATATTAGTTTCAGTTGTGAAGTACTTATACTTTTCTGAGACAGGAGTGTCCGTTTTTCTTTTGTTCTACTCCTGGCCAAGAAAAGAAGCGATAACGACAATCGCATAACGACAGATTTTAAAACATTTGACTATTGGTTTAGCCTAGTTTCCCTTATTTTCTTCCTAGTTATACGGAACTAAATAATAAGAACATTGTGCTAATGAGTACCACGATTAGCAAGGTGCAGAAAGAAGAAGAATCTTATGTATGAAGTTTGTAGAACAGCTAGAGAAAGTCATGCGAGTGTGACACATCAGATTTTTTAAGCATATGCTACTGCTTTGAGGTATAATATAAAATTAGTGTACTTACTTCTTTGGATGTACAGCTTGAGTCCATAGATTTCTTCTTTGCGCTTCAGTTTTCCGCGTGGAGAAAGAATAAAAGGCAATGGCTGGCGAAGTATTCTTGTAGGTATTATTACATGCTACAACACAGCAGTTATTGTTCCCTTTCCGTCTTCTTGTAGTGTTTACATTTTCAGGAGGTTCGATACTTGACATCATCTTAGCATATTCTTACTCCACTGTCTGTTATCCTCTTGTTAGTAACCAAACTTACCGCCAGAGTAGCGTGCACTGTGCGTATACTCTAATATAAGTTTTGTGCCACACGGTACTTTCCAATGCAGAGGGAGCATGGAATTACGTTCGAGAGGGAAAATTGCATGTTGATAGATACGGAAGGATTTACACATAGCCTAACAAAAATGTAATGAATGTAATTCTTCCTTATGGCGACGGACATTCTACAAATGATTGTAGCATTTTTATTCACTGCTAGCTTTTTAAATTTGCCAGCACTAAGTATGATTTGACTTAGCTTTCCTAAAGTCGCAAATAACATGGTCTCCAAGAGTAACATCTAGGTTTCTGTCGCAAGTTACATGCTACCCGTGACAGGGAGGTTAGTGCGCTTTTACACGCCCGATTTTAACTTATCTACCGTTACGTCGCAATTTACCAGTGCACTACAATAATTCCGTATTTTGGTCATTCTTTTCCCCGTTTACTTGGAACGCTGGAAGTATACAATTTTAAGAATATTTTGCCTCCGTTACTTTTATAATATTTTAAGCGCAGCAATAAAACGTTTCGAAAAAAAAACTTTTATTTTACATGCTTTAGCATTTCCCGTATTTCCTCATTTACAGTAGTCAGTCACCATAAATTGGAGGCGTCGCCTCCCAGGAGGGTCTAGAAATTCACAAGGGGAATAGAAGGAAAAACAGATGCAAGCGGTGTGATAAGCAGATATTGTGATGGTGACGCTATTCCTACACCACACCACAAATAGTTTCACATTCTTCTGTGCGTGATGAGAAGACTGTGTGAAACCTTGCAGAAGTCGTTTGATAATTGAAGAACTGTAAGCATGATTTTGAGGTATTAATTATGTTCTCTATATTATAAAGGTTGTTTTGAGTGGCAAGTGAGAAAAAATCAGACAGATGGTTGCTGAAAAATATAGCTTTGCCCATGACGCTTTTCTTAATCAACTCCTGGTGGTAAAATTACCATAGATTTGAATGCAGCAGTGACAGAAAGAAAAGAAGTTAATATTGAAGTATAATTAATGATAACTTTCTGTACTTGAATGAGGTGAGTTATAGTGCAGGTAAGAATACTGATCGGGAGTAATGCAGGTTCAAGTTAACGTGTCGAATAATGGATGGGTCAGATCCGTAATTTTCCTCAACTTCTTGGACAGCTTGATATTCAGAAGGAAAAATGGTCTCACAATAATTTTTTCTTCCCAAACTCCATCTTCTCCAACCTTTCGATATCTCGGTGTTTGGCTCTTCCAAAAAAAGTTGGAAAAAAGTCATAAAATGTGTAATTACAAACCTAATAGGGAGCACTTATTTTCATTCCTTAAGGATGTAGTGAATGAGTCTATGGCTGCACAGAACATTTAATAGTATAATAATTTATGAGTTGGTTCTCTTTATCGGGGATATTCTCTTGAAGGCCTTAACTGTAAATGAGGAAACGAAAGTTTGAAGCAATATTTCTATATTATTCACAAAATCTGCCGACATTTTATGAGTTTTATGTCATGTTTATAATATGTGATGTTCAATTGTTTTTATTCCTTTGCTTCCGAAGTTGAAATCGCTGGATGCAAATTTTTATTACTCCTTGTGTTTTCGTCGCATTTAAGTGTTTTGATTTTCTCGATGCGATTTTGTTTTTCAACAGTATCTATAGTTACGTGTTGATTTTCTGGCTGGTGACGCCAAGTTATCATGAAGAAGGAGGTTTCTTCACACGTAATGGAAAAGGCCGTTTAGAGATAACGCGCAAAAATGTATTCGTGTTGAATTATACGCTCCCATGGATTCACAGCGTTCAACAAAGTAAAGAATTGCATCGAGCGATTACAGTTTATCTTTGGAATTGTAAAATAAATATAAAAATAAACTGCGATTCTACTTATTATTTAAGAAGCCGCCAGGTAGTCTGGATCTGGGAAGCCCAACAAGCCCGAAAAAAAAAACGCCCTGAGAAGAGTCAAACGCTACACAAAAAGTCAAACATAAGCGCGAGTAGACTTACAATCCAACATTTGACGAGCGCTTATAGAAGCTTACATATAATTGCTTCAAGTTACATCGGTAGATGTTTCCAATGCCATTGAAAGAACAGGCACAGCCCTCTGCGACAAATTTTGCTCTTTGATTTCCATAGGATGAATCGTGCAAATTCTACGACAGTATTGAGTATTCTTCGGAGAAACAGTCAGTGGAACAAGTGGAAGAACCATGTGCTTCAGAAACATGCATGCCTTCTGGCGCAGTGAAATATAAAAACTAAATAAATATGTAAAATGTCAAGTATTTAGTTGATGAAAATGCATGTGCTACGTGCTCCGGGCGTGCACACAGTGCAAGAAGAGGTTTCACGAAACGCACCAAGGACTTGAGACTTAGCGTAAGACTATCTTGTGTCACTCTTGCAGAAAAAAATAATCGGAATGAAAGAAACGCGTTTTAAAGCAAGCAAATTTTACATCATTTGGTCATTTATTGTTGTACTTTAATTGCTATACATGCTTTCTTCTTTTAGTAGTTTATGTTGCTTGTAACTATAGCCGAGTGGTTAGATGCTCGCCTCTCTCAAGGGGGTTCGGGTTGGATCCCAGAAAACTGCCTGTGGGATTTGTGGTGCACAAAGCGGCGTCTGGTTGAATGTTCTACGCGTTCCCCGGCATTCATTCCACCCTTCATTTCATATCATCTGCTTCATCTCATACGCACCGATCTCTCGTTCTGGTTTCTCCCTCTGACTCAATGTTCGTTTGCTTTTCCAGTCCAGTTCAGTGTGATTGGCAGGCTGAGGGCAGCCCGAGGTGTGTTAGGCGTGTCCCTGTTCTCAGAGAGAACTTAACCACGTTCTGACGGGATTGTGGGTTTTGTAGGATGGCGGGTGTGTATTGGGGTTGTGGAGTGACAGGAGGAGGCGAATATTGCTCCTCGACGGTTGCCTTGATGGTGCAACGGCCCTTGTGCACCGCTGGTGTGTTTTTATCAAAATGTTTCTTGAGATTAAATTTTGAATCCAAGCAACTCTTGAAGGATAATAAGGAACTTAACCGTAGCAGCTGTTGGTGGTGCTCCTTCGTTACCGGGGATGCCCGCAAGCCATGCGGGGAAGCCGGTATCGCCTGAAGCGGCGGTTTGTGGGATCGTAATCCCCAAGAAACCTAACGAGGGCGCTCCGATGGAATGGTAACCCTTCGTTGAATTTTGTTGCCCGACGCCTAATCTCGTCCTCCAGGTATGGTAGACCAGAGGCTTCGTGCAGGAGTCTCGTTGGAAAGCCTCGAGGCACAGAATAGATAGCCCGAAGACACCTATTCTGTACCCGCTGAAGCAACAGCAGACTGGAGTCTGCCGCCATGCCCCAGATCTCACAGGCGTAGATTAATAAGGGGATAATGAGAGCCCTCAAAAGGCGCAACTTAAGGGGAACCGTCATCGAGGACCTCAGCATCCGGCACCACAGCCCCCGGACGTGCTCCCTAAAAGTGACGCCCCTGTCAAGCTTCACCCCCAAGTAGGTGATGGTGTTGGTCCATTGTATCCTTCGTCTGAGGTACGTGAATGTGGGGAAGTTTGCGGGAAAGCGGCGCTTGGTGAAGAGAATAGCGTGGCTTTTCTCCGGATTTATGGACAATCGCCAACGCTCGCACCACTCTTGGATGAGGCAGAGGTGTCTCTGGATAGAGTTGAAGGCTCTGCGTGGGTGTTTGTTTGTACAGTATAACAGCAGGTCATCAGCATACTGAGCTATGTTGACTTGCTGCACTGTTGGTAGGTCGGCCATGTAGACGCTAAAGAGCGTAGGGGAAAGTACAGAGCCTTCGGGGACTCCACCTCTTACTGGCCTAGGTGTTGATTTGTGTCCCGCAACTGAAACTACAAAAAATCTGTGTTTAAGATATGAGTGTAGTAGGTGTATGATGTGTGTCGGGAGCTCCAGTCGGATGAGTTTGAGGAGCAGACCCGCGTGCCAGGTCGTAGAGAAGGCTTTCTCCACGTCCAGCGACACCGCCGCAGTGTAGGCTCTGTCCTGGAAGCCCAGGGCAGCGGCCTCCACCACTCTCAGTAGTTGCTGGGGTGTAGAATGCCCAGGACGAAAACCAAATTGGTGATCTGGGATGGCATGAATGTCGCCCAAGAGAGGGGACAAGCGGGCTAGTATTAGTCTCTCGAGAACCTTCGAGAGAACTGATAGGAGACTGATGGATCGGTAATTGGATGGGTGTAACGGGTCTTTCCCCGGCTTCAAGATGCATATCACCCGGGCCTCCCTCCACTCGCGTGGAAAGTGGCACAAGGTGAGGCACATGTTGAAAACCTTGGTTAGAAAGAGTACCGCCTTGATGGGAAGGCATCGGAGCATGGCGGGGGTTAGTCCGTCAGGACCCGCTGCCTTTTTGGGGTTGAGGCGCCGGAGTGCGCCTGGAGTTCACTGGGTCGGATGACGGGAAGTCGGTCCGCCTCGTCGGGGGGGCGCCGAAGGTATCGACGCACCTCCCGCCGAGCACGGTCCGAGAAGTCTTCGTCCTGGGGGTCTTCTCGTGGCCTCATAGACCTTTCGAGGTAGTCAGCGAACACATCGGCTTTGGCTCGGGGTTCATAAGCCAGGCCTTGGGTGCCTTGGATTGGGGAGGTGATTTGACCTCCGCGGTGCCGGAGAGCTTTGGCAATCCTCCACACGTCGCCATCCTCGAGCCTCAAGCGGGTCATAGTCTCCTCCCACGCTCGCACCCTGTGCTCGCGTAGTCGGGTCCGGACCTCTCGGCGTAAACGCCTCAGGAGTGCTCGGTTATGTGGCGTGCGGTGACGCTGGTATAGTCTGCGGGTAGCCCAGGAACGGCGTACAAGCAGATGGAGTTCTAGGGGTAGGACATCTGGGTGTAGAGGAGCTGGGGTGTGAACAGTTAGGTTATGGGCAGTTCGCACCACGATGGAGGTAAAGGATTGGACCGCAGCCTCTAGGGATGGGATGTCTGTGATCCTAGGATTCGGCGGGATGGAGTCGTTGAAGCAAACCCTGACGCATTCCCAGTCAACGTCGCGGTTTTGAACCGAGACGTCGTGACTGGCAACCCGTGTGTTAACCTCAGCTAACACGGGATTATGATCGGAATGAAGTGCGTTGATCGATGTGAGAGATGTATGAAAAGGGAATTGTTTGATGATCGCGAAGTCAATAACGGATGCCCGTCCTTGACCTCGTGGATGGTGTGTGGGTTGCCAGGGGCCCTCTACTCTGAGTTGAGGGTCCGCATCTATCATGCGTATGATGTCATTGCCTCGGGCGTCCGCCCGGGGGCCGCAATGCCAACGCGGATGTTTGGCATTGAAGTCCCCGGCCAGGATGACGTTAGGATGAAGGGCTAGGATGGAAAGGTAATCGTTTAGTACGAACTGCCTATGGGGTGGATGGTATGCAGACACCAGTAAAACTTCCGAACCGCCTAGGTCAACACAGACAGCCGTGGCTTCCATGGTTTGAAGAGGTGGGAGCTGGATGGGTTTGTGGACTACCCTGTTTCTCACGAAGGTCGCTGTGCCACCTCCTCGGCGGCCCACACGATCCACTCTGAGGCAGTTGTAGCCCGGAAGTCGGAAAGAGGTATCTGGACGGAGATGTGTTTCGCTGACTAGCACAAGGTCTAGGGCAAATGTTTTGACTTTAGGCACTCGCATATAAGTCTCGGGGCGAGGTGTCATGTTACATACGGGGCGGGTAAACTAAATAAATAATTATAGTCTTATACTAATGCAAAATAGAGCTTATGGAGTGAAATTAAAATGTATTTTGCTAATAACATTGAAATTATTTTTCATCTCAACGCAGGAATTGATTGAAGAATTAGGTATTACTTGGTGATTAGTTAAACATTTTAGATAAAACAATTAAGTGTGTAGAGGTAATTGTAATCAAACCGTTCTTCCTAAAAGGATCACTCACTGTTCTAGAACAAAACATCTGCGAAATTACCTCGTTTGCCCTATCTATTTCTTGTGCATTGCTGGTGAAAGCTGAATCAAATATTTAGGTGAAGTCAGCTTCATAATTAAACAACACTCAAGCACATTATTCGAAACAGTTTTATTCGTTTAATAACATTCGTTTATAACATTATTATAAGCAAACATATTAGTTAGTCCCAGCAGACGCATAAGATTAGTGCCCACAGAGATGTGATGAACAGACATTGCCTTACACTTTATAGCGTAAGTGGCGCTTGTGTGTACTGAACATGGTTGGTTGAGAAGGTATTCCACCCAAAAATTGATACCGAGATTTAACCGGAAATACGCGTTTTGAAGACCACTTGATTAAAAAATAGCATTTTAGACAAAAGGTCGTGTGGCTGCATGTGTGTGAGTGTGTGTGTGTGTGTGAAAGAGAGAGAGAGAGAGCGAGAGAGAGAGAGAAAGAAAAAAGGATACCTCAAAAGCAAAAAATCGGTGAGTAGTTAATATAGGAGAGAGCTGGCGCAGGACCAAGTGATCATACATGGGAAAGACAGGGAATACAAGAAGTTTGTATACCCTAGGGTGAGCATACATGGGGAATACAAAGAGTTTGTGTACCCTAGGGTGAGCATACATGGTAAAAATATGAAATACAAGAAGTTTGTATACTCTAGGGTGAGTATACATGGTAAAGATAGGGAATACAAGAATTTTATATTCCCTAGGGTGAGCATACATGGGAAATACAAGAAGTTTGTATACCCTAGGGTGGGGCATACATGAGAAAGATACGGAATACAAGAAGTTTATATACCCTAGCGTGGGCATACATGGAAAAGACAGGGAATACAAGAAGTTTGTATACCCTAGGGTGAGCATACATGGGGAATACAAAGAGTTTGTGTACCCTAGGGTGAGCATACATGGTAAAAATATGAAATACAAGAAGTTTGTATACTCTAGGGTGAGTATACATGGTAAAGATAGGGAATACAAGAATTTTATATTCCCTAGGGTGAGCATACATGGGAAATACAAGAAGTTTGTATACCCTAGGGTGGGGCATACATGAGAAAGATACGGAATACAAGAAGTTTATATACCCTAGCGTGGGCATACATGGAAAAGATAGGGAATACAAGAAGTTTGTATACCCTAGCGTGAGCATACATAGAAAAGATAGGGAATGCAAGAAGTTTGTATACCCTAGGGTGAGCAAACATGGGAAAAATAGAGAATACAAGAAGTTTGTATACCCTAACTTGAGCATACATGGGAAAGATATTGAATACAAGAAGTTTGTATACCCTAGGGTGAGCATACATGGAAAAGATAGGGAATACAAGAAGTTTGTATACCCTAGGGTGAGCATACATGGAAAAGATATTGAATACAAGAAGTTTGTATACCCTAGGGTGAGCATACATGGGAAAGATAGGGAATACAAGAAGTTTGTATACCCTAGGATGAGCATACATGGGAAATACAAGAAGTTTGTATACCCTAGGGTAGGCATGCATGGGAAAGATAGCGAATACAAGAAGTTTGTATACCCTGCGTGAGAATACATGGTAAAGATAGGGAATACAAAAATTTTATATACCTTAGGGTGAGCATACATGGGAAATACAAGAAGTTGCTATACGCTAGGGTGAGCATACATGGGAAAGATAGGGAATACAAGAAGTTTGTATACCCTAGGGTGAGCATACATGGGAAATACAAGAAGTTTCTATACGATAGGGTGAGCATACATGGGAATGGTAGGGAATACAAGAAGTTTGTATACCCTAGCGTGAGCATACATGGATAAGGAAGAGAATGCAAGAAGTTTGTATACCTTAGGGTGAGCATACATGGGAAAGATAGGGCATACAAAAAGTTTGTGTACCCTAGCGTGAGAATACATGGGAAAGATAGGGAATACAAGCAGTTTGCATACCCTAGCGTGAGCATACATGGAAACGACAGGGAATACAAGAAGTTTGTATACCCTAGCGTGAGCATACATGGAAAAGATAGGGAATACAAGAAGTTTGTATAACCTAGGGTGAGCATGCATAGGAAAGATAGAAAAAACAAGAAGTTTGTATACCCTAGCGTGAGCATACATAGGAAAGATAGGGAATACAAGAAGTTTGTATACCCTAGGTTGAGAATACATGGGAAAGATAGGCAATACAAGAAGCTTGTATACCCTAGGGTGAGCATACATGGAAAAGATAGGGAGTACAAGAAGTTTGTATACTCTAGGTTGAGAATACATGGGAAAGATAGGCAATACAAGAAGCTTGTATACCCTAGGGTGAGCATACATGGGAAAGATAGGGAATACAATAAATTTGTATACCGTAGGATGAGCATACATGGGAAAGATAGGGAATACAAGAAGTTTGTATACCGTAGGATGAGCATACATGGGAAAGATAGGGAATACAAGAAGTTTGTGTACCCTAGGGTGAGCATACATGGGAAAGATAGGGAATACAATAAGTTTGTATACCGTGGGATGCGCATACATGGGAAAGATAGGGAATACAAGAAGTTTGTATACCGTAGGATGAGCATACATGGGAAAGATAGGGAATACAAGAAGTTTGTGTACCCTAGGGTGAGCATACATGGGAAAGATAGGGAATACAATAAGTTTGTATACCGTAGGATGCGCATACATGAGAAAGATAGGGAATACAAGAAGTTTGTATACCGTAGGATGAGCATACATGGGAAAGATAGGGAATACAAGAAGTTTGTATACCGTAGGATGAGCATACATGGGAAAGATAGGGAATACAAGAAGTTTGTATACCGTAGGTTGAGCATACATGGAAAAGATAGGGAATACAAGAAGTTTGTATACCCTAGGGTGAGCATACATGGGAAAGATAGGGAATACAAGAAGTTTGTATACCCTAGGGTGAGCATACATGGGAAAGATAGGGAACACAAGAAGTTTCTATAACCTAGGGTGAGCATACATGGGAAAGATAGGGAACACAAGAAGTTTGTATAACCTAGGGTGAGCATACATGGAAAAGATAGGGAACACAAGAAGTTTGTATACCCTAGGGTGAGCATACATGGAACGATAGGGAACACAAGAAGTTTGTATACCCTAGGGTGAGCATACATGGGAAAGTTGGGGAACACAAGAAGTTTTTATACCCTAGGGTGAGCATACATGGGAAAGATAGGGAACACAAGAAGTTTATATATCCTAGGGCGAGCATACATGGGAAAGATAGGGAACACAAGAAGTTTGTATACCTTAGGGTGAGCATACATGGAAAGATAGGGAACACAAGAAGTTTGCATACCTTAGGGTAGGCATACATGGAAATATAGGGAACACAAGAAGTTTGTATAACCTAGGGTGAGCATACATGGAAAGATAGGGAACACAAGAAGTTTGTATACCCTAGAGTGAGCATACATGGGAAAGATAGGGAATACAAGAAGTTTGTATACCCTATGGTGAGCTTGCATGGGAAAGATAGGGAACACAAGAAGTTTGTATACCCTATGGTGAGCATGCATGGGAAAGATAGGGAACACAAGATGTTTGTGTACCCTAGGGTGAGCATTCATGGGAAAGATAGGGAACACAAGAAGTTTGTATACCCTATGGTGAGCATGCATGGGAAAGATAGGGAACACAAGAAGTTTGTATACCCTATGGTGAGCATGCATGGGAAAGATAGGGAACACAAGAAGTTTGTGTACCCTAGCTTGAGCATGCATGGGAAAGATAGGGAATACAAGAAGTTTGTATACCCTAGCGTGAGCATACATGGAAAAGATAAGGAACACAAGAAGTTTGTATACCCTAGGGTGAGCATACATGGAAAAGATAAGGAACATAAGAAGTTTGTATAACCTAGGGTGAGCATGCATGGAAATGATAAGGAATACAAGAAGTTTGTATAACCTAGGGTGAGCATACATGGAAAAGATAAGGAATACAAGAAGTTTGTATACCGTAGGGTGAGCATACATGGAATAGATAAGGAACACAAGAAGTTTGTATAACCTAGGGTGAGCATACATGGAAAGATAAGGAATACAAGAAGTTTGTATACCCTAGGGTGAGCATACATGGAAAAGATAAGGAACACAAGAAGTTTGTATACCCTAGGGTGAGCATACATGGAAAAGATAAGGAACACAAGAAGTTTGTATACCCTAGGGTGAGCATACATGGAAAAGATGAGGAATACAAGAAGTTTGTATAACCTAGGGTGAGCATACATGGAAAAGATAAGGAATACAAGAAGTTTGTATACCCTAGGGTGAGCATACATGGAAAAGATAAGGAATACAAGAAGTTTGTATACCCTAGGGTGAGCATACATGGAAAAGATGAGAAATACAAGAAGTTTGTATAACCTAGGGTGAGCATACATGGAAAAGATAAGGAATACAAGAAGTTTGTATACCCTAGGGTGAGCATACATGGAAAGATAGGGAATACAAGAAGCTCATACTGGGAGGGAACAGGTACCTAACTAATACTCAGTTTATTAAGAGTGTTTTCTAGTCCTTTGGTTTGGTTTTGCAAGGTCGTCAGAATTTTAACATATTTTATCGATTGTTTGTATTGTGGGGGTGCTGTCTGAGGACTTTTTTTTATAATTATTTTGCAGTGGTTTGCTCTGTTTTTTAAGTGTGGCAGAACATTTATAAGTCTTTTCTAGGTCTTTAGAGCCTAGCACAGGTGTTTGGAAGGCTTTTCATGTCTTTTGGCTTATATTTAGGACTCTAGGACAGTTAGTTTCAAGGTACTCCTCAGACATATTTTAGCTCTTTATAACTGATTTCAAGCCATTCTTTTTATGGATATTTTATGCTTTTCGGACATTTTTACTAATATTTACAGGGTTTTCTATTGATTTTGACGCTTTATAAACATTTTAGTACTATTTTTCAGCGATTGTAGTGTTTTTTTACATGCATTTTGGAGCTTTTACAGGCGCTTTATAAACATTTTAGTACTATTTTTCAGCGATTGTAGTGTTTTTTTACATGCATTTTGGAGCTTTTACAGGCGTTTTAGTACATTTTAGGTCTATTTTTCAGCGATTGTAGTGTATTCTCATGCATTTTTAGGAATTTTTAAGATGGTCTTACTGTTGCCGCAGTTAATGCTTTTTAGTGGCATTCCATGTCATTTGGAGGACATTTAGGACCCTAGGACAGCTAGTAGTGTGGTATTCATCAGGCATTTTTTGGATTTTTTCAACTGATTTGACACCATTTTGTGGGTATTTAGAGTTCTAAAAAACTGGTATTTTAGGGTTGTTCAGACGTTTTTACTCATATTTTACCTTATTTTGCAATGTTTTCTAATGCTTTTTTAACACTTTTACAGGCATTTTTGTACGTTTTTAGACTGTTTTTCAGTGATTGTAGTGCTTTCACATACACTTTTCAGGATTTTAATGATGATTTTTAGCGATGTCAGTGTTGTTTAGTATGCTCTTAATGTCTTGCCATTGATCGGGTATTTGTTGCCCTTTTCTGGTGTTTTACTAATATTTTACAGTATTTTGCAGTTTTATAATATTTTTATCACTTTTATAGGCATTTAGGCACATGTTGAGTATATTTAGCAAAAATTTGCAGTGTTTTGTAGTGCTTTATGTCTCCTTACAGATCATTTAGGACTTTTAACCTTTTCAGACCTGACTTTTTATGCATCATTGAAAAAATTATCTTTGAACCTCCTTATTCATCAAGACATAACAGTCACACCCCAAGTGATCTGTAGAAAGTCATGTCCATTCCAATGGACACCGGGACTGAAAGGGTTAAGCTATTAGAAATATGGAGTAGTGTTAAACCCTCAGGCAATAGGTATTTTTTGGAAGCTCTTTAAGAACTTAATGACAGCGACGAAGGTGTACTCATGACATTTTTGTGCGTTTAAAAGCACTTTAAACATATTTAAGGCAATGTCCTTTCCATGCGGCCTTGTGGATCCCTTTCTTACGTTTGATGGCAATTGGTAACATTTTATGCTGGTGTATGTCGTTTCTACAACAATGATCTGTATTTTTGTAGTAATTGATGTCATCGTTTCATTGTTTCTGGCGTTTTTCGCACTATTTTCATATGTCCCAGGATGATGTGATTGCTTCTATAGCATATCAAGTATTCTACAGTTTTTACATATTTTTCCATAGTTTGGATCCTTTGTGCAGGTGCTAACTTCTGAAGCGAGGAGAATATGTTTGCACGGTTTCCAGTCTTTCTGAGGTAAATCTAACATAACCTAACTTTTCGTTTGTATGATGTCTTTCTTCTTGAGTCTGACACCAGAAGAAGGATCTAAGCCTTTTGTTGTCAAGGTGTTTATTGTTTTGTGAACATCAGGTTCTTTGTCTTTTGTTGTTTTTACAACCTGTTTTCTTTTAATCAAGAAGTGTTTTCTCTAGAATAATAATTCCACCCTTTTTGCTTGTTGTTGCTGTTATTGTAGAAGCGTAGGGCATCTTTTCTGAGTTCTGTCCAGTCTTTTCTGCTTTTTATATCTATTTGTTTTTATATAAAGATATCATTAGAGGTTAGGCGTCTCCCCTCTTTTATTCGGGCTTGAGGCCAGCATTAGATACCTCTCATTCCGATTCTTGTTATTCTTCTCAATTCGTATGCCTGTGCTAGATGCATGGGAGTGTTTGGAGCCTAAGCTTCAATTTTCTGCTACTGCGCAATGTATGTAGCATTCTCTGATTATATTCTCACAACTTTGTAATGACCATAAGTATAGGATGGTGTTCCATTATTAGCAATCACTCTTTTAACATCATAAGGCGATAGTGCGAGTTTGTTGACTTTTACAGACGAAACCTTATGTTGCTGTGACTCATAGGAGTTTTTATTATTTCATTGTTTTTAAGACAATCCACATAACTGTTGAATGTGATGTAACTCTTCGTTTGTACCTTTATTCTTTTTATCATGTCTCCATCAATATAGAGAGCATGCATCTTGGGTCTCAGTCCGTAAAAGCGTTGGATGATTTTTTCGTTAGCATCATCTTTAAACTTTCCCAGCTTTTGATTGTTCTATGTGGAGTAGCATATATGGCTTGCAGGGTAATCAGATGAATCTAAATTAAAACCGGGCGCTAAACACTACCAAAAAGAGTGTATCTAAATGGTCAAGAAATTGCAGTTTGTCTTGATATATGTCAGCGGTTATAACTCGATGAATGAAGCAGTCACATAAACTTTAGGTTTTCAACCCCCTAATACGGTAATAACACAACATATTGGTATAACTACATGAGGGATTTTGAGATATCGAGTACGCTCATTCCGATGTATATCGGTTTGCTGAATACAATCTGACGCGATCCATTTGCACAGATTCCAGGATAGATTCATATGTCGGCTGAGCATTCAACTTTTCCAATGTTTTCACGTTTTGGACAAGGATTTCGTATATTCTCCATATTTTATCCAAACATTGCATTGTTGAACAGCTGTACAGATCCTTTTCAAGGCAATTCCTAGCCTGTTGCCGCAGTTTGTTATTAAACGCTAAAGTAAGGTTTTAACCAACACGATTCTTGAAATTGTAGTACACGATGGATGTTTGCTAGTCCTAGTCTAGGTGAGAGTGCCTATTTTAAAGTCATGTAATGTACAACATTATTTTTCAGCTTCCAAAGTGCGCAATTAGTTTCAGACACTCAGGCAAGAATGGCTAATTATTATGAAGATCGTGAAGCTCAGTAGGGTAATCCACATCAACTTTGAATATATATCCAAGAGGATCATCCTCTTTTACTCTTTCAATATTAATACTGTCAGGAGAAGCCCAACTAAATCCTCCAAAAGGCAATTGATGCTGCATAGCCCATCCATATTGTTTATTTTCGTCTTCGTATGTGATAAATTGAGTTGGTTTATCAGGATCAAACTCCCTCATGTTGTTAGCCTGGGCATACCGATGAGACACCTGACATAATCCTGCCTTTATTCCTGATTCCACCATGAGAAACTGCTCATAATCCGTTAATAATTCTAGCTCAATTCCGGTATACAGAAGCATAGCATTGCAGGTTAGCCTTGGAGATGTAAAGTGTTGTGCAGGGTTAAATTTATGATTATTCAATGTTTGCCCTCTGAAGGCTTCAAAAACATCAGCGAGAAAAAGTACATCTGAGGTTAATTATAGATCACAGTATTCTCCCAAATTTAGGATTTTAAATTTTTCCTATACATTTTTTGCATGTTCGTAATCTTGATCATTGATTTCCTCTTCATTTAATCTATTGTAGAACGCTTCCTTTGGAGGTAAGCGTGATTCTTTCAAAATATACTACGACGTGATGCATTGGGAAATACTCCTTTGCATGTCACCAAATCAATCTTCTCTTCTCCAAAGTATTTGCATGTCTCAAAAAACGTTGTAAGGGTGTTTATTAGTTTATCCAAACTTGAACTGAGAACACGGCATGCCTCCACAAATCGAAGCTTAATATCTGCAACATGCTTTGAGAATGAAATATACTTTTCTTCTGAGCACGGAAACACTTCCATTCTTTCACTTGTACAACGCAACTGTTTAAAGATAAAATAAGAATTATATTCACTTAAGTTGTGCATGAAGACAAGGATATTTTTCGGATTTTTGCAGGTTAGATTGCACTCAATATGAAGACCTACGCGATATTCACCAGTCAAATGGTCATGAACCCTAACTTTCCAATTCTCTTCAGTGAATTTACACAAGTAGCATTCGATAGAAGACGACTCGAAATCCTGCTGTTGTTGATCCGATAGTTTCACAGGTTTACCAGATTTGTATATACTGCTAATCTTATTTGCAAGAGTTATTTAGATAATCCATAAACTTTTCAGCAGCACCACATCCTCTGTATACTTAAGGGACAGTAAGAAGATCAGTCTGTTCAATAGAGAGCTGGTTTGACGTAAACAGCGAAACTCATTGGGGAATGCTTCTGATAAGACGCTGTATAGAAAGTTTCGGATGAGTAAATTGGACTAAGAATACTCTCAAAATCTGCATAGATGACATACGGAAGTTTCAACTCCCTTTCTACATGTTTAATCTAAATGATAGCGGTTTCCTTTGAGGGCATAACCATCGATAGTGATAACATGCTGCCTGCAGATAGTCGCGCGCTCCTTCAATTTTTTGACATCTGTGCGTCCATATCGGTAATCAAAAAGGGTGAAGCAGCGTTTGCAGAGGTACACTAGTCCGTTGTTTTGTCTTTTGTTCTCGAATAAACTTCTCAAAGTTCTTGATGTATACATGGTGATGCATGCCATTTCCATCACTCAGCAGAAGCCTTTCATTGCTAGAAAACGTTAACCGCATCCATTCTCGGGCACCACGTCCTAAAGAATTTCTCACAATGCTCATTCTGAATTCTTTTGGGATTCATTTTATTCTAAAGTAATGATCCAGTTCTTTTAAAGTCGCCCTCCGTGGTGTAATGGTTACCATGCTAACTTCTTATACCCAAGGTCGCGGGTTCAAACCCGGCAGAGGACGATGGATTTTTTCGGGCGTAAAAATCCTTAGCATGGCTTCCTTCAGAAGGGAAGTAAAACCGTGGGTCCTGTGTCGTAGATTTACGGCACGTAAAAGAACCTCAAGCCTGATAGAGAGGCCTCTGAGCAAAGTTAAGCAGTCTTTCACGCCTAGTATAGAATGGGACGCTGAGAACCATAGCAGTTAAAGAGCGTCCATAAATAACACGCCATTTCCATTTCATTTCTTTCAAAAATTTGGTTATCCCCTAAATGCTCATAAAAAATTGGAGCTTTCACATCACTCAACATCTGTGCATAACAGAAATGGTTGCCATGGTAACTAGCCTTGTTACCCTCATTTTTACCTGAATGACAATTTTCTATCTCCTCTTACAAATTTCCATTGTATTTTCTACCATTACCAGTCTCAAAAATCTTTTCTCTCCTTCCATTGTTTCTTTTTAAATCTATTACCTGTCCATTTTCTTTGTACAAGTTTTCTACTACAGCTTTATTTATTTTCTTATCTACTTTTATTTTAAAGCTTTTAACTTGCTATTAGAACCCTTGATTTTCTCACCTATTTCTACCCTGATTCCTTCTATTTCTTTTCTCAGATTTATCCCCCCTTCTTCTACCGTTTTACTCAACAATAATGATCTTTGACGATCTGATTTCATTTTGTGGTACAACATTTTTATACCAGAATCTGCATCACCTACTCTTAATTTTACTGTTTCTTTTCCCCCTTTTTCAATTATTTCTTTTACTTCCTTTTCAACTCTTTCCAGTTGTTTCTTTACTGATAAATCCAGAACATTAAATTTTTCATCTCTGTCTTACACATTTTTATCCACTTTGGAGTCGAGAGCTTTCACTGCCATGTCTGTTTTCTCCAGTCTGCATTGCTGCTTTTAAATTCAGCTCTTAACTCTGCACTGACTACTTCTATGTTTTCGTTGATTACTGGTACCGCTGCCTTAAGTTCGGCATGGTTAGCATCTATTTTATTATTTGTTTCGTCTATCTTGGCGCTATTCGCCTTAATTCTACGTTGGTAACATCTACAGCTTCCTTCATCTTTGCCATCAGTTCCATAAGTGCTTGGTAGGAACCAACTGTTTCACTGCTTTCTGCCACTGCACTTAGTTCTCTTTCACTCTTCATAGCAGATTTACTTTTTTGCCACTTCTCAATAACATCAAATGAACAAAGATAGCCCAATATCTTTATAACAAGAAATCTCATACACAAAAATGGAAACACATGTTGTACTAACCACGGGTGATGGAAAGAAAATTGTCTGAAAATTCAAAACTTAAACACACGCACCCACGCACGCCCACCCACCCACGCACGCACGCACACACACACATATGGAAATTATGGAACGATGACTTCTGGTGGTAACTGAAGATAGCAATGATTCACTCCGGCGTCTGTGACTGCTAGCCGATTATCCCTGATGTCCTCCTGGTTGTTATGAGATGTTCGGGCGTCACCGCTCTCGGATTCCTGCTGAACTATCGTCGCCAAACACCTGGAGTTGAATATGCTGCTTCTCTTCCGTCTTTTGGATCCCCTCTTTGTTGGTCCACTGGCTTCTTCTTGTTTCTTTATTATCTGGATCTGCTTTTCCTCGAGCCCCCACAATTGAAGTATGAGATTCTTATCTCAGGGCGTTTTAATGGGCTTGTTGGGCTCCACAGATCCAGATTACCTGCGATTTCTTGAATAATAAATCACTAGGATTTTCTTTGTAGAATTGTAGTTTATTCACAATTATTTCATAAATTCCTATATGAAACTGCAATCGCTCTAGGCAATTATGTGATTTGCGGAATGCGAATGTACTTCCTCTCGCGACGCTTAACTTCTTTTGCAAGTTCCTATGGAAAAATCTGATTCCTCGGAATGATATGCTTTTTCACTTTTTAAGACGAGTGAGCGGAAATTACTCAGCGATCCCGCTGCAAATATTTGTACACGTATTCTCATTAATGACCTCCAAGTGGTCTTTTTCATGCTTCACAGCCAAGAAAATCAACACGTAACTCTGATACTTATTGTTGGAAAAACAAAATCGCATAGAGAAATCAAAACACTTATACGCGAGGAAAGCACAAGGAATAATAAACATTGCACCCAGCGATTTCAACTTCGGAATGCAACAGAACAAAAGCTTTTTACATCAAAAATTACAAAAATGACATGGAATTCACAAAATGTCGGCAGATTTTGTGGTTAGGATGTAAATATTGCCTCAAAGATCTATGAGCTAAGTCAAACCTTTGGAGTTGGGATGTATTAATAATTATTAGGTCATTTTCCTGTATTAATGTCTATTGTTTTACCTCTTTGATTAGTGGAATTAGATCCCCTTATTATACGGTAGCTATTAACGTCTCCCAACAATATGAATGGTGGAGGAGGTTTAAGATTAATTGAAGTTCATAATATCTAAATTCATGCTGTTGGGTAAATATAGAAGCCCCGTCATGGGCTTCTATAATTAGAGCTTGTTCTTTGGTAGGTGCTGTTTGAGCTATTGCAAAATAGCTGGGTGGATTATTAACTTTATTTTTCAACATTGTGTTTTCGTTTACTTTGGTAGGAAGAACAACCGATAGATGCGTGCCTGTCGTCATATGAGTGGCGATAGATAGGCGTGTCTAAAGGTAGCTCTTGCGAGTAGTACTGACGTGAGAACCTATATTTCATGTCAAGGTATGTGGTGAGTCAAACATGTCTGGTAGACAGTGATATGTGTGTGTGTGAGGGCATCGTAAGCAACTTGGAAACGGAAAGCCCGTTAAATAGTTAGTATTAAAGTTCAGTATCTTTTAAGGAGATTTTGAAGATAATCCCTCTGCGCTCAAATACTCTTTACATGAAAACTTTTTCGAATATTTATATTTTCTCAAAATGGCTGAAAATGTTGGTTAAATACCTTTAAGATATTTTCTTCACAAATAAAATGTAGGTATTTTAATGTGAATTTTCTGGGCATACTTAATTTTGATTATCTTATTTTTCTCAAGTAATGGGAGGTTGAGTGGGAATAGTCTGATGAAGTATGGGAAGACAAGGTCACGTAAATGCAACACATCATATTTTGTCCCTCAACATCATTATTTACCTGTTGCATAATTCCCATGAAGTCGAAACTGATAGATAAGCGTTTGTTTATGAGACTAGTCTGTACAAGAGAATGACGGTCAAGGTGAGTCTCTCTCTCTCTCTCTCTCTCTCTCTCTCTCTCTCTCTCTCTCTCTCTCACCCTGAGAAGACGAATAACTTTGAGCTCCATGAACCCCGGACTGATTCGAGCATTATTTCACCAATTTCATTTACCGTTCAGGTTAAAGACGTTGCACTTAGAAGCGCGAGTAGATTTTACTTTCTGTCGTACAATGTACGCACTGCAGTAGAAGTGAAGAAATCAAATCAAATAAATCAACACTGAGACTTCACCAAAAATTACATTTCCAGTAAATATGAAGTGAATTTAGTTAAACTGTATACAGTGGAACTCAAGTAATTCAGACATTTATAATTCAAAATCGCGTTAATTCCAATATTTTTCTGGTGCCTAGATCCTTTCACTTTCTCCACACATACTAAGTACATAGTGTATAGAGAAGATATTGCATTCCACTCAAAAATTCCATACCGAGATTTCACCGAAAATACATGTTTTGGGTACCCCTGAATCAAAAAAAGAAGCATTTTTACAAAAAGGTCCGTGTGTGTTTGCGCACGTGTGTGTGTGTGTGTGTGTGCGCGCGCGAGTGTGTGTGTATCTGTGTGTGCGTCTGTGGACAGCATAGCTCAAAAACGAAAATACCGTTGAATACCAAACCTGGTATTTAAGTTTGGTTTCTTCCAAGGATGCGACACGAAGATTTTCAAAAAATCCCCCCATCCCCAACTACCCTTTACGTGGAACTTTTTTCGATCATTTTGATTTTCTAAAAAATTGCTCTTACGATTAATTATATATATCTTGAATTTTCTAGGAATATCCTCTGAAGACTACTTTATTCTGGATGAATTTTATGGAATTTTGCATAACTGCTAAACCGTAAGAGATGGACAAAAACCTACTGCATAAAAAATGTAGAGCACATTAAAACACAATTTATGTTATATAATTTTTTATATAATTTTTTTTTCGTGGAGTTGATCGTTTTTGAGATATTCCTTGTTATTGGTTTCAACTTTGAAAAACTTGCATTTTTCTCATACAGGAATTTGTCAACTCGTTTCCATACAAACAAAGGAACTTCAGTCACATAGCAACCAGCCTTTGACTGTCACTTTAACCTATGGTACTCCCTTATTTCGCTTCTATTTACAAGGAGGGAAGTAATAAGAATATTTCTATTAATTTTCTCAATTAGCATGAAGTAAATAGAAGCATAAGCTTTTTAACAATAATTTGTTACAGAAATGTAGAGAAAGTCACGTGAATGGAACACATCAACTTTTTACTAATGCAATGTAAACCGTGTGTTTAGTACAACACTAACTCATTCCAGAATCTGTAAAGAGTGTGAAATGGCGAAAGAGTACGGCATGCCACCGACCACTTTGTCAGCTTATCTGAACAATAATAGGGTAAAATGCCCGATCTGTAGGTCTACAATATATTATTTCGAGTTGTACTACTTTACTGCATTATCCTTAATGTAAAATTAATAGAAGTTCGTTCAAATATACAGTGTCTTTGCGTTATAGTCTTAATTAGGAGGGAATAATAATATGTACCTATATTACTAAACTGAAACTGTCAATTTTAGACTAAATTTTATAATTCGAATTTTTTCTTGTCCCTTCAGCTTCGAATTTCCAAGTTCCACTGTGTAGGAAAAGGAAATTGAAATATAATTGCAATAAGAAAAAATCTTATGTGTACCACTCACATTTCTTTCTCTACATGTCTGCAACGAATTATTCTTAAAAAGCTTATACATCTATTTACTTCGTGCTAATCAGAAAAAAATAGCAGAAATAGTCTTATTACTTGTTTTCTTGTAAGTAGAAGCGAAATAAGAGAGTACCATAGGTTAAAGTGATAGTCTAAAGCTGGTTGCTATGTCACTGAAGTTCCTTTGTTTGTATGGAAAGCAGTTGACAAATTCCTGTATAAGTTTTTCAAAGCAGAAACCAAAAAACAAGGAATGTCTCAAAAACGATGAACTCCACGAAAAAAATGTATATAACATAAATTGTGTGTTTTAACGTGCTCTACATTTTTTGTGGAGTAAGTTCTAGTCCATCTCTTACGGTTTAGCAGTTATTAAAAATTCTGTAAAATTCATCCAGAATAAAGTACTCTTCAGAGGCTATTCCCAGAAAATTCTAGATATACATTTTATTTGTCAGGTAAATATGTTTAATATACGAAATTTTAATCAAAATCGTTAGAGGCATTTTTGAGAAATTGAAAATTTTCGAAAAAAGTTCCATGTAAAGGGTAGTTGGGGGTAGGGGGATTTTCCTCAATATCTTCGTGTCGCATCCCTGGAAGATAGTAAACTTAAATACCAATTTTGGTATTTTACCGACTTTTCGTTTTTGAGTTGCAGAACTTCTAAAAATCAATTTTGAATAATTAACTAACGCCTTCGTCTGTTTGTTATTCTGTGGAATTTTTTTCTTTCTGTATACATAGTATTTACATAGTGTTTAGAGAGGGTATTGTAATGCACTAAAAATTCGATACGAGATTTCATCGGAAATACATGTTTTAGAACCCCCTGAATCCAAAAAAAACACTTTTAGAAAAATGTCAGCGTGTGTCGGTCAGTCTGTGTGCATATGTGTGTGTCTGGGCAGCGTAGCTCAAAAACGAAGTGTCCGTTAAATACCAAACCGAACCAAACTTGGTATTTAAGTACGGTATATTCTAAGGATGCGACACGAAGATTTTCAAGAACATCCCCCATTCCTAGCCACCTTTTTTTTTTTTTTTTGATTCAGGATCTCAAAACATATATTTCTAGTGAAATATCGGTATCGAATTTTTTGGTGGAGTGCAATACACTATGTACATAGTACGTGTAGAGAAAGTAATTTTTTTTTGGACTCAGGGGTCCCCAAAACATACACAGTAAACTCCACTTACACCTGTGAAGTTTACCAGAAACCTACATGATTGAGATGAATGAGAGAGAAAACAACGCTGTGCTTGCAAATAGAACGTAACACTCTAGTTACGCAGGGAGTGTTCGAGCGATAGCTGGCCGACTTGATCACTTCAAGCCACTGACAGTATATCTGTCACTTGTGATTTCATTGGCTCAGGTGACGCGCTCCGAGAATAATTAGTGCCTTATCTGAGAAGTTTCCATTAACAAGGTAAAGTAGCACGATAATAACTATATGTAGTATTCCACATGTGGGATTTGTGGTGGGCAAAGAGTGCGGGGGGGGGGGGGGTTCTCCGGGTTCCCCCCCCATTGTATTCCACCGGTGCTCCATATTCATTCCATCGCCATTGCCATCGCCTGCGGTGCCATAATAGTAAAAGAGGGCGTTAAACATTATAAGAAAAGAATCAATTGACGATGGGAATTGTGCGGGAGAAACAAGCAGTTTTGGTTCGGTTTGAGCTCAGCCCGAGCGTGACTATGTTCTACCGAAAATGTCCCCGTGAGCTGCTGGTAGTTCATAATCGAAGATTTGACGATCACAGTGATTTAGCGTTTAATCAGTCCATCTAAAATTACAAACTAAATTGCTATTTTCAGAACCCATAAAAAGGTTAGGATGCAATAGGTATTACATTTCGTACTATTTTACATTTAATATACGTATGAGTGTAACTCATAATTCATATGACGACTCAGCCACTCTTCATCTATTCAACATTCATCTACAGTAACTTTCAAATGGGATGAGGTTTGTCCTTGAGCGCCACCAGGCCGGCAGCCAATCGGAGTGCTGCAGTGATGACATATTGATTCCCACTTAACTGGCGAGTAACGCGCTAAGTCTCTCATAAATACTACTTGCGCTATCACAAAATATTAAAATTTTACAAAAAATAATTCACAAGGTAAATAGGGAGTAATGTTCGCAATAGAAACTGTAAAAAAAAAACACAGATTTGTAGTTCAAATAGTTTTCATAGATCACATGAATAAACTGTCTCCAGGCAGATTTGCATTTTCAGTGTGCGAGTGAGAGGGAAATATGAAAAGAATGCGGGTAGGGACCGGGCAACGCAAAGCACGATAGCGCAGTGGTATTCAACCTTTATTCTCCGCGTATCCCCACTGACAATTGTCCATTCCAGCCTGTACCCCTAGGCCTAGCCCTAGAGTTTTAGCTAATTTAAATTATACATAACATATCTAAAATAGATTATAACATTTACAGTTTATTACATATTACACAATGGAGGATTGGGCTATAAGTGTATAAAATAAATACAGGAACTATGTAAATACGTTGCAGATAGCACATAGATACAAACTTGCATGAAGTTATATACGTATGTTTGTGACCTGTTAATGAGATGGTTGAGTTTGTTTTCTGGACACCAGCTCCTCTATTCCGGGCTGAATCTTCATTAGTGCGAGTATCAATGAGGATTCTGGAGTCAAGCGATTTCTTTGTTTCGTTTTGATTGCTGTCAATGCAGAGAAACCCAGCGCACACAGATAAGTTGAGAAGGCATGTTATGGCACATTCAGTGTACTCTTTGTGTGCGTAACACAAGGCATCGCAAATTGTTTTCGAATTTTATTTTCAGTGAACTGTCAACGGACATTTCCAAAAGACTTTCTTATAATTTTACGGGAGACCAGAGAAATTGATGGCGGTGGTGCAAAACGGATTTGTAATCCATTCTTGTCTAATATAGTCTTTCTCAGTTTCTGGGAAGTATTTAACCTGAGATTTTTAGGTGGAATTTGATTATTTCCAAAAGTCCATCAGCAATACACTTCATTTCGTCCACTAGGTTACAAAAGAGTTGGAAAAACTACAATATTCCCTTTATTAACGCAATCAACCCAAAACAAAACTTTTTTATAAACCCCGTTTATTTTCTCATGAACTTTAAAATATTTCTGTCAAAACCTTGGAGTTGAAGATTAAGATTGTTAAATTGTTGAATATATCCGTCAGATAAGCTAATTGGCAAATCCACTCTTCTTCTTCTTCTTCTTCTTCTTCGGATTTCAATGTTGTAAGGAAACATTTTACCTCATATTTCAGTCCAAAAAGACGAGTCAATACGCTCGTGATAACCAGCGCATTTCGGCGTGCAAAAACAATTGAGTGTGCGTAGCTCCCATCTCCTCACATATTTTTTGGAACAGATGGGAGTTCAGTGCACTTGACTTTATTAAATTGACTACTTTTATAGCAATGTTCAATGTTTGGTGTAAATCAGGAGTTATTTTTTCGCTACCAAATTTTCTCTATGTCTAATAAAATGTTGTAAAATTATTTTGGGTTTAATTTCGCGAATACCGTTAAGACCGTTTTTTTTTTTATCTGTCCATGACGCAGCAGCATCTGTGATCAAACTTATACACCAGTCCCAAGACAAATTTAATTTAATCTTATAAAATTCTCAAGAATTTTAAAAAAACCAGAACATACAAGGGATGTAATTGTTTACATCCTAGAATTTCATCAGCAATAGCACCCTTTTTAACGTCGGAATACCGAACATATAAGTAGCCCAACATCATCAGACACAACACTTGTGTCAGAATTCGGAATTGTTTTCATTATTGTTTTGATTACTTTATCGGAATCTTTGTGCAACATTTTACCTGATATAATCAAGGAATCAGGAATAATAAGAGATTCAACTGCGGTATAAGGTGATTTATTTATTTATTTATTTATTGTAGCTTAACGTCCTTTAACCTGCTTGGTCATATCGGACGATGGATGAAATTGATGAGATGATGCTCAAATGATCTCGGGGCCAAAGGAGCTTAAAGTTACTCGACATTCGTCTTCACAGGATAAGGGAAAACACCGAAAAAAACCGTATCGGGGTACCTCACCCTAAGCGATATTCAGAACTCACGACCTGTTGAATATGAGGCAGACACGCTACCACCACACCACCCAGGCGGGCTAAGGTGCTTTATTTTTTTTGCAATTAGCCACGCTAAGTCATACGATGTCTCCGGTGCCACCTTAGTTGATTTTGTAAAACTGTGTATCACGTTTGAACTTTTATTCAAATTTTCTGCTTGCGCCGGAAAAATTCGACTGTCTTGTCTTTACATTCGCCGTGATTGGTTACCAAATGTATGTGAAGTACGGAGGCGTTTCGACAGAGTTTGGTTGCAAATAATGCAGGGGGAAGAGGTGGATCACACATATTTGACACGAATCCATATTTAATGTAATATTCACTCTAATATTTGTATTTCACAGTACTCGGGTTTTTCGACTTGCTGCTAGATGTTCAACTTCAACACTATTGTCACCAATGCCCCATGTTGGAACAACTTGCTGCTAGATGTTCAACTTCAACACTATTGTCACCAATGCCCCGTGTTGGAACAACTTGCTGCTAGATGTTCAACTTCAACACTTTTGTCACCAATGCCCCGTGTTGGAACAACTTGCTGCTAGATGTTCAACTTCAACACTATTTTCACCAATGCCCCGTGTTGGAACAACTTGCTGCTATATGTTCAACTTCAACACTATTTTCACCAATACCCCGTGTTGGAACAACTTGCTGCTAGATGTTCAATTTCAACAATATTTTCACCAAAGTCACGTGATGGAACAACTTGCTCCTAGATGTTCAACTTCAACACTATTGTCACCAAAGTCACGTGTTGGAACAACTTGCTGATAGATGCTCAACACTATTGTCCCAATGTCCCAAGTTGGAACAACTTGTTGATAGATGTTCAACACTATTGTCCCAATGACCCGTGTAGGAACAACTTGATGATAGATGTTCAACACTATTGTCACCAATGTCCCGTGGTGGAACAACTTGCTGCTAGATGTTCAACTTCAACACTATTTTCACCAATGCCCCGTGTTGGAACAACTTGCTGCTAGATGTTCAACTTCAACACTTATGTCACCAAAGTCACGTGTTGATATAACTTGCTGCTAGATGTTCAACTTCAACACTATTGTCACCAAAGTCACGTGTTGGAACAACTTGCTGCTAGATGTTCAACTTCAACACTATTTTCACCAATGTCCCGTGTTGTAACAACTTGCTGCTACATGTTCAACACTATTGTCACCAATGCCCTGTGTTGGAACAACTTGCTGATAATTGTTCAACACTATTGTCACTAATGTCACGTGTTGGAACAACTTGCTGATGTTCAACACTATTATCACCAATGTACCGTGTTGGAACAACTTGCTGATAGATGTTCAACACTATTGTCACCAATGTCCCGTGCTGGAACAACTTGCTGATAGATGTTCAACACTATTGTCCCAATGACCCGTGTTGGAACAACTTGCTGATAGATGTTCAACACTATTGTCACCAATGTCCCGTGGTGGAACAACTTGCTGCTAGATGTTCAACACTATTGTAACCAATGTCCCGTGTTGCAACAACTTGCTGCTAGATGTTCAACACTATTGTCACCAATGTCCCGTGTTGTAACAACTTGCTGATAGATTATCAACACTATTGCCACCAATGTTCCGTGTTGGAACAACTTGCTGATAGTTGTTCAACATTATTGTCACCAATGTCCCGTATTGGAACAACTTGCTGATAGATGTTCAACACTATTGTCACCAATGTCCCGTGTTGGAACAACTTGCTGATAGATGTTCAAGACTATTGCCACCAATGTCACGTGTTTGAACAACTTGCTGCTAGTAATTCAACACTATTGTCACCAATGTCCCGTGTTGGAACAACTTGCTGCTAGATGTTCAACTTCAACACTATTGTCACCAAAGTCACGTGTTGGAACAACTTGCTGCTAGATGTTCAACTTCAACACTATTTTCACCAATGTCCCGTGTTGTAACAACTTGCTGCTACATGTTCAACACTATTGTCACCAATGCCCTGTGTTGGAACAACTTGCTGATAATTGTTCAACACTATTGTCACTAATGTCACGTGTTGGAACAACTTGCTGATGTTCAACACTATTATCACCAATGTACCGTGTTGGAACAACTTGCTGATAGATGTTCAACACTATTGTCACCAATGTCCCGTATTGGAACAACTTGCTGATAGATGTTCAACACTATTGTCACCAATGTCCCGTGTTGGAACAACTTTCTGCTAGATGTTCAACACTATTGTCACCAATGCCCCGTGTTGGAACAACTTGCTGATAGATGTTCAACACTATTGTCACCAATGTCACGTGTTGGAACAACTAGCTGATAGGTGTTCAACACTATTGTCACCAATGTCCCGTGTTGGAACAACTTGCTGCTAGATGTTTAACTTCAACACTATTGTCACCAATGTCCCGTGTTGGAACAACTTGCTGCTAGATGTTTAACTTCAACACTATTGTCACCAATGTCCCGTGTTGGAACAACTTGCTGCTAGATGTTCAACTTCAACACTATTGTCAACAATGTCCCGTGTTGGAACAACTTGCTGATATATGTTCAACACTATTGTCACCAATGTCCCGTGTTGGAACAACTTGCTGCTAGATGTTCAACACTATTGTCACCAATGTCCCGTGTTGGAACAACTTGCTGCTAGATGTTCAACACTATTGTCACCAATGTCCCCTGTTGGAAGACCTTGCTGTTAGATGTTCAACACTATTGTCACCAATGTCCCGTGTTGGAACAACTTGCTGCTAGATGTTCAACACTATTGTCACCAATGTCCCGTGTTGGAACAACTTGCTGATAGATGCTCAACACTATTGTCACCAATGTCACGTGTTGGAATAACTAGCTGATAGATATTCAACACTATTGTCACCAATGTCACGTGTAGGAACAAGTTGCTGATAGATGTTCAACACTATTGTCACCAATGTCCCGTGTTGGAACAAGTTGCTGATAGATGTTCAACACTATTGTCACCAATATCACGTGTTGGAACAAGTTGCTGATAGATGTTCAACACTATTATCACCAATGTCCCGTGTTGGAACAACTTGCTGATAGATGTTAAACACTATTGTCACCAATGTCACGTGTTGGAACAACTTGCTGCTAGAGGTTCAACACTATTGTCACCAATGTCCCGTGTTGGAACAACTTGCTGATAGATGTTAAACACTATTGTCACCACTGTCACGTGTTTGAACAACTTGCTGATAGATTATCAACACTATTGTCACCAATGTCCCGTGTTGGAACAACTTGCCGCTAGATGTTCAACATTATTGTCACCAACGTCCCGTGTTGAAAAAACTTGCTGCTAGACGTTCAACATCTTTGTCACCAATGCCCCGTGTTGGAACAACTTGCTGATAGATGTTCAACACTATTGTCACCAATGTCACGTGTTGGAACAACTTGCTGATAGATGTTCAACACTATTGTCACCAATGTCACGTATTGGAACAACTTGCTGCTAGATGTTCAACTTCAACACTATTGTCACCAATGCCACGTGTTGGAACAACTTGCTGCTAGATGTTCAACTTCAACACTATTTTCACCAATGCCCCGTGTTGGAACAACTTGTTGCCTTACGTTCAACTTCAACACTATTTTCACCAATGCCCCGTGTTGGAACAACTTGCTGCTAGATGTTTCAACTTCAACACTATTTTCACCAAAGTCACGTGATGAAACAACTTGCTCCTAGATGTTCAATTTCAACACTATTGTCACCAAAGTCACGTGTTGGAACAACTTGCTACTACACGTTCAACTTCAACACTATTTTCACCAATGCCCCGAGTTGGAATAACTTACTGCTAGTTGTTCAACTTGAACACTTATGTCACCAAAGTCACGTGTTGGAATAACTTGCTGCTAGATGTTCAACTTCAACACTATTGTCACCAAAGTCACGCGTTGGAGGAACTTGCTGCTAGATGTTCAAATTCAACACTATTTTCACCAATCTCCCGTGTTGGAACAACTTGCTGCTAGATGTTCAACACTATTGTCACCAATGCCCTGTGTTGGAACAACTTGCTGATAGATGTTCAACACTATTGTCACCAATGTCCCGTGTTGGTACAACTTGCTGCTAGATGTTCAACACTATTGTCAGCAATGTCCCGTGTTGGAACAACTTGCTGATAGATTTTCAAAACTATTGTCACCAATGCCCCGTGTTGGAACAACTTGCTGATAGATGTTCAACACTATTGTCACCAATGTCACGTGTTGGAACATTTTGCTACTAGATGTTCAACACTTTTGTCACCAATGTCCCGTGTTGGAACTACTTGCTGATAGATGTTCAACACTATTGTCACCAATGTCCCGTGTTGGAACAGCTAGCTGATAGATGTCACCAATGTCACGTGTTGGAACAACTTGCTGATAGATGTTCAACACTATTGTCACCAATGTCCCGTGTTGCAACAACTTGCAGCTAGATGTTATACACTATTCTCACCAAAGTCCCGTGTTGGAACAATTTGCTGATAGATGTTCAACACTATTGTCACCAATGTCCCGTGTTGCAACAACTTGCTGCTAAATGTTCAACACTATTGTCACCAATGTCCCGTGTTGGAACAACTTGCTGATAGATATTAAACACTATTGTCACCAATGTCCCGTGTTGGAACAACTTGCTGATAGATGTTCAACACTATTGTCCCAATGTCCCGTGTTGGAACAACTTGCTGCTAGATGTTCAACACTATTGTCACCAATGTCACGTGTTGGAACAACTTGCTGCTAGATGTTCAACACTATTGTAACCAATGTCCCGTTTTGCAACAACTTGCTGATAGATGTTCAACACTAATGTCACCAATGTCACGTGTTGGAACAACCTGCTGATAGATGCTCAACACTATTGTCACCAATATCCCGTGTTGGAACTACTTGCTGATAGATGTTCAACAATATTGTCACCAATGTCCCGTGTTGCAACAACTTACTGATAGATGTTCAACACTATTGTCACCAATGTCCCGTGTTGGAACAACTTGCTGATAGATGTTCAACACTATTGTTACCAATGTCCCGTGTTGGAACAACTTGCTGATAGATGTTCAACACTATTGTCACCAATGTCCCGTGTTGCAACAACTTGCTGCTAGATGTTCAACAGTATTGTCACCAATGTCCCGTGTTGGAACAACTTGCTGTTAGATATTCAACACTATTGTCACCAATGTCCCGTGTTGGAACAACTTGCTGATAGATGCTCAACACTATTGTCCCAATGTCACGAGTTGGAACAACTTGCTGATAGATGTTCAACACTATTGTCCCAATGACCCGTGTTGGAACAACTTGCTGGTAGATGTTCAACACTATTGTCACCAATGTCCCGTGTTGGAACAACTTGCTGATAGATGTTCAACACTATTGTCACCAATATCACGTGTTGGAACAAGTTGCGTATAGATGTTCAACACTATTGTCACCAATGTCCCGTGTTGGAACAACTTGCTGATAGATGTTAAACACTATTGTCACCAATGTCACGTGTTGGAACAACTTGCTGCTAGATATTCAACACTATGGTCACCAATGTCCCGTGTTGGAACAACTTGCTGATAGATGTTCAACACTATTGTCACCACTGTCACGTGTTTGAACAACTTGCTGATAGATGTTCAACACTATTGTCACCAATGTCCCGTGTTGGAACAACTTGCTGCTAGACGTTCAACATCTTTGTCACCAATGCCCCGTGTTGGAACAACTTGCTGATAGATGTTCAACAATATTGTCACCAATGTCACGTGTTGGAACAACTTGCTGCTAGATGTTCAACACTATTGTAACCAATGTCCCGTTTTGCAACAACTTGCTGATAGATGCTCAACACTATTGTCTCCAATGTCACGTGTTGGAATAACTAGCTGATAGATATTCAACACTATTTTCACCAATGTCACGTGTAGGAACAAGTTGCTGATAGATGTTCAACACTATTGTCACCAATGTCCCGTGTTGGAACAACTTGCTGATAGATGTTCAACACTATTGTCACCAATGCCCCGTGTTGGAACTACTTGCTGGTAGATGTTCAACACTATTGTCACCAATGTCCCGTGTTGGAACAACTAGCTGATAGATGTTCAACACTATTGTCGCCAATGTCCCGTGTTGCAACAACTTGCTGCTAGATGTTCAACACTATTGTCACCAATGTCCCGTGTTGGAACAACTTGCTGATAGATATTAAACACTATTGTCACCAATGTCCCGTGTTGGAACAACTTGCTGATAGATGTTCTACACTATTGTTCAAATGTCCCGTGTTGGAACAACTTGCTGATAGATGTTCAACAATATTGTCACCAATGTCACGTGTTGGAACAACTTGCTGCTAGATGTTCAACACTATTGTAACCAATGTCCCGTTTTGCAACAACTTGCTGATAGATGCTCAACACTATTGTCTCCAATGTCACGTGTTGTAATAACTAACTGATAGATATTCAACACTATTTTCACCAATGTCACGTGTAGGAACAAGTTGCTGATAGATGTTCAACACTAATGTCACCAATGTCCCGTGTTGGAACAACTTGCTGATAGATGTTCAACACTATTGTCACCAATGCCCCGTGTTGGAACTACTTGCTGGTAGATGTTCAACACTATTGTCACCAATGTCCCGTGTTGGAACAACTAGCTGATAGATGTTCAACACTATTGTCACCAATGTCCCGTGTTGGAACAACTTGCTGATAGATGTTCAACACTATTGTCACCAATGTCACGTGTTGGAACAACTTGCTGCTAGATGTTCAACTTCAACACTATTGTCACCAATGCCACGTGTTGGAACAACTTGCTGCTAGATGTTCAACTTCAACACTATTTTCACCAATGCCCCGTGTTGGAACAACTTGTTGCTATATGTTCAACTTCAACACTATTGTCACCAATGTCCCGTGTTGGAACAACTTGCTGATAGATGTTCAACACTATTGTCACCAATGCCCCGTGTTGGAACTACTTGCTGGTAGATGTTCAACACTATTGTCACCAATGTCCCGTGTTGGAACAACTTGCTGATAGTTTTTCAACATTATTGTCACCAATGTCCCGTGTTGGAACAACTTGCTGATAGATGTTCAACACTATTGTCACCAATGTCCCGTGTTGGAACAACTTGCTGATAGATGTTCAAGACTATTGCCACCAATGTCACGTGTTGGAACAACTTCCTGCTAGTAATTCAACACTATTGTCACCAATGTCCCGTGTTGGAACAACTTGTTGATAGATGTTCAACACAATATCCACCAATGTCCCGTGTTGGAACAACTTGCTGATAGATGTTCAACACTATTGCCACCAATGTCCCGTGTTGGAACAACTTGCTGATAGATGTTCAACACTATTGCCACCAATGTCACGTGTTGGAACAACTTGCTGATAGATGTTCAACACTTTTGCCACCAATGTCCCGTGGTGGAACAACTTGCTGATAGATGTTCAACACTATTGCCACCAATGTCCCGTGTTGGAACAACTTGCTGATAGATTTTCAACACTATTGCCACCAATGTCCCGTGTTGGAACAACTTTCTGATAGATTATCAACACTATTGTCACCAATGTCCCGTGTTGGATCAACTTGCTGATAGATGTTCAACACGTCATGTTGGAACAAGTGTTATCGTATTTTGCACTTGCGGCGGTTCAACATTATCGACCTTATCACTTGTTTCATTGAGTTTACGTTTTCCTCTTATAAGGAATTTAATCACCCTACAACAAAAGTTAAACTAGTGGACTATAACAATAAAGATATTCAACAGTTCACAGGCACTGTTATTGTTGACGGTGTTCGAAACAAACAACACCTATTATTAGCGAGCGCAGCAGCTGTATGTTATAATTGTTGGATATACCGGTAGAGCAGTTCAAATCTCTCCGTTTGTGATCGTTCAGAAAGCATGTACCCCTAAGAAATGTTCGCGTGCCCCAGGTTGAATATGCTTGCGATAACGCTCCAGAGTAGCACGCTTCTCTTTTGAAAAACATTGTAGATGTGCAGCGTATTAAACATTTAGATATACCTGATGTTTTGCATTCACATGACCTTCTCTACATCTCTGCAACAAATTATTGTTAAATAGCTTATGCTTCTATTTACTTCATGCTAAACGACAAAGAATTAGCAGAAATAGTCTTAGTACTTGCTTCCTTGTAAATAAAAGAGAAATAAGTGAGTACCATATGTTAAAGTGATAGTCAAAACCTGATTGCTATGTGACTGAAGTTCCTTTGTATGTATGGACAGCAGTTGACAAATTCCTGTATGAGAAAAGTTAAGTTTCTCAAAGCAGAAACCAAAAACAAGGAATATCTCAAAAACGATCAACTCCATGAAAAAAATGTATACAACATAAATCGTAAAATAAGAACTAAAGCTTTCCTGGCGACGTGTTAATTCAAAATCTTCTCGGGCTTCTAGCCAGGTAAAAACTTGGCTTGACACCAACGTTTCGAAGAAGTGCATCTTCCTCGTCTGATCAGTTCACCCTGAAGACGAGGAAGATGCACTTCTTCGAAACAATGGTGTCAAGCCAAGTTTTTACCTGGCTAGAAGCCCGAGAAGATTTTGAATTAACATAAATCGTGTTTTAATGTGCTCTAAATTTTTTGTGTGGTGAGTTTTTGTCCATCTCTTTCGGTTTAGCAGTTATGCAAAATTCCGTAAAATTCACCGATAATGGCCTTCAGAGGCTATTCCCAGAAAATTCAAAATATATATTTTATTTGTCAGGTAAATAGCTTTGATATACAATTTTTAATCAAAATCGTTAGAGCCATTTTTGAGAAAATCAAAATTTTGGAAAAATATTTCCATGTAAAGGGTAGTTTGGGGTGGGGGGATTTTTCTCAAAATCTTCGTGTCGCATCCCTGGAAGAAATAAAGTTAAATACCAAGCTTGGTATTTTACCGATTTTCGTTTTTGAGTTATCGTGTTCATAGACACACGGAGACACACACTTTTTTGGATACAGGGGACCCTAAAACATATATTTCCGGTGAAATCTCAGTATCGAATCTTTTGGAGGAGTGCAATACCTTCTCTATACCCTATGTACATAGTACGTGTAGAGAAAGTAAAAAGTTAACTTTAATAATCTGCAGTATGGAATGAATTAACTCAAATTATTTCCTAGTCATGTGTATTAAGCGCTACCGCAATTTAATTGTTTCTTTTTTGTAAATAAAATAATTTAAAATGCTATTCACAAGAATAATTTAATGTTAGGCACCTACTTGATATAACGGGCCGCGTCAACAGAAGACGAACCGATGATGGAATTAATAATTTATATTATGTGCACTGGTCTAAAATTCTTTCTTGCCTCTTTGTTAGTCATACAACAGCAGCAGCCTAGTGGACTGACGTCACTCTAGTGCTTATATTTGAGCAGTTGCATTTTATTGTTTTTAAGCATGTAAGTTGGTGTTGTACTGCTGAGTCTAGGCTCTTAGCGGAGGGAACTGTTGGCGTATGTATTGTTTATATTGCTTGCTTAGCAGAATACTCATTGCATCGAGCAGTGGTGGTCTATCACTTCTGACTTTATGTTGTGCGTGTTCCTAGAGTGTAAAATCCTTAATATGAAATAGCATACCATATAATTAGAGAACTAACACATCCCATGTAATTTGATATCTAGTGGCGCTGTATTTTAAGCATTCATTAAAATATCTTGATACGCCACTGGTTGACCGGCCACCTGTCACCCAAATACAATATTTTCGTTCATAAATGACACGTTTTTAAGTGCAGTATAGTAGATCTTGTGAAAACAAGTTTGTAACACCATTTGTATTCTTAATTCTTCACCAGCTGCATCAACTCGATTCAGTAATAAGCATATTCCGCTTTATTGTATTGGTTCGACTTTTATGGTAAGCCGAGAATGAAAAGCGTGGAAAGGGTTGGAAACAAAAGTTCAAATTTATAAACAAGAACTCGAAACCGACAATGATGGGCATTAAATGATGTGGAGTTCTAATTTTCCATCTAAAAAGTGTGAGCACAAATAAATGAACATAGTTGCTTCTAGCTTCAGTAGATAAAAGTATTTTGTAATTGTACCCGAGGTCACGGGTTCAAACCTGGTGGAGGATAGATTTTTTGTGGATTGAAAAATTCTTGGCATGACCTCCTTCGGAAGGGAAGTAAAGCCGGTAGTCTGTGTCTTAGATTTACAGTACGTAAAAGAATCTCAAGTCTGATCAAAAAGCCTTTGAGCGCAATTATGCGGTCTTTCACGCCCAATATAGAATAGGACGCTGAAAACCGCAGCAGGTAAAGAGTATCCACAATGTAAATGCTTCTATTCATAAAATATTACGTAGTGCTCAACACAATTTATAGTAACACTCACTCTCTCTCGCTCTCCACCAACACTCCCCCTTCCGCTGGCGTTTGGTGACTGTATAGCCAAATGGTAAAGTACGCAAGCAAGTATATGTATACAGAAAGAGAACTCATTTTGAAAATCATTTATCGTAAATACCGGTGGCTTTTTCTAGCAAGAACAGTGTGGTGGTTATCCACCAGACACTTCCCTTTATAATCTTTGGAATACCTTCTACTCTCCCCGCTTAATTACTTTCTCTAGAACGTATGTACAATGTACATAGGTAGATAGAAAAGGTATGGTTTCCACCCAAAAATTCGATACTGAGTTTTTACTGGAAATACACGTTTTGATCCCCGCGAATCCAAAAAGAAATCATTTTTAATTTCTCTACCACGTATGTACAATGAATAGCGTGGTCACAAAAAATTAGTCATCCCAGATTCCATGTGTCCGACGAAGAGCTTCGTGTATCTCCATAAAAGCTTTGTTCTCACTGCACACGAAAAAACTGTACATGCCCTGTGACTGACAGCGCAATGATTTGAGTTATAAACAGATCCCACACCAACGTTAGGTGGCCGAGAACTTAAGAAGGCCTTATTTCGCTCCTACTTACAAGGAAGCAAGTAATAAGACTATTTCTGCTAATTTATTTCTGATTAGCGTGAAGTAAATAGAAGTATAAGCTTTTTAAGCATAATTTGTTGCAGAGATGTAGAGAAAGTCATGTGGCTTGTACACATCAGATTTTTTTTTAATTATATTTATCCTAACAGGTAGTGGATTTTTACACAAACCTGCGCGGTGCTCTGCTGTAGAAGTAAGCGCGCGATTCTGAGAGGTGAAGTGAACCTTGCTTTCTTGTTTCTCAACCTCCGAGTGGCTATAGCAACCGTGACGTCACCGGCTTAAGTTTGTTTGGCAGCCAGTGAAGTAGACGGAACTGCTCCTCGCCGGTACACGTGCATTTTGGTGCTGTAATGTTTTGAATATGATATAGTGTGTTAGAAACCATTTTCACGGTGGAAAGATGAAGATGAGAAGGAAGTTTTAGATTGTAGGCGCCCTACTGAATCTCTACAAATGTGTGGAGTGAAACGTTCAGGAAAGTGCTACAATCTTACTTTCAAGCAATCGTGGTTTGTCAAATTTCCATGGTTGTGCTCTCCCCCCCCCCCAACTCTGCAGAAAAAATTGTTTTGTTGGACATGCTTGCCTTTTAGCAATAAAAGCAACGTTTGCAATAGAGGAGGATTTGCTGCTTTGTTGAATATAACACGATCATTACACAAACACTCGGATTCGGCAGAGCATTTAAAATGTCAGTTAATTTGAAAACCTTTGAAAGAAATCGAAATACAGTTTCAGATGCTGTAAAGGAGAATGCTAGGCTCTTTACTGTTAAGTTCAATGAAAATGTACGTTTGAATAGGCTTTTCTGCAATTGATGCAATACTGTTTTTAAGAAAGCAAGAATTAGCATTCCGCGGTACGATGAAACAATAGGCTCAATAAGTCGTGAAAATTTTAAGGATCTGTTGACGTTGCTGGTATCTAGGAGTCCTATAGAAATACAGAACCAATATTCCAAGATAAAAGGTGTGTTCAGTGGCGAATCAAAAAGTATACAAAATGAAGTATTAGATTGTGTTTCGGACTATATCTGTGCATTTGTAAAAACTGAATTGGAAAGTATTGACTTTTTCTCTGTCCAGGTAGATTGTACGACAAATATTACGTAGGTGTCTCAGTGTCTGAGGCTGAAGGATCTGTTGTGGATCGTTTCTCAGACCCAGAGCAGATGGCAGGCTGAGGGCAGCCCGAGGTGTGTTAGACGTTCCCTGTTCTCGGAGAGAACTTAACCACGTGCTGACGGGATTGTGGTGTTTGCAGGATGGCGGGTGAGGTTTGGGGTTGTGGAGTGACAGGAGGAGGCAAGTATTGCTCCTCGACGGTTGCCTATTATGGTGCAACGGCCCTTGTGCACCGCTGGTGTGAAGTTTATTCAAAATGTTTATTTTGGGTTTTTAATTTTGATATCTAAGCAACTCTTGAAGGATTGTAAGGAGCTTAGCCGTAGCAGCTGTTGGAGGTGCTCCTTCGTTACCGGGGATGCCCGCAAGCCATGCGGGGAAGCCGGTATCGCCTGAAGCGGCGGATTGTGGGATCGTAATCCCCAAGAGACCTAACGAGGGCGCTCCGATGGAATGGTAACCCTTCGTTGAATTATGTTGCCCGACGCCTAATCTCGTCCTCCAGGTATGGTAGACCAGAGGCTTCGTGCAGGAGTCTCGTAGGAAATCGTCGAGGCACAGAATACATAGCCCGAAGGCCCGAAGGCATCTATTCTGTACCCGCCGTTTCTCAGGTTTCTACGATGAGACTAAAGTGCGGGCCAAACGGTGAGAGCCAATTCGGTGCGACCGCGCGCTTGCCAAGCTTCACTTGCTTCGTCACGCGTTTGTTATAAATGTAATCGCAATGCTCACTTAAAAATGACAAGAAAACAAGAATAGAAATGTAAAATAGAGAAAGAAAAACCATAGCTTTCTATGGGTCGTGTGTTATTGGCACAGCTAACGGATATCATTGCAGTCGTCGTCATCTGTCTTCAGAATCGCTGTCGTCTTTTAGGTTAATGATAATGGGTTCTAAAATGTCTTGGCGGCCTGTTTCTTTTTGGAAATCCTCCTAGTCTTCAGAATCGCTGTCGTCTTTTAGGTTAATGATAATGGGTTCTAAAATGCCTTGGCGGCCTGTTTCTTTTTGGAAATCCTCCTCTTGTCGCAATGTTTTACACATGCAGCCCAGTCTTCTCGTGATACTTTATCAAGTTCATTAAGTAATTGTTCTACGTTCGCAATTTTGAAATAATTATTTTTTTAGAGACTTCGCTTTTGTCTTGAGCCCATGGGGTTATACTTGCAGTGATAAAACCTGACGTTCCATCTTATTAGCCAGTAGATCCAGTTCAAAAATTGTCTCACTACTTTTGAAAGGCTGCACCCTTTCTAAAAGCTCGGCTTTTATTTCCAAGGAGAAAACACAACGCCTTTTTGTTCTAACCACTTAACTATATCGCCTTTTCTGGAGCAAGTATCAGGAATTTTGTTTACAGTAACTGAATGATAAGGCGCATTATCCATAATAATTGTACTACCTTCCTCTAAATAATTTAAAAATCTGTTTAAGAAGCACTCCCAAAATTAATCTATGTCACCTTCTCGTGATACTCACCCTTTTTTTCGATCTAAACACACATTTACTTTCTAAAAAGAAAACCTGTATGAGCGGACGAACGATAAGTCTACTTTCTTTCCCTACTGGAACTTTTAGACCTCCATTTCTGTATGATGTACTGTACTGTATGATTCTGGTTTGCACATGTTTCGTGTCACCTGATTGATATCATGCAAGATGCGCAGAAATTTCAGTCTCGCAGCAACAATGTCCCTCCGTTAGAAACTGTCGCCCATATTTAAATCCTAAACGTTTGAGAAGTCTCCTTACTGGAAGTAACAGATCCTGCATACCCTATCTTTTCCCTAACCATCATCGTTATATTCTTTGCTATCGGAAAGTCTCCTTTATCATACAATTCAAAAACACTGCTTTTTCGAAATCGTCCCGGTTTGTCACTCTCTTAGGTACCCGTATGTGCTTTCTGGGCGATGTAAACAATGTCGGAAATCCCTCTGCGTGCTACAGTTGATGAGCTCGTCTCTGCCGTAAGTTCTTGACATTTGGTAAAGTCTCTTCGTTTGCATAGTTCTTAAAGAAATTGTACACACTGAACACAACAGCCCTAACCTTACTGCTGTATCCACTGGTACTCGCACTTGGCTTACCAAGCGACATTTTCTTGAAAGAGTCAACTTTATGTGAATACTAGAACAATGTCTATCACTGTCTCCTTAGCGCGGTAGTAGCGCAGCTGCTGCTTTCCAAGCCGGAGACCTGGGTTCGAACCCCAGTGCCGGCTGGGAGACCTGCCCCGGGGTGCACTCAGCCTCGTAAGGTCCCTGGGGGGCCAATTGAGGAGCTACTTGATGGAGAAGTAGCGGCTCCAGGTTATGACCGCATTAACCGGCCGGGGGGGACTCGAGGCGCTGACCACGTCTCACCCTCCAATACTGCACCATGACGTCTGTAGTGGACCGAGATGGGGGACGCAGCGGTCAGGCGGTAGGCCAACTGAATACATCGCAGTTTAGTTCTCAACTGAGGCACTCACCTTCCAGTTCCAGCACTCAGCGGTGTTTATTGTTTATGCGTTATCAACTTTGAGGTATCGCATCAGGTGCAATGAATTCCTCGACAATGTGATGACAGTTGCTGAATCTTAGCAAAGTTCTCAGTTGGTGCATTCCAAGTAACGAGCTGCTGAATGTAAAAAGTATAGCATGTGCCTAACTACGTACTTGGTTCTAGAACTCTGCACTGTGCAGAAATAAGCGTAACTATTAAAATGCACTCATCATTGGTTTTCCTAATGGAATTTTCTTGAAACAAAACAATACACTATGTTTAGAGCTGCGTCAGAAGGCTTTTTAAAATGTTTCATGGCGAGATCGTACCTTCATAGAAAACCTCGCCGAATAACTATTTCTAAATTCCTTTAGTACATGGAGAATTTCACATGATTAGGTGATGATTATATCCAATGTATAACATTACTACGACAGCAATGGATTTATTACTACGTATTAAAAGCGTAACCTTTAAGTACTAGTCTCCATTTAAACATCAAGAAAGATATCTATAAATTACTGATTGAAAATACAAATCACTGGGTTTAAAAATATGATTATTTTTCTTACTTTTTTCAGAAAAATCTCCCCTTTTATCCTGGCTACTTGTTACTTTTCTGAAATACGCCTGCGCGCATGTGATATTGCAATTTGAGTTTACCAGTGGTGAGGTGTACTGTCCGTATGAGGCAACGCTGCTATTAGAGGGCACGCCTCAAACGTCAAGAGGTTTGGCTCGAACTGTAGTGCCGACAGAACATCAGAAACATTGTTTATTTTATTGGACAACATCTTGGAGCCATTTGCTACAAGCATAAATTAGTAGGGCAGTGATGTGTGGCCATTTAAATGGACTCCACAAAAAAATAAGGAAAAAGCTCCTTTTGCAGTATTTGTACACTGTTTTGCATATTATCTAAATATAGTCTTGTAACAAGATTGCAAAAAAACACTATATATATTCGATTACTGGAATTTATACCTTTTTGCATCACTCAGTAAAGAGAACTTCTGTATCGGGACATACTGTCCGCTGGAGTTCCAGCTCCAAATTATTGCGTGTAATTGCGGACGACTGGGAAAAGTTGAAAGAGGTTTTTGAAGCCGAGTTTGCAGTAAACAGTCTGATGATAATTCTATTCTACTTGCCAGAGGCTTTCTGAACGAATTGAACCTTTTGTGTTTCTAGTAGTAATTTTCATGAAATATTTTGTTTGACAGACATATTGCTGGAAGGACCACTTGTGATATGCTAAGAACTAAGAGGAATGAATAGCATTTTTCAATTATGTTTGAAAAAACCAGCAAAATGGCAGATATGTGCCTCTCAGGAGAGTGCAGTTCCCTTTCTCAGGATGAACGTATTCGAACATGTCGAGCCTTGTTTTATGAAATTCTGGACCACGTTTTGATGGAAATGAATGAAATTTCGTGATTGTGAAAAAATTCAATTTGTTTGTCTTGCCGATACCACCAAATTTGAAGAATACCATGCATGTTTTCCTTCAAGTGCTCTTGAAAACTTGAAACATTTCTTCGGGCCTGTATTCCCCAAGACACGATGTTTAAGAAATGAACTCTCTATTGTATATGCCGATGAGAAGTACTGAAATATTTCCATCGGAAAACGGTTAAGAAATCTTGAACGTGGATAAGGACATTTTTACGATACTGTTCTCCGTTATTCTGTCAATCTCGTCTACTACAACATCCGTGGATCGAAGCTTTTCTTGCCTGAAGCGCATAAAAACATACCTGAGGAGTGCAATGTCAGAAGAGAGACTTTAGCGAATATTTCGATTCAGAAAGAACTTCTGGTGCAGTTAATAAAAACGCAGCCATTCTCTGAAGACATCGCCAACAAGTTTGCAGCCAAAGGATTGATTTGGTGTACAAGAAATAGGTCAGTACAATTATTAAAATAACCTTGTATAAATATAGGTTTGTATTTCGTTCCTACTAACTCTTCACCTTTGTAATACGCCAGCCACGAGCAGCCACTGATCAGATTTTTTATTAGTTTATTCCCTGAAAATTTATTTTTCTATTTATTTAATTTTAATGGAAACAAATCTTCGCAGAAATAGTTGCATTATGTATCTGGTTAAAGATTGCCCTCCTGACACTCCCCTAGCACTTACATTCTGGTTAAAGATACCAAGGGAATAGCGATAATATTCAAATTCTCTTTCCATACAACTGAGAGAAATATCGATAGGACTTGAAGTGAATGAAGATAGTATTGAATAATTAAAAACATTAATAATGAATACATCGGAAATTACGTAAGCCACAAGTTATTTAGATTAAATTGCGTGTTTTAAATCATTTTTGTGTGGTATGTTTTCGTCTATCCCGTAATAACGTTTACCAGTTATACTTTATACAAAATTCCTACCGAAAAAATTGGACTTCACAAAGTGTTTGCAAACATTTGAAGATATACATTTTTTCTGTCATTGTAAATATCTCTTAATTATAAATTTCTACAAGAGCTATTTTGATTAAATCGAAAATTAACATGAAACAAAAAAGACAAAGAAAAGAGAAAAACAACTTTTCGTTTTTCAGTTATATTGTTCACAATTAGACACAAGACACGCCGTTGGACCTTATTTAGTTATTCATGGGATCTCTAAATACAAATTTTCGGTTAAATATCCACATCAAATTTTTGGGGGCTGAATACATTTCATCTACTTGCTATTCGCAGTTTAAAAAAAAATCTACGGGATTATGCACGTGTTTGTGTCTGTGTGTTTGCAGTACGTAGCCAATAAATATTGTGGGAGTTTCATATAATGATCCAAACATTTAAAATAAGTTGTATAGATATAAATTAATCATGAGTGGAGAGGTTTCAAAAATCAAATTTATATTTATAGATTAAGAGCAGTAATTGGAATTAAAATTAAATTTTGCTATAACTTTTAACATTTTCTTTGAGCAAGCTGAGTGCTCCAACTCCCAACCCCCCCCCCTGTCTGTGTATCTAAGGTGATCCAAAAAACCATTCAACCGATTTTTACTTTCTCTACACGTACTATGTGCATAGTGTATAGTTAAGGTATTGCATTCCATCAAAAAATTCAATACCGAGTTTTCTCTGGAAATATATATTAGGGTCCCCTGCATCCAAAAAATGTATTTTCAGAAAAACGTCCATATGTGTGTGTGTGTGTGTGTGTGTGTGTGTGTGTCCGTGTGTCCGTGTGTCTTTGAACAAGATAACTCAAAAAGGAAAAGTCGGTAAAATACCAAACTTGTGATTTAAGTTTAGTATCTTCCAGGGATGCGACACGAAGATTTTGAGAAAAATCCCCCCAACTCCAACTACCCTTTACATGGAACTGTTTTCGAAAATTTTGATTTTCTTAAAAATGCCTCTAACGATTTTGATTAAAATATGATATATTAAAGACATTTACCTGGCAAATAAAATGTATATCTTGAATTTTCTGGGAGTAGCCTCTGAAGACTACTTTATTCTGGATGAATTTTACGGAATTTTGCATATCTGCTAAACCGTAAGAAATTGATAAAAACTTACCACACAAAAAATGTAGAGCACATTAAAACACACAATTTGTGTTGTATACACTTTTTCATGGAGTTGATCGTTTTTTGAGATATTCCTTGTTTTTGGTTTCAGCTTTGAAAAACATACCTTTCTCATACGGGAGCAGAAGAGTAAAATGACTTTTCTCTACCCTATTGTTTCTAAAGCTTATTCTTCTACTTCACGCTTATCAAGATAAGCATTAAAATATACGGTTTTGTTGCATATTTTTTTATATGTTCAAGGGAAATAAGGGAGAACTCAAGGCTAAAGCGATAGTCTAGACTAGTCAAATCTTTTAAGATAGCCATGGCTGGTTGCCATGTGAGAATTGAAATTCTGTTCTATATGCATGACGAAAATGAAGAAAAAAAAACAAATAAAGAAAGAAAGAAAAAACCTGATTTGTTACATTCATATGACTTTATCATTCTTCATTATTTTATACTTTAAAAAGCTTATACTTCTATCTAATTCATTTAGGGCCGGAATAAACCTCTGTTAGACGTTACTCCGTGGTTATGTCCTAAATTGTGTTGTACGACCACGGAATAGAGACTATCAGGGGAATAAACATGGAATAACTTATTCCGTGATTCCTTGCGGGGATAAGCCGATATTCCGAGAATAGAGTACAAGGAAAATGGCCGCAATTTTGACACATATTTGACCGACATAAACGATTACTTTCTTTATAATATGTTTTTAAGGACATATAACTAAATTAAATATGTTATAGAGGTAGTCCGATTAATGAAGACTGCTATAATGAGATTAAAGTTGAGATCACACTGAGATAACTTGGCGGCTATAAGGCATAAGACAAGAAGTTGGCTAAAGTAAAGCTGCATTTATAGAACAGTAAAATCTATCTATTGCCATCAAAATACCGCTATTTTTATGCAAACAATTAAATTCAATCCTACCCAAGATAAATATAAAATAGTATAGGTATAGCAATTCACCAGTCCAATGCATAGCGTTGTAAAGAACGAGGTTACGTTTTACTGACGAAATACAAAGAATTGGTTACTTCGAGGGTGATACGTTTCAAAACGTAACATAGCCACAAGCGTTAATATTAGCGACATTCTGTGCTATAATCAGATTTTGGAGGTTAGGTGCAAGTTTAACAACGACAACATTACAAGCTTTTTGATAAAGGGAGGAGATGCCGAGATTAAAAGACACCTTCAGCGCTCGCAAATATATATTATTATTTTACAATAAATTGATAAATTTTCGTATTATATTCTGTGGGTTTAATATATTAGAAACAATTTTGAATTGAATAGACGATACCTTCCGTAAGATATAATGTTCTCAGTTTTATTAGTTTGGTTGACCATTTCAAACTGTTGTATTAAATATTGCTATCAGCAAAGTGCGAACTTGAATGGGAACGGTTTAATGCACTATTCGACATAGCTACTAATTTTTCTGTTGGTTAATAATACCTGTATAGCAAATTGCTTATGTACGTGATCTTGGTGCAACGGTTCTATTATGCATATCTTAAATTGATAGTAGCGTTGGCAACAGCTAAAATTTAATTTTCAAAATTCGATTACTAAGTATTTTACTGAATACAATTACAGAATCCAAGTTAGGTACGTTAGCTGTTTTGAGCACAGAAACGGAAAGATGTCATATATTAGCACAAGATACAACTTTACAATATGGTAAGGTTTCAGTCCCATACTCCTAATCTTTCGCAAGAAGTCACAGTATACATATGTGTTTATGTTTTGTAAAGTGCATCCAAACACTCTGGTGAACATTTATAATTATTTCATAGTACTGTAAGTAATTAAAATAAGAAATAACATAGTTTAGGAATAGCTAATTGTGAAAATAATGCAAATTTTCAGCAAAATAAAGCAGAAATTATGAATCAAGTTGGCCATGAATGACTTGTAGCATAGCCAATATTAGTTTTAAATCTGCAAACAGTCGAATAGATATCGAAGGAATAAAATTGCTTCGTACAGCTCGTCACCATATTCATACCGGTATTCCAAGAATAACTATTCCAAGATTTATTCCGAGTTCGTACAACCGGCCCTTAATCGAAATAAACATGGGTAGATACATTTTACTCCATATTTCCTTGTGGAATTTGTGAATAGAAAAATATGTTAGTCAATTCTTTAGAGAGGTAGTCGGTTTCTTTGCTTGAACAAGAGACATAAGAATGAGTGACGACTTTCAATTTGAGGAAAGTTTTTAAGTATGCAAAGTTGCAACCATTATCAAGGAATATCTCGAAAATGGTTAATTCCACAAAAAATAGCGTATGATGTAAACTGTGTTATAACGAGATGTACATTTTTGTGTAGGAAGTTTTTGTACCTGTAATGTATCACTTAATGCAAAAGTCATCTAAAATGAAGCAGATACTATTCTCAGAAAATTCAAAATATACATGTTATTTGTGATGAAAATATTATTAAACTTTTGTATTGAAATGAAAATTTTTGGTCATTTTGAGAAAATCAAATATTTCGAAAAAAAGTTTCCATATAAAGTTTAGTGTGGAAGGATTTGCTTGAAAATCTTCGTGTCGCATTAAATGCTGAACCTAAATACAAAATAAATTCACTTACACACACACACACACACACACACACACACACACACACACACACACACACACACACACACACCTTTTTCCGAACATATTTCTTTTGTTGTAGGGATCCGCAAAATGTGTATTTCCGATGAAATCTAGTATCAACATTTTGGATGGACTGCAATACCCTCTCTATCTACTATGTACATTGCATACAGGATAGAGAAAGAAGAAAGTTACAAGTTTGATTCTGTATTATATTTGTATCTTTCTCTGCAGATATCTTTCTGAATAACCTTTACTCTATTATTGTATGCACTGAAATCTCTGGATTTCGAAACATTTTAATAACCTTACTGTAAGAAACTTAAGCTTTATTTCCTTTGCATGTTATGTTGTTCAGGTCATTGTATTAAGAGGGTAAACTCCAACAATATAAAATATGAATCGATCTTTTATATTAACTGAGAATATTATTTTTCTCGGCGGTAACAGACTATGTGACTTTTCCAAGGAGATTGGTGGTGCCTAATCTATTACGTTACATGTGTTAACGGTTTTTACATTATGATGTAGCTTAAATGAAATCAGAAAGAAGAGACAAAAGTCTATAATTGTATTAAAATTACTCGAGCATTTCCACAGAAGATTCCTCTACCTCGGTAACATACTAGCCTCTGGTTCGTATCGCCGCGATGTTTCTTTTTTATGGGCATAAAAGGTACTTATGTTGTAATTCTTTAAAATGAACAAATTATAAACAATGCACATAACCATTAACCCTTCTTGGAATCTGAAAATGGCGGAGAAATGACGGTATCCGTTTTAGTTTTAACTTCCTATTGCAGATGTTGGTTATTTACGTTATGTGGTACATGAGCTAGCTAAAGAACATGAAGGAAGATACCCGCGTCACCTTCACACTACAATTGCGGTGCTCTTAATACATTTGATCAAGTAATATTTTGAATTAAATGGAGAAATTTAAAACACGAGAGCTATCATCACATAAAAGCTTATCAATTGCCCAACTAGATCTACGTGCTCTTTAGTTATGTAATTTTTAGCCTTAGAAATGGCTGTTCTAACATAGAAGAAAATAAAGAAAGAAGTGGAAAACATTAGGAGTAAAGGAAAGAAAGAGATTCGGAAGAAGCATGAATGTTACTTTGTGACTTTCTCCTTAATGTAATTCATTACCTATGCCAGCGTTTACCCGCCACACAATGAAAGCGCTGCCGTTATTGTTATTATGCCAACGACATCTTGGTTGACGACGCTAATCCCGTCAGAACGTGGTTAAGTTCTCTCTGAGAACAGGGACACGTCTAACACACCTCGGGCTGCCCTCAGCCTGCCAATCACACTGGACTGGTTGACGACGCTGCTAACTGCATATGTTATCCTTTCCACAATACCTTATGGGTGCTCTGACTTCGTCCTTTTCGCAATACCAACTATATATGCTACATTGCGCAGATCATTGCGCTTCATTACTCTTTTCAGATGCAAAGGCATTATTAGACATTGGCAATGGGCAAATTCCTGTTGGCACTTCTACTGGCCTCATTTCGTTTTCATCAAATTGTTGACACTTCACAAGAGAAGGAAGAATTAATATCGAAAGTGTTTCCAAATATTGGTGCAAATTACAAAAACTATGCTAGGTTGAGCGAACGCGTTATTTTATCAGCAACTAATAAGAATTTAGATGATTTGAATGTAAAAATTCAGGGTAAAATTGATGAACAAATGCATTCATTTAAGTCGATCAATTCCATTACCAATCCAAATTAAGTCGTCATTTATCTAACTAAATTCATTGGATTTGGCAGGATTCCCGCCACACAATTTATAGCTCAAGGTTGACTTGGTGATAATTATACTACACAATATCAATCAACCGATATTATGCAGCGGAACAAAACTCACTGTTAAAAAGATTATGAAAAGTTTGATTTAAGTTACTATAACATAGGAAATTTCAAAGGCGAGGATATACTTATTCCAAGAATACCATTAATGTCAACCGACTTTCATTTTCAATTTAAGCGCGCCTTGCATTCGCAATGACAATAAATCCCAAGGCCAATCTTATAAGTGTGTGGAATATACCTTGAATTGTGTTTTTCGTATGGTGTACATTGCGTGCTCGAGAGTCGGCAAACTATCAGCGCTATTTTTTTTCTCTCCCGAAGGAAAATTGTACAATAAAGTGTTGACAAATGATTTAATTGTAATTCCATTTCATTGCATGGTCGTACTGTAAACGGAAGATTTTGTCTGAGTTTTTTTCGTTAGGTGCACCACCTGTGCGAAGCCGGGGCGGGCAGCTAATAATATATACAAAACAAATAATTAAGCATTATAACAGAAACCTAAATTACATAATACTATTCTGAACGTTCCATGGCTGATTTTTATAGACGTTAGAGTTAAAATATATTTATAATGTACCACCACCATCACCACAACAACAACAACAACACTACGCATTAGAATTTTTGTTCAACTCAATTCAGTTTTATTCCTCCACAAATTTCTGGCTTTTATATCTTCTTGTTTAAGTTCTATGTTGTTCAGTTTTCTTATTACTGCATCCATTCATTGTTTCCTAGGCTTCCCATTGTTTCTCCTTCCCTCAGCCTTTCCTCCATTTTTGAAATTCTGTTGTTTTCCACCTTCTTTACGTGTCCAAACTATTTTAATCTTTTTCCTTCTATTGTTTCAATAATATTAGGTATATTTAGCGTTAATTTCTGTAATGTTGTTGTTTCTAATTTTTTTCTTGAATTCTTGCCAACCCATGTCCATTGCCAGCAATTTATTTTCTTGAATTCTACGTAATGTACAAGTCTGTAACTCAATTGCATAAACCATAATAATAACATAATAATTCCCATTTTATACAATTTCTTTTCTTGTGGAAATTGTTACTCCTAGGAGGCGCGGTCCCCTACCGGGATAGGACTTGTAGCGTTTTTGCACCCAAGATGTGCTTGTCCCAGGCAGAAGTTGCAGTAGTTAACGCTCGGGGGAAGCACAGTCGCGGTGCTGCCTCTTGGTACTCAACCTATTCCTCCAAATCAGTCTACGGAGAGGCGCGCTCTTGACGTTGATTCCCTCTACATGTGTACGAATGTGGTCCTCGCTGTGACATGGTGAGTGCAGTGTAGTTAGTGCCAGTGAATAGCTTCTAGATCATATTACTGGAATTAATTATCAACCCGGATATAAACAAATAAAAGATAAATAAAATAAGTTGATGAATGAATCGCGGGGTACGATTGTGTGTGAGTGCTGATTGTCATTGAAGATATTTGTGTGACAAGATCATCAAAGTGGCCAATGAGACGAACAGTTTCTGCTCCGCAGAGAGTACCAGCGCCGTACCGTCGTCAACAGAAATGCTGTACAACGTGCCGTATTACCACAACTACTCGCCGCTATCCTGTTACCAGGTTAGTGCCCATTCTCGTTAGATGACACTCTTATTGCTGATAATAATCGTTCCTGGAATGCTTGCAGGTAAATGTTAAATCTACAAATGATGAATTCAAACTTAACATTTCTGTGCAAAATAACGCAGCAAAATTTAAACACTCCCAAAATATTATGAAAAGCTATACATTATTAAATTTTCCCCTCCCATTTACACATACACACATAGATGTGCGCGTGCGTGTGCGTGCGCGCGTGTGCGTGCGCGTGCGTTCATTAACATAGGTCATAACGTCGGCTTGTATTTGTTCATCGGAGAACGTTAATTTTTGTATTAATCTTAGTATTTTAAGGTAATTAAAACATATTATTTGGTTTCTTAACATTTAAATGTTTGTTTGTAGACATTGAGTTCACACACATTTACATTCTCTCATTCAGACTCAAGGAGGGATGAGGAATAATTCTGACTCAAGAAAAATTTCTATCCTGTTGTCGGGAATCGAACCCGGAACCTCAGGATTTGGAAGCCAACATGCTAATCACCGAGGCAGTCAATGCGTTTTGTATTCTGTAATCTTGGGCAAAAATCTTATGCCTCAATTACATTCAGAAGTGAATGAAATTCCCGTGCAAATTTATTATTATTATTATTATTATTATTATTATTATTGTGATTATGATTATCATCAGACTATCAAGCACATAAAAAGCTATATTAGTATTTAATGAAGTATTCCACAAAGAAAAGAAAAGGAACACATTTTACGATTTGAAAACTTTACACGAAAGACAAAGCTTATTTTATTAATACTTTAGGATCAATGCAATGATCCCTCCAAACATCGAGGAAAATTAACTAAAATTTGTCAGATTTTCTGTAAATATCATTTATTGTATATAATAAAAGAAAAGCACGTGCTTAAAAAGCTTGCTACACGGCATGAGAGTACTCCAATGCATTTAGTAACATTGAATTTAGCATTTTAACTATTAAAAACGAAACTCAAGAAATAAAACAATAGTTTAAACTTTAAAGCAATGGAATAAAATTGATCAGGAATGAAGAGGACTAACCAATTGATGAACTGCAGTAAAACATCTTCGTTTCTTTTTTAGAGGTTTTGTTTCCCCTCATTGCCTCTTGCGTCTCAGGACTCTCAAATGGTGTCGGCTAATTCAATAAAATACGAAATCTTCTTTTTACAAATCTTGCTTTTTGATTTTTACTTAAAATACTTTATCCTAAAATAGTTATTTACAGGACTAATTGATTCTCATCGAAGAAACCTTGTTCAGAACGTGATAAAAATATAGAAAGTTCATAAATGAAGCAGATTAGGAAACATTTAAATGGAAAGGGCAGCATTATCCTACCTGAAAAATTCATTTCTTACCATGCTCGCTAGGGCGTCTTGCTAGGTGCTTCATGACATAGGTATAACCACGGAATATACATTCAACTTGCCGTGGGTATTACGAGCTGAATTTCGCCTCGACGACGGTAGTTTTCAAGTATAATATGTACTGCATATGTGTTTCTAACACCCGGCGCAAAAAGGAGTCAGTTATACTTCACACAGCGTGTCTTGGTAGTTATCCCTTTTAATAGCTGTCACATTCAACTTTCCATTCTCCTTAATGTGAATACAAACTATCTGAGGATTTAGTCTTGTACCGCATTCTTCCCTTCAAGCTTGCACGCGCATTCATTTCATTCTTGTCTTGACCAATTAAAAAACCCTCAAAATATAATTATTTAAATGTATGAAAAGTAAAGAAAACATATAAATAAAATGGAAGTGATATTTCTCTAAATATAGTTATATTACTTTTCTGAATATCTTAATACCCCAGTCATACATTCACATCCGAGAGCTCTGGATCATTTATTTGCTTCGTAATTAGTGGTGCTCAACAAGTTAATAGGAAACACTATCTATACATGTTACGTTTAATAGCAACCTTATGTTGATTAGCAATATGAGCAAGGATATTACATTTTATCATATATTCACAGACATCTTGTCATTTATCCACTTTCTGTTTCTTGGCATTGCCTGAACAAAGAATCTGTATATTATTAATTATATCTTTAATTAGAGTTTTCAGTTACAGGCTTATTCATCTTCCCAAAATATAGTTTATTGTACAAGGAACGCTGTGAACTGACTTTTCTTTACTAGCAGATATTTCGTCGAATAAAAATAATCCAAGTAAACCAGAATAATTAAACCTGAGGAGCAAAGTATTACTCACCTTCTTTTGACACCTAATGATTCGTCTATATTTCGCATTTCTAATAGCTTAAAACGGCTACTTTTAGAGATCTCTTTTAAACTTACACATTTCTTTAATTAAAGATAAATAAAATCAGAATACTGGGAACTGAGTTCCAGAATTAAATATCTGTCATATAATTGCTTTTAATATAAATTTCTAGACACTTTTGCAACATTCACGCTAAACTTTGTTATATGTAGTAACATGTTTTATATCACCGTTAATTGCTTCATAATAAGGAATTTTCTTGACATGTTGAATAGATAAAAACAATACATCGATTTTAATCATCAAGGCTAGTATAAAATTAAGTTGTTAGTAGTTTCGAATGAAATAGAATCATGATTACAAAATCCTTCGCAAACCCCATATTTTTCTGCGTTTGTGTTTAAAACTCACTGAGGGTTTTTAGTTATACTGCAGTGTTTAAATTTATTTGCGGTTAAAAGACTAGGAGTGTCATTCATATTTTGGTACTACATATGAAACTTAAGTCATTTTTGGTTTGTTATTTACAAAAATAACATTTCTGAGGTAATATGAATTATCTAGAGGAGCATCCTAAATTTAGCCATAATGAAAAGAAAGAAGAGAAAAATACAGCGTGTTACACTTATAGGACATTTTCTACCATATATCGTTTATTACTGGATATACAAAATATTTTATAAGAGGTTATATTTTTATATGTTTGCTCTAATGAAGGTAAAGCTTTGCACAAATAACTACAGTGCACATTTCGTATTGGATTAAAGGAGAATAGGGATATTCATATGTTTATTGTGCTTCAACCATTTTTGTTTACATTACAAAATAAAAGTGAGCAGCGAATAAATATACTGGAGCATATTTTAATGTAGAGCTCGGATGCTTTTGCAATTAACATATTCTTATCCTTTTCTATATGGACACACGCAAACAGAAAATGCCTACGATACGTAGGGCACTATAAACTCCAGTATCATTTTCGATTTGCAGCACGTGCATTGCTATGCTGAAGTTTCATTTTACATATTTCAGCGTTTGTTATATATTTGCACAATCTTACGTAATGAATATTTAGTTGTTTCTTTACTTAAGAACTTAATATATGTATATGCCATTTCTATGCTTGCCTATCATTCATTCTATTTATTTAAAAATTAGAAATAGTTGGAATCAATTACCACGTTTCCATGGGGAGTTGAAATCAGTTGAGTCCAATTCCGTCTCAATACGACCTACGTTTCACATGTTAAATTCAATACGAATATAGTTCGTTTTGAATACTAATAATTTTATATGTCCATTCATGTTGTTCAGCTTTTAATTGCGTTGGCGAACTGTTCAACATATATTTGCTGTCTGTGTATTACTTGCAAGTTTATATTTGAGAATACACTGCAAACTATAGTAGCCATAAAAGTGGTTTTGTTATAATCTACCACAGGGCAATTTAATAAAAATATATAAACATAAACAAAAACAAATGACTACCGCATGCAGCAAATGTAGCAGAAGAAGAGTTTCTTTACCGTATTCAAATCAAATGTTTTCTATTCAACATATTTCGATCCGATCCCACTTTTTAAGAGGATCGGATCCAATACGATAAGTGTACATGGAAGCGTGTTTCGGAATGTGTTTGAGAGAAACCGCGACTGCTATACTTTTCACACTATATCCAAGATTCTGAATAGTGAAGACCATATTTCCAGGAAAAATGAACTTGTTTAAGTACAGTCCTGTCATCTAACTATGTCGAAACATAATTTTTTTGAATGAGACAGAAGGATACCATTTACACCTGAAAATGTGGAGAATATCATATTGTGAACTGTTAGAATTAAACAATATATACGTTTTAGGTGCTCGTTTTTAATTTCAATTATTTTTGTGAACATTGGAGGGTTCCCAATACTATGAAAAGTGGATACCAATTTAAAATAACAAATGTGGAGTAGTATGGAGTAATAAAATCGATAACTGTAAGTGCTATTAGGAATGATCCGCGAGTCAAATAAATTAATTGTTAATTCAATGTCGGACTTCTAATTGGTTTTAATTGATTTCTGATATATTCATAATGACATATGTATTTGGCATTACATATTTCATTATATATTTTACATGTCTATGTACATATTTCTCACAGCGATATTACATAAAAATGCGTGCTTTACTTATAATTACATACCAAGAATATACCTTCAGTGTAAAGTATCTGGAGCAATACGATGCGCCCATTTATTGCACAGTGCATTTATGTTTTACAATTCCTGCAGCTTTCAAACAGTGTCTGTGTATTCTACATTATTATTATTATTATTATTATTATTATTATTATTGATATTATTATTATTATTATTGATATTTATAGTTGCTGAGGTTTTCTAGGAATTTGAAGTAGTGTCGAAAAATTATACAAGGCATACTGCATTTTGCCTTATGCAGTTTCATGTGTTCTCGAAACGATATAGAGTATTTGTACCAGTGTGTTTTATGCGAAAATAAAACCCCACATTTTTAAATTATGAAGGCATTAAAATTGGTCGCTCCCGTTAGTTATTATAATGCGATCATTACCATCTTGTTTTCCAATAGGCTTTATTTTTGTCGTGTTAATAAATATTATGACACTTACCGTACAGATTGCATGTGTAATATTACAAATGCTTAAAGAAAGCTTAATTTGAATTATTTTATTTAATACTTTTTATGTTAGAACGTTTTATGTGGAGTATTGTTACACTGATTGTGAATGTGAGTTCTCTGCTTTGTGTTGTAGTTAATTCGTTTTGTAAGTCTATATTTTCTTCAGTTTTTCAGTTAACATTTCACAGACTAACAGCAATTTTTACCGTTTTCTTTAGACGGGTGTTGTTTTTTCAAACTGATTTTATAAGAGGTATTTTGAAAGAGATTTTCTTCGAGGATCCCTCAGGTTTGTTTCGTCATCAATGATAGCAGTTTTTCTTTCTTACTAATTGAGAAAACATTGGTTTGTTCCAATGCGAACATTTTGGTGCAAATCTTGACTGAAAGAATGAAGAACCGGTGAACTGATAATAAGCACTTTGTCTATCATTATTTTGACTGAAGGAAGGAAGTACAGGTCCCAATAATAAGTACTTTATTACTTTCAATTCATCTACTCTTGATAAAGAGTATAGCTGCCGTCGTCACAATGCCACTCAAGCTCCATGTTATAAGACCGCTATCAATGAATAATCCGGAGCAGCATCGAGAAGGAAAAGGTTTACATCTCATACGCAGATACCTAAATCATCCAATAAGCTGAAGGCTCTTACATTTATTTTAAAGCGCACATTAACACGGTACAGTCAGTCCAGTTTTTGTGAAAAACACAAAACACACACACTTTTTCCCTTTAGTGCTAAATGATGCATAAACGAGCATGTTAATCTGAAATAGAGTTTAAGCAAACATTGGTAATTCCATGTCACACGTTAAAAGTATGTATATTGCACTACTTATATACATTAAATGTGAAAATTCTTACAGTATTTTTACTTACTCTAGCATGTATGTATAATGTACATAGTACGTAGAGAAGGTATAGCAATACACCCAAAAAATCGATACGAGATTTCACTAGAAATACTCGTTTTACTGTCCACTGTATCAAAAAGGAAAAACTCATTATTAGAAAAAAATTCCGCGCGCGCAGGTGTGTGTGGGCGCGCGTGCGCGCGTGTGTGACAACACGATAACTCAAACGAAAAGTCGGTAACAGGCCGACTTGGTACTTAAATTTAGTAGCTTGCAAGGGCATGACACGAAGATTTTAAGAAAATCCCCTCATTCCAAACTACCCTTTACATGGAATGAATTTCGAAAATTTTGATTTATAAAAAATTGATTTTACGACTTTGATTAAGTACCATATATTTAAGATATTTGCAAAGCAAATAAAATGTATATGTTGAATTTTCTGGGAACAGCCTCTGGATGACTTTTGCATAACTGGAAAAACCGTAAGAGATGAACAAAAATTTACTACACAAAAAATGTAGATGTTGTTAAAACACATAATCTGTGCCATATACTTTTTTTTTTTTTTTTTTTTCTCGTGAGGTTGAGCATTTCCGAGATATTCCTTGTTATTGGTTTCAATTTTAAATGATTTTTCTGATAGGTTAATTTGTCAACTTTTGGTCATGTAAGAAAATGCATTTCAATCACATAGGAAGCTGTTTAAACATTTGACTATCGCTTTAGCTTAGTATATTCCCTTATTTACCATCGACTTATAAAGAAGTAATTAATACAATTGCTGCTATCTTCCGTTTATCTTGATTAGCACGAAGTAGAGAGAAGTATAAACTTTTGTAAGAATAAACTTTTGCAGAAGAGCTAGAAAAAAATATCGTGTGAATGGAGCACATCTCATTTTTAAGTACAATACTTCGGAAAGTTGTATTTCAAGTTCTAACACAAGACACGAGAGGTGCCTTTTTGCACTCTAAATCTTGAGGACAGTAATGAAGAACATTTATTGGAATTGTAAACTACTCTGTATGAAATAATTAAACGATGGGAGCTGTTTGGTTTTCAAGAGGAGCATTTTAACTTCTATAAATACGCTTTTAATTTTAGTATAACACTGAAATACGTAATTATCTAAAATGTTCTATTATATTACATTGGTTAACAGATTTCTTGGCTACCTCAAATTGTACTTACGAATGAAGCATGAAAACGTACAGAGGTACTGTTACGGTATGTTTGTATTCATTTTATATTGGCATTTACAGTTCTTGAGAATAAAACATATTTAAGATCATAGTTCATTCTTGAATGATGGCAATCTTGTAATAAAAGACCACTTAGAGTATAATTATCTCGGAAACGAAAATGCACGCATTAAATAATTATGTGATAGTGGAACCAAGCTCAAATATTTTGAAGTATATTGATTTTCAGTTGACTTATTTTTTTGGAAGTTAACACAATACTAATAAGTTTGTGTTAGATATTATAACAAATTAAAGTATTGTTCTCATATAAGCAATTGGTTTTTTTCTCTGATGAAACACGTTTAAGCCTAGTTACCGTGGTTAACCAAGCTCGAGTCCCAACAAGATAGTTGTTATGTTCCATGTTGATTACTCCCAATATGATAGTTGTTATGTTTCATGTTGATTACTCCCAATATGATAGTTGTTATGTTTCATGTTGATTACTCCCAATATGATAGTTGTTATGTTTCATGGTGATTACTCCCAATATGATAGTTGTTATGTTTCATGTTGATTACTCCCAATATGATAGTTGTTATGTTTCATGATGATTACTCCCAATAAGATAGTTGTTATGTTTCATGTTGATTACTCCCAATAAGATAGTTGTTATGTTTCATGTTGATTACTCCCAATAAGATAGTTGTTATGTTTCATGTTGATTACTCCCAATAAGATAGTTGTTATGTTTCATGTTGATTACTCCCAATATGATAGTTGTTATGTTTCATGTTGATTACTCCCAATATGATAGTTGTTATGTTTCATGTTGATTACTCCCAATATGATAGTTGTTATGTTTCATGTTGATTACTCCCAATATGATAGTTGTTATGTTTCATGTTGATTACTCCCAATAAGATAGTTGTTATGATTCATGTTGATTACTCCCAATAAGATAGTTGTTATGTTTCATGTTGATTACTCCCAATAAGATAGTTGTTATGTTTCATGTTGATTACTCCCAATAAGATAGTTGTTATGTTTCATGTTGATTACTCCCAATAAGATAGTTGTTATGTTTCATGTTGATTACTCCCAATAAGATAGTTGTTATGTTTCATGTTGATTACTCCCAATAAGATAGTTGTTATGTTTCATGTTGATTACTCCCAATATGATAGTTCTTATGTTTCATGTTGATTACTCCCAATAAGATAGTTGTTATGTTTCATGTTGATTACTCCCAATATGATAGTTGTTATGTTTCATGTTGATTACTCCCAATAAGATAGTTGTTATGTTTCATGTTGATTACTCCCAATAAGATAGTTGTTATGTTTCATGTTGATTACTCCCAATATGATAGTTGTTATGTTTCATGTTGATTACTCCCAATATGATAGTTGTTATGTTTCATGTTGATTACTCCCAATATGATAGTTGTTATGTTTCATGTTGATTACTCCCAATATGATAGTTGTTATGTTTCATGTTGATTACTCCCAATAAGATAGTTGTTATGATTCATGTTGATTACTCCCAATAAGATAGTTGTTATGTTTCATGTTGATTACTCCCAATAAGATAGTTGTTATGTTTCATGTTGATTACTCCCAATAAGATAGTTGTTATGTTTCATGTTGATTACTCCCAATAAGATAGTTGTTATGTTTCATGTTGATTACTCCCAATATGATAGTTCTTATGTTTCATGTTGATTACTCCCAATAAGATAGTTGTTATGTTTCATGTTGATTACTCCCAATATGATAGTTGTTATGTTTCATGTTGGTTACTCCCAATATGATAGTTGTTATGTTTCATGTTGATTACTCCCAATAAGATATTTGTTATGTTTCATGTTGGTTACTCCCAATAAGATAGTTGTTATGTTTCATGTTGATTGCTCCCAATAAGATATTTGTTATGTTTCATGTTGATTACTCCCAATAAGATAGTTGTTATGTTTCATGTTGATTACTCCCAATATGATAGTTGTTATGTTTCATGTTGATTACTCCCAATAAGATAGTTATGTTTCATGTTTGTTACTCCCAATATGATAGTTGTTATGTTTCATGTTGATTACGTTACAAGAATTGAATGCATGAATAAATAATTTGTAAGTCCTTCCAAATGCCCCGCTCTCCTATGGTGTTTCGTACCTCGTCTTCTGCGCTTGCAATCCTCTGAAACGGTGTTAAATAATCTATAATAAATGAGGTGGTGCTTTATTGTTACACATGACACTCTATCTTCTGTAACTCATATAAATTATAAGCTTATTTATAACCATTTATTTTATCGAGATAAACATTTGTAAATATTTGTAGATGTAGTTTCATTACTTTTGTTTTAATCGTTAAATTGTTAAACCCTCTGTAACTCCAATGGTCATATTGGCGGCCTTTTACATTTGGCAATGTTAACAGCTCTCACAGGATTTTTTATTGTTATTGTTATTATTCGTTAGGTCACACACATTCACACTTCCCATTTCCAGACTGGAAAGAATAGGGTAGATCACCGCTAGCCGGGAACGAACCTGGGACTCAACAGACAGGTGCTCTAATTCCTGAGGTTTTATGCACAAGAACAGAAGAAGCTGAATGGATAATCAGGTGTTAAGAGCGGCTCGCCATGGCTTTAATTCTATCCTCATTCCAGTACATCCCAAGAAACAAATGAAAATCGACAGAATTTATAAAAAAACATTAAAACCAATATGAACGGATGTTACGGAAATAGCGGATGTCCAAAATAGTTGTATGAAGTTCATTGCATGGTTATCGAGATTTCTTCTCTGTCTGGAGAGAAAGTAAAATCGTCGTCCGCCGTCAGCGTTTTCGGAGTATATCACTCACAGAGAGATGGATGATAAAATACTCGGTAAAGGTTGTATAAAAGTATTAAACATTTCATGGACTATCTGTAAACTGCGCCTTCTTTAAATAGAAACAAATGCAAACAGATATTATATTAGCGACATAAACAGATCGTGCAGAATAGAAAGAACCGTTTCTGTTTTGTCACATTTACATTAATTTTAATAAAGCGCGAGTACAACTGAAATTGCTGAAGACGGAGAACGAATATACGAACTTCAACATTTCTCTTGAATTTAATTAAATGACATAAATGGGTGGAGACTACTAACGACTATACCAATCTGGACTCTACCATCTCTTTTAGCCAATGAAATGTTTTGTAGTAACATGGTTAAGATGATGATGCAGTGTCCAGGATATCCTCTTATATACGTTATAGTAACATTTAATACCTTTTCCTTCTCCATAAGTAGGTCTAAATGCAATCGGTACTGAAGCTAGCTACACATTTTGGTAGAGTCGACTTACCCAACTACACTACCGCTGTCAACTCTACAATTTTTAAAATGATTTATTTAAGGTCGCAGAACTTGTTTTGTATTTGTTTATTTTTTGCGATCATAGGAATACAAAACAAAATACATATATTATACAGGAATAATAATGGAACAACGAAGACTATTCTTAAAAACATTATAGACAGTACATAGGCAATTAAGAATAGAATTACAAATTATTAAGAAATACAAAGTACAGTATTACAGTTTAAATGGATGTTTACGTAGAAATATCTATAAAATGCCAGTAGTATTATGAAAGACCTTCGGATTGTTTTGAACTATGGTACGTTCTGATATTTTGTGTTTCTTTCTAAATGTGTGTATTGTGTGAGAATGTGGTTTATTGTTAGGGATGTTCTACGCACTGGATGGTCACTGCTTAGAAATTCTTTGAAGTTTTACTTCCATTCCAATTCTTTATTTATTCCATGAAAATTCCAAACCTATTTTAGCATTAAAATTGTTGGACATCAATGATATTAAAGTTATGACTATGCAGATTTAACTCATATATACTTTCTCAAAATGAAATTTCTTTGGATATTAGGAGTGCGTTAGTTTAATCTTGTCATTAAAATTTGATCGATCTTCTTTGTAGCTTAAGCATAGCTGGCACGCTGTAGTACGTGGTCCAAAAATGTTTAAACTTCCGACGGCAAATTTCTGTGTTGAGTATGAACATTTTGAATTATGGAGTTTTGTGTGCTTTTCTTTGAATACGACTCTGAGTTACGATACTTGGCTAATATAATAAAACAGACGCACACATTGGAATGCCATATTCTGGACTAATGTTCAGTCATGATGCGATTCAGAAACTACAACAGTGACTGCGCCGGAAGACGCTAGTTTGAAGAAAAGATAAATAACACCATCAGCAAACTTTGTAGTTAATAATAGTGGGTTCCACAAACACATGTGAATTACAAGGTAGTTCAGCATAAGTTGGTTATATTTAATTTGTTTCATTGGCTTAGTATATCCTTCGGTATTAGATACACTAGTAAAAATCAGTTGAATAATGGAGTATTGGATGCAGCGAGTTGTTGGCAGGCTAAACGTCTGATCTTTAACCTCATGTTCAGGATCTCGTCTTTGTTGAGCCAAGTCAGATGTTTATAAGCCCAGACAGTCGTGTTTAACGAATCAATAAATGCGCTCTTCACACCAACTCAAAGTTCGTACAACGTTTATTCTGACATACCAGGGAAGTGTTCTGTAACCCTAAAATAATCCACGCATTGCTCAGTGTCATTTACTGCGTGAAATATATTGAAAAGAGTTTTTTCTAGAAAATACTTGATTGAATTGTTCCTAGATGTTTCTGTTCATCCTTAAATTGATTTTAAAAAAACAAGACTACTACAATAAGTGTAATAAAAAGGCTCTAATAAATTATATTTATATTTGCCCTTCGAATAATTTAAATAAAGATAGTTTAATGTTTTGTTTATTCATGAAGGGGTGTGATTTCAAAACAACTTGCCTATAAATGTATTTCAAACAAAAAGAGATATTAAAGCTGGAATTGGCGATGGGACTGTTCCTTTAACTTATTCCTCGGAAGACTGTGGACAGAGAGTGGGAAGCTTTTAATATAAATAACCACAGCCTTCTCGCATTCATCCAGCTTCTTTGTAAACTGCCAGGAAATGTAATTGCGGATGTTGATGGCAATTTGCCTCTCTTTATAAATTGCTCACATTTTATTAGAAAACACTTGCCTAAGCAAAATGACGTCAGCGTTGATTAGCAACCTATCTAGAAACTTAAACTGTATCAGGATAGCTTTATTCAGAGCAACAATTTAGTTTCGTGGTATTTCGTAGATTTGAAGTGGTGATGTAATTTAAAAAATAAACATCAGATGCTGTTTGATTCACAGCTCATTTAGCTTTGTATCAAAGCAAAAGAAACTGCAACAGAATAATTATACTGCAATGGTTGATTGATAACACATACGCAAGCAAGCACAAGTGAAGTAATATCTGTTAAAATTGATATCAAGGTCGCGGGTTCAAACCGGGACCAGATTTGTGCTTAAAGTGACAGATCCAAGACAGTAGATTTATTGGCATGTAAAATAACTCATGTGGGACGAAATTCCTGTACATCAACGTCGCTGATAACTTAGCAACTGATAGCGTCGTTAGGAAACAAATACTTTTTTGAATGCGATAACTCTTACGTAATAAATGTCTAAATCACACATTTATTACACAACAATGTTTTTATTATTCTTGCTTTCCTCTATTGCATATCCATTTTAGGTTGAGGCGATAGAAACATTCACTTAGAAAAGTTCTAAAATTCCCAAAGACATGTGGGTTTTGGTCCCCAAAACTGTTTAATATTTTTTTTTAAAAAAAAAAAGCTGTGTACATGCGTGCGTGTGTGTGTGTGTGTGTGTGAGCGTGCGTGCTCATGCGCGTACTGATAACTTAAAATCTAAATGTCAAATGAATAAGTACCAAATTTATTTAGGTTCAGTATCTTCCAAAGATCTCAATTTTCAGGAAAATCTTGCTACATCCAACTACATTTTACAGGTAATTTGTTTTGGATATATTTAAAATATTTCTAACGATTTTGATTGAAATGTGATATGTTTAAGATTTAATGAATAATAACTTTAATACATAATTGAATTTATCTGACTAAATACCTTGTGAGGTTCTCTTCATTTTCACTGATTCGTTTTTATTTATTTGTATAGTTATATATATACCTAATTTTTAAAAGACAAGACATAGACAAAAGATTGTTACGCAAACAAATGTAGAGAGCACAACTTAAGTAGTCAAATACAATGTATGGCAATAAATATTCCAAGATATTCGTTGTTCTTAGTGTGGGTTTTCCAAACTTTATCATTAACTTTTTAATTGCTAACTCAGCATTCTTTTGTTTATTGTGATCTGTTACAGAGTGTGGAATTTCAAAGTCCTCATCTAGCCTTTTACTTTATTTAATCCACATAGTAGGTAGTGAAATTACTTTATTCCACCCGAAAAACTTGACATCTAGATTTCACCAGAAATAATCATAAAAAAAATGAATACCACTTTAGTGTTTGAGTGTTTGAGTTCAGTATCTTACAAAGATATGACTTTGAGCATAGAGGTTTTTGAAATTTCATCACCCCAAACTACCCTTTACATGGAACATATACCACATTTTTAAAAAAAAAAAAAAAAAAAAAAAAAAAAGAGGCTTTAATGGTATTATAATACATTATCTTTAAGATACGATTGTGAATAAAATACCGAATGTTTAAGATATTTTCTCAACAAATAAAATGTATGCATTTTTAAGGAATAACCTCTGAAGTCCTGGATGACTTGGCATAACTGGTAAATTGTAAGAGAACTTACTGCACCAAAATATAGATCTCGTTAACATACACTTTATCTCAAATACATTTTTTATGGGTTAACCAATTCTGAGATATTGCTCGTTATTAGTCTCAATTTTGCAACAAAAAGTTATTTGTTTTCTTTCTTCTGACCAAGCAAAGATAACGGCATTAAACACCACACAGCAACCGGCTTTTACATAAATTTGAATATCGTTTCCTTATTACTTTCTCAACATGTACTATCTACATAGTGTATAGAGAAGGTATTGCACTCCACCAAAAAATTCGATACCGAGATTTCACCGGAAATGTATGTTTTAGGGTCCCCTGTATCAAAAAAAAGTATTTTCAGAAAAAGGTCCGTGTGTCTGTGAACACGATAACTCAAAAACGAAAAGTCGGTAAAATACCAAACTTGGTATTTAAGTTTAGTATCTTCCAGGGATGCGACACGAAGATTTCGAAAAAAATCCCCACACCCCAAACTACCCCTTACATGGACATTTTTTCTAAAATTTTGATTTTCTAAAATATGGCTCTAACGATTTTGATTAAAATATCGTATATTAAGGATATTTACCTGACAAATAAAATGTATATTTTGAATTTTCTGGGAATAGCCTCTGAAGACTACTTTATTCTGGGTCAATTTTTCGGAATTTTGCCTAACTGCTAAACCGTAAGAGATGAATAAAAACTTACCACACAACAAATGTAGAGCACTTTAAAACACAATTTATGTTATATACATTTTTTTGGCGGTGTTCATTGTTTTTGAGATATTCCTTGTTTTTGGTTTCAGCAATGAAAAATTTATTCTTTTCTCATACAGGAATTTGTCAACTCCTGTCCATACAAACAAGGGAACTTCAGTCACATAGCAAACGGCTTTTGACTATCACTTTAACCTATGGTACTCCCTTATTTCGCTTCTGCTTTCAAGGAAGCAAGTAATCAGACTATTTCTGGTAGTTTTTTTTTTTTCTCTCGATTAGGATGAAGTAAATAGAAGGATAAGCTTTTTAACAATAATCTTTGCAGAGATGTAGAGAAAGTCATATGAATGGAACACATCACATTTTTTTTCTTGTGCAAGGAATTAATACAAGCGTCGATCAACAAGTGCTTAGAAAATCCAAGAAATTACACAATCAGCATCGAAAAAAAGTTTGTGTTCGGGTCTCTTACTAGACGGCAATTAAAGTTTCAGCTATATCCACCACGTTGCCTTTGGTGATTGAATCAACAATGCTTGAATGCTCATTTAGAAAGATGGAAGAAAGCGAGTTTGGTGCACTTCTATTTAAAAGGCTTTACACCGAAAGATATTAAAGTCCAGTTGGATAAAGTTCATGTTCCTGCGTTTCCAACAATTATTGGATAAATGAATTTAAACGTGGCTGTACATCCACAAATGAACATCGTTCCGGACGACCAGAGGAAGTGACTTCCTCCGAAATTATTGACAAAAACCAGAAGTGATCGACTAATTGAAGTTCGCGAAACATAAGAGGCCACAGGCATATCACAAGGAGCATAAAAATTCGCCTAACAAATGTCTCGGTAAGGTGAGTGCCGGATTTGCTCTCAAAGCAGAATAAACGCAATCGTGTAATTGATTCGGATGCTGGTTTGGCACCTTTCCGTCACAATCCATCTATAGTTATGGATCTGCGTCGATCCATAACTATAGACACACTACTACATCCCAGAGACAAAAGTGAAGTGGAAATAGGGGCTTTTTAAAGGCAAAGGTGGTGAAATCTACACACAAGTTGATGCACGCGGAATCATCTATATTGATTACTTGCAGAAAGGAAGAACGATAAATGAGAGTATTATGCATCGTTATTGCACCGGTTGAAATCAAGAAAAGGACGCTTTTCATCTTGAAAAGAAAAGGACGCTGTTCCACCAAGACAATGCAAGGGTGAGCACCTGCGCAGTTTCGATGCCGAAAATTCTAGAATTGCGGCTCGAATTAGTGCAACATTTGCCGTTTTCACCAGATTTCGCCCCCAGTGACTGTTTGTTTATTTCAAACTTGAAAAGGTGGCTTCGGCGGAAAATGATTCGCGTCTAACGAAGAGTTCATCTCCAAAACAGATTCTTATTTTGAGAACCTTCCGAAATCCTTTTTGGAAGGTTTAAAACAGTTGGAGAAACGCTGGGAAAAGTATATCGAGCTAAAATGAGATTATTCTGGGGGAAAAAAAAAATTATACCAAAAATAATTTGTTTTTCTATGTATTTCTAAAGGCTTATTGAACTCCCCTCGTATGTAATAAAACCAGGTCTGCTAATCTGTAAGCGGAAGTATTAGAAGGGTAGTCTTTAAGGATAGTTTGAATATCGGATAAACCATTAGAAATAGACTAAAATTCAGTACTACAAACTATTTAGACCTCTTTAAGAATTAGGTCATTAAAACAGGACAGTTTGCAGACAAGATTGCAATTCTTAGCCAAGTTCTAGACAACTGTGTGAGTGTAATGAACGCATTAGACTAAGCGATACCTTCTCCGAAAAACTTGGACCGTGCTGCTGAAGATGTCCACCGCAGTTGTGGACGAAACGTCTGGAACATACCTTCAGCAGACACAACAGCCCGGTTAAGTTGACTCCGGCCGTGAAAGCATACAAACATACATACTCGTATATACACATACATAGTAAAACCCGCCTAAAAGTGCAGTCTTTAGGGCCCGGGATATAGGGAGTTCAGAAGGACCAAGAGAAAACATAAGAAAAATGTTAACCAATATATCCGTTTATAATAGTGGAAGTATACCGTTAATTTCGTATTTAATTTCAACTACCCCTCGGCGACTTTAATGACGAACAAGGGTGCAAAATATGTGTGTGGCCCAGCACAAACACGTCCATTTTCTGCATTGAGCAGGGTCAGAGGACCTAAAATGCCCTATTTTTTGGTAGTCAATGAAGTAACTTAACACAATGAATGACTTTCAACAAAGAAACAAACGGTTTGTAAGTAATAATTGGGCATGCAGCTTTATTATTATTGTTGTTATTATTATTATTATTATTATTATTGTTCTTGTTATTGTTGTTAGATATTATTGTTATTGTTTTTGTTGAATTGTTCCTAATTATCGGGGAAATATTATAAAAGGTTAAAAGTGATAGTGCCCCAAGTAAACCTAAATTAATCGAACCTGTAGTCTGACTTTTATCCCATTATTTGTGTAGAGAAGGAAGCATAAAAGAGAGTGTTAATGTGTGTGTGTTGAGGCAGAGAAAATTGAAAGACGAAACAGATAAACGAGGTGGAGTGGAGGATGTAGAAATGCAATTTGTATAAAGGACTGATTGATTTTAAACGCATTACAAATGTGACAACATATTGCTTTCTCTATACGTAATATATACATGTCTACAGAAGGTACTGCATTGCACCCAAAAATTCGATACCGAAATTTCACTGGAAATATATGTTTTGAGACACCCTGAGTCCAAAAAAAGTTTTTTTAGAAAAATGTCCGTGTGTGCATATATATGTGTGTGTGTGCGAGGGGGGGGGCAGCATAGCTCAAAAACGAAAAGACCGTTAAATACCAGACTCGGTATTTAAGTTTGGTATCGTCCAAGGATGCTATACGAAGATTTTAAAAAAAAAATCCACCCGCCCCAAACTACCATTTACATGAAAAAAAAAATCCAAAATGTTTTATTTTCTTAAAAATGGCTCTAACGATTTTAATTAAACTATCGTACATTAAAGGTGTTTACCTGACAAATGAAATGTATACCTTGAATTTTTTGGGAATAGCCTCTGAAGAGTCCTTTAATCTGGATGAATTTTACGGAATTTTGCATAACTGCTAAACCGTAAGAGATGGACAAAAACTTACCACACAAAAAATGTAGAGCACCTAAAAACACACAATTTATCTTATATATATCTTTTTCGTAGAGTTGATCGTTTTTTGAGATACTCCTTATTTTTGTTTTCAGCTTTAAAAAAAAATACTTTTCTCATACAGGAATTTAACAATTCCTGTCCCTACAAAGGAACTTCAGTCACATAGCAACCAGCTTTTGACTATCACTTTAACCTATGCTACTCCCTTATTTTGCTTCTACTTAAAACGAAGCAAGTAATAAGAATATTTGTGCTATTTTTTTCTTGATTAGCATGAAGTAAATAGATCATCAGATTTTTTTTGTAGCTCCTAGATTGCGTTGAGTCTATCGCGTGCGTTTTCTACTGAACATTGCTTCTGTCGCGCTCGTATTTAGTACTTTTCATTCTATAAAATATCTACTCCCCGTCGTGAGCAATAGAATTTAAAATTTCAGTCAGTCAAATTCATGTTTTAGTTCCTATATTATACATTGAAACCAATTTGCCAAACGTATATAGATACTATCGCACAAGTGTCATGTTGCAGTAGCCCAGAATTCACTGCGGCCGTCTGTTAATGCGTTGTAACATAATTATTCACTTAAAATCGATGTACTGGAGACTGAAAATATTGTAAAATTAAAGATTACATATTTTATATATGAGAATTGAGTCACACAATGTAGTTTATAAAATATTTGACAAAGGGGAAATTTATTAAAAATGATATTTTTTCAGGCCCTTGAAGAACAAAGGAACGACGTGCTTAATAAAATACAAGACATATGGCAAGTTGCTGTTTACACTGGCAACCTGAGCATTTGTCACTGGTAATTTTTAACAATTTATTGATGCCATTAAAAACAAAATACAATAGAATATATCATAATTTATTGTTATTTCTCGTCATAACTTCTGAATGCAAAGCAGTGATAAGAAGACGTGATTTAAAGTAAAGCAAAGGCCAATACAATCGTTTTCGATATTGTCCTTAGAGTAATAAGTTCAGACATGTTTGTTTTACGACCATTTTCATGATCAAGAAGCCTTTTTTGTTTTGGAAACAATCTATTATCTCTAAAATATATTCCATATAATTTTGCGCCATTCTCTTAACTACCAAATGACTAGTCACTTCTCATTGGCTGCTTTTAATATGAGTATTTATGATATATCCGAAGAGAATTGTCAAATTTACATTTTCATCACCTTATGAATCAAATAAGTCCACCCTGTTACCTGTCCTGGTTTCGATCCCCAGTTCCGCCGCTGGGAGGACTGGATGCGTGTCCTTGCACCATGACCATTCCGCGCGAGGGAATTGGTAACACCAACACGGTATTATTCTTGCCTGAAACTTCTTGTGGTCTCTCTCCCAACTTCCGTCCCGGCCGTTGGCCGACCTTCGGGTTTAATACTCTTCATCATTGTGAATCAACTCGTATGCTGTGTATCAAGCGTTAATGCATCTGAAATTCGTTTTATCAACTAATACATAAGAGGATCTTTCATTGTACTTTCTCTACACGTACTATGTACACCCGTCGCAAAAAGAATGGAATCATGTTTGGAACGCTAAGTTTGTCTAATTGTTAGTCCCTCAGGGCACAGCGCCCTGTGTACCGTCCGCGATACAGTTGTGGAGCGGCAGCAACAGGTTCCAAATCTTAATATTACTAACCCATGTGATCAATAATCATCATCAAACACACAACTTTCAACAACAAACTATCAACACTAACTAAAAATATTAACATGAATCAGTTTGGATTGTAAAACACGTATATGTGTGTTCGCTGTAGCGCTGTGACAAAACGCAGGTTTCTCCTCTGGTGACGGTCGAGTGTTTATTCTACCGAACATCAATATGCTGCACACGAAAGCATGTGGTGCGCTGAAATACTAAAGGTATTGTTTAAAAAAAGCAATTTTTAAAATGTTAAAAAAATCATTACATACAATGAAGCTGTCAATTTTATTAAAATCTGGACATCTATTTCCAACACGTGCTTCACTTGGTCATGGTGTAGATGGAGTACCCTGGACGCGCGTTTCCACAACTTTCGTTGTCATTCTCTTGCAGGTTAGCAGACGTGTTGGAAATAGATGTCCAGATTTTAATAAAAAAAACAATGTTTTGAAACTTTTTCAAGATTCAATTTTTTTTTAAATTAACATACCCTTCACAAAGCGATCGAATACACCCTTCATAAACCGGTCTGTGGTGATATTCTCATACGAGGTGGCATCATAAGGGAAAGCTGATTATCTATCATACAAAGGGGACGCGATACGCTGCAAAATACGTAGATTCACAATACCATTATGGTCGCATATCTGTATCGTGTTGGAGCTGGATATCACAGGACGCTCTAAGTTTAGCTTGACGATACAATGAGCGGTGTGTAGTACATGGTAATTTTCGATAATATTTTGATTCCTTCTGTGAGAATGTGTGGGCTGAGTTATAAATGGTGCTGCACTCCAATTACTGTCAATGGGCGAAAAACAAAATATGGCTTTTGGGCAGACTCGTCCACATTACTGTAAGCCTTTTTTATTTTGTCTATTCCCCGAAGTTTGACGGCAGTTATACGGGCTAAGGGTTCATACACCCGATATTAGTTGTGTTTAAGTTTTAGAGGATAACAGTTTATTTACACACATTTTTTTTTTTTTTTTTTTTTTTTAGTTATTTAACGGGAGTGTTATTAGAATTAAGTTGTGTGCATAGATAGACCATAACTTCAAATGCCAAAGTTATATTATTCCGATATTATGTTCTACATGTCCAGTCGCAAAATTAACAAACATAAAAATATGACAAGCAGCACGAGATTTGAACCTTGGAAGCAAGGCCTTAACCTCTCGGGCACCGTAGCGTTGTTTCGAGAGTTGTACTGTGGCTGACAGTCGCTGGCCATTGTGCAATTCTTTCGTGTGTGCTGTAAACACAGTTTTGCGAGAAACCCGAAGCTATTCGGGGGATGACTTTGTTTTAGCGGCAGGTGTACATAGTGTATAGGGAAACTATTGCATGCCACCCAAAAATTCAATACCGCGATTTCACCGGAACTATAATGTTTTTGAACCCCCTGAACCATTTTTTTTTTTTTTGCATTCTCTACACAAGCCGATATTTCACCGGAAATACATGTTTTGGGATCCCCTATGTGTCTGTGGGCAGCATAGCTCAAAACGAAAAGTCCATTAAATACCAAACTTGATTTTAAGTTCAGTATCTCCCAAGGATGCGACAAGAAGATTTTCAACAAAATCCCCCCACCCCAACTACTCTTTACATGGAAAAATTTCGAACATTTTGATTTTCTCAAAAATGAGTCCAATTTTGATTAAAATCTGTTATATTTTAGATAAAATGTTTAATAAAATGTTTGAATTTTCTGGATGATATTGTTTTTAATTTTGCATAACTAGTAAACCGTAAGAGATAGACAAAAACTTACTATACAAAAAATGTGGAGCTGCTTAAAACACACAACTTATGTCATATATATTTTTTTCCCTGAAGTTGATCGTTTTCGTAATATTGGTTTCAGTTTTAAATTCCTTTAACCTTTCTCATACAGGAACTTGTGAACTCCTGGGGGGGGAGGGGGGAACGACATACAGTTATTGAAATTAAGGTAGGGAGTACAGCCTTTATAAACCGCGTTTGTACATTTTATTGTGATCTAACGGAAAAGAGTTCACTTGTTGCAATAGGTGAACACACATATTAACGACGCGCAGTGAATGATTCGAGAAATTGAGACGATCCAGTTTTTCATTACAATTAAAACGATACATTTTGTCATTATAATATTTTAAAAGAGGTAAGACATGTTGGTTGGTATTTTAACCCTTAACCAGTGACGTGGAAAATATGTCACACTGCTGGTGACATGACCTGAAGAGGTTACTCATTTTTCCTTTAATTTAAGCTTTGTTTATATTTGTGACCTGCTTTAGCATCAGTTTGGCATATGTTTTTCACAAAGTAAAAAGATCGTATAGGTAGAGTATGCAAAAAAAATATGTTTGGTTTCTTATTCTTATTTCCATTCACCAGGATGCTTCCTTCGACTTCAGAATAAGTGCTTTGAATCAAAGCTGATATACCACAATGATTTGAAATGAGCCAAAACTCTCCTGCATTGTATTTTCTTTATTTTCTAATAATTTGCGAGGAAGTATGTCATCAGCCATTGCAATGGTCGCCCCGTGGCCGAGTGGTTAGACCACTCGCCTCTCACCTATACGGCCGGGGTTCGATCCCAAGCGACCGCATGAGGGATTTGTGGTGGACAAAGCGGCGCTGGGGCGGGTTTTCTCCGGGTGCTCCGGTTTCCCCCGCCATCACATTCCACCTGTTCTCCATCATCATTCATGCATCATTAGTGTCACCCCCTGCGGTGCCATAAGTAGTTAAAGCGGGCGTTAAACACTACCAAAAAAAAAAAAGCCATTGCAAACACTGTTACTTGTCTTTAATGCCGTTCGCGGTCATCCTAGCAAACTCATCTAAACAATATCCCTGCTAATTCCATTGTTGTTACCTAATAAACGTCCTCTCCTTTTGTCGTGTAAAAGGTTATTTGATTTAAATGCATTTATATTGCATTGCTTACAAACACATATACACAAACACGCATGTCCAAGGCGAGACTCGAACCCACGATCCCTGCGCCACGAGGAGAGCGCGGCCATGGGGACCGGCGTGGTTTGTCCACCTCCACAGAATCTCACAATGGAGAGAAACTCGAGGGCGGCTCCTCTGATGTGCACGAAGCCAAGCACTGCGCTAGACGCCATATTGGGACCTAGTAAACGCAAAGCGAAAGCTGTTTATTACATGCGATTTTAAGCAAATTAAAGCGTTTATAGTGATAATGCAAGAACAACTGTAATAAAAATCTTTTATGAATAAAACGTTCCAAAAATGATGCAAAGTTAACTTTTCGTGCATACAAATTTTATTTATTTCAGGGTTTTCTGTTTTAGATCACAAGTGCACTTTTCTAAAATGCCTTTTTTTTATCCATGAGACTTCAAAACATGCGTTTGCGATGAAATATTGAATTTTGGGTGCGATGTATTACCACCTCTACCTATTGGGAAGTGGAAATGCCATTGCTAGGATCCCGGTAGCCTAACGTACATTTCCAGTGAAATCTCGATAGATATCGAGTTCTGGGGTGAAATGCTTTTCAATCTACTTACTGTAAACAAGGGAGAAGACAATGAAATGAACATGCCAGAAATTCGATGGAAGTAAGTTATGATTTTTTACCTCCGGTCCGTTGCATATTTGACTTGCAAAGGAACTTCTACACACCTTGGGGTTAGTTTTAATGATTTAAAGCGCATGCTCGTGTTCCTACTTTTATTTTTGTGATTTTAAGAGTTGTGCTTTCTGTTAACTCTTCTAAAACATCATTTGATCTTGTTAATCCTGAATGAATACCTACTATGGGTTACATACAACCAACCTATTATATTTAGTGGCCACATGGTTACCATAGGTGATCATCATTGGATTTTTTAAAAAAATTATTTACTTTTTATGCGTGATACCGTGCTATTTTCTATACAGAGTATGTATTTTCTGTAAACTGTTTTATATTGTAGAGTCTGCGATTGTGAAATGAAATGGGGTTTTATTTATGGACGCTCTTTAACTGCTGTGTCTCTCAGCGTCCCATTCTATATTGGGCGTGAAACCCCGCCTAGTTTAGCTCAGATGCCTCTTTATCAGGCTTGAGGTACTTTTACGTGTCGTAAATCTACCTCACGGCACAAACGACCTTGCTTCGCGTCTTAAGAATTATTACGCCCAGATTTAAACCCGCGAACTGGGTAACCACTACAACACGGAGGGCGACTATGCGGCTGTAATAAAAGCGTCTTAAATTTCATTAATGAAATATCTCGAGACCAAAGACCTTGGAATTAGGTTACCTAGACTCACCGCTGGCGCTGGTGTGCTGTCACAAATTGAAACCTCTCGCGCATAGGTAGGTGAAGGGCAAACGTGCTTTTTCCATATGTTCAGTACGCTTAAAAGGCTTTAAAATTGAGGCAGTTTAATGGTATTAGGGTTTAATAATTAACATGGAGCACTTCTATGCTGCATAACTGTACCATCCACCGGAAAAATGATTCCGAGATCACTTTCCATTGGTAAGAATAAATTGCAACATTTGTGTTCCAAATTCATTCCGATTTATTCTCGTGGGTTTCCTCGGTCACTGAGCGAATGATAATTTATTTTAGGTTCCTTATACATAAACTAGAATTATTGAGTAAATCGTTAGGTGCTTTGAGGCGCAACAAATTTGTGCCATCGAAATATCACAGGCTATACTCAGTGCATTTTGCGAAAAATTGTTTCCATGAGAATAAAGGCAAGATGATGCTAAACCCTGACACAGTTCCTTCAGTACTTAGTTTCCCTTCTCATCTGACAAAGGTAATGAGAGCTCTAATTTCATTCTTATAACTACTTTGTATATGTTCCATTAGCATTAGAAGTCAGTGCTAAAATATGAGATACAATATTATAATTAGTCCTATATAAAAAAATAACACCCAAAATCTCGATTAAGTTAATTTTTCAAATCTGTAATTTTAGACTGAAATAGAACCCCACGGGTTGCAAAAAGGAATTTTGCAAAAGTGTTAGAACATAAAGAATATTAAGTAATAATCGCTTCTAATTTTAGATTTGTTTATAAATTATTTCAGGAAGCACAGACCATACTCCCCTGTGGTGTACATATAAATGTATCTATCTTATCTAACTCAAATATTCCACAAATACCAATAGAAAATGTTTACTTAACGTCTTGTATATACTTTACCGGAATGGAATACAGGTACCTAATTTCAGGTTTATTTTATTTTTCTACTGTACATACCATTTCTGAAAATCCAGCATCGCATATATTTTTTGTGCTAAATCGTTTTATTTACATACCGCCTTAGATAATATCGTCGTATTACCACTTTGACCTTCTATAAGGACTGCTAAAATTTGAGGTGTACATTAAAACTGACATCTCGATTAACTTAACGCACATTCGGTATCGCATTCATGTTTCCAGGCTCTTGAGGCTAGGGAATAAGAATAGCTTCATCAGCCTAGAATCGAACCCAGCATATTTTTCATTTTTAATTCAACATTTTGACAACTTTACAAGCCCTCTTTATAATTCTTGTAGACGACTTTGTGCATTAAAGTAAAAAGGAGAAAGTATACATGGAATCACTGAGAAGACACTGTGAAAAAGAATTAAAGCTGAATTATGCCCTCTGTGATGCTTACATCCTGTTTGTAACACACTTTAAATGCAGGTACGCGATATTCAAGTTCAATGATAATATTTACTTCTGTTTTGTTCGGTTGTGGGATGAAATTCCGTCTAGTGAATGAAGTGATTTTATTCAACTCCCAACAGGACATTGTAATCCCTGTGCATAGATGCTGATGATCATAAAGAACGTGTTGTCGCAATTATTTCCTGCTCAGGTGTTCTTATGTTCTTAGCTGTTTTAAAGCCCACTGTTTTCCCATTACAACCAATGTATTGCGCGCGACCTAGGGGGACTTTAGCCCTCCAGTCCAATTCGCGACACTTGCACTGGTCTGCGCAGCTAGGCTCAATGAAACCATGACATTCAGCATTTATCCAACCCTTCTGCTCTTGACTGTCTAAAGTCTTTGGTGCTGCTTCATCCGAATTACGAGAGCGTATTGTACTTCAAGTTGCGGTATCAGCAAAATCTCGTGACTCATTACACTTAATTACTTTCTCTACACGTACTATGTACATAGTGTATAGAGACGGTATTGCACTAAAAAATTCGATACCGAGATTTCAACGGAAATACATGTTTTGAGACGCACTGAATGAAAAAAAAGCCTTTTTAGAAAAATGTCCGTGTGTGTGTGTCCGTCTGTCTGTGGGCATAGCTCAAAAACGAAAACACCGTTAAAAACTAAACTTGATATTTACGTTTGGTATTTTCTAAGGATACGACACGAAGATTCTCAAGAAAATCCCCCCACCCCAACTACGTTTTACATGGGAAAAATTTCGAAATTTTAATTTTCTCAAAAATGGCTAATGATTTTGATTTGAGTGTCTTATATTCAAGATATTTGTGTGACAAACAAAATGTGTATCTTCAATTTTCTGGGAATGACCTCTGAAGTCATGTTTGTTCTGGATGAATTTTTGGAATTTTGCATAGCTGGTAAACATTAAGAGATAGAAAAAAAGTTACCAAAAATGTTAAAAATGTAGAGCTCGTCAAAACACACAATTTATAGTATATACATTCGTTTCTTAGAGTTGACCGTTTTTGAGATATTCCTTGTTATTAGTTTCAGCTTTAAAATGCTTATATTTTTCCCATACAGGAATTTGTCCATACAAAGGTACTTCAATCACATAGCAACCAGTTTTTAAAAGGTTTGACTGTCAGTTTAACCTATAGTACACCCTTACTTCCCTTCTACTTACAAGGAAGCAAGTAATAGATCATTTCTGCTAATTTTTTCTCGATTAACATGAAGCAAATAGACAAAATAGCTTGAAAAGGTGCATGCTATAATCAGTGAGCCTCTAATTGCCATGTCTATTAAGAGAGAGAAAAAATGACCTGTTTCTGTCAGTAGTAAGCACCTCTTATGCAGTTTAGACAGTTATATTTTATGTGTTCACAAGAAAACGTCCGATTTCTCAAGAAAATTAAAATTATATTGCTTCATAAATAAAATGGTTTTATATCTGAACTGGTATTAGAAAACAAGTATCAAATGGTTGGTTATATTCTTTCTCAGGCAGAGTTTCTGTCGTAAAACGCTACCAAACCTGACGTCAATCATAAGAGAAACTAACAGGAACTTTTATTAGCACTCAAAAAGATAGTGTTTTAATTGAGGGCGATGAAATATTAATAATTTTAAAAATGACTCGTATTGCAGCAGAATTAGACAGCTTCCAGTTCGTTTATACTTAGGAATAATTGTTAATAAAAGAAAAGTAAGGGAAAAAATAATGTTACACAAATTGGTAGTGATAGATTGGTTACAGTTCTTTCACTTTATTGACCAAAAGTAAAGCGCCTGGTGTACGACTTGTTTTCAGCCTTGCACAAGGACATCGGGAGTCTCTGCTAGCTAAGGAAGCTGTGCTGGTTTTCGTGGGCAACTGTCGTATCTTCTTCCGCCACACCTTGAAGCGGACGTGCGCAGCAAACACTCGTAGACTCCAGTTGGCAGCTCTTTGCGCTCTTTCTTGCGAACACTGTTAACCCTTATACCAAAGTTATTTATGTAGGGGAATGGTGCATTCCACCCAAAAATGTCATTTTGAAAATTCACCGTAAAAAGTGTTTTTAGGATCCCGGAATTAAAAAAAAACAGTTTTAGTAAAAGATTCTCACTTACTGCCTGTAAGTGTGTGTGTGTGTGTGTGTGTGTGTGTGTGTGTGTGTGTGTGTGTGAGTGAGTGAGTGAGAGAGAAAGAGAGAGAGAGAGAGAAGAGAGAGAGAGAGAGAGAGAGAGAGAGAGAGAGAGAGAGAGAGAGAGAGAGAGAGAGAGAGAGAGAGAGAGAGAGAGAGAGAGAGCGCGCACAGCGTAAAGAACGAAAAGTCGTTTAAAAAGACATACTTTTCTTCTTTTTACGTTCAGTATCTCTCAAACATGCAACATGAACATTTTCAATAAAATCCCTTTACATTGAAGATGTTACGAACTTTTTATTTTCCCAACGATTTTGATTAAAATTCCATATATTAAATATTTTTAGATAAATAAAATGTATCTCTTGAATTTTCTGGAATAACCTCTCAAGTCCTCATCGTTCGGGAAAAATGTTGTCCTCCGTGGTGTAGTGGCTACCATGTTAGTATCATATACCCAAGGTTGCGGGTTCAAACCCAACGGAGGACAACGGATTTTTTCGGGCGTAAAAATCCTTAGGATGGCTTCCTTTAGAACGGAAGTAAATCTGTTGGTTTCGTGACGTAATTTAGGGCACATAAAAGAATCTTAAGCCTGGTAAAGGGGCCTCTGAGCAAATTAAGTGGCCTTTCACGCCCAATATAGAATGGGACGCTGAGAATCACTGCATCCATAAACAAAACTCTATTTCATTTCATTTCAAAGATTTTATATAATCTTGTAAACGTTAAGATAGAGGAAAATGACCTCCAGAGCTCTTTAAAGCACATCATTTATTTTAAATGCATAACTGTTTCACTTTTATTTTGTTGCCAAAAGTCATTACAGAGATATCCGATGGGTCGAATGGTTGTTCTTTCGATGCTTGGTTGCTTCTCGGTATTACGTGGAAAGAGTATGTACTTTATACTGTTGCAGTCTGTAACTGCAGTTTTATCGGCGTTAGCAAAGGTATTAACTGTAATATTGATACCATGCTTCAATCTTTAATTTTAGTCATTCTCTCTCTCTCTCTCTGTCTCACACTCACACTGACACACACATACAACCATTCTTCCAGACTCTGTGGAGAATAATGGCTGGAGAAAAATTCCAACCCCAAAAGGGAATCAAACCTGGGACCCCTCGCGCAGCATTAGGTGCTCTTCCGACTGAGCTGAGGCCATTATAAGTAGGTTCAGTTGTTAAACACTTGACTATCCTAAGTATCTTTGTATCTATAACTAAATGTGTTCTGTGTATCAGATTTTTTGCACACATGTAACAAGTAACTGCCACATTTTAAAATAATTTATCTGATATGGTGAGTCCGAAACAAAATCACTGGTCTTGTATTTTCTGCTGGCCGCATTACGCCAATGAGTTTTAGTGCAAATCCTGCTATCCAGCAATTATGCGAACCTTATCCCAACGTCACTAGCGTTGTCTCTTTAATGGAAATAGCGTCGTAAAATGACACTCACAGAAGCGATCATCAGCTCTGTTATATATTTTTCATCAAATGCAGAATACAACTACGGAATAACCAGTTTATTTATTTATTTATTTATTATTTTGGAATTTCGAATCATTAACCTAGGCATATAAATATTAAGGGGGATTGTGTACAGTGACCCACCTTTACTTTCTCTACACGTACTATGTACATAGTGTATAGAGGAAGTATTGTATTCCACCCAAACATTCGATATCGAGATTTCACCATAAATACATGCTTTAGGACCCCCTGAATACAAAAAAAAAAAGCATTTTTACAAAAAGATCCGTGTGTCTGTGTGCGAGTCTGTGGACAGCATAGCTCAAAAACGAAAAGACCGTTGAATACCAAACTTGGTATTTAAGTTTCGTATCATCCAAGGATGCGGCACGAAGATTTTCAAAAAAATCCCCCCACCCCCAACTACCCTTTACATGGAACTTTTTTCGAAATTTTTTATTTTCTTAAAAATGCCTCTAACGATTTTGATTAAAATACCCTATATTAAAGATATTTAACTGACAAATATTATGTATATCTTAACTTTTCTGGGAATAGCCTGAAAATTACTTTATTCTGGATGAATTTTACGGAATTTTGCATAACTGCTAAATCATAAGGGATGGAAAACAACTTACCGCACAGAAAATGTAGAGCACATTAAAACACACAATTTATGTTATACACATTTTTTTCTTAGAGTTGATCGTTTTTGAGATAATAGTTGTTATTGGTTTCAGCTTTAAAAAGCGTATACTTTTCTCATTCAGGAATTTGTCCACTTTTTTTTTTTAATAAAAAATGCAGTTCCGGAGGCTTATCAGGACTCCGGCGCTGTATTCCTTTTTTCTCCATTTTTACCAGTTTCCTATATTTCCTTAGTAGATCTTATTATTCTTAACGCTTTCCATTTACATATACATACATAGACACATTTACAAACACAGAAACACCCATGCCCAAGGCGGGACTCGAACCCACGATCCTGTGCACCACGAAGCGCCAAAGCGAGACACTTTAGCGAGCGCGGCCATCGGGATCGGCAAAATCCACTCGTGTCCATAGAAACAAAGGAACTTCAGTCACAACGCAACCAGTTTTTCACTATCACTAATCTATGCTTCTACTTACAAGGAAGCAAGTAATAAGACTATTTCTGCTAATTTGTTTCTCGATTAACATGAAGTAAATAGAAGCATAAGCTTTTTAACAATAATTTGTTACAGAGATTTAGAGAAAGTCATGTGAATGAAACACATCAGATTTTTACTTTCTCTACACGTACTATGCATTATTTCATTCCACCCAAAAATTCGATGTCGAAAATATATATTTGAGTTTCCCTGAATCTAAAAAGAAAGAAAGGGGGAAAAAATAAAAAAGAAAGCATTTTTAGAAAAACGATCCTTAAATGTATGTCACACGAAAACTTATAAAGGAAAAGTCGGTTAACTTGATATTTAAGTTCAGCATCTTCAAAGGATGCGACACGAAGATGTTTAAGAAAATCCCCCCCCCCCCGCCCAATTCAAACTACCATTTACATGGAAACATTTTCGAAATGTTTGATTTTTTCAATTAATAAATAATTTGATTAAAATACCATATGTTGAAGATATTTTCGTGACAAATAAAACGTATATCTTTAATTTTATGTCTCATTATTCCAATAAACTATCGCGTAGAGTTTTTAATGTTTTTATGTTGAAAGTGTTTCTGTTTCCTAAGCGTCAGCTAACGACATGCTTCAAAGTTAGCGATTCTTTCTTTTTTCAATTTCCAAGATGCTAATTTTACATAAATATGAGCGCGATGTTCATGTCATGACCAACTAGTTGCCTTTAAACAAACAATTCATTTAAGAAATATATAGTACCTATATCACGAATAACTTGGAACAACGGTTAGAAAAATGCTTCTTTTTATCGGTGTAATAGAATATAGGTTCCGTATGAAAGGCTGATGCTTTGTTGGAAATTATACTCAACAACAGACAACACATGAGAGCTCTTTGACTTTCTCATGTTGGTTACACATAACTCCTTGACTGTCACGTATTTTGTACACGGAGAAATCTATTTACTGGTCTGTGATTTTATAAACAAACACAAATATCTTAATCTAACACTGTTAAACGATAAACGATTGTTTATCTTGGTTGGTGATATCGGACGATGAATGAAATCGGTGAATTGATGCTCACAAAATCTTGAGGTCCCTGGAGCTTAAAGTTATTCGACATTCGCCTTCTCAGGATAAAGGAAAACCTGATAAAAACCTTATCCGGATAACTCGTCCTACGCGAGATTCGAACACCCGACCTCTTGAATGCAAGAAACACGCTACCCCCACACTACTTGATACATGTTGTGAACTTGTTTCCTTTGCTTCCGATGCATTATAAGACCGTTTTAATTTAAATTTTAAAATATATTTTAATAATGGTTACACTAGAAATTGCTTTCAAGTTTTTTTTTTTTGTTTTTTTTTTTGTGTAGCTTAACGTCTTTTAACCTGGTTGATCATATTGGACGATGAATGAAATTGGTGAAACGATGCTCAAATGATCTCGGTGTCCATGGAGCTTAAAGTTACTCGACATTCGTCTTCTCAGGATAAGGGAAAACCCCGAAAAAAAAACCTTATCTGGGTAACTCACCCTAAGCGAGATTCGAACTCACGACCTGTTGAATACCCAGGCGGACTTCTTCTTTTGGTTTACGTTCTTTACTTTTTATTTTCTCTATATGTACTATGTGCATAGTGTATAGAGAAGGTATTGCACTCCACCCAAAAATTCGATACCGAGATTTCACCGGAAATATATGTTTTAGGGTCCCCTATATCCAAAAAAAAAAAACATTTTCTGAAAAAGGTCCGCGTGTCAGTGTGTCCGTGAACACGATAACTCAAAATCGAAAAGTCGGTAAAATACCAAAGTTTGTATTTAAATTTGGTATCTTCCAGGGATGCGACACGAAGATTTTGAGAAAAATCTCCCCACCACTAACTGCTAACCTTTACATGGAATTTTTTTCGAAAATTTTGATTTCCTCAAAAATGACTAACGATTTTGATTAAAATATCGTATATTAAAGATAGTTTCCTGACAAATAAAATATATATCTTGAATTTTCTGGGAATAGCCTATGAAGACTTATTCTGGATGAATTTTACGGAATTTTGCATAACTACTAAACCGTACGAGACGGACAAAAGCTTACAACACAAAAAAATGCAGAGCACATTAAAACACAAAATTTATGTTATCTCAATTTTTATCGTGAAGTTTATAGTTCTTTTAGATATTCCTTGTTTTTGGTTTCAGCTTCAAAAAACATATTTTTCTCATATAGGAATGTGTGAACACCTGTCCATACAAACAAAGGAACTTCAGTCACATAGCAACCAGCTTTTGAATATCGCTTTAACCTATGCTACTCCTTATTTATCCTCTACCTACAAGGAAGCAATAAGACTATTTTGCCTATTTTTTCTCGATTAGCATGAAGTAAATAGAAGCATTAGCTTTTTGTTATAGAGATGTAGAGAAAGTGATGTAAATAGAACACATCAGATTTTTGTTTGTTTATACTGCAATTTTCATTATGCCTAGTAAGAAACGAACCAGCTTTAATTTTAATGGTAAGTCTGTTTCCGTTTATTCGACTATAGTCACTGCTGGTTCGCTTAACCAAAATAATGACAAACTTGGTGATATGAAATAGCTTTTGTAAGAAACGTTTGTTACAAAATAGATTTGTTACAAAGTTTGTTACAAAATAGTAGACAAAGTCGTTTGACTGTAGCACGTAGGAGTTTTCAACATTATTCAGGTATTTTCTTAACACACGAGTTGCACAACTACGTGAGGAATGATAATAATGATGATAATAATAATGATGATGATGATAATAATAATAATAATAATAACAATAAACACGTAAAGACGGTTCGTTTCCGCAGTTTCCCCTGCTGTTTAGGAAAATTATTACTTTTCTACATAGTACATGGCACGTAGGTAGAAGAGGATTTGCACTTCACCCAAAACTCCCTTAAAATTTAATAGAAATTCTAAAAATCATATATTCACATACAGATTAATGCAATAATGAACCAATTTAAGCAAGAATAAACTTCTTTTTGGTAAGTCAGAGGTGAATTGGATGCCAAAATTTCACCGGAAATTCAGGTTTTAGGGTCATTCGTATAAAAATCATTTTTAGAAAAAGTTCCGCGTGTTCGTCGGTGTTTCTGTGAACACAGTAATTCAAAAACGAAAAGCCGCTAAATTACCAAACTTATTATTTAAGTTTAATATCTTCTAAGGATGCGACACGAATATTTTCAGGAAAATCCTCCCATTCCAAACTACCCTTTACATAGAAAAAATTTCGAAAATGTATATAGCAATATTTGTTTCTACATATATTTGTGAACGGATGTTCACGAAAATGCAAATATCGTAGTAGGGTTGGGCAGGATCATTTGGTCTGACTTTTAAGACTTTGTTGTTCATCCCCATCGTCAAGCAATGATGAAGTGGTTACAAGTCAACAGTGCCAAGAACTGAGTTCAATAATGTTTTTTAGTATTTGTACCATTCCATATAACAAACGTTGCTGAAGCCACTGATAGACATAGAAGTGACGTTATAGAGAAGTTTTTGCCTGCCGCAAAGGAACACTTCCCCGGCGAGACATTTTTGTACGGAGTGACACTTGTACGGAACCTTTTCCTCTACCTGGCGAGTCAGAAGTTGAATGTTGACACTTGTTCGGAACAAGCAGTAATAGCTGGCAATAACAGGTTTAATAATGTGGGTATGTATAACTAGTACATTAAAATCAAAACATGATTTTGCAGAGAACAGAAAGAAGTTCGCGTGTAAATGTACTTGTTATAAATGTTAGCTATTTATTCTCTGGATAAACGTTGCATTACGGCATCATAAAATAGTATTAAATTGTCTTAGTTCCGTTAAGGGTACAGCAGGGCGTCAGTTTGACATACCACCGCGATGTGGTTGGAAGGGAGCTTGGTGCTGAGTAATTAGTTCCTTGTTTTTTTGTAAGATTCATCACTCCATTTGTGTTGTTTCCAGGGAACACTACGGGCAGTCTCTTTTCGTTCCCCATTTTCTTTTTTCTTTACTTATTTATTTATTTATTTTCTGTTTGCTTTAACTGAGTATTGGACTTATTTAGAATATTTACATGACATTTGCCAACTTGTGGCCCTTTTTCATAATTGTAATTTCTGCAAGTCAGAAATAATTTTAAGTTGCCATCAACCTGGAGTGTTTTTAGAGTCTTTGAAATACTCTCGTCTATCTTAATTGTGTGTTTCTTGCTTCTTTTCCCATCGATATTTAAAACTAACCGGTTAAAGTGGTGGCCGTAGTATTCTGCGTCTTCTTGAATGTTGTTTATTAATGAACAAACATTGGGATGAACTCTTGTAATTGATCTGTTTATTGTTTGATTCCACCCTTCTGAGAGGTTATTAGTGCGGTGACGTCTTCCATTGTGGTTCCACATTTCTCTTGGTATGTGATCGAGCCAACTGTCGTCCAACATTTCCAGAGGAAGATGAGCTAGTGCTGCACACATTCTTCTTATATGACAGCGTATCTTTTGCCTGCAGGCGGGAACAAGGCCGCAATATTGCACTTTTCCCCACAAACATTGATTAAAATTATAATTGCAACGTACAATATCTGTTTCAAGAAACAGGCTTCTAGCTGCTTGTACAACAATGTTTTCGAAGTCCATCATGAGAGTTGCAGGGTTCCATCCAGGCACATATTTCTCGTTTTTTGTAAGGCACCAAGACGTATACAACTAGAATTGTATTTGTTCCCTCCCAGCGACCTCCGAGATTCGCGTGAATGACGAATAACTGTCCAAACTCCTTGCCCAAGAGATGCAACGATTGTTTGGTGTGATGGTATAGGCTCGATTGAAGAACTTTCCTACATCTTCAGCGTAAATACTTAAAATGGCAGTTTCTGTTTCTCTTGCACGCTTTTTTGCGTTTACAAAATGTTTTCACACTTCAGTTGCAGCTTCATCCGGAATACAAATATGGCTTCCTCCGGCTAAACTGTGTTGTCTTTAGTTGAAAGTCTTCTTCTGCATTCGTTTTCTTATAAAATATACGTTACTTCTACTTTGTTGGTATAATCCATTGTGTACCGATGCCCGTTGTGAAGAACTAAAGGCTTTCCTTTTGTGGTCTACCTGAATTGCATATCTCCACAACAATTATAATTCATTACACAACTTGACACTCAGATACCATCTGTAGCAATGAGTTAGCGAGTGCCAACCTTATTGTGCTCGCGTCACAATTCTAAGACATGCATTAGGTCGGGTCTGCGTCACTAAATAATTCCTGTTTATCCATTTCTGAGGATTTTCTACACTCCGTACATATGTCAACAAATTCCACCTCCGTAGGACAACCTCACCAAACATAGGGTAGAGGTAAATCTGCCAATGTAGGTTGGGCATCACTGTGTTATACCTATTGCAGCAAGGGACTCATACACAGATTTAAAAGGGCATTCGTGATAGATAAATTATGTGATTTTATTACTTCAAATATTGCAATGTTTTTATGATTTGTTCAGATTAATAATGTTGCAATAGAAAAAAAGGTAAAAGGAATCCAATCATAATACTTATCACTCACATACATTTTGTATTAGACAAATCATAGATAGCCCCCCCCCCCTCTCATACCATCTTCTTCTCGTAGTCTAACAGTATGAATGTTTTATTGCTTGCGACTCTTTAACCTGGCCCATAAAATGCATATTCACATTCACGGGGCTAATTTTCACTCTTGAGGAACACCCTTGTAGTTAGCAAAGTATGATATTTTACGAATTTTAAACAAATTGTTAGTCGTTATTTTGTAAACATGAAACACTTGACATTAACCTACAGATTTGTTTTGTTTTTTAAATAAGAAATAACCACAACTTTCAGTGCAAAATAAGATATTCTTTCAAATGTAAGATGTTGCATGACTTTATATATTTCTAAGATGTATGTGCATATAGTTACCACTTTGATGGTGTATAGCTGCTGTTGAAGTGTTTCCAAACGAGCAATTAAACGCTAGACTACAACAGGCTGGACACTTGGAAGGAAATATCGCTTGAGGCAAAAGTGGACGGACGTTAGAAAGGCGTGTCACTCCTCGCGTGGCAGAGGAAGCCTTTTGAGTGATCTGTCATAAGGGTGACGTCAATCACTCATAATGAACAGCTCAATAGCACATTCTCTTGGAGGGAATTTCCGACAAGCTTTGCGCTCCAACTCCATCATAGCACTTAGATGAAGGGCAAGATGCACAAGCTGAAACAAAACATGTACGATATAGAAAAGCATAACCATCAGATGAACAACAACAACAACAAAAATCTGATGTGTTCCATTCATATGACTTTCTCTGCAACAAATTATTGTTAAAAAGCTAATGCTTCTATTTACTTCATGTTAATCGAGAAAAAATTAGTAGAAATACTCTTATTACTTGTTTTCTTGTAAGCAGAAGCAAAATAAGGCAGTACCATAGGTTAAAGTGACAGTCAAAAGCTGGTTGCTATGTGACTGAAGTTCCTTTGTTTGTATGGACAGGAGTTGACAAATTCCTGTATGAGAAAAGTATGTTTTTCAAAGCTGAAACCAAAAACAAGAAATATCATAAAAACGATTAACTCCACGAAAAAATGTATGTAATATAAATTGTGTTTTTTAATATGCTCTATGGTAAATTTTTGTTCATCTCTTACGGTTTAGCAGTTATGCAAAATTCCGTAAAATTCATTCAAAATAAAGTGTTCTTCAGAGGCTATTCCCAGAAAATTCAAGATATACATTTTATCTGTGAGCTAAATATCTTTAATATACGACATTTTAATCAAAATCGTTAGAGCCATTTTTAAGAAAATAAAAAATTTCGAAAAAGTTCCATGTAAAGGGTAGTTGGCGGTGGGGGGATTTAATTATATTCTACAAACATGAAAATGCCTTCTTACAAAAACCGAAAATTGAATGTTTTGAACCCAATCCCCGTTCTCCTCCCCTTAAAATTGTGATATACATACATACAAGTTCTTTTTTTTTTAACTCAAAAGTGACACATTCATTGAACATCTCCGTCCTAAACAGCTTTCTGATATACCACAGTAATAATAATTTAATATAAACAGATTATAAAAGAGGAATATTTATGGTTTTTGTGCAGGTTAGTCGCTCACCCATTAGATTCTCCAACCCAAAGACCTTGGAATTTATTACCAGACATCCATTCCTACAACTGTACCTATAACCTCTCTGCCTGTTGGTTCAGCGCCACATGGTAGGTATACGATATGCTATGTTCTTTTCCTGTGGTTCGCTGATCCGTTACGCTAATTAATTTACCTACTTTGTTTGTTCATTATTCAATTAAATTGACATGGAAAAAGAAACATGAAGCTGCCAATACCGGTATAAGCCTTCCTCCGTCCAGTAAAAAAATGTCTCAGTCCTCCTTTTTTACTTTCTCCATACGCACTATGTACATAGTGTATAGAGAAAGCATTGCACTCCACCAAAAATTCGATACCGAGATTTCACCGGAAATATATGTTTTAGGGTCCCCAATATCCAAAAAAAGCATTTTCACAAAAAGGTCCGTGTGTGTGTGTGTGTGTGTCCGTGGGTCCATGTGTCTGTGAACACGATAACTCAAAAACGAAAAGTCGGTAAAATACCAAACTTGGTATTTAAGTTTAGTATCTTCCAGGGATGCGACACGAAGATTTTGAGAAAAATCCCCCACCCCCAACTACCCTTTACATGGAACTTTTTTCGAAAATTTTGATTTTCTCAAAAATGGCTAACGATTTTGATTAAAATTTCGGATATTAAACATATTTACCTGACAAATGAAATGTATATCTTGAATTTTCTGGGAATAGCCTCTGAAGAGTAGTTCATTCTGGATGAATTTTACTAAATTTTGAATAACTGCTAAACCGTAAGAGATGGAAAAAAACTTACTACACAAAAAATGTAGAGCACATTAAAACACACAATTTATGTTATATACATTTTTTTCGTGGAGTTCGTCGTTTTTATGACATTCCTTATTTTTGGTTTCTGCTATGAAAAACGTATACTTTTCTCATACTGGAACTTGTCAACTCCTATCCATATAAACAAAGGAACTTCTTTGACCGAGCAACCAGCTTTTGACTATCACTTTAACCTACGGTTGTCCCTTATTTCGCTTCTACTTACAAGGATGCGAGTAATAAGACTATTTCTGCTAATTTTTTTCTGATTAGCATAAAGTAAATAGAAGTATAAGCTTTTTAAGAATTTTTTGTTGCAGGGATATGGAGAAAGTCATGTGAATGGTACACATCAGATTTTTACTTAATTTCCCGCGTCCCGAGAATTTTTGATTGGAAACGTATACGTCCCTATTTTCTTCCTAAATTAAAGTCCTGATTTCTTGTGAGAAATGCTGAGTCGGTGCTTATTTCACTTATTCTTGTCACTGTTATGAACATTGAAGACAGACAAAATTTGCCCGGCCAGATGATGTGCTGTGTTGTTATTTGGGAGAACTTAAGCTGTTATGCGTTAACAGAAATGCAATTTCGCTTCCAAATTATGGCAAAGATATCCTTTCCTCGAAGAAGCAAAGCTTAATAATTATTCTGAAGTTCACTGTAAAATTTGCAATCGACATTTTCGATTGGGAACTCGGATATTGTAAAGTGTATTTAATCAGGATCATGTTTCCTTCATTCTAATGCCATATTCAGAAAATATTGGCAGTAACCTTTTCAGGCGTCCTGTATTTTAATTAAAAAAAAAAATCTGATGTGTTCCATTCACATGCCTCACTACATCTCTGTAACAAATTATTGTTAGAAAGCTTATGCTTCTATTTACTTCATTCTAATCGAGAACAAATTCGCAGAAATATTGTTATTCTTGCTTTCTTGTTAGTAGAAGCGAAACAAGGGAGTACCATACGTTAAAGTGACAGTCAAAAGCTGGTTGCTATGTAACTGAAGTTCCTTTGTTTGTATGGACAGGAGTTGACAAATTCCTGTATGAGAAAAGTATATGTTTTTTAAAGCTGCAAGCAGAAACAAGGACTATCTCAAAAACGATCCACTCCACGAAAAAAATGTATATAACATAAATTGTGTGTTTTAATTTGCTCTACATTTTCTGTGTGGTAAGTTTTTATCTATCTCTTATGGTTTAGCAGTTATACAAAAGTCCGTAAAATTCATCCAGAATAAAGTAGGTAATCTTCAGAGGCTGTTCCCAGAAAATTCAAGATATGCATTTTATTTGTCAGCTAAAGTCTTTAATACACGACATTTTAATCAAAACTGTTAGAGCCATTTTTGAGAAAATAAAAATGTTCGAAAAAATGTTCCATGTAAAGGGTATTTGGGGATGAGGGAATGTTTTGAAAATCTTCGTGTCACATCCTTGGAAGAACCAAACTTAAATACCAAGTTTGGTATTCAACGGTTTTTTCGTTTTTGAGCTATGCTATCCACAGACACATACACACTGCGCGCGCGCGCTGACCTTTTTCGGAAAAAGCTTTTTTTGGATTCAGGGAGACCCAAAACATGTATTTCCGGTGAAATATCGGTATCGAATTTTGGGCGCAATACAATACCTTGCACATAGTACGAGTAGAGGAAGTACCAACACTATTTATTCCGTTTTTAAAAGGAAAACAACTGGCTGTATATAAATAGGCAGGTAAGGGTAAAGAATGGTACTTCATTGTTACTTTAAGATTTGCATAACTGCTGCTTTGTATTCTTAAATTATTTTATTAAAAATGCATTTGATTGTTTTTCCGCATGCTTTTTACGAATAATAATCATTAGTTATTTCCTAGCAGGTACAAGAGCAATAAGGAAATGTATTAGGCTGATGCGGTAGTCCTGTCTGTTAAAAGCTGGTCGCTAAGTGATGACTTTTAAATTCCGTTCTCTTTGTATGGTCAGGAGTATTAAAAAAAATAACAACGAATGACGACTTCCCATTTGAGAAAAGCATTAATGGGAAATCTATACCAATAATGAGGAATAACTCCAAAATGGTTACCTCTTCAAAAAATGTACACGTCAGAAATTGTGTTTTTAATTTACATTTTATCTATATCTTACGGTTTATCGGTTTTGCTAAATCTCTCTAGAACGAAGAAGGCTTCAGAGGCTATTGTCAGAAAGTTCAAGATATATATTTTATTTGTTTATGATACGCATTTAATCCAACTCGTTGGAGCCGTTTTTGAGAAAATAAACATGCATTCCATTTAAACGGTAGTTTGGGATGAATGGGGAATTTTCCTAAAAACCTTCGCGTCGAATGTTTGAAATATACTAAACTCAAATACCAATTTTGGTGTTTAACCGACTTTTGTTTATAGTTAAGCTGTTTACAAACAAACACACGCATCCTATTCTAAAAATGCTCTTTCTGGGATGCATGTGTCCTCAAAACAAGTATTTTTGGTAAAATATCGTCATTGAATTTCTGGATGAAATGCAGTAGGTAGGTGGTACCTTCTCCACCTATTATGCACATTATACGTGATAGAGAAACTAAAAATACAAGTATACATAAAAAATAAAGGTTGAATAATTAATCAAATTGTACAGGAATATGCTCGATTAGCTTACAGATAAGCCTAGTACTGAAACTCTTTCATTACACTTTAGTTTGCTCTGGGTAACACTGATTAAAATTAAATAAAAAGTAAAATAAGTTTGTTTTGATTAGTAAAAAAAAAAGTGAGCTTTATTTATGAAGCTCTTTAATGCTACGGTTCTCAGTGTGCCAATTAGACTGAAATACCTCTTAATTTTGCTGAACGGCCTCTTTATCAGTTTTGAGGTTCTTTTACGTGCCGTAAATCAACGACACAGGACCAACGTCTTTACTTTGCTTCCGAAGGAAGCTATGATAAGGATTTTTATGCCCGAAAAAATCCATCGCCTCGGCCGGATTTGAACCCGTAATCTTGGGAACTAGAGCATGCATATTATCCCAAACCACGGAGGACTATGACATTGCAGTTTTTTTTTTTTTTTTTTTTTTTTTTTTTTTAATGTTGGCATGATCATCAGTAGGGAGGATATTCCAAATTCCTGTAATCTTCAAGTATAAAAATATTCTTGTCCCCCCCCCCCCGAGGCAAATTCTAGACACGTCACTGACCTATTTGTGAAACTATTTTACGAGCATTGAACTGCTATCATGTGAATTGAAAGCACATCAACGGCAGGTAAATTCGTTACATTTATTTTGTCCAACAGTGGATTTGTACATGACGCTTCAGAATGTACTTTTCCGATTACCAGTACATACCAAAGTAAGCATACATTGCTTATGCTACTTAGCATTTCAAATATAGTTCATTCTACCATCAAAAATACCATTCTGCTAGCTTTAGTTGTAAATAATGCCAATTTCATTTCCCGCCATAAGCACTTTATTTACTTTCTCTGCACGTACTATGTACATAGTGTATATAGAAGGTATTGTAATGCACCCAAAATTTCTGGACCGATATTTTAACTGAAATATATGCTTTGTCCCCCTAAATCCAGAGAAAACATTTTTGGGAAAAGATCCGCGCGCGCGCGTGCGTGCGTGCGTGTGTGTGTCTGTGTCTGTGAACAGCATAACTCAAAAACGAGAAGACCGTTAAATACCAAATTCGGTATTTAAGTTTGGTATCTCCCAAGGATGCGACACGAAACTTTTCAAGAAAATCCCCCCACCCCAACTATCCTTTATTAGAACTTTTTTCGAAAATCTTGATTAAAGATATTTACCTGACAGATGAAATGTATGTGTTGAATTTTATGGGAATAGTCTGTAGAAGACATCAGATTATTTCATCTACTCTGAACTCTCATCTTTCCATTTTTTCGGTATAAAGAATCACTTTACAATTATTGAAACTACTTCCCTGCACCTCATACCTATTTTTGCAAATACTATATACGATGAGGATAATGAACTGCTTTCTGACTAGATTAATTTGAATGCAGTCATCTGCAAACCACGGAATGATGTTTCACTCGAATCTTATGCCACTAGAGTTTATATGCTCTACATTTGATCAAAAAAGTGCTCATTAGATAACATTTTTAAGCTTGCTGCACCATTTTGTTTTAACGGACAAAATTGTGGTGACCTGGTTACTAACGAAATGATCAGCGTACAGAAACATTTTGCTCTGTTTGCCTGCAACAATGGCAAAGAAGTTAGAATAGCTTACCAACATGAAATTGCGCGCATTGTGGCAATTAAAGTAATCTTAGGATTTAATATTTTTGCTACATTGTAAAGGAGCCGTTTCGATTGGTTCTCTTTTGTCCAGACTTTCAAGCTTAGTATGTTCATAAATTCATTTAAATCTTCAAATTATTGAATTAGCGTATAAAAATTCCCCACTTAATTCGTTTTTGAAGAATTGTTCTCACAAAACTTATCTTGGTTTCGGCGACGTCATAGCCATTGACGACATTAAGAAACTACACAGAGTTACTGATAGATGTTCTAGCGAGACATGTGATTTTATTTCTATTTCAGTTTGTTAGTCTCAAAGGAACGCTTACTTCAACGTGCTTTGGAAAACTCCAGAGAGAATATATCCAATGATTTATGAATTAAGGTGATCGGAATTTTTAAATTGCATTAAAAAAGTCAAATCATTCAGCAAGTTTTAAAACAGCTAAGCAGTTAACAAATGCATATTTTTGCATCTCTTACAGGTTTTTTATTCGAGGGTATTAAAAACCTGCACACCAAACATTAAATAATCATTAACAGCGCTCTTCTTTCTCACCCATCTCCGTTGGAATACTGTTTTGTGGTAGTAGAATGTCCTTTAACCAGATAGGTCATATCAAACGATGAATGAAATGGGTGAATGAATCCGGGGGCCCATAGAGCTTAGAGTTACTTGACATTCGTCTTCCCTGTTTAAGGGAAAGCCCGGGGCTAATCACCCTAAATGGAATCTAACTCGGCTTCTCTTGAATGTGAGGCAGACACGCTACCACCACGTCACAGAGGCGGGTGGAGCGTCGCTTGTTTTATGAAATGTTCAGCGTACTTAATAAGTAATTCCTGGTGAGGGTCAAGTATTGGCACACATTAAATGTGCAGGCCAGTGATGCCAACTTAACTCTTGTATTACTAAATTTAGCCCTATTGAGACAGCCGCTAGCTTCGAAAAAAGCTACTAAACGGATGTTACACCGTTGTGCTAATTTAGCTGTTTTTAAATACCCAACTATTTCTTGCCATGTTTAATTTAAGTTATCTAATCTTTAAATTAAAGGAACCAAAATATCAAGAAGTGGTTTATTATGTACAATTGCATGACGGTGTAAGAAATGTGCTTCAAACTACAAATTTCCAGTTTTATATCTGCTTTGAGGAGTGCAGACGTTACAAAGTGAAATTGAACTGATTGCACGCCACAAGCAAGAACTTGTGTGAATTAATGATTATATATGGCATATTTTATCTTTATTTTTGTTTCTTGCACTATTCATGGATACTTTTGAAAGGCAGAAAATTACTGAATAAAAGAAATTCCTTTACTAGTCCAGAAACATTGTTTTATACTGTTGTGAAATTGTTATTTCATTAATGTGCCGATTAGATATAATGACAATTGGTGGAATAGTGTCTACATGTAGTCCCTCCGGCAGTCCTTTTAACACTTTTTATCAACAAGAGTTGGCAACATTGTACCCGGCTAATCCACACTTACAGAAATCATCTTCCATCATAAACCTTGCCCAATAGGAATAGATGTTTCTCTAATGATAAATTAGGACAAGCGCACATGGCTCTGGACATTTCTTGCACTACTCAAAGATGACACATATGGCCTTACTTTCCGTTCATGTGCCTTAGTTGAGAGTGACTTAAGTAAAGACCTCCGGTGGGTTGCATAAGGATTAAACTGCCACTCACCACTGGGCTCAGGAATGGGAGGTAAAGTCTTTTGCTTGGACTCCTTTCTTTATACTTCTAAAACTCCTTAAGCTGTGTGACACTTTTTGTTGCCTTTCCTCACGAGTCGACTTCAGTATTTCCTTTTTTGTCAGCTACAGAACTGAAGTTGAGGCATTGGAAATACGGATTTTTGTGTTCCTTTTACCTTTCCTTCTTTCATTTATTCTCTCTTTCTTAAAAACTGATGCAATCTACATGCGCCCTCGCAATAGCTGCCTTTCCTTTAGAATTACGAACAGAGGGTTCCTGTTCCTCAAAGTAGCTCTGCCTATACTCGTCTTCAGGTTCTTCCTTTACAAGCAAATTGTTACATTAAGGTCATTACAAACTTCAAAGTATTAATTGTTTGGTTTTTCTTATAATACATTCTTCAAAGTCTTTGACCAATATCGTAGCATTTTTTTTTTTTTTTTTTTTCGTATTTAAGTTTTAAATATAATTTGTTTATTGAGATGATTGTTTTATCTTATTTCCAAAACTACGCTTTAAGAATGCCACTGTGCATCTCGTTGGGGGAGTCTTCCAAAGCAACGGCCCGAGCTCTAATCTCGGTTGGGGTGACTTATCTGGACAACCATTTACTCTTATGTTCATAAGATCACACCCAATAATTGCTCAATTGTTTCTACTCAGTTGAGCATAGGTGAGTTCATCCATTTAGTTCATCTCGCGCGCGCGTGTGTAAATTTGTCTTCAGTAAATCCAGGAAACAAAATAGACCTTAAACTAAAATATAACAACAAATGTGGTGCTAAGCCTCAAATTTATTTATATCGTATTCTCTGAGAAGATATATCTATAGTAGTTGCATAATTGTGAGTTTTCGCTATATTTTAGGCAATTTTTTTTTATTTTTATGCAGTAATGAAAGTTGGTTACTAGCCCATTATGACCTCACGGGATAACAACCTAATTAAATTGGAGTCATAAAAATCAAAGTTTTCGATCGTCTTAACTCTGTAGTTTAATGTCCCTGATGAAGGTCACAGAGTTAAGATGATCGAAAGCTTGGATTGTTATGACTTCAATTAAACTCTGTTGTTATTCCGTGAAGTGATCATTAATAACCGACAGCGAGAAAGATTCAAATCTTTAATTTATTAGCCGAATTTATTTTTTAAAATTAGGAACATTAAACATCTTTAATAATTAAATAATAATTTACATAGTATTCCTGCTTGTCCTAAGATATTTTTAGAAAAACATGTTAAATTGACTCCTACAAATATTGTAAATTGGACTTTTAATCAACTGGGTTGGCTAATTTGAATTTTCCTTCGCAAATTTTCGTATCATATGTTTCATCACTTCATTTCATTTGCTTCTTCGCCGCGATACGATTGGGCTGACCTCTCATACTGGATGTGCTATGTTCCAGGGGTTGCTTTCATCTCGATAGGCTTCTTGTGACTTCTACAGAGGAGGCCAATGTAATCTGAGAAAGGAATTATCACGTATTCCTAAACTTTATGCTAAATCAAAGTTCCACACTGAAAAAGTAGGTAAAGGTGATGACAAACAAAATTAAAAAGAAAGAAAGAAAATGCAAAATTATGATTTTTGTGAAAAGTAAATATGCACGCTGGACATGCTTCACTCCGAATCGGTAGACACCATGGCAAAATGCACGGTGTTATCTATGGTTTTAAGAGGTGCGATGGTTTTTGCACTGTCACGTGAAAACAATTTAACTTTATAATGATTTTAAAGTGCACCTTCCTCGTGTGTACTTTTTTGTAGCATAACTTCCTTGAACCTGGTCGGCATGACATCAGTGAAATGATGCTCAAATGATCTCGGGACATTCGTCTTCTCAGGATAAAAACCGAAAAAACCTTATATGGAGTAACTCATCCCAAGCGAGTTGAATGTGAGGCTGACACGTTGTCCCCACACCGTCGAGGCGGGTTACACCACAACTGTTTTTAATATTCTCATTGAATAAAAGTAATTTAATAAGTTATCAAACGTTTATCTTAAAATCACCCATTTTTACTTCCTCTGCCGGTATACAAATATTTCACCACATAAATGTTTTGAGGACCCCTGAATAAGAAAACAACATTTTTACTTTCTGTACCTCGTAGTAAAATGTACATAGTCGGTAGAGAAGATATTCTATTCCATATAAAAGTTCGTTACTGAGGTTTCATCGGATATACATGTATTGAGGTCCCGTGGGTTGAGAAAAAAAAAATAAAAAAAGGTCTGTGTGTCTGTCGTCCTGCGTGGTCTAATGGTTACCATGCTAACTTTATGTAGCCAAGGTCGCGGGTTGAAACCCGACGAAGGACGATGGATTTTTTCGGGCGTAAAGATCCTTAGGAAGAGTAGTAAAGCCGTTGGACCCGTGTCGTAGATTTACGGTACGCAAAAGAACCTCAAACCTGATAGAGAGGCCTCTAAGCAAAATTGAACGTTCTTTCGCCCAATATATAGAATGAACACAAAGAACCACAGCAGTTAAAGAGCGTCCATAAATAAGCTCCATAATCATTTTGTGTGTGTGTGTGTGTGTGTGTGTGTGTGTGTGTGTGTGTGTGTGTGTGTGTCTGTGGACAGTATAACTTAAAAACGAAAGGTCAGTTAAATACAAATCTTGGTATTTAAGTTTAGCGTGTTACAAAGATGCGACGTGAAGCTTTTCATAAAAATCCCTCCACCTCATACTATCTTTCTAGACGGAAATCTTTCTAAGTTTTCAAATTTTCTAAAAAATGGCTCTAACAAATTTTATTAAAGTACCATGTATTAAAGACGTTTGCATGGCAGATAGAATGTATATGCTAATTTCTTGGGAATAAGTCTGAAGAATTTTTAATTTCGAATGACTTTTACATAACTGGTAAACCATAAGAGATATACAAAAATTAACTTTACAAAAGTGTAGATCACTGTTTATGTTATATTCGTTTGTAGAGTTAGCATTTTCAGAGATATTCCCTGTTGTTTATTTCAATTACAAAATACTTAAACGTGCCTCAAATGTGAAGCCTTGTCGTTTTCTAACTCGTTATTTATTCCAATTACAACATAAACGTGCCTCCAATGTGAAACCTCATCGTTTTCTATCTCTGTTGTCATTTATTTCAATTACAACATAAACGTGCCTCAAATATGAAGTCTTGTCGTTTTCTATCTCTGTTGTTATTTATTTCAATTACAACATAAACGTGCCTCATGTGAAACCTCATTGTTTTCTATCTCTGTTGTTATTTATTTCAATTACAACATACGTGCCTCAAATGTGAAGCCTCTTTGTTTTCTATCTGTTATTTATTTCAATTGCAACATAAACGTGCCTCATGTGAAACCTCATTGTTTTCTATCTCTGTTGTTATTTATTTCAATTACAACATACGTGCCTCAAATGTGAAGCCTCTTTGTTTTCTATCTGTTATTTATTTCAATTGCAACATAAACGTGCCTCATGTGAAACCTCATTGTTTTCTATCTCTGTTGTTATTTATTTCAATTACAACATACTGCCTTAAATGTGAAGCCACATTGTTTTCTATCTCTGTTGTTATTTATTTCAATTGCAACATAAACGTGCCTCAAATGTGAAACCTCTTCGTTTTCTATCTCTGTTGTTATTTATTTCAATTGCAACATAAACGTGTCTCATGTGAAACCTCATCGTTTTCTATCTCTGTTGTTTCAATCCTGCCCTTGGAAAAGGAACCCGATTTAAATTACAGGCGCATAGCGACAGCTTTTAAAACATTTTACCGTACCTTTATCATAGTTTACGAGATGTGATAAAAAATAATGGGAATTTTTGTTTTTCTTAGACAATCTTTATTTATACATCTACATCAACTTTGTGTCCTTCAGAATAAACTGCCTCAGAATTACTCAGTGTACAGCTACTTCAGAGATTCTGTTTATAGTTCCACCAATATTGGCTAAACGACGTTCTTCAGCCTCGGGAATAGAAAGAAGTCGCAGGGGGCCAAGTCTGGCGAATAAGGTGGCTAGGACAACATTTGCGAAAAAAATCACAAACGTTGAGATGTGAGCAGGAGCACTATCCATTAGTGGTTTTTTGAAAACTCGAGTCTTTTTTCGGGATTACTTCGTGCAAACGGCGTATAACTTGTTGGTAGTATTCCTGTATCACCATATGGCAGAGCCACCTTGCACATTGCCTTCAGTAATTGAGGTGTTAGGACGTCCAGGCGATCGTTGTCTTAGTCTTCTCGACCCTCGAACGTCGATACTCACAGTAGATTTCCCAAATTCACATTCAACATTTCCAACACGTATCTCCATTTTTCGAACAGCATTTAATGCAAATTCGCTGAGCTTTCGAAAACACCCTTTTAAGTGTCAACAATAAGCTGAAAATGTAAACATACCTCAGGATCATGTGTCCCTACAAGATAAAAGAAAAAAACGTTGAAAATCGGTTATGTAAAGCCCGCAGAATTAAAAAAAAAAAAAAAAAAATCCCATATTTTTTTATCAGAAGTCAAATACCCGTATTTCCTTCTGCCTATATGGAATTAAGTAGTAAAACTAATTCTCGTACTGTTTATCTTTATTACGAGCATTATGATACTTAGTAACAATAGTGTTCATTCGTAGATCGATGTTTGGGTGTGTGTGTGCGAGCGCGTGCGTGTCATTGGCTCAAAAGCGAAAAGTCCATTAAATATCTAATTTGGTAATTTAAGTTAAAAAACCCAAGCCCAAACTTATGGAACATTTTCGACATTTTTAACTTTCTCAAAAATGACTCAAACGAGTTTTGTTTAAAATACCGTGTATTAAATATGTTTACATGACAAAAATATCTTGAATTTTCTGGAAATAGCCTCCGAAGACCTCATCATTTACTTTTGCATAAGTGGTAAACCGTTAGAGATAGACAAAAACTTACCACAAAAAAAAAGAGTGAATATCGATAAAACTCACAATTTGACATACTTTTATAGTTTTTAATTGTGGAGTTCATTATTGAGCTATTTCTCTTTGGTTTCAATTTTAAAATAGGTACTTAGAACTTTTCTCAAACGGGAAACTTGACATTCTGTTTTTTACTTTCTGTGCACGTACTATGTACATAGTGTATACAGAAAGTCTTGTATTGCACACAAAAATTCGTTGCCGAGATTTCACTGGAAATATATGTTTTGAGACCCCCTCAAACTAACAAAAGTGGTTTTAGAAAAATATTAATGTGTATGTCTGTCAGTGTTTGTGTCTTTTGGCAGCATAGCTCAAAAACGATAAATCCGTTAAATACCAAACTTGGTATTTAAGTTCGGTATCTTCCAGGGATGCGACACGAGAAAAATCTCCCCACCCCAAACTACCCTTTACATGGAACTTTTTTCGAAAATTTTGATTTTCTTAAAAATGGCTCTAACGATTTTGATTAAAATATGATATACTAAAGATATTTACCTAACAAATAAAATGTATATCTTGAATTTTGCTTAATTTGACATAACTAGTAAACCGAGAGAGATAGACAAAAATTTACTGTACAAAAAATGTAGGTCTTGTTAAAATACACAACTTATGTCATATACATTTTTCTCGTGAAGCTTACCGTTTTTGAGGTATTTATTGTTATTAGTTTCAGTTGTGAAGTACTTATACTTTTCTCAGACGGGAGTGTCCGTTTTTCTTTTGTTCTACTCCTGGCCAAGAAAAGAAGCGATTTGTAATGACAATCGCATAACGACAACTTTTAAAACATTTGACTATTGGTTTAGCCTAGTGTATTCCCTTATTTTCTTCCTACTTATACGGAACTAAATAATAAGAACATTGTGCTAATGAGTACCACGATTAGCAAGGTGCAGAAAGAAGAAGAATCTTATGCATGAAGTTTGTAGAATAGCTAGAGAAAGTCATGTGAGTGTAACACATCATATTTTTTTAAAAATAGTATTAACTTTTTTCGAGATATTCGGGATTATTGGTTTCAATTTTTTGCTACTTAAACTTTTCTCGAACGGGATGGCATCGCTATAGCCTGTGCATTTTCTTATTTCCCTTCGACCTAAGTAATAAGACTAATTCTGCTTAGGTTTATCTTGATTAACATGACGTAGATAACAGATTAATCTTATCAGATTTTTTATTTTTAGTTTTAGCGCCCTGGTTGGTCGTATAATATATGGAAGGTAAGAGTTAATTTCCATTTGATGTACCGACCACGCCATCAGTAACTAGATTGATTTTATGAATATGATGACAGTCGAGATATGGTCGGAGTTGGCAGCTCTGAAATGATACCAAACACATTGTTTAGGAAAACTTTTCGCTGGTTCAGCAGTACATGTTACGTAACAACATACTGATAACGCCTAGCGAGAAACTTAACGTATCCTGTCTGTTCAGTAAAAACAAAAAGAACCACAGAGTATAAAAGTATTTTTAGTTTTTTTTTAACAGAAACGATAAAACAATCAAATGGAAGTGACATTCCTTTATGGAGGCTTTAACAATACATTTTGAACTACACTTTACTTGACTAAATGCAGTGTACAGTAGAGAATTTAATTTCTGAAATTTCTAACATAAAAATAAGTGATCCACGAATTATTCTTTTGGTATAAGTTTGAATTCAAATTTTGAGAAAATGTATTATTTATTAAATGAAGCTGACTTTTAAATATAGTGCTTGAAGTATTTTATTACTGTTTTATTGTAAAATATTAATTCTCATTGTAATAATAGTTTAAGAAGCTATTTAATAGTAAGTATCTTAATGTAAAGCATATTTGATTTGGTCAATTTGTTTTTCTTTCTTTCTTTCTGAGTTAGTCGAAAATCTTTTGAATATAATAAACGCACTCATTGATTGTGAACTAATAGATGTCAAATAAATGTAATAGCAATAAAAGTATTAATTTTGACAGTTGGTATGTTTATTTTAGGAGTTATTAAGAGGGGGTTACAGACGCTATAGTACCTCCTTCGGATCAAACACGAAATCAAAACAGCACGACTTGGTAGAATTTAAATTAAATTACATTTTATTTATGCACGCTCCTTAACTACTGTGCTTTTCAGCGTCCCATTCTATATTGGGTGTGAAAGACGGCTTTATTTTGCTCAGATGCCTTTTTATCAGGCTTGAGATTCTTTTTCGTGCCGTTAATCTACGACACTTCCGTTCCGAAGGCAGCCATGCTAAGGACCCATCGCCATCCGCCGGGTTTGAACCTTCGACCCTAGACCACGGAGGACGACTAGACTCGGTAGATACCGTCGAAATACACGGGCTGGTGGAAATCCACCTTTAAAATCTAACATTTCATGGGAACTATGTTTTCATTTGCCTCAATTGTGTACGACAGTTTAACTAACCCTACAGTGTGTTTTTTTTGTTAGTGGGATGTTGATAATAAGATTAGTGAGCATTCCTGTCAACAATCATTGCTCCTAATTGGACATTAAACATTCATGCTGCTTCAGTATAGTTTAGGCCGCAGTCTATATAATTAAGCCCTCTGTCCACGAAGATATGCTACAGTCCCATTCTTTCTCGTACTGCAATAATTAAGTCCATAAGATTCGATCTTAGATTCGTTTAGTATGAACTGCCCTATTTGTTTAAAGCAATTTGGCTAATGACTTAGCAACATCGCCACCTGTCCTCAATAAAATTGTACTTTGTCGATATTTGTGTCTTATGCAGCTTAACCAATATCAACCATTATAAAATTTGGAATTACATGATAATGTAGTGATTTATTTCACTAGTGGAATAACAGTTTTAGGTATTTAGATTGCTGTCTATTATAATTTGGTGCAATGAGCTTAATAAACTAATACAAATAATGACAGCAATTGCTCCAAATAATACAATTTTACTTTTATGTACATTTTACTATAGATAAAGTAGTGTTTAGTAGTCGATCAAGTTTCCCGCATTACAGACCACAAAACACTACTTACATACACAATAGTAACACAGAAAAATTATGAAGAAATAAATAGAAAATAACTCCACGATATGATTCTTGCTGATCGCCGAACGAAATTTCGGGAAGTAGGTATGTGGACGGGAAGGCCAATTTATGTTTTACATGATCAGTAATTGGGATGAAAAAGTTGTGGGCCGATTCTCAAAGTGAACAACAACCGAGTGCGGCTTGTGCTTGGTGTTATTTAAGTAAATTCGAAGCACTTTTTGCAACAACAAAACAATGAGTGGCTTTTGGCGAATCTGGCCCAAATAAGGGAAAACGATGCCATCGGCTACAAAAGTGATGGCGGCGATTTTTTGGGATGCGAAGGGTGTCATTCATTGATTTCTTAAAAGAAAAAAAAAAGACTGGATAATACTTCAGAGATTTATTGGCCCGATTCGATATGCACACAACCCCATTTGGCGAAGAAAGCACTGTTTCACCACTACAGTGCACCAGCATATTCGGCGCCAACTTTCATGATTTGGGTTACGAATTCAGCCGCACCGCCGATATTCGCCCGACCTGGAAGTTACTTCTGAGACAAAGATTTTGTTTACATAAATAATAATGAACCAGATCTAGCTACCCGATTAAAAGGACGTAAACACATTAAAAAAACAAAAAAAAAAAACACAGCATCATCTTGCTTTCCTGCGATGTTGCAGACATTCCGATGATAACCAGAAAGGCAATTAGCAAATCAACACAGGGTGACGGAAAAATTAATATATGAAATGGCAGAATGATCACGTGATGAAAAGCGCTCTCTGTTCAGTTTCTTATGCTTGACAAACACAGACTTGAAAACTTGGGGCTTGCAAGCTTCTAATATTACATTTAATCCAAGGTTTACTTTACATGGTTCATTGTGAAGTTTTCCATTAAAATACATATATCCAATTTATTTTTAAGTTACGTACGATTACCTTCATTTTAAAATGAACTCTAGTTCACACGGCCACTTACAGATCAAGTCCCTGACCGCAGTTTAAGCTGAGTTTATTTTCTCGTTCTGTTTAACAGTTATTTTAAACTGCAGCACATATAGGTAAGTAAGTACAGTTTATTGTTAGAAATGTCATAGTTTTAAGATTATGTTTTCCAAATAATTTGTTACAAATAATTGAGCTAATTGATTAGAAAGTAACTTTCTCCGAAAATAACTTGGATCTTCATACTGTGTAGATTTCTTACTGTAGGTAAATTGCTCTGTGCAGATAAAATTAAATTAATATTACTTAAACATTTTCAGCAATAGATATATTCGGCATGCTCATGATTTGTTTGTAAATTTTTTTTCTTAAAAAGAACATTCCTAAAACAAAGATTATTATCCCGATCGAGAGTCCACAGGTATAAATTCAAAATATTATTTTACATAAAAACAAATATTTTACAAAAAAAATGTAAATAAATATTTCCGAAATGTTTGTAATAAGTCCATATGTTGTATATTTTCCCGTAATTTTAATTAAATCATTCTGTTTTTTTAATAAATGCACATTTTAATAATTCTTCCGCAATAAAGAAAGAAATTATGCAAGAGGTGTTGCAACATCTGCGTCAGATACAACGCAATATTATCGTCTCAAAACATTCCCCACCCGCCCGTCATAAGTTCTTTCACACGGTAAAAGGAGCAGGGAACGACCGTGATAAACTATGAATCCCCGATGTGCAATCGAAAGTTCGTAATTGCGTATCTATTTCTGTTTCATTCGGGATCCGGTTTAAGTAGTGAACGTTTGTGATCTTAGGTCTATGAACTATTTTAAATATGTCGAAAGTGAAGATAAGTGTGCGTGAACGTTAACAAAAATACATATTGGAGTTTAAAACATTTTTACCACTAAGGGTGGAGTATTATTTTGCCAACCTTGCGCGAAATATGTAAGTGCAGATCAACTATCGCAGATGAACATTTGCCTGGAAATAAAATATCGCAGCTTCCTCGCGGCAAGCTCTTATAGGAGAACCTACTTCACCCTCATCTAACGTTAAAATAAATTCACAGTATTATTCAGATTTATGTAAAGCATTTGTTTCGGCCGATATGCCCATTTATAAGGTAAACAATCCCAAATTTAAAAAGTTTCTTACCAAATATACGGATATGAGCATTCTTGATGAATCAACTCTTCGGAAAAATTATCTGCCGGTGCTATGATGAAGTATTATGATCTGGGTGAGCATTGAGGAAACTAGCGATTCTTCTAGAAAAGTGGGAAGTGTTTTAGTAGGTGTGTTGGAAATTGATGAAAACATTTCCAAATAACATTTCTTGTTGGCTTCTAAACAATTGTCAGTTACAAATCACGTGTCAATTGGTAGGATGTGACATGTATTACACTGTCCTACATAGACTGTGTGACAAAATCCGAATACTTTATCCGAAAATGGACAAGTTAGTGTCAAACGGGAATGTTTTTTTATTGTAATATTGCCAACTAGAGTCGATCTTTTCAAAGAAAGAACTCCTGATCTCCCAAACCTAACCACGCGTTAGGTACTTGCCTTAGTGCAGTAAAGTATTACGCAGACAATTTCGTGTCTGTAGTAAGTGAACTGGATCCAGACGATGCTTATTCAATTGATGTTAAAATTTAGTAAAAGACCATAATTTAAAATGCGACCTGTCTTTCATATCAGCCAATTACCGATTCTTGACTCATTCTATCAAAAAATTAGACGTTGGGGAATTTATCGGTAATGCAGTTAAAGAAATAGAGTGCGTTCAAAGACAACTGGACGCTTTTTCCAATTTGAAAGCCGAAGACTTAAAGAAAACAAGTAAATACCTGTTTGAGCAAATACAGGCTACAAAGTCCTTAGCAAAGTAGCTCTAGCTTTAGAAGGTCAAGGAACAAGTGAAGTTGGTGTGGATGTTAGTGATATGCGAGGTTAACATTGTACGACGTACAACAATCGTTTTCTCAATTTCGTGACAACAGGCAAGGATTTCTGATGGAAAATTTGGAAAAGGCGTTAGTTATTCATTATAATTCCAATCAGTGTTACACATCTGATGACGTCGAGTTAACTTCTTCATGTTATGTTCGGTGCTTCTTGGATTCAAAACAGTTTTATAACATATTTTTACCAAATATTTTTTTAAATTGTTGTCACATAAAAACTAAATATTTTAAAAAGTTTTTAGCACATAAAAATCCGAGCCCTGCTCATGAATTAAAGAGTGCTAACGTTCTCTACGCTGATGAATGTTAAAGCAAACGGTTTCAACTAGATTATTTATTCCGACCGGAATGAAACAGAATATTGACTGTTTTCAAATATTTGTGGCCTGTTTACTTGCGGCTCAATCTCAAGATGACATGTGCATGTTTCCGCCTGTCTCATAAGTGGCTGTATGTTATTGGAAGACCGAAACGCTCTGTCAAAGCACAGCACGGAGAGATAAAAATCGCAGAGGGGTTGGATACCTCCTGTCAAGAACCAGATTGTCATCTAGTTTTTCGGACCAAGCTACCTAAGCTTATATCCTCAGAAACCTGTTGAAAAGAAGTCTTTAGGATAAATATTTTTCATTCATAGGTGCTTTGACGTGAACTAGGGGGAATTAAACTTTTTTGTGAGTTAAATATTAAAATCTATTCCAACTGAGCTAAGACATGTGCTTCCCGTGCGTCTTTATTCATTAATTTTTACTTTCTCTACACGTACTATGTACATAGTGTATACAGAAGGTATTGTATTACACCCAAACATTCGATGCCGAATGTGTGTGTGTGTGTCTGTGTCAGTGAGAAAATCAAGAAAATCCCACAACCCCAACTACCCTTTACATGGAAAACTTTTCGAGAATTTTGATTTTCTCGAAAATTACTAACGATTTTGATTAAAATATCATATATTAAAGATATTTAAATGACAAATAAAATGTATATCTTAAATTTTCTGGGAATAGCCTCTGAAGACATGTTTATCATGGATGAATGTTGCGGAATGTTGCATAACTGCTAAACCGTAAGACACAGACAAAAAATGTCGAGCTCGTTAAAACCACAACTTATGTTATACACTTTTTTTTCGTGGGGTTGGCCGTTTTTTAAATATTCCTTGTTATTGGTTTTAATTTTTAAATACTTATACGTTTTCTCATAAGGGAATTTGTCAACTCCTAGTCATACAAATAAAGGAACTTTAATCACATAGCAACCATCTTCTAAAACATTTTACTTCGCTTTAGTCTAGTGTATTCCCTTTATTTCCCTTCTACTTACAGGTAGTAAGACCATTTCTGCTAATTTTTTCTCGATTAGCATGAAATAGAAGAACAAGCTTTTTAAAAATACGTTGTTGCAAATATGTTGAGAAAGTCATTTGAATGAAACACGTCTGATACTACTGTAGTGATAATACAAACCACCACTTTATTTATTCATTTTTACTTTCTCTACGCGTACTGTATATAATGTATAGAGAAAGAATTGCATTCCGCCCAAAATTAGAAACTGAGATTTCACCGGAAATAAACTTTGTAGGATTCTTGTGTCCAAATAAAGCATTTTCTGTGTGTGTATGTGTCTATGTCTGTGTGTGTGAACACGATAACTCCACGAAAAGTTGGTAAAATACCAAACTTGGTATTTAAATTTAGAATCTTTCAGGAATGCGACGCGAAGGTTCGGAGCAAAATCCCCCTACTACCCTTTACATGGAAAAAATTTCGAAAATTTCGATTACCTCAAAAATGGCTCTTAACAATTTAGATTAAAATATCTTATATTAAAGATATTTAGATGGCAAATAAAATGTATATCTTGAATTTTCTGGGAATAGCTTCTGAAGACCTCTTTATTCTATGTGAAAATTACTGAATTTTGCGTAACCTGTAAACAGTAAGAGATAGACAAAGTGTAGATCACATTTATGCTATGTTCATTTTTTTCGTGGATTTAATTGTTTTTGAGATATTTCTTTTTATTGGTTTCAAGTATAAAATGCTTTTCTCATACGGGAATGCCAACTCCTGTCCATACAAACAAAGGAACTTCAATCACATAGCAGGCAGCTTTTGACTATCACTTTAGCCTATGATACTCCCTTATTTCCCTTCTGCTCGTATAGAAACAATTAATAAGACGATTTCTGCTAATTTTTTCTCATTAGCATGAAGTAAATAGAATAAGCTTTCTAACAATAGTTTGTTGTAGAGATATAGAGAAAGTCATGTGAATGGAACACATCAGATGTTTATTTTCTGTACACGTACTATGTACATAGTGTATAGAAAAGGTATTGCATTGCACCCAACAGTTCAATACTGAGAATTCTCCAGAAATATGTTTTCAGACCCCCTGAATAAAAAAAAGCATTTTTAGAAAAATGTCCGTGTGTGTGTGTGCACCCAAAGATTCGACACCGAGATTTCACAGAAATACATGTTTTGGAACCCCATGAATCCAAAAAAAGTAATTATAGAAAAATCTGATGTGTTATACTCACATGACTTTCTCTACATCTTTGTAACAAATTATTATTAATAAGCTTATTCTTCTATCTATTTCATGCTATTACGATAAACATTAGCAGAAATGCTTTCTTGTAAGTAGAATAGAAATAATATACTAGGCTAAAACGATAGTCAAATATTTTAAAATCTGGTTGCCATGTAGATGAAACCCGTTTCTTTGCATTTCCAGGAGTTGACAAATTCCCGTATATGAAAAGTTGAAATATTTTAAAACTGAAATCAATTACAAGGAATGTCTAAATATGGTCATCTCCACGAAAAATATGTATATGATATAATTTGTGTATTTCAGCGATATCTACATATCTTGTGTAATAAATATTTTTCTATCCCTTACGGTTTACTAGTTTGCAAAATTCTTCCAGAATTCTTCAGAGACTATTTCTAGAAAATTCAAGATATACATTATATTTGTCGTGTAAATATCTTTAATATACGTTATTTTCATCAAAATCATTAGAGCTATTTTTGAGATAGTCAAAATTTTTAAAATGTTTCCATCTAAAGGGTTGTTTGGTGTGGGGGGATTTTCCTCAAAATCTTCATGTTGCATCCTTGGAAGATAGCTTATATACAAAGTTTGGTATGTTACCGACTTTTCGTTTTTGAGTTATCGTGTTCACAGAAATGGACACACTGACACACACAGGGACCTTTTTCTAAGAATGTTTTTTTTTTATACTGGGGACCCTAAAACGTATTTCCGGTGAAATCTCGGTATCGAATTTTTGAGTGGAATGCAATACCTTCTCTATACACTATGTACATGATACTTGTACTCACTACAAATAGGTTTTCTGTGACGTCATAGAGATCGGTACACTGAGTACATAACAGATTCTTTATTTGGCGGCAAATTTGAAAACGCAGAAGGTAGTCTCTCATGCAACATTACACTTATTTCTCTTTTTGCTGTCCGTACCATAAGTTTCAGGAATTAATAGCTTACCTAGCACTCGAACTAATAGTTTTACAACTTATATGATGTTCATAGTAACATCTTGCCGAAAGAATCACATATAATATAAACTTTCAAAGTTAGTGTATTGCCATTAGCAATTATATAAATATTTCTGTATTGCCCTTAATTACATACTACTATGAAAAATAGCTACTCAGCGATTTATTTTCTTAGTAATGTAATATCTTGGATGAAATAATAGGGTGAAGTTGCTAAATTGTCCTACATTTGTAGTAAAAATGGCTGTATTCGATACTGAGGATACAAAGAGATGAAATAATAGGGTGAAGTTGCTAAATTGTCCTACATTTGTAGTAACAATGACTGTATTGGATACTGAGGATACAAAGAGAAGAAATGATAGAGTGAAGTTGCTAAATTGTCCTACATTTGTAGTAACAATGACTGTATTGGATACTGAGGATACAAAGAGATGAAATAATAGGGTGAAGTTGCTAAATTGTCCTACATTTGTAGTAACAATGACTGTATTGGATACTGAGGATACAAAGAGATGAAATAATAGAGTGAAGTTGCTAAATTGTCCTACATTTGTAGTAACAATGACTGTATTGGATACTGAGGATACAAAGAGATGAAATAATAGAGTGAAGTTGCTAAATTGTCCTACATTTGTAGTAAAAATGGCTGTATTGGATACTGAGGATACAAAGAGATGAAATAATAGAGTGAAGTTGCTAAATTGTCCTACATTTGTAGTAAAAATGGCTGTATTGGATACTGAGGATACACATAGATGAAATACTACGGTGAAGTTGCTAAATTGTCCTACATTTGTAGTAACAATGACTGTATTGGATACTGAGGATACAAAGAGATGAAATAATAGAGTGAAGTTGCTAAATTGTCCTACATTTGTAGTAACAATGACTGTATTGGATACTGAGGATACAAAGAGATGAAATAATAGAGTGAAGTTGCTAAATTGTCCTACATTTGTAGTAACAATGACTGTATTGGATACTGAGGATACAAAGAGAAGAAATAATAGAGTGAAGTTGCTAAATTGTCCTACATTTGTAGAAAAATGGCTGTATTTGGATACTGAGGATACAAAGAGATGAAATGATAGGGTGAAGTTGCTAAATTGTCCTATTTGTAGTAATAATGGCTGTATTGGATACTGAGAATACAAAGAGATGAAACGTGGACTTCTTTTGTGACAATTTCACACTACAGAAAATGGAAAAATCAAGGTGCTTACTTTTGATGGGTTTGGTTGTTTTGGTTTATGCACAAATCCATCCAGCGCCCGAAATATTCAGCTCGACCATGAGCGCCAATCTATTCTCTGGTGAACATGGAGTTGGAAAGTGTAATGTGATATTGGAATGTAATGCATTTCTTGAGCTGATGGGCGGGCTCGGTAAAACATAGAACACAGGCTCCCGAGCTGACACAGCAGGCAAACCCTGTCTGTACTCATGGTATCTTGCGGCTGCTTCCTGCACAGTGTTGCGTTATTGTATTGTGTATTGCGGTAGGCTGCCTGCTAGAATAATGCTGTTTTTTTCCAATATTAAAGTGTTAAATCGAAGGTCAGAAAGGTATTACATTCCACCCAAAAATTAGATACCGGGATTTGATTTCACTGGAAATATAGTTTTAGGGTCCCCTATATTAAAAAACAAAACATAATTTCAGCATCTTTCAAGGATGCGACACGAAGATTTTCAAGAAAATACTCCACCCCAAATACTATTTACATGGGGAAAATTACAGTATTTAGGCTTTTTGAAAAATGGTCTTATTGAAATACACACACACATGACAAATAAAATGTACATGTTGAATTCTCCGACTTCTTCATTCTGGGTGACGTTTGCATAACTAAGAGATAAACAAAACTTTATTACACAAAAAATGTAGATCTCGTAAAACACACAATATAGGTTATATACTTTTTATCGTAGAGTTAACCATTTCCGATACATTCCTTGTTATTCGTTTCAGTTTTAAAATACTTAGAAGTAATTTAGCATTCCTGTTTGTTTTATTTACTCCTCGCCAAGAATAGAGAAGCTAATTCCAATCACATAGCAACCAAGTTTTAAAAGACTTGACTATCGCTTTAGCCTAGAGTATTTACTTACTTCCGTTCTGCTTACAAGGAACTAAGTAATAAGCCCATTTCCGCCAATATTTATATTGATTAGTATGAATGCAACATCACATTTTTGTTATTATGTCATTTACAGGTATATATTTTAATTTCAAAATTGCCCTTATTCATTTTAATTATTGCATTTCATTGTATATAGCGTATTGATCACGCAAGAAAGTGTATATTTACGCAATGAAAACAAGTATTCCATTCAGGAGTTATAAGTTATACAGCCCGTGAATGGAATACGGCTATAAATCGATCAAGCAAAATCCAAAAGCAAACCTTGGCGATATAAATTTGTCATGTTTACTCTTTTTTAAACGCTTATTTTTATACAAACAATAACCGATTTTGCAGAAGAGGCGGCTCAGTTGAAAGCGTAGATCAAAACAAGGATCTTTTGTGATTGATGCACTCGGCTTTGAAACGTAGATCTAATCACAACGCTGGGATTCATACCCCGCCCAGACCCATGGTTTTAATTGTGCTTACAAGCTACAGTCCAGTCAATAAATTTACGGAGAATGAAATTCAGGCACGCTGATATAATACTTACAATTACAACGCCGTTAAATGCAGAAAAAATGAAACCCGTTAACGCTACCGAGCCAATCACAGTTGTTAACAGTATTGTACCTAGTTTGAAGAAAGGGAAGGAGTTTTTCGTTGTTTTGAAAATAACTTTCAAATCATGTAGGGTTTACATAATTTAAATACGTTATGTGCAGGTTATAATATAAATTAATTGTTTTTCAGCCCTTGAAGATGCATTTTGAGAACAAACTCGTTCTCGGTTTGTGGTTATTTGATGGTAATTTGTCAGTAAATGCGAGCGACTGTAGGAAGGAATAGAAATGCAGCAGGAGTGGAAGTGTGTGTAGCATTCAGAACTACATAATGTACTTGTGGAGAGCTATAGGGTCAGAGGAAGATCGTGGGATACAAGGTCGGCAGCTGTCAATCAGGGAATTCGGGACAACCATTGTATTGCTATACAAAGCGGCAAAATACTGTTTGGTGCTTCAGCTCTAAGAGTACTTGACGTTAAGAGCTGATTATCAAGTACCCACACACTAACACAACACAGAAACCTTGTATCTTAAATATTATTATTTCAAATTTTAAACACTTTGGAATAGAACTTAAAAAATCTGATGTGTTCCAATCACATGCTTTCTCTACATCTCTGCAACAAATTATTATTAAAAAACTTATGCTTCTATTTACTTAATGCTCATCGAGAAAATATTAGCAGAAATAGTCCTATTACTTGCTTCCTTGTAAGTAGAAGCGAAATAAGGGAGTACCATAGGTTAAAGTGATAGTCAAAAGCTGGTTGCTATGTGACTGAAGTTTCTTTGTTTGTAGAGACAGGAGTTGACAAATTCCTGTGTGAGAAAAGTTAAGTTTTTCAAAGCTGAATCCAAAAAAAAAGGAATATCTCAAAAACGATCAACTCCATGAAAAATTGTATACAACATAAATTGTGTGTTTTAATGTGCTCTAAATTTCTTGTGTTGTAAGTTTTTGTCCATCTCTTACGGTTTAGGAGTTATTCAAAATGTCGTAAAGTTCATCCAGAATAAGTTGTCTTCAGAGGCTATTCCCAGAAAATTCAAAATATCCATTTTATTTGTCAGGTTAATGTCTTTAATATACGATATTTTAATCAAAATTGTTAGACCCATTTTTAACAAAATAAAAAAAATCGAAAAAAGTTCCATGTAAAGGGTGGTTTGAGGTGGGGGGATTTTTCTCAAAATCTTCGTGTCGCATCCCTGAAACATACTAAACTTAAATACCAATTTAGTATGTTACCGACTTTTCCTTTTTGAGTTATCGTGTACACAGACACACGGACACACACACACACACACACACACACACACACAGACCTTTTTCTGATTTTTTTTTTTGTGTTATAGGGGACCCTAAAACATATATTTCCGGTGAAATCTCGGTATCGATTTTTGGGTGGAGTGCAATACGTTCTCTATACACTATGTACATAGTACGTATTGAGAAAGTAAAAATCAAACTGTACTAAAGCTGTCTTTACTTACATTTAGAGTGATTTAAAATAAAATTGGTGCGCTAAGTTTAATTTTATGAGTTTTTAACAACCTCTAATTGGGCAAATCAATCGGACGGATTCTTTTATTGTTTCATCTATTACTTACTGGTGACAAGAAAGTAAATAATACATTCAACCCAAAACTTTAATACCAAGGGTAATCTGAAGAAGTGCATTTTGAGGTCTCCTAAAGAAAGAAAGGAAATGCATAATTTAGTAAAGACTCCTGTGTGTGTGTGTGTGTGTGTGTGTGTGAGAGAGAGAGAGAGAGAGAGAGAGAGATAAAACACGAAAGGATGATATATAACAAACCTAAGCTTAAGTAAGCGCTTAAAAGCATACAAGGCGCAAATTTTCGAACAGTTTCCTCAAGCTACCTTTCAACATGGATAGGTATTTAGTTAATGTTTAATTTATAAAAAATACTCAAATCAGTTTTATTAGATGCTGTACCCAAGTTTACAAATGTTAAATAAAACATATACCCGCATCTATATACCCGTTAATCTTTTTATTATTATTTTTAGTCGTATTGATTGATTTTTAATTATATCTCTTAGAAAACAGTTTTTTCTTATAGAGTAAAACAGTCAATTCATTTTCTTCCTCCTGGTGATTTAGCATTCTTCCCTTGCGTTATGAAATTGCACGTGAAAAGTTTGTTCTGTCACCTCCATTTCTCCTGTGTTTGCCTTCCTCACTCTTGAAAACTGATAGTGAAGCTGCTTTTCTTGGGATGTCAATAAACATTATAATGCAAGGTTTAATGGTGAATACATTTCTTTCTTTTTCATATACTTGTAATGACTCTTAAAGTTCCCCGTGATAACAGACTTACGACCACGAATAATAGTAACGTAATTTGGTATATAACTTCTTGTAAGTAGCAAAGCGTCTCGAAACATTATACATTTTCGTTAATAACACTTTTTAACGGTTTTCCTTGGTTGCTAGCCGATGCTGGGTCGGGTAACTTGATCTACGAATCCTTTCATTACATTCCATTTTCTTTTCCTTCAACGACATATCAGCCATTTTGTTGATCACCCCCTACTGTATTTTGTAACAAAACTCCTTTTCTCCAACTCAATTTTTGAAGCCCGCCTGGGTGGTGTGGTGGTAGCGTGTGTGGCTCACATTCAAAAGGTCGTGAGTTTGAATCTCGCTTAGGGTGAGTTACTCGGATAAGGTTTTTTTCTGGATTTCCCCTTATCCTGAAAAGACGAATGTCGGATAATTTTAAGCTCCATGGACCCCGAGATCATTTGAGCATCATTTCACCAATTTAATTCATCGTCCGATATGACCAACCAGGTTAAAGGGCGTTAAGCTACCCCAAAAAAAAAAATATCCACAAATTGAATACAGTCTGCTCACAAATAGCTTTCTTTCGTAACAGTTCTGCATGCGAAGTATTCCCGGTGCAAACTGCACACTCGGCAGGCTTCGTCGCCCCTTTTTGTATCTGTTTGTTATGTCACTGGAAATGTCCAGAAACCACCGCTGGTATTCACAAGCCGAAAGAATGTGTCCACACAATCACAGCTGCGATGTCCAAAGCCGGCCGTACACACATGTTCGGCCGCAAGGCTCTCTGTTGCAGCTTACTAGAACCTGGAAAAATCAACTGGATAATTTTAGCCTTGATTTCATGTTTTCTTGTATGAGTCAACAAAGACAAAAAGAACAACCATTTAGTATTATCCACTTTTGGAATTTAAGAATAGAAGATTTTGTAGGCTATTTTCAATATACAGCAAATTGAAGATTGCATTTAATCAATGTTAAGAAGAAACCGAAATTTTTATATGTATTGTGTCAGCTAATTGAATTCTTTGCCTTGCGCTCTCAAATACAGCTTAATCTAAGCATGAAGTTTGGTGTTTATCCGACTTAACGTTTTGAATTGTGTGTTCGGACAGACTTAATGAACAAAACACATGCGTGCTTGCACGTATATCCACCATGGATTCAGATATAGGTATATTTTTCAAAAAAACATTCTTTTTAATTTCGATGAACCTCAAACTTGTGTTTCCAGTGAAAGCTCAATATTGGATTTTAAGGGAAAGTGCAGTAAAGCCCTAACCAGAATTACAGCGGATTCCTCATTTCCTATGAAGATCTTGTAAGTGACGTTAGTATTAAGATTAGAAGAAAGAGATGTGCTCGGCTCTATCTATTCTCGGTTGGGATGAGTTGTACAGATACAACCTTCTCTGGGTTTTCTCCTTAAACCTTGGCGAATGTAACTCTTAACTCAGTGGGCCCCAAGTTCATATCCACGGTTGTTAATAGGCGTATTAAACTCCAGTTCATCCTTCCAGTGCTCGAAATAGCTTCGCTTGAGTAAGATTCTTACACAGAGCATCTGGACTTTTATACGCCTAGTAAAGTACTCAATGCTAACCTACAAGGACAAGCCAAACCTTTTTATCCCTTAGGACAAAATATTCCTATGCCCCTTCTCCGCCCTCCCTAATTTTATTTAATTTTACATCGCATTCTTCTGAAAGCGATACGTCAGGGTTTTCAAGTGTTTTTTTTTTTTTTTTCCTCTTGTCTTTTTGTTTGGTGATTTCTTTTGGGAGAAGCATAAATATTTTGCAGTAAATTTGAATATGCACAGTTACAAATGTAATGGACCTCCTTAGAAATGACTGTGATGAACGTGTTTGACCAACGTGCGATTGTTATTATCTGGACATTTCACATTTTGGAATGTTAAATAAAATGAAATAAATTACCAATACAGCTGATTGAAACTTACTATCTATTTGAAAATCATATTCATCCGGGCAAAATGTGAGCGCCAAGTCTGCTGCTCTGTTAGCGTCTAATTCTTTTTCTCGTTTTGTTTTTCTCTATTTCTCTTCCCCCCCCCCTCCCTTTTCATTGAGACTGTTTTGGCATGTCTTTGAACAGTAGTACAGAACTAACAAATGTGAACCACAAAAAAGAAGACATAGAGAAAGAAGGAAAGAAAAAAAAAAACAAGCAAAATAATGTGATTATCAAAAACTGCTTCAAATAGTTTAACTTTGAAAACAAATGATAAGAACAAGTCAGAAGCACATAAAGTCGCACTTGCATGGTGTTTCGCGCCATTTGTATGGGAAACCTGCTATACTTCACCACGACCAACTACGTTTAATGAAGAACAGACATCACATGTTGGATGAGACTGTGCTGTGCCTTTAAATAAAATTGCGGTTCATTTTTGAAAGAAACAATCGATTACATTTCTTATATAAAACAATTGGAGTATCAGCTATGCGATATTGTTTCTTCAACGACAATGTACTTTCTTATTAGAAATCTAACGTAACCAATGGGAATGGCCTATTGCCAAACATCAATGTTCTGATGTATGTATTACAGTGGCTTCTGGTAAGCCTTGATGCCTTTGTAGTAATGTCGTCAATCCTTGTTTTCCGCCTATGTTACTTAAAATGTGACGTCCTTTATTTTTGTTTAAAAAATCTGATGCATTTCATTCACATGACTTTCTCTACACCTCTGCAACAAATTATTGTTAAGACAGCCTATGCTTACTTCATGCTAATTAAAAAAAAAACAGAAATAGTCTTATTACTTATTTCCTTGTAAGTAGAAGCGAAATAAGGGAGTACCATAGGTTAAAGTGAAAATCAAAAGCTGGTTGCTATGTTACTGAAGTTCCTTTGTTTGTGTGGACAGGAGTAAACAAATTCCTGAATAAGAAAAATATGAGTTTTTTAAAGTTGAAACCAATAACAAGGAATATCTCAAAAACGAAAAAAATGCAAATTACTTAAATTGTGTATTTTAACATGCTGTACATTTTTTGTGTAGTAAGTTTTTGTCCATCTCTTACGGTTTAGCAGTTATGCAAAATTACGTAAAATTCATCCAGAATAAAGTAATCTTCAGAGGCTATTCCTAGAAAATTCAAGATATATATTTTATTTGTCAGGTAAACTTCTTTAATATACAATATTTTAATCAAAATCGTTAGAGCCATTTTAAGAAAATAAATATTTTCGAAAAAAGTTCAATGTGAAAGCTAGTTTGGGGTGGGGAGATGTTTATCAAAATCTTCGTGTCGCATCCCTGGAATATACTAAACTTAAATACCAAGCTTTTCGTTTTTGACCTATCGTGTTCACAGACACACGGACCTTTTTCTGAAAATGATTTTTTGTTTACAGGGGGCCCTAAAACATATATTTCCAGTGAAATTTCGGTATCGAATTTTTGGGTGGAGTGCAATAACTTCTCTATACACTATGTAAAAAGTAAAAATGTATAAGAACCAATTTTTTTAAATTTAGTGACGATTGATGTGCATTGTGCACCTGCGTACTTGTGGTTTTGCCATTACGTATGTTCCTAAACACCTGGACTTCATGAACAGTAGAAGACGAAGAAGAAGGTATCTGCGCATGGTGAACCATGTTGACGTAATGAGAGGATTTTATGTGTGCTTAAATGTTTCTTGTTCTATTCCTCAGTTAAAGATTCGCTGAATGTTCTTTATAGGGAAAGGAGGCTTTCAAAATGAAGTGGTAGGTAGCCTTGCCCCTAACTGCTTTGTCCCCAGCGATGGTCTATTTACCTTTACTTTGCTATATTTCCCTTTGGGGGGTGAACGCGTTTGTTTGGTCAGACTGCCACCGCTTCCACTTATACTAAATGTGGTTCATCATCTCCAGCATTTCAACTCAACATAAAGCATTTCAGCCTGAACATTCTCTCATTTATGATAATGCCCTCGCAAAAGATCAGTTCCATGTGATCATGCAAAGGTAGAACAGTGCACGGTGAGGGAAATTTGTGGCCAGATAGCAAATTTACATTTCTGATATTCATTTTTAATTGTTTTAATTATTTTACCATCCTCTCGAGTAAAAATTACAGGTATAAATTGTATAGAACCTGAAAAAACAGTTATTCCGTAACATTTAAATAACTTATAATAATAATTGAAGCTATACTTAAATATATTGGAGGATTAATAAACATTAAATATTTGAGGATTTTATAGAACCTTTGTTTTGTTAATTTAGTAATTTAAATTATTTAGTGTTTTCTTTAATTTATATAAATGATTTTATCAATTTAATTCATTGTAATCTGAAATTAATAATATTGTTTTAATTAATTGTATTAATATATAAATTAAGTAAATGTAAGCGATTTTATAAACTTTTATGTATATAGAAATATATAATTATTAGAATAATTTTGGACTAATAGAGGAGAGGAGAGGAAACAGTAGCTCCATTTTAAACTGAATCGTTTCCGTGAATGCAGCGTCTATATGCACTCTTATTAACAGAACAACGCCTTTTAAGATTCGTCACCAATTTTTATTTTAGTTATTGCAGCCTCTAGAAAATCGTCAATACTTCAAATAGTTTAAGTTTAAATTATTGCCACTTGCAACTAATAACCGATGTTAAAATGTTTAAGTTATTTACAGCGATGCAACGAAAATATTATTGCAACAATAATTTGTTGCAAAATTTCACATATCTTTATGAATAAACAAAAACGAGAGGACTAATTTCGCAATTCACAGTTCATTGCACCATCAGCCCAACTTCTTGTTGTTTGTTTATGTCGTTATGCTACTATAGGTGATGGATGATGTACTGCGGTATTGCCAACTTTATCAGATGGTGTAATGAATGTTTCAAATTGGGGTTTCAACGAGAAGCAAATTACTTTATGAATAAAGGTTTAAAAAGCTGAATTGAGTTTATTCATAAAGGTAAGTGAAGTTTAGTTACAAATTAATTGTTATATTGATAATATTGATACACATAAAATGCTACAATTGTAACGAAATAGTTGAATTCTCGAAAAGAGCAAAATAGGACAAGTGGCTCAGTTTTGGTGTAATGCTATATTAGGTTTCAAACTATTATTTTAAGGTACTGTGTAAACAAACTCCAGTGCATACTGACATGCTAGTATTACTCCACTTTAAAGTACAAGTGCTCACAGCTTCAGCTTACAAAGCTATCTAGGTGACGTGCAATGAGCCCTGAGAGGTTTATTTACTACGCAGACTACAATCGTTTAATCACAGGATAATAGACCTCAATTCCTTCGTAGCACGCTTAGCAGACCAAGCTGAACTTTCTGATTTGAAGATGCATTTCCAAACGGTATTTCTTGCTCTATTCAATATCCCACCCACATTAGCATCGGTGTACATTCAGGCACGTATTGCATTGTAACATATCATCTTTTATGATGTGCCATATACTAAATCTATCGACGGTAGATACAGCTGATACAAACAAAGGAGACAATCTCTGAAGATGAATTCATGGATAAACATAGGAAAACTCAACAACTCTATTCCGCCAGGAAGGTATATGATAGTATTTGGCTTTCAGCATTCGCTCAGAAAGGTTTTCTGTGAAGGAATTTTCGATTTTGATATCCTCGGGCTTAAATATTTGTTGCGTCTGTTTGTAAAGGCTTTTCCAATAATGCTTTGTTTTATCTGATATTCCTCACACGTTAACTGATATTTCTCGGGGTCATTCGAATGTTTTCGATGGGCTTGAGGATCTGGATTGTCGTGTTCAAGTTGTGGAGGTAATGTGTGCTATCAGAAGATAAAAACAATTCGTAGAACTGCTTTAAATAATAGTGATTCCATAACCACAGGCCTCTTGAAATTTACTTGAATATTCCTTGGTATTCCCAACATCAGAGGAAGCTTATCACTTGACTTCCCGTCGCTGCGACCCGTATGTAGTCGCAGAATGGCTATCCTATAGTATTAGAAGTTTCTTCTAATGCAGATGTGCGCAGCATCCGTGATTAAGGCCATTAGTTTTAGACAAACAAGAGACAGTTTTCCTCGGAACTGGTTATACGCGTTTCTAGGGATATATAGACTCGAGTCTGACAGTTGAACAGTATGTCTATTATTGCAGTTCGGACAGGTACGGGGGTGAGATTCCTTTTATACGCTTTGGGGATTGTGCATGCTTGAAAAGAGCAGCAGCTTTACCATGAGGGGTGGGGGGAGCAAGCAGGAGAAGGGGGTCATTTTGCAGGGGCCTCGCTCCTTCTTTTTTCTTCCAAGCGTTTTTTACGCATCCATGAAAAGAACACGAATCAAGTGCTTATGCATGCTCTAGGCTTATTGAGCAATAGCGCGATCATGGGGTCTTTATGTTCCAAGTGACATGCTGCTCTTCATAGTTTTCATGTCGAAAATAAACAAGTGACATAAATATGCGCTTTCAAGGTTTAAATCTCTTTCAGAACCTAAACTGCTTCGTTGATACGTTTTATTCTACATATTTTATTGCATATTCTTACTACAAAGATTTTGTGTAAATGCAATTGGTTTTGAAGGGCATGAAGTATCAAATTATGCATTGCCTATGACCAAAAGTAGTGTAAATAAAGTCTTTTTAAACATCGAGATGCCTCGCTTCTAAAACCTCGTCTTTTTCTAAATTACATTTTAAGAAATTATATGGTCTTTTTTCAAAATAGAACTGCGTACATATTCCCAATGCACCACTGAATATTTTGAAGTTATCGATTCCTACTATAAAAAATAATAATCTTCATATTGCAAAATATTGTTTCTTAATGTTTTCCTCCGAATGTCTTTCCAACCATAGTTTAATATTCCAAATACTGTGATGAATCTCAGAAACATAACTAATGGATGCTTTTGCTAATACAGTAGTTTATTTTTTATTTCTTTTTTTTTATTCTGAGCCTATTTATATTTCCAGGCATTATTTATGGTATAATGAATATCACGCAATAAAGTATGTCTTGAAAAGTGTGAAACATTTGAATAGAATATAGTAAGAAACATACAACAGTTGTTGCAATACTCTCATCTAACATTAACAAAAGTTGGGGCTCAATGAATGTTAAATTGTTACAGTTTATTAGCCCATTTTGTTTAGTCGTACATGTGTCGATTATTGTCAATGACCGGAAGTGTGAGATAACCGGAAAACAAATGATAAGCTATTAGTTTTACTTTTCTTAACTGCTAACTTACAGCAAGTAGCGAGGTATTGTACTCCACTCAGAAATTCGGTGTCGATATATCACTGTGATATTAGCATTTTTACTTTCTCTACACGTTTTCTAGTTTATAGAGAAGGTATTGTGTTCCGCCCAAAAACTCGATGTCGAGATTTCACCGTAAATATGTTTTGAAGTCCCCTGATTCAGAAAAAAAACATTTTAGTGTGCCTTTGGGCAGCATAGCTCAAAAACCAAAAGACATTTAAATATCAAACTTGGTATTTAAGTTTAGATCTTCCAAGGATGCGACACGAAGATTTTCAAGAAAATCTCCCCACCTCCAAGTACCCTTTACATGGAAAAATATTTGAATGTGTGTTTTTTCTCAAAAATAGCTCTTAACTTTTGATTAAAATACCGTGTGTTAGAGATATTTACACCAAAAATAAAATGTATGTCTTGAATTTCCTGGGAATAACTTCGGATTCATTCTGGATGAATTTTTCTAAATTTTGCATTACTGGTAAACCGTAAGAAATTTACAAAAATTTACCGCACAAAAAATGAAGATTCCTTTAAAACAAACGATTTATGTCATGTACTTTATTGCTGTAGCGTTGACGATTTCTGAGATATTCCTGGTTGTTGGTTTCAGTTTTAAATTACGTAAATATTCTCAAACGGAGTCATCTTTAGTTTCTCTTTTATTTTTCTGCTGGGAATGCAAAACGAACCGAACTCAGTCGTTAACATGGCGATCGGCTTTTAAAAAAAATGACTGTCGCTTTAGCCTAGTGTATTTCCTTATTTCCCTTCTGCTTACAAGGAAGCAAGTATTAAGACCATTTCTGCTATGTTTACCTTGATTAGCATGCTGCAGATAAAGGAATATTTTTTTAAGAAAAGTTCTTTGCAGAACAGGTAGAGACTTTTTGAAAAAGGTACATGCTAATGTCTTTAATGTTTCACAGGGTTTCGTATTTTAAAGTTGGCATTTTAGTTCAGTACTTGAAACACTGAGAGACGAAGATTTTCAAGAAACTCTCGCCACTCCTTTACATGTTTGGTTTTTACTTTCTCTATACGTACTGTGTACATATTGTATAGAGAAGGTATTGCACTCCACCCAACAATTCGGTACCGAGATTTCACCAGAAATATATATTTTAGGACACCTTGTATCAAAAAAAAAAAAACATTTTCAGAAAAAGGTCCGCGTGTGTGTGTGTCTGTGAACACGATAACTCAAAAACTAACAGTCGGTAAAATACCAAACTTGGTATTTAAGTTTAGTATCTTCCAGGGATTTAGAAGATTTTGAGAAAAATCCTTCCACCCCAAACTACCCTTTACATAGAATTTTTTCGAACACTTTGATTTTCTCAAAAATGGCTGTAACGATTTTGATTAAAATATCGTATATTAAAGATATTTACTTGACAAATAAAATGTATATCTTGAATTTTCTGGGAATAGTCTCTGAAGACTACTTTATTCTGAATGAATTTTGTGGAATTTTGCATAATTGGCAAACTGTAAGAGATAAGACAAAAACTTACTACTCAAAACATATAGAGTACGATAAAACACACACTTTATGTCATATACATTTTTTGAGGAGTTGATCGTTTTTCTTTAGATATTCCTTGTTATTGATTTCAGCTTCAAAAACTTACTTTTTTTATATAGGAATTTGTCAACACAAATATAGGAACTTCGGTCACATAGCAACCACCTTTTGACTAATACTTTAACCCTTATTTCGCTTCTACTTACAAGGAAGCAAGTAATTAGACTATATCTGTTTTGTTTTTTTTTCCTTCTCAATTAGCATGAAGTAAATAGAAGCATAAGTTTTTTAAGAATAATTTCTTGCAGAGAGTAACAGTAATTCATGTGAATGGAAAACATCAGATTTTTCGATATTTGTTGTTTTCTCAAAAACGGGTTTTAACGTATTTGATTAAAATGCATTAAACATATTTACAGGCTAATTAAAATGTATACCTTGAATTCACTTGAAATAGGCGGAAGGAATTTTGTGCTACTCGTTTGCGGTACAAATGCAGAGGAAACTCCCGGGGAGACATGACAGAACGTATTACGACACCATTCCCAGTGTCTGTAGAAAGGAAACGCAGGAGTAGATTGACGGGTTCGGAAGCAAGTCAAAATGCAAATTAAACCATTGTGCGTCGTTTAGTTTATTTGGTGGTATGTTATGTTGAGTATTAGTCGGGGCCCTACAACTGCAATCTTTATTATAATGGTGTAGAACTGGTAAACATGCGGTAGACAAAAGCTCACTTCAAAAAAAAAATGTAGGTATCTTTAAAGACAGTTATTTTAAATATTTTTCTAGTGACATTTCGAGATACCGGTTTTTATTAGTGGTTCGATTTTTTTTTTCTTATTCCATTTATATTCTGCCTCTGGCGGCATTTGCCCGTTAGAAGTTAGGAGCCAATTGCTTATCGACAATGTGTTAACTCATGTACTGGTGTTGGGTTTCTATTATCTTTATTTTATTCATTAGATCACACATTCACACCTCCAGATTTTATAGATGGTAGAGAATGATCTGGACTAGAGGAAATCCCTATCCCCATCCGAGAATAGAACACGGGACCCCTCGCACAGTAGGTCGGTGCTCTTCTGATGAGCTACGGGGCCCCCTAATGTAGCTTAAGGTCCTTAACCTGTTGCCCATATCGGACGGTGAAATGTTGCTCAAATGATCTCGGGGTCCATTGAGCTTAAAGCTACTCGACATTCGTCTTCTCAGGAGTGTCCGAGTGACTGAGCCTCTTGAATGTGAGGCAGACACTACTGAGCGAGCCGAATCGATTTGTTCAGTATTTTATTCTTTTAAAAGCAGTCACTTTTAGTTGCTTCCTGTGATTCCACTCAAAGAAAGTGCAATTTTAAGACCAGATCCCGTTCTTAAACACTCGCAGTAGCAAACTGGCTAATTCTGAAGAGGTTTATCACAACCAATGTGAGGCAGATTAATAAGTTATCGTAATAAGAGACTTTATATAAAACTTTCGTAGGAACAATTTGTGCAGGCACCAAACGATAAAGGGTAGAACAAGTTGTGTGCGTGTAACACATCAGATTTTTAATTTCTTTTTTGGGATATTAGTGCTCTCTTCATCAGGACATAAATACAATTCTCAGTTATTCTTACAGACGCTGGGAACAATCCCAGCTAAAGAAAAGTTCCTTTCCTGCAGCTGGGGATCGAACTTGGCAACTTTGATGTTGGAAGCATGTTAACACCAATCTTTCTCTCTTTCATGTTTCATTAAAGAGAACACAAATTAAAGACCTCACATACCGACCGACTTTAAAAAGATTTGACTGTCGCTTTAGCCTGCTTCTTACGTTATAAGGAAACGTAGTGCCCGCCTCTGCTGTGGGGTCTGCCTCACATTCAAGAGATCGCGAGCTCGAGTCTCGATAAGGATTTTCCGGCGTTTTCCCTTATTCTGAGAAGGCGAATTGTAAGCTCCATTGACCCCGCGATCATTTGAGCATCGTTTCACCGATTTCATTGTTCTTCCGATATGACCAACCAGATAAAAAGACAAACTAAAAACAAAGAAATGCGTAATGAATGTTTTACAAAGAAGTTAGAGAAAATAATAAGCGTTTGTACGCATGCTTTATTTGGATTCTTCTTTAGAAAATGGATGAAATTGTTTTTAAGAAATTCAATTTTATTTCATTTCTGTACTTTTATATTTTCTTCAACTTGTTTTTAAGAAGGTTGCACGTTAATCATGCATAGCTGAAGGAGATTCCGTCGCGAACTGCGTCACTTGCAAGAATCGGAAGGGAATGGCTACAAACGCTCTCGATTCGGAAAAGATGCCGGTGAATTGGAAACTGAAGAGTCTGAGGAGAGAGAAAAAAGGTGTCTTGGAATTTACTTCATTTTAAATATACTTTTTTCATTTGATCGATCAGGTGACCCAACTTCATATGGTTTTTTTTTCTTTTTACTTGCTATACACATTATGTACATAGTGTATAGAGAAGGTATTGTAATGCACCCAAAAATTCGATACCGAGATTTCACCAGAAATATATTGAGACCCCCTAATAAATAAATATATATATATTTTTTTTTTTTTAATTTCGCTACAGTACTATGTACATAGTGTATAGAGGAGAAAGTATTGCAGTCCACCAAAAACTTCGATACCGAAATTTCACCGGAAATAGATGTTTTAGGGTACCCTGTACCCAAAAAAAAGTATTTTCAGAAAAAGGTCCGTGTGTGTCCATGTCTGTGAACACGATAACTCAAAAACGAAAAGTCGATAAAATACCAAACTTGGTATTTAAGTTAAGTATCTTCCAGGGATGCAACACGAAGATTTTGAGAAAAATTCCCCCACCCCAAACTAACCTTTACATGGAACTGTTTTTTTATCTTGAAAATTTTGATTTTCTCAAAAATGGTCCTAACGATTTTGATTAAACTATCGTATATTAAAGATATTTATTTACATGAAAAATTAAATGAAATTTTGAAGTTTTTGGGAATAGTCTCTGAAGACTACTTTATTCTGAGTGAATTTTACGGAATTTTGCATAACTACTAAACCGTAAGAGATGGACAAAAACTTACCACACAACAAATGTAGAGCACATTAAAACACACAAATTATGTTTTGCACACTTTTTACGTGGAGTGGATCGTTGTTGAGATATTCCTTGTTTTTGGTTTCTGCTTTGAAAAACTTAACTTTTCTCATACAGGAATTAGTCAACTCCTGTCCATACAAATAAAGGAACTTCAGTCACATAGCAACCAGCTTTTGACTATCACTTTAACCTATGGTAGTCCCCTATTTCGCTACTACTTACAAGGAAACAAGTAATAAGACTATTTCTGCTAATTTTTCTCGATTAACATGAAGTAAATATGTGGAAGCATAAGCTTTTTAACAATACTTTGTTGCAGATATGTAGAGAAAGTCATCTGAATGGAGCACATCAGATTTTTAGAATAATGTCCATGTGTGTGTGTGTGTGTGTGTGTGTGTGTGTGTGTGTGTGTGTGTGTGTGTGTGTGTCTGTGGGCAGCATAGCTAAAAAACGAAAAGACCATTAAAAACCAAACTTGGTATTTGGGCTTGGTATCTTCCAAGGACGCGACACGAAGATTTTCAAGAAAATCCCCCCACCCCCAACTACCATTTACATAGAACTTTTCCCAAAATGACTCTTAACGATTTTGATTAAAATGCCATATATTTAAGATATTTATTTACACGACAAATAAAATGTATATCTTTAATTTTCTGGGAATAGCCACTGAAGACTACTTTATTCTGGATGAATTTTACATAACTGCTAAACCATAAGAGATGGACAAAAAATTATCACACAGAAAATGTAGAGGATATAGAAAACACAATTATTGTCTTATACATTTTCTTCGTGGAGTTTCTCGTTTTTAAGATATTCCTTGTTTTTAGTTTCAGCTGTGGAAAACTTATTTTTCTCATACAGGAATTTGTCAACTCCTGTCCATACAAATAAAGGAACTTCAATCACACAGCAACCAGCTTTTGACTGTCACTTTAACCCTTATTTCGCTTCTACATACAAGGAAGCAATCTATTTCTGCTAATTTTTTCTCAATTAGCATGAAGTAAATAGAAGCAAAAGCTTTTTAACAATAATTTGTTGCAGAGATGTAGGGAAAGTCATGTGAATGGAACACATCAGATTTTTTCTTCTGGGAGCTATGCAATCTAAATACCTTGCTGGTTTCGTATATTTCAAAACAAAATTAGCTCTAAGAATGATGCAATGGATAGCTTCGAGTTATTGTTTACACGAACTGTGCCGAGTCTTTGATTGCATAATTAAATTCTGCCCTAAGTTTCGCTGTCACGTCCAAGACGACCTACACGCTGCGAAAGATTATGTAGACTCTTAGTCTGGAAAGCTTTTGCACCCGTGGCTTTTAAGGAATGATAAAATCAATAATTACGTGCATGGGCGATGTGGTGTCAAAGAGAATTAAAAATGTTACAGCATTCTTGTAAAATTATGCTGGTGCAACATTAAATTATGGACAACTGAACTGGATACCATGAAAATGTTCAAAGGTTAGATATTTTCAGGAAGTGTAAGCATGAAAAAGGTTTCAACGCTTAACTTTAAATAAAATTTCAGGTAGAATTTCGGAATAATGAGGAAATGTTTAAAGAATCAAGTAAACCTATTAAAACAATACAAGCAAGGAAAATATTCCTTCAGAAGCTATAACTTGCACTAATATTCTTAATATGTTCTAAAAGATTAATGCCATCATTTCTTATTTTACAATTCAGAATGCCTATAAAATATAGGAATAAAGTAGACATGAATGCTTATTGAATCGTTAATGCAGAAAACAGTTAAACATCTATCCTCTCTGGGGGGAAAGACAACAATTATGTTGTACTTTAAATTCTTAAGTAACAATAACACTGTGCATTTCCTTAGTCTGCTTGATTACTTCAGCGAACATTTTTTTTCAGAGCTGTTCACAAAATTATGTTGAACCTACATACTGGTCACTTTTCGAACTGTAATTACGCGAATGTTCCTAAGTTTTATTTTTATTGGTGTACAACATTACAGAGTAAGTCCTGAGAGGGAAGAGCCGTGATCCAGAGACTAGATGTTTACAACATTACAGAGTAAGTCCTGAGAGGGAAGAGCCGTGATCCAGAGACTAGATGTTTACAACATTACAGAGTAAGTCCTGAGAGGGAAGAGCTGTGATCCAGAGACTAGATGTTTACAACATTACAGAGTAAGTCCTGAGAGGGAAGAGCCGTGATCCAGAGACTAGATGTTTACAACATTACAGAGTAAGTCCTGAGAGGGAAGAGCCGTGATCCAGAGACTAGATGTTTACAACATTACAGAGTAAGTCCTGAGAGGGAAGAGCCGTGATCCAGAGACTAGATGTTTACAACATTACAGAGTAAGTCCTGAGAGGGAAGAGCCGTGATCCAGAGACTAGATGTTTACAACATTACAGAGTAAGTCCTGAGAGGGAAGAGCTGTGATCCAGAGACTAGATGTTTACAACATTACAGAGTAAGTCCTGAGAGGGAAGAGCTGTGATCCAGAGACTAGATGTTTACAACATTACAGAGTAAGTCCTGAGAGGGAAGAGCCGTGATCCAGAGACTAGATGTTTACAACATTACAGAGTAAGTCCTGAGAGGGAAGAGCCGTGATCCAGAGACTAGATGTTTACAACATTACAGAGTAAGTCCTGAGAGGGAAGAGCCGTGATCCAGAGACTAGATGTTTACAACATTACAGAGTAAGTCCTGAGAGGGAAGAGCCGTGATCCAGAGACTAGATGTTTACAACATTACAGAGTAAGTCCTGAGAGGGAAGAGCCGTGATCCAGAGACTAGATGTTTACATTACAGAGTAAGTCCTGAGAGGGAAGAGACTAGATGTTTACATTTTCTGGCAGTGGTCACAAAACATGTAATCTATCTCCTTCTAATGATTTGAGAAGTTTTGCTTCCACCCACATTCAAGATAATGTTCTGTTATCACTCGCCCGGAGGCGTCGGGTATCATTCCCAGAGTGTGGAAGTTTGTGAGAGTGAATGTGCGTGTGTGTGTGTGTGTGTGTGTGTGAAGAAAAGAAAATGGTTGAAAATCAAACGTTCAAGAACGTACAATCAAAGCCCCCGATATGAATTATAGATGTTAAAGATAAATAATTATCCTTATTTAGTTGAAATTAAGTAAGAAGCAAATTAATTGTAATCAGTTTCGACCCTCTAAATAAATGAAACCGTTTTTAAAAAATCTATTGTCCGTGAATGTCATTTGGCATCTTCGCCTAAACAGCGGTTTTTGTGATGGGAACTTTGCTGGACAGAACACCTCCAGTCGCACGATCATTAGGGTGTTGTGCAGTGGAGGCAATATGCACATTATTATATTTCGTTTCAGTTAGTTCATAAGGCTCACTAGAAGTACAAAGGTGACAGTTTTCAGCTTTAGACAAAATATGGGAAGTATACAGTGGAGGCGCCGGTTTAAATGAGACCCTTGAAGGAAATTTCTCAGCCCAAATGCAACATTTTAAAATATTATTTATATTGGTATTATACAAAATTAGATTTAACCATACGAAATAATTGTCTAGATAATGCTCAGGTTTGACAAATTTAAAGAACAATGGTATAAAATAACGAATGTTAAATATTTGATTTAGCGTTGTATTTCTCTATATATATTGCTTATCTATTGTAAAAAAAAAAAAAAAAAAAAAAAAAAAAAAAACTAGTTTGGATTTACGGTCCTGTAAAAATAAAAATAACTCGCTTTTGTATGTATATATGAGTATTAACCGATTAGCTGACCATAGGCTTGTCTTCCCTGATTCTATGGAAGCGTTGTTAATGAACTTCGCCCGGCTGCGCACAATCCCAGTGAAGAGTAAGGGTAAAAAGTACAGAGAGAAAAAATGTATAGTTTAATAAGTTATCTCGTTTAGTGCTTTGTAAACGCAAATACCATTAGTGAATTTTACTTTATAAATCATATGGTATGGGCCCCCACTAGCGCTTTGCTATAGAATGGAGCACTTTATTGAGAATTTTTTGTTTGTTTGTTCTATTTATTGCCCACCTTTAACTGCACTGTCGTATCGACGGCCGTTTACAATGAAATTCATTGTGTACTATTGTCATTGAATTTCTGTTTTTCTTTGGGTTTTATTCGTTTGTTCATACACTCATTCATACTTCCAGACTCTGCGAACGATGAGGCGTAACTTTGGCTAATTAAAAATTCCAACTCCCAACCGGGATTCAAACCCCGGACCCCGTGCTCTGAGGATTTGAAATTGGAAAATCTCTGGTGATTTAGGCAATTAAGTTATAAACCAGGTAGCAAATAGCTTTTAAGGAAACATGTATGATGTAGCTTTGTCACAAAAACCGATTTCCGTCAAGAATATACCACATTGTTGCAATAAGTATTCACGTATACTTTGTTTCTATGAAATGTATCGTACATCCTTAGAATCACTTGAGCACATTTCATGAATACTTCACGTGGGATTCATATAACCTTGTTGTGTTTATTTTGTATAACACGTTCTCCAGTCTAGCGATGTTCATCTTCGGTCTGACGAAGAAAACAAATGTGATTATCTGTGTACGAGGGATTACTTTGCAGGTGATTAACCACACACAAAGCTGTCTTAAGGTACAATGGGGAGGCAGGTAAAGCTTTACATCCGGTCGGCTGAAGAAGCGGGTGCATTTGTTACGTCATTTTCCTTCAAGCGGGAGGAAAGCATAATGTTGTTTTTAGCAGACAATGCCCCGTCGGTCTTTCCACAAAAACTCGCCTTTTGAAAAAGACTTCAGGTACAATACCACATTCCAAACACGCTCGCAAACATGCTAAAAGAGATACCATGTGCGCAGCCACTTTGAGCCATCTTCCGTCCATATATGTTCCTTCACAATGTGCATTGCCCTTAAATTCTGGGTACTATTGATATCCAGCATTTATCTGAAAATTGGAAAATTCCGACTACGACTTTCACATATAACAATTAACTTAACTTATATTTTACAAACATTTAATTTATAAACAAAAAGGCAGTAAATTTATACTAAGTGTTTTTCATGAATAGTTATTAATAAAATAACATCCTGTAGGATTCTTTAAAGGCCATTCTGAATTCTTTGCATTGTAGACAAAATTGTACACCTTAATTTAGATTGCTAATCGAAAGATCGGGCTACATTATCGAACAATATACACATAAAAGAACGGAAGACTCGATTGGGATTTTGTTAAATCAGTCGTGCCTGTAGTTCATCCGAAGTTTTCCGTGCCTTCATTTCTCGTGTTTCTTCCCTATGCATTACATTTCGCAAAAGTACTTAAACTCGCCCGTTAGCGGAACTACTGGATGTGTAATTCAGGTCAACACAGAATAAAACAGAGCCCAAGTCCATCTTCATAACAGTAAGTGGTTAAATTCTTGGTTTACAGTATATTGCTGATTTGAAGATCCGAATGTTCAGATTTGATACACATAGTGCATGTTCGGTTTTATTTCAGTTGGTTACGTTCTGCATTTATAAGGTTAGCAAAACATTCTTACTGATCGACCGTTTTCCAAAAATACCACCTTCGCGATAGTGAGGAAACTCGCTAGAAATACCAAGATGGCATTTATTGGTACTATTAAGACATGGAATCAAGCATAAATTGCAAGCTTTTATTTTGTGCACAAAAAAAAAAAACAACAAAGAATATAATAAAAACTCCTAAAACGGGCTAAACGGATTGTTGAATTCTATCAGTGTGGCAAAGAAATAGTTATTTATAAAGACAACTTTATGAGACTCCAACTCAGTATGCTACAACTATTATTCCAACTTGACCAAGTTTGCCAGAAGAGTAATAACACTAGAAATCTGACGTGTTCCATTCACATGGCTTGCTCTACATCTCTGAAACATTGTTGTTAAAAAGCTTATTTTTCTATCTAATCTTCTTCAATCGATAATCAAGATAAATATTAGCAGAAATGCTTTCTTTTAAGTAGAAGGGAAATAAGGGAATATACTAGACTAAAACGATAGTCAAATCTTTTAAAAGTTAGTTGCCATGTAGATGAAATCCGTCTCTTTGCATTGCCAGGAGTTGACAAATTCCCGTATGTGAAAAGTTTTAAGTATTTTAAAATTAAAATAAATAACAAGGAATATTTCAAAAACAGCCAACTCCACGAAAAATTTGTGTATGACATAATTTATATGTTCTAACGAGATCTACCTAATTTGTATAGCAAGTTTGGTCTATCTCTTACAGTTATTAGTTTGCAAAATTCATCCAGAATAAAGTAGTCTTCAGAGGCTATTCCCAGAAAATTGACGGTGTACATTTTATTTGTCAGTTAAGTATCTTTAATATACGGCATTTTAATCAAGATCATTAGAGCCATTTTTGAGAAAATAAAAATTTTCAAAAAAAATTCCATGTAAGATACTAAACTGTTATTCCAAGTTTGGTATTTTACCGACATTTCGTTTTAGTTATAGTGTAAGGAGAAGATATTGTAATGCACCCAAAAATTTGATACCGAGATTTCACCGGAAATACATGTTTTGAGTCTCCCTTAATAAAAAAAAAACATTTTTAGAAAAATGTCCGTGTGTCTGTCTGTCCGTCTGTCTATGTGTATGTGTGTGTCTGTAGGCAGCATAGCTCAAAAACTAAAAGTCCATTAAAAACCAAGCTGGGTATTTAGATTTGGTATCTTCCAAGGATGCGACACGAAGATTTTCAAGAAAATCCCCCCCACCCCCAACTACCCTTTATATGGAACGCTTTTCAAAATTTTTGATTTTCTCAAAAATGGCTCTAACGATTTTGATTAAAATATCGTATAATAAAGATATTTACCTGACAAATAAAATGTATATCTTCAATTTTCTGGGAATGGCCTCTGAAGATTACTTTATTCTCGATGAATTTTACGAAATTTTGCATAACTGCTAAACCGTAAGAGATGGAAAAAAAAAAAACTTATCCCACAAAAAAGCCAAAGCACGTTAAAACACACAATTTATGTTATGTACATTTTTTTCGTGGAATTGATCGTTTTTGAGACATTCCTTGTTATTGGATTCAGCTTTGAAAAACTCTTCTCATACCGGAATTGTCAACTCCTGTCCATACAAACAAGTCACATACCAACCAGCATTTGACTATCACTTTAACCTATGGTACTCCTTTATTTCGCTTCTACTTATAAGGAAGCAAGTAATAAGACTATTTCTGCTAATGTTTTACCGATTAGCATGAAGTAAATAGAAGCATAAGGTTTTTAATAATATTTTTTTTTTGCAGAGATGTAGAGAAAGTTATGTGAATGGAACATATCAAAATTTTTTTTTTACAAAGGACCATAAAACTTCTATTTCCGGGAAGTCTCGGTATCGAATTTTGGATAGAATGCAATACCTTCTTTTTACACTATGTACATAGTACGTAGAGAAAGTAAAAATGTGTCCCAAACTCAAGACACATTGTAGGACGGTGCGCCATGTTCGATTTGTAATCATTGCAGTAAATGACAAAGCCGATTTTACATAATGCGTTGGTGTAAATTAAAAACAAGCGCACTACGATGAAACACTATCCGTGTGGTATAATCGACAGTGGGTTACTATTAGTGCAGGGTTGCCGGATTCATTTTACACGCTAGAATTATTTTAAACATCGCAAAAATCATATTCATACAAATTTTCTTAGGGGGGTTGAAAATTTCTTAAGATTTGGTTTAGAATTTTGTTTGTGTTTTTTACATCATGCTTGTTACGAACAGACCATTGGGATCTTAGTTGCAATGAAAAACAAGAGTTATATCATAAGAAACCCACTAAAGCCATTTGTTTATTTATTTCAAGTTCACAACTGTAAAGTCATATCTGCAGGATTTCTCTTTGGAACAACTTGCTTGTCGGCAATGGTGTTACCTCGTGTAGTGTTATAGTTGGTTTCTGTTTCTATTTGGATTTTATTCGTTAGATTACACCACTCCCATCAATATTTCCAGACTTTGGGAAGAATACGGAATAATATCGACTAGAGAAAATTCCCACCCCCAGTCGGAAATCGGACCCGGGACACTTCGCAAAGCAAGAAAGCAACTCTTGCTCAAGGTTTATTCCATTACCACCTACCGCATTCAACTGGTGAATTTGATTCAAACAGTTCTCTGCATTAATAGCGACGTAACAAGTAGTGACTTAACCAACATACCATCACTCTACTCATTAATATATCACTTAATTTGTAAAACATTGTATAATGGGATACGTTTAAGTTGTTTTCGTGACTTCAGAAGTAGCCCAAAAATTCGCAAATCGCCTCAATTAAAAATCGGTCGGAAAATCGATAATTTATTAAGCCGAAACCGCGACTTTTTGCCCAATCTAGCAACACTGGTGATGGTCCACCTAACTGCCATTGGCTAATAGAATATGGCCAAAGCAACAAACGTATTACTGGACCATCCATAAGTATTCTAATATGAATCCGTTGGTAGTGCAGCAGAAAACATCTACCTTCAAATATGTAGAAATGTTGGTTCATCCGGCAGTTGTAATAGAGTTTCTTGAGTGATTTTTAAATTTTGAGGGCGCTTAATGACCAAGTGGACACAACGCGGGATAGGAGTCTATTTTATTTTGTTAGTGTTTATTTAACAATACTCAGAGTGGGCACTTATCAGTTACTATATAACTTTAATACTTTTAATTAAACGGAATAACGATAGCGTATTTTTTACTTGTCTGTGTTTCATGGCGAGTTGCAAGAGAAAGAAAGCATTACAGCAAAGAGCAGATGTTGTTAAGGTGCGGTGTTTAAGAAAAGAAGCAAATCTAATCCGGTCTTCCTGGTCAGTGCTTCAAATCTCAATGAAGCTCCCAACTTTCGGAATACCAATCAGTTGGTATTTTTTGGCAAATTGCAGAGCGGCGCCAGAGTCTAAACATTCACTTTGATTAAAACTGCCTTTAACTTTTGAGATCAGAATTCTCTATCATGACATTGTCATCTTCTGCAGCAGTATATCATTTCTGTCGGCAGTGTAATAAGCCTAATTCTATTCAATTGCGAACAGCAAATCCTGCGTGACCATATTTATCTTAAATGCATAGACAAATTCAAAAGAAGTTGATCTCCAAAACACTATCCCACGTTATCTATCTGGGTATTTGTCATAAAATAAAAAATACGCTTTTGAAAATCATTTTCTTTCACATTCCTTTTAGAGTTAATATCAGCAAGAACAATAAATAATGTTTCATATATGTTCAGGTTTTAGCAATTTCCCCGACTCGTTGAAGAATTGCTTGTTGCCAGGGAAGTATTATTGCTGCTCTGTTTGAAAATACTGGAGAGGCAGATTGTTTTACAATGCGAGCTGAGTCATGAAAAGAATCGTATCTGTAAGCTAAACAATAAGCAACTCTCGGTTCGCATGATTCAGGGTTATAGCTCCAGCAGTTTGCACCAGCTATGGTGATCAGGGTTGCCAGATCGCCCAATTTCACATTCAAGTTTTCTTAGGGCGATTTGGTTTAGAATTTTGTTTGTGTTTTTTACATCATGCTTGTTACGATCAGACCATTGGGATCTTAGTTGCAATAGAAAACAAAGAGTTATATCAGAAGAAACCCACTAAAGCCATTTATATAATTATTTCAAGTTTACAGCTCCGGAGTTTCTCTTTGGAACAACTGGCAATGGTGTTAACTCGTGTAGTGTTATATTTGATTTCTGTTTCTCTTTGGATTTTATTCATTAGAGTACACACACTCTCATCAATATTTCCAGACTTTGGGAAGGACAGGCATAGTATCTGTTAGAGAAAATTTCCCACCCCCCAGTCGGGAATCGAATCCGGGACGCTTCGCAAAGCAGGAAAGAAACTCTTGTTAAATGTTTATTACTTTACCACTTACCTGTTACTAATACTTTATTTACTCAAATTATATATTTTGTTTATTCAAAAATAATATCGTGCATGTAATATTAATATATATTTGCATGAAACTGGTGCATTTGATTCAAACAGTTCTCTTGAACTCGGTGCGACTGCATTAATAGTGACGTAACAAGGAAAGTAGTATAGCAGCTAAATGAGTAGTAACTTAACCAACATACCATCACTCTACTCATAAATATATCACTTAATTTGTAAAACATTGTATAATATATTTTTTAAGGAATACATTTAAATTGTTTTCGTGATTTCAGAAGTAGCCCAAACCGCGACTTTTCGCCCAATCTGGTAACTCTGATGATAATTATAGCTTGCAGTATTCAGTTCACTTGTTGGTCAGCATGGATAGATTTTAACAAGAAAGCGTGAAGTTACAGAAAATAATAACTGATGTATTCCAGTTCGAATCTCGGCTTCAACTTGAAGTAAATTCATTTAAAAACCGCAGCGTTGGAAGTGGCATGCTAAGTGAAAATTGTGAGAGTGAGTGTATTTTACACTAATCAGGAGATATATAAACAAAACCAGATGTGGAAAATGTAAAACATGTGAATGTTAGGTCCCCCACGTCATAAAGTGATTCCAACACTGTATACATGTTACTTTGTATGTCACTTCCAAGGCATGTCATGGCTGTTATTTGTTTATTGCAGTTAATCTGTTGAGTTGCTTTAATAAACCAATGCGGATCACGTGTAGTAGTGGAACCACACGTAATAATGTACACATGCTCTTGCGGGAAGATGGGTTGCAAGAATATCATAACTGCCAGGCGAAACAGAAGTATGTAATGCAGGTGGATGTTCCAAGAGAATTGGCTAATAACACATTTAAGTCCTGCGGAAGTTTCTTGAACTTGATGCGGCAATGTCGTCATATGGTTGTTTGTTAGTAATACCGCGGGGTTGCTCAGGTTGTAGCTCGGTTTTTCTGAGGTCTGCCATGGTGGTCAGGGTGTATAGTGAATGCGGCGGATAATACTTCTGTCCCTGAGTATGGTGATAGCATCCGGGGATGTGAAACTGGAAACGTTATGTACTCCGCTGCGTTGAACCTGCCGTCATCAGATCTGGCTTTCCCTCGTGCTCTTTCTCCTCATTCCTGCATCCCTAGCTGGCCGTGCTTCTGAACTGAATCCTAAACCCTAATTATAGCAAAAAAAAAATAATTGGCTTCATGGACCTCTTTATTGCTAACAAAACTATGCGGGTTTTTGGTGTTTTTTTACTTTCTGTACACGTACTATGTATAGTGCATAGAGAAGATATTGTAATGCACCCAAAATTCGATACCGAGATTTCACCGGAAATATATGTTTTGGGTCATTTTTAAGAAAATCTCCCAACCCTAACTAGCCTCAACATGGAACTTTTTTCGAAAATTTTGATTTTCTCAAAAATGGCAAACGATTTTGATTAAAATGTCATATTTACAGATATTTACCTAACAAATAAAACGTATATCTTGAATTTTCTGTAAATACCCTCTGAAGACTACTTTATTCTGGATGAATTTTCGGAATTTTGCATAACTGCTAAACCGTAAGAGATGGACAAAAACTTACCAGACAAAAAATATAGAGCACGTTAAAACACACAATTTATGCTATATACATTTTTTTCGTGGAGTTGATCGTTTTTGAGTTATTCCTTGTTTTTGGTTTCAACTTTAAAACACGTATACTTTTCTCATACAGGAATTTGTCAACTGCTGTCCCTATAAACAAAGTTACATAGCAACCAGCTTTTGACTATCACATAACTATGTTACTCGCTTATTTCGCTTCTACTTACAAGGAAACAAGTAAAAAGATTATTTTTGCTAATTTTTTCTCGATTAGCATGAAGCAAATAGAAGCATAAGCTTCTTAAGAATAATTTGTCGCAAAGATGTGGAGAAATTCATGTGAATGTAACATATCATTTCTTTTTGTCTATTCATTTATATTTTTCTTACTTCACTCTTAAAGCAAATATTTCTTTGGTTATGCCTAATTTTGCACTCTGCTTATAACGGCATTTTAGATACTTTACTTGGAACTTTTTTCGAAAATGTTGATATCCTCAAAAATGGCTCTAAATGATTTTGATTTTAATACCATATGTTTAAGATATTTTCATGACAAACGAAATTTATATGCTGAATTTTTTGGGAATAGCCTCTGAAGACCCTCTTCATTCTGACTTCTATGTAACTGGTAAAATGTAAGAGAAAGACAAAAACTTAAAACACAAAAAAATATATACCTCGTTGAAACGTTTTTTGTTTGTATATTTATTTTTTATGTAGAGCTAACCGTTTTCAGGACATTCCTTCTTATTGGTTTCAATTTTAAACTAGATAGTATTTCACATAGCGACAGACAGCTTTTAAAAGATTTGACTGTCGCTTTAACCTAGTGTATGCTCTAATTTCCCTTCCACTTATAAGGAAACTAAGTACTAAGACCATTTCTGGGAATGGTAATCTTGATTAGCTTTATATAGATAAATAATTATACTATGTTTGCAGAACAGATAGATTCATGTGAATGAAAAACAGCAGATGTTTAGTCTTTTTACTTTCTCTACACGTACTATGTACATACATATAGAGAAGGTATTCCACTCCACCCGAAAATTCGATATCGAGATTTCACCGGAAATATATGTTTTAGGGTCCCCTGTGTCCATTAAAAACATTATCACAAAAAGGTCCGCGCGCGCGTGCTTGTGTGTGTGCGTGTGTCTGTGAACACGATAACTCAAAAACGAAAAGTCGGAAAAATACCAAGTTTTGGTAATTAAGTTTAGTATTTTCCAGGGATGCGACACGAAGATTTTGAGAAAAATTCTTCCACCCCAAACTACATGAACTTTTTTCGAATTTTTTTTCTTAAAAATGGCTCTAACGATTTTGATTAAAATATATATTAGAGATATTTACCTGACAAATATCTTCTGGGAATAGCCTCTGAAGACTACTTTATTCTTTACGAATTTTACGGAATTTTGCATAACTGCTAAACCGTAAGAGATGGAAAAAAAACTTAGCATACAAAAAATGTAGAGCACATTAAAACACCCAATTTATGTTACATAGATCTTTTTCGTGGAGTTGATTGTTTTTAGATATTCCTTGATTTTTGTTTCAGCCTTGAAAAACATACTTTTCTCATACAGAAATTTGTCAACTCCTGTCCACACAACCAAAGGAACTTCAATGACATAGCAACCAGCTTTTGGCTATCACTTTAACCTATGGTACTCCCTTATTTCGCTTCTACTTACAAGGAAGCAAAAGACTATTTCTGCTAATTTTTTCTCGATGAGCATGAAGTAAATAGAAGCATAAGCTTTTTAACAATAATTTGTTGCAGAGATGTAGAGAAAATCATGTGAATGGAACACAAGCTTTTATTTATGAAAGTTAGCATTTCTGTTTGAATGCTTGTCTGATGATGCAACCAAGACACTCTTTGTATTCCTGAGAGTTGTGCTGCGGGTCCTCAGGCGATTCATTTCTTATCCTAACAAATTCAGCCTTTAGGAATATTAAAACTTAAGCTGCTTTTAGAATGGACTAGAGAAAACCCAATGACGAGAGATGCAGTCACTTTTTCACAAGTTAACAATTAATGAGAGACCCAAGCATGCTTCACATTGTGTGTGTGTGTGTGTGTGTGTGTGTGTGTGTGTCAGTTTTATTTGTTTCATTTGGCCAGCAAAGGCTTAAGTTAAGATACATCTCATTTATATTAATACTGTTTTATTATTTTGGTTGTCTTGTGTAAGACCTCTTGCTCATCAAAATACACCATACCAATTGAAATCTATCATCACGATCCTTGTGTTTTGATAAGCTTTGTCAGTGCAACTACATAAAAAAATTATAAAATGGAACCTCTTATTATTTATGGGCAAGACACTTAAACTAATAAACAACTGGTGCAATAATACCTAGATAAATGGTATCTAATTTTGTATTTTCTTTTGATCAGCAGGTGAGTAAAGTGACCTCTCCAAATAACTGCATGGGTGCGAAGAGGTAAGAAATGTTTCATCTTTGAGCACAGTGTTTCCATTTGCATGCAATTGCTTTCTCATTGGTAAACGTTTAGAGGCTTGCTGTCAAGTATGTTTAACTATTCAGTTATTTTTAGATTTAGCTAATAAACAGAAAAGGGTAAGTAAAGTTTTATTGTGTGTGCTCGCTTTATCGCAGCAAAATTAAGCTCTGGAGAACATAACCCAAATAATCGCCGTTATCTTCAGTGCTGATGTGGCGCAGTTGATCTGCTGCTTTTGGAGGGTGTTTCAATAATCAATCTGTTCTAGTCCCGATTTAACTCTGGGTTTAGTTTGATACTTTGAACACAAATATGTCCGGACTTGCCAAACTCTATGACGGTTAAGAAATACTCTGAATTGAAGAACAAATTCTTCTCATATCTTTATCCGTGAGTCAAACACAGGAGTACTGGTCTAAGCCTGCATGTTGACCCATAGACTACATAAGCGGTCTTAGAAGAATATAAATATATTAAATATTATACGTAAACAAAACTTAATGGAATCTGTCAAGCAACAATTATTTTGAAAGGTCTTCATTGTGAAATTTCTAATGTTAAATGCTAAACACAGACAATGAAGTGCATCTAATGCAATGAAGCTAGTATAACAAAATTGAAAGGATTTCTCCTGCAGACGAGATCTTTACTTACATTCCGGTTCCCTTTTTACATTCTCTACTACCTATATACATTGTACAGGTATTGCAAACTTCTATATTGAGATTTCACCGGAAATAATTGTTTTAAGGACAAATTAAAAAAAAATTAGACAAAGGTCCGCACGCGCGTGTGTCTGCATCTGAACAGCAAACTCAAAAACGAAAAATCGTTTATATACCAAACTTGATGTTTAACTCAGTATGCTCCAAAGAAAATGTTCTTGATATGGAGAATTTTTCGTAATTTTCGACTTTATCAAAAGAGGGTTTAACGATTTTGATTAAAATATATATTAAAAATATTTTCACGACAAATGAAATTATCTGGGAATAGCCTCTGAAGTCCATTCTGAATTAATTTTGCATAACCGTAAGTAATAGAAAAAATCCTACTGCACAACATATGTAGATCTCGTTAAAGCACGCAATTTATAAGCAAGAAGTTGGCCATTTCCGAGATATTCTTTGTTATTGTTTTACATTTTGCAATACTTATACTTTTATCAAATGGGAAGTCATTTTTAAAAACTTATTCGTGCAAAATGAACGGAATTTCAACTATCACATAGCGACGATATCATTATCGCTTTAAATTGTTGTAATTTTATATTCCCTTGTACCTATAAGGAAGTGTCGAATAAATCCATTTCTGCTAATGTTTGGCATAAATAGAAGAGTAAGCTTTTGTAAGGTAGTCTGGTATATAAGTGCAAAGTTACAGATAAGATTTTTGTTAGAATAAATGGTTCGACTTGACGACGTAGCCTGGCATTATTATAGGAATGTCTGCTACAAGAACATACTACTCCCCTGTTGCCCTGAAACGCAATGGCGGCGCATCATGCTGTGAAGAACTCATACAGTAACAATTAAACTAATTCAGTCAACAAATATATGTATTGTTTTCATTCAGTATGTTTTCTTTATTCTATACTGACGCAGTGCTACACCAATATATTTTTGTTCACTTACATATCACATTAGACAATAATTTTTATGTGCACTTGTGAAATGACTTTACAATAGTTCGCCCTTTTCACGCTTTTTCTAATTGTGGAGTGGTTTGCTTATCTGAAAGCAAAATATGATCCCTGAGAAAGCAGAAACTACAGTACTACATGCCACACGCGGCAGCAACAGAAAATTAAACGATTTAGCAAAGCGTTAAGTAAATTACATAAAACAGTTCAATATTTTAAACGGTGCTGTTGGGTGACAGGCGTCTGACATAAAAGGCGCTGCAATCACGCCTGACCATACGTGTATGTCAGATGTTTAAAGATGGCTTAATAAGCATCGGTGCTTAACTAATTAGTTCCGTTAGTGATTGATAATAGCACTATAGTTCCCTGCGAATGCATTATGACTGTATTTAAAGTGATTGAGGTTTTGAAACGATTGCTGTACTCCTAACCGGCATTTCCCAAAGCAGTATAATGTGTAGGACCTTGGGATATACGTGATGTTATCAAGGGAACTACTGAACTCAATTCCACAACCCAATTAATGCAGAACATAAAATTAATTCATAACTTAGGATAAGGATAAATTCGGCACTCTTTTGCCAACAGACTATTTTTCAGCCACAAATTGACCCTTTTGCGTCAGATTGCAGTGTTTTTCTTTAAGTTGTTTTGTGTTATTAATACGAGTATAGATGATGAGGAAGTAAGGATTTCCCAATATGTTAATTCACATCACAGCCCTGGGGATCCACATAGTACATGTTCAATGAATCCACCGAGGGAGGGGTTGTAGTAAATCACAATAAACACGTGCAAGGCGCGCGCGGTCGAGGGTAAAGTAAATGAGGAGCATTATACTTTGGAATAATACTGATTTGCATATGTAATTATACTACAGAATTTTACAGTGTACTAGGGCGCTCTCCAAAATGTAAGTGCCTTTCTCCAGGCTTGACCAAACATGGGGCTGGGACGATTAAAATAAAGAAATAGAAGAGAATTATAGCATATATTACATTCCGCCTGATGAAAGCGCTAGGCTTTAGGAGCGGTATTGAGCATGGAGTAACTCGTGACCAGAAAACCTGAATCTTAAAGATAAAATAGGAGCAATGTGTCGTGCTGCACTGTTGAGTCGAATCCACATTGTATAGTCTCCGCGGTTCTTAACCGTTATTTCAGTGGGCCAATAAAAGTTAATGATTTAAAAAAGCTTATGCTTCTATTTACTTGATGCCATTTGAGAAAAAAAATAGCAGTCTTATTACTTGCTTCCTTATAAGTAAAAGCGAAATAAGGGAGTACCGCAGGTTAAAGTGATAGTCAAAAGCTGGTTGCTATGTGACTGAAGTTCCTTTGTTTGTATGGAAAGAAGTTGACAAATTCCTGCATGAGAAATGTATATGTTTTTTAAAGCTGAAATCAATAACAAGGAATATCCCAAAAACCATCAAGTTTTGTCTATATATTACGGTTTACCAGTTATGCAAAATTCAATAAAAATCATGTAGAATAAAGAGGTCTTTAGAGGCTATTCCCAGAAAATTCAATATATACATTTTATTTGTCAATTAAATATCTTTAATACATGAGATTTAAATCAAAATCGTTAGCCGCTTTTTAGAAAATCAAAAAAGTTCCATGTAATGACTAGTTGGGGGTGGGGGGATTTTTTTGAAAATCTTCGTGTCGCATTTTTGGAAGATACCAAACTTGAATACCAAGCTTAGTATTTAACGGTCTTTTCGTTTTTGAGCTATGTTGTCTACACACACGCCCGTTCGTGTACCTTTTCCCAAAAATGTGTTTTCTTTTTTTTTTTTTTTTTTCTTTCTATCTTTTTTTGTATTCAGGGGGACCCAAAACATGTATTTCCGGAGAAACCTCGGTATCGAATTTTTGGGTTGAATACAATACCTTCTCTATACACTATGTACATAGCACGTGCAGAGAAAGTAAAAACCCCTTATAGATAATAACAGTGAGTACAAGAACACAGAAGCACTATGTTGACGTGCTGCTATGCAAGAAGATGATGTACGAGAGTGGATTACTGTGTCTAGGAAGCTCCAGGTGAGTGAGCATGCCTTTTCGACGTCCAGAGATCAACACTGTTAATATGGCATCACAGAGCACTGGACTCCACCATGCGCGGTGTCGAAGGATCAAACTGATTGTCAGGAGTGTCTCCTAGAATTGGGGATGAGCGGGCGAGTGACCTTTCCAAGACTTTCGAGAGTTCTGCTGATAGAGCAGTAGTTGACTGAATGAGCCGATATTTTCCCGTCTTCGTTGAAAATGATGCAGGGTGAGACACATTTTGTAGATCTTTGCTATAAAAACACGGCCTTGAAGGGATGGCAGAGTAGCATGGCGGGTATGAGCCCATCAGGTCCCGCTGCGCCTTGGTCAAATGGCAGAAAGTCGATCTGCTGCACTAGGGCACGCCGAACGTCATTCCGTTATTGCTCGTGCTTATTTACTGCCTGTATTATGTTCCCTTCCGGAGTTCCAGGTATTTCCGACTTGTGGTAGGCAACAAAAAGCGTGCCAAACAAACTCCGCCAGCAGCTCGATACTTAGGAAGATTTTCGCAAACTATTTAACTATACATTTTATATTTCAGCATATAAGAACTTGAGTATTTAGCTTTGCTCTGTTATTGAAAGTACAAAATGTGTTCTCTTAAATAAATTTCATTTGTAGAATTCTACATGCCGTGCCTATTTAAAAACTATTTACGACATTGTTAGGCACAAGAATAATATCACTTGATGCTGTCTTAAAACGAAATAAGGAATAATAATTATCCCGCCCTTAAGTTTGAGGCGTGCAACGGTGCGATGTTCCCTTATTTTATGAACAGTGAAGATTGTTGCGTAGAACTCGAAACGCTATATCATATTTTAGAAAAACAAGTAGCTGGAATAAAATGTGATAGTGTTCTGAACAAGTATACAACGAATCGTGTTCTTACTCCCAGTGGTTCGAATTTTATATATTAACATATAGTTGTTTTCGTGATGTTTAAACGGGTACTTAGTTAAAGGAACGGAGGGGAAGACTCGGTAACTCCTTCCTCTCTGTTTGAAACATTGATGCATTCCTCTATGCGACGTAATGGAAGGTTTGTAATAACAAGACCTGCCTCAACTGCATCAAATTTATTGTACTGAAAGAAAGAAAAAATGAATGACGACTTTGCATATCAGAAAAGTGGAAGTATTAGAAAGGAATTCTCGAAAGTGTATATATATGGGATATAACCTGTTGTTTTAAATATATCTACATTTAAATATCACCCAAGCTCTTGCGGTTTACCAGTTGTGCAAAAATCATTGAGAATGAAAAAGGGCCTCAGAGGCAATTCCCAGATAATTCAAGATGTACATTTAATTTGAGATGAAAATATCCTTATCACATGATATTTTAATCAAAATGGTTAGAGCCATTTTTTGAGAAAATCAAAAAAGTTTCCATAAATAGTCTTTTGGTGTGAAAGAATGTTCTTAAAAATTCTTGAAAGATGCTGAACTTTAATACTATATTTACAGTGTATACGTTTTTGAGTTATGCTTCTCTCAGATGCAGACACACGAACTTTCAGACACGGACGTTAAAAATACTTTTTTGAATTCAGGTGACCTCAAAACATATTTCCGATGTTCTTCTACAAGTATTCTTTAAAAAGTTTGTTATTATTATTGTACGTCTTGCTAATACAGAAGTCATCCAAATGAAGAGGGCTTTAGAGGTTATTCCCAAAAAAATTCAAGATACGTTTTATTTGTGATGAAAATATCTAAAACATATGGTATTTTAATTATAATTTTATTGTTAGAGCCATTTTTGAGAAATTCAACATTTTCGAAAAAGTTTCCATGTAAAGGATATTTCGTGGTGGGGAATTTTCTAGAAAATCTTCGTGTCGTATTCTTGAAAGATGTTCAACGAAATACTAAGTGTGGTATTTAGCGGACTTTTCATTTTTGAGTGATGCTACTACTCTCTGTCTCTCTCTCTCTCTCTCTCTCTCTCTCTCTCAATGGTATGTCGTAGTAATACTTAGCAAAAGTTATCTTTGAACATGCCTGTTTTGTAATAGTGGTGTTGGTGGTGGCGGGCTAAATTAAATTGTGATTTTTTTTTTTAAATGTTAATTGCTGCTATGTTTTTACAATGTGATGAATGAAAATATGATTTAAACAAAATAACATCTACATCGAGCAAGTTGCAGATTGCTCAAGAAGTGTTTAAACCTGCTAATTAGCGTTCTTTGATGCAGTTCTTTAACCAGTAAATGAGGATATAAAGAACGTAAGGCAGATTAAAGTTCTATGACTCTTTAACTTCCTTCAGATTGAAGCACTTGAATTGAACAAAACAAAACCAAAATAATCGGTAAACTTGGGTGCAATACTGTTGTTTGTTATTTCAGTGACTTTTATTAATTGCCATGGCATTTACCACAATCTGCTGGCAAGTTTGGATTCACCCAATTAGATGCTTTGGAGCGCGCGTTAGTGTGTCGAGTTGCAGTTTTCGTCTTAAACTGTGGAAATACGTTCCGGAAGATGCCAAAGAGAGGGAGGAATATGTATTTACATAGAGAGATATCGCGACCGGTTACTCTAACCCAAAACTGTCTTTAAAATAGTCATAACAGAAAATGTACCATAGATTGAGTCACAAGCTGTTTACTGATTTGAGGGTGAATTGCTGATGTTCTACAGTTGAAGCTTATATTTTGCGGGTTAAACATTATAGGTCTAATTCAAAATCTTCTCGGGCTTCTAGCCAGGTCAAGCCAAGTTATTACCTGGCTAGAAGCCCGAGAAGATTTTGAATTAACACGTCGCCAGGAAAGCTATAGTTCTTATTTTATTATAGGTCTAGTATTCACGGGTTTGGTGATGTGCTTTTTCATAACAACCTCTTAAATATTAAAAAAGTAATGCGTTTTAACATACAAAAATAAAAAGCTTTAATATAAACTAATATTAATACTTTGTTAGTATTACTTAAACTATTGATGCAGTAGCTATAATAATCAATCATCCAGCTTAAAGCTTGAGGCACATTTGGAGTTGTTGTTATTATTATTATATTATATAATAATAATTTTGCACTTGGCACCACAAGCAGTGGACACATGTTTCATGAATTGATAATATCGGAGAAGGAAATTTGGGAACAAAACATTTCAGGCCTAAGCTTTTAAAGATATCTGAGGAAACATCAGAGTAAGGTCAGCCGGCAGGACTCCAAGCGGGATTTGAACCTCAAACCGTACCTTTTCCGTGACCTTGGCTAACAATGTCGAATATTTAGTTGAAACGCATACGGAATAGTATGAAGATGATTGATTTTCGACACGTTCAAGATGTGATTTAAATCGATACAAATTATGAAAGCTTATATGGTGAAGCTCCTAAAAATTACAATTAATTACAATCTAAATGGATGAAATTGCATATATGAGTGGAGAAAAATGTGTCGTATAGAAAATTGATTCAAAGTTTAGGTGGGCCTCTTTACCAAAATGTTGCATTCCTATAATCAGTCCCCAAGGAATCACTATAATCAGTGTTAGGGAGACATTATTGCTCGAATTTGAGCGCTATGCATACCTTAACATCTATCGATCGCGCCATTTTCTGCTACTGCGTTTGATTTTAGAAGGGAGGCGGGGAAATGCGACTCTCGTTCTCATTTTCCTCTTCACAGTAAATTTGTGTAGAGTGTGATTTATGGTAGAGCGGAGACGTCATTTTGAAGGTCTGTCGAGGTGATTTACAACCGCGTGTCTTGCTTGTTATTAAAAGTAAAGTGTCGAACAAAGACGCGTGCTATTTGACACGAAGAAGTTCCTTGCTCACACATACGCATCACTGGCGCCAGGCAAGGCGGATTCATAGCATTCGTTAGTAATAGTGTTTGCTTTGGTACTTGTAGCAATAAATAATATCTTAAGAAAATCCGTGCATATCGATGATGCTTAAGAACCATTTTGCTCCAAGTCCGATTTCGTCATACCATTGCGTTGCATGGAACGAGAAGTGGGTGGAAAGGGGCATATTGCACCTTATAGTCCCCCTATATAATAAATCATTGCACTTTTAACTGTTCATCATGAGCTTAACAATACCTAGGGGTGGTGATTTTTAGCATTTCGAAATTACAAATTTAGCATTTTGTAGCATTAATATATTTTCAGTTTAGCATTCTATAGCATTTTGAAGAACAACGTACATGTTGAATTGATTCTGATAACAGATATTGTGTCAAGAAAAATCTTTAATGTGACATTAATATCACAACATTAGTAAACTCTCGACAATAATAATGCTACCGATTCTCACAACAATGAACAAACAATAAGATATTGTTGACATAAACAGTAAGCGAGTTAGATAAAATTAATGTAGGCCAGTGTCCTCATTTGAGAACATAATTTTTTTATTATCATTTTTGTATACAAATTTATGCACAATTTTTGTAAATGAAGTACAGTCCCTTTCTTTAATATTTGTAAACAAGAAAATATGAATGTTATATAAATATGATACATTTGAAATTGATTAATTTCTAATAAGAACTGAAGCTTTCCTGGCGACGTGTTAATTCAAAATCTTCTCGGGCTTCTAGCCAGGTAAAAACTTGGCTTGACACCAACGTTTCGAAGAAGTGCATCTTCCTCGTCTTCAGGGTGAAGATGCACTTCTTCGAAACGTTGGTGTCAAGCCAAGTTTTTACCTGGCTAGAAGCCCGAGAAGATTTTGAATTGATTAATTTCTGTGAGCCAAGTTGAGATGTATAATGTGTGTTTAAGAAACAGATGAGGGAATTCCAGATCAGTGCGACGGACAAGTGTCTTGAGTCATGAACATTCCAACGATGCAATTTCTAGAAAAAAAAAGAAGAAGTATATTTTAAAAAATCGGCAATTTCACGTTTATAACGCATTTTACTATAATTTTTGCATTTTGAGTCAATTTCGCATTTAATTGCATTTTCAAAACATATTAGTAAAATGTGAGGTCGTGAAAAATGAAAATGCAAGACTTTATGAACATTTCGCGCTATATCGCATTTGCGGAAAATCACCGCCCCTAACAATACCATTTTTTTTGTTTCATTTATACAGCCCTGTTTAACATCTAAGGTCATATCGGCACTAGAAACAACGAGTTGTCTGTAGATTCTTTACGTTTGGTTTAAACCATTTTATTTTCCTTAAACACACACACACACACAGGCTCTGTGGGGGATAAGGAATAATTCTGGCTAAAGAGACATTCCCCACCCCAGCCCGGGAATTGAACCCGGGAGCTCTGGATGAGAAGTCAGCTCGCTGACCATTCGACCACGGAGGCAGTCAATACCATATTATTGTTTGCATGTTTGTATCTCCCATAAAACTTTTATTTTGGCTGTATATAATTATTATTCACTTGTTAGTTGCTAAGTTAATTAGAATTGTTGGAATGTTAAGGCGGCGAGTGGTTAGACAGCTCGCCCCTCATCTAGACGGCCTGGGTTCGATCCCAGGGGACTGCATGTAGGATTTATGCCAGACGAAGCGGCATATGGGCAGGCTTTCTGCAGTTTCCCCGGCCATTCATTCCACCAATTATGTTTCCTTTCACATCATCCCTTGCTCACTCACTCTGCCCGAGACCAGACCAGAGCAATTGGCAGGCTGAGGGCAGCCCGAGGTGTGATAGACGTGTCCCTGCTCTCGGAGAGAACTTAACCACGTTCTGACGGGATTGTGGGGTTTTGCAGGATGGCGCGTGTGTTGTGCGTTTTATATACGTGGGAAACAAGAATAGTGTTAACGTGGCTTTGACGGAAATAATATTTGCCAAAAATTCGTGATGATACAATAAATACCAATGCCTAACAATATCGCCGTTTCCCTCACCTCAGTTTATCACCACAAACTGACAACTCAGCTGTTAGTTTTCCTGTACCGCCATTCTTCCGCAACTTGCTCTTTTGGAGTACCTCCTTAGTAAATTGTTTGTTCCCCGCAGAAGTGGCTTCTCACGGTAGGGAAAGCATACCCTAATATTTTTAAAAACTGTAATAGTACTCATAATGAAATGTTTCCACTTAAAACAAAATCTACATGCAAGATTACATTCCATACAGTTAGGCGTAGTTAAAAGATGGCATTCTGGACAATTCTGGAAGGAAATATGTTACTTTTAAATGAGAATACGCTAGATAATGGAACGCAATTGTCGCTTGTCACGTTCCAAATATTTTGCGCCCGGTTGTAAGGCCTACATGCTATAATCGCGTTTATTGTAGGTTGTAACTGAGCTCACAGTTTTAAAACGGTTACCCTAAAGTTAATAACATGAGATATAGCGTGGTTCCTATTGCCTTCTATTAGGTTGTGAGTAGGCTCGTTATTTTTAATATATTTACTTTAACTTTACATTTATTGTAGGTTGTAACTGAGCTCACAGTTTTAAAACGGTTACCCTAAAGTTAATAGCATGAGATATAGCGTGGTTCCTATTGCCTTCTATTAGGTTGTGAGTAGGCTCGTTATTTTTAATATATTTAACTTTACATTTATTGTAGGTTGTAACTGAGCTCACAGTTTTAAAACGGTTACCCTAAAGTTAATAGCATGAGATATAGCGTGGTTCCTATTGCCTTCTATTAGGTTGTGAGTAGGCTCGTTATTTTTAATATATTTACTTTAACTTTACATTTATTGTAGGTTGTAACTGAGCTCACAGTTTTAAAACGGTTACCCTAAAGTTAATAGCATGAGATATAGCGTGGTTCCTATTGCCTTCTATTAGGTTGTGAGTAGGCTCGTTATTTTTAATATATTTACTTTAACTTTACATTTATTGTAGGTTGTAACTGAGCTCACAGTTTTAAAACGGTTACCCTAAAGTTAATAGCATGAGATATAGCGTGGTTCCTATTGCCTTCTATTAGGTTGTGAGTAGGCTCGTTATTTTTAATATATTTACTTTAACTTTACATTTATTGTAGGTTGTAACTGAGCTCACAGTTTTAAAACGGTTACCCTAAAGTTAATAGCATGAGATATAGCGTGGTTCCTATTGCCTTCTATTAGGTTGTGAGTAGGCTCGTTATTTTTAATATATTTACTTTAACTTTACATTTTTGTATAACCTAACATAAAACTTGACAGTGAGTATTAATGACCAAGCGGCAGAGGCGTGCGTTTTTGTGCAGGTAACGGAAGCACTTCACCTTACAATTTTTACTTTCTCTAGCCCCGTATGTACAATGTACATAGGGATAGAGAAGTATTGTATTTCACCCAAAACTTCGATACCGAGATTTCACCGGAAATACATGTTTTAGGACTCCGTGTATCCAGAAAAAACATTTTCAGAAAAAGGTCCGTGTGTGTGTGTCCGTGTGTCTGTGAACACGATAGCTCAAAAACGAATAGTAGCTAAAATACCAAACTGGGTATGCGACACGAAGATTTTGAGAAAAATCCCCCCACCCCAAACTACCCTTTACATGGAACTTTTTTCGAAAATTTTGATTTTCTTAAAGATGGCTCTAACGATTTTTATTAAAATATCCTATATTAAAGATATTTACCTGACAAATAAAATGTATATCTTGAATTTTCTGGGAATAACTTCTAAAGACCGGTTTCTTCTGGATGAATTTTACTTAATTTGACATAACTAGTAAACCGTAATAGATAGACAAAAACTTACTATACAAAAAAATGTAGGTTGTTTTAAAATATACAAGCTATGTCATATACATTTTTCTCGTGGAGCATACCGTTTTCGAGGTACTCATTGTTATTAGTTTCAGTTGTGAAGTACTTATACTTTTCTCAGACGGGAGTGTCCGTTTTTCTTTTGTTCTACACCTGACCAGGAAAAGAAGCGATTTGTAATGACAATCGCCTAACGACAGCTTTTAAAACATTTGACTATTGGTTTAGCCTAGTGTATGCCCTTATTTTTTTCCTACTTATACGGAACTAAGTAATAAGAACATTGTGCTAATGAGTACCCCGATTAGCAAGGTGCAGAAAGAAGAACAATCTTATGTAAGAAGTTTGTAGAATAGCTAGAGAAAGTCATGTGAGTGTAACACATCAGATTTTTAAGTAAACGTTGTAAATTAAAGATGTGATTCCCCTTCATAAAATGACAATTGGAATTTGTAATGTATTACATTAATTATTGTTAAGAAAACGCAATAAATTATAAATAGACGAAACATTGTTTAAAATAACAAACTTTTAACTTTGACTCTCGTATGCCACAAATTGCAGAAAGATCTGCTGAATAGAAACTCCAATCTTCGGTTTTGAGATGAAAATTTGGCAACTTCTCATGTTTACTTTCTCTGCACGTAACCATGTACATAGTGTATAGAGAAGGTATTGCATTCCACCCAAAATTCGATACCGAGATTTCACGGAAATACACGTTTTAGGATCTCCTGTATCCAAATAAGCATTTTTAGAAAAAGGTCCGTGTGTGTCTGAACACGATAACTTAAAAACCAAATGTTGGTAAAATACCAAACGTGGTATTTAAATTTATTATCTTCCAGGGATGCCACATGAAGATTCTGAAAAAAAAAAAAAAAAGTCGACCCACTACAAACTAACCTTTACATGGAAAAAAAATCGAAAATTTTGATTTTCTCACAAACAACTAATGATTTCTATTAAAATTCCGTGTTTTAAAGATATTTACATGACAAATAAAATGTATATCTTTAGTTTTTTGGGAGCAGCCTCTAAAGACCTGTTTGTTCGGGATGAGTTTTGCTGAATATTGCGTAACTGGTAAACCGTAAGAGATAAACAAAAACTTATTACTCAAAAATGTAGATCTAGTTAAAACACCAATTTCTGTGATTATAGGTACGTTTTTTTATGGAGTTCACTATTTTTGAGATATTCCTTGTTATTTTTTTTATATTTAAAATACTTATACTTTGCTCACACGGAACTTGTAAACTCGTGGCCATGCATAGAAACGGATTTTAACCACTTGGCAACCAGCTTTTAAAAGATTTGACTTGGTGTGTTCCCTTTTTTAGCTTCTACTCACAAGGAAGCAAGTAACTAAGACAATTTCTGCTAATATCTAACCCGTTTATCATAAATTAGATAGAAGAATAAGCTGTTTAATAATAATTTGATGCAGCGAGGTAGAGAAAATCATTTGAATGGAATACATTAGGTTTTTTCTGAAGTCTTCTAATAAGCGCGTTTCAATTGAAATAATCCTAACCTCTCTTCTCCAGTAGAATTTCGAGAGTAATTTTTATTCTCTTCAGCGCTGAAAATGATTTCTCAATCGAAAAAGTACTCACTGCAATTATACACAGTAATGAATCTATCAGTTGAATTAGTGGTGAACACTTTTAGAAGTTCACCTATGGTCTTATTTTCAAATTCTTCACTACTGTACCTATAATCGGCTCATTTTTCAACGGAATGGCGTCGAAAAAATAAGTAGCTAAGAGACTTCGAAAGCAGCTTTCGGTTAAATCTTTGTACACTGCCCATAGTTCTCATGTGTCAGTAAATCTAAACTCTCAGTTTAGTGTTATCTTGAAATCTCATTTCCAAATGGTTGGTAATGTTGTAAATGCGTTTATAGTTTACATTTCTTCTCCTTGAAGGTTCTTCTTCTTGTAAAACCTCTTTCAAAATCGTCATGCAGGTTTCTTGAATTTTCCGCTGACAGTATAGAAGATCACATCCTGGTTCTGGATGATGTTATACAGAATATATGTGAAGGAAATGCTTTGTTGAATATTAAGAAAAAGAAGGAAAACAAATTTGAAATCTGGCAAAAGTGACAAATAGTCATCTACTGGTGCTAAAATGTCTGGAGTCTCTACATTCAGAGCGTGATGTGATTGCTTGCGTTGTGCTGAGGTTTAGGATATGTTAAAATGTTAAATTAGCACTGTTAAACATTTTCATTTATTTATTCTCTATTTTGCTGATAGAACTCTATGATATGATTCGCACAATGGTGTGTTAAGTATCCCATTGCATTTATGTTTGCGCCCTGATGCAACATCGTCTGATGATGCATATAATTCAAACATGTTCCTGTGTTAGCCATGAATACGGCTATTCAAGAGAAACTGAATGTCTCAGCAGTGAAGTGTTGGTATAACATCATCAGTATATAATCATAAAGACAATGTAGAACATGTTGAATTGAATTGTGTGGACCGTGTCAACAGCGTGATAAAGCATTCTTATGATAATGCAAATTTTGTGGTAAATCGACTACGATTGTTAATGACTCGCAAGCAGCGTAAAATGGGCATCATTCAAAAGAAATCTTCTTGAATACACAGGAGATGAAAGATTCTGGTGTAATAGAGTGAAAAATTGTGAAATGAGCACGTATGATTTGCAAAGTATTTCTATTTGTCTGATGTTAGATTAGTTTATGTTAGGCTGGTTAGCTTGGGTTAAACGTTTGCTGTTAAAAAAAAAAAAAAAAAAAAAAAAAAAATTATATATATAACACCCTAAATATATGTAGGGTGTTAATGAACTACACCGAAATAATTTGCGAGATTGTGCATGTGACTGATATAAGTAATTTGAGATCGGCGATGCATGGTCCCCGGATAAACATAACGTTAAACGTGCGGGTATCAGGTGCTGATAAGTCAGTATTAAAGCAAAGCAGGTTGAAAAAATAGCTTAGAATGTCTTTAAAACTGCCATCCGAGTATAAAAATATCGATTTTTAGCAGCTCGTTACTAGCGCTCTCAAGATTTAATGTCGCAAAAATCTGTAAAATCGCCAGTAATCACTTGAGCATTCATTAACTACGTTCTTGAGATATGTAGCCCACTCTGGAGGCGCTTTTTCAACTGTTCTGGTGGCTTAATGTGTAACGCGGGAAGCTGCTGTCACAAAGGTTATGAGTTGGATTCTTGTCGTAGAGTAAATGTTGTTTATTACTATTTTTTTCGTTCCAGACGTGGCGTACTGGCACTTCAGAAACTTATAGTCCAAAAAGGACAAAAGGAATGATGTTATAGGTGTCACTTATGATTTTGTAATGTATTTACTATAATAAATGTAATGAGTGTGGTGTTCAGTATTCAGTGGGATGTTAGGTTAGAGTGCGTTAGCTAGGTTAAACGTTTCTTGCTCTGTGCTCTGTTTAGAGTTTTGCTGTTTTGCTCTTGTATAATTCATCGTGTGAATGGTTGATGCAGATTGCTGTTCACCACATTTTCGGTTGTATCATATTCTTATAGTTTTAGTTTCTCTGAAAAGGACTGTGCTTTGGTATTATAGGTATAAAAATTGCCATGATTTTGTAATGTATTTTCTATAATAAATATAATGAACTGATGCTTCTGATTTTGACTTAGTTAAGGCTAGGGTAGGTTAAACATTTCCTGATTATCATTGCCAGAGGTATGCTCTGTTTAGAGGTTTGCTTTTTTTGCTCTGGTTTTCTTGTATAATTCATTTAATGGTTGATTGCTGTTCACCACATTTTCGCTTGTGTCATATTATCATGTGTTTTATATTTAGATTGTCTGAAAAGGACTGTGTTTTGGTGTTAAAGGTGAAAATAATAAAACTTCTGTTGATTCTAAAAGATATTTATTAAGAAAATAGTTGTATGCATTGCTTTGTGATATTACAGTTCTTAGGCTAAGCTTGTAATTTTATATGATAAAATCGGCATGGGCTTATCCCTAGGTTATATACCAGGTCTTATAAAACCAAAACTGTGAGCATATGACTTTAATTATTGCTCTTGGGTTGCAATACTGTTTTCATGTTATAAAGAGAGTATATAAGTTTCTAATAGCAATGAACCCTAAATGTTAAGTGACTTTGATATGACCACTGAAGTTAAAGGGGCTATAAAACCAAGCAATTAAAAAAGTTATATTGCGAATACACGTACAGTAATACGAGTTGTTTCAACTCTGATAATATAGCAATGTTAAACATTGTTTCTTGTATTGATTGCACATCCGATTAGAAGCGATGGTTGTAGGTGTGTCAGTTTAAAATTGCGTTTCTATCAAACAGAAATGAATTTCCCTTTCCTTCTCTTTTATATGTTTTTAATGTAATAAAGATGTCGACATGAAACTCTGTAGTTCTGTACTATTCTTTTCGGTGTGGTAAAGTGGAAGGAAGATTTCTTAGCGGAAGCGTAAAAACAGATTGAAATGTCATGATAGACAAATTACCGTAAACAATGTCATTCTAGCCTTATTTTTCTGTTTACTTCATGCTATTCAAGATCGGTGTTATTCCATTGTTCCTTGTAAATAGCGACTTTAGCGGAAATCACTAGCTTATAACGTATCGCCATGCGATTGTCAGTGAAACTCGATTCTCTTTGCATTGTTCTGAGTAAACCAATAAAGATGAAACGAAACCTCCAGTTTGAGAAAGTTGTAGTACTATAAAATTAAAGTTAATAAAATGAGTTTTTGAGTTATACATACGCTAATATTTTTCTCAAAATGCTCAATTGATCTTTTCAGCTGATCAATGTCCTTGTGCTCCTGGCTCCTTGACTTGAAAGAATCAGCTCATTAAAATTACATTTTCTTAAATATATAATTATTGGCTTATAACTTAGCAGAAATGTTTTCATTGCGTGTTACTTCATTGTGCATTAGAAATAAAGAAATTTAAGTGCTAAAGCGCTTCAATATCATATGAAAAGCCTGCATCATTTGTCACTTTTGAAATGCAAGAAGCAACCGGTATACATACATAGATTCTAGTTTTTATTGGGCTAGTCAATGGCTATTATTCAAAATCATTAGAGCTAGTTTTTAGAGAGATTTCGAAAGAAAATCTTCAATGTAAAGAGGATTTGGAGAAGCATTCAATTGAATTATATAGTTATGGTAGAGCGTTTTTAATTTAGCAAATTTGCGTTTTTAGAGTTATACTGTTCACATGCACTCAGTCGCACACTATACTTTGAATTTATATATATCGTGTAATTGTTGTATCAAATTTGCTTGTTCATATTCTCTTTTGTAGAAATATTAGTGCTCAATATTTGAAGTTCTCGTATAATATAACGTTTTTTCATGAAGTTTGCCAGTCACTTGTAAACTTGCCAGCCATTTGAAGATTCTTGAGAGATGAGTAATTTCTTGCAGTAATTCTGATGGTAGTTTCCCATATAATTCTGATCAACCACTGCACAAAGCACTTTCTCTGAAGACAATTCTATGGTAGCTCTTTGTTCCACATTTATAGACAGGCACTTGTATTAAGACAGGCTTCTATCGTAAATTTTATTAGTTGTAGCATTTGTTGAATCTTTTTTCATTGGTCGAGTTAATTATTTACACTCCGTGTTTAGAAAAGGGAGATAAACGTAAAGCTGGGTAGGAGCTGAAGAAGCCGATTATGAATTCTTGTAAACAAGAAATTCCCTCGAGGTATTTGTGATTCAATCTAGTTCTTGTTTTTGCTGGTGTAAAGGCATATTTTCGCTCTCAACCCTTACAGAATGCTGGACGTCTATTACCGGAAACTGCAACATTAAATTGTCTGATTATACACGATAAGGTATACAAGCCCTTATCGCATGTCATGCAATCAATAATTTAAAGGTCTAATTATGCAAAGGAATATGATGTAAATTTGTATTTACTTTATGGAATAAAAACATTGATGGGATTATATATACATAATCATTTTTCTTTACAAAGTATTTTCATTATATTCCTTCTCCATATCCTTGTTCCCTTAAAACATATTTTCTTTGTATCAGATTAAATAAATGTTTGCTTATAAATGTACTAGCTCTTTTTTTTTTTAATCCTTTTACATGTTTATTTTTTAAAAGCATACACCCTTTATTTGGTTTTGTATTCAAAAGTCCGGTGGCTTCGTTTTCCACATGACATGATAACACAATATATTCACGATGCACGCACTTTTGTCTTTTTGTGCACATGCAGAATCCAGGGAGACTTTAGTACACTCTCTCACAGTCTCGCAATGCCATACAAAGCCATTAGAACCTCTGCTGTTGAAAAACACTGATTAGCTCATAATGAAGTCCTACACTAAGCACTATTTGTTTTAGATATGTAGAATTGGATGGACACTTTTTGTTGATCTGCTGCGGGTTCCATATTTCTCTAGGTGTGCGTCTCGCTTAGTAATGTTGTGTCTGCGGTCTTCCAGCAATCTCAGCTTCCTGAGGTGATAAGCAAAAGAGTTTTTTTTCCCCGTCTTTTTTTAAACTCTTTTCTTGTATTTCTCTGGATCTGGAACATTAGAAGTATTGTAAATTAGTAAATGTTATTCCTTTCTTGCAGCTCGATCACTGCAATGAAAGTAAGATAAACACACGTTGATGATTCGACTCGACCTGTTCATATTCGGAATGTCGTCATAATCGTTCACAGCATTGATATCGTGGGTAGGACATAGTTTCCAAGGATCTGTGATACAATCATGCACCTCATCAACGTCAGTTTTAGCAGGATCTATGAGCTCCGGTGGTACCGTTGTCTCTCGAACTCTGTAAGGAACAATGAGGATTATTAATTTTGCAAAAATATGATAAATTTGTGATGTGTTGGTCACATATATATTAAGTTTGTAATTACTTTTGTCTCGTATACCTTGACCGATACACGTTTTAGATGTAGTATGATGTCATTCTATCATGCTCTGCAGGTTTTGAACAAATCACCACATGAGTGCGGCCGTTGCATAGCTCTGAATGATCTTCGATATCGTGCTGTTCTAAACATATCCATTACATTTGTATCTGAATCATGAAGCTCTTGGTTGTTCCGATCCCTAGATATATAAACATGTATTAGAATTAGTTATTACTGTACTCGAATACAGATGAAGTACTAATAATAGAAACCGTGAATGTGTAATACTTACAATACATGTCGCTCGTAGAGTCATCAGTGCAGATATTCCTTGAAGACATTTATTTGATCATGGTGTGCAGGATATGTGCAAGAATTCGTATACATTCGTCCATTGCACGATTCTTTATGAATGATGTATAATAACGCATTCTTCAACACACTCACTGCTGTAGTCATCCATATCATCCAAGGTTTGATGTCTATTTTCAAGAATGCTTTTACATCGGTCATGTCGAATAAGTAGCGCTATATTGTAGGCCTTCTGCTTATATAGCTGTTCATATAAAACAGGGTTTTGAGTGTATACCGCATAGAGGAAATGCATGTATGTGCGTGTTCTTTCCTGAAGGGTCCGAGTTTCTCTAACAGAAGTAGGATGTTATGTTCAAACGTGTTGTCGCCAGCATTCTTCAACGTCTGAAACGGGTCAGATCATGCTTCGTTGTAAGAGTATGTCTCAGTTTCCCTTGTATATGTTAGCCAAGAAGTGAGCAACCGTGCGTAGGTTTTATTCATATCGATTGTGATAAGGGGCTACTAAATATTCCCCTTTTTGAAAATGTTTATTTATGTCCCATCATAAAGTCATGTGATGAGTGCTTCATGTTACAGATCATAACTTCAATGCCGAAATAAGAGAATGCTGCTGAGCGAAGTTGTAGGTTGTCTTAAGTTATTTCAAGCAATGTTAACTGTTTTTACATAGTGTATAGAGAAGGTTTTGCACTCCACCCAAAAATTCGATACCGAGATTTCACCGGAAATATGTTTTAGGGTTCCCAATATCCAAAAAAAGCATTTTCACAAAAAGGTCCGTGTGTGTGTGTGTGTGTCCGTGTGTCTCTGAACACGATAACTCAAAAACGAAAAGTCGGTAATATACCAAACTTAGTATTTAAGTTTAGTATCTTCCAGGGATGCGACACGAAGATTTTGAGAAAAATCCCCCCACCCCCAACTACCCTTTACATGGAACTTTTTTTTCGAAAAATTTGAATTTCTCAATAATGGCTCTAACGATTTTGATTAAAATTTCGTATATTAAAGATATTTACCTGACAAATAAAATGTGTATCTTGAATTTTCTGGGAATAGCCTCTGAAGAGTAGTTTATTCTGGATGAATTTTACTGAATTTTGAATAACTGCTAAACCGTAAGAGATGGACAAAAACTAACTACACAAAAAATGTAGAGCACTTTAAAATACACAATTTATGGTATATACATTTTTTTCGTGGAGTTCGTCGTTTTTGAGACATTCCTTATTTTTGGTTTCTGCTATGAAAAACGTATACTTTTCTCATTCAGGAACTTGTCAACTCCTATCCATATAAACAAAGGAACTTCATTGACATAGCAGCCAGCTTTTGACTATCATTTTAATCTATGGTAGTCCCTTATTTCGCTTCTACTTACAAGGAAGCAAGTAATAAGACTATTTCTACTTCTGATTAGCATAAAGTAAATAGAATTATAAGCTTTTTAAGAATAATTTGTTGCAGGGATATAGAGAAAGTCATGTGAATGGTACACATAAGATTTTTTAAATTGCATTCCCTTTTTGAAAATGTTTCTTTATGCACGATCATAAAAGTCATGTGATGAGTGCTTCAAGTTATAGATTATACTTCAGTGCTGAAATTAGGAAATAATACTGAGTGAAGTTCTACGATGTCTAAGTGATTTTAGGACCATAATTTCCCTATGTACAATTTTTCGTTAAACCTGGTTGGTCATATCGGACTATGAATGATTGATTAATGTTGAAACGATGCTAAAATGATCTCGGGGTCCATGGAGCTTAAAGTTACTCGATATTCGTCTTCTCAGGATAAAGGAAAACCCCGAAAAAAACATCCTGGTAACTCACCCTAAGCGAGATACGAACTCGCGACCTGTTGAATATGACGCAGACATGCTACTACCATACTATTTAGGCGGGGTCAAGCATTTAGTCTTGTGATAATTATATGAATGGTTTTTAATGCACTTAGCGTATAATTCAAGTATGGAATTAGAATGTTCGTATAATTTCTTGAAGAATCTCTATCTTTCATTTCGCTATAGCGTTGAAAATGGAGTTTTTTGCATTTTAATTAATGTAAGAGGTGTACTTGTAATTAAAATTTCTTGATTCTAATACGTGTACTGGATAGGGGATTATAAAGCAATAAGAAAAGGCTTATGGCATTTAAATGGTATTTTCTTTTTAACTACCGTAATTGTAATTAAGTTTTCTTGAAGAAACCAACCAACCTCACATTAGTACTGGACAAGGAATGATAAAGGAATACAAAAAGTTTATTAGCGTTTTATTGTAACTTCAATTCTTTAACCGTTATTGCCATTTTTACTGGCCTAATTGTAATTAAAATTTATTTCTTAAATTCACCAATATGGAATCTAATATTGGTACTGGATAGGGGATTATAAATGAATAAGACAATTCTTCTAGCATTTTATTGTGACGTTAATTCTTTAAGCGTAATTGCCAATTTAATTAGCAAAAATGTAATTAAAAGTTATTGAATTAATCAATCACGGATCTAATACTCGTACTGGATAGGGGAAGATAACCGAATAAGAAAACTCTTATTGTGTTTTATTGTAACCTAAATCCTTTAAGCGTTATTTCCATTTTAATTAGCGTAATTGTAATTAACTTTCTTGAATGTTGGATAGCGCGAATGTAAGTGAATAAGAAAAGCCTTATAACGTTTTGTTGTAAACCCAATTCTTTTTGCGTTGTTGCCATTTTATGAAGCGTAATTGTAATTAAAATATCTGGAAAGTGGGATAGCGCGAATGTAAGACATTTGTGAAAGATCCTTAGCAATGTAATAAGTTTGTTAAGTGTCGTTTTTGTTATATGATCGATATTAGCGTCGTAGTTCACTGTTTAATTAGAGCAATTTAATCAACTTTTTTATAATTGATGATATATATTTGATATTAGCATCGTTGGAAAGATCTGTTAATTCTAGACCGATAATACGTAATTCGTATTGTTTTATCTTTAAAATTAAATGAGTTATTAAAAATTAGCGAGTTCGGTTTTTTTTTAATTACCAATTTGGCAATAAGAGATTGCCATGGCTTTGAAGTAAGGTTGATTGACTGCCCGGCAAGAGAAACCTTTTAGACAGGTGGCTTGGACGGGGCGGCGCTCTGGGTGGTAGATATCTCATGTTTACAAGTGGCGGCATTCCTATCTGTCCTCGTTCTCTCATATTATAACTATTATCGTGTGTAGAGAAGCTATTGCACTCCACCCAAAACTCGATACCCATTTTCACAAGTCCCCTGTATTAAAAAAAAAAAAAAAAAAAAACTTTACAAAAAGGCCCGAGTGTGAACACGAGAATTCAAAACCGAAGATCCTCGCCCCAAACTAGTCTTTACATGGAACATTTTTAAAAAATATTGATTTTCTCAAAAATGGGTCTAAAGAGTTTGATTAAAATACCGTATATTAAAAATATCCAAGGTTCTTGTGTCCGATTTATTGTTCTGGCGCAGGAATTCAAACAAGGTTTCATTGACACTGGTAGAACTGTTATGCGATGTAGGTACTGTTCGCGATTCAGGGATTTGGCCAAATGACCAGCGAGATCGCATCAAACAACATCATATGCTATAAGCATCAAATGAATAAGACTCAAATAAATCTTAGCAACCTCTATAAATGTGTTTCAACAAGAGTCTCCCAAAAACCAAAATTTGAAGAAATTAAACATTGATTTGTGTGCAGCTCTTACACAAGCAGGAATTCCGCTCAATGAGGTGAACCATCCAGTCTTCAAGGAATTTCTGGGAAAATACACAAAGATGTTAATGCCTGATGAAAATACTTTAAGAAAAACTTCTCTGTAACAAATTATTATTATTAAAAAGCTTATTCTTCTATCTAAATCATGCTAATCAAGATAAACATAAGCAGAATTGTCTTATTACTAGCTCCTTGTAAGTAGAAGGGAAATAAGAAAATTCACAGACTAAAGTGATAGTCTTGTCCTTTAAAAGACGATCGCTATATGAAACAATTGAAATTCCAATATTTGCTTTCCAAGAATAAACAAACGAGAAACGAGAAGAAAGGTGACTACCTAGTTGAGAAAGGTTTAAGTTGTATAAAATTGAAAATAATGCTCCAGAATATCTGGAAAACGGTTAACTCTAGAAAAAAATGTATATAACATAAATTGTGTGTTTTAATCAGATCTACATTTTTGTGTTGTAAGTTTTTGTATATCTCTTACGGTTTGTCAGTTATACAAAAGTCATCCAGAATGACGAGGTCTTCAAGAGGCTATTCCTAGAAAATCCAAGATATTCATTTCGTTTGTCACAAAAATATCTTAAACATACGGTATTTTAATCAACTTTGTTAAAAGAATCGTTTTTGAGAAAATCAAAATATTCGAAAAATGTTGCAAGTAAAGGGTAGTTGGGGGTGGGGGAATTTTCTTTAAAATCTCGTGTCACATTCTTGCAAGATGCCAAACTTAAATACCAAGTTGTCGTTTTTGAGCTATGCTGTCCACAAAAAAACACACACACACGGACATTTTTCTAAAAAAGCTTTTTATTTGGATTCAGGAGGCCTCAAAACCTGTTCATCCGATGAAATCTCGGTATCGAATTTTTGAGTGCAATTCAGTACCTTCTCTATACACTATGTACATAGTACGTGTAGAGAAACTAAAAAACTAAGAGGAGCCTGTTTAACATGAAACCATACAAAAAATCAAGGAGAAGGTGTCTGATTGCGATGTGGGAATCATAACGGATGGAACTCACCGGAACATTTTAGTATGTCCCTTAGCACGGGAGAAAGTTAGGCCCATGTTGCTAAAAATCTATGAGCTGCAGAAAGTCAATGCCAGTTCAGTAATGCAACCAATTATGCACTTCTGCCAAAAACTCTGGCCTACTGGTATCAAGTTTGAAAAACTTCTTGCGGTTACGGACCAGGCCCCATACATGGTTTCAGCTGTTAACCAATTGAAACCTTTATTTCATAAGTTGAAGCATGTAACATGCCTGGTTCATGCCTTCCACAGGGTTTGTGGATCCACATAGCAAACCAATTCATCTCTGCCCCAAGGAAAATCCCACTGAAAGCTCTTGAGTCGTGTTGTTGCCTATAGGGAAACCACTGGCCGGCCCTTTCCAAATTTTCCAATCATTACTCGCTGGGGATCTTGGATTGAGTGTGCTGCTATGTTTTGTGAGAATTTTGACAAGATTACAGAGCTTGTGCTTTCTTTGGATTCAGCCGACGCAGGCGCAATTTCCAAGGCACAGCAACTTCTGTAACCAGAGAAAATGCACAATTTGCAGACCGAACTATATTGTGTCCATAGTTAAAAGTATCTGAACGCAGCATTAAAGAATTAGAAGAACAAGGTCTGGAAAAGAAGAAACAATGGGATATTTTTACTTCCGTGAGGGAGCAGTGAGAAGTTAGATGGCTTTGCCAAAAACAAACTTGAGGCTAGTCTTTAGAAGGATCCAGACATTGAGGAATTCGCCACATCTGTAGAGTTGCCATTCTGAGTGGATTCACGGTTTGTCTTACTAATTTTTGTATGGATGTCAAAAGAAGCTTTAGCATCTACATCTATATCTGCTAATAGAAATACACTTATTTTTAAAATGTAAAGATGTTTAGTGTCTTGAAGTACAACGGCTTCATGTTTCTTCCTTCTTTTGATGATATGATGTTCTTGTTTGTAATTCAATAAACTAGAACAGAGGAAAGAGTCCATATTTTATCTTATTTTAGCACCCCTTCCTTTTTTCATTTGAAATTTGCTCCTAAAAACCCTAATAGGGATGATGGTGTATGGAATTTGTGGTAGAACATGTAGGAGAAAGGAATGTTTTGCAACCAATCATGTTTTAAGAATGTAGCACCAAACGATATTTTACATATTATAATGTACCTACATATTATAATGTACCTACATATTATAATGCTGGAATTTGTTGGGGGTGTCGAAAGGAATGCTAGGCCATGTGTGAATACTGTAGTAAAGTTTCATCCAATCGCGTATCAACAGAGATCGATAAGCTACTGATTATTTTTTATGATGATTAAGAACAATCTTGACCATTAATAAATATCACTAAACAGAATAAATTAAATAGGCGGCAAGGGTATTAAAATGAAATTTGCTGTAATTAGAATCGAAATTTAAAGATCACACAGTCAGAAAAAATAATGTGTATGATATTTTTGGAAATGAAAGGTTGAGATGCAGTGGAAAGTGCTAAATAGTTTAATATATTAAGATGTTGATAAATAAATTGCATACATTTGACAAATTCCGGCTGTTCCCGGAATGCAACGGGCCCATAGCTCATGGATAATGTAAACACCCGCAAGGGCTAAGCTGCGATTCTTTTGCTCCTGAATTTCTAAATTCCGTCTAGTAGGGCAGGAATGAAAAGAGACAAAATGATGGAGGTACAGCTGCAAACACTTCGCGCGCACCTCCTTCACACGCCTTACAGCTCATACAAGAATATACGTAAGAAGAAAACTGACAATTCGTTCTACAATTTTATATGAAACTGAAGACGCGAAAATTTTTAAAAAGCAAAAACTGTAAACACAGATGTATATTCTATCATGCAGAAGCCCGGAAGATATTTTACTTCAAAAAGGTAAACACATAGTTATTAAGTATCGAAGTTTTGCAAATATCTAATGAACTGTTTTGATATTTAATATTTACACTACAACATAATCCCAGGAGTAGAAAAAAAGGAAACCAAAGTTTGAAGAGCCACGCAAAAATATAGAACTATAAACATAATAAGAAAGTTGAGATACTGTTATACAACTTTATCATGAAGTATTTTGGGAAACTTAAGACGCAAAAATTTTTACAAAGCAAAATTGATAAATATAGTGTTATGTTGTAATTAAATTTTTCAAATACCTAATAAACTGTTATTCAAATCTAATATCTACACATTATCTTTTTATTACAACATAATCTCAGGAGTAAAGGAAAGAAAAATAAAGAATGTTTGAAGAACTGCGAACGGAGATATGAGTGACACCGAGAAAGGAAATTTAGGAGGTTAGCCCGATAAGCACACGGTAATTCTGAGCACTTTTGATAAATTGTACCTCTAAATGGATTCTAACTACCAATTAACGTTCAGCTTGTTAATAATTTCTCCGACATTCTCCGTTTGCTCACTGGGCAAAATAGATTGTTAAAAGAATTGAGTAACGAAATGAAAGAATTTTATTCCTAGCCTTACAACGGGAGCTGACAGTAGGGGCAGGCATTCTCAAAATGTATAAATTCATCACAGCTTGTTTGAACCAATACGGTCGGCTATTACTGGAATCTTGTGGAAATGATATTGTCACAGCTGATCCATAAATGTTTCGAAATGAGATTGTTGCATCTGGAGTACCTATGGAATAATACTTAAAAATAGAATAGGAAGGCTGACTTCTCACCCGGAGGTCCCGGGTTCGATTCTCGGCTGGGGCGGGGAATTTTTCTTTAACTAGAATTATTCTCTATCACCCACAGGGTCTGGAAGTATGTAAGTGAGAGTGAATGTGTGTATTTGAAAAAATAAAATGAATAAAACCTTACGTAAAGAACCTACAGTCACGAGTTGTTTCTAATACTAAGTCCCCTATATGACCTTAGATGTCAAAGTGGAATATATAAATGAAACAACAACAAAAAGTATAGAAAGTAATTCATTTCATACAAATTGACATTTGTATATTATAATCGGAAATGCAAAAGTAAGCATTGTTCTACCCCATATCCCAGAATAGCTGTGGACCATATATACACACACATATATATATATATATATATATATATATATATATATATATATATATATAGGATATACTATATCCTACAACCAATAAGGTTTCAGGTCCTGTAGGAATATTGGAACAAGGTAGGTTTTGTCCGCACTAGAGAGTTAGTTTGGAGAAATTTAATTAAAAGCTAAATCAATCGGCCAAATATTTCGGTCAAAACTCTTGCAATTACGAACTGGATTCTGAGTACTCCGATGTCTGACAATCCATTTAGTAGTTGAAAGAGTTTTGGACTAAGTTGTTGGACATCGCTTTAATACCTCTGGCAGTCAGTAAGCAGGAGCCTATAGGCAGGAATAGTGAAATTCTATTTCTAAATTACCCAGCATTGCCATTTTCTTGTTGCGGTTAGAATTGTTAAAGATTCGGTAAAATTATGAATATTTCCCATCACTCATGCTTGGGACTAAATAAAAGCTGGTATATCATGCGTAATATAGAAACGTTGGAGAATGTCATTTCTAAAGGGTGTGTGCAAAAATGTTACGATATGTTTCTGTTGAGTGAATGCTTAAACTCGTTCCTCAGCCATATGTCATTGATACAAATATTATATAAGCAGTTGCTCAGCGTTATCCAAGTTTCATGGTTGCCACATCCCTGGGATATAAAACATTCTTATCTCGGTTTTCGCAACATGCAAGTATTGGCAAATTTGAACATGGTACACTAATACGCCATTGTGTATTGTAGTTATTGTAATTCTTAATTGCAGCCTAAACCATGTTTCTTGCGTCGCCGACGAGCATTCTTCCTTCCCCTTTTCCCAGACGAATGTTAAAAACATTGCGTGTGGAATACAAGGGCACTCTGTTATGGATTAACAAAATGTACAACTTCGCTCTTTCACGAAAAGTTTTGTTGAGTATATATGAAAGTAGTTTACTTAGTGTGAAGTATTAAAAACCTATAAATAAAGGTAAGGATTATTTTGGGAGGAGATAAGGACCCAAACTTCCACTTCCCGTTTAACGCACTGTTCTTTTAAATGGCGCAGTTTGCCCATTTCATTATGGTCAAACATCCATTCACTGCTACGCTCTGAACAGAAAATCTCTCTGTAGCTATCGAGAGATCGACTATCTTTCAAAAAGCATATCATGTTGAAAGCGAACACAAAGAATTGCGTTCTTTGTTTTTCCCTCTTTCTCAATGATCTCATTGAGTCTTTGTAAACCAGAGGTAAGATAATATTTTCGTTTGCACATGTGACACAAGTATACGTATGAATAACTTGGGTGCTGGTGTCATTTGACAATTCCTGTAAATGGAGAAAAGTCAAGCATCGTTTGACTGAGATTTTCCTTCCCGCTACCAACCGGCGTCTTTTCGGTTTACCACCATTGAAAGTACCTCACATAGCTTTGTGCCCCAATTCCGCTTACAAAGGATGTAATTCTAACTGTGTTAAAAGGGCGGCGAGGTTTTGTTGCGCGCAGAACCGCATCATCAGCTAGTCTTAACTCAAACACGAAACACACAAAAACCAGACACTAATGAATGATCTCGGGTTAAATTAAAGGTCACACATAATGTGGCTGCCATACGTGTTAGCGGGTCACTCAACTGAGACTCGGTCATTATCTTCTTTAAGAAATCAACCTGCAGCAACTGTCTATAATTTAAAACCTTACTTCAATACTTGTATTGGAGTATTAAGTGTTTTTATACGTTTATAATGGAACAAATGACTCACGTTAGCAGAAGTATAATGAAATTCCCAACTTTTTCTCTCAGCTTTTAACATAATCTCCTATGTTTTATAGTTTTACATATAACCTACTAAACTATTGCCTAGAAATAGTCTGAAGGTAAGTAACATTGCCTTGGCTTCGGTTACAGTGAGGTAGAAGGGGAAAATGTAGTAGGAGCGGGGAGTATTCGTAAGTAGCGTTATATGTGTGGCAGCTCAACATGAAAAACTTGAAGATATCTAATTTTTAGCAAAAACATTATATAAATTGTACATGTAATTCAATAGCTCATTAACTACACTTAACAAAATTAAACTGTAATCCTAAAACATCAAACAAACTTATGCACCTTAAACCAAAATGTAGGAAAAATAAAAGTAAGCTATATTTAAGCTAATGGGTTCATGCCCCATCAAAACAGCTAATCTCTCTTTTCTAATGCCCAATAATTCGACTCTTGTCTTTTATCACTAGTTGTGCAAAATTCATTCATTCAGTAGCTTCTCCGCTACTCCCTAAGAATTAAAGATAAACATTTTATTAATCATGCAATACATTATTGTTTCTGAACTATGAGAAAGCTTCGATGAAACTATTTTGTATTCTGCAGAATATAACTTAATGCTGTAAAAACATTACCTAGCAATACCAAATTCTCAATAAAACCAATCAATGTAATACCTGGTCAGGTGAAGTCCACAGTATCACCATTGCTGATCGTAATACGAGAGCAAAAATGATAGTCTCCAAACCAATCGTGAAGTATGGAGCGAAACATAGGCGGGTTGCAAAAACAAGACAGAATAGAATTAGAAATCAAGATGTTCGTGTACAAAAGGGAAATGAATTAAGTGCATGAAATGCAAATGGACGCTAACCATTTCAGTTCTCAATTCTATATTGGGCTTGAAAGACCACTTAAATTTGCTCAGAGGCCTCTTTATTGTGTTTGAGGTTCTTTTACGTGTCGTAAATCTAGGACTTGGAACGAACGGCTATACTTCCCTTCCTAAGGAAGCCATGCTAAGGATTTTTACGTCCGAAAAAAACCCATCGTCGTCCGCCGAGTTTGAAGGCGCAACCTTGGGTATATGGCAACCACTACACCACGGAGGGCGACAGGGTGGATGAAATATATATTTTTAAGAAATGGAAACGGTCTGTTGTAAGAATGTGCCTTGCAGATTCCCTAAGCACGCTTTATTATAGATGAAGACCTCGGAAAAAATGGAGTGACCAACATGAATGTAATAATTAGCCTCGGATCGGATCATTGGTCTTAACGGACCATCGGAAGAAGAAGAAATAATATACCGGACGTAAGTGTTCAAAACTAATTCCTTTCGGGCCTGAAAACTTCGCAAGAGTTTCCGTCTCATCCGATTAAAGGTCCCTGGAGTAATGCAAATGATATTCTTGGTAATTTGAATTCTTGCGACGACATTCTGGCGCGTCTCTAGTTGTCTCATAACCAAGTCACCGCAAATAAAAATCAGGTGGGGTCAGATCGGGCGAAGAGGAATCAGGACCTCCTCTTCTTGTCCACTTTTCTGATATGGCTACATGTCTGAAGTGATGAGGGGGCCCATCCTGGCTCCTCTTGTCCACTTTTCTGAGATGTCTGAGGTGATGAGGGGGCCCATCCTGGCTCCTCTTGTTGTCCACTTTTCTGAGATGTCTGAAGTGATGAGGGGGCCCATCCTGGCTCCTCTTGTTGTCCACTTTTCTGAGATGGCTACATGTCTGAAGTGATGAGGGGGCCCATCCTGGCTCCTCTTGTCCACTTTTCTGAGATGTCTGAGGTGATGAGGGGGCCCATCCTGGCTCCTCTTGTTGTCCACTTTTCTGAGATGTCTGAAGTGATGAGGGGGCCCATCCTGGCTCCTCTTGTTGTCCACTTTTCTGAGATGGCTACATGTCTGAAGTGATGAGGGGGCCCATCCTGGCTCCTCTTGTCCACTTTTCTGAGATGTCTGAGGTGATGAGGGGGCCCATCCTGGCTCCTCTTGTTGTCCACCTTTCTGAGATGACTACATGTCTGAAGTGATGAGGGGGCCCATCATGTTGGAACCAAATGCATTGATGATGGACAACAGTGGAACGTCATCTAAAATTTCGGGGAGTACGTCTCTCAGCAACTAAATGTACACAACTTGTTAGACATTTCTCGTGTACACCACGCCACTTCTGAATCATGGAATTAATTCTCTCCTATATATCCCTGGCCCTACAAAGTCCCCCTCCCCCCCAAAAAAAAACCCATTAATTCGCAATAGGTATATTTCCGAACCGGGATTTCTAATCTCAAATGGATCCAGAGATCTGCAACATCTTTTAAAGTTTGTAAAATTGTTACCGAATCAACATGTATGTAAGGAGTCAGTTCGTTGTTATTTTTTTAAAAAGTAATGAACTTTTTGTGTGCAACTGATTTGGGTGGAGGCCGATTTTGTGAATGCATTTATCAGATTTTTGTTTATTACTTTCTCGATCTCGTTCACACAGTGTAAATAGTGAGTAGAGAATGTACTGTATTTCACCTAATAATTGTAGAGCTCACATTGAAAAGAGACTTTGTCGTTGAAATACAAGTTTTGGGAATGACCAAAAAAAGTAATTTTTCTCAAAGTAACATGTTATTGTTTAATTTTGGCATTTAAGTGCATATAAGTTATAAGAATGTAACAGGACACACTAATCAAATCAAAGTACATCACAAAATCATTAAGAACACAAAATTCTGGACTTTTTGTTTTTATTCGAACTGAAAGACATATTACATTTTGTTTGCATGAAAATAGGACATAGACCTCTTTGACTATAGAGTGTTTTAATAACGCTGGAAACATTATTTAAAGAATTTAGTTATTTTTGTATGGAGAGCATCCAACTTAAATGTAATTTGCTTAAGAACATAGTTTGCACTTTTACAAAAATAAAAAGTAAATGTTAAATGTGGAAGCCCTCATCATGTTCCAAAGAGTGAAACGCCACTTCCTCAGTTGCTGCAGATGTATCCATTAACAATCTGCTGGTCCATTCCAATTATAGCCACACAGTTTGACGAGAAGTTTCCTCACATCTTCAAGTTGACATTGGATGAGATGGCTGAAATCTTGAAGTGTACCGATTGAAATACCTTTTGCTCTCTGACAAACCTGTAATATTCACAGGCCTTTACTTGAACTTGATGTTCTGTATACATTTAAATATGTATTGATTTGATGTTGCTGATTTTCTCTAACCTATCGAAACACTTTACAACTTTCCAATAGGTTGCTAGCAACCTCACCTGTTCTAAACACCTTGACATATTATTCTTTGTAAATAATTATAGGCATCTTTCTAAACTCTTTTTCAATGTTACCCAACACTCTTTCTGACAGCAAATAGCTATGACCTCTGACTTTTTATGGTGTATAACGAACTCTTTTACTACTAAGGCACCGCAGGCGATGACACTGATGATACATGGGGTGAAGATGCACCACCAGTGGAATGTGATGGTGGGGGAAACTGTAAGACCTGCAGAAAACCCGCCCCTGCGCCGCTTTGCCCATCACAAATCTCACATGCGGTCGCCTAGGTGAGAGGCAAGTGGTCTAACCTCTCGGCCTGACCTCTGGCTAATTAATTACAATCTCTGCTCTTCTCAGCAGAAAATGAATAAGAGCATTTCAGTATGGTTATTTTTGTTCTGAGCAGCACACCCATTACAAAATAATCTAATTCTTTTCTTATTCTCCAAATCTGAAGAAGTGAAGTGATGTAATAGAGCACTGCATACCTCTGTTACCTGGACCAGCATGATCTTCGGTCAATACATAACATACTGGTGAAGCATCCCTAGGGTCAACAATACACCAATTACACAGACTTCTTTGTCTTGAATAGGGATCTTGTAAATCAAAACATAAAGTGGTTGATTTTCTCGAAGATCTTTTTAAAATGCATTAACACGCAATTTGTGCGCTCTTTTTTACTTTCTCTACACGTACTATGCACATAGTGTATAGAGAAGGTATTGTATCGCACCCAAAAATTCGATACCGAGATTTCACCAGAAATGTATATTTTAGGGTCCCCTGTATACAAAAAAAGCATTTTCACAAAATGGTCCGTGTGTCTATGAACACGATAACTCAAAAACGAAAAGTCGGTAAAATACCAAACTTGGTATTTAAGTTTAGTATTTTCCAGGGGTGCGACACGAACATTTTGAGAATAATTCCCTCACTCCAAACTACCCTTTACATGGAACTTTTATCGAAAATTTTGATTTTCTAAAAAATGGCTCTAACGATTTTGATTAAAATTTCGGATATTAAACATATTTACCTGACAAATAAAATGTATATCTTGAATTTTCTGGGAATAGCATCTGAAGAGTAGTTTATTCGGGATGAATTTTACTACATTTTGAATAACTGCTAAACCGTAAGAGATGGACAAAAAGTGTAGAGCACATTAAAACACACAATTTATGTTATATATATTTTTTTCGTGGAGTTCGTTGTTTTTGTGACATTCCTTATTTTTGGTTTCTGCTATGAAAAACGTATACTTTTCTCATACAGGAACTTGTCAACTCCTATCCATATAAACAAAGGAACTTCATTGACATAGCAACCAGCTTTTGACTATCACTCTAACCTACGGTTGTCCCTTATTTCGCTTCTACTTACAAGGATGCGAGTAATACGACTATTTCTGCTAATTTTTTCTGATTAGCATAAAGTAAATAGAAGTATAAACTTTTTAAGAATTATTTGTTGCAGGGATATGGAGAGTCATGTGAATGGTACACATCAGGTTTTTTATTCGCCAGATGTTTTTCTCTAGCGTAGATAGAAATGGTGAGTGACCATCATGGGACCCAAAAGTAAGAAAATACACAAATACACAGAATGCGAATAGCTTCCTTGTTTTGAAATATGAATATTAGGCTTAGGATGTAGTAGAAGTGTGTGTGCGCGCGCTCTCAAGGGTGGAGAGGGGCAGCAGGGAGTGGTGAGCATCATAAAGGAAGGCAGGGAACCTACCCCCGACCCTTGACATGCGGCTGAATGCCTTACCCCTCGTCACACTGGCTATTTAAACATCAGTTGTCGTGAATTTCAATTCACTGTTGTGCCGACTTGAATCGAGCATTCTGTATAGTCGCCTTATGTACCAAGAGTCCCTGGTGAGGAAGCCCCGTCTCTGTAAGTACAGCTTTCGATGTCTTACATTTAGTGTAGAGTCATAGGGAGCAGCTTTTATAGTTCAAACTCGCTAATTATTTACTATTATCATATATTTTCTTTGGGTTTAAATAATATGGATACTCGAAAGTGGATTTTCTATATATCTAGAAAACTAAACACTAGCGACGCACGCAACATTACTGAAACACACAATTTCACCTCGCTTTAGTCTTATAGTTTCTGCAAAATTTAGAAACGGTTCAAAACATGTTGCTTGATAAAAGTTGTCATTGATTCTTTATGAGGGTTGCAGTTGCCGTGTCTAACAGAGAAGCGGCCAGACAGAATCTTCAGTCACTTGAATCCATCACAGCATCAGTTGAGGATGACACCAAACTCTTATTTATCCATCAAATAAATTAATTTCAGCATTTAAATAGTTGCTATTTCAAAATATATGGCCGTGAATAACTGTGAACTATAATATACTGTGTGTAACCACAAAAATACAGTGCTTCGCTGGTCTTTTAGAACATTTTTTCGATTTATAAAGCTTAATTTCTCAAACTGGGAATATAAAGTGAACAACTGTCTAAATTTTACCGGTAAAAAAGAAACACCTGCGTTCAGTTTTAGCAAAAACTGCTTTGAGCGACGCAAGTCATCTCTAAATTGCGTTCAACTCGCTGCGAAGTTGATCGCTCCGTATCCAAGATTGTGGGATGTGCATATTTAAGGAATACAAGGCAGCATCACACACAATTAGTTACATAAATTTGGCACTATGACACATTTCTGTCCATATTTACATAACTGCGCAGCTATTGGACGCTGTGTGTAAAGGGTAGTTTGTAGGGAGAATTTGTTTGAAAATCGGGATGCATCCTTGGAAGATAACTTTAAGTACCGAGTTTGATATTTAACCGACTGTACTTTTTTGAGTTATGCTGCTGGACCAGAAACTTACACTCAGATCTTTTCCAAAAAATAATCTTTTTGGACAACATGGCCTTAAAATAGAACTTTAACATAGTGCATTAGATTATCGCATTACCTCTCCGTTGTCACCAACTTAAGTTTCAAGTTCAGCGATATGGCAATTAAGTTTTGTACTTAATAATTTGACTTGATTTGATTAGTATTACGCCTTTTATATGATTAATTTCTCATAGCGCTCGCATCTGTTCACTATACAATCGCCACACTAATTTATCGCAACTGCTTCCAGAGTTAACCTTCTGCCAATATTATCTAGAGTAACCTTCATGAAGATTACATGGCGGTAAATATGAATTTAGAACAAAATATAAACGGCAGAACCAAGCGAAATTAAACAAGCCGCAGAAAGAAAGACACTAGAGCTACTACCCACGACAGATCACAAGGAACCTTGGCCCACCGCCCGGCCGCTGCGTCCCCCATCTCAGTCCATGACGGACGTCAAGAATGGGATGCAGTATTGTAGGGTGAGGCGTGGTCAGCGCCTCAAACCGCCCAGGTCCTCATGACCTTGAGCCGCTAACTCTGCATCAAGTAGCTCCGCACCTCACGAGGCTGAGTGGCCCAAGACAATGTCTCCAAGCGCGGGAAAAATCCCCACGCCGGTACCGGCAGTCGAACCCTGGTCTCCCGCTTGCTAAGCATCCGCGCTACCGCCGCATTAAGGGGACGACCAGACAAAAATATACTCTTGACTTATTTCTAGGAGAAAAATAAACATTGAACAGCCCACAATGATGACGATTTCCATGATTAAACTTTGTTGTAATATAAAGATCAAGATTCTAGTAAGTAGCATAAACTTACAATTTACCTGGACAACCAACAGCATATGAAAACATCTTGAAATCTCGTTTATTTAACGTCGGTTTAACTTCTTAGTCATATCGCGACGGTTCTGTTCATAATATGTTTACGTTTTTTTCCCCGTGTCCTTTACCTCTTTCGATTCATGCCTAGCAGATGGTGCTAGGGTGCTATCCACCCTACCTGCCCATACCTAGACATAGTCTCCTGCCAGTCTTGCTCCGCAACAGCAGATCATCGACCGCTCCCGAAGCTGGATGGATGGCACCGTACTCCCAATTACAATCTATTTTTCACATATACTATTGTTTTTATACTGAAGGTGGAACCCCGGGTTCAATCCGGTATTTAGCTTGGCGTTGAGGGAAACCTCAGCCAAATTGATGGGCCCACGGGATTTGAAGCCGATCCCCCAAATGTGGGCCACAGCCATTGCTCACAGTAACAGTTTCAGGAATCAGAATAATAATATTGTTGGTATTTTAAACACGCGTGGCTTAATGATAATGTGTGTAATTTTTGCTACACACTTGGGGGATTCAAAAGATATATTCCCGGCAAAACCACGATGAATTGCTATACTTAAACGTGAAATTAAAAAATCTGATGTGTTCCATTCACATGACTTTCTCTATATCTCTGTAAATTATTATCTAATAAGCTTATCTTTTATTTATTTCATGCTAATCGAGAAAAATTAGCAGAAATAATCTTATCTCTTGCTTTATTGTAAGTAGAAGCGAAATAAGGGAGTACCATAGGTTAAAGTGAAAGCCAAAAGCTGGTTGCTATGTGACTGATGTTCCTTTGTTTGTATTGGCATGAGTTGACAAATTACTGTATGAGAAAAGTAAAGTTTTTCAAAGCTGAAACTAAGAAAAAGGAATATCTCAAAAACGATCAACTTTACGAAAAAAATGTATGTAACATAAATTGTGTGTTTTAACGCGCTCTACATTTTTTATGAGATAAGTTTTTGTCCATCTCTTACGGTTTAGTAGTTATGAAAAATTCATCCAGAATAAAGTAGTCTTCAGAGGCTATTCCCAGAAAATTCAGAATATACATTTTATTTGTCAGGTAAATAACTTTAATATACGATATTTTAATCAAAATCGTAGGAGCCATTTTTTAGAAAATCAAAATTTTCGAAAAAAGTTCCATGTAAAGGGTAGTATGGGGTGGGGGGGATTTTTCTCAAAATCTTCGTGTCGCATCTCTGGAAGATACTAAACTTAAATACCAAGTTTGGTATTTTACCGACTATTCGTTTTTGAGTTATCGTGTTCACAGACACACTAACACGGATACACGGACACACACACGCAAGGGCCTTTTTCTGAAAATACTTTTTTTGGATACAGGGGACCCTAAAACATATATTTCCGTTGAAATCTCGGTATCAAATTATTGGGTGGAGTGCATTACTTTCTCTATACACTATGTACATAGTGGGTATAGAGAAAGTAAAAAAGAAAAACAACAACAAAACCATTAAAGTAAACACACGCATTACTTTCTCTATAGGCACTATGTACATAGTGTGTAGAGAATATATTGCACTCCACCAAAAAATTCGATACCTAGATTTCACCGGAAATATATGTTTTAGGGTCCCCTTTATCTAAAAAAATCTGATGTGTACCATTCACATGACTTTCTCCATATCCCTGCAACAAATAATTCTTAAAAAGCTTATACTTCTATTTACTTTATGCTAATCAGAAAAAAATAGTAGAAATAGTCTAATTACTCGCTTCCTTGTCAGAAGCGAAATAAGGGACAACTGTAGGTTAAACTGATAGTCAAAAGCTGGTTGCTGTCAATGAAGTTCCTTTATCTATATGGATAGGAGTTGACAAGTTCCTGTATGAGAAAAGTATACGTTTTTCATAGCAGAAACCAAAAATAAGGAATGTCACAAAAACGACGAACTCCACGAAAAAATGTACAGAACATAAATTGTGTGTTTTAATATACTCTACATTTTTTGTGCAGTAAGTTTTTGTCCATCTCTTACTGTTTAGCAGTTATTCAAAATTTAGTAAAATTCATCCAGAATAAACTACTCTTCAGAGGCTATTCCCAGAAAATTCAAGATATACATTTTATTTTTCAGGTAAATATGTTTAATACACGAAATTTTAATCAAAATCGTTAGAGCCATTTTTGAGAAAATCAAAATTTTCGAAAAAAGTTCCATGTAAAGGGTAGTTAGGGGTGGGGGTATTTTTCTGGAAATCTTCGTGTCGCATCCCTGGAAGATACTAAACTTAAATACCCAGTTTGGCATTTTACCGACTTTTCGTTTTTGAGTTATCGTGTTCACAGACACACGGACACACACACACACACACACACACACACACACACACAACGACCTTTTTGTGAAAATGCTTTTTTTGGATTTTGGGGACTTTAAAACATATATTTCCGGTGAAATCTTGGTATCGAATTTTTGGTGGAGTGCAATACTTTCTCTATACACTATGTACATAGTGCGTATGGAGAAAGTAAAAAGCATTTTCGGAAAAAGGTCCGTGTGTCTGTGAACACGATAACTCAAAAACGAAAAGTAGGTAAAATACCAAACTTGGTATTTAAGTTTATTATCTTCCAGGGATGCGACACGAAGATTTTGAGAAAAATCCCTCCACCCCCAACTACCCTTTACATGGAACTTTTTTCGAAAATTTTGATTTTCTCAAAAAAGCTCTAACTATTTTGATTAAAATTTCGTATATTAAAGATATTTACCTGACAAATAAAATTTATATCTTGAATTTTCTGGGAATAGCATCTGAAGAGTAGTTTATTCTGGAAAGTTTACTAAATTTTGAATAACCGTTAAACCGTAAGAGATGGACAAAAACTTACTACACAAAACATATAGAGCACGTTAAAACACACAATTTATGTAATATACATTTTTTTCGTGGAGTTCGTCGTTTTTGTGACATTCCGTATTTTTGGTTTCTGCTATGAAAAACTTATACATTTCTCATACAGGAAGTTGTCAACTGCTGCCCATACAAACAAAGGAACTTCAGTGACATAGCAACCGGTTTTTGATTATCGCTTTAGCCTATTTTACTCCCTTATTTCACCTCTACTTACAAGGAAGCAATAACATGGCTATTTCTGCTAATGTTTTACTGATTAGCATGAAGTTAATAGAAGTATAAGCTTCTTAAGAGTAATTGGTTGCAGGGATATAGAGAAAGTCATGTGAATGTAACACATCAGATTTTTTTTAAAAGTGTCTTTTTTTTTTCTTTTTTTTTTCTTCTCTTTTTTACTTTCTCTATACTCACTATGTACATAGTGAATAGAGAATGTATTGCACTCCACCAAAAAATTCGATACCGAGATTTCACCGGAAATATATGCTTTAGGGTCCCCTGTATCCAAAAAAAGTATTTTCAGAAAAAGGTCTGTGTGTGTGTGTGTGTGTGTGTGTGTGTTTGTGTGTCTGTGAACACGATAACTCAAAAACGAATAGTCGGTAAAATACCAAACTTGGTATTTAAGTTTAGTATCTTCCAGGGATGCGACACGAAGATTTTGAGAAAAATCCCCCACAAAATGGCTCTAACGATTTTGGTGAAAATTTCCTATATTAAAGTTATTTACCTGACAAATAAAATGTATATTTTGAATTTTCTGGGAATAGCCTCTGAAGACTACTTTATTCTGGATGAATTTTTCATAATTACTAAACCGTAAGAGATGGACAAAAACTTAACACACAAAAAATGTAGAGCACATTAAAACACACAATTTATGTTATATACATTTTTTTCGTGCAGTTGATCGTTTTGAGATATTCCTTTTTCTTGGTTTCAGCTTTGAAAAACTTATACAGGAATTTGTCAACTCCTGTCCATACAAACAAAGGAACATCAGTCACATAACCAGCTTTTGGTTTTCACTTTAACCTATGGTACTCCCTTAATTCGGTTCTACTTACAATAAAGCAAGAAATAAGACTATTTCTGCTAATGTTTTCTGATGAGCATACAGTAAAAGAAGTATAAGCTTTTTAAGAATAATTTGTTGCAGGGATATAGAGAAAGGCATGTGAATGGTACACATCAGATTTTTTAATTTGAATTGCCAAACCTCTAAGGCATTGATATGCAAGTTCTTGAATAGTTACTGGAATTAAAATTGATTATGCGATAACTTGTGTTTTACGAGACAGTATTGACATTAGCACTCTTCGAGTCTGAAAAGGACAGCATTAGGTATTCATTGCCTGATATTTGAAGCTCAATAAATGGATGTAGCCGATTGCTGGGCTGTTGGTTCCCTTGAGATCAGGAATTAAATCATTGGGGTGGCTACATTGAATTACTGTACCACCCTCCTTAAGGATAACAAAGGGTGCTGCAGAGTTTGATGGTAATGTGTAGTGACGGGGATTGTTGCTTGTTATTAGTGTGTGCTACACGACTACCGCAGGTTTGCTGCGTGTTAAAAGAATAACGTCACGACTTTATACTTTACACTGCTGGATGAATCAGCTGCAACTTATACATGTGTGTATAGTTGCGTGCAATTTGTAAAGTTGCTTATACTGCACTTTTTATAATTTAAACAAAAATATGATGTGATCCATTCACATGACTTTCTCTATATCTCTGCAACAAGTTATTGTTAAAAAGCTTATGCTAATATTTACTTCATCCAATCGAGAAAAAATTAGCAGAAATAGTCTTATTACTTGCTTCCTTGTAAGTAGAAGCGAAATAAGGGAGTACCATAGGTTAAAGTGATAGTCAAAAGCTAATTGCTATGTGACTGAACTTCCTTTGTTTATATGGACGGGAGTAGACAAATTCCTGTATCATAAAAGTATACGTTTTTCAAAGGTGAAACCATAAACAAGGAATATCTCAAAGACGATGTACTCCTGAAATCCACCAAAAAAATGTACATAACTTAAATTGTGTGTTTTAACGTGCTCTACGTTTTTTGTATGATAAGCTTTTGTCCGTCTCTTACGGTTTAACAGTTATGCAAAATTCCGTAAAATTCATCCAGAATAGTCTTCAGAGGCTGTTCCCAAAAAAATCAAGATATACATTTTATTTGTCAGGTAATGTTTAATATACGACCTTTTAATCAAAATCGTTAAAGCCATTTTTTAGAAAATAAAAATTTTCAAAAATGTTTCATGTAAAGGGTAATTTGGGGTGGAGGTATTTTTCTCAAAATCTTCGTGCCGCATCCCTGGAAAATACTGAACGTAAATATCAAGTTTGATATTTTACCAACTTTTCGTTTTTGAGTTATCGTGTTCACAGTCACACACACACACGAACCTTTTTGTGAAATTACTTTTTTTTGGATACAGGGGACATTAAAACATATATTTCCGGTGAAATCTCGGTATCGAATTTTTGGGTGGAGTGCAATACCTTCTCTATACATAATGTACTTAGTACGTGTAGAGAAAGTAATAACCTATGTAGATATGTGCTTACATAAGTACTGATTTGAGCTTGTTGTCTGATGATTGCAATGTTGCTAGTAGAACTCCTTATCTTCCAATGTGATAAACACACAAACTACAAGGTATTGGCTGTTGGCCAAACGTTTTTCTGAAATGCAGTATCCTTGGTGCTGCACATATGTAACATGATTAACCAAAGGTTTCAATAGCTCTAGTGTACTTGTTTTCTAATTGCGTAATACTCTAACCTTCAGCAATAACATTAAGCTAGTTATAGCTGTTTTATATTATAAAATTATTAATATGATTGCAATAAAACTGTAGTGCTTTCTACTTTCTCTACACGTACTATGTACATAGTGTATAGAGAAGGTATTGTCTTCCACCCAACAATTGGATACCGAGATTTCACCGAAAATACATGTTTTGGGTCCCCCTGAATCCAATAAAAGCATTTTTACAAAAAGGTCCGTGTGTGTGTATGTGTGTGTATGTTATGTGTGTGTGTGTGTGTGTGTGTGTGTGTGTGGACAGCATAGCTCAAAAAGGAAAAGACCGTTAAATACCAAACTTGGTATTTAAGTTTGGTATCTTCCAGGATGCGACACGAAGATTTTCAAGACAATACCCCCACCCCCACCAACCCTTTACATGGAACATTTTTCGAAAATTTTGATTTTCTCAAAAATGGCTCTAACAATTTTGATTAAAATGTCAAATATTAAAGATATTTATCTGACAAATAAAATGTATATCTTGAATTTTCTGGGAATAGCCTCTGAATATTACTTTTGCATAATTTTGAACTGCTAAACCGTAGGAGATGGAAAACAAACTTGACACACAAAACATGTAGAGCACACTAAAACGCACAATTTATGTCATATACATTTTTTTCGTGGAGTTGATCGTTTTTTTAGATTATTCCTCTTTTTTTTTGTTGTTGTTTTTTTTTGTTGTTGTTTTTTTTTTTGTTTTTTTTTTTTGTTTCAGCTTTGAAAAACTTATACTTTTTTTCACACGTAATTTGTCAACTCCTGTACATACAAACATAAGAATTTCAGTCATATAGTAACCTCTTTTGATTATTACTTTAACCTATGGTACTCCCTTATTTGCCTTCTACTTGCAAGGAAGCAAGTAATTAAGTAAAGTAAATAGAAGAATAAGCTTTTTAACTATAATTAGTTACAGAGAGGTAGAGAAAATCACGTGAAAGGAACATATCAGATGTTTTAAATAATAAGGAGCAAAATGCATGGAAGTGTAGTCAGCATGCAAGCGTGCCACTACTCGGTTTTACTTGGGCCCTCCCCATCCTGTACTGCAAGCGCATTTGCCTGTAGTCGAACTCGCGACATTCAGCTTTGAATGGATGGCCAGGCCATTACTTATCACGCCTATTCAAATTGCTTATGTTGTGTCGGGGAAAGAAATATAACCAAGGTAGGGTTCAAACCCGGCTGAGGGCGATGCTTTTTCCGCGCGTAAAAATCCCTAGCAGTATTCCTTAGGAAGGGAAATAAAGCCGTTGATCCCATGTCGTACATTTACGGCGTGTAAAAGAACCCAAGCCTGATAAAGAGCCATCTGAGCAAAATTAAGCGGTGTTTTACACGCAATATAGAAGGGTACGCTGAGAAACGAGCAGTTACTTTAACATCCATAAATATAACTCAATTTAATTTAAGAATAAGTGTGAGATCGTAAAGGAAGTCAAGAGGTCACAGGGCGAGCCTCCGTCTATGTCCCGTCGCTCCATCCTGTTGGAATCAAACGTTGGTGTCAGTTGTCCCTTTGCCAAAGAAAGAAGGTGGTGATTAAATTAAAATATTAAAGAATATGCTACTGCTACTAGTAATGCTGTTCACTATGTGTAGGTAGTGAAAAGTAGTGTTTTCGGAGAAAGCTGTAATACAGTATTATAAAGCCTCTTCTGTTTGATCTAATGAATAATTATATTTTCAAAATTTTGTTCGACTATTCTCAGACTATCGGGGTTGAAACCTTAAAATGTCACAAAATGCAATCGTAAACATAAAACGGGAATTTTTGCAAACGAATAGCGAAATGTACACTATAATAGGAAAAACGTGCACGATATGCTGAAATATGAGCAATTCTGTTAGAAAACGCAGAATCCGAAAATGATATTAGAAAAAATAATAACTCTAAATGTTAAATTATAATTTAATTTTCAAAAAGGACACATGAGAGGAGAATGCATCCGGATGGTGTGACGTCACCGCTCAGTACAAGGAGGTTGTGTCTTATCTCCCTTTATTTTAGTGCAGAAGATTGTGATCAGCGGATCTGAGCAGATGTTGAAGCAGTACACCAATCACAATCCATTGCACACCTTCAATACATTGTTTTCGTGCTGGAAAACCGGAAATCAGGTTCATTATCGTATTAAATGTGTTGCAATATATCTGTTTTCGTTTTTATGGCTAATTTATTTCAAATGTCAAGAGGTCGTAAACATACTTGTATCACTTTTAACTTGTTTAAAAACTGCATTTAACTTTTTAGATGATACGTGGCTCATAAAAGGCAGTAATGAATATTTCTCTTCATACTATGTTAAGCAATATGCGTTTTCATTTTGACCACCGCAATGTAACAAAATAAAACCTTATTTCTTTATTTTAAATGTTATCCTGACACCATAATTAAATGTTCTTTCGAATTTATTAGCATTATATTTGTGTCTCATAGCGTCAACAAATTGCAACTCTCATTAACTTTGTGCTCAGTGTTGCAAATAATACAGTTAGTTAAATAAAAATATTTTTCAACCAGATCTTTGACCTAAAAATACATTAAGTTGCTAATGAGAATACAATTATTATTCGCTGAAAATTATTTTATTATATTATTATTATTTTCTGAAAACTAATCACAAACACGTGTTTTTTTCTCAATATAAGCATTATGTTTATTTCATCTTAGCAAACTTGAATAATAAGGCGTATAATTGCTGGGTGTGATATTTGATATCACTTTTTAAACTCCCTGAATTTCGACATCCACAAGACATTCCTTGTGTCCAAAATCTGTGCTACCATTAATTCAGCCGTCATTAATGTTTGTGGAGTTTTAAAACCTTCATACGTCATTCTATAAAAAGTATGAAAATGAACCTCAACAAACAAAGTACATCCATTATCAATTCGAGCATTTTATAACAACTTAAATGCATACTGAATGAAGACGTCAGAAGTCGATCGATGCCTTCAAAACATTCTAGCATTACAATGCAGTATCGTGTTATGTTAATTTAGGATGAACCGTCCATTTAAAATATTATCAGTACACCACATTTCTCAAATGCTACAGATGTAGGTATTTTCCCAGGATAACCTCATTGTGATCCAGCTTATAAATTTGATTTGCTCCATAGAATACAAACATGTACAATGACATAGCCTGTTGTGCCCATTGAAACTGTAGATCAATCTCAGCTCTGCTGTGCAACAACGTTGCTGTTACTTCTTACTTCTGCAAGGAAATCCATTCATTCAGAGCTGAAGTGTTTTATTCTTCCAATAAAAGTCTTAAAAAATACACACATATTGTGGTATGTCAGCGTTCCTTTGTTATGTAACAGTGTTGAAAAAGTTTACAATAAGTACTGTATTAAATGTAGAAATAGAAAAAAAAACTGCAAGATAAAATCGTTACATGTGTGATCAACGAGGTTGGAAATGTGCATAATACCATTTTTTTTAGGATCCTCAAACGGAAAATAGCGTTTAGATTGAATTCTGGCCCAAATTATTTAACCTAATTTGTGTTTATTTTTCAGCTTTCATTATTGAACGTAGATTCCATAGAGAATCTTAATTTAAAAACTATTTTGAGTGCGGCTGTTGAGAATAATTAGATTTGCTATGTTACCAGAAGCAAGCTTCTCTAGACGTGGTTGCGCTAACTTCAACAGTGACACGTTTGATAAACGACAAGAAGAGAACTAGTTGTTAAACGAACAGTCGCGGTCACCTTTGAGAAAGTCAAAACCCAAACAATACCAACACTGTATATTTATAGAAAGAAGGAACATTTTGTGAAAAGGACGTATTCAGAAACAGGTTGTTTCAGGTACCTAAAAAATGAAGTAGTTTTTCTGTGCACCTGATATATCAAGGACCGGTATCTTATGCCTCTGAAATAAAAAACCGGGTTACAGAAGGGTTAAGATTATTCTACAGGGGTAGAGAACGTTGCTTTGAATTCGAGCTCACCTTTGACAGAAACAAAGTGCAGTTGCTGATACATGAGGGGGGGGGGGGTGAATGGTTATTCTGTTCATCGGCTATTGATTAGGGCAGTTCATGATCGCTTTGTCATTTCTTAAGGGTAGGTCACTCCTATCAGTGAGGTGTAACACTGTGAAGGTGAAAACTATGAATGAATGAATGAATGAATAAGTGTATTTATTGACATAGCAATATCATACATAGACTTTCAACAGTCGCACGGGTCCACAGACCGTACGTGCTTTTGTAATACACATTACAAACAATATTAAAACAACAACAACAACAACAACAAAGCATTAAAATAGTAAACACGAAAATAAAAAGACAAAGGTAATGCACAGTCAAAAGCAATATTAAACAACAATAAAGAGTGAACCTGAAAATAAAAATACAAAGATATTCAAATATAGCAATTTAAATTTACAGTACCGAGTACACCTTCATAAATGCACCCTTTTATAATAGATAATTACACTTACAAGAAATATGTACACATAATATATACACAATATATAAAACCATAGCACAACAGTGACCTATGTATGATACAAAATATATATGTATGTAGAACATTGTAGTCACTTTTGTTTAGTCGAACTTATTCCTCCCCCCCCCCCATCTCTATTGGCAACCTCCTCAGATCTCAGCTGTCTTGCCTTAAGTATACATTTACCTAGCCCGTCCATGTTTTCCGTGCCTGCCAGTAGCGTCCAACATGCTTCTAGCATGATGGTGAAAACTAAGCACATTGGTTACTCTTACATGCGGTAACAACAATTCTTTGTTTCACATTTTCGTAATCCATTTTTAAGAAATAGAAGCTAGGCTCTCAAAATTACGGATTAAAAATAAATTAGTACAAGAAAGGTAAATGGGTGTGAGCGAAGTGACAACTAAAATAATTCTAAATTTGACGGATGAAAGCAATAATTTTCATGTTTAAACGTGTCATATCAAGAATATTTAGAGATTTTATTGGCACACAACTTGTTATCTTTATTTGATAAATAATAGGTATATTTTGCCTTTATGTCCTTTAAGCTCGTCATAGCGAATAAGTGTTTGCTTATATTTGTTCATTCAATGACACCTTTATGTAACCCTATCTCAGAATCAAATGTTGACTTACGCCAATGGTGGAAATGATATAAAGGGTATTGCAGGTGTCCTACTCTCTGGTGGACTGAGGGGAGAGGGTAACATATGACATGATGTTGATGAACTAATACATTGCGCAACATTATTATCCCAATGCTAGCACAAGACCATAAAATGTACTTTAATCCTGGTAAGCCTTTTATGTTGGAAGTAGAAACGTGGTCTTTCTCAGAGAACGCTGGAGTTGATGTGAACACTTAGAGCGGCAGCGGAACACTTCAGCACTTACCTGTACACTTAAAAAATTTGAGAAAATGGTCCCATTCAATTTTTCATATAAAGTATATCCATTTCACCACCATTCACAAATGAGTGTCTTTAGGAATTGACCTGAATGAAAAAAGGAATTGGATGTTCATAGGTCTGCTGTTTATCAAACCTCTTGCCCAATGTCACATCCAGCTGCATAGCTCCAGCAAAACATCTTCGGGAAGGTATTTAGGCTGATATAACTAACCTTGGATTATATTCTCTATAGGATCCAGCCATTCCAAGAAACACAGTTTTATTACTCCGCGCAATAGTGCACAGCATACCATCGATGTGATAGCTGCTCAGTCGTTGACGGTATTCTTCTTCTTCTTCTTCTTCTTCTTCTTCTTATTATTATTATTATTATTATTATTACTACTACTACTATTGTTGTTGCCATTTATGTGCTGGCATTAACAGCTAGACTATATCGCAGCTTTTCCTTTGGAACAATAATTGCTCATGGCAATGGCGTTAACTCGTTTACTGTTTGTATCTTCCGATTAATATCTTTACGTTCACACTTGCAGAATGTGGGGAGGAATAAACTTGGCTAGAGAAATGCCCACCCTCATCCCGCACCAGCTGGTACTCAATCCACTGAGTTACGGGTCCAACTAAAAACTATGTTTAAAATATTACTTGATTAGATACAGAGGATCCTCCTCTAGTTGTACACAATTCTCGTTAAAATATAAAGTACTGCCCAGAGCGTATAGTATTAAAAGTAAACAGTGAATAGAAATCTCTGGATTGCGGTTAATGTGCTATTTAATATACATATGTTAAGAAACTTACATCAGTATTATAAACAGAAAAATATTTGTTTGTGTGTCGGATGGAGATATTTTCAAAAACCATGTGTCCGATTTTGATAATTTTTCACTATTAGGAGGCCCAATTTTTTCTGATGGACATAAAAAGCTTAAAAAGGATTTACAAAACCCTTCTTCTGAATATGAATGCATTGGGATTATAAAAGAACACAAATACAACAAACGTCTTGACTTTTAATTGAGAAAATTAAGTCGAAAATCGTTTCCCCCTCCCCTAATTTCTTAGTCCCATTATATTATATCTGGGGCTTTTGAGTGAAACTATGGTGTTTCACTTTAGGAACTTTGTTGTAGGTTTTTAATTCTACCAGACTATATGGAGAGTAATTATCCTAGTTGAACATTTTCACATCCCGGCATCTCCTGGCTCAATTCCCGGCCTAGGGATAGAAATAGTCTTTATCCACAGAATATAAACAGTTCCTGCAGAGAATTCCATGCAATAAAATGTTAACAGAAGGCGGTTACATTTTATTCCAAGGAATATAGATGACAATGATGTAACCCTTCCGTAAACAGAATACAGCGTTTAAAAAGTATTATGTGCTACTTTCACATAGCCTTCGCTACCTGTGCTGCAACATTTTATTTTGTAATTTTCACACTTATCAAGATAAATGTTAGTAGAATTGGTTTTATTACATTTTGTTAGTTTTAATTCCTTTAACCTGGTAGGCCATATCGATTGATGAATGAAATGGATGCAATTATATTGCAATGAGCCCGGTCTCCATGGAAATTGAAGTTACTCGACATTCGTCTTCTAGGTATAAAGGACAACACCAGAAAAACCTAATTCTGGCCACTCGCCTTAACCGACACTCGAACTCAGGACCTGATGAATGTGAGACAGACACGCTACCCACTACAAAGGCGGGCAATTACATATTGTTTCCTTGTACAATATAAATAAGGATATACAATAAGGTACATCGATAGTCACCTTTAAAAATCGGTCGCATTGTGATGGTCTTAAAACTCAGTTCTCTTTGTCTGACCGGTAGGGGGGGAACAAAAAAAAAAAACAATAAGGAAACAAAGCAAAAGTCGAATAACAAGTTTAAATATACTAGAAACCAACAAAAAATTGCATTTAATTGTGTGTTTAACAAGATCTACATTTGTGTGTGTGTGTGTGTGTGTGTGTGTGTGTGTGTGTGTGTGTGTGTGTGTGCAGTTGTTGTCCATCTACAGTCCATATGTCAGTTACAGTTTATCAGTTATGTTAAAGTCATCTAGAAAGAAGAGGCTTCCCAGAAAATTCAAGATAAACGTTTTATTTCAGATGAAAATGTCTTAAACATATGCTATATTAATATCGTTAGAGCCTTTTTTGAGAAAATCAAATATTTCCATATAAAAGGTATTTGTATTCGTGGTTTTTCATGAAAATCTTTGTCACATCCTTGAAAGAATGTGAATTTAAATTCCCAAGTTTGATAATAAGACTTTTAGGTTTTCAGTTAAGCTGTTCATACATGTACACACGGATCTTTTTCTAAAAAATCTTTTTTGGATTCAGGAGACCTCAAAATATGTTTCCGGTGAAAGACATTTTCAACGGAATACAATACCTTATTTACCTATTATGTGCACAGTAAAATGCGACAAACGATTTTGTATTATACTTGTTTTTATGCAAATGCATCAAAATGCAGTCGTGTGTATTCCTTTTTATTGTTTATTGTTGCACAGCTTTCTGTATATACAGACTGCCACTATAGACAAAGCCAGTATCTAAATCTCTTAAAAAGCCTTTTAACTAATTTTAAGGCTGTATGCAATGGAGTTTCTGGATGCCAAAACCGAGAGAAAAACTGTCAGTGAACCACATATATTAAATGAGAAGATTATTTTTCTCGGTCTGTGTATTTCAAAGCGCTTAAATTAGCAATCTGAGGTAAGGGTTTCTGCTTTGTGTGAAAATTACGTAACTGTATTTTCTATGGGGCCAAAAAAATATTAGAAAGTTTAAAATCTTGCCATAATTATCTAAAAAGTTAATGGACCAATTCGACAGATATTAACCGCCAAAGGGTGCTTATCGGCTGTGCAAAATGTCTTAAACTTGTAATATTATTGGGGGAAAAAGGAAAATCGGACGTCGTTGCGCCGATGTTTATCTCCTTTTGCGTGAATACCGCATACTTTTCATCCGCAATTTGGAGTACTTGGTACTGCATACAATTACAAAGCAGTAAAGGAAAGCATTAGGTTTAAACACTCTTGCAATCATTTCATAAAAAAACGGGGGAGGTGAATGAAACTAATTCGTCACATGAATGTTAATCAAAATCCAATAAAACATAATTAACAAATATATTACAACCAATTATATTTCAATAACAATCCATAAATAAATGAAATCTATTGTAATCCATTATTCAACTTTGTATAACTTCATCTTTTTAAAAAGCCGACCGGGTAAGCCAGGAGTACTAAATATTTATTAAAATGTGAGCAGATGAATAATGGCTCCAATTTAAACACAATGGACAAGAATTGCGAGTGTAAAGATACCAATAATCGAAAGAAAGCTGCACAGAAACATTAGCTACTTGTTCAAATATACTTGAACAATAGAGTCAGTTGCTTCAGATTCAAGCACTGAGTTTAAACATACCATTCCCTGAAATAGTAGGTTGGTGTTTTATTTCCTCTCAACAGTTTAGGTCACCTCTACTTTTTTTACCTAACACGAATATATTTCGCCAAAGAGAAAGAACGTTTCGAGAAAATTTTCGTTAATTTCGGGTTAAACTCGTTTTTTTTTTCGCAACAAATTGAAACGGTTTGTGATAAATCGCGGAGCAGCAATAGGCACGTACATGAGAACCAGAAAGGTGTGAAAGAAAGGAACAAAGCTGTAAGCTGTTTTCTCATAAAAAGAAAATAAGACGGCTTGATATGAAAGGGTTGCCGATTAAACCAAAATGTGAAGGGACCGAATCAAGCGTAAATCCGTTCTTCTCACATTTCGAATGCAGACTATTTGAAAAATCGCTGTGAACCCTTTCCGAAAACAGGCATTGCGTTTCCGTTTTTATTAGAAATCCCACAGTCCTCAATCTTACCCCTTTTAATTCGTGGTCTGAGGAAAACTCGCTGTAGACAAAAGCATGTTCTCTAGATCGCAATTGTTGCCATACGGGAAGTAAAGGGTTTCTGTGGTTGCGATTGACCTACTCAATCCTTTATCGCATAACCCTTCTCAACCCTTGCAGATGTATCGGAAAGTTTTAACCCCTTTTGGGAATCCAGATCAACATAAGATACCGGTTCTCCAAGCATCAGGTGCACTCGTTTTTCAGCTTATGTCGCAACAACCTGTTTCTAGCACAGGCTTTTACGCTCACAAAATTGCTAACCAAGGTTTTTTTTTTTCGCTTGAGAAGTATATTTTCAAAGCAAAACCAAGGCTAAGCTTGTGAATTATCCGCTGAAATGTTGAAACGGTTTAAGAATAAATATTACATTTGAACTTTTCGTTACCAGGTTAAGAATTTATATCAGCATTTTTAATTCTTAATGGTGACAAAGTATATTAAGAGTTTTTTTCTGTAAACATGAACAGTTCATTAATAAAGGAGACGCAGGGTTTATGTTCAGAACTTCACACAAAAATAAATTGCCGTTACTATTATTTGAAAAGCTGTGGGTTATCGAGAGTAATCGTGTTGTTGTGAAATTAGATTCATAACTACTAAACATCAACTTATGTTTCTTTCTTTTTAACGTTTTATCTTAACATATAAGAGTAGGACACTTTGAATTTAATCTAGGTGCGCATTAAACTGTGACAGTACACTTTAATGGAATAATGACTGTACCTACCTCCTCCATACTCATATTATTATCTTAGGGCTAATTAACTATTCATTGTTCCAACAGTGACAAAACAATATTTTTCTGTCAGAAAAAAAATTCTTCTTACTGTGAAGCAAGTTGTTTATGTTTAACAATAGAGTTTTCACTTTGTTATCTTACTGTTCTGTTGGTCATAAATACCTCTTACAAGTTCTTCGTTCAATATACCAATACATTGCTTAAAAATAGGGAAAGCAGATCCTGCCTGTACCATGTTTTCTGGGTTCAGTTTAAAATGTGCGTCCTTAAGAATAAGAGTAGCAGTGCTGCTAGACTGCGTGGTTTCCTGTGCTCATAGGAAAACGAGAAAAAATAGTAAAAATTGGAAGTTTAATGAAAAGTAGAGCTTATGTCCAAAAATGACTTTCTCTTGAAAATAATAAAAAATAATGCCCTTATTTAATCAATTATTTCATGATTATATCTTTGAGCTTTCTTTAACTTACATATAAAAAGATGCAGTCATGAAATGCCTTGCCGTATTGCTTAAGGTGGATGGGAAAGTCAACTGTCGCTGTAACCACCCTTCATTCTGTTAGAGCCAGGACATGAAGTATCCGTATTAGCGCCACTTAATAAATAGAATAATTTCCCATCGTTTAGCGAATTGATGTAGCACATTTGTAAACCATCCAAGCCAAGCTTTCAGACGTGATCTATTCGGACAGTGACCTATAGGTAGAATAAAAACACAAACACCCATGTTCAAGGCGATCCCCTGCGCCACAAAATAGAGGCGTGAATACACACGCTCTGGTCAGCTTAAACCTTCTTACTCTGTTTGTACTCCAGGGTTAATTTCTTATTAAACCAATCTTCAGGTATAACATAGAAGTAATTAAGCCTGTTTTATGTTGTAAAAATAAATTGTAGTGATTAATTTTCTCTCTTTTTTTAAGGGAAAAAACAAAATCCAGCAACTATAGGGATATGTAATGAAGTATAATAAAATGCTCGAAGTTGATGGGGCGACCAGTTATTTTACTTTCCCCGTCCTTTATTACAGGAACTTTGACTGCAGTTGTTGGGATTCGAACTCGCGACGTTTGGCTTTGAACGGATGGCCATTCGCCTTAATGCGAACTGTAAGCTTCCTATGATTCGCTTCACCCCGGGGTGTTAGCGGTGTGGGCAGATAAATGAGTACTCCTCGTGGACACTAGATAGACCTGTCTGGCGCCTCTGTGAACTGGAAGCTTCCTATGATTCGCTTCACCCCGGGGTGTTAGCGGTGCGGGCAGATAAATGAGTACTTCACGTGGACACTAGATAGACCTGCCCGGCTCTCTGTGAACTGTAAGCTTCCTATGATTCGCTTCACCCCGGGGTGTTAGCGGTGCGGGCAGATAAATGAGTACTTCACGTGGACACTAGATAGACCTGCCCGGCTCTCTGTGAACTGTAAGCTTCCTATGATTCGCTTCACCCCGGGGTGTTAGCGGTGCGGGCAGATAAATGAGTACTTCACGTGGACACTAGATAGACCTGCCCGGCTCTCTGTGAACTGTAAGCTTCCTATGATTCGCTTCACCCCGGGGTGTTAGCGGTGCGGGCAGATAAATGAGTACTTCACGTGGACACTAGATAGACCTGCCCGGCTCTCTGTGAACTGTAAGCTTCCTATGATTCGCTTCACCCCGGGGTGTTAGCGGTGCGGGCAGATAAATGAGTACTTCACGTGGACACTAGATAGACCTGCCCGGCTCTCTGTGAACTGTAAGCTTCCTATGATTCGCTTCACCCCGGGGTGTTAGCGGTGCGGGCAGATAAATGAGTACTTCACGTGGACACTAGATAGACCTGCCCGGCTCTCTGCGAACTGTAAGCTTCCTATGATTCGCTTCACCCCGGGGTGTTAGCGGTGCGGGCAGATAAATGAGTACTTCACGTGGACACTAGATAGACCTGCCCGGCTCTCTGCGAACTGTAAGCTTCCTATGATTCGCTTCACCCCGGGGTGTTAGCGGTGCGGGCAGATAAATGAGTACTTCACGTGGACACTAGATAGACCTGCCCGGCTCTCTGTGAACTGTAAGCTTCCTATGATTCGCTTCACCCCGGGGTGTTAGCGGTGCGGGCAGATAAATGAGTACTTCACGTGGACACTAGATAGACCTGCCCGGCTCTCTGTGAACTGTAAGCTTCCTATGATTCGCTTCACCCCGGGGTGTTAGCGGTGCGGGCAGATAAATGAGTACTTCACGTGGACACTAGATAGACCTGCCCGGCTCTCTGTGAACTGTAAGCTTCCTATGATTCGCTTCACCCCGGGGTGTTAGCGGTGCGGGCAGATAAATGAGTACTTCACGTGGACACTAGATAGACCTGCCCGGCTCTCTGCGAACTGTAAGCTTCCTATGATTCGCTTCACCCCGGGGTGTTTTCCATTCATTCTTAGGTCGATCCGTGCCAAAACAGATCCACGTGGCCAGTGCACCGTGGTACAACACAGTAGCATGCGCGCAACAATGTAGTCCCATGCTAACAATCTATTATTTCAGAATGAATTTATTCTTAAATTGTACAATATTGTATACAAAAGCCAAAGACTTATTGTACTATTAAACAAAGCTACATGTCCCCAACTCGTGTGATTTCCCTAATATTGTTTACACAGTAACGGTCACTACTGTTTAGAATCATCGCTACCGTCAGTTTTCTCTTGCAACTTAGACTAGTGGTGAAAATGTATGGTAAGTTTTGTGAGAAATATCCAGCACTTCCCGTGAAAGAAGTGAGGAAACTAACTTCTGAGTTCACCGGTGTTTAGCTTATAAAATAGTTCAACAGTAGTCATAAAGAAAAACCTGAAACGGAAAAAGTTGTTGCACCCGGGAAAAAAAGAAAGCGTGTGAAATATACGATTATGATGGATCTTGTGAATAGTGCAGTTCGCGTACAGATGCAGAATTTCTTTTTTAAAAATGAGCCGCCAACAGTGTGCTACATGTAACAAAAGAAGAAGCGTTGTTTTGGAAGATGGATAGTTTACTGATAACAACCTTTGAGAGGAAATCAGCAGCAAATATTTCAGACGGCGGTTCTAATGTGGAGGGAATACAGTCGCTTCCAGAGAGCGAATAAATGCAAGTTATCGCATACATGTTTATTTTTAGAGTTAAGTATTACATGTGTGCCTATGTATTTAGTTATGACTATCAATATTATCACCATTATACCTAGCAGGATATTTTAGTCACCGTTTAAGTTGCCGGAATAAGGGCTCTGTTCATTTTACGTTACAATATGCCGCGTGTACCCGCCACATGGTCAGCATTTCTGGCGCGAGTGGCGGAAGATTACATTATAACGGTGCACTGGTCGCCTGGCTTTTGTTTTGACGAGGATCAACTTAAGGCGGAATAGGCATTAAATGGATGTGCGTAAGTCGCAGTGCGACTCCGTTTCCGAACCTTTTAGTTTTATCTTTTATCAATAGACATCTGACATAGACACAGTGGGCAATTGCAATAGGTTGTGTTCAGAATATTATTTCAAAGGACGTTTAAGTAGAGAATACAGCACACCGGGGAAAGAAGCTACCTCGCAGCGGTAAAACTCAATGTCAGCAGCAGTGGCTTTGTTGAGGCTTCCTCATACAGGGAAACTATGAGCAGCATTATTCCAAATTCGAAACATGCAACCCAAAGATTGCGTAAAAATGGACCTTGAATATCCTGGACATGTTTGTTTCGGATGTAGCAAATTTTAAAAACTGTTGAGGAAATGTTTGGAAATTAAGGCATGGGCATTAGTTTTGCTTAAAATATTCGTCGAAACTAAAACATGCAATCGAGCAACTTGATGGTGGACGTGATGGTTGGTATACATTTTCTAAATAATCGCCTCTGAGTCTTGATAAACAGCTGGGACAGTTACTGTTTTCCGGGTTATTTGATAACTTCCCCCGTCGTACATTGGACAGCAACAAGCTGGGGTACACGAGTTTGCAGAAAGGGTTCAACCCCTTTAAAGTTAAACAATACACGGCTTCCTTCCATTGTTGATCGGCTTTATGCACACTAATTATTTTGTTTGTAACAATAAAGTTGTGCCAGTACTTGTCTTGAAATTTATGTTAGCAAATAGGCGAGGTAAAAATAGAGCCCGATAATACCTTCCATCGTTGATCAGCTTTACGCACACATTGTATAAGCAAGTAGGCTTGTCTTCACGAACCAGCGTCTGAAGACACGAACACGCGCCAGTTCTTGGCGAACGGGAATTCAGTCACTGAGCAGCAGTCACATAGATGTTCTCATGTTTCTGCGCTGCAATAGTACAGTCACTACAAATAGGCGAGGTAAAAATAGAGCCCGATAATACCTCCCATCGTTGATCAGTTTTACGCACACATTGTATAAGCAAGTAGGCTTGTCTTCACGAACCAGCGTCTGAAGACACGAACACGCGCCAGTTCTTGGCGAACGGGAATTCAGTCACTGAGCAGCAGTCACATAGATGTTCTCATGTTTCTGCGCTGCAATAGTACAGTCACTACAAAGCAGTGATGTCAGTCACATGCCAATCTCGGTTTACACCTAATTTTCTATTCCTGACATTTCTCCCTCAATTGGTGTCATTTTCATTAGTAACTAAAAATCTGTCGCTAAATTAGTGGCAATAGCATAAACACGCAACGCACAACACTTTGGAGTTAATTGTGCGCCGTGTATTCTTGAAAGGTAATCAAGCTGTTTGTTATATTAACATATACTATTTGCTGATAGGCTAACTCATTGTTTCTTCGCTAAAGATTATTCGTCTAGAAGTGAAGCTTTGTATACATTTTGCATAATTACCTCTCTCTCTCTCTCTCTCTCTCTCTCTCTCTCTCTCTCACACACACACACGCGCGCCGAGCGCGCGAAAGATTAGCCAGGTGGTGTGAAAGACGGATTTGCGGTAAGAACATCTCGAAATTCTCAAGTGTTAACTAAGGAGTTTGAAATTATATTCTTCAGTTTTTGTTTGCTTTTTATTGCTCTTTGCATTTTTTAAATTAATTTATTTATAGTGATTCAGTTACAGAATCACAGCCGTTTCCAAATTCTTGATAAACGGAACAAATGAATAGATATAACACCAGGACTATTCAAATTCAAGAATTTGAAACAATCGAGAGAAATAACAACATAATAACTATGCTTGAGGCGGGGCAATATGAAAGAAAATGAGTGGTACGAGTCGACGAACCCGATTGCCCATTTCATGGAGTGAGAATGCTCATCCAGGCGATACGGTGCTGGAATGTTGGAATCTGGGTTCGTGACCCATATTGTAGATAGCTACTTATCTTAGTTCTCAAAATTCCTCACAATGGCTTTGATCCTAAATATGCGCCAAAAATTCCGAGCACACATGGGTGGGCTTAAATCCACGCATTTCGATTCCAAATCTACACTCCAACCCACTAAGCCTGAAGCTATCTGAGAATAGTTCTCTTTAAAAGTAAAGTTTTTGTAAAGGTTTTTCTTTCCTGATTTACCTGTGATAAACAGAGGAGTATCCAAACATTGAATTCTAGAAATAGGTGTTTTGAGATCCAAATATCGCATTTTAGGGGAACGTTGAGGATACTCGTGTTGAGATCCAAAAATCCTCCCTAGGCAACTCTTTACTTGGAAAAAGAGAATTGTTACTGTTGTCTGTTTCAAAAATGCTGAGTCAGTAGGTGCCTAGTGTGTTGGAGACATTAACATAACGGATAACCTAACACAGTATGCAAGTGCATATTTAGTTTCAGAATTGTTACTGTTGTCGTCTGTTTCAAAAATGCTCAGTCAGTAGGTGCCTGGTGTGTTCGAGACATTCACATAACTGATAACCTAACACAGTATGCAAGTGCATATTTAGTTTCAGAATTGTTACTGTTGTCGTCTGTTTCAAAAATGCTCAGTCAGTAGGTGCCTGGTGTGTTCGAGACATTCACATAACTGATAACCTAACACAGTATGCAAGTGCATATTTAGTTTCAGAATTGTTACTGTTGTCGTCTGTTTCAAAAATGCTCAGTCAGTAGGTGCCTGGTGTGTTCGAGACATTCACATAACTGATAACCTAACACAGTATGCAAGTTTCAGAATTGGTTTTGCGATTTTTCATGTTTTTTTCTTTCAAGGCTTTACAATACATGCCTATTACTAGGGTGCTTCATTTTCTGTGTTTTGTTCATATTTTAAATTAATATTTAAGTGACAAAATAATAAACACTTTACTGCCCTAGAGAGGTTTAGCGGTAAATTGTACAGCGTTTCAGAGAGAAATCTTGACATTTAAGTTTTTCTATACGGTGAATAAACTATATTTAAGTTAAAGCTAGTTCCTCTGCGAAGAAATTTCCTCAGAGTTAGCAAGTGTTTTCAAATTTTGTCCAATAACTTCCTTAGATCTCGAAGCGCGGATCACGGCTCACCTTCCAGCACTGCGCCCGACTCTAGGCGCCTTCGGGCCGAAATGGGGGATGCAGCGGCCGGGCGGCAGGCCTTGATCCGTTGCGGAGTTGTGCCATGGAGTTAAGTTAACGTAGAAATATCCTTCTCAGCGAAAAAAAGAAAAATAGGCTCGTATCTGATGAACTTAAACCTGAGCATTTGGAGAACATTGTCATTGTATATTCGAAATCTTGTACAACAACCGAAATGCTCGGTAAGGAAGTACCAAGCTTAGTAAAACATTTTGTGCGTGATAAATGCATGCTTTCGAAATTATAGAGTATTTTAAAGATTTTGACATAAATGTATGTCATAGATACTTTAGAGCAAACAGATCCGTTGTACATTCGTATTTACATTTTGCTAAGAACAATCTTTGACAACAAAAAATGGAAAAAAATGACCTTATATCTCTCGCTCTCATAAGTCTTCCTCTCTCTCTCTCATTCGCACTCAAACATAAACACATACAGCACTCGATAAACAAAAATAGTTTGGAGATATACCGAGTACGAGTCGGGCACGAGAAGATGGCGAGCAAGAGGGATGTGCTGCATAAACTTTTTCTCTCCTGTCTATTAAGTACTTTCCGCTCGCACCGATAAACACAAACATCTTGCCAAGGCACAGTTAGACTGAGAATTAGAATAGCCGGGAGAGAGAAGAAGAGCCGGGATTTGAACTCCGGATCTCCCGGTTTCCGTCCGGTTACGCTTACCAACCTAGACAGAGTTAAGAACTGTGGGTCAAATCCCGGCTAAGGAATTCAATTTTTCAGTATGATTTTACCTTTCAAGTCTTGTCTTACACGCGACTTGTATGGAAAACAAGGAACAAACATGGTTTCAAGATAGCTCGCGCTTTAGCAATGAGCACCTAGAAATGTGTAATTAATAATTACCCATCGCAGCAGTTAGGTGTATCATGGGCGACTCACACACACACACACACACACTCACACACACACTCACTCACACACACACACACACACACTCTCACACACACTCACACACACTCACACACACACTCACACACACACACACTCACACACACACACTCACACACACACACACTCACACACACACTCACACACACACACTCACACACACTCACACACACACACTCACACACACTCACACACACTCACACACTCACACACACTCACACACACACTCACACACACACTCACACACACTCACACACACTCACACACACACTCACACACACTCACTCACACACACACTCACACACTCACACACACACTCACTCTCACTCACACACGCACACACACACTCACACACACGCTCACACACACTCACTCACATATACACTCACTCACATATACACTCACTCACACACACACTCACTCACACACTCACTCACACACTCTCACACACACACTCACACACACGCTCACTCACACACGCACACACACTCACACACACGCTCACACACACACTCACACACACGCTCATACACACACACTCACACACTCGCTCACACACACACCACACACACTCACACACACACACTCTCACACACACGCACACACTCACACAAACTCACACACATGCTCACACACACACACTCACACACACACTCACACACACACTCACACACACTCACACACACACTCACACACACGCTCACACACATTCACTCACACTCATTCACACACACACACACTCTCACACACACTCACACACACGCTCACACACACACTCACACACACACACTCACACACACGCTCACTCACACACGCACACACACACTCACACACACACTCACACACACACTCACACACGCTCACACACACACTCACACACACGCACACACACTCACACACACTCACACACACGCTCACACACTCACACACTCGCTCACACACTCACACACACCCTCTCACACACACGCACACACACTCACACACACCACACACACACTCACACACACACACTCTCACACACTCACACACTCGCTCACACACTCACACTCGCTCACACACACACCACACACACTCACACACTCGCTCACACACACTCTCACACACTCTCACACACACACGCTCACACACTCGCTCACACACTCTCACACACACACTCACACACTCGCTCACACACACACCACACACACTCTCACACACTCACACACTCGCTCACACACACACCACACACACTCACACACTCGCTCACTCGCTCACACACACACCACACACACTCTCACACACTCTCACACACACACTCACACACACAAACTCTCACACACTCACACACACGCTCACACACTCACACACTCGCTCACACACACACACCACACACACTCACACACACACACTCTCACACACACGCACACACACTCACACACATGCCCACACACACACTCACACACACACACACACACACGCTCACACACATTCACTCACACTCATTCACACACACACTCTCACACACACTCACACACACGCTCACACACAACTCACACACAACTCACACACACTAGCTGCCCGCCCCGGCTTCGCACCTAATGAAAAAAAAAACTCAGAGTAAATCTTCCGTTTACAGTACGACCAGTACTTCATTGTAATGCCTTGTAATTACAATTTTCCTATCGCCCTCCTTGGTGAAATGGTTTCCATGCTAACTTCGTATACCTAAAGTCGCGGGTTCAAACCCGGCGAGCTTTAAAATCCCTAGCATGGCTTCAAGTAAAGCCGTTGGTCCCGTGTCGTAGATTTACGGCACGTAAAAGAACCTCAAGCGTTATGGAGATGCATCTGAGCAAAATTAAGCGGTCTTTCACGCCCAGTATAGAATGTGGACGCTGAGAACCATAGTAGTTAACATGCCATTTCATTTTCCGGAGAGAAAACAGCACGCAACGTACAACTGCCCATGCGAAAAACACAATTCAAGATATATTCCAGACGCCCCTAACGATGGACCTTGTCATTGCGAATGCACTGAACACGCTTAAATTCAAAAGTAAAGTCGGTTAACATTAGTGGTATTCTTGGAATAAGTAGGTATATCCTCGCTTTTGAACTTTCTTAAGTTATAGTAGCTTAAATAAAATTTTTCATAATTCTTTTAACAGCGAATTTTGTTCCGCTGCATAATTTCAGCTGATTGAGATTGCGTAGCATAATTATTAGCATAATTATCACCGAGTCAACCTTGAGCTGTAAATTATGTGGCGGTAATCCTGGCAAATCCAATGAATTCAGGAATTCAGTTATATCATTGACGACTTCATTTGAATTGGTAATGGAATCGATCGACTTAAATGAATGCACTTGTCCATCAATTTTAGTCTGAATTTTTATATTCAAATCATCTACATTCTTGTTATTTGCTGCTAAAATTGCTCGTTCGATCAACCAAGCATCGTTTTTTGTAATTTTCACCAATATTTGGGAACATTTTCGATATTTATTCTTCCTTTGACATTATCAAGTGACAAAAATTTGCTGGAAACGAAACGAGGCCAGTAAAGTGTTAACAGGAATTTGCCCATTGTCAATGTCTAATAATGCCTTTACATCTGAAAAGCGCAATGAAGCGCAATTATCTGCGGAATGTGGCATATATAGTTGGTATTGCGAAAAGGACGAAGTCAGAGCACCCATAAGGTATTGTGGAAAGGATGACATATACAGTTAACAGCGTGGGCAATCAAGGATGTCGTTGGCATATTAACAGTAATGGCAGCGCTTCCATAAATTGGCATGTAAACGCTGACATAGGTAATGAATTACATTAAGGAGAAAGTATCATACTTGCTTCTTCGAATCTCTTTCTTTTCTTTACTCCTAATGTTTTCCACCTCTTTCTTTATTTTCTGCTATGTCAAAACAGCCGTTATTAAGGCTAACAATGACTTAACTGAAGACCAAGTAGATCTGGTTGGGCAATTGGTAAGCTTTTATTTGATGATAGTTTTGTGTATTAAATAGCTCCATTTAACCAAAATATTACTTGGTCAAATGCATTGCAGTGTGATGGTGACGCAGGTATCTTCATATTCTTTACTTAGGACATAATGTCAAATAATCAACATCTGCAATAGGAAGTAAACCTAAAACGGATCCTGTCATTTCTCCGCCATTTTCAGATTCCAAGAAGGCTTAATGCTTATGTGCATATTTTATAAGTTGTTCATTTTAAAGCATTATAACAAAAATATACATGTTTCTTTATTTAAACGATGTGACCAAGGGGACAATAGTTAATACATAAGAAATATATTTGATTTTCACATTTGTATTGCGTCACTGTCTTCATAACCGGGTGCATTCCCTTAGCATTGAACGAGGAAGAAAAATAGAGCAGTAGGTACTACGGCCATCTGGTGGCAAATAAATAAATACGTATTTTAGGTGTTTGTCACCAGGAAAGCTTCTTTGCTGCTTTATTTTAAACAATAGGAGTAAGGAAAGTACAGTTAATACACAAAAATGTATTTGAATTTCACTGCTGCGTTGTTTCATCTCGATAAACTGTTGCGTTACCTTAACATTGGATGGGTAGGGAAAATATTACTACGGCCATCTAGCGGCAAATAAATAATTACTCGAGGTGCTCGTCGCCAGGAAAGCTTCTTTGATTCTTTATTTTAAACAACAGGCGTAAGGAAGGGACAGTTAATACAAAAAAAAAAAGTATTGAATTTCACTGCTGCGTTGCGTCATTGTCTCCATAAACTGGTGCGTTACTTTAACATTGATTGGAAAAATACTACTATGACCATCTAGCGGTAAATGAGTACTTACTCTAGGTGTTCGTCCAAACCCGGCGGAGGACGATGACTTTTTTCGGGCCTTATCATGCCTGCCTTCGGAAGGGAAGTATTTCCCTTGGTCCGTGTCGTAGATTTACGGCACGTAAAAGAACCTTAAGCCTGATAGAGGGGCCTCTGAGCAAAATTTAGCGGTCTTCCACGCCTAATTTAGAATGAGACGCTGAGAACCACAGTAGTTAAAGAGCGTCCATAAATAACACGTAACTTTTTAGGTGTTTGTCGCCAGGATAGCGCCTTTGCTTCTTTATTTTAAATGATAGGAGTAAGGAAAGGACAGTTAATGCATAAAAATGTATTTGAATTTCACTGCTGCGTTGTGTTATTATCTCGATAAATTTGTTCGCTACCTTAACGTTGATTGGGGAGGAAAAACACTACTTCGGGCATCTAGCAGCCAATAAATAAGCTCTTACTCTAGGTGTTAGTCGCCAGGAGTAAGGAAACAATAGGAGTAAGGAAAGGACAGTTAATACATAAAAATCTATTTGAATTTCACTGCTGCGTTGTGTTATTATCTCGATAAATTTGTTCGCTACCTTAACGTTGATTGGGGAGGAAAAACACTACTTCGGGCATCTAGCAGCCAATAAATAAGCTCTTACTCTGGGTGTTAGTCGCCAGGAGTAAGGAAACAATAGGAGTAAGGAAAGGACAGTTAATACATAAAAATCTATTTGAATTTCACTGCTGCGTTGTGTTATTATCTCGATAAATTTGTTCGCTACCTTAACGTTGATTGGGGAGGAAAAACACTACTTCGGGCATCTAGCAGCCAATAAATAAGCTCTTACTCTGGGTGTTAGTCGCCAGGAGTAAGGAAACAATAGGAGTAAGGAAAGGACAGTTAATACATAAAAATGTATTTGAATTTCACTGGTGCCTTACCTTAACTTTGAATAGGGAGGAAAAAATATAGCAGTACTACGAGCATTTAGCAACATATAACCGTGGTATAATTGCCATCTGGCGGCTATTAACCGAAATATATTCCCTTGGCACTGTTTTTATTCATACTATGAGGTTTTAAAATCTTTCCCGTACCATTTTTGAACATTTTCTTTTCTACAAACCTTGTCCTGACAATAACGAACACAACTAAATTATTCAATTTGGTGCAGTGGTTCGGAAGTGATACGTGAACATACAGTTCGGCAATTCATTTATATTATGTATATATATATATATATATATATATATATATATATATATATATATACATAATACATACACACATGCATACGCACACATACATATATACATACATACACATACATACATACACACATACATACATGCACACATACATACATACATGCACACATACATACATACATACATACATACACACATACATACACACATACATACGCACGCACACATACATACATTCATATATACACATACATACACACATACATACACACCTACATACATACACATACATACATACATACACACATACATACATGCACACATACATACATACATACATTCATTCATTCATTCATTTCGTAGTAAACAAATAGCGTTGCCCAAATCGGTATTACCAAACTGGAAACTTTTCAGCATACAGTTTAACATTGACTAATTCACACACAGAGGCGTTAATTTATCATATAGCTTTACTACCATATCATTCTTTTGCTTTGCACTATTTACACTAGGTCGACTTTTGTTTGGTCAGTATATCCAGGTTATTTTTTGTAGATCTGTGCGATATTGTATTTAAAACAATTTTATTTATGAAATAGTCCGGATAAAATGTCTCGTTCCGCTTGAGAATTTATAGGTTAGTTCAGACGTCTTATAATACAATTACTTGTGATTCATTTTAAGGAGACAGAACAATCGTTTTACGCTACTATATCATAGATATAAGGAATACTTGTTTCTTTCTATATTTTCTCATAAGAGTTTGTAATATAGATATTAATATATTTTACGCAGTGGAGTAATACAAGATTTAATAAGGGAAGGTAGTTTCTCCATATTTATAAAATAGTGCATTGCAAACTCACATCACAATGTTATGAAGTGCAAATATGTGTAGTACCTTTTGCTCCACTTTTGCAGACAGAGATTGTCGTCTCTCCAGGTGGTGGGATTCTAGTGGCAATATGAAAGGGTGCAAAATTACGATTTATTGCTGTTCTTTCATAAGAGCCAGGTGACACACTAAATGACACCACTCCGCTTTCTTTGTTTCCTTTTGTGTGTTAGCCGTTCCATTCGAGTGGCGTAAATGAACCCAACATCGATATTCTCTTTGCTACTTTGTTGATACTGGCCACAAGTTTGTTGAAATATATTTAGTAAAATTGGGTAATAATTGCAGTCCAAACATTACCCAACTGTTTTTACCTAAGATTAACGGAACTAAAAATAATGTAATAAAAAGGGTTAGGATTCTGAGAGCATCTGATATTCTAATTGCTGCCTCAAGGGTCTTGCTAACATGTACATAAATCTCCACTATAGGTTCCAGATTATGAAAATGCATATGTATTTCGTATAATTTTTGGTAATTATATGTCATCTTCTATTTTTGGGGCATTTCTTTCGATTTTAGTCTGTTAGTTTGTACTTTTCTGTCGTTTACTTGTATGTTTAATACTCTTTTTGCAATTACATTGAGTGTGTGAACATGTTGATATATGTAACGTTTTGTTAAGATAATTTTTCCAACATCAGATGTTTGACTGTTCATCTGAGAAATACAGAGTAATTTTCTGTGTGTGTGTGTGTGTGTGTGTGTGTGTGTGTGCGCGTGTGCGTCTGTGTGTGTGTGTGTGCGTCTGTGTGGGTTATATAAGATACTTATTTTATATCTATTCTATTTTAGGAAACCACATATAATTTTTGGAAAATCTGTGTATTGTGGAATAGTTATTTACTTAAAAACCATATATTTATAAAGGGGATTTATGCCTGTAGCTATGTAGAACAATTTAAGTTTTATTTAAGCTGAGGAAATGGGAGAAGCACATGCTATGGATATGTTGCATTATGCAGTAGTATTAGCTCTTATTTTTATTCCATGCACCTATATATCGTGGTCATATCGGCGGTCTTTTACCTTTGTACTTGTACACAGTTGTCATTGACTTCTATTATACATTATACTTCACAGACTCTGGGAAGGACAGAGAATAATCTTGGCCAGATCAAAATTGCCACCCCAACCGGTAGTCAAACCCGGTGGTCTCCCGATTGAGCCCCGGGGAACTTATTCGCTAACAGCTGTTGTAGAATGTAGTGTTTATGTCATTGCATGTATGATTAATTCATAACAGAGTTTTAGATTCAAAACTAAAACATAGGTCTGTCCAGTATTTTAGTGAGGGAATTTTAAGTGAGACAGCGGAGAAGGAAAACGCAGAAGAGAGTGTGTGTGTGAGGGGCGTTGGAAAGTCTTGTGCATAGCCCAGAGGTTATACCTGGGGCTATTGTAATGGCCTTAGTGTGGGCGCAGAACGATTCGTTTTAGTAACAATTTTATATACAAGCTCGAAAAAAATTGTAAAATGTTTTAAAACATTGAAAAAAGGTTATCATCTTATGTAACTAAAAATACTGGCACGTTGATGGCGTTGTTTCCTTCTTTCGCCCGCAGAGGGCTCCAGTCATGAAAACGACGAGTTCAGTGTAACAAATGTGATCGGAACTTCATTTGATGACTGATGTTAGAAGAAGCTATAGAACTGAAATGTGATTCTAAAACAAAAGGGATAGGGGAGTTCTGGAGAAGTCACTCATTGCATTTTATCCTGAAATAGCCAGACGTGTAATTGTGCCATTTCATCCACATGAGTCAGAATTCTCAATTTCAATTGTAATTAAAACAAAAATGTTGCCCGCCTGAGTAGTGTGGGGATAGCGTGTTTGTCTCACATTCAACAGGTCGCGAGTTCGAATCTCGCTTAGGGTGAGTTACCCGAATAAGGTTTTTTCGGGGTTTTCCTTGTGCTGAGAAGACGAATATCGAGTAACTTAAAGCTCCCGAGATCATTTGAGCATCATTTCACCAAACCGATGTGACCAACCAGATTAAAGGACGCTTAAGGACGCTTAAGGACTCCCCCCCGAGTGTTGTCTGGTACATGTCACGTGATCTCGGTTGCGGATTCTTAAATTTTGAAAGCAAGCAAACAAGCGTTAATCAAGGCAAACCAGTGACAACGGTCTTGTTGATTTAATACCAATCTGCTTAATAATCAATGGGACTTAATTGGTCATTTTTATTAATTGATTTAAGCTTATGCTTATTAAGCATATCGTGTATGCTATGTTTGTTGTAGTTTACATTCTTCCTTTTTAAGATAGTGAAAACTAGTAATGGTACATCAAAATGATAAGGTTGGGAAAATCATCTTTTACGGACCCTAAAGGAATATGGTAAGAATTTTTCTCATTTTTTTTTCAAAACGACTCTCAATGTAAAAGAAACCTTATAAATGAGCCAGTGTTGCTTAATGAAATTAAAAAGTGTGAGATGTTGGCATGAATGCATTTGTGAATAGTCAATTAAGTCCTTTTCAGTCTCTTGTATTGTATAATTGGGAAATCAAAAAAGAGAGAGCTTCTAAAGGAAAAATGAATTTTGCCTGAAAAAAGCGTTTAGCTGGATGTATCAAATAATTTCTTTCGTAGCATTTTCATTTCCGAAATATGCGCCATAATGTGTTTTTTTTTTATTTATTTTGTTATGTGCTTTCCTTTTTATGTTTTGTCTGCTATCTCTCGGCTGGCATGTAAAATTGCTTTTATTAGCCGTTTATTGTCTCACCTGTTAGTCCCAAGATTGTTATTACGTCATTCAGTTAATTTTGAACAGCAAGAAGGAAAAACTCTCTAGTAGTGACTGCTAAATCCACATTATTTTATCCCCGATTCTGATGGGGCGGTTCTGTTTCTATTAGAAGCGTTCTCTGCTATTTATAGAATCATAAAATAATATTGCGGGGATAAATGACGTGTGCTTAAATGCCAATTTGAATTAAAATATAAATTGTGGAGGAGGTCAGTGTACAACTCTGTAGACTAAGACACACAACTAGGGCAAAAACACACCGTGCATTTACTTACTTGATGATGTACTTCCGATTAAGAACAAAGTAATGAGCTCATACTTAACAATATCTAATTTGCACTGCAGTAAATAAACAATAAACATGTTTAACATAAGTCGGCAATTATTTTAGGCAGAAAATTCGTTTAGTTTTTTCATTTTCTTCCTCTTATGTGAAGATACAAAGCGGACAACACCTATTGTATTTCTCTCTCCATACCTAGTTAACAGACATGCGGGCATGCGCGTGGCACTTTTGCATTTTTTCTATCTTTTCACGTATATGGTTTATGGTGGAGGATTTTCTTTAAAATCTTTGTCCCATATTTAGAAGACTCTGAACTTAAATACCAAAATTGTTTTATATGTAGTATGATTAAAACAAATAGCTAATCTTTAGATGGGCTCTTAGGAACAACAATTTTGTGTTTATTGTTGACACCATCCTCAAACTTGAGTTCATTTAAGAGGTATTGGAATAAAAAGGCGAATTGAAAATTGCAGTGTAGTAACTCAAATGAAGAAGAAACAGTGGAAGCGTAGTATCGAGGCACAAATCACATGGTTTGCATTTGGTCGGCTTCCCCTCCATTGAGAGAACAAGATGGTGTTTTATTTTCTTGCGTCACTGGTAGGATTTCTGGCGAGCCTCTGACAGACTGTCAGCTGCTAACAGATTCCAGCTGTGCTCCTACTCTTCAGCCACTCTATTTTCTCTTCTACACAAAATTGTCTGCTTTTAGAAATTATTTAAGGCCAGGTGAGTCACACTCTGATCTCTTTTTGATGAGCCAAGTGCAGCAAGAACCAAAATGGATCCATTAAAAGATATCAGGTCCACCTAATGCTGCTGATGACACACACTGGATAGACACAGTTTCTAATGTCTGTCTCTAAAAGTGACTATCCCTAGCCTAGCCTTTTTAATCACCAAAAAGATACCAAGCATCGTCATACACATACTTTTTTATCAGATTTTTAGAAAACAGATTAATTCATGTTTCCTTGTAGGTTCAATAAGAATACAGTAAGTTTAAGGGATAGGTAGCAATTTTAGGGGCTGTTTTCTATGTAACTGAATTCTTGTATGAGCAGGAGATGTGTTACGATCACAAATCTTTTTCTACTCTCTGTCGTGTAGTAATAGCTTGTATCTACGTCATTTTAACGTGGACAGACCTTTGCAGAAATAACTACATTACACATATCAATCAAATGTTTAAAAACTGAGTTTCATATCGCGAGAAAGAACTAAAAATCGACAGGACTTAAAATAGTGACAAAGTATTGAACATTTCAAGGAATTAACACGCCATCTCGAAAATGTATTAGCCACTAAAAGAATAATTTGGGATATATTTTGTGTTATAAAGATTGACCTTTATTTTTGTATGGGATGTTTCGTCTATCGCTAACGATACCAAATTCCTTCCGAATCAGGACTAAATAGGCTATTCAGAAATTCAAGATAACTCCACGAAAAAAATGCATATAACATAAATTGTGTTTTTTCGAGTCGTCTTTATTTTTTATGTGGTAAGTTTTTGTCCATCTGTTAAGGTTTAGTAGTTTTGCAATAATAATTCCGTAAAATTGATCCAAAATAAGGTAGTCTTCAGAGGCTATTCTCAGAAAATTTAAGATATATATTTTATTTGTCAGATAAATATCTTCAACTTAAACATATAAAAACTCAGTCCATATATGTCAGAACTTTTACTATTTTTCATATTCTTGAGGGGTCATCAACCATTGCCTTTGTAACTAATTTAAAATGAAATAAACATGGTGGTCTTGGTAGTTTTTTAAATAATCATATGAACTACTTCTACAGTTTTTCCACAATTTCATGAATTTTTCCATTAAAACTAAATTCAATTGGACATAAATTACTTCAAGAGTCTAAATTTAGATTTGGTTTTTAAGTACGTTGCACACAGTTTTACTCTTATTGGTAGAACCATCTTGCAACCTTTAAAGACCTACACTGTTTTTATATCTCTTAGGTGACAGCCAGTACTTGTGTGAACATCATAGAACGTTTCTTTTATACGATTTACTTCTGCAGTGAATAACTTATTTTGTTTGTGTGATGTCTTATTTTTAATTACCTTGTAAGGAAAACTAACATTTTTGAGAAAGCAATCAATCTTACAATGTATATTTTCACTAAGGTAGATTGGAGTCCAGTCAACCATACAAATTAAGTTAAGAAAGATATCCATATTTTCCATGCAATTACAACAACGTACTCTGTTGTTTCGTTGTCCCATACTAGACATCTTTCTGTCTACATTCTTTGCTGTAAAATGTAATGCCCAATGATCAGAAACCCATGTTTTTATAGCTTCACAAGACACATTAGAGTCAATATCAGTAGCAGTATTATCTATGCAGCTGCGAGAAAGCAAATCGAGATATTTATTATTGGATCTTGTTATCTGATCTACTATTACCTGTAGACCAAAAGTATAAAGTAAATGTTTTAAGTCTTTAATGTCTGAATCCCAGTAGTTAATGAAATTTACATTCAAATCCCCCGTCAGAATACTTTTAGTATTAAACTTAGTCAGATACTCAATTTAGTCTTTCTAAGAACTTATTAAATTTATATTATATTCTAGGCCCATATAACGACACAACTATTGTAATAAGATCCTCTAATAATATCGCATATAAAGATAATGTCTTATAAATGCCATTAATTTTTCCACCCACTTGCTGCTACGTACCTCATTTGGATCGAACCTGTATAGGTATTCCAGAATAAATAGTATTGTTCAGGAGAAGGAAGGTGATCTGTATTGATTATAGTGAACTATGGAGTTAGATGTATTAAAAAGCATTAAAAGTGTCCAAATTTAGATTATTTTATTTTTGTACTTGAATTAATTATTAATCATCAGTTCACCCTGAAGACGAGGAAGATGCACTTCTTCGAAACGTTGGTATCAAGCCAAGTTTTTACCGGTTAGAAGACCGAGAAGATTTTGAATTAATACGTCACCAGGAAAGCTTCAGTTCTTATTTTAATATTCTTAATGTTTACCTAAAATTGTAGCGTATGATTTTAAACTATAATCTACTTCTAGGAAATTTGAGCATATGTACAAAATTTTTTAGGATTTTATTTAAGTGAAAAATACTTTGTTATGCATAATAAGTTACCCAAACGTCTAGGGACAAGGCTTACAAATGAGAAAGAAACAGTCATTTTGATAAGAATTTCAGTGATATTCGACCGTGACTGGTCCAAACCGACACTGGTTGAATGGCTGGCCAATGAAATAAATAGATTTGCGTCAGCTATAGGACTATCAGCATGGTAGATATTGTTTTATCTCTACTGTATTCTGTTTAATTTCTAATTTTATTCTCAAAACTGTATATTTCATATATACACCAACTATTTGAAAATATTCCTTATTCTTCACATCATGACAAATGCAATTAAAATATTCACAGAATTAAAATGAATTCAATTAATGTTTGTTATCTGTGCGAAGTCCTTTCAATTACTTACTTTCTGTTTATAGGCATAGCTGCTGTTTTCACAACCTCTAAGCATTCACCGGTGGCTCGTCTTGGTTATAGATATAGACATTATATATTTTCGTGGTATGTCAGCTTGTAACAGTTTATAAACATTAAGTATCCCATCTCTTCGCTAATTTCCCTATATCGGAACAGAACTTCAATGGTTTTAATTGTAATGTACTTTAATTTGAGATAGATGTTGAAGATACGGAACAGTGTTGGGCTCGAAGTTAAACGCTTGGACTAATGCCTGTGTGGCAGTGATGCCGCGTGGTCCTATTGATTAGATAGCTAACAGACAGATCGGGATGCTGGGGGTAAAACTCCCTGCCGTCATGACACCTGATATCTGCATCATCAATTTTATGACGTCATTTCTGAAACACACTCCTAACGAATCCACAAACCACCCCTCTCTCACTGAATTGCAAAGGGGAAAGGCATTTTATGTTATTTTTGATTTATTATTTGACAATGGATGGGTTTCTTCAGTGTACTGTTGCCAATAGAACTTTAATGCACTGCGTATCGTTAGAGGATAAGTAAGTGTGTATTATTTGTCATTATTGATATTTTACGTCTTATCTGCGTTTAGTTACTGCGAAAGTACACTGTTTGTCAGAGTCTAGTTTAAAACACGACATATTGCAAGCGAAACATGAGAAACATCGAGAAAGCATTGAACGTCGCAATTTTGTTTTGGTGGCCATATCCCTATAATTGGTCCAAACTATCTTTTACACAACTAATGACTTTTAATGATAGGTGTTATCACCCGCAGTCCATTGTACTCGCAGTTTTTGAAGCCACTTGTGTTGTTTACCGTAAGTTATCAAATAACTGTTTTATGATGGGAAAGGTAACTTAGGCCAATTTAAAACACTACGACGTGAAGAAGCTTAACAACTATACTTATAACATCATTTAACAGGGAATAATAACAGTGTTATTTGGAAGTGAATCTGATGGACAGCGCAATGCTGCCAGCATACTCCATGATCTGACGAGCCTGTCTGCTTCCAGTCTGCGTAACATAATGCATATTAACCAATTTTATAATACATGTTTATATGTATCTGATTGTGGAGGAGGCAGACATTGGTTGATTAGTATATCAACTTGGGATACACCCAGTGATGGCGTGGAATATACTTGCGCACGCGCGCATGACGTTATGTGTACTATGGTTCGGATCTGCAGTATTAATGTCCGATAAATTTATCTATAGTTACTCTTAAACTTTTAAGCAACGTCCTCGTTCTATAACAATCCCACACTCGCAAGCCTATAGGATAATCTGTGATGTGTTAAGTTTGGCTTTCTGAATTCACTTAAACATTACCATTGGGGACTTTACAGTACATGTCAGCAATCCAAATAGAATACATGGACGACTGTTAAACCTCACAGAAGCGTACCTACAGGACCAGGGTTACCAGATTCGTTTCACAAAATATCGCCAACATTATTTTAAAAATCGCAAATTTCGTATTGAAATCGCCCAATTCCACATTTTCTTAAGTGGGTTGAAATACGTCTCTAAGATTTGATTTAGAATTTTGTTTGTGTTTCTTACTGGCAGATCATTGTACTCTTAACTGCAAACTTTACAATAAAAAACAAAAGTTGTATCACAAAAAACTGCTAAGGCCATTTATTTATTTCCGGTTCACAACTGCAAAGTCATATCTGTGGGATTTCTCTTTGGAACAAACTGCAGTGCTGTTCCCTCGTGTAGTCTTAAAGTTGGTTTCTGTTTCTCTTTGGATTTAATCATTAGATTACACACACTCTCATCAACATTACCTACCCCCCCCCCCCCGTAGGGAATAATCGGCTAGAGAAAATGTCCGACCTCCACGGAAATCGAACCCTTCGCAAAGCAGAAAGGCATCTCTGTTAAGGTTTAGGACCTTTTCCCCACTTACCTATTACTAATATGTTATTTACTCAAATTACTCTCTCTCTCTCTCTCTCTCTCTCTCTATACATATATACAGTATCAATGTATTATTCAAAACAAGGAAAATAATGTAGGGCTAAGTTCTCGTCTATGAGTACTGATTGCAGGTAGTTTACACTATTCTCATAGCACTAGTGACTTCACGAACGCACCATCACTCTACCCATAACATAATACTTAATTTGTGAAACAATGTACAATATACTTTTCAAGGAATACATTTAAATTGTTTTCGTGATTTCAGAAGTAGTCAAAAATTCGCAAATCGCCTCAATTAAAAATCGGTCGGAAAATCCATCCTTTAGTAGCCGAAACCGCGACTTTTCGCCCAATTTAGCAACACTGTACAGGACTGCTCGAGAATAAGAACTGATTTGGCAACCTGGAGAGGTTTGGGTACAATGGCAATTCTTCCATTTATATCCCGCCTTAAACTGACGTGGCCTTTTATCTTAGAACATGCATATTTACTATCGACGTGGGCTACCTCGTATAGAGATGCAGAGAGAGTTTTTGGGTTTTTGCATTAGATATCTCTCTCTCTCTCTCTCTCTCTCTCTCTCTCTCTCTCTCTCTCGCAAATTCCATTCTCATTGATACTTTGAGACTCCAGGGACGATAAGAAATAATGTTAGACCAAAGTTGGCAGGTGTAGCCGCGAAACGGACCCGGGATCTCTCGCAAAGCATGCAGATGATCTACGGGTGTGGTGACTTTATGCAAAGTGCTTCCCGTTACCTTATCCTCCTGCTAAGCCCTACTTTAATAATATTATAAAGGGAAACACTAATGATTGTCCTAAGAAAAACATCTTTCAGTTCGAAACTGTGGGTTATCCACCCTCTCACTTTTTTATGGGAAATTCACCTAATATGTCAACAAAGATACTCCATTTTGGCACATATACGCACCCGCAAACAATAACGTTGTCATATTTTTTAAACAATCCGTAAGAAAAGCGATTCTTTACTTAGTTTTACAAGAAAATCACTTAATTCTCTCTCTCCCTCCCTCCCTCCCACTCTCACTCACGCACTCTCCAAGGCAGCCGTTTGATCCCAGGTGACCGCATGTAGCATTTGTGATGGACAAAGCGGCTCAGAGGCGGGCTTTCCGGTTTCCCCCGCAATCGAATTGCACCGGTGCTACATCTTCATTTCATGTATTCAGTGCCATCGCCTGCGGTGCCATACAAGTAAAATGGTGCGTTAAAATACCATCTAAACTCACACACAAATCACAGGGCGACGCTCGCTAGTGATAGCTTCTAAAACCTAATAGGTATGGTACCAACAAAGTTGACACTAATCTAGGTATAACATCGGGTGGAAGTGGATCTGCCAACTCGCTACGATCTCACCGTATATTTTGTATAAATATTGGCAGTCATCGCCATAATGGACGATAGCCACAAAGGCTTTATAAATAACTTATAAAACAGCTCTGAATAATAATGTATCAAATCCGACTCTTTTTGTGGAAGCTTGTACTTAAAAACAACTCAATCATGGTTGGTGTTTCTTTCACCGTTGATAAGCCTAAGTTTTTGTGATTGTTGATAAACTATAAAGCGCCTTATAATTTGAATGAACAAATAACTGCCCAAAAGGAGGACTTGCACTCCCTAGGACTTAGGGTGCTTTAGGTCAGAAGCCTGTCGTGGAAACAAAATACATTTACCTAATCGCAGAACGAGGGATCAGCCCGTACACATGGCAGTGAGGGAGTAGATGATATGAAATGAAGGCGAAATGGATGACAGGAAAGGTGGTGGGGGAATCCGGAAACGCTATTTTGTTCACCACAAATCCCACATGCTGTCCCGTGGGATTGAACCCTGACCCCCTTGGACTAATCTCGGCGCCGCCTCCATAAACGACTAAAACATTGATAAGAGTTGACAAAGCTTTTGTGTTAAAATACCACACATTGGAAATGTAATGTAACATTTGCGGGGGGGGGGGAGTTAATATCTGGATTTTTCATCACTTATTAGCAACATCCGTACAATTTGCAAATATGTGGGATAACCATCAAATGCTTCAATAATTACATGATTGCGGATACAAAGTACCTTGGCAGACATGAATACAGAATTAATTAAAACGTCAATCGAGTTTAAAAAGCTACCATGAAGCGTCAGGTAAACCAGTTAGTCTTTTATAAAAACAAGGCTATAATATTTGTGTTCTTCCTATGTTTTTAATTTAATTTCTCCTGTACCTCTATCAATTTCTCCCTCCCTCATTGCTTTAAGAATTTCGTTATGCACAAACATATGATTCTGATAAATAAACTTGTGCCGTGATTACTATTGCTACTGGTTTATTGTCAGTCGTGAACCTTAAAACTACTCCAACTAGCCGAAAACCCATCAAAAGGATTTCTTCCGAATAGTGCTATCCAAACATTATAAAACCCAATCGCTAAGAAATCTGACATATATCTTTATCGATATTTCTTTTTTATTGTTCATCGATGGTAATTTAGTTTTGAAACATTTTACCTATCGGTAATAGTGTTAGTTCTTGGATTTATTTTTCTTTGGGTTTTGTGCATTAGCTCAAACCCACACTCGTATTATTCGTACTTCGAGACTCGGGAGAAGTCTGACCCCCAGGCGAGAATGAAAACGGGACCCTTGGCACAATAGGGCCGCAGCTTCTCCACAGATTTTAGAATCGGCACGATATTTACTGTCGTTTATTAAGTCCGCGTGTCATCTGCTGGCTAGAATGAGAACAGCCACACTTGATACGATAGCATCCTTTCCGTGGCCTGGAACCTGCTTGAAACTGGATATATTATTCTTCCGGTGTTTTTCCTAAGTAGGAGACTCTGGAGGCCGATAAGCTTCCCGTCAAATGTAAAACACGTGTCTTAATCTTTATCCATTGCCGCACTTGCTCCGGTTGCTCTTGTCGGGTATTTGCTGGTTCAGGTGTGTTAAACAAGTCTGGTGTGTTCCATTCACATCACTTTCTCTAGCTATTGCGCAGACAAATGTTTCGTACAAAGTATCATTCTTTTATTTACATGTTGCTAATCGAGATAACCATTTCCAGAAGCGATCTTATTTCTTGTTTCCTTGCAAATAGAAGGGAAATAAGGGAATGCAATGGGGTAAAGCGATAATCAAAACTTTTATACGCCCGTCGCTATATGAAACAATTGAAATTCAGTTCCCTTTGCTTGCTAGGAGAAACGAAAGAGAGACCAAAGATCGCTTCTCCTTCGAGAACTAAAAACTGAAACCAATAATACTAAATATCTCGGAAAGGTTAACTCTACGACAAAAATGTTTATGACATAAATTGTGTGCTTTAACCGAGAGTGAGTTTTGATCTCTCTTACTATTTACAGTTATACAAACGTCATCAGAGGAGGCAGTCCCCAACAAATTTTAGATATGCATTTTGTTTGTCATAATTAAGTATACCTATGGTATGTTAATGAAAATCGTGAGCCACTTTTGAGAAAATCAAACTATTCAAAAAGTGCCCAGGTAAAGGGTAATTGTGGGGGTGGGGATTTTCCTGAAAATCTTCCTTGGAAATTTTTCGTAGTCGGCATACCCTCCCCGTATTTTTGGACTGACACCCCCATGGGGCTTACAAGCGGGTGTTTAGTGACCAGAAGCCTGTCGGGTGCCAACAGGTTGTAACGACAGAATGGAGAACCTGGAACGAGTGGTGGGTCCGTAGCCAGGCATGAGCTAAAGAAGTGGATAAAATGACGGACCCTAAAACATCTATTTCCGGTAAATTTTAGTATAGAATTTTTGGGTGGAATACAAAACTTTCTGTATCCACTGTTTACACGCTTTATATGCAATATGTACGTGCTAGGAAGGGCATTTTATGCAGTATACAGACGAGAACAGCGCTGGGATGAGGAGCCAAGATGGCATGACTGCGCCAAATGGAATAGACATGAGTTTTATGTATCGCACTTTACTTCCATAGAACTTGCCCCAAACAAGCTTTTGGAGCTTGTTTCTCAAACAAAAAGAAAAGAAATAAACAGTAACTATTTCCTTTAGGCGAACATAAAGCTTACCTACATATAATGTGTAGCACATCTTTAGGCATCTCGAAAGATGTTGAATAAAGTGCTACAAACATGTGACATGTTTCGTTGAGGAAGGGTTTGTAGATTAAAATGAGGGTGGGTTTGCTGTTTGTTTAGGTTTGTTGTTTCATTTGGCTCTTGTTATTGCGGGCTTCCTCTCGTGGTTAAGGAAACAGGCTTTGTCTTTGTTTGGACGACGGTGGTCGCTCGCTTGCGGTCAAGAGATGGGATTTGTGCCACGACTTCAACATCCGGTAGGTAGGGCACATTTATCCGTATTTTAAACTGGGGTCAGCGAAATGTTTCTTTTTTATTTATTTTAACGTCCTTTTTAACCTGGTTGGTTATATCGGAGGATGCAGCATGAAATTGGTGAATTGAGTTCAGATTATTTCGGGGCCCTTTGATCTTTTAAGTTAATCTATATTCCCCTTCCCAGGATAAGAGAAAACCCCGAAAAAAAAAATAACTTATACGGGTAACTCACTTCAGCGAGATTCGAACTCTTGAATATGACACTGTACCACCACACTACCAAAGCGGGCAATGTGACTTTGAAAGGTAACAACTACATGCCATGAGTACGGAAATTATTTAGATTACGCAATCGTATTATTTATCAATTTCTGATACCTAACAACTGATTAACTCTAAAATTTTAGTAAGTTGTCATAAAACAGAGGAAATTTTCCCTTACGGGTTGGAACAATTTGAATTTGCTCACTCATAGATAAAAAAATTCTCTTGTGCCGTCTCCAAAAATTGAGGGGTTCCATAAACAACACTGGACCTGGCACCCGTGTACTTACAACCAACATTTTCTGTGAAACCATATTATGTGATTGTTTTTCTTCTGTATTTTAGATTGTTTGTTTTAAACACGAATCTCTCTCCCTCATAAAAAAAACAAACACATATTCATTTTACTCGATTAGAAATTAATATTTTCCATTCACTAAATTGTGCAGCAGCTTTCTGTACGCAATTATAAGAGTATTTTCACCATTTCCTGTCTGAAATTTGAGGTACAACAGCTAGTCTGAAACACAATTAATAATTACTGCAAAAACATAGGTAAGTTTTAAAATTCCAAAACTCATACCCAAAAAAAAAAAAAAAAAAATAGTTTATGGTAAAAAATCCATTGTAAACAGTATAACTCAAAACGTAAATTGGGATCAGTACTAAATGTATTCAGTAACCTCCAAAGATACTGAAAGTTTTCAGAAAATCCCCCACCCTTTACATGGAAAATGTTCCCATTTCTCAAAAGTTGCTCAAAATGTTGATTAAAAAGAGAGATTTAGATATTTACACCCCCAATAAAAGCTATATCTTGAATTTCCTAGAAATAGATTGTGAAATCCTTTTCTTTTGATAAGCTTGTATAACTGGAGCCGTAGACGAAAACGTAGCATTTATTTTAAATAGCTTTTTGTTTGTAGTAAGCACATTCCGAGATATCGCTATTCACGTGTTCGTGTCTTTAATTGTGCTCCAAAACAATTTGCAAATACTTCTGCTAAGGATTTTGGAATTCTGGTCTTAAAACATCTGATGTGTTCCATTCACATGACTTTCTCTACATCTCTGCAGCAAATTATTGTTAAAAAGTTTAAGTTTCTGTTTACTTAATGCTAATCGAGAAAAAAATAGCATAAATAGTCTTATTACCTTTAAGTAGAAGCGAAATAAAGGAGTAGAATAGGTTAAAATGATAGTCAAAACCTGGTTGCTTGTGACTGAAGTTCTTTTTTTTGTATTGCCAGGAGTTCCCAAAATCCTGTGTTAGAAAAGTTAAGTTTTTTCAAAGCTGAAACCAAAAACAAGGAATATCTCAAAAACTATAAACACCACGAAAAAAATGTATACAACATAAATAGTGTGTTTTAATGTGCTCTACGTTTTTTGTGTGGTAAGTTTTTGTCCATTTCTTTAGGTTTAGCGGTTATGCAAAATTCCGTAAGATTACCCAGAATAAAGTAGTCTTCACAGGCTATTCCCAGAAGATTCAAAACATACATTTTATTTGTCAGGTAAATATTTTTAATATTTTAATCAAAATCGTTAGAGCCATTTTTTAGAAAAAAATATTTTCGAAAAAAGTTCCATGTAAAGGGTATTTTGGGGTGGGGGATTTTTCTCAAAATCTTCGTGTCGCATCCCTGGAAGATACTAAACTTAAATACCAAGCTTGGTATTTTACCGACTTTTCGTGTTCACAGACACACGGACACACTGACACAGACACACACGCGCGCGTGGACCTTTTTATGAAAATACTTTTTTTGGATACAGGGGATCCTAAAAGATATATTTCCGGTGAACTCACGGTATCGAATTTTTTGGTGGAGTGCAATACCTTCTCTATACATTATGACATAGTACGTGTAGAGAAAGTAAACATTTGATTAAAATCTAGGCAAATCTAAGAGCATTTGAAACATGAATTATTTCCTGGAATACCCAGATAGACTTGACGTTGGGGAAGAAATAGCGAGGCAGGGAGAGTGTCCATATTCACTCCAGAGATGCACAATGAGGCAGAGCGCTGCTCTTTGCTGTGAAACAGGTTCCGGGCGAGATGTCATGATGGCTGCCGTGCTTGCGCCGGTCGGAATGGCAGTAGTTGGCTCATCCTCCATGTGGCAGCGCTATTCTCCCCACATGGGCGTCACGACCCTGCTCATTGGTCAGCGGTAAACCTTATGCTCCTCCCACAGCAGTCTCTGTCGCTTCTGGTTTTCATTGGTGGTTTCATTTTTCTCATCTGTCAAAATCTTTTAGTGCCTTGGAAACGAGCACCTCCAATAGCTTAAAAATTCGATGCAGTTTTTGTTTTAATACGAATCAAAACAACATCGTTCTTCTGCTGTTAGGCTGCGCAACAGCAATTAAACTTGTGCTGTCGAGGTATTTTAAAGCTTTATTGACCATGCGCACCAAATATCATCTGAATCTTCTGCTTAGAGCAAATGTTCAGAGCAACATTGGCATAAGTCGAGTAATTCAAGAGCTTATTATCAATACCTGCTGAAATATCTATCGTTCACGATAGGTATTTAGTAAGTTATGGAAGAACCAGAGTATTAGACACTCATAATGTATGTTGAATAGGTTTAAAAATATCTACTTGTTGGAAAATGATCTCTCTCTCTCTCTCTCTCTCTCTCTCTCTCTCTCTCTCTCTCTCCCCCTCTCTGTGTGTGTGTGTGTGTGTGTGTGTAAAAAAATAACCTGCGAAGGTATCTTCATGTTCGTTGATATCCGTGTAAGCTTGTGGACTATAAAGAATACAAACACACTTTAGTAAAACCGTGGGTCTGATTAAAGTACGTTAAATTATTTTTTTCCCCGCTTTATTTGCTAATTTCGAAATAACTATAGCTTTAAGTTTTCCCAGAAGTTTAAGTATACTTAATAATGACGTTGTGTAATAAGAGTACCTCATTTGCATTGATGATTTTTTATCAGATAATTGTACAATGTAAACATGTTTGCGATTTTCTCACCTTATATGTAGCACAGCGAATTTCAAATTGTTTCTGGTTACACTTTTTCGTGATAATTAAAGTGGAAAGAAGAATAGCTTTTTATATGTACAGTTAACGTATAGATAAGAGAAAACCACTACATGGCCCGCATGGGTAGTGTGGTGGTAGCGTGTCTGCTTCACATGCAACAAGTCGTGAGTTCGAATCTCGCTTAGGGTGAGTTATCCGGATAAGTTTTTTTCGGGCTTTTCTCCCTTATCCTGAGAAGACGAATGTCGAGTAACTTTAAGCTCCCTGGACCCCAAGATCATTTGGACATCATTCATCGATATGACTAACCAGGTTAAAAGGACGTTAAAAAAACCACTACATGGAAATGATGAGAACGCCGTTTGTCTGTGGTGCATCTTTTAAAAAATAGTTCTTGTTTGAAGGGAAATCTTGGTAAGATAATGGAAATAGCAATTTGCTTCATTGTAGCTTTTCAGAACTTAGATAACGGGTATGATAAAAGCGAGTTACTCAATATTGAAATTAGCATCATGTCATTATCTGAAAGAAGTTTCCAATCGAGCGGGTTGACTGAGGCGGTAACGTCCGTGACACTAATTCAAGGGTTAAATCTCACAGGCCAACCAATCTGGCTGCTTTTATTTATTTTTTAAATTTTGTAAAGTAATTTTTTCCACGTGGTTTTCTTCAGTCGCCAAGGGTATTTAATACCATGACCCACAATTCCTTCTTCAGTGTAAACAATAGCAAAACTGAAAATTGATTCCGCTGCCAATTGTCTACATATAATGTTAGCAGTAGACTGGACTGCGCTCGTGATTTTCGCGGACCTAAGTGGTAGGAATGGTGTGAGGCTATAAAGGGGTAGAACAGGTAGACTGAACACCATCTGCTTGGAGGTATGTTGTTGGGTGTTGAAGGCAACAGAGTCAATATAAATGTAAATGGAATTTTATTTATGGACCCTTTAACTGCTGTGGTTCTCAGCGTCCCATTCTATACTGGGCGTGAAAGACCGCTTAGTTTTGCTCAGAGGCCTCTCTATCAGGCTTGAGGTTCTTTTACATGCCGTAATTTTCCACGACACGGGACCAACGGCTTTACTTCTCTTCCGAAGGAAGCCATGCTAAGGATTTTTACGCTCGAAAAAATCCATCGTCCTCCGCTGTTTTTTTTTTTTTTAATTTATTATTTATTTATTTATTTTTTTATTTTTTAAATACAGTTCCAGAGTCTGATCGGGACTCCGGCGTTGTATACCCTAATTTGTTTACTGTTATTACTGTATTTCTGTTTTACTTTTTACTCACACATACGCAAACATATAACACCCATGCCCAAGGCGGGACTCGAACCCACGATCCCCTGCGCTGCGAAACACCAAATCGAGACGCTTTGGCGAGCGCGGCCATGGGGACCGGCATAAGGGTTTGAACCCGCGACCTTGGGGACCGGCATAAGGGTTTGAACCCGCGACCTTGGGTATGTGAAGTTAGCATGGTAACCATTACACCACGGAGGGCGACACAGACACAGTCAAGATGGTGGAAAGCTTGGATTTCTCTAATTCCAATCTAACTCGGTTGCTATCCCGTGAAGTCATCTGTAATAGTCAATACCGAGAAAGCTTCAAATTTAAAAAGTTCTTGTCCATCATCACATAGCATCAATATACCGAACAATTCTTCGCGACATGATCAAGACTTAAAGCGACGTAAAATAAAATATAGATGACAGTGCGACTTACTCTTGTGTCACACGCATTGTTTTGTTAAAGGTGAGGTAGAAGTGTCATCCGCACACTTTGAAGTGCCAATAAATGCTGCGAGCTAGCTTTTGGGTCAGAGCAATCAGTAGTACAGTTGTGCAAACTCAACTAACGAGGCCCCACCTTGCCTCCTGGATTGTTGTAGGTGCGCGCCAAACGTGTTTACGAAGTCGCCAGAATTGTTGAAAAGGTGAACACCACAGATATCTGCCACATCAGCGAATGAACACGTGCAAGGGGGGAGGGCGCTTCTGTGCAACTTCACGTCAGCTCTGGAAATTTCCTGCTGCCAGAACTATATAAGGAGAGCAACCAAAGCTAAGGGCGTCGGCTGCGACATAAAATTGGGAGAGTGCAGTTTGAGAAGAAATACGGCCAAAGCATTCGGCAGCTGAGTGTATCAGCGTATAAGCGGCAGGAAATCAAATTCTTCTACAGCAATTAAAAAAAAAAAAAAATCACTTTATAACACTGCTCTTAGAAAACCACTATGGCGATATTGAAACCATGTGTAGCTGAAATCAATATGGAAATGAAATATGGAAGGGATGTAAATAGAGGTGAATTGTCGAATGGAGAAGATGAACACAAAAATGCAATTCACCGTTGAGAAGATTAAGGAGAAAGTTGAATCTTGAATAGAGAATGTTGGGGGGGGAGAAGATGCAAACATAAATGTCCATGATAAAGAGGGAGGTATCTACGAAGCCCGTTGAATAACTGGCCGGCCGCGCCGTGACCGAGTGGTTAGACCACTTGCCTCTCACCTAGATGGCCGGGGTTCGATCCCAAGCATGTGAGATTTGTGGTGGACAAAGCGGCGCTGGGGCGGGTTTTCTCCGGGTACTCCGATTTCCCTCCATCGCCATTCATGTATCACCAGTGTCACCGCCTGCGGTTAAAGCGGGTGTTAAACACTACCAAAACAAAAAACAAACCAAAAAAACTGGGCAGCATTAAGAAAGACTGGGGAGGTTCGGGAAACATCGAGGAACGGCTTAATGCCCTGAAGGGAAGAGTCGGCAGCGTTAAGGGCCTGCGAGTCATTGTGAAAAATGTACTCAACGTAGGGTTTAAGGGCGTGAAGTTCGAGACTAGGACATGATACATGGTCCGCGCGCCTTAAGCCACGAAACCTCATCCTCTGAAGCATGTGATGGTCAGAGAGGAAAGCTCGAAGTATTAAAGCGTTTCCAACGGTGGCATGTCCAGACTTGAGAAGGCACTCAAGAAACGGTTCGGAACAATCGCTTGGCGTCTAGTGTGGTGTGCTTGTAGCGCTACCAGCTAGCAAAAGCCTCTGCTTGCGTTGAACGTTGGACGAAGTACTGTGAGACTGTGGGTGCTCATCGCGACGGTAGCTGAGGTTGTGATACTGCAACTGGATATTCCGATAAGCCATCGATTTCAACATGAGTGTCTTGCGACTTGGCCAAGATGAGGAGATACACCGGAACGATCTGCAGGATGATCCTAGAGGAAGGTATGGTTTTGCCAGCAAGAAGGAAGTAGGTGGTGAAGCCGTGCATCTGCAGGACCAGCAGCTGGAAGACAGCGGATTTTGCGTTGCTACGGCATTATTGCTTTGTCGGGAGGAATTTTCAGTGAGGTTACTGAATCTTTTGGACCCATATTAGGACAACCAGGCCAGTGTTGCGGGAATATTAACTGCAGTGTAGCGCTATGCAATCTATCCAAAGATCCAACTTCTTCACACGTGGCCTCCGCTTGGAAGACCTGCTGAAGTGGGCGACCAACCCTTTGACCGAGGTACAATTGGAGAGTTCGGCCGAAAAATTTGAGAGCATTAGCCATTTACTTAGATATCATTCTTGTCTAAACCAAGGGAACGTCAATTACAGCCGCACTGAGTACTCTACATCAACATCAGAAACGCTCGACCTTTCCAGGCAAGCACCAAGATGCTTTCTTTTGGAGGTACGGAGACATGCTGGATGGCATTCCATGGGAATGAAGAGTGCATCAGCCCTTGGTATTTCCCTGTAGTATATGTGAATAAGAACGGCGAACTACTTTTCTGCGTGGACTGCACGAAGCCGGATTGTTTTCCTGTACCCTGGATACTCTTAACAGGTGCCCAGTTCTCGACAGGGCAAGGGATTCTGCAGTTAATGTTGTGCTCTTTGGCTTTATAACGCGCCAGACTCCTTCCAGTGCCTAATAAAATTAATGATGAGAGGGTTGGCTTAAACATCTGCATGCTAATTCTGGACATCATCGTCGTTAGAAGCACCTTCAAGGACAATTTCGAGAAGCTTATCAAGATATTGCAAAAGTTGCAGCGGCTAACCTGAAGATAAACGCGAAGAACTCTTCTGCAAAAAGATGAACTACTTTGAGCAAAGTCTCACCAGCTGGGATGACTGCTGATCCAGAGATGGGCGAGTTGCGAAATTTCTTGGGTCTATCTATGCAGTTATTACCGCCTCTTCGTTGGAGGTTTCTGCATCATCTTGAGACCCTACGACGGAGTAGTGCTGCCTTACCTGTAGATAGAAGAGATGAGGGATCGTTCCAGGCGCTTAAAGAGAGCTCCCTTAAATGTACCTTTCTTACGTCTTCCACAACCGAGCGGAGATATAGTAGACTCCAGCGCAAGGTTATTGGAGTCACACTATCCCAGGTACAGGTAGAGGATGTCGCCCTCCGTGGTGTAATGGTTACCATGCTGACTTCCTATACCGAAGGTCTTGGGTTCAAACCCGGCGGAGGACGATGGATTTTTTTCGGGCATAAAAATCCTTAGCATGGCTTCCTTTGGAAGGGAAGTAAAGCCGTTGGTCCCGTGTCGTAGATTTACGGCACGTAAAAGAACCTCAAGCCTGATAGAGAGGCCTCTGAACAAAAGTAAATGGTCTTTCACGCCCAATATAGAATGGGACGCTGAGAACCACAGCAGTTAAAGAGCGTCCATAAATAACACGCCATTTCCATTTCAGGTACAGGATGGATAGGAACGCGTAATGTTCTTTTACAACAAAAAGCTGTTTAAGGCGGAAAATAAAATAAAGAACTGATACCTGACGGAAGCTCCTGGCTACTGCATGTAAAGACCTGAAACGCTTCCATAAATACCTATTCTGTTTGTTAACCATTTTCTCTGAGGACTGACCATTCCGCGCTCACCTGGTTGTTGAACTTCAAGAACCTGGAAGACCAGACGATCCGTTATGTCCAGAGGCTCCAAGAATACAACTTCACATCGGAATGGATGGAGCGTTCCAATGCGGATGCCATGCTAAGAAGAGCTTTGCTCAAATGAGAGCAGCCACTGAACTAAGTGGCGAAGGAGTTTGTCGCAGATATCCCTGGGATTTCGGTAGTGGCTGCAAATGAATATGATTGCGTAGGTTTGAGGATTGATTGAGGTAGGGGTTGTTGAAAGTCGACTTGCGGTCGCTTCTGAGAGAAGTAGAGGCAAGAGGCCAACCTGGAATAGTGCGCTTAATTCTTGCTGGGTTCATTAAAACGCACTCAAATGCTGTTTAGGTTTTGGGAGTCAATTGATGTGAAGACCTAGAGAGAGCTTCTGATATTCCCTCGGGATAAAGTGACGAAAGTGCATGCTGGGACTTCGAAAGGATATCTTAGATCTAACTGAACAATCGACAAGCTCCGACAATTTACTATTGGTTACGACTATGGGCTGGTAGATTGTGCCGCTAGTGTTATGTGTGTGGGTGTGCATGTACGCATGCTCGGCAAGTCACTGCCCAAAGGCCAAGAGCTGTGGTTGTCGAATGCAGTAGTATGGCGTGGAAGATTCCTTCGAAATGCATCGCCATCGACATAAGTGTACAATTTCCTGCGTCCTACTTTTGTTTTGTTTTGTAATGTTTGTCGCCCGCTTTTAGTACTTGTGGCAACCTGCGTCCTACAGGAGTAACAGTTTTTTATTGGGGTCATGGATTACTTTTCCAATTGGCCGGAGGTGTAGGCCATTCCTAAAAAGCATGCCAAGACGATTACGAACTGCCTTCTAGAATAACTGTTTATCGGTTTCGGAGCTCCATTGAAGTTAAACAGCGTTCTGGGCATCAAATTCGAATCGATCATCGAAAGTAAGAAGGGAAGAGCTGGAAGAGCTGTTGAGTGCATTAGATGCGTACAAGACCTCTCCAGCCGCAATCAGACGGCATGATGAGCGGTATATCAAGACACTAGAGGAATATTTGAGGAACTATTCACCAGAGAAACTGGGATGTTGAGTATCATTGCTTTGCCGGCCTGCCGTTCTCCAACACTACCGGAGTCAGCTTGGTCTTCAGCAGGAATCTGACTCTACCATGCGATCTAATGCACGAATGTGCCCCCCCCAATAGCTAGCAATGGTCTATGTGTAGGATCTTGTTGACCTTCTTCACTACGTGCATGAAATGGCCTGTCAACGTATTCACGAAGCCTCGTTATGTCCGACAGGGCAACAGCCAAGATTTTCATCAGGGTTATTTGATGTGGTTCTGTCGCACTACCTGACCAAAGGGCGGTGCTCCAAGCTTCAACAACTATGGCAACGGTGGCACCTTATGGTGAAGAGGATTCATGCTATATTCTACCGCATTCAGAGGCTTGTTGTACCCTTAAATGTTCTAGCTCGCTTTGACTAGCCCTGAAGAGTTAGACAAAAACATTCCTGACGTCACTTTATAAAGAGAGAGATAGTGACACGGAACAGTCTTGGGCCGCTGATTGGCGCAGCGAAGTTCATTGTTCTTTTATTTGCGATCTTACAAGAACCGCCTCCTAGAAGTACAGCACTGTAAATGGCTTTCCAAGCCTATTGTGCACGAATTAGTTTCGGGAAAGGAAAAGCACACACGTATTCATTTCTTTGCATCTTCCACCTTCACGAAAAATGTATTCTAGGCGCATGAACGCAGAAAGGAATGTTTACAAGCATAATAATATGTAGTTATACACCATTTACTTGTTACTGCTTAATAATACGCAGCCCAGCTTTGTGTGACTAAAGAAACGGAAATATAAGTTGTATTCCTTTAACATTCGGCCGTTCTCAGAACGAAGTTGGCCGAGGTGAATTTGATTTAGATGCTATTGTTTATCGTACAGAGTCGCTTTTGATATGTAAGACTCTTTACCACCCAAACCTCACAAACCCATAATACTTGTAAGCAATTCAAAACCAGTCAGGGCATAGTCACGAAGCAGGTTAAAATGAAAATTACTTTTGCAATTCTTGAAAAATGGCGAGAAGAAAATCCCAAAGGGTAACTTTATGCTGCTGCACGATAATATTGGGCCGCGGCGTGGGCGAGTGGTTAGACCATTCGCCTCTCACCTAGAAGACCCGGGTTCGATCCCAAGCGACCGCATGTGAGATTTATGGTGGGCAAAGCTGCGCAGGGGCGGGTTTTCTCCGGGTTCTCCGGTTTTCCCCGCCATCGCATCGCATTTCACCGGTGCAAATATTTTATTTTGATCAGATAATCCTGCCACAATGTGGCGTTCTATTAATACCTTTCTTTTGTTCTCACATTTCTTTCCATTTAAATCCCAGCTCTGAAATTACATTCCAAAGCGAACTTCGACTCCATGGAAAATGTATCTTTCTCGAACAACAGGCAACAATTTATTTAGAGTAGGAACACGCTTTTCAACAACTTGAAAGTCCTATCAAAATCATCCACATTCACTACTAAGTGCCTTGTTTTTCAGTGTTTCCCTGGGGTCGTTAGACACTCTTTTCGCCATTTACACTCAAATCGTGCACCTGTTTGTTGATTCGTTCTGAGACCGATGTATAAATGGCAGCTGTTGTACTTGCTTGACTCACTGCAAGTTTTATACACTTGTTCCTAGCTTCTCAGTCATTTTCCTAATTATTTCCCAGGCCGCGCAGTGGCCGAGTGGTTAGACCACGCGCCTCTTACAAGACGATCCCAAGCGAATGCATGTAAGATTTGTGGTGGACAAAGCGGCCCAGGGGCGGTTTTCTCCGGGTTCTCCGGTTAGCCCCGCCATCGCATTCCACCGGTGCTCCATCTTCATTCATGTGTCAGTGACACCGCCTGCGGTGCCATAAGTAGTTAAAGCGGGCGTTAAACACTACAAAAAAGTTATTTCCCCACCCTCAAAATGTATCACTCTTTTTTCTTTACTTCCGACACAACACTAGTGACTCGTACGATTTTATAACTGAAGCTAAGAGAAGATAACGGTGAGGATATGGATTGTTACGGGTGCTTAAATATTTAATGGCAATTGTTGTACTAATTAATGTATTTGCCGAGACATAAATTATGGTTGACTTTGTAAATAAATGGTGCTTCAATGTTTTTCTTGGTATTTATAAACACATCAATAACCAGAAGGAGTAAGTTGGCAATACCTGAAGCAAAACAGCGTTGCGAGGATGTTTATACTATGGGGGCAGATAATACGTGACCGGCCTCTTTACATTGCCCCTGGATTTACACATGTTCAAATAAAGGAGGGGGGCGTTTATGTACCACATAGCGTCAGCTCAGGAAATCTTGTGCAGCATATATAAGACCTATATAAGCAGTACAGCTAGTTGCATTAGAGAGACAGCCGAAGTAGTCGACAACTGAGTGCAAATGCACGCGATTCAAATGGTTAGGCGCTGGCCTTCTGATTCCAAGGAAGCGGGAACTGTGCTTAAAAACGCCAGCTCCATGCCAATAGCTTTACTTGCATGTAAAAGAACTAGTACGGGATGAAATTCCGGCCCTGCGGCGTTGATACGATCCTGGCAATTGACAGCATCTTTAACAAACAAATAATAAGTTAACAAGAGCGTTGTGCGTAGAGAAATAAAATTGTTGTCAGAAATTGTAATAATCTCTTTGTTGAAGTATATATTCTGGAATCGAGAGAGAGAGAGAACCATTAGGTAACATATTTTGACAATTCTTACAGACACAGTCTATAATACCTACCTGACTTTATTCCATTATTTTATAAAAGCTTAAAAAATGTTTAAATCTCACATCCTTGAATACAAGAATATGCTTAGGGAGAAAGCTTTGATTTTCATTTAAGAATTTCTGGATTAGAAAATAGATATTGATACTGGATAGAATATACCATTAATATTTAATAAAAATTAAATATCGCTGATGTTTCTTGCCAAACGAACTTCATGCTCTATCAGTATCGCTGTGAGACCTGCTGCACCTTTTTCCGACTAAAGAGTGAAAACTTTGGTATTCCACTTTAAGGTATCTTATCTTCGATTCTCTAGGATTTGAAAATGAAGTTAACTATGAATAGATTACTTAATCATGACAATTCAGCTCCATTAAAGAGCCAACGGAATGGCCGAGATTAGGCAATTTCAACCAGTTGCGGTCATCTGACTGGAGTGGTATCAAAATCTTATCGCAGCTGATGTTCATTTCTTTGAAATCTTGTCACACCTGACGTTCTAAGTTTAATCTCCTGTCTTAGTTATTGCTAACGGGTGCGGTGCCGAAGCCTCCTGCGGTCAGAGAAATAGCCCCGAAGCCTCCCGGACCCTTAAAGGTCCCTAATTACATAGCCCCCAAGCCTCCCCAAAGCAGGTAGTTTCCCGGTCCAAACAGGTAACAGTTGCAGTTTGGTGTTTATAATATTTGATGAAGCATACATACTTCTAGTGGAATATGTTACATTTTTTGCGTTTATGATTAATAACAAAGAAACACGGCTCTTGTACCAAAAGAAAATGAACCTCAAATACTTAAATTTGAATTAGTGGTTGTTCTAGTTCGTTTAGCGTTACCCAGGGTGCACCACGAGGAGGCGAACTGGCTCGCACCCCAAAAGATTCCACATTTATCAGCTTCGTCATTATTTCTTTATTTTCTGTATTTTACTCACTATGGATCCGCTTTAGATCCTTAGTTATTTTGGCATTCTAAACCTATATCATACTTATTTTCGTCTTTAAATAAGCGGTATTTTTCCTTTTAGATCTTATTTCCATGTATTTCCAGATTTGGTACTATAAGAAATCGACTTCACGTATTCCATTCTTGAAATTTTTCCAGCTTTGAAATTTTCTATTTGTTGCATCATTGCAAGTGTGGATAAGACCTTTACTTTTTTTATTTGTTGATGAATTAATTGCAATTTTAGTATCCAACTGAATTTGCTTCAGTACTTCAAGAAATCTATACTGATCTGGGCTACAGGAATAAAACTGATTGTTGCATTTGTTGTGAGAACTCACGCAAGCGTTGGTAGTTCTCTGACTATGGCAACTTAGTTCTGCCACATGGAAGGAGGAAAGAGTACATCTTCGTGGATGCAAGTTTCCACTAAATAGTCAGAAACATGTGTAGTTTTTCCGAGACAGGCATCACTGCCATGAAGTCTTCAGCAACCATAACTTTGGCAACTTTTAACATTGCACGTCCATCGCGCTACCCCGCCTTCTGGAATCCGACAGGCGCTGGCACCGTTCCGAAGTTGACTTCTCCTTCCTGTCCTACTCATTGTAATTTCAGTCTCGTCGGTAAACATGTCAACTGTGAACTAATTTGCCGTACACTGAAAGAAATCAAGGAAAAAATTAGGCATACCTATTCCACCCCACCTGCTGGTAATTGCACCGGTTTCGCGGGAGGCTTCGGTGTGCCAACCCAGGCAGCCAACCTTCACTTTTAAAAACTGTTAGTTCCAAAATTGTACTTTCAATTACAATATAGCGTTCAGAGAAGCTACTGCATTCTACCCAAAAATTCGATTCCGAGATTTCACCGGAAAAAGCATTTTCAGAAAAAGGTCCGTGTGTGTGCATGTTTGTGTGTGTGTGTGTGTCTGTGTCTGTGGACAGCATAACTCAACAACGAAAAGACCGTTGAATACCAAACTCAGTATTTAAGTTTGGTATCTTCCAAGAATGCAACACGAAGATTTTCAAGAAAATCCCCCCATCCCCAACTGACCTTTACATGGAACTTTTTTCGAAAATTTTGACTGTCTTAAAAATGGCTCTAACGATTTTGATTTTCTGGGAATAGCCTGGATGAATTTTACGGAATTTTGCATCTGCTAAACCGTAAGAGATGGACAAAAACTTACCACACGAAACATGTAGAGCACTTTAAAACACACAATTTATGTTATATACTTTTTTCTTGCAGTTAGTGTGTGTGTGTTTTTTTTTTTTTTTTATGGATATTCCTTGTTTTTGTTTTCAGCTTTGAAAACTTATACTTTTCTCATACAGGAATATGTCAACTCCTGTCCATACAAACAAAGGAACTTCAGTCACATAGCAACCAGCTTTTGACTATCACTTTAACCTATGGTACTCCCTTATTTTGCTTCTACTTACTAGGAAGCAAGTAATAAGACTATTTCTGCTATTTTTTTCTCGATCAGCATGAAGTAAATAGAAACATAAGCTTTTTAACAGTAATTTACTACAGAGATGCAAAGAAAGTCATATGAATGGAACACAAAAGTTTTGTTTTTTTAAAACAAAACATTCGGTAAATAAACATGGTTCGAATGCGTCATTTATCATTTGAGTACTAATGTAAGTATTACGATCATAACCTGATAAAATATAGCTTCGCTCCGGTCGTGAATTATTGACAAGATGAAAACACTCACAGTATTATGATAAATTCCTGAGATTACCGTACGTGGCTAACTGATGTTCCTTGAGGATTATAAGACTTTTTATATTTTAATATGATTCCTTGAAACGCAAAAGATTGCGCCCATTCATTTGGATTCGCCCCTCAGCTTGCAAATTCATTCGGTGGGTGCGCAGAGGAGGCAGGTTCTGTCTAATTTGATAGGGAAATCGCTATTCAGCACGTAACCGGATCACATGAAGCTGATATGGTTAAGTGCAGCAACCTGGGGATATCGCAAGGTCCTGCAGCAAGCGATAAACGTATCCAATAACCGGATAGACAAACTTTCATAACCATTTCAATAGATATCCCAATTTAGTAATGCAGAAACACAGAAATTGTATTACTTTCTCTATTACTACCAAAAATACATGTTTTGAGATCATCATAAACTCCCCCAAAACTTTTTTGTAGAAAATCTTTGTTTGTGTGTGTGTGTGTGTGTGAGAGAGAGAGAGAGAGAGAGAGAGAGAGAGAGAGAGAGAGAGCATGTATGAACATAGAACTCAAAATAGGAAAGGTCTGTTATAGCTATATAAGACCTACATTTTCAAAAAATACAACACGAAGGTTTTCGAGAAAATTCTCAGCCCAACCACTCTTCACGTGGAACATTTTTCGAAAATTTTGGTTTTCTCAAACTTTGCAACAATGTTGATTAAAATAGCATATGTTTAAAATATTTTCATGACATTAACTGTAGGCATATATTTAACTTGCTGGGAATGACCTCTAAAGTCATCCTCATTCAGGTTGACTTTTGCATCTCGTCTCATAAACCGTAAGAGATTATTCGCTTTTGTGCCTATCTACTGTTCAAGCAAAGCGAATGGAATTTCAAAGCCTTCCATTGGCACCAGATCTCTGAAAATTTTACTCTCGCTTTAAGTAATGTGTAATAAAAGTATTTTATCTCTTATTAATGTAATTTAAGTCAGAATATTATTATTATTTTTCCCAAATATTTTAGTCATAGAATGCACATCAAAGGCTTCATGGACAACAAAAATGGTTACGGCAACGAGAAACACAAATTTGTAGAAGTTATCTTTTATTTCTAGTTAGAAAATTCTGATGTGTTACATGACTTCAAATACTCACTATTGTTTATTTTTATCACTTCTGCGATGATTATTAGAAAACTTCAAATTTTTACTTCATGTTTTCCAGATGTTGCATAAATACACGTCATAATCATTAATTTCGATATTCAATTTAATACTCTTGATCCAAAAACTGCAAAAATTATTAATCCTATTATTTCATATACTACTGTTCAACTTTGCACACTTGATTTGAACATTGGCAAGTGGATAGATGCAGGAAACTCAAGTGATAGGCAAATCTGCATAAGGCTGACTTTGAAGTTAGAGTCTTTGCTTGCCATTACGAGAAACAAAGCCTTGGCAAAATACTGCGTGACAAATTATTGGAAAAATCAATTCATTCCTGAAAATGGTTTGTGCCACAAAAGATGAGATGCGCTTTAATGAAATCTACATGTTTCTGAAAGTAAGTTCTTATTTATCTCTAATGATTTACCAGTAACATAGAATGACCTCTATTGTGACTAAGATATAGTTGTATGTCTCTGAAAATATTTACTATCTTTGTTGGTAATAAGTGAAGTGATTGATGAGTTCAGTTCAGTGAACTAGGAGATATCCATAGGTATTTGTTTTCATTATAAGGGAAAAACTCCACGCAAACAGCCAGGCAACACCATATATTGTCAATTAGACGAAGAAATGAGCTTAGACAGAGCCGGTTACATAACTGTGCTGGCCAAAAAGTATTTATTCGAGTTGATCAGTTTTCAATAGAGAATAAGTCCATTTGCATTTAAGACTGTGACAATTTTGTATTAAAACAAGGCGTAAAGCTTCTCGAGGTTTAAACAGGCTCCCTACTGGTATCCGCGCCCAAAAGATGTTTTCGGCGCAGTTGCGTATTTGACACTCGTTCTAACCAGACTAACAAATGCTATATGGCAGAGAGGACCCTCATCGTATGTATCGATTTTGCACTTCCTGGTGCGCACGCATCTTCTTACTCACCAATCACACTGCCTGAATATCCTGAACCGTCCCGTTTTCCTACGCATTGGTCGCATTTTCATCAAGATGTTTCTCCCTGAAGATTTTTATTTGATCCAGTAGGAACATGTGTCCTCCAAAAACGTACTATTTTGATTGACTATGTCAGAATTTCTTCACTATAATGTTCATGTAATCAGTATACCCAACATTTATCAAAGCATACAAGTAAATTTAACATGAGAACAATTTCGAGGAAACAGGATGAAAAAAATCTTAGCAATATTGTTTAGAGTTATAATGTTTCTTTAGAATGTTAATTGCTGCAGTTGTTTATTACACTCCCAATTTGGGGATGGGGGGATAAGATTCCTGTAGAAAGATTTTTATTTATTTATTTATTTATTTTAGTGACTTTCAACGCATACTTAAAGTTTTGTAGTCCAGATCTATTCTTTCAGTTTTGTACCCCATTCTTTCAGTTTTGTACCCCAGATCTATTCTTTCAGTTTTGTACTTCAGATCTATTCTTTCAGTTTTGCACTTCAGATCTATTCTTTCAGTTTTGCACTCCAGATCTATTCTTTCAGTTTTGGACCCCAGATCTATTCTTTCAGTTTTGCACTCCAGATCTATTCTTTCAGTTTTGCACTTCAGATCTATTCTTTCAGTTTTGCACTCCAGATCTATTCTTTCAGTTTTGCACTCCAGATCTATTCTTTCAGTTTTGTACCCCAGGTCTATTCTTTCAGTTTTGTACCCCAGATCTATACTTTCAGTTTTGTACCCCAGGTCTATTCTTTCAGTTTTGTACTCCAGATCTATACTTTCAGTTTTGTACCCCAGATCTATACTTTCAGTTTTGTACCCCAGGTCTATTCTTTCAGTTTTGTACCCCAGATCTATTCTTTCAGTTTTGTACCCCAGATCTATTCTTTCAGTTTTGTACCCCAGATCTATACTTTCAGTTTTGTACCCCAGATCTATACTTTCAGTTTTGTACCCCAGATCTATACTTTCAGTTTTGTACTCCAGATCTATTCTTTCAGTTTTGTACCCCAGATCTATACTTTCAGTTTTGTACCCCAGATCTATACTTTCAGTTTTGTACCCCAGATCTATACTTTCAGTTTTGTACCCCAGGTCTATTCTTTCAGTTTTGTACCCCAGATCTATTCTTTCAGTTTTGTACCCCAGATCTATACTTTCAGTTTTGTACCCCAGGTCTATTCTTTCAGTTTTGTACTCCAGATCTATTCTTTCAGTTTTGCACTCCAGATCTATTCTTTCAGTTTTGTACCCCAGATCTATTCTTTCAGTTTTGCACTTCAGATCTATTCTTTCAGTTTTGCACTCCAGATCTATTCTTTCAGTTTTGCACTCCAGATCTATTCTTTCAGTTTTGTACCCCAGATCTATTCTTTCAGTTTTCTACCCCAGATCTATACTTTCAGTTTTGTACCCCAGGTCTATTCTTTCAGTTTTGCACTCCAGATCTATTCTTTCAATTTTGCACTCCAGATCTATTCTCGCAATTCTGCATTTGAATTGATTATTCGGTATTAATTCATGGTAGTTACGTTAAACTATTTTCCACCCTAATTCGTGCTCCAGGCTTCAGATTTGCTATTAGTGGAGTAATTTTGATGTGTTCCATTGACATGAGTTTCTCTACTTATTCTTACAGGAGCCTGTTCTTTTACCTGCTTCAGGCTTATTCAGATAAACGTTAGCAAAAATTGTCTTATTGCTTATTTCTATTTCCATGTAGGCACGGCGGATATGAATGAATACTCTATAGGATAAGGTGGTGCAATTTCGATTTCCGAAAACTTCTAGTGTAACCGGAAGGATATTCAGGTAAGAAATAATTTCAACCATGATACTTGCAGTTTGAAGTTTAGTGAATAGGTATGTAACTAAGGTAACATAAGGAGGATACAGAATTTAGTATATTGATGGAAAATATGCCACGTTAGGTACCATTGTTGTGTTCACTTAGTACAGTTCTGATCATATCTTCCACATAAAAGTCACTTTTGCCCAACACTACCAATCTTTACATTTTTTGTTACAAACCCTGGCTACCTTTCTCCATTCATTTCGCACTGAAATAATTCCAGAAACAAATCCACAATCTTCGTCGATGTGTGCTGGTGATCTGATCCATTTAATATATCTCTTACCATTACTCATTGACTTATATTAGTTGTTGTTGTTGTGTCCTATGCTTATTTATTTGTTCCCTGTTCCCTTTTGTTGAGTAATTTTTCCAGTTTTTCATCCGAAGTGAGGACACTCTTTCCTCTGGAGTTAGTAAAATGACTTTGTCAACATGGTGCAGAGAAATTGTTTTGGATGGAGCTATTATGGATTTGTCGTGCTTAAATATTTGCAGTAATAGTGTATAGTATATCTATAGTATCCAATTATAACTGACTTCGAAATTGTACGGTTTGTGGGAGTGAAATCACCAGTAGATATTACTGAGCGGTGACAAAAGATGGCACCACATGTCACACCGTCTTTCCTTATAGTCTTCCTCAGAACACATGCAAGTCTGTAACCTCCTAATATAGCATTTGCAAACGCATAGAAACCAGGTAATTTCATAAGAACCCATAAAACTAATTGCATAACTTAATTACCTTTGAACAAGAAAATCTATATATCTCTGTAGCACAAACAGATGTATTCGTGGTAAAGATAGGAGGACCTTCCGCATTGCTATGCCAGTTTGGCAAATGCTACCAACATTACGAAACTAAAAATGGCGCCGAACCTTATGGTGATCGGAATGATACCTATACCATCTTACCCTACAATACCAATAGTCACATCTTATGAAAGCTGGTCGCTATGAGATGACTGAAATTCACTTCTCTTTACTTGGCCGCAAGTAAAAGCGAACTAAAATGTATTGAACAGCTTAATCCAATAACAAGGAGTATCTCAGAAACGCTAACTGCAGAGAAAACGTATTTTACATAAATGTTGTGAAAGACGTTTTTGTCCATATCTTACGAATTACCGGCTATGCATAAATCATCCAGAGTGAAGAGGGCTTTAGAGGATATTATCAGAAAATTTCATTTGGCATAAAAATATGTTAAACATAGTTCTTTAAACCAAATCGCCATTATTAAGAAAATGAAAATGTTCCATGTAAAGGGGTTTTGTTGAAAGTGTTCGTGTCGCATCCTTTTAAGATGCTGAATTAAATACCAAATTTGGTATTTCAGAGCTTTTCATTTTGGAGTTAACTGTGCTGTTCGCACAAACACATACGCACCACACGGTCCTTTACTAAAACTACTTTTTTATTAATAAGAGGGTCCCAAAACGTGTATTTCTAGTGAAATCTCGGCATATATTTTTGGGTGGAATGCAATACCTTCTCTACCTACAATGCACGTACTAGAGAAAGTAAAATGTACCGCAAAAGAGTTAACAGTTACCAGAAGTGAAACTTATCAGAATAATTTGCAATTCAACTGCATGGTTACACTTAACTGCACTTTGCAGGGAGGCTCTGCTTTTTTCAGCATAACGTCCGTTAACCTGGCTTGTCATATTGAACGATGAATGATAGTAGTGACATGATCTCGGGGTTCTGGACCTTCAAGTTACTCGATATTCGTGTTCTCAGGATAAGGGAAACCCCTCGAAAAAACCCGTTTTCGAATAACTCACTCTAAGCGAGATTTGAATTCGTGACATCTTGAATGTGAGAGAGAGTATAGGTTGCTATTTTAAAAATGTTTTCGATATTATGCAGAAAATACAAATGCTCCAAACTAGATTGTTAACTGAAGTACTTTCAACAAATACGTCATTTTAAATTAATACTCAAAATAGAAAACTCTAGACAATATTTTTAATTTTTACAAATGTATATGAAGGACCATATCTATTTCTTATATTTATTAAGACGATAGAATCTCCTTCAGTTTGTACAACTTAACATTAGTGCACAGTTTAGGGTATATACCAAGAATGCTTCTTCTGGACTTTATGATGATGATGAAGAAATCTCACGAGGCCTCGCACGTAGGCTCATTGTGCCTCATAATCGAGGCCTCAGTCAAATCCGATGGCCCCAATGAATCGGACCAGTCCGTGATATCTGTCTCTCTTATATCTCCAGGTAAAAAAGAATCACATAAAATGTGCTTGCAGATTTCAAAATCCATCCGGTATTTGCTACACATGGGGTCCTGAATTAGCTCAATTATGCACAAGAGTTTTCTCATAGCGTTGTGATATACAGCAACAACTGTGAGCCTGCTTCTGCGCGGTTAGGTTAGGTTAAATAAAATAAAAGCATGACTTAGTTTGCCGTCCGGCCCTTGAATAAAATCATGAGACAATTGTGTCGGTATTTTGCTTTTTCCAAACCTCAAGATTAGTCCTAGCTGTAAGCTGGGTTATCTCATACTTTACGCTTCTGGGGGACACGCCGCAAAAGTGCTCTCCTGTCCGCCCTCTGATGCCCACATAACTCGGCACCCAGACAATAACCTGTCCGCGTGCACTAAGTCTATCCATCATCCTTTGGCACTCCCACACCAATCTGAATGGCGTTTTAACGGCCGCAAGGGCTTTCAGAGCTGCCTGACTATCTGAGCAGATATGAATATCCGCTCGTCTGTTTAAAATATACGTGCCACAAGCTAAGATGGCCTGGAACACAGTAGCAAACCTTCCAAGGGAATGGCAAGATTGGTTCCAGTCCTGGGGAAATCAGATCTTTGAGTCTCATTTCTTCCTGGTCGGAAACACCGCCATATATACGCTGGACTTAGATTATATCTAACCCCATCATATCTCCTGCCAGCAGGGAGACAGGATCTCTCCAGAATCAGAGAGAGTGTCCTTTATGAGGTAGTTTAAAACTACGTCCCCCAGTTGTCCAGAGGCGGTGCGCACATACCCTTGAAACCTTAACAAAAATGCAGAAAAAGATCCACCAAAAAGACACTGTTCGCATCGACTCAGTTATCCTTATATATGCTAATCTCTGCAGTGAATCTAGCCTAATAGCCACTGCCGTCATTTCTGAGGCGGACCACCAGATAACGCTGCTTAGGTTAGAGAGGGCTTGTGACTGAGGTGTTTAGGCTTCTGACCGTTTTGGTCCTAGGCCCACCTCAATCCAATAGTCCTCCTTCATGCCCACAAGGATCTGGGCCTTCTTAACTTTGTAATGTACATGCTTTTTCAAACTTTCCCCAACGTCCAAAATGTACTTATTAGTTGACCAAATCAGATTCAGTCGCTTTCCAAACAGGAGCGGCTCTATCAGTCCTTGCCTCCTTGTGAAGACCATAATCTCATCCTGGATTGACATTCAAGTTTCCATACACCATTCCTGTATAGCAAGCAAGGAACCACCGAGACCGAGCTAGGGCATTTTCCATTTGCTACAAGGAATATGCCATCTGCGTAGCCTTGAACATGAACTCTTCCTATGCTGAGTCGGTTCAGCAGGCACTACAAAGTGGATGTCAAGACTGATCGGGTTGGTACCTCTATCTTCTAGACATGTTCTAATGGACCCAGAGTCATGATAAAAGACAGCAGAAAATACTGCTATGGCCAGTTCTCAACAGCAGTCTGATGACGAGTTATTGGAGTGCTAGTAGGCATACTGCTGATGTCTGCCCCATCTCTCAAACAGCAGTCTAATGACGAGTTATTGGAGTGCTAGTAGGCATACTGCTGATGTCTGCCCCCCCATCTCTAAAACAGCAGTCTGATGACGAGGTATTGGAGTGCTAATAGGCATAGTGCTGATGTCTGCCCCCCCCCCCCATCTCTCAAACAGCAGTCTCATGACGAGTTATTGGGGTTCTGGTAGGCATACTGCTGATGACTGACCCCCATCTCTCAAACAGCAGTCTAATGACGAGTTATTGGAGTGCTAGTAGGCATACTGTTGATGTCAGCCCCCCCCCCCATATCTCTCAAATAGCAGTCTGATGACGAGTTATTGGAGTGCTAGTAGGCATACTGCTGATGTCTGCCCCCCCCCCCATATCTCTCAAACAGCAGTCCAATGACGAGGTATTGGAGTGCTAATAGGCATACTGCTGGTGCCTGCCCCCCCCCATCTCAAAAACAGCAGTCTGATGACGAGATATTGGAGTGCTAGTATGCATACTGCTGTTGACTGCCGCCCCCCCCATCTCTCAAAAAGCAGTCTAATCACGAGCTATTGGAGTGCTAGTAGGAATACTGCTGATGTCTGCCCCCCCCCATCTCTCAAACAGCAGTCTGATGACGAGTTATTCGAGTGCTAGTAGGCATACTGCTGATATCTGCCCCCCCCTCCCATCTCTCAAACAGCAGTCTGATGAGGTATTGGAGTGGTAGTAGGCATACTGCTGTTGTCTGCCCCCCCATCTCTCAAATAGCAGTCTGATGACGAGTTATTGGAGTGCTAGCAGGCATAGTGCTGATGTCTGCCCCCCTATCTCTCAAACAGCAGTCTGATCACGAGTAATTAAGTTATTGGAATGCTAGTAGGCATACTGCTGATGTCTGCCCCCCCCCCCCATCTCTCAAACAACAGTCTAATGATGTGCTATTGGAGTGCTAGTAAGCATACTGCTGATGTCTGCCCCCCCATCTTTCAAAAAGCAGTCTAATGACGAGCTATTGGAGTGCTAGTAGGCATACTGCTGATGTCTGCCCCCCCATCTTTCAAAAAGCAGTCTAATGACGAGCTATTGGAGTGCTAGTAGGCATACTGCTGATGTCTGCCCCCCCCCCATCTCTATAACAGCAGTCTAATGACGAGATATTGGAGTGCTAGTAGGCATACTGCTGATGTCTGCCCCCCCATCTCTATAACAGCAGTCTAATGACGAGATATTGGAGTGCTAGTAGGCATACTGCTGATGTCTGCCCCCCATCTCTCAAACAGCAGTCTAATGACGAGCTATTGGAGTGCTAGTAGGCATACTGCTGATGTCTGCCCCCCCATCTCTATAACAGCAGTCTAATGACGAGATATTGGAGTGCTAGTAGGCATACTGCTGATGTCTGCCCCCCATCTCTCAAAAAGCAGACTAATGACGAGCTATTGGAGTGCTAGTAAGCATACTGCTGATGTCTGCCCCCCCATCTCTCAAAAAGCAGTCTAATGACGAGCTATTGGAGTGCTAGTAGGCATACTGCTGATGTCTGCCCCCCCCCCATCTCTCAAAAAGCAGTCTAATGACGAGCTGTTGGAGTGCTAGTAAGCATACTGCTGATGTCTGCCCCCCCCATCTCTCAAAAAGCAGACTAATGACGAGCTATTGGAGTGCTAGTAAGCATACTGCTGATGTCTGCCCCCCCCCCCATCTCTCAAAAAGCAGTCTAATGACGAGCTATTGGAGTGCTAGTAGGCATACTGCTGATGTCTGCCCCCCCCCCATCTCTCAAAAAGCAGACTAATGAGCTATTGGAGTGCTAGTAAGCATACTGCTGATGTCTGCCCCCCCCCCCCATCTCTCAAAAAGCAGACTAATGATGTGCTATTGGAGTGCTAGTAAGCATACTGCTGATGTCTGCCCCCCCCCCCCCCCATCTCTCAAAAAGCAGTCTAATGACGAGCTATTGGAGTGCTAGTAGGCATACTGTTCATGTCTGCCCCCCCCCCATCTCTCAAAAAGCAGTCTAATGACGAGCTATTGGAGTGCTAGTAGGCATACTGCTGATGTCCCCCCCCCCATCTCTATAACAGCAGTCTGATGACGAGTTATTGGAGTGAGTTATTGGAGTGCTAGTAGGCATACTGCTGATGTCTGCCCCCCCCCCCCCAATCTCTCAAAAAGCAGTCTAATGACGAGCTATTGGAGTGCTAGTAAGCATACTGCTGATGTCTGCCCCCCCCATCTCTCAAAAAGCAGTCTAATGACGAGCTATTGGAGTGCTAGTAGGCATACTGCTGATGTCTGCCCCCCCCATCTCTCAAACAGCAGTATAATGACGAGCTATTGGAGTGCTAGTAGGCATACTGCTGAAGTCTGCCCCCCATCTCTCTAACAGCAGTCTAATGACGAGTTATTGGAGTGCTAGTAGGCATACTGCTGATGTCTGCCCCCCCCCCCATCTCTCAAACAGCAGTCTAATGACGAGTTATTGAAGTGCTATTAGGCATACTGCTGATGTCTGCCCCCCATCTCTCAAACAGCAGTCTGATGACGAGTTTTTGGAGTGCTAGCAGGCATACTGCTGATGTTTGCCCCCCCCCCCTATCTCTAAAACAGCAGTCTGATGACGAGTTATTGGAGTGCTAGTAGGCATACTGCTGATGTCTGCCCCCCATCTCTCAAACAGCAGTCTAATGAGTTATTGGAGTGCTAGTAGGCATACTGCTGATGTCTGCCCCCCCCATCTCTCAAACAGCAGTCTAATGACGAGTTATTGAAGTGCTATTAGGCATACTGCTGATGTCTGCCCCCCATCTCTCAAACAGCAGTCTGATGACGAGTTTTTGGAGTGCTAGCAGGCATACTGCTGATGTTTGCTCCCCCCCCCCCTATCTCTAAAACAGCAGTCTGATGACGAGTTATTGGAGTGCTAGTAGGCATACTGCTGATGTCTGCCCCCCATCTCTCAACCGGCAGTCTGATGACGAGTTATTGGAGTGCTAGTAGGCATACTGCTGATGTCTGCCCCCCCATCTCTCAAACAGCAGTCTAATGACGAGTTATTGGAGTGTTAGTAGGCATACTGCTGATGTTTGCCCCCCCCCCCCTATCTCTAAAACAGCAGTCTGATGACGAGTTATTGGAGTGCTAGTATGCATACTGCTGATGTCTGCCCCCATCTCTCAAAAAGCAGTCTAATGACGAGCTATTGGAGTGCTAGTAGGCATACTGCTGATGTCTGCCCCCCCCATCTCTCAAACAGCAGTCTAATGACGAGTTATTGGAGTGCTAGTAGGCATACTGCTGATGTTTGCCCCCCCCCCTATCTCTAAAACAGCAGTCTGATGACGAGTTATTGGAGTGTTAGTAGGCATACTGCTGATGTCTGCCCCCCATCTCTCAACCGGCAGTCTGATGACGAGTTATTGGAGTGCTAGTAGGCATACTGCTGATGTCTGCCCCCCCATCTCTCAAACAGCAGTCTAATGACGAGTTATTGGAGTGTTAGTAGGCATACTGCTGATGTTTGCCCCCCCCCCCCCCTATCTCTAAAACAGCAGTCTGATGACGAGTTATTGGAGTGCTAGTATGCATACTGCTGATGTCTGCCCCCCATCTCTCAAAAAGCAGTCTAATGACGAGCTATTGGAGTGCTAGTAGGCATACTGCTGATGTCTGCCCCCCCATCTCTCAAACAGCAGTCTAATGACGAGTTATTGGAGTGCTAGTAGGCATACTGCCCCCACCCATCTCTCAAACGGGTGTCCATTGGTCTTTCGTTAAACATGAAGAGTACCAGACTAATGGGGCGAAAATCCTTAGACCTGCGGTATGATGTCCGCCCAGCTTAGGTATAAAACCCGTCCTCAGAGGCTAGAAACATACCTCGTGGCGTGGCGGACCCTGAAAGTTCTCACTGGGGATAAGAAACAATCTCCCAGTCCTCTTGCTGAAGAGCCGGGAACACCTTGTCCTCCCTCGAGCTTTTATAGGAAAGTGAACACGTTTAACGCTAAAACTCTTTTGGACTTAACGAGACACGCAACTCATCAGTTTACTGAGAAATGCAGATAAGTATCTATGAAAATCAAAACCATAAAGGAAATGCTTCAAATCACTGATCCTAAAGGAAAGTCCTTTGTTATTCCTTAACTCGGAGCTAATAGTTAATTGTCCATCGCGTATGTACATAGAAGATAGAGAAGGTATTGCTTTCCATACCCAATTTTCACCGTTCTGAGGATCCTTGAATAAAAACAAAGGTCAATGTGTCTGTGTGCATGTGGATAACATAACTCAGAAACGAAAAGCTAGTCAAATACCAAACATGGTATTTAGGTTCCGATATTCCAAGCATGAGACACTAAGATTTTCGGGAAAAGTCCCCCACTCCAACTACCCTTTACATGGAACGTTTTTCGAACATTTTGGTTTTCTCAATGACCGCATGCATAACGACAGCTTTGACTAATTTGACTGTCGCTTTAGCATAGTATATTCCTTTATTCTCCTTCTACTTGTAAGGAAGCAAGTGATTAGACCATCTGGTAATTAGTTCCTTATAAGTTGTAGGGACATAGAGGAATACAGTTAGGCGACAATCAAATGTTTTAAAAACTGTCGCTATATGATTGTCATTGATATCGGTATTCTTTCCATGGCCAGGAGTAAATCAAATGAAATATGAAATGGACGAGGACTTCTTCCCCTTTGAGAGCAATTAATGTATTTAAAATGTTAAAAAAAAAAAAGAATTTCACATGACGTAAATTGTCAACCACATTTTTTGTGGAGTAGGTTTCTCTTGCGGTTTGTCTCTCATGTAAAACTCATTCAGAATGAAGAGTGGCTATTCCCAGGATCGTCAGGATATATACATTTTATTTGCCTTGTAAATATCTTTAATATAAGCCGCGTTTTTATAAAATCGAAAATATCGAAACATGTTCATGTAAAATGTATTTTTGGGGTGGAGGGATATTCCTGAAAATCTTCGTGTCGTATCCTTGAAAGATACTGAACTCAGTGCCAAATTTGGTGTGTAACCTATTTTAGGTTCTGAATTGTGCTGTCTACAGACACAAACCTTTTCCTAAAAGTGGTTTTTTTTTAATTTATTTATTCAGAGGTCCTCAAAACGTGTATTTCCGTTAAAATCTCTGTATCGAATTTTGGTGGAATACAATACGTTCTATGTAGATTGTGCATATGTGCTAAGAAAGTAAAAATGATGACTCATTTGCACATTCCTTGGTCTAGTTTCTTAATAACGCATATGAGTAAATAACTTTTCACACTAGTCAACAATAAACGAGACAAGACTGCCTCTGTGGTCGAGTGGTCAGCGAGCTGACTTCTCACCCGGTGGTTCCGGGTTCAATTCCCGGCTGGGGTGGCAAAATTTTCTTTAACCATAATTACACTCTGGAAGTATGTGCGTAAGGATGAGCGTGTGTGTGTTTAATTCAATGTACAAACGAAGAGTTCTTTCTAATGCAAAGCGCCCAATATGACCTTAGATATTAAAGGGGGCCATATAAATGAAACAATTTAGAAAATAAACAAATAATAAAATAACATAAACAAGACCGCTATAAATGCTTTCGAGATATTTAATGGTTAACATTTTCAAAGGCCATGCTGATTGGCGAAAGTTAGCGTTATGAGTAGAAAGATATACAACAAGATCAATATAATGTAATCTCAGGTATATCATTTCCATAGGGTGACAGCTAGCAAAACATATAAAGGAGAAGCGGCAGGCAATATTCCTATAGAGTGATTATGCGTTATACGCATTGCAAAATAAATGGATAATCATTTGGAGTAATTATACAATTACTTGAGGTAATTATACATTATTAATTTATTACATATTAGAAAACAATAAATGAAATAAACACACAAATATTTTGAACATTTACGTCAATACTGTTCTTCACAATTATACTTAAATCTGGTGCTTCATAATCTTCAGTTCTTTTTTGGTTTGGTTTTTTCATGGTGACATAATTATGATAGAAACCGTGTAATTTCTTAAACTTGAAATGCTTCACGTTTCTCTCGGAAAACACCTTTATCAGCACAGCGTCGAGGTAAAACTTGAGAAGCATGACCTTGCCCGACAGTATTATTAATACCTGCATTCCGAAAATATTCATGCCCATCAACATGTTACATGTCTATTGTTTTGTGGATATCTCGTAGTATGCATAATCTCTCAACGTAGCATAAACATAACACAGAAATGTCTAGGCAAATTCATATACTTTTTTTTTTAACGTCCTTTAACCTGTTGATCATATCGGACGATGAATGAAATTGGTGAAATGATGCTCAAATGATCTCGGGGTGCATGGAGCTTAAAGTCACTCGACATTCGTCTTCTCAGGATAAGGGAAAACCCCGAAAAAACAACTTATCCGGGCAACTTATCCTAAGCGAGATTCGAACTCACGATCTTTTGAATGTGAGACAGACGCACTACCACCACACTACGCAGGCGGGCTTCATATACTTCTTATTTGAAGTGCATCACCGAAAAATTTGTGGTATTATTCAGAGAACAGTTAACCGAAAACCATTATTTAGTACCTACTCTGAAATTGTTAATGGTTTAATAGTAGTTAGTGGCGGATTGCACCGTAAATCAACGTTAAATAGATTGCCAAGAAAGTGACGCGGTTATTTACCTACGCTCCCCAGTATGCATGGAAGTGTGAAATTATTCGTACAAAAATACTTATTTCGTGCTAATGAGATATACATTAGCAGAAATGGAATCTTTTAAGAGCGTGTAGCTATTTCATAGTTTTGAAATTACGTTTTCCTTTCATGACCAGAATGGAAAGGTATTTTAAAAATCTGATGTGTACCATTCACATGACTTTCTCCATATCCCTGCAACAAATAATTCTTAAAAAGCTTATACTTCTATTTACTTTATGCTAATCAGAAAAAATTAGCAGAAATAATCTAATTACTCGCTTCCTTGTAAGTAGAAGCGAAATAAGGGACAACCGTAGGTTAAAGTGATAGTCAAAAGCTGGTTGCTATGTCAATGAAGTTCCTTTGTTTATATGGATAGGAGTTGACAAGTTCCTGTATGAGAAAAGTATACGTTTTTCATAGCAGAGACCAAAAATAAGGAATGTCACAAAAACAACGAACTCCACGAAAAAAATGTATATAACATAAATTGTATGTTTTAAAGTGATCTACATTTTTTGTGTAGTAAATTTTTGTCCATCTCTTACGGTTTAGCAGCCATTCAAAATTTAGTAAAATTCATCCAGAATAAACTACTCTTCAGAGGCTATTCCCGGAAAATTCAAGATATACATTTCATTTGTCAGGTAAATATGTTGAATATCCAAAATTTTATTCAAAATCGTTTGAGCCATTTTTAAAAAAATCAAAATGTTCGAAAAAAGTTCCATGTAAAGGGTAGTTGGGGGTGGGGGTATTTTTCTCAAAATCTTCGTGTCGCATCCCTGGAAGATACTAAACTTAAATACCAAGTTTGGTATTTTACCGACTTTTCGTTTTTGAGTTATCGTGTTCACAGACACACGGACACACACACACACACACACACACACACACACACACACACACACAGACACACACGCGGACCTTTTTGTGAAAATTTTTTTTTTTTTTTTTTTTTGATATTGGGGACCCTAAAACATATATTTCCGGTGAAATCTCGGTATCGAATTTTTGGTGGAGTGCAATACTTTCTCTATACACTATGTACATAGTGCTTATGGAGAAAGTAAAAATTGGTTCCCAAGTGGAGGTCAGCACATTTACTAAGGGTACGAGGAAAGAGGTAGGAAAAGACAAAATCCTTAAATCCAGTGCACATCGTTAGGGACTGCAGAATAAAGAATCCATAATTTAGAAGCTGAATGAAACGTTGAAACTTCTTCGTGGCGGATGAAATGTCTTGGCCTGTTTGGTAGGGCTTTTCCTTTCATCTTCACTACAAATTAGCACCATTCTGCCGATGCAGGTAAGAAATCGATTGTTGTAAAGAACCCTCAAGTATCTCATTTTATTTCCACTGGTCAGTGTTCTGTGAATGAAATAACACAAATGCAAGTTTTAAACTAAGAGTTTTTAAATGTTTAATAGGAAGCTGTGTATATTTATGTCTTCTTAATATTAAAACATTCAAATTGTAATATTAATTCTGGAAGTTTCTTTGCGCATATTTTTGTCTTGATATCTCGCTGTAAGTGTTTATTTCAACAAAACTCTTCATAAAAAGAGCTGTTCCATGTACACCCTATTAATCATCTTTGTCTTGATATCTCGCTGTTAGTGTTTATTTCAACAAAACTCTTCATAAAAAGAGCTGTTCCATGTACACCCTATAAATCATTTTTGTCTTGATATCTCGCTGTACGTGTTTATTTCAACAAAACTCTTCATAAAAAGAGCTGTTCCATGTACACCCTATTAATCATTTTTGTCTTGATATCTCGCTGTACGTGTTTATTTCAACAAAACTCTTCATAAAAAGAGCTGTTCCATGTACACCCTATTAATCATTTTTGTCTTGATATCTCGCTGTACGTGTTTATTTCAACAAAACTCTTCATAAAAAGGGCTGTTCCATGTACACCCTATAAATCATTTTTGTCTTGATATCTCGCTGTACGTGTTTATTTCAACAAAACTCTTCATAAAAAGAGCTGTTCCATGTACACCCTATAAATCATTTTTGTCTTGATATCTCGCTGTACGTGTTTATTTCAACAAATTTCTCCATAAAAAGAGCTGTTCCATGTACACCCTATAAATCATTTTTGTCTTGATATCTCGCTGTTAGTGTTTATTTCAACAAAACTCTCCATAAAAAGGGCTGTTCCATGTACACCCTATTAATCATTTTTGTCTTGATATCTCGCTGTACGTGTTTATTTCAACAAATTTCTCCATAAAAAGAGCTGTTCCATGTACACCCTATAAATCATTTTTGTCTTGATATCTCGCTGTTAGTGTTTATTTCAACAAAACTCTCCATAAAAAGAGCTGTTCCATGCACACTCTATAAATCATTTTTATCTTGATATCTCGCTGTAAGTGTTTATTTCAACAAAACTCTCCATAAAAAGAGCTGTTCCATGCACACTCTATAAATCATTTTTGTCTTGATATCTCGCTGTACGTGTTTATTTCAACAAAACTCTCCATAAAAAGAGCTGTTCCATGTACACCATATAAATCATTTTTGTCTTGATATCTCGCTGTACGTGTTTATTTCAACAAAACTCTCCATAAAAAGAGCTGTTCCATGTACACCCTATAAATCATTTTTGTCTTGATATCTCGCTGTTAGTGTTTATTTCAACAAAACTCTCCATAAAAAGAGCTGTTCCATGCACACTCTATAAATCATTTTTGTCTTGATATCTCGCTGTACGTGTTTATTTCAACAAAACTCTCCATAAAAAGAGCTGTTCCATGTACACCATATAAATCATTTTTGTCTTGATATCTCGCTGTACGTGTTTATTTCAACAAAACTCTCCATAAAAAGAGCTGTTCCATGTACACCCTATAAATCATTTTTGTCTTGATATCTCGCTGTTAGTGTTTATTTCAACAAAACTCTCCATAAAAAGAGCTGTTCCATGCACACTCTATAAATCATTTTTATCTTGATATCTCGCTGTAAGTGTTTATTTCAACAAAACTCTCCATAAAAAGAGCTGTTCCATGCACACTCTATAAATCATTTTTGTCTTGATATCTCGCTGTTAGTGTTTATTTCAACAAAACTCTCCATAAAAAGAGCTGTTCCATGTACACCATATAAATCATTTTTATCTTGATATCTCGCTGTAAGTGTTTATTTCAACAAAACTCTTCATAAAAAGAGCTGTTCTATGTACACCCTATAAATCATTTTAACAAATTTTATATAAATACAGTTACATCCATTTTCAAATTGTATTTCTGTAAGAGTTCGTAATATATATATATATATTGTAATTCGTTACTCAACTAGTATATTTAGAAGTGTGAAAGGCAAGGTAACAATATCTTGGTAATTAGTTTGGTAAAAATCTTACCCAATGTCAAATCTGTAAAGTGCCACAATAAACCATAGAACGTACCAATAAAGTTTAGAACAGTAGTGCAGGGAGTAGAAAAATTATTTAAAGGGAGGAGATTATATCCTACATTTCGCAAAATAACTTCCATACAAATGAGTTCATAATCTAGCAATTTAAACAAAAGCTACCCCGCCCAAAAAAAAAAAAAAAAAAAAAAAAAAAACTCTGGTTGAGAAATTTAAGCAAACGATAACCAAACTTTTCAAGTTGGTTCCGTGCTCTTTTGATAAGTACTAGAATGCCCATGCGCTCACCGCGGTTATCGCAAATTTATAACATGTGTCTTAGCTAATTGATTATTTTACTTCTAATAATTTTACCGAAGATCCAAAAACTGGTTAAAATAAATACGGAGTGATAATAGCAGTCATTTTAAAACTTATAATGCTTATTAAAACACCAAATGAACACCAATGGGATGGGTGTGTTTTAGCTCATTATACTTTTATCAGAAAGCAATAAATAATATAAAACTAAAATGAAGTTCGTGCTATAGTACAAGTTATAAATGGATATTAAAATAACTGGGGAGAATTATTTAACACTTTAAAATGACTATAATTCATAGGACGCAAACATTCAGAAAAAAAAATTGAGATACGGGTTTCGATCTGGAGACGAAACATGCCAGTATGCCCTATACCTTATTGTTAAATAATAATAATAATAATAATAATAATAATAATAATAATAAGAAGTAGTAGTAGTAGTAGTAGTAGTTTGTCTTTGCAACTTGAGTATTTGCAGTGACGGCTCGTGGTCTTAAGAATTGGGGAGTTGCAGTGGAGTTGCTTATATCAAAAGTTTTCTTTAAAAATGATACTTATTAAGTGAAGCCCAAAAATAAACTTTATAGTTACGTGTAATAATCTATCTGAAGTTTATTAACGCCTGTGAGCATGGCTATCTTTTCCTTTGGTTCCGTTTATATTGCAATAAAATTAAAAGGGAACAATTATTACTTCAAAAACTTAACAATCTTAACAATCAATTAGAATGGACGTTTGTAGGACAGTGGTACATACATCTTTATTTAAGTGTGGGAATTTGTTCTACATCTTGTTTCACACAGCAGTAACATTAAACTATCTGTGAAAACTATTCTGAAGTCTGATAACGCTCAGATTTGCACCGGTTAGCGGATTTACTGAGACATTTACTATTTATCTTGTTCTTAATGAGCTGATTTAAATTGACTCTGCTAGTGAAGTCATGTTTAGTAAATGATGGGACTACTTTGTGACATATTTTAAGGTTTTTCCATATCTAGCCTGTGAATTTGTAATCAAAGCCAAAATAAACTGTTGGACAATATGTACATATCCTTCCTCTGCACGCTGAGGTAATGAGCAGATTCCACATATTTTATAACAATAAATGAGTCACAAAGTTCCTCGCCAGGCGGGGTTTCTTTGCGACAGCTCTATTTTCACCTTGAAAGACAAGAGGGAAATAGATTGTCACAAAGTTAATCGACGAAAGGTTTATTGAAAACTTGGTACAAGCTTTGATAAATGTTATGAACTTTAAGTGAGTCTCAAGAACGATGTTTTTCACCTTAGTAAGGATTACACTGTAACATGACACATTTTTGAGGGATTATTCCATTTCTTTTACTTCGAACAACCCTCGATTCCCCACAGGCTTTGGGGATTTAATGGCATACAAAACTTCACTCTTCGAGTATAAAATTTCATTAACACGGGTTGGCCATCTCCAGTAGATTTTTGATCACTCCATGATACACCCTCGAAAGTGAGCACCACTAAATCACCACCTGTGCCGATAGATTCGAGGACATTGCTAGTATCTGGGAACACCAAAGATGGTGGACTATCTGCTTCTGGCGTGTTTAAATCCTCTTCCTGCCATTCTATGCTAGCATCAGATTCACGAAGAGAAAACGTGTCACTGCTATTTTCTCTCTCTTCATCTGTCATTTCTACAAAGGAAGACTTCTTACGGTAGGACTTTGTAGCCTTGCTTGAAGAGTTTACTTTCCTCTGTTTCTCATTTTCCCCAGAGGAGTTCCTGGCCTCTTGGACGTTGGCAGCGCCGATGCTTTTTCTTGGTGGGACGTTTAGCATTTTTCGTCACTTCGTGGTGCCACCCTCCTTTTGTTTAACTATTCCAGGAAGACCTCGCCTACATTATTCATCATTGATCCTAAACTTGCATGGACTGCTTGTGGAACACGGTGCAGAATCGTGTCCTTATTCAATGGAGAAATCCGAGACTTTCGGAATCAAGACTTTAAATTCTCCTTAGCCCCTGGCTCCAGCTGTGTAAGAAGACGTGGAAATTCGTCCCTTGGCACTGCTGTACATCTACTTCCAGAAGTAGTCTTTTTCTATGCTGTCAATACGTTTCTCCAATGAGATTTTAGAGCCGAATAAATGCTACATCTAGCGGCTGGAGTAGATGGGTTGAATTTGGTGGAAGTGCGATGAACTTTATACCATTTTCTTCGCAGAGAGGTAGTACATCTAGACTTATGTGGGAGCTTAAATTGCCCCTATAATAGCTTTTGGGCCTTCTTGCTTCTTCAGAATTGGGAGCATAAGTGATACAAACCAATCCTCAAAAACCTGGTGGTTGGTGCGGTTACCATTTTTTTGTTCATTTTCTGTCCTAATTTCTCTGCTTTGTAGTGTACATAAAGAGGTGCCAACTCTCCCGCAACATTTCCACATACCATAATAGAAGTACATGCCTTCGATGCATTTTGAATTTGTTCCGGATACTTTGCTCCTCTTCGAGTGATAACTTTTTACTCCCGGGATCATCCACCAAATTGGTCTCATCATAATACCATTGCTTTTCTGGTGGGGTACCCTGTAATTCCTTTTCCAGGTTAGAAAAAAAAACAAAACATATCTATTACTTCCTTGTTGTTTGTGACGTTTCATGAAAGATAGTGCCCACTCCTTTCCAGGAAAATAACCATTTTTAGATAAGGGCATTCTTCTCCATGTTCTCTCCAGATGTGTTGTCACTATACAACGTAAATCAAACGTTATCAATATAAGGACATTTTGTCACACTCTCTCCAGCGGCCGCTAGGAAGATCTAGCACAGCACATAAATATTAGAAAATGTTGAGTAATATCCCCTATTTAGAATCAAGTTCCCTTTAGTTTTTTTTTTTTTAAATTTTTGATCGATCAGCAGTACAATGCTTTACACATCAGTGATAACATACAGGGCAATGACAATAACATTTAGAGGAGGCTTACAGGCCACACCATATCTACAGTATGTTATAAACGAACATAGGTATAAGACACAGCACACAAGAGGTAAAAGAGCATATCAATCACTAGAGTTAGAATCAGAGGGATCACTCAGAAGTAGGTCTTGCGGTAGTCTTCTCTTCAAGCGGGTTGGCTGGCGCGTACGAACGCCTATGTGATAGTGCACTGCTCCAGGAACATCCTTCAATGTGGAAAAGAAACGACGGGCGATCCTCCGAATAACGTCTTGAAGAGGTAAGAGTCCCAGTTCGTGATGGAGCTGCTGATTACGAATAAACCAAGGAGCGTTGGTAGCGATGCGCATAAAGCGGTGCTGAATGACTTGGAGACGACGTAGATGGCTTGTGTGGGCGGCTCCCCACACCTGGCAGGCATAGGTGATAAGCGGACGAACGAGGGACTTGTAGAGTAATACGGAGGACTCCAATCCAAGAGTGGTACGACGATGAAGCAATGGCGAGAGTTTGGAAAGCCGTCCGGAAGCCAGGGAAATGAGGCGATCGATGTGAGCGCGCCAAGTCAGTCGAGTGTCCATAAGCACCCCAAGATACTTGACTGGAACAGGAGCAGGTAGCCAAGACACATCGTTACTATAAATACGCAACGGAAGAAGATCAGGATAGCGACGTAGAGTGAAAATCTTAGCCTCAGTCTTCTGAGGGTTCAAAGAGATGCGCCAAGTGTTGAACCACTGAGTGAGGCGATCCAAGGAGTGTTGTACCACTTGATAGGCGTGTTGAGGATTAGAATGACAATAGTAGAGAACGGTGTCATCAGCATAGAGAGCTAAAGAAGTCGGGGCCAAATCTGGAATATCAGAAGTGTAGATACTGAATAGTGTGGGGGCCAAGATGAGCCTTGTGGGACACCGGCGGTAATAGTGCGTGGAGAGGAAAGGAAACCGCCAATACGCACTGAAAAGCTGCGGTCAGATAGGAAACTCTCTATTAAGAACAATAAATAATGAGGAATACCGCTGCGGTGTAACTTGAGAAGCAAGCCGGCGTGCCAAACTTTATCGCACGCCTGCGACACCTCTAGAAAGACTGCTGTGGTATATTGACGGGCTTCAAAGCCATGGACAATTGACTGGGTTAAACGCAAAAGCTGATGTGCAGTGGAATGTTTGTAGCGAAACCCAAATTGGAATGGCGGAATAACATGGTTATGAGTAAGGTAAGAGAGTAGACGGCGATGGATCACTTTTTCAAACAGCTTGGAGAAGGTAGGCAACAGACTAATTGGACGATAGCTGTCTGGTAGGTGCTTTGGTTTATTGGGCTTATGGAATACCGCGACATGAGCAAGCTTCCAGGAGCGAGGAAAATAGCCGAGGCGTAGACAGGCATTTAGGAGGGATGACAAATAGGCAAGAGCTTTCTTGGAGAGTTTCTTGAGAACAATGTTGGGAATCAAGTCGTGTCCAGGAGATTTCTTAAGTGGGAAAGTGCGAATCAGAGAAGACAGTTCCCGCGGGCTAGTAAAAGAAATCCTTTGATGAACTGTAGGGCGAGTGCGATGAGTAGTTAATTCCTGTTCTACTGCAGCAACATCTGCGGCTGGCAGAGGGAGGGTGAACACCCGCTCAAAATGATCGGCCAGAATATCACACTTGGTAGCAATATCTGTGACAAGTCTTCCGCTTGCAGAGAGCGCCGGCACAACAGTCGGCTCACGGAGAACATGTTTGGTGGCTGCCCAAAGTGAATGGTCGTGAGGAGAGAGTGATGCCAGATAGCGCTCATAGGACTGAAGCCGATGTCGCTCCAACTCCAGCTTCACCCGTCGAATGAGACCGTTAAGCTTCCTACGGAGCCAGGGTTGTCTGTCTCGTTGCCACTGTCGACGAACTTGATGCTTTTCTCGGAGAAGATTTAAAATGAAGAGGGGTAAGGAAGGTGGAGAATAAGGTCGCACATTGGGAGAAGTGGAAAGACGGACACAACGGCATATGGTGTCAGTAAAGTGCTGTAGTGCAAGGTCAACATCAAGGGTTGTGGTGAGTTGATAAGAGTTGCAGAGTGTCGCATCCAGATGAGACTGAAATTTATCCCAATGTACATATCCATTTATGAGTCTGGGAATCGGTGGGAGCAAGGCAGTTGGAAGTTGAAAGGTGACAATCACCGGGCAGTGATCAGAGTCAAGTTCTCCCAGGGAGGAAACGAAGGTAGGAAGGTGAAGATTGCGATGCACACCGATGTCCAGAATATCAGGAGCATTTAAGGGGTTTGAAGAGTAATAAGTAGGATCCGCAGGCGCCAATATCGAAAGACCATAGGTGTGTAGAGCCGTAAACAAAAGCCGACCATTCGGATTGGTGGATCGGCACCGATGTCCAGAATATCAGGAGCATTTAAGGGGTTTGAAGAGTAATAAGTAGGATCCTCAGGCGCCAATATCGAAAGACCATAGGTGTGTAGAGCCATAAACAAAAGCCGACCATTCGGATTGGTGGATCGGCACCCCCAGGAGGAGTGCTTGCAGTTAAGGTCGCCCAAAAGAAGAGTACTGTTCTCCAAAGGAAAGAGGAGTGAGAGATAAGTAGTATTCAGCCGGCGATTGGGCGGTTTGTAGGCGCTGAGAATGACGAGATCACTATCACTTGCACTGTGAAGTTTAATACCCACCACCTCCATACTGGGCACGTGTGGAAGAAAAATCTCGCTGTGGCGCAGAGAACGTCTAATGAAAAGAGCAACACCACCTGATGCCTTTTCTGCCTCGCGGTCCTGCCGGTAAATAAGATAGCCAGGAATAGTGAAGGTCTCATTGGGAAGAAAATGAGTCTCCGTAACAGAAGCAATATCAACACTATGCTGAGTGAGAAAGGCAATAAAGGAGGAGCGTTTGGCACGTAGGCCGTTAGAGTTCCAGTTTAGGAGGGTGAGCTGACGTAGAGACAATAGATCACGGTTGGCCATCAGAAAACACAGGAGAGAGTAGGGAGCGAAGAAGCTGCATCATTTGCGGCAGAACCGGAGAAAACAATGTGCGGAGAAATGTACCAAGCTGTGCAAGCAGATCTTTAAGAAAAGCCCAAGAGGTTGGAGCCTCCGGTAAAGAGGCGGAAGGACGGTCTTGGAAGGCAGGAGAACGACCACTCAATGCACGAGAATAAGCCCGAGAGGGCCTTGTAGATACATGAGGGGATGAAGGACTCTGTTGAAGTTGTGGCTGCTGTTGTTGTTGTGGGTGCTGTTGAAGAGAAGGCGTGGGTGGCCGCTCTGAACTGTGGTGTGTAGGTGCTGCCGGTTGCTGGGAGCGCCGAGACTGACGTTCTTTCAGCTTTAAGTAATGAGGACAGCCACGATAGTTTGCTGGGTGGTCCTGTTCACAGTGAACACACTGAGCCGGTGTAGTAGATGGTTTTGTGCATTTAGAGAAGTGATGGCTGCCGATACAGCGAACGCAGCGGAGCCCTAGATGACAATAGTTCTTGGTGTGACCATAGTTTTGGCAATTAGTACACTGGGGCAGTTCTGTATTCTGACGTCGATGTTCAACTTTCACCACACTGTACAGCAGTCGGGAAAGATTTAAGATATTTCTACCGGCGTCATTATTCACGAGGTCTACAGCACAGATGGGAATGGGTTCCTTGTTTTTGCGAAGCAAACTGGTAACTTTACGAACAGGAAAGTTCAACACACAGAGTTCGTCGTAAAGCTCTTGATCACTGAGCGAGCATGGTATGTTGCGTATAACGACGGAGAACAGTTTGTCCGACGGATTGCGAAAAGTATAATACTCCTGGTTAATGGAGGTGAAATACGATGTAAGACATCGAAAGTCAGTGGTAGTCGTAGCATAAACTTTAAGAATAGCCCCTCGAAGCTCGGTATGAAATTCAGATAGCACACATTTCTTAATGTCTTGCAAAAATAATTGATAATTGTGAACATTGCGAACATAGATAGGAGGAATTTTCTCTTTTTGAGAGATGGATACAGTATCAGTACTTTCTGGATCAGCAGTTTCACTTAAAGGATAAAAACGGTTAGAGGTAGGAATTGTGTACGTATAGCGAGATGCAGGAGGTTGTTGGGAAGGTGGGTCAGTGCAGCGGCGTTTGTTCTGATAGGAGCTTTCAGAGTGAGAGGGCTGCGAACGTTGGTCGCGACCTAAACAGTCCGATGGGGCAAAGTCAGTCATCGTATCATCATCTTGCTGGACAGTGTTGTCAACTGAATTGAGCGGCCGACTTAATTGTAGCTGGGATGGCCGTAGTATAGATGTACTTACAGCATTATCTGCAGGTAACCCACAAGTAGAAAATGAAGTGTGTTGTAATGCAGAAGTCGACGGTTGATGTAGGCAGTGTTGACTGGATGGTGAAACATGTGTGGTAGAAGTGAAATTATCCTGACACGTGGTACCGTTATATACCACATTTATAGCAGAATGTAAGATCTTGCCGGTATTGTCCGGCTGGAGAGCCACGATAATAGTTTAAAAAAAAAAAAATTAAACACAAAAATGAAACACACTAGAAGAGCAAACACAGCGAACTGCATAACACAAGGAAGCACTAGTACAGGTAAACAAAGCAGAGCGGCCAGACACGACCGTCTCGCTCGGCGTTCACTAGTCGACTCCCCTTTAGTTTTTGCGAGCGTATTGTTTTTAGAGCACTGTTTATCAGATTATATAAGTATTAAATTTTAGCATGATAACCTTGAATATTCTATTAAAAATCGTGTACTCCATTGCGCCTAGTTATGGAACAGAATTAGACTTAGATTTGCCTTCTCTAGCTACGATATACATTGTAAGTACATGGAAGTTAAAGTAAAACAGCTTTCAAAGGCTCTTATATATCTACATATGGAAGTTGTTCTACACCATTCTATTGAGAAAGAGCTGACTGCAGTGTACAGTACAAGAGCTTCGAAATAAACACATGAGTGAACTTGAATTACTGAAGACTAGTTCAATGATAAATCAAGGTTTCCCACAGGCTAAAGTGTTACTGTAATTGCATTCAATTCCTGTGAGTACATTTTCAATAGAAGGGTCGTTTTCAGAGCTGAGAGGACAATCAAAAGTTGTTCTACTACTTGAAAAGAAAAATACCTTCTCACTTTAGAATAATTTAAATTGAAGTTCGCCTCCTAAGAGAACTCAGAAAAAGGAACGCTTCAAAAGCAACGGAAAATTACTAAATTTGCTTCGTAGGAGAGAGGATGATGAAATTTCAATTCCCTTGATGTTATAGAGGTGACCTACCAAGGAGTCAAAAATGAATTTAATTCCAAAAACTAGTTATTTTTATTACATTTTACTTAATATGCAGTAATTATGGTTTTAATAACCATTAGTTCAATTTAAACCATTTCTAGTTGCGATTTTTATGTTTAATATTTACCTCTTTGATGTATATTATTAACGGTTGTGCTTTTCATCAAGGGAAGCCTTTTCCTCGTTTTACTATTGTGTATTTTAAAATATTTATTGCTTCGGCTGACCGCATGTCATTGTGTACATGCCTTGGCTAAGCAGGAATTTCCACATCGTTAAACCTGAAATGGCTAATGACAATACATGAAGAGGGAATTGAATAAGTTGTATAATATTATTTCCACACTAACCATCTGAAGGGCAGGAGTTGCAACGGAGAGTCAGACTTCAATGCCATACCTGGGATTTGAACCACGGGTCTCCTGGTCTCTCGTGATTCCCCTGGTAAACCAGTTGCCACGGAATATAACAGAGAAAATAAAATAAGAGTAGAATTTTTAATAGCAGTGGCAGGATATAAGAATATAGCTAGATTGGTAGATCATAAGATAATTAAGATATAATCTGAATATATATATATATATATATATATATATATATATATATATATATATATATATATATATATATGTAAAGTAAGTGAACAGGTCTTGTTAAAACCACGAATATAAATTCCATTTTAAGAATTATAAAGAAGTAGGAAACAGAAGTGTTGGAAGACCAAACAAAAGATGACACGAAATAGATACATACAGTGGCTCCAAAATGTGTTGGTGGGAAAGCACTAATGATGAAAAATTAACTGTGTATTCAATTGTTTCCATTATAGTGTTATCAATGTTGATTCACAATAGTTTCCATTATAGTGTTATCAATGTTCATTCACAATAGTTTCCATTATAGTGTTATCAATGTTCATTCACAATTGTTTCCATTATAGTGTTATCAACGTTGATTCACAATAGTTTCCATTACAGTGTTATCAATGTTGATTCACAATAGTTTCCATTATAGTGTTATCAATGTTGATTCACAATAGTTTCCGTTATAGTGTTATCAATGTTGATTCACAATAGTTTCCATTACAGTGTTATCAATGTTGATTCACAATAGTTTCCATTATAGTGTTATCAATGTTGATTCACAATAGTTTCCATTATAGTGTTATCAATGTTGATTCACAATAGTTTCCGTTATAGTGTTATCAATGTTGATTCACAATAGTTTCCATTACAGTGTTATCAATGTTGATTCACAATAGTTTCCATTACAGTGTTATCAATGTTGATTCACAATAGTTTCCGTTATAGTGTTATCAATGTTGATTCACAATAGTTTCCATTACAGTGTTATGAATGTTGATTCACAATAGTTTTCATTACAGTGTTATCAATGTTGATTCACAATAGTTTCCATTACAGTGTTATCAATGTTGATTCACAATAGTTTCCATTACAGTGTTATCAATGTTGATTCACAATAGTTTCCATTACAGTGTTATCAATGTTGATTCACAATAGTACTTGCAACATGTGACCTAAAAGAGCAATGGTATGCGTTTTAATGGTGTAACATAAAGCTGATTCACGTGCTTTTCTGCCCCCAAACAAATGTTGGTATTGTTTGCAAACATGTGCTGTGTGCACTGCTGTACGAGTACGAAACAGCGGGTGTGGAAGTGTTCAGCAGCCAGACTTGTTTGTCTTACTGCAGGATGTCCAACAGGACTGAAGATTGGATAATGGTGATAAATGTATTTAAAATGGAAAACCGTTCGAAGATATAAATGAAACCATTTCAAGGCCTATTAAAAGCATTGTGTATAGGTTTTAGAAAACAAAAACATTGAACAATGTACCAAGAAGCGGCCGCCCTTCAAAACTATCAACGGGAGACAAAAAAGTAATAGAAAAGTAACCAGAAACTCAAAACTTAATGCTCCGAAGATAGCAGTAGAAGCTGAAACAGAAATGGGAATGAAATTGCCATCACAAACTATAAGAAATATTTTTACGAAAGTGGTTACTTGGGGAGCTGATCATAGAGGAAAAGTGTAAACATGGAGTGGTTCTCTGAGATGGTACGGGATTGTATGAGTGGTAATGGTGTAGGAGATTTATGCTTTGTTGATAGATGAATGTTAACATTTTAAAGCCTCATATTCCCCAAAGTGTGGAAAAAATTAACCTCCTGGAAATTACTTTTCACTCAGGACAACGACTCCAAGCACACGGCCTTAAATACGATGTCGTGGTGGTTGTATAACACTCCACATTGGATGCACACGCTACCTCAATCTCCGGATGTAAATTCAAAAGAATTTGTGGCAAAAGTGGAAGGCAATATAAGATCACATGAATGATTTGAAAAGAGTCCTTACTGATTGATTGGAACAGAATTTCTGCAGAAACAAGAGAGCCGCTATTGAAATCAATGCCAAGTTGAGTAGGATTAGTTGAGAAAACGCGGGTCCACAAAGTATTGAAGTGAGCAAAAATGTCCAACAACTTCTGTTTGGTTATAGACAGACCAACATTTATTTGTCGTACTTGAAAACAAAACTTATTAATTTCAGTTTACTGTTTATTTGGAGTTGGAGAAAGTACGTTTTTGTATATTTTATATTACATAAGTTTAAAAACATTAAAAGATTATAATTATCTGTCCTAAGTATTGTGTTTTTACTTTCTCTACACATACTATGTACATGGTGTATAGAGAAGGTATTGCACTCCACCCAAAAATTCAATACCGAGATTTCACCGGAAATATATGTTTTGGGATCTCCTGTAACCAAAAAAAGCATCTTAAGAAAAAGGCCCGTGTGTGTGTGTGTGTCTGTCATTGAACACGATAACTCAAAAACGAAAAATCGGTAAAATACCAAACTTGGTATTTAAGTTTAGTATCTTCCAGGGAGGCGACACGAAGTTTTTGAGAAAAATCCCACCACCCCAAACTACCCTTTACGTGGAACTTTTTTTCTAAATTTTGATTTTCTTAAAAATGACTAACGATTTTGATTAAAATACCGTATATTAAAGATATTTATCTGACTAATACAGTGTATATCTTGAATTTTTTGGGAATAGCCTCTAAAGACTACTTTATTCTGGATGAATTTTAAGGAATTTTGAATAACTGCTAAACCGTAAGAGATGCACAAAATTTACCACACAAAAACTGTTGAGCACTTTAAAACACACAATTTATGTTACATACATTTTTTCGTGCGGTTGATCGTTTTTGAGATATTCCTTGTTATTGGTTTCAGCTTTAAAAAACATACTTTTCTCATACAGGAATTTGTCAACTCGTGTCCATACAAACAAAGGAATTTCAGTCACATAGCAACCAACTTTTGACTCCCTTATTTCCCTTCTAATTATAAGGAAGCAAGTAATAAGATATTTCTGCTAGTTTTTTTCTCGATTAGCATGAAGTGAATAGAAGCATAAGTTTTTTAACAATAATTTGTTACTGAGAGGTAGAGAAAGTCATGTGAATGGAACACACCATCCACTGCCTTCAAACTTGAAACATTTGATCAGATCAATGGAGCCACTGTATGTATGTATGTATAACGTGTAATGAATGATGGAGGAAGAAGTTTTTATGCATAAGATTTGAATTTGTTTTAATTTGAGTTGTTTGCTGTGTGCGGATGATCAAAGCTTTAGTTAGTCTGAGCACCTAAAAACTAAAAAGTGCCACGTTCATTACGAGTAGCCATTTCCCAATCTTCTTGCGAAATTATTTTGATCCATAGTTTTGTTATTTGCATAGTAGTATAATAATTTGTATCGTAATAGATTTCTTTCGATGATTTTACTTTTTGTCATGAGCCTAATTGTGTTTATTTATCGTCTCCAATCCCGGAGTTGGATTCTCCTCAAACACGACCAAACGTCAAAGTGGAACTCCTTTAAATGGTTGACGGGCAGCAGTATATATGTGTATTTCATGAACAGTTCAGTAAACTATGATACAGTTTATTAGCAACAAGTTAATGCAGGGAGGATACCTTAGCACGCACGCCCCAGGTATCAGAATGTTATGGGCTGGTGTGCTGTCTGTCCGCTAAGTTGCTGAGAGTGCTTGTTAAAGGCTCAGGGAAATTCGTTCACAGGCAAAGTCTAAAGCCACGTTCAATTATGCAACGGCTAAAAATAATAAATATGATTTCTTTTTATTCAGTATTACATCATTATTACATATTGATCAGTTTCTGAACACATTGCAAGTTTGCAGATATATTAGAATAAATAGAATTACTTAATAGAAGCATAGCCCCTTAGTATGTATATTCCCTGGACGACAGGCAGACGAGCTTGACTAGTATTTCTACATAGCGGATAGGCCTCTCAAATTCCCCATATATGTATATTCCAAAGACCTTGGAACTAATTATCTAGACACACCGCCGGCGCTAGTGTTGCTGTCACAAATTGAAACCTCTCACGCATTCTCAACTGGAGGGCAGAGCATGCTTTTTGCGTATGTTCAGTACGCTAGAAAGGCTTTCAGTACCCCGAAAACCACATTTTAAGAACTTGGTGGTAAACTTTTATGTAAAAATCAGGTGTCATCATGCAGCAAAATGTTACAGCAGTGTGCTGCACAAGAAAATAGTCAGACAGCATCTCTCTAAATCAATTTTGTTTATCAATCAATAGGCGAGAGTCTCATATATTCCTAGTGGAGTTTTATTATTTTTGCATAAAATTTACTACATTAAGTAGTAATTAATTCTATTTTATATTTGTTTATGCATTATTTCAGGAAGCACCGACTATTTTCTTCTGTGGTGCACATTATTAATATGCCTATCTTATCTATCTAACACAAATGTGTACTTAACGTATTAAATACAATTTACTGAAGAGGAATACAGATATTTAATTCCCCATTTATTTTATTTTCATACTGTCTCTGAATATCCAGTATCGCGTGTTTTTTTTTTTCTTTCTTTTTTTTTCTGCTAAAGCGCCCTATTTATGTTTGCTTTTATTTATATACCGCCATAGGTAATATGGCCGTATCACCACTTTGACCTTATATAACAACTGCTTAAATTGTAGAAGTATACATTAAAAGTGTACTTCTCGATTAACATAATATGCATTAACTATCGCATTCCTATTTCCAGACTCTTGGAATAACAATATTTAAATAAAAATTCCCTCATCAGCTTAGAATCGAGTGCAACATATTTTGCATTTTTAATTCAGCATTTTGACCACTTTACTACAGAGACACTCTTTAACAACTCCTGTTTATAATTCTTGTTGATGAGTTTGTGTATTAAAGTAAAACTCCGATGTGTTCCATTCATATAACTTTCTCTGCATATCTCTGAAAAGTTGTTGTTAAAACGCTCATTCTTTTATCTACTTCATAATAATCGATTAGCAGACATGATCTTATTACTTGCTTCCTTGTAAGTAGAAGGGAAGAAAAGCTAAGACGATAGTCTTTTAAAACTAGTTTCATATGTATGAAATGCGTTTCTTTGCAGGGCTAGGGTTGACACATTCCTGTATGAGTAAATACTTTAAAACAGAAACCAATAACAAGGAATTTCTCAACTCAACGATAAAATGCATATGAATTAAATTGTGGTTCTATCGAGATCTACATTTTTTATGGAGTAAGTTTTTTTTTCTTTTTTTTTTTTTTAAATCTCTTACGGTTTACTAGTTAATGTAAAATTCATTCAGAATAAAGAGGTCTCAGAGGTTATTCCCAAAAATTCAACATCTACATTTTATTTGGCATGTAAATATCTTTTATAAACAGTATTTTAATCAAAATCGTTAAAACCAGTTTTGAGAGAATCTAAATTTTCGAAACTTTTCCACGTAAAGGATAGTTTAGGCTGGGGGTTTTGCCTCAAAAGCTTCGTGTCGTATCCTTGTAATATACTAAACTGAAATACAAAGTAACAGTTTTTATCGACTTTTCGTTTTTGAGTTATCGTGTATGTTCAGAACGAGATTGTGTGTAAATGAGGTGACGTGGTTCTACTGCCCCCACTGCGTACTTTAATGAAATCTCAGCTTGTTTAATCTCTCCGGGTTTGTGCATTATTGTCATTTTGTATGGCAACAAATGGATTTCTCAATGCAGAATCCTTTAAATTGATGGAAATAAAATCGTAACTCAGCAAAAGCTCCTTGCTGCTTCGCCTTTACGTAAAAGTCAAAACACGCAAACTGCCTGTTGTTTTCAAGAGTACGGACACCAGCAGAGCATATAACTTTCTCTACTACGTGAAGCTAGTACAGGAAGTATTTGCATTCCATTCAAAAATTTGATAGCGACATTTGGGGTGGGGAGCAACACGTATAGGCATTTTTCTAAAAATGTATTTTTTATTCAGGGGTCCTCAAAACATATTTCCGACGAAATTCGATATTTAATTTTGGAATGGAATGCAATACTTTCGCTACTATTATGTAATATATTTCACAAAAGTAAGCAGCAAATGCTCTCTAACTTTACAGGTATTTGTAAGTAGCCAACTTGTGTTTGACGCGCGAAGGGTCACCTAATTCTCGGGCGTTCCTGTACATGCAGATGTTATAAGAAAGTTTGCCTTTCTGTTCAGAGAGCACGGCAGCCATTGTGTCACCTTGCAGTATTTCAGCAACTAACGGATAAATATTACACGTGTTAACGCTGAACGTGGATTGCCTGCCCTTTTCTAAAGGGAACATCCTTATTTCTATAACCTGTGTCGACTATAAGATTTCACAGATTATAGAACCTCTTTCTGATAAACGTTTCCTTTAGAGCAACAGATTAGTTGGCTATTTCTATTGCGATTAACTTTGTAACAATTTTTGCCCTCTTACGAACGCTTCAGATGATTCAAATTTTAAAATTGAATGTTTTATAACATATTTGCAAATGCTGGGAATGAAACAAGAAATACGTCTGTGACCCATTCTTCCTCAAAATATTAATATTTTCCTTTAAAAGCTTAAGTTGAAATGCAATCTCTCTATAAATCTCGAATACTCTTACTATGTTAAAGAATGATTACTAGGGCCTAAATGGCCTGTTATTTATGGACGCTCTTTAACTGCTTTGGTTCTCAGCGTCCCATTCTATATTGGGCGTGAAAGATCGCTTAATTTTGCTCAGAGGCCTCTCTTATCAGGGTTGAGGTTCTTTTACGTGCCGTAAATCTACGACACGGGACCCACAGCTTTACTTCCGTTCCGAAGGAAGCCATGCTAAGGATTTTTTGCCCCAAAAAAATCCATCGTCCTCCGCCGGATTTGAACCCGAGACATTGGGTATATGAAGTTAGCATGGTAACCACTACATCACGGAGAGCGATACTAGGGCCTATTAGCGTACGCTGAATATAAGAAAGGAAAGGATACAAGAAGGAAATTAAAATGTTTCAAGCACAATAAACAAAAATGATAATTTTAGAGATTTTGAGTTATCTCAGTATGACCCTTATGGTTAATTTACGCAGTAATGTCCGTTGGTTTAGCCTGGACCGGCGTCACGAAATTGCGGAATTGAGTTTCGGTGCACACAGGTTATAACTATGACGTCATGGTGTGATATAAAACTGAGCAATCTGTCGAGAGAAAATTCTCGGGAGCAAAATGGAGTAAACTATTTCGCATGAGGGAATCATCTTTTTCGTATCAATAAAAACTATTTGCGTGTGCAGAGCATATTTTCCATAGTGCTAGCAATATATAACTGGCGCAACAGATCTGGACATGTGAAGATCATAATGAGAGCTAGGAAGCGAGTTGTACTTTCAGATAAGCAGTGCACCGTCGATTCATGCCTGTCACAGTCAATGTCAAATATCTGTCACCTCTTATGCACTGCACTGATAAACATGTGTTTTCATATGTATATTCATATCTACAAAGCATCAATACAAACGGCCTACTATATAAACAATGTCAATCGTCTGCCTCCAATTCTTCCACACCTGACAGTCCTTCGTCTTCGTTCACGTCATTGTCATCAACGTTATCACTACTTTCTGCACTATTATCCTGGATTAGAATTCTTTCTATTTGATTTTCTACAATTCTTTCTAATGATTTTCAATGTTCTCAACATGACGACATATATTTTCCCATTCCGGCCAATTCGCTGGCGACACAACTGTTCCACACCTTTTAATTTAAAAGTGGTATATTAAGTATTATTTTTATTTCTTTCTTATCTTTGAGAACCCTGGAAACGGAACTCAGTGAAATATCAGTTGCCTTGGCTACTCCTTCATTCACTTTCAGCACGCTTTTGAAGAACTCGGGGAACAAACATTGTCTTCCTTCATCTCTGCCTCTTGTTGCATGAAGTCAAGGACATTTGCAATTATTTCTCTGCTCTGAGTAAGTAATACCTTGCCACTTAACTTTGAAAATGTATGAGCCATAGTTAAAAAAATAAAATAAATAAAATGAACACTATTTACTGCCCACTTTGAATACAACATATGCGGAACACTTTCGACACAGACTGTACAAAGTTTGCTCGCTGTGAGTTTGAGTAAGCAAAGTATTATATCACAAATTCCAATAAGCTTGGCTCGGTATCTGGGTTGGCGGTCAGAGTCACGATTCCAGAAGTTTTGCGCCGGCAGTATGATATGTGAGATCTTTGAAAATTGTAATCTTGAAGAATTACAAATGGAAATTTTAAATCTTCAAGAAGATATATCTTTAACATCTTGTTTATGAAGTTCAAAACATTTCTTGACTCTGGTGGACAGGAATAAATATTCCATCATTGAAAAGTTATTCTGGTTCTGGCTGGACATATCTTTGCGAGGTCACATTTTCGTCCAAGAGCGTCATCAAGAATAAGTAGCGCTCGCATCTCGATGACGCATCAAGACCAGCACTTGCTGCCAGACTACACATTCAATCTGCAAGTTGTAATCCTAAGGAAATAATAGGATGGTGGCACCCGGGTTAAAAAAAAATGTGCTCAAGCACTTTAGAAAGTTGGACAACACTACTTTACTTGTACATTTTTGGAAAAATTGATGGCTCAAACATTATAGACAAAATCTTATTGCACAGAAAATGTAGATTTTGTTTGTTTTTTCCTCGTACAGTTTTTTTTTTTTTTTTTTCCAGGTGTTCCTTTTTATTTGTTGCAATTTTACTAAGTCCACTATCTGCCAAGGATGCGACGCAAAGATTTTAAGGAAAATCCCACATATATTAAACATGACAATGTAAATGTCTTGAAGGAGCTTCTGAAGACCTCTTCGTGAAAGTCTTTTTCGTAGCTGGTAAACTGTAAGATATAGACAAAATATCGCTACGCAAAATCCAGATGTTGTTAAAACAACATTTATATCTAATACTTTCTTTCTTTCTTTTTTGCGGAGTTAATTATTTCCCAGATATGTCTTGTTATTGTTTTTGTTTTGAATTTATTTTTTATTCCTGACCATGCAAACAATGAAATTTTGAAGCGACCGGCTTTTAAAAGATTTGAACTATCGCTAGTGTATTCCCTTATTTCTTTTGTACCTGCAAGGAAAAATAAATAAGAATATTTCTATGTGGTTAATTTGTTGAGTGAGTATTTTTAACGCTACGTCACTTACATTTTTATTACGAAAGATTAGTTTCGGAAGTCTATGCTACCATTTTCAACCTCATGGATCCAACTTTCGTCTGTCTTGTGTTCTCTGTTCTGGCGGCGAAACGAAGTTTTGCACTGTCAAAATTTATTGGACGATTTTCTGTTTCCATATGAGGATGTTTTCAATGAGAATACTTCTGTTAATATTTATCTCAATCAATATGGAGCAGATAGTGAAATACAAATTTCACATTGAACAAATAAAAGAAAATATTATTTTATGCTAAATGTAAATTTACAATAAAATTGGTAAAGAAGTCCTCTCGGCCCTCCTCCAAGCAAAAACATTATTCCATACCGAGATTTCACCAGAAATATATGTTTTGAGGTCCGCTGAATCCAAAAAGAAAAATTTTTAGAAAAATATGCGCGCGCGTGTGTGTATCTGTCTGTGGGCAGCATAGCTCAAAAACGAAAAGACCGTTAAACACCAAACTTGGTATTGTTCAGTATCTTCCTAGGATGTGACACGAAGATTTTCAAGAAAATTCCTCCAACCCAAACTACCCTTTACATGGAACTTTTTACGAAAATTTGGATTTTCTCAAAAATGACTGTAACGATTTTGATTAAAATATCGCATATTCAATATATTTACCTCACAAATAAAATGTATATTTCGAATTTTCCGTGAATTGCCTCTTAACACTAATTTATTCTGGATGAATTTTACGGAATTTTGCATAACTGCTATACCGTAAGAGATAGACAAACACCTACCACACAAAAAAATGTGGAGCACGTTAAAACACACAATTTATGTTATATACAATTTTTTCGTGGAATTAATCGTTTCTGAGGTATTCCTTGTTTTGGGTTTCAGCTTTAAAAAACTTATACTTTTCTCCTACAGGAATTTGTCAACTCGTGTCCATACAAACAAAGGAACTTCAGTCACATAGCAACCAGCTTTTGACTATCACTTTAACCTATGGTACTCCCTTATTTCGCTTCTACTTACAAGGAAGCCAGTAATAAGATGATTTCTGCTAATTTATCATGAAGTAAATAGAAGAATAAGCTTTTTAACAATAATTTACTGTAGACATGTAGAGAAAGTCATGTGAATGGAACACAGCATAAAGTAGAGGTGATGAAACTGCGTGCTGGATAGGTAGGACGTGGGAAGATTGACAGGGAGACAGTCACAGCGTGACGCCATGACACGTTTCACGTGACATCTCACCTTGTTTTCTCCCCTCTTTCTCGGATTTCACCTGCACGCTGCTCTGCGTTTCCTTTGTCCCATCACATACGCTAATTGTTGCTGAGTGAGTGGGTCGAATCAAGAACATGTAGCTAAGCATGAATCACCACCACCACCACCCTGTGTCACATTAAACTGGCCTTTTGATTTCAGCCAGTCGTTTTAACACATCACATTCATAAATTCAATCAAAGTTCAGTTAAGTGTATTATTTCCTTATTTTTTAAATGTTTATAGCCTCTTACTAAAAATAAATTTTAAAAAATCTGACGTGTTACACTCACATGACTTTCTCTAGTTTCTGCAAATAACTTCTTACTTCTTTCGACATAATACTAATCGAGATAAACATTAGCAGAATGATCTTATTACTTAGTTCCTTATAAGTAGAAGGGAACTAAAGGAATGCGCTATACTAAAGTGATTGTCAAATGTTTTAAAAGCTATCGTTATGCGATTGTCACTGCAAATCGCTTCTTTGCTTGGCCAGGCGTAGAACAAAAGAAAAGCGTTCACTTCCTGTCTGAGAAAAGTTTAAGTACTTCACAATTGATACCAGTAACAAGGGGTGTCTCGTAAGCGGTAAACTCCACAAAAATGTATATGATATAAATTGTGTTTTAACGAGATCTACATTTTTGTGTGGTAAGTTTTTGTCTATCTCTTTCGCTTTACTAATTAAGCAAAATTCATCCAGAAAGAACAGGTCTTCTGGAGCGATTCCCAGAAAATTCAAGGTTTACATTTTATTTGTGATGGAAATGGATTGAATATGTGGTATTTTAATAAAAATCGTTAGAGCCATTTTTAAGGAAAACCATTTCAGATTTTTTTTAATGTAAAGGGTAGTTTGGGTTAGGGGAACTTTCTTGAAAATGACTTTTTCTACATCTCTGTAACAAATTATTGTTAATAAGCTTATTCGTCTACCTACTTTAACTAATCGAGATAAATATTAGCAGAATCGATCTTATTACTTATTTCTTCATAAGTAGGAGGGAAATAAGGATATACACTAGGTTAACCTACAGTCAAATGTTTTAAAATGTGGTGCTATGGGATTAAAATGCTCTTCTTTTTGTGGCCAGGAGTACTAGTTCCCGTTTGAGAAAAGCTTTTTAAGTATTTTAAAACTGAAACCGATAACAAGGGATATCTCGAAAACGGGCAACTCCACGCAAGAAATGGGCATGACAGAAATTGTGTGTTTTAAGGAGATTACAATTTTTTGTGCAGTAAGATTTTACCTAGGTATCTGTTACGTTTTACCAGTTATGCAAAATTCAGGAAAATTCATCCAGAATGAAGAGGTCTTCAGAGGCTATTGCCAGAAAATTCAAGATATGTGCTTTATTTGTCACGTAAATATCTTAAATATAAGAGATCTTAATCAAAATCGTTAGAGCCATTTTTTTTAGAAAATCAACATTTTTACATGCAAAGAGTAGTTGGTTGAGGTTGGGGATTTTCTGAAAATCTTCATGTCACATGCTTGGAAGATGCTGATCTTAAGTGTCAAGTTCGGTATTTAACAGACTTTCCGCTTTTGAGCTATGCTCACAAAAAAACACACACACATACACTCACGGACATTTTCTAAAAATGCTTTTTTTTCTGGATTCAGGGGTTCCGATGAAATCGAATTTTTGGGTGCAATACAGTACCTTCCTTATACACTATGTATATGGTACGTGTAGAGAAAGTCAAAAGTAAATAACTCAAAGAGTGTATTGGCTAAAGTGATAGTCAAATGTTTTAAAATCTGGTAGCTATGTGATTGTAACTCGTTTATTTGCATGGCGAGGAGGTGACAAATTCATGTACAAGAAATGTTCTAGGTATTTTAAATCTTAAACCAATAACAAAGAATGTCCCTTAAATGGTCAACTCCACGAGAAAAAATATAGGTATAGGTATATGACAAACTCTAGGTATGTTTTAAAAATATCTATATTTTTGTATAGTAAAATTTTGTCTATCTTTTACGATTTACCAGTTATTCAAAAATCATCCAGAATGAAGAGGTTTTCAGACCCAGAAAATTTAGGAAATACATTGTATATGCCATGTAAATATGTTTTAATATATATGACATTTTAATCAAAACCAGAATTATACATAGGGTAGTTGGGGGTGGGGGATTTTCCTTGGAAGATACCAAATTTAAATACCAAGTTTGATATTTTACAAATATGTGGATATGAATATATACATATTTCTATGCTTAAGCGATAGAGAAATCTGCAAAGCTAGCTGGTTGCTATGTGAGAATTTGAAATGCATTCTCTTTACTGGACCAGTAGAAAGAAAAAAATCTGATGTGTACCATTCACATGACTTTCTCTATATCCCTGCAACAAATTATTCTTAAAAAGCTTATACTTCTATTTACTTTATGCTAATCAGAAAAAATGAGCAGAAATAGTCTTATTACTTGCTTCCTTGTAAGTAGAAGCGAAATAAGGGATTACCATAGGTTAAAATGATAGTCGAAAGCTGGTTTCTATGTCAATAAAGTTAGTTTGGTTATATGGATAGGAGTTGACAAGTTCCTATATGAGAAAAGTATGTTTTTCATAGCAGAAACCAAAAATAAGGAATGTCTCAAAAACGACGAACTCACGAAAAAAATGTTTATAACATAGATTGTGTGCTTTAACGTGCTCTACATTTTTTGTGTACTAAGTTTTTGTCCATCTCTTACGGTTTAGCAGTTTGAAAATTCAGTAAAATTCATCTAGAATAAACTAGTCTTCAGAGGCTATTACCAGAAAAATCAAGATAAACATTTTACTTGTCAGGTAAATATCTTCAATATACGAAATTTTAATCAAAATCGTTAGAGCTATTTTTGAGAAAATCAAAATTTTTGAAAAAAAGCTCCATGTAAAGGGTAGTTGGGCGTGGGGGGATTTTCCTCAAAATCTTCGTGTCGCATCCCTGGAAGACACTAAACTTAAATACCAAGTTTGGTATTTTATCGACTTTTCGTTTTTGAGTTATCGTGTTCACAGACACACGGACGCACACGGACCTTTTTGTGAAAATGCCTTTTTTGAATATTGGGGACCCTAAAACATATATTTCCGGTGAAATCTCGTTATCGAATTTTTTGGTGGCGTGCAATACCTTCTCTATACACTATGTACATAGTGCGTATAGAGAAAGTAAAAAACGAATAAACATTTTCCAATTGAGAAAAGTAAAGTATAGGAAAATAGAACCAACATCACGGAATATCTCGGAAATGGTTAACTCAGCAAAAATAAGTATATTTGACATAATTGTGTGTTTTGATGAGATTTATATGTTTTGTGTAGTACTTTTCTATTTTTTATCTTACAGCTTGCCAGTTAGCACAAATGTCATACAGAGTGAAGAACGCTTCAGGTGGCTAATCCACAAAATTCAAAACACGCATTTCATTTGTCAGGAAAATATCTTAACCATTTGTTTTTTTAATTAAAATTGTTTGAACATTTTTGAGAAATAAATATTATTCGAAAAGTGCTCCATGTAAAAATGTAGTTGTGGCAGGGTGTTTTTCTTGAAAATCTTCGTATCGCATCCTCGGAGCTATATGCCAAGTTTGGTACTTAACCGTCTTTTCATTTTTGAGTTATGGTTTTCACAGATACACAGGCGCACGCGTATACTTACCATCACATTGATAGAGGTCCTAAGTTCGAATCTGATTAGGGTGAGTTATCTGGATAAGCCCCCCCCCCCCCCCGGGGGCTTTTGCCTTATCCGTTGAAGACGAATGTTGGATAACTTTAAAGATCAGTGGATCTCGGGCTTATATGATCAGTAATTCATCCATTTAATTCATACTTCGTCCGATAAACCCTAGCAGGTTAAAGAACGTTAAAATACCCCTCCAAAATATTTCCTCAAATGCATTTTAATAGAACTTATATTTCCATGTTAAATCTCAACTTCGAATTTTTTAACGGATTATCTATAGTAGTTCTACTTACTGTACGTAGTGGTGCTGGTGGTGATGGCGGCGGTATAAAGGGAGGGAGAGAGCGTGAACGTAATAAAATGAAAAGGAAATCTCTATTTCAAGTTTTCTACAGGTAATATATTCTGATGCACATGTATTTCTTAACATTGTATAAGTATTTGCGTGCGTGTCCGCAAATAATTGTACTTATTATAAATAAAAAGAAAGACTGAGGAAGCAAACAGGTAAGAGAAATCTACAATGGGCAGAATAACGATATGACTCCGTTTTGAGATGGATGAAGCTTCAGGAATGTACTTCTTGAGTCTTGGATTGGTGTGCAGATAGTAATTACGTCATTAGTATAGAATGCGCTGACTGGTGCTGATGTCTTTTACACTAGAATCACATTTCGCAATGCCATGCTTCGCATTCTCCATGGTAGAGTGAATCTGTGGAGATGAATGTATAATAAGCTGTGCTATAATTTCGTAAATGAAACCCAGTAAATATAACAGAATATAGCAATTTTAGAGAATTGCCAACAGAAAATGTGCACCTCCAAAAAAATAGACACAAAGTCCTTGAATTTCCGTTTTTCTTGCTGACCACATCTCATGTTCTGTGCTAAGGAGTGATGTTATCATTAGAAAATAGAAATAATCTTACTACTGAATTATATGGACCATATCTATTATTACATTCACATAGAAAATAACATTTCTCAACAATATAACCCATAGAAACTGAAAATTGCAGAGAAATTAAATCATCAAGAGTTTTTATTTTTTTTAATGTGTGTTGTTTTTATGTTATCTAATGGCTCATTTTTGTTTTAGAACCTTTGTACCTATATAAACAACAGGAATATTCGTAATAACTTCACAACCATGTGTCCAAAGGAATTTGTTTGCCATATATTTTGGTTAACCATATTGTTATGCTAACATAAAAAAATCCAGAAAACCAGGACCATCTTTTAAATTTTTTTCTGCATATCAGATCTAAGTTACACATCTTGCTTTTCGCCATAACATTCCATTTCTGTAATAACAAGTTGCCAGAGCAAAGAAGGAAATAAAATGTGAGTGTGTGTCTACTTCGCCACAAAGTCGATGTGATGGATCAGATCAAATTATTGGCTTGCGGTCGCCAGGCAGCGCTTTTACATAATCCTCTGGGGAAATGGGTGTTATTGGGAGGGGCGTGTCTCCCATTGGGAATATTAACATGAGCACACGCCTCTAGAGGGAGACGGTGCAATAATTAAGTGAAGAAATGGGCGCAGTACAACACTCGAGTCTTAAACTAGCAAAGTTAGCCCTCTACGTCTCTTTGCCTCGCTTTGGTGCTTCTGGCGGACGGGATTGTGGGTTCGAGTCCCGCCTTCTGTGTTTGTAAATGTGTATATGTAAAAGGAAAACGTTAAACATTAATAGGTCAACTAAGAAAATATTGGAAACAGAAAAAGATGAAAAAGGAATACAGCGCCGGAGCCCTGACAAACCTCTGGAACTGCATTACATTGATGTTGAGAAAGTAGTGCAGAAATTCAAGCAGTAAGACCGGAAACAGGACACTATGGATCACTTATTCCTTAAACACCTTTCTCTATATTATTATGCAAAAACAGTGTACGGGAAATGTTTTCCTATTCATTGGACTTTCATTTCATGCAATAAGAAACCTTGAGATTACAACATTAAGAATAAACTGTTATATGAAGTTAGACTGGTTGCTTTTTTTATTTACTCGTTCCATGAGCGTGCATCCTTAATGATTTATTATTGTTATTATTAGTAGTAGTATTTTTATTGTTAGTGTTGTTATATTTTGGTTTATATTTCTTTGACCATTTTCTTTCGTGAGAAACTTCTCGTAGTTATTGGATGGGCAAATAGGAAATTTATAATTATATAATTACCTCAGAGAGAGACAGAGAATAATAAGAAGAAGACTGGCCTTTATGATATGAGAAAATAGAATATAGTAAGCAATTGGCATGCAACTTTTCTTGAAAACGACATCCCTCCGCTGTTTTTAACCCTAGCATCTCTGGCATGCTATAATTGGGAACATGCGCGAATTCTAAAACTATTTTAATGGGAAGTTCATCCTGAATTAACTTAAACTGATATTTCATTGTAATGTTACAGTCTTTACCAGGAAAAGGAAAATTATTTGAAAATCCTGTTTCGAAAACGCTTCTGACGTAAGCGACTGAGTATGACGTCATCCCTCAGTCAGAACTTGAAATTACTCTAAAATTCTAAAGTCTTGCATTGATGGTGGATTATATCAGTTATTGTTTGTTAAGCCTTTTTTTTTCTCCCCAGAATGACGAAGGTTTTAAAAAATGTGTCATTGCATGGATGCCTTAGTGGTACAATTAATTGAATCTAATAAATGTTTTATGGCCGCCGAAATTCGTGGCTTAATATAATGTAGCCACACAACAACTATTTTATGCCTATTACTAAGCTGGAATAAACATAACACTTGATGAATCTTCAGACGATAACAGTGAGGAATGGTGGGTGATCTTATTACTTTCGCTATACGTACTATGTACATAGTGTATAGAGAAGGTATTGCACTCCACACAAAAGTTCGATACCGAGATTTCACAGCAAATACCTATATGTTTTAGGGTCTCCTGTATCCAAAAAAACAATTTTCAGAAAAAGGTCCTTTTGTGTGTGTGTGTGTGTGTGTGTGTGTGTGTGTGTGTGTGTCTGTGAACACGATAGCTCAAAACAAAAAATCGGCAAAATACCAAAGTTGGTATTTAAGTTAAGTATCTTCCCGGAATGCGACACAAAGATTTTGAGAAAAATCCCTCCAACACAAACTACGCTTTACATGGAACTTTTTTCGAAAACTTTGATTTTCTAAAAAATGGCTCTAACAATTTTGATTAAAATTTCGTATATTAAAGATATTTATTTACCTGTCAAATAAAATGTATATCTTGAATTTTCTGGGAAGCGCCTCTGAAGACTACTTTATTCTAGATGAATTTTACGGAATTTTGCATAACTGCTAAACCATAAGAGATGGACAAAAACTTACAACAACAAAAATGTAGAGCATCTTAAAGCACACAATTTATCTTATATACACTTTTTTGGAGTTGATCGTTTTTAGGATACTCCTTGATTTTGGTTTCAGCTTTGAAAACTCATACTTTTCTCATACAGGAATTTAACAATTCCTGTCCATACAAACAAAGGAACTTCAGTCACTTAGCAACCAACTTTTGACTACCACTTTAACCAATAGTACTTATTTCGTTTCTACTTATACTTATTTCGTTTCTACTTACAAGGAAGCAAGTAATTGGACTATTTCTGCTCACCTATTATCGATTAGTATGAAGTAAATAGTAGCATAAGCTTTTTAACAGTAATATGTTGCAGAGATATAGAGAAAGTCATGTGAATGGAACACATCAGATTTTTTTTACTTTACACGTACTATGTACATAGTGTATAGAGAGTGTATTGCACTCCACCCAAAAATTCGATACCGAGATTTCATCGGAAATATATGTTTTCGGGTCATCTGTATCCAAAAAAAGGATTTTCAAAAAAAGGTCCGCGCGCGCGCGCGCGTGTGTGTGTGTGTGTGTGTGTGTGTGTGTGTGTGTGTGTGTGTGTGTGTGTGTGTGTCCGTTTTCCTGTGAACACGATAACTTAAAAACGAAAAGTCGGTAAAATACCAAACGTTATTTAAGTTTATATCTTCCAGAGATGCGGCACGAAGATTTTGAGAAAAATCCCTCCACCCCGAACTGCCCTTTACATGGAACTTTTTTCGAAAATTTTGATTTTCTCAAAAATGACTCTAACGATTCTGATTAAAATATCATATATTAAATATATTTACCTGACAAATAAAATGTATATCTTGAATTTTCTGGGAATAGCCTCTGAATGAATTTTACGGAATTTTGCATAACTGCTAAACCGTAACAGATAGACAAGAACTTACAACACAAAAAAGTAGACCACGTTAAAACACACAATTTATGTTGTATACATTTTTTCGTGTAGTTGATCGTTTTCTAGATATCTCTTGTTTTTGGTTTCGGCTTTAAGAACTTATACTTTTCCCATACAGGAACTTGTCAAACTGCTGTCCATACAAACAAAGGAACTTCAGTCACATAGCAACCAGCTTTTGACTATCACTTTAACCTATGGTACTCCCTTATTTCCCTTCCACTTACGAGGAAGCAAGTAATAAGACTATTTCTAAAATAAGAACTGAAGCTTTCCTGGCGACGTATTAATTCAAAATCTTCTGTAATTTTGAATTAAGACTTATCTCTGCTTATTTTTTGTCGATTAGCGTGTAGTAAATAGAAGCATAAGCTTTTTAAGAATAATTTGCTTCAGAGAAGTAGAGAAAGTCATGTAAATAGAACACATCAGCTTTTTTTCATTAAAGCATTAAGTCGAACATCTGGCTCAAAGCTATTTGTCATTTAAATTGCAGATTTGCGCATTAATTTGCATTACATAAACGTAGTTAAGCATAAATAAGTTATTGGGGGAAAATGAATATAGTTACAATATGTAGGCGCTATGAGGCGCAGATATACAACGTTTCTAATTATGGTAAACACGAATAACATTAAAATAGAGCAAATAAACCAATATGGTTTTATTTTGTTACATGAAGATCATTATGGCCGGTTATAACGAAAAACGCCATTTGCTTAGCGTGGAATGTAGAAAAGTTTGTTTTTGCCCAACTTAAATTGACACGAAAAAGGATACGATATTTTGGATAATATTGTATTCATTGCTAATGTTTAAATACGAAACAAAGTTTCATTTGAAATATAAAGTGCAGTTCTTAAAGATATAGAAGTGACTGTATGCTTACAACCACCTGACATTTGAAATTAAGCATAAAAATAAAGAAAAATACTATAGTAACTTTAACTAACATAATAACAAGCCTCGAAAAAATAGAGCTATTGTACGAGGGCGTATCTTTTTCATCCTCCGATAGGCTATAAATAAAAGACAAGCTCATAGAAAACAATTATTTTATTACAATGATTTCAAATGAACATTGGCGTTGGTTTGAAAGTGCTGCCCTCCTAGCCACGTCTTCAGTTCAGGGAAAAGGTGCTGGGTGTCAAGTCAGGACTGCGGATGATCGAAAATGCCCCATTGAAATTGTTCAAGGGACGGATCGGTTGTGCCAGCAGTGTGTGGACGAGCATTGTCATGGTTCAACACAATTCCTGAAGTCAGCATTCCTCTTCCTTTGTTTTGAATGGCTCTCCGCAAACATCGTAAAGTACGAAGATCTACAAAACGATGTCAAAGCTCATTTGAAATCATTGGCGGCAACATTTTTGAAGCAGGTATTGCAAAGCTTGTGCACAGGTACGATAAATGTCTCAATCTTTTCGGTTATTATGTTGATAAGTAACCATAAGTGTACAAAACTTTTAGTAATAAAATAATTGTTTTCTATTAACTCATCTTTTATTTATACCCTATCAGAGGTTGAAAAAAAATGGCCCTCGTAGATTTCATCATCCTTGAGATTTCATAGCAATGACACGCTATACTTCTCTGGCTGGCGAATAAACCATTAGTTGTAGGTTTGCGTTAATTTTTTTTTTTTTTTTTTTTAACATCAATGGTCATATCGGGCTTTGACTGTAGGTTCAGAACATTAGGTTAATAAACTTTATATTGTCTAAACACTCTCACATTCATATTTTCAGATTCTATGGGGGATAGGGAATAATTCCCCGCTCCAGCCGTGAATCGAACCCGATACTTCCGCTGAGCACTTGACCACGGAGGCAGTCAATAAATATTTTGTTTGTTAACGATCATGTCAATTGCCTGGATCATATCAGCACCTCCGGTTTGCCGGAGTTTGGTCACACAGCAGTTCTTTTACTGGCCAGTAAATTACTGATTTGGGGCTGTCGCTTTTAAACACACTTAAAATAGTCGGTCTGGGCCGGGTTTGAACCTGCGATCAGTAAGCCAGCGCCTAACTGAGCTACCAGAGACGTATTGGTACACTTTTTGTTTCAACCTCTGGTCACAATTCACGTTGAATTTGTTATTCAAAAACTGCACTTAATTACACCATTCTTTGTGGTAACAACACCGTGTTTAGTGGTGGTGTCACACTAATGTGGATTCTCTCACGTGAACACTTTGAAGATTACATTGCAATGTAATATATTTAGAGTTATCATTTTTGGTTTCTGATTCTCCATGATATTTACTATCAGAATACCCATATCTGAGCATATCAGTTTCGTGCACCTCCCCAGTGACTGACTGCATTGTAAGAAAGCAATTATTGTGCATAATTTACATAAAATATGAATTGTTCACGTTAAAGTGGACTTATGTCTGTGTACGATAACGTTAGCCTAACAAAAAGAGAGTAAAATGTATTGCACGCGGTTTAAACATTTGTGGGAAAGCACACACAATGAAAAATAACATAGATACTTAATACATTGTTCATAAATGCTTATACATTATCTTTATCCTAAATGTGTCATAAGTATTGCATACAAAAAATTGCGAGCGGGAAGCATCTACCCAATCAGGGACACACATGCCTTCAATCAACATGCTGGATTCTCATTACTCCTGACAGGATTTGCAATTTCTTCAGTTTTTTGTCTTCAAATTTTGATGTTTCGCGGTTTATTAAGGCGTAAGTTAACGTTCAAGATCTTCTAAAGTGACTACTTAAAACTCCTGTATAATTATGAAAAATCTGATGTGTTACATTCACAGGACTTTCAGTAGCTGTGCCAAGGTATACCTTTCTTACAAAGCTTATTCTTTTTCATGCTAATCAAGATATATCAATCAGAAATGGTTTTATAACATATTTTCTTGTTTAAGGGAAATAATATAGGCTAAAGTGAAAGTCAAATCTTGTACAAGTTGGTCTCTATACATTATGTTTTTGAAAATCAGTTAGCCTTTCTTGATTTGGATGAAAAAAGGCTTCCCAATTGAAAAAACTACATTTTGAAATATTGGAAAATTTAAAGCAGTAACAAGGAATATCCCGACCACGGTTAGCTTCATAATAAGCATATGACATCGTGTGGTTTGACCAGATGCACATTTTTGTGTATTAACTTTTTGTCTATATCTTACGGTTTTCCAGCTATGCAAAAATATTTCAGAATGAAGAGAACTTCAGGAGCTGTTCTCGGAAATTCAAAATTTATATTTTATTTGTCATATAAAAGATTTTTATTATACGGTATTTTAATTAAGATCGCTAGAGCTACGAGAAAATAGAACATTTTGAAAAATCTTCTATGTAAAGGGTATTTTGGCGTGAGTGGGTTTTCTTGAAAATCTTTGTGTCGTTTCCCCAAATGTATGGATTCAAATACCAAATTTGGTATTTAACTTACTTTGCTAACAGAAATACAGACACACTAAACTTTTTCTAAATATTGGTGTTCCATCGCACGACTTTCTCTAACTATTTTGCACCTAGCTAGTCTAACAAATGCTAAGTCGTGATAAGATTAGCAGAAATGGATTTCTCATATATTTCCTTGTAGGTGCAAGCAGAATATGGAAATACATTAGGTGAGATGGTCGCCATGTGATCATATTGAAGTTAGGTTCTCTTTATGACCAGGAGTAAAAGAAAAAAAATAGCGATATCCCAGCTGACAAAAGTCTAAGTTGTAGAAAATTTAAACCAATAACAAGGAATATCTCGGAAATGACAACTCCTTAAAGTCATTCAAGCTTTTGTTTTGGATTCAGCGGGTCTCAAAACATATATTCCCGGTGAAATCTCGGTATCGAATTTTTGGGCGATATACAATACCTTCAGTGCTTTTATGTACACTGTATGTACACCCGTCGCAAAAGTCATCCCCAAATTCCATTCGAAGAGCTTCGGATATCTTCGTTAAAGCTGTGTTCATGTGTGTTCATAACGGACAATGGCCAGGACTGACAGCGCAGTGGTTTATTTCTGAGTACTGAAAACGGCTCTCGGAACAACGTTACGGTGTCCGAGAGGCTAAGAAGGTCTCTTTTCCACTCATAAGTTAATTAGTTTCAAATCTCTCGCTGCTTCTCATTTTTTATGTTTGTTAATTTTATGACTGAAATGAAATGAAATGACCTGTTATTTATGGACGCTCTTTAACTGGTTCTCAGCGTCCCATTCTATATTGGGCGTGAGAGATCGCTTAATTGTGCTCAGAGGCCTCTCTATCAGGCTTGAGGTTCTTTTACGTGCCGTAAATCTACGTGCCATGCTAAGGATTTTTACGCCCGAAAAAATTCATCGTCCTCCGCCGGGTTTGAACCCGCGACCTTGGGTATATGAAGTTAGCATGGTAACCATTACACCACGGAGGGCGACTATGACTGAGTATGTAGAACAAAATGTTGCAATAATATAACTTTGACATTTGAAGTTATGGGCCTTACTATGGACACAACGAATTAATTCTAACACTCAAGTTAAATAATTAAAAACATAGGTGTAAAATAAACTGTTATTTTCTAAAACTGAAACACTAATATGGGGTGAATGACCCCTCAGCTCGTATAACTGTCCTCAAACTTCCGGGGCTTAGACAAGATAAAAAGTGCGTACAGTAAAGTGGAGAGGAGCTCAAGAGCCCAGGCTTCTTGAATGTGTGCCCAAAAGCCATATTTTGTTCTTCGCCCATTTACAGGCTTCACCCCACACATTCTCAATAGAGAACACATTCTCACAGAGGGAATGCAAATATTATCGAGTATTACCGTGTACTACACACCGTTCATTGTATCGTGAAGCTACCACGGCGCACCTAGACGGTCCCGTGATAACAAACTCCAACACGATACAGATATGGATGGAATTGTGAACCACGTATTTTGCATCGTATTGGGCCTCCTTTGGACGATAAACAATTAGTTTTCCCTTACGTGTGGAAGAAACTGCCATCTTGTATGAGAATATCACCACGGATCGGTTTATGAAGGGTGTGTTTGATCGCTTTGTGAAGGGCATGTTACTTTAAAAAAAAAGTTGAATGTTAAAGATGTTTCAAAACATTGGTTTTCTTAACAATACCTTTAGTATTTCTGCGCACCATATGCTTTCGTGTGCAGCATATTGATGTTCGGTAGAATAAACACTCAAAGAAGCATCGTAATAACTATTATAATATTAATTGTACCAAATGTCGTGAATGAAATAAGTATGTCTAAAAGTGTATATATTAAGGGGCATACTGAAAGTCATGAGCAACACTGTTTTACAATCTTAATATTTATTTTTAAGCCAAACCAAATACATCATCATAATCTACAGACTTTCTTTCACTTTTCGACATTTGTTTTGCACACATTTTCCCCATCGTTCTACAAGTTTGAAAATGTTCATGTGATAGAACTCCGTTCCAGCTGTCCGCAGACCCTGACGCACTGCTTTCCGAATATCCTCCAGCGTCTCGTAGCGTTGGCCACGCATCTGCTCCTTTACAGAGCCGAAAAGATGGTAGTCGGAGGGTGTCAAGTCGGGACTGTAGGGAGGATGTAGAAGAGTTTCCCACCCTAATGCCCAGGTCTTCTCCATAGTGGCACGGGCAGTATGCGGACGCGCATTATCCTGTTGAAGGATGATCCTCTTTTCAGGGCGTTTATCACGCAAAGCCCGACGGAGCTTCAGAAGTGTCTTGATGTAGCGGGCAGAATTTATGGTTTGTCCAGGTTCAAGAAAGTCAACCAGAATGCAACCTTGTGCATCCCAAAAGACACTTCCCATAACTTTTCCTACAGACTGCACTGTCTTCGCTTTCTTCTTCGATGGTGAGTTCAAGTGGTGCCATTCCATACTCTGACGTTTCGTTTCTGGCTCATAGAGATGGAACCATCTCTCATCTCCAGTCACAATACACGTCAAAAATTCATCACCTTCATTATGAAATCTCTGAAGAAGGTTTTGTGCAATGGTTCTTCTCTGAAGTTTGTGGTCTTCAGTCAATAAACGGGAGACCCAACGGGCACAGACCTTTCGATAACCCAAGCTGTGGATCATTTCTTGCACTGCACTATGTCCTATTCAAAGTTGCGCAGCAATTTCATTCACAGTGAAACGCCTATCTCCTGTAATGAGCTCATCAGCTCTTTACTTGTTGCGTTCTGTAGAGGCAGTTCGAGGACGCCCTCTACGAGCCGCATTTTGCAGACTCGTGTTTCCTTCTTTGAAATGTTTCACCCATCTTCTAACACTGCTGGTACCCATGCAGACACCTCCATACGCACGTTGAAGTCTGAGATGAATTTCAGGAGCAGATTTTCCTTCTTTCACAAGGAATTCAATGACAGCACGCTGTCGAAATGATGTCAGCCATTTTTCAAACACCGTCTGTGGTCACGTGATAGAAGCTAATGACGTCACAATATGTCAACATGTGGCTTAAAGTCTGTAGATTACGATCCTGCCATTCGTTTCGTTACATTGTTGAAATTTAAACTTTTACGTGTTTTTTAATCCTGTCATATTTTGTGTCGTTGATATTTTTAGCTTAATAGTCATAATTGGTTGTTGAAGAAGCTTAAGTTATGTATTTGTTTATGATTATGAACACATGGGTTAGAAATATTAGGAGTTGGAACTTATGACAACTTATTGCTACCGCTACACGACTGTATCGCGGATGGTGTACACAAGGCGCTGTGCCGTGAGGGCGTTTCAGGCTTTTTTCCCTTCTTGCGACGGTTGTCCACGTGGAGAAAGTAAAACGTGAGCTTCATATTTGTTATTTTAAGACATATAAAAATTAACTTACAAGCACTTACTGAATCTTAAGCAAACCCGCTTACTATAGGAAAAGGTTGATGTAGTATGTACAGGTGAGTGAGCGGGTATCATGATGTGTTGATTGTATCAATGAGCGATCATTGCTTCTTATCGAAAGATGAATACATTTTGGCACCTCACATGCAGTAACTTTATCCCAATACGCTAAAATCTATGAGATATTATAAATGCGTTTTGAAGCTAAGCACGTATTTAACCCAAGTTTTTTATAAATATGCGATTACACTCTATTCAAAGAAACACACCACTATTTAAATTCTACTTTGAAATGTAATAAAAACCTTATGGTATCAAATACAATGTTGCAGTTCAAATCTTGTTTTCTGTTTACAATCCCTATTGGAACACTTACTCTCATGTGGCACTAACACGAATAAACGCACCTAAAAGTAAGTAAGCCTGTCTCAACCTTAACGTCAGTATGAAGAAGCTATCTCTGTCTCTAACACTTATCATGTTCCTTTTCTGTTCTCACGTTGTCTCCAAGTTGCCAATAATATGGTGTAAATATTCAGTTATAAGTTTCAGCTTTGAACATATTAACTTTTGCAGAATTTTTGCTCTCTTAGATTACATCATCTTTAGGGCGTTTTAGATTTCTGTGGGCCCAGCTTTCTAAAGAAAACATTTTTTAAAGTAAAAGTAAGATATTTGTTGCTTATCACACACTAACTAATAAACTAAAGTTCACAAGTTTTTTTCTTAGCTAGAGTAAACTAGAATGCTGATGGATGCTTAGTTTCAATTATCTATCTTTAATAATAAAATGAGCACTTTGATTTTTAGATCAAAGATTTACGGAAAGTTTTTATACCTAAGACAGGCAACGAGAAACATTTTGTTATTGGGGACCAAGCGAGAGAAAAGTTTTAAATCGAGCCGGAATGCTGTAACTTGTAGCACTCATTGTCTTAGACATCCATTCAATTCACTGTCACAGGCTATTACTATTGTCTTAGACATCCATTCAATTTACTGTCACAGGCTATTACTATTGTCTTAGACATCCATTCAATTTACTGTCACAGGCTATTACTATTGTCTTAGACATCCATTCAATTCACTGTCACAGGCTATTACTATTGTCTTAGACATCCATTCAATTTACTGTCACAGGCTATTACTATTGTCTTAGACATCCATTCAATTTACTGTCACAGGCTATTACTATTGTCTTAGACATCCATTCAATTCACTGTCACAGGCTATTACTACTGTCTTAGACATCCATTCAATTCACTGTCACAGGCTATTACTACTGTCTTAGACATCCATTCAATTCACTGTCACAGGCTATTACTACTTACTGTCTTAGACATCCATTCAATTCACTGTCACAGGCTATTACTACTTACTGTCTTAGACATCCATTCAATTCACTGTCACAGGCTATTACTACTTACTGTCTTAGACATCCATTCAATTCACTGTCACAGGCTATTACTACTGTCTTAGACATCCATTCAATTCACTGTCACAGGCTATTACTACTGTCTTAGACATCCATTCAATTCACTGTCACAGGCTATTACTATTGTCTTAGACATCCATTCAATTCACTGTCACATGCTATTACTATTGTCTTAGACATCCATTCAATTCACTGTCACAGGCTATTACTACTGTCTTAGACATCCATTCAATTCACTGTCACAGGCTATTACTACTGTCTTAGACATCCATTCAATTCACTGTCACAGGCTATTACTACTGTCTTAGACATCCATTCAATTCACTGTCACAGGCTATTACTACTGTCTTAGACATCCATTCAATTCACTGTCACAGGCTATTACTACTGTCTTAGACATCCATTCAATTCACTGTCACAGGCTATTACTACTTACTGTCTTAGACATCCATTCAATTCACTGTCACAGGCTATTACTACTGTCTTAGACATCCATTCAACTCACTGTCACAGGCTATTACTACTTACTGTCTTAGACATCCATTCAATTCACTGTCACAGGCTATTACTACTGTCTTAGACATCCATTCAATTCACTGTCACAGGATATTACTATTGTCTTAGACATCCATTCAATTCACTGTCACAGGCTATTACTACTGTCTTAGACATCCATTCAATTCACTGTCACAGGATATTACTATTGTCTTAGACATCCATTCAATTCACTGTCACAGGCTATTACTACTGTGTTAGACATCCATTCAACTCACTGTCACAGGCTATTACTACTGTCTTAGACATCCATTCAATTCACTGTCACAGGCTATTACTACTGTCTTAGACATCCATTCAATTCACTGTCACAGGCTATTACTACTGTCTTAGACATCCATTCAACTCACTGTCACAGGCTATTACTACTTACTGTCTTAGACATCCATTCAATTCACTGTCACAGGCTATTACTACTGTCTTAGACATCCATTCAATTCACTGTCACAGGATATTACTATTGTCTTAGACATCCATTCAATTCACTGTCACAGGCTATTACTACTGTCTTAGACATCCATTCAATTCACTGTCACAGGATATTACTATTGTCTTAGACATCCATTCAATTCACTGTCACAGGCTATTACTACTGTCTTAGACATCCATTCAATTCACTGTCACAGGATATTACTATTGTCTTAGACATCCATTCAATTCACTGTCACAGGCTATTACTACTGTGTTAGACATCCATTCAACTCACTGTCACAGGCTATTACTACTGTCTTAGACATCCATTCAACTCACTGTCACAGGTTATTACTACTGTCTTAGACATCCATTCAACTCACTGTCACAGGCTATTACTACTGTCTTAGACATCCATTCAACTCACTGTCACAGGCTATTACTACTGTCTTAGACATCCATTCAACTCACTGTCACAGGCTATTACTACTGTCTTAGACATCCATTTAACACTGTCACAGGCTATTACTACGATAATAGTAACATATTCGGAAATGTGAAACACTCTAAACTGTTAATGTAGACTGTTTACGTTGTATTTTCGTAACCTAAATATTTATAGTTATGGAAGCAAACGTTAACAAAATATTTGTTAACTAATAAAAAGGTAAAATACGTAATAATGAATGCGTTAGATTATCCAAGTGGAGTTAGCGTTAGTAAGGGAATAAATGCAACAGTAGTGTTCAGAAACAGTAGTGTATAAGAATAAAGAAGAAGCGAATGAAAGGATATGTAAGGACACCATTAAATAGAAAGCAAAAAGGGCGAGGGAAACAAAAACACGCTAGCACAGTACTGTGTGACACATTGTTCGTTCTTTGTTTCGAAACATTGCACCTACCCGAATGTAATTTTGTCAAGAGTAAAGAATGATGATTATAAAATCTTTATCATTTTAATGTCTCCGTATTTGACATTTTTGCCTGTAAAAACTTATTTGGAAGCACGAGACTAAAAAGAAAAGAGATAGTGCGCAGATGGAAAATAGCCTTAAATAATAAATCACATATTTCGCTCTTTCGCTACCTAATTCATAGAATGACAATGAAGTGGTAGATCCAAAGATCAATATGGCAAAGGTGCTCCATTTCATATACATTGTCTCCTGAGGTTTAGACGCATTTTAGATAGAAGTATATCTGAATAAGATTAGAAAACACATTTCTGTTTCAACAGACAAACCTATTTCCTGACTTTGTGTTTGCAAATAAACAATGTATTCTGTGATTTTAATGTGTTGCACAAAATTGTGGATTACAATGTTTGTCATTTCCTTATCATCTAGTTCCATTTAGTTGTAAGTTATACTCCTTTCTCAATTAGAATATTGAGCATTATTCTAGTGATTCTGTGCAAGTGATGGAACTAAGCTTAACAGCTTGTACCTCATATTTAATGGTCACCACTCAGAGAGTAGGTATATAAAAATAGCAGCTTAATAATGCATCAAGTGAAGTAGGTGTTTCCTTTCTGGCCAAAAACACTTTTTCAAATAGCAACTCCAGTTTTTTGGCACATAAAATCTTCCCAAAGGGTTTCGATCAGGATTTTGCCATTCAACTTATCTTGTATTCTATTGATTAAAACTGCAAACAATTACGAAGGCACATAAGACACAGATACTTGGAGAGTGTGCCTGAGCAAATACTTTTGTAAGTCTCATTCACGCATGTCATTCCATACCACGGCCACTACCCCATTACTTCACAGCCACCTTTCCAGCTCCCAGCAGGCCACACGTCTTTTGTTAATGTTACACCAAATCATTTACTACTGTAGTAAATATAGCTGCATAATAGGATGGGAAAGAAATGCATTTATTTTATAGTAATAATTTATTTATTATTAAATTTACTTACAGCAATGGGAACTCAACGTAGGTACTCATTTTCTTAGGATAGTGAAAAACCTGACATTCAATGACAAGGTAGTAGATGACATTTCTTGGACTATAATTATGAAAAACAGAGATTCATTATTATTTTTTATATTATTTTTTTTTTAATTTGACTCTTACACTTTCAACACATATCCTGAAAACCACTTCTAGATACTTATTTTCATAATACAGATGCATATATATTTGCACTGATAAAATGAAAACAAATAAGTTGCACTTAACCCAAGGTTACAATGTTTGTTGTGAATTATAGCATGACCCGGCCCTGGTAAATGTGGCAACGTCGCAACAAGTCGCATCAGCTGAGCAAAGTAACACATGTTTCATACTCTCCTCGCTTGTATATTTATGCGAATATTTCCATTGTCGTGTAGCAATATAAATATTGTATAAATATGCCAGCTATATGTGCAGGGTGCATTAGAAATTAGGATAACCTAAACAAATTGAACAATATGTAAGTTGTTTTCGGTTGCCTAATGAATCCGTTCTACAGAGTGAATAGATTCACTGTGTTCCAGGGGGCAGCATATCTGTGGCATGTGTGAAACATTTTCAGGAAAGTTACGTGAGATGTTTGGGAAGATATACATGTTTTTTCGTCAGCGCGATCATCCAGTTGTTTTATATCTAAGCTGTGCGAGTGAAAAAATCCACAACAGAGAAGAGTATGAATTTATCATCGCCTTTAAAGACTAAAGGAGGATGGAAAGAAATAGGCAGAAGAATAAAAGCATGCACAGGATTTTCTAATTTTGCAAATAATGTAACCCATAACCGCCTAAAAGAATGACGAAAAAACGAATTGAGTTGCATAGCGTATAAACTATACATGACTAATTATTAGATTTGGCAGACACGATGTGCTAGCTCCAAATGCCTGTATAAGATAAAAATTCCGTAAATAAAACGATATAAATGGTGAAATCGTACGCAAGAGAAACTATTTATTTACCACATTGCACGTATGGACCGTAACCGTAAACGTGCAGGACTGTTCTACGGTAGCATGCCGGTGAGGCGATAGATAAGGTAAGCTATGTTTGACATTTGTATTGCAGTAGTTGTAATATTACGGAACTGGAGCATTTTAAAAGGTACACACTCAGTATACATTGAGGTTAAAACCGCAGCCACAACGTTGGAGAAGTTGCTGTCGTCACTTGTTTCCCACAGTCACGGCCGCTGTATCATATTAAGCAACTCAAGCACCTAATGAAGGCCATGGTAAATTCTAACCTCTCCTCAATTATTTTGCATGCAGAAACAAAAACCTTTGTATTAAAAATCTGATGTGTTACATTCTCATGACTTTCTCTACATCTCTGCAACAAATTGTTAAAAAGCTTATGCTTCTATTTACTTCATGCTAATTCTGAAAAATTAGCATAAATAGTCTTATTACTTGCTTCCTTGTAAGTAGGAGCGAAATAAGGGAGTGCCGTAGGTTAAATTGACAGTCAAAAGTTGGTTGCTATGCGACTTAATCTCCTTTGTTTGTATGGACAGGAGTTGACATATTCCTGTATGAGAAAAGTGTAAGTTTTTCAAAGCTGATACCAAAAGCAAGGAATATCTAAAAAGCGACCAACTCCACGAAAAAAAAATGTATATAACTTAAATTGTGTGTTTTAACGTGCTGTTTGTGTCCATCTCTTACGGTTTATCAGCTAGGCAAAATTCCGTAAAATTCATTCAGAGTAAAGTAGTCTTCAGAGGCTATTCAGAGAAAATTCAAGATATAGGTACATTTTATTTGTTAGGTAAATATCTTTAATGTATGACATTTGAATCAAAATCGTTAGAGCCATTTGTAAGAAAATCAAAATCTTCGAAAAAAAGTTCGATGTAAAGCGTAGTTTGGGGTGGGATTTTTCTCATCAAAATCTTCGTGTCGCATCCCTGGAAGATACTAAACTTAAATATCAAGTTTGGTATTTTAGCGACTATTCGTTTTTGAGTTATCGTGTTCACAGACACATGGACCTTTTTCTGAAAATACTTTTTTTTCGATACAGGGGACCCTAAAACATATATTTCCGGTGAAATCTCGGTATCGAATTTTTGGGTGGAGTGCAATACCTTCTCTAAACACTATGTACATAGTACGGGCAGAGAAAGTAAAAAACAGGATTTTTTACATTTATATGGCTTTCTCTACCCATTCTTCAACGACTTATTCTTACAAACGCTGAACCTTCTACTTCATATTATCGAGATAAATGGTTGTAGAAATGCCTTTATTGGATATTTCTTTGTTGGTTGAAAGTTAACGGAATGTTAATTTAGAAATACAGTAGGTATAAGAACTTGAAATTCAGATCTTTTTGTATGACAAGGGAAGAAAGGAAGAAGAAGAAAAAAATCTCATGTAATCCATTCACATGACTTTCTCTATATCTCTGCAACAAATTTTTGTTAAAAAGTTTATGCTTCTATTTACTTCATGCTAAGTGAGAAAAAATTAGCAGAAATAGTCTTATTACTTGCTTCCCTGTAAATACAAGCGAAATAAGGGAGTATCGTAGGTTAAAGTGATAGTCAAAAGCTGGTTACTACGTGACTGAAGTTCCTTTGTTTGTATGGACAGCAATTGTTAAATTCCTGTATGAGATTTGTAGTTTTAACGTCCTTTAACCTGGTTTGGTCATACCGGACGATGAATGAATTTGGTGAAATGTTACTCAAATGATCTCGGGGTCCATGGAGCTTAAAGTTACTCGACATTCGTCTTCTCAGGATAAGGGAAAACCCCGAAAAAAAACCTTATCCGGGTAACTCACCCTAAGCGAGATTCGAACTCACGACCTTTTGAATGTGAGGCAGACACGCTACCACCACACTACCCAGGCGGGCTATTGTAAGTTTTAAAGCTGAAACCAAAAACAAGGAGTATCTCAAAAACGATCAACTTCACGAAAAAGATGTATATAACATAAGTTGTGTGTTTTAATGTGCTCTACATTTTTTGTGTGGTAAGTTTTTGTCTCTCACGGTTTACCAGTTACACAAAATTTCGTAAAATTCATCCAGAATAAAGTAGTCTTCAGAGGCTATTTCCTGAAAATTCAAGATATACATATTATTCGTCAAGTATATATCTTTAATGTATAATATTTTAATCAAAATCGTTAGAGCCAGTTTTTGAAAATCTAAATTTTCGAAAATGTTTCCATGTGAAGGGTAGTTGGGGTTGGGGGGATTTTCTTGAAAATCTTCGTGTCGCATCCTTGGAAGATATGGAACTTAAATACCAAGTTTGGTATTTAACGGTCTTTTCGTTTTTGAGCTATGCTGCCCAACGACACACACACACACGCATACACACAGACCCACACATTTTTCTAAACATGCTTTTTTTTTTATTCAGGTGGTCTCAAAACATGCATTTCCGGTGAAATCTCGGTATCGAATTTTTGGGTACAATGCAATTACCTTCTCTGTACACTATGTACATAGTACGTATAGAGAAAGTAAAAAGAACGACTTTCCAACGCAGAAAAGTTCAAGTTATTGAACATTCAAATCAAATAAAGATCATCTTGGGAATGGTTAGAAAAAGAACTATTTGACAGAAGTTGTGCGCCTTAACGAGATCCACAGTTTTACTTCCGCTAGCATGTATGCTCAATATACATAATAGGAACAGGTGTTGTATTCCACTCAAAAATCCGATACCGATATTTTACCGTAAGTACATGCTCTGAGGACCCCCGAATCAAAAAAAAAAAAAAAAAATCATATTTAAAAAAGTGTGTGGGTGTGGACAGGTATAATTCAAAAACGAATAGTCGATTAAATACCAGACTTGGTACTTAAGTTTAGTATCTTCCAAGGATACGACACGAACATTTTCAGAGAAATCTCCCTACTCTAAAATGCCCTTTTATGTGGAACATGTTTCGAAATTTTCGATTTGCTAAAAGATGGCTTTAACGATTTTGATTCAAATGCCGTAGATAATATATTAAATATGTTTACATATCCAAAAAAATGCATATCTTGAATTTCTTGGAAATAGCCAAATACTAGTTGGGCAGTCGTTTTTTCATGAACTTAGCATCCACCATGCCATGCCTGGGAAGCTGGATGAATAACAATAACATCACCAGAAGAAATCATAAGTTTAATTGCTTATGGTATTTAAGAAAATATTAGTCGTGTATCATACAGAGTCATATGAATCAGAATTTCTGTATTTAAAAACTGGCAATTGCTAACTTAGGTATTTCCACATTATATAAAATATATTGAATATTTATTGCAGAAATCGGAGTCGTGTATCTATAAAGGCAGGCCTCAAAGCAGAAACAACCCAAATAATACTATTGAATCTGCTATTAATGTTTTTAAGGACAAAATACAAATCGATGCAGAGGTTTCGATGTCAAACTGCTCCTCCACATGCCAGATTTCTATAGCAGGTAAACACTAGATATATCACATCAACACGGATATATTTTAAAGCATAAGCCACCTACTAAAAAGGATTTTTGGATTTTTTTTACCCCGCTTCTTTCATTATCCATAAAAAATCATGTAAGGCTACATTTTAGCTGTTGATATTTTTGTATAGTACTAGATGTAGAAAGGACTAAGAACTTTGGATTTTATTTTAAGGTGTGAGTTGTAGAAAATACAAATAAGCAAATGTTAATTTGATGGTACTAAGAATTAAGTTTTTGAATGCTAAAGACAAGGTGGGAAGGAGAAGAGAATAGTTCTGAATTAACAATGCAATTACTTAAATTTCTGGGTATATTATTTCTCAAGAATTGCCCCTTTTCATCTTGTACTCAATAAGAATTTTTTGAAATCCAGCACTGAAGTTCGGTCATTAGCTACACGGCTAATAAGGATGTACGAGTATATTTACATCATTTCATACTGCACAATCGCAGGGCTTCTTCGTTACTTCATAGCTTTAGCAATACTAAGCTTGGTGTTATATATGTCTATTTTCCTTTCTTTCTGTTACTCGCCACGCTTCGACAAAATCAGCCATGAGGTTTGTCATCTGTTTAACATTTCTAACTGTTCTGTAGCATGTCTGTCTCACATTTAAGAGGTCGTAAGTTCGAATCTCGCTTAGGGTGAGTTACCCGGATAAGGTTTTCCTGAGAAGACAAATGTTGAGTAACTTTAAGCTCCATGGACCCCGAAGATCATTTGAGCATCGTTTCACCAATTTCATTCATCGTCCGATATGACCAACCAGGTAAATAAATAAACAAACAAAGAATAAAAATAAAAAAATTAAACTGCCAACAGTTGAAACTCGTGCATAATTAGAAAGATTGCGCCTGGTAAGTAGGATTTGTGATCTACCTCATCTATCCGTGTCTTTTACAGCTACTCATATCATGGCATGTTATTAAAACATGCAACATACCTGTTCATATTTTACTTATATGTACTTTTTACCATTTCAGTGTTTCTTCTGTTCACATTAGCACTCCGGGCGAATTGACTCCCTTCTTAATCTCTTTCTCATCCAAACGTCATCCATATACCAAAGTCGCGGGAGGACGGTCGATTTTTTCAGGCGTAAAAATCCTTAGCATGGCTTCCTTCGGAAGGGAAGTAAAGCTGTTGGTCCCTTGTCGTAGATTTAAGGCTCGTAAAAGAACCTCAAAACCATAAAAGACGCCTCTGAGCAAAATTAAGCGGTCTTTCACGCCCAGTATAGAATGGGGTGCTGAGAACCACAGCAGTTAAAGATCGTCCATAAATAAAACTCCAGTAGATGTTTCATTTAACCACTTATTATTTTCTCTACTACTTACCTATGAGAACAGATATACAGGAGGCTACAGGTCGCAGGCAGACAGCCAAGGACCGCGGGATTCCCAAACAGTTCCTATCTCGAAGATCCTATTAGAGCAGTCCAGAGAAGATGCTGTGTGTGAGAAAGAGAGAGATAGAGACAGGAGGCTACAGGTCGCAGGCAGACAGCCAGAGACCCGCGGGATTCCCAAAGAGTTCCTATTTCAAAGATCCTACTAGAGCAGTCCAGAGAAGATGCTGTGTGTGAGAAAGAGAGAGATAGAGACAGGAGGCTACAGGTCGCAGGCAGACAGCCAGAGACCCGCGGGATTCCCAAAGAGTTCCTATTTCAAAGATCCTACTAGAGCTGTCCAGAGAAGATGCTGTGTGTGAGAAAGAGAGAGATAGAGACAGGAGGCTACAGGTCGCAGGCAGACAGCCAGAGACCCGCGGGATTCCCAAAGAGTTCCTATCTCAAAGATCCTACTAGAGCTGTCCAGAGAAGATGCTGTGAGAGAGAGAGAGAGAGAGAGAGAGAGAGAGAGAGAGAGAGGGAGGAGGCTACAGGTCGCAGGCAGACAGCCAGAGACCCGCGGGATTCCCAAACAGTTCCTATCTCAAAGATCCTACTAGAGCTGTCCAGAGAAGATGCTGTGTGAGAGAGAGAGAGAGAGAGAGAGAGAGAGAGAGAGAGAGAGAGAGAGAGAGAGAGAGAGAGAGAGAGAGAGAGAGAGAGAGAGAGAGAGAGCGCAGCATAGGTAACCCCACAATAAAATTCGGTTCAACTTAGTATTTAAGTTCTGCATACCCCAAAGATACGACACGAAGATTTTCAAAAAGTCTATCCATTCCAAATTATGCACTCGCTCTGAAGATGTTTATTGAAATAATATATGTTTAAGATATTTTTTTGACAAAAACTGTATCTTGAAATACCTGGATATAACCCTTGAAGTCCTCTTCATTCTGTATAACTTTTATTAGATTAGAAAAAACCTTACTGTACACAAATGTAGCTTATATCGTGTAAATGTGCTATGGAAACAGTCATTTGTTTGTTTGAATTTTTTCCTCTGGTGATCATACAAAACCGCAAGGAATTTGAAAGCATTTATCATCACATCACATAGCGATACACTTTTTAAACATCTTACTATCGCTGTACCCTACCATATACTTGTAACGTATGTGTAAATACGTAATGAAAGTGTATCTCTAGTAACAAGAAGTAGAAGAAAAAGTTCTCGTAGCAATAGCCTGTTGAAGAGCGAGGAGAAAAATCCATGTGATTGCAACACAGATATCTTTGTACCTTGGAATCTATGATATGCATGTGTTAAATATAAAACAGAATTTAGGAAATAGCTTTTCATCCAATTCCGTTATCAACCACTTGCCACCCATGTATCATAATATAGTATAGTACTTGTTTTATAAAAATGCTTATTATTTTCTGCAGTATACAATGTATACTTACATAATAGGTAGTGAGGATAAGCCGGTTAAATACCAAAACATTGTATTTAAGTTCTGTATCTTCCCAGGATACGACACGAAGATTTTAGGGAAAAAATCCCCCACCCCAAACTACCCTTTACATAAAACATTTTCTAAAAATGTCTAACAGTTTATATTAAAATGCCATGGATGATATATTAAAGATGTTTACGTGACAAATGCAATGTTTATCCTGAAATTCTTAGGAATAAACCCCGAAGTGTCTAGATGACATTTACAAATTGTAAGACAAAAAATGTTGATCAAAAACACACAATTTGTGTAGATTATATATCTAAGGAGCTAAGTAATAGATCCATTCTACCATTCTGCCATTTTGGTTTAGTTTAGCATGAAATTGATGGAATAATTTTTGTTAGAAGTCTCGTGAATGGAACATCTCATATTTTATTTTTAAGGCAATGAAGCGAATGACCATTTTGAAGGCGACTGTTGACTTTAAAAATGGCAACACGTCCGTTTTCGTTCAAATATGAGACCTTCAGGCTGAATGTGTGAATAATGATAATTTATTAACCGAAATTGGCTGGAAATTAAGCACTATTGTATTATTACTTTCATTTAAAGCTGTTTCAAATTATCATAAGAGGGGAGAAACGTGTGTATAAGTTGCATGCCATTAGCAAGTTGAAGCTGACGTGGTGTTACAGTGATGGATTGGTAATCATGTACAGGCACTTCATCTTTGTAGCCTTGTTAACTACATTTTGTTTGCGTGATGGGCCCCAACATCCCAACTTGTCCCGTCCTTCCCTCATCTCATACAAAAATCGGACGTGTTCCATTCACATTACATTCTATTCCGCAAACTATTCTTGTATTTATATCATGCTAATCGAGATAAACATTATCTGCTTCTTTGTAAGTAGAAAGGGAACAAGGAAATACACCGAGAATCAAATATTTTTAAAGCTGGTCAATATTGAAATTTGGTTCTCTTTGCATGGCCAGGAATAAAAAGAGAGGAAACCAGTTAAGAGAAGCGAAATGAAGTTTAAGCAGTTTAAAATTGCAACCAAATTCAGTGCTATTTGCATGGCACGAGTAAAAAGAGACATGATATTAAAGTTTGAGTGGTTTAAAATTGAAACCTATAATAAATAATATCTCGGAAACGGTTAACTGTACAAAAATAAATAAATAAATAAATATAGATACATTTTATGACTGTGTTTTAACGAGAAATACATTTTTCTATACAGTGAGTTTTGGTGTATCTCTTACGGTTTACCAGTTATACAAAAATCATCCAGAGGCTTATTTCTAGAAAATTCAAAATCTGTCATAAAATATCTTAAACAAATAGTGTTTTAATTAAAATTGTTAGAGCCATTTTTTGAGAAAACAAAAAAGTTCAAAAAATGAATTTTGAAAAATGTTATATATTAAGGAGACGGTGGATTTTCCTGGAAATCTTCGTTTCACATCGGTGGAAGATGTTTGTTATTTAACCAGTTTTCGTTTCGGGGTTATACTATTCACACACACGTACACAGACACCTTTTTCTAAAACGCCTTTTTACTTTCTCTACACGTACTATGTACCTAGTGTATAGAGAAGGTAATTGTATTGCACCCAAAACTTCCATACCGAGATTTCACCGGAAATACACCTTTTAGCGTCCCCAGTATCCAAAAAAAAAAAAAAAAAAAAAAACATTTTCAGAAAAAGGTCCGTGTTTGTGTGTGTCCGTGTGTCTGTGAACTCGATAACTCAAAAACGAAAAGTCAATAAAATACCAAACTTGGTATTTAAGTTTAATATCTTCAAGGGATGCGACACGAAGATTTTGAGAAAAATCTCCCCCTCCCCAAACCACCCTTTACATGGAACTTTTTTCGAAAATTTTGATTTTCTGAAAAATGGCTGTATCGATTTTGATTAAAATTTCGTATGTTAAATTTATTTACCTGACAAATAAAATGTACATCTTGAATTTTCTGGGAATAGCCTTTGAAGATCACTTTATTCTGGATGAATTTTACGGAATTTGCAAAACCGTAAGAGATATACAAAACTTGCCGGACAAAAAATGTAGAGCACGTTAAAATAGACAATTTATATTATACAATATTTTTTCGTGGATATCATCATTTTTGAGATTATTTTTGGCTTCATGTTTAAAAAACTCGCACTTTTCTCACACAGGGATTTGTCAACTGCTGTCCATACAAACAACGGAACTTCAACAACCAGCTTTTGACTATCACTTTAACCTTTACTCCCTTATTTCGCTTCTGCATACAAGGAAGCAAGTAATAAGACTATTTCTGCTATATTTTTCTCCATTAGAATGAAATAAATAGGAACATAAACCTTTTAACAATAATTTGTTACAGACATTTAGAGAAAGTCATGTGAATGGAACACATCAACTTTTTGGGTTTAGGGTTCTCCAAAACATGTACTTCCGGTGGAATCTCGGTATGGAATTTTTTGGTGGAATACAATATTATGTATTGTGGTTGCAAATAGACGTGAGCGCAGTGGCATGAACTGATGCTGAGGTCGGTCGGCAAACCTGTATCCAGCATCAGTCTGATAAGATAACTCTCGTGACGCAGAGCGCAGATAAAAATAGAGAAACAATGCCACCAGTCAATTAGAAGGAAAAGTCTTGTACACCACAAGTGACTGCTAATGTGCTCAGGGGGGACGCCGAATAGAGGCAGTTCAGTACAGTCCTAGAATTGAATCTGAATTAGATGGTATTCAGTCTTTCTCAACACCTCGTAAACAAACACTCAGCATATTCTTACTAAACATCAATTTATCTACACCATGCTAATCGAGATGAATATTAACAGAAATGATTTGCTTCCTTGTAAGTAGAAAGAAAATAAGACAATACATTAGGTTATAGCGACTGTGAAATGTTTTAAAAAATTATCGCTATATGAAGCAATGAAATTCGGTTATTATAGCCCTGCATGCAGTAAAACAAATGAGGTATGAAACAAAAGATGACTTCCCATTTGAGAAAAGTTTAAAACGTATTGAATTATCAGTCTTCCTTATTTAGTTGAAATTAAGTAAGAAGCGACTTAATTGTAATCAGTTTCTTACAAATACAGAAATGATCTAAGCTATTTTAACTCAAGAAAAAAATTTACCCCAAAACAATTATATTTTCATTCAGTTTAAAATTGTAACCAATAACAAGGACTATCGTGGAAACGTTAACCTTAGAAAAAAATATATATTACTTAAATTTTACGTGGTCTATATTTTTTTGTAATGAATTTTGGTCTATCTTATGGTTTACAAATTGCACACACGTCACTTCAGAATGAAGAGGTGTTCAGAGGATATTCCCAGAAAATTCCAGATATACATTTCGTTTGTCAAACAGCTTAACAGAAAATATTTTAATCAAAATCGCTGGTGCAATTTTTTTAGAAATTGAAAAATGTTCCACGTAAAGGTTAGTTGAGGATGGGGATTTTTTTTTTTTAACTTCGTGTCGCATCCTCGAAATATGCTGAAGTTAAGTACGAAGTTTGTTTGCTTTTTCGGATTCAGGGAGTCTGAAAACATGTATTTCCGGTGAAATATCCGTACCCACATTTTTGGGCGGAATACAATACCTTCACTTTATACTATGTACATAGGTGCTAGAGAAAGTAATTATAAAGTGTATTATAAAGACTTTGACAGCATAAATGCATATATTTGTTGGATATCTTTAATACTGCACTCTTTGTACAGCGCAACTATGTAGTGTTCACGTCTATTTGCAAGCATAACAGCGAGCACCGTGATAACGTGAGTATCGCTCCTCGTGGCGCATAGCGGAACTAACAATAAACTAACAATGCCACCAGTAAATTACAAGGAAAAGTGTTGCACAGTTAAACTCAAGAGAGTCTGCATTCAGTGTGTACAGAAAGGTAGCGGTAGCCACCGTTGTATCCTTCAGTTCCGTCCGCAGAATTAAATAGGAATAGGAACCTACTCAGGCGAATGCGGATCTTTCTCAACACTTCATAAGAAAACACCTTCTTACAAAAGATTATTCGTTTATGTACACAATGGTAATTGATATGGATATTAATAGAAATTGTCTTATTACTAGGGACCGGATTCTTAGATTTTTACCTAGTTTTTTCCTTGCTTCTAAAATAAAAAATATTCTAATACTTTTCCGAATTATACTCAAAAGAGACATTCATGAATTCTGTAGTAGCTAAAAAAAACCTAAAATGCGAGTACCTAAAACTACTTAATTACATGTTAATAGGTTTTCATCCATTTATTGTAATATATTTGACATTTTAGTTCTTAATTTTTAAAAGTAAACCACAAGACTGGGTTTCTTCCTTGCACTTGTTGATTGAGAGAAATCCGATCTGCCAGAAAATTCAAATAAAATAAGAAATACGATTTAGAATTTTACATTTCTGCCCGGAACAAAATTTAAAAAAGAAAGATAAGTATGACGTCTTGGATATTACACAAAGGAGACAATATTACACCGGGAATGACTTACAATGTAGAATCCACAATCCTTTACAAAAATTAAACCTTTCTTTGACAATATTCATAGACTTTAGTTTTGCATTCATTGTTGTTTTGCCTTTCTTTAATTGGTTGACCAATTTAGCACTTTTCAAGCGTCCTATTGTTGTCAACACAGTTAACCGTAACAAATCTGGCCGTGACGAAGAGAAGTATACGTTATTGTGTCTGAAATCTACCCACCAATTGGAAACATTAAGGAGATTTTAGGACTGGTGGATGGTCGTGTTGATTTCGTGAGTTTTAAGTAGTGCTGAATAAGTCGTATTTATTACGGCAGTGGATTTGAGATGATTCTAATTTTACCACAGGCGGCAAAATGTTGTTTTTTCAAGGTTGCCAGAAAAACGAATTGGTGGTTTATTTAATATATTAGTTTTATTTGTTTATATCAGGTTATTTATCTGCCGTATTATTATTCATTTACTTTGTTTTATATGTTATTTATTTTATTGTAGAGGTGAAGTGCGGACAGAAATCTCTCTGGGTAGGCAGGAACGCAAAGTTCAGTCGTTCATTTCTTCGATTATTAGAAACAATTCAACACCCGTCTGTGCGAAGCCCTTGCTTCTGCCAACGTACTATTTCATGCCCTGAAATGTAACAAATTTAAGGAATTTCTGCAGCGTCAAAAAGGTTCCTGATAAATCAACGTTATGTAAGAATTATTTGGACAAAATAGGTACACCAGGGGAAGATCGAAGACATTAGGTAGGATGAGACTGATAGCTACATCTATGTAGTAGGTTCTTGTGGGCGTTTCATTGCAAATGTGGGAAAGTGGGACTTCGTTGCACCAGGGAAGTCCCATCTCATTTTCTGAAGTGTTTTGATCAGACTACTCATTGTACACTACTCATTGTGTAATTAAGGATGCATTAAAGGTATTGAGGCCTGGAGAAAATCAGGATGATAAATTTTTAGTTTTGTTAACAGACACGCTTAAGGCAGGAGAGGCATTGGTAGCTCTCCATCTCAGCATGCCTCAGCATGCTTCACGTTTCTATCGCGTGGCAGAAGAAATTAGAGGACTTTTTCCAGATGTCAAATCCATTATTTCGTCTGTCAAGAAAATCTCAAAAGCACCTCTTCGGATTGAAAAGTTGGCAGGAGCCTCTGTTTAATTATCTTTTTTAAAGAGCTTGTGGGTACTTTTGAAATACAAATGAATCCACCTCAATTTAAAAGCAAATTCTATACTTCATTTTGTCATTCTTTCTAAATGCGTATTTCTCAGATATTAATGAATTAATAGAAAGAATGGAATCTTCAACCATAGAACTCAAAGATGCCATCTGTATCATAGACTCGCTTCTCAAGGAACAAGTTCCAAGACCTGGTGAAGCCGTCACATCTAAGCTCAATAATTTTCTTCGGTGGAACCCAGGAATTCAAAAGATGAAAACTCTGTGCTCCATTCTCCAAGGAGAGCAACATTCAAATCACCAGCTGACTTGGCTGCTGCAGTGGCGTCCATGAAATTGCCCGCGCCGTGGTCGAGTGGTTAGAACACTCACCTAAACGGTCCGGTTTCGATCCCAAGCCACCGCAAGTGAGATTTTGGTGGGCAAAGCGACGCAGGGGCGGTCACTTCGGGTTCACCCGCCATCACATTCCTTCGGTGCTCCGTCTTCATTCCATTAGTGTCATCACCTGCGGTGGTATGGTAGTAAAAGCGGGCGTTAAACATTATCAAGAAAAAACTCGATGAAATTTGCACTTATGACTCATGTGAGGTCGAAAGAACATTTTCTGCTTTCAAGCACATTCTAAGTGATAATAAAAAACTTTACAGCAGTGAACTTAGATATTTTGTTATTTATTGTAATCAAGAAAAGTACATGTTTAAGGTGAGCAATTATTGCCTAAAACTGTGAAGTACTCGGTGAATGAAGTTTTATTATGTAAAATATTTACATTGTCCCAATCAAATTCCGATTACGCATCAACTTTAACCTTTGCGCAGTTTATGACAACAGATTGATGCACTTTAAACTGCTCCAAAACACATATTTTATGTTTTTAAAACCTTAAAAGTACAATTTTGCCGATTCTACCTATTAAAAATCCAAAGAAAACTATTTTATGTTTTTAAAAACCAAAATTACAATATTAAAAACCTAAAATGCCGGTCCCTACATATTACTTAGTTCCTTATAAGGAGAAGAGAAATAAGGGAATACACTAGGCTAAAGCGAAATTCAAGTCTTGAAAATTATCGCAATGCTGAACAATTGAAATTAGGTTATTTTAGCGCGGCTAGTATGAAACGAAACATTACTTCCTGTTTGAGAAAATTTTAAGCAGTTTAAAATTGAAACCAACAGCAAGGAATATCGTGAAAACCGTTAACTCTACATAAAAGTTCACATGATTTAAATTGTGTGTTCCAACGAGTATTTTTTGTGTAGTAAGTTTTTGTCTATCTCTTACGGTTTACCAGTTATACAAAAACCATCTATAATGAATAGATCGTCAGAGGCTGTTGCTAGCAAATTCAGCATATACATTTCGTTTGCCAAGAAAATATCTTAAACATACGATATTTTAATCAAAATCGTTACAGCCATTTTTCAGAAAATCAAAATGTTCGAAAAATAATGCATGTAGTTAAGGGGTAGGGATTTCTTAAAAATATCAGCTTTACTATTAAACAGATTTTTCGTTTTCGAGCTATGCTCCCCCCTCCCTAAACACACATACGGACAGTTTACCAAAAATGCTTTCTTGGATTTTTGGACTCAGGAAGTCTCAAAACCTGTACTTCCGGTGAAATGTCGGTGTCGAATTTTTGGGTGGAGTACAATCTTCTCTATACGTACTAGAGAAAATAATTATAGAGTAGACATACAGCATAAATGCACGCATATGTTGGATATTTTACTGCTCACAAAACGATGCTTACTAATAAATAATATGGATGTTTTAGTCGCGTCATCCCAGTTCTACTATGTGTACTGCATTGCTATCGCTTTTCCTCTCCGCCTCTTTCCTCCACTCCTTGTACTGCGCAACTTGAGTGCTCGTGTCTATTTGCAAGGATAATACATTGTACATACGTGGTCGAGAAAGTATTAAACAAAAAGGCATTCACATAAACAGAGTTAGAATAGGTACCAATGGTATTGATCATTTAGCACATGTTATGTGAAAAAGAAAATAAGGTGTCTGATGTTAATACGGCGATGCTAAGCTTTGTGGATTTTTTTATTACTAGTTTACATAATGTTTCCTATTTTTCGCATAAATGTGTCCACTGGCACCTTCCTAAGACATACAATAAAAAGCAGGCATTACATTCAGTTGTGATTACAAAAACCTAAATATTTTTAAAGTGTTAACTTTGTGCCTTATTAAAAGCATGTGAAGCTCATATGGCCAACATTTATTTGCTCCCTGTTAGATGAAAAATCTCAAATGTTAATCAGCAGTCTAATAACCAATAACAACAGTTAATAAGCATTTTTTTATTGAAAACAATTACGAAAATTCTGTTACAGTATACCCATTTGCAAAAAAGGTGAAAAAATGGAAATGACAACACTAAGGTATTGTTTACTTTATATTTACATCAAAATAGGTATTTAGGACAAATGAAAAACCACTATAATTCAATTGTGTACATTTGTAAAAATAAACAAGAATATTGAAGAAAAAAATTGAAAATTACCTACAATGACAGTGACATTATATATATATTACTTTCTGTTCATTTTAGCATAAACACTTAGGACAAATAAACAAGTCTTTATCATTTTTGGAAGGCCTATGGACATATATTCGACAGTTGCCACAGAGTCTCATATCTTTCACTTCGTCTTCACAATACCAGCTCTCAGACATGTTTGATGAAGTCTTCTTGAAGACATTCTTCCCTTTAGGCTGGGAACAACTTTCAGAACGCGGTTTGATCGTTCTGATCTCCTTCTTAGATGAAAACAGGTCTTTACTCAAAACAACCCACGACTGTTGATAGCAGGTTTCATAACTCAAAACAGAACAACATATATAAAATTATTTGTCTCACGAAAAGTAGATAATATGGCCAACTGCATCTAGTATGGCCAGGCCTGGTCATATTAACAATTGTATCGTTTTGTAAAAAAAGGGTAATTCATGCATTATCAGTTAAAATACACCATATATTAATATCACTAACTGAATCAGCATAGAAAACTCCATATTTGTCTCAATCAATTAATGTTATCTATTAATAAAAGTGTGAATAAACGAGAACTTACCGGAGTAAAATACGAGCACGTACAATAGAACTGGTATAAGATGACCGCTGTCCTTCGTTCTGGGAGCTCTAGAGACCATATAAACACACAAGGAGCATAATCCCAGCAGTATCTACCGTGTAACACACAAACTACAACATCTGCCGCCAATTGGCCATATTTGCTTCACCTACCTTATTTTCCTTATTGCATCGCAGATCCACATGAGATAATGTGTTATCTGTTACCGTCAGAACAGTGGATGCCAGTGTTCAAGTATTCACTAGTTTAATTCCAATTATGGCTGAAAATGTGTTTATAACATGTGCATTTGCATTACACAAGAATTTGAGCAATATTCGTAGCAATACTTTCACGAGTTCGCCTAAATGAAAGGAGAAACATAAATGCATAAGGGTAATTTGAATGCTTCCAAAAGTACGAGTTTCATGTTTTCAGTGGCACGAAATCAACACCTCCATCATCATATAGTCGTAAGATTATCGTTTACAGTTGTCTGCTATTCTTTGCCTGTCGATTTCAGGTGTCTAAAACTAAGATAGAGAATTATATTTTAATAAATGGCTGAAGAGGGATTTGTGACCTTGTGTTGAATAATTTTATCTTTATCATCCGTATTCATTTTCGTTTTGAACCATCACTTTGATCTGTTCGAACTTCTCTTTCAGAATTAATAACTCTATTTATCCTCATTGTTTATTAGGTTTCTCTGCATTGCAACATTACTTCTCGCTGTATTCCCTTTGCTATTCGTTACTGCAATGTGGAAGAGAAGGCTCAATTCATCAGAATAGTAAAATAAAATTATTTCATTTATTTCAGCAAATACGAATTAAATATGCGAATCAAATAGTATAATTACAGAATGTGAAAGGTGCAATACGGTTTCATATTGTTGAATGATTTGAAGTATGTAAGAGAAGAATATCATCTATAATCATTATTGACAAGCAGCAGTTGATGTGTTGCAGCAAGGATGGGGTCTGAACCATAAAGCTTCTATGCGACCGAACAGTTCTGCAACTTGAAGGCCCGATATTTAGAAATTTAATGGTGGCGTTTTGTTAGTTTTAATTTTATTTCTGGATTTAAAAATGTTATTTCCTTTCTGAATGACATTTTGAATATTGCAAGTTGTGTTGTAATATACATAGAGATTATTATTTTGCATTAGTAACGAAAAGGTTGTTGCATGGTGGACTCATTAAAACTTGTAGAGCAGTTTGTTAGCGGGACGCGCGACCCACAATAAACTGCAACTAAAATAAGAACAAGAGCGGAAAGTAATTGTTGCACAATGTATTCCTGGCACTGCAATATTCATAACGACGCGCATTGATCTGTTAATATTTTATTACCGACAAAGTGATAATTTTTCATCTGTTTGCAATGCAATTTAGCAATAATGGAGGTTAAGCAACTTCGAAATTCGGCACAGTAAACATTTTATAAAAGCTTTGCAATAACTATTTTTCATCAATTTTCTATGAAAGCATCATTCTGATCCGTTCTGGATTTAATGGATAATTTGTGAGTAAATAGCGCTTCTTTATTTTGAGTAAGAAAGTTTGAAACTTTAGAGCCAAACTACTGAAAACGCCTGTTTGAAATCATGGTTTAGCACTTAACCATTTTCAGCTGGTTGGCGTCAGGATGCTGACCTAAATGAATTTGTTGTAATGTTGTCTTCAAACATTAATGGAAAACGTTTGGGAATGCATTCTAATACTATTAAAAATCTGATACATTACATTTGTTAATTTCTCTACCCCAATATCGTTCATTGTTACCAAAGTATATATTTCTATCTAGTTCACTTCAATAAACATTTGCAGAAATAGCTGCAGTACACATTACATAATAGATACAAAGAGAAGAGCTATAGTCAGATGGACGCACTGTTTTCTCTCCTCGTGTGTAGGACTTGAATCCCCCACGACCTGTGCCCAGATGCCTGTTGAGCAGAGAAGAGGCTCTGTATCAGGATGGGTGATAAGCCACATATCTGCTATGAAATTGAGGAAGTAGATGACAGGAAAAATGATTATGAATCACTTGGTGGAATGAATGGCGGGGAAAACTCAATGAGACGCAACTTCGTGGGAGTGAATCTGATCACCAGATAGGAGGCCAAGGCGCCGCAGTATTAAACAATTCCATTAATAAAATATATCTCAGAAATGACTTACAACATTTAAGATAAATTCTGTGATTTAAAAGACCTATAATTTTGTGTGTTGGGCTTTTCTGTATCGCTTAACAATATACGAAATTGCTTCCGAATAAAGAGAACTTCATCATGTAAATATAGTTAATACATGGTATGTTAGGGACAGTTTTGAGAAAATAGAAAGTTTAAAAAAATCTTCAATGTAAAGGTAGGTTGGGAATTTTTTTGAAGTGCTGTTCACATACAAACAGACTTATACAGACTTGCGCGCATGTTCATTTTAACTTCAAATCAAATGGACACGAAATAATAAATAGGATATAACCTATATAATAAATCTCAAATGACTGAAGCATGACTGCACATAATTCTGAAACAGGTAGATAATTTTAAAAGGGAAATATATTTCTTTATATACCTGTATTTAAAAATATCTAATTGAGTCCAATTTGAGAGTTGTATGTGCTACTTCCATTGATATGCTTTCACAATACAATATCAATGTTATTAATTATTGCTTTAATTATTAGAGAATAACTGCATGCAATTGTGTTTTAATATTGCAAGATAATGTGTACTAAAGTGTTTTATATACGCGGCATTTTAATAGGCTAGAACGTCTATTATATCAAACTTCTAAATCCGAATGAAGTGGTTATTTTAATACTTTGTCATGTACTTCACTAATTTGGGAAAACAAACAGCTGTTAAATCGGAATGAAAAACCGAATCATTCGATAGTAGTTTCTCGTTATCGTATGCAATACATTCGTTTGTCGATAGTGCCATTACTAAAATAGATAAAACCGCTGAGTGGGTTGCAGCAGCTCTAGGACTATAGCAAGAGACGTCGACGAGGTCAACGCTTCTGAGAATGATAGAAATTTGGATTAAATTCAGCGTTTTCAGTTTTAAATCACTTTGTAATAACTTGCTTATTTCTTTAATTTCTCTCGTAATCGAATTCGCATCAATTTTTTCATTAGTGTTGGTGGAACTTATACTACATGCATATCAATATATTATGCGTGTGTTGTTTTCAATTAGCAATAGCGAATAGTTATTATTCATTGGTATATTATTTCAATTTTTCTCTGTAGTGTTGTATTTTACCATTATTTGAAAACATGCTTAACTCATCTCTAATGTGTTTCCTCTCATCGAGCACTTTACTGTTGTTAGCAAGTTCCTTTCTACTGCTTGAACACACGTGAGATTTGTGACGGAAAAGGCGCAGTGGCATCGCATTCCACCGGTGCTCCATCTTCATCGCCTGCGGAGCCTAATTAACGGCCGTTCACTCAAAACAAACCAAAGCAAAAACTACTTGAACATGATTGAAGCCCAAGGTTCATTACCATTAAGTACAACTAGAAGAACACTATGAGGGGGAGAAGAAAACAAGTCTTTGGTAAAAATAAGACTCAACGGTGAGTTTAGGCTACAGCAGGAGTTCTGTATCAAGATAATGCGCTTTAATTGTTGCATCAAATATGATAGAGTGCTTTTCAGAATACGCATTGCATACATAGCTCACATAAAACAACTGAAGAAACAAAGATACTGGCTGATATCGTTCCTGTCTATTCCGAATGTATCTGTATTTATTTTGTAGCATAAGAATGCGCGTATATTAGCCAATTCTTGTGATATTATGTGGTTAAAAATGGACTTTACTTTGGGAGTAGGTAAGGCTAGACATCTCGAAGCACGTACAAGTTGTGATTAATCCTCACGTGTCTTGAGAGACGGATACAAATGGTACAGAAGCAGGGAGCAATGTCTCGGCTTCCCATTGCCAAATTCCTAAGAGGAACCCGGAAGGGGTACCGTCCCCACAATAAATCATCTCACCAGCTGCACTCTTGCTTTGCCTGCCTACCGTTGTTACTCCTTTATCATAGCTTCTTCGTGGTACAAACATTCTAATAATCTCATTCCTCACGATATCCTACACAAAGGCGAAGAGTCTGCTAAATATAGGTGCATTTATTTCATAACGAATCATCATTATTTCAGACACCAAGAAGAGAAGTAAAAATCATATTTTATATGCCCTTGAGCAATAGTGGCTTGTATTATTTTTTTATTTTTGTTTCAATAAATGAGCTAACTCATTAAGATGTCATTCTTATACAACATTGGGTTAACTTGCAATGAGCAATTTATTGTCTAACGATTATGAACCACAACGCCTATACACTGTGTTGACTACCTTTTGCTGCGGTCAATAGTTAACACAAGTTGTCTATTTCATGTAATTATACAAGTTGGGTTATAAAATCATTTCATTTTGAAATTACTTCCTTTAAACATAACATAAATTTTATATCACAAATGAAAATAAAATGAATCGGTTAATTAAATCTGAAATAAATTAAAACTATTGATAATATTAAGTGGAGAAACTGTCTGTAAGTAGGTAGTTAGATATACATGTTTACATGTATGTAATGTATTTATGTATGTAATGTAGTGTATATATGAGTGAAGGTCATCTTGGAATGCTACTCAACCGACTTCGATAATTGTTTTATCATTAAAAGGTGCTACTCTTTCTGACAGAAGTACACTGTAAAACACCTCATTTTAGTTCATAAATTACTGAAAGACATAAGGATTTACAGCGCATATGTACTAGAATAACGTACTCGCGAAGTAAACTTGTACATTTTTATTTGTTTATATTTAGCTTAACCCCTTTAACCTTTAGGTCATATCGCACGATGCGAGATGACGCTCAAATGATCTCGACGTTCCTCTTCTCAGATACAGAAAACCCCGAAAAAAGATCTTAGCTGCTATCCTAACTCGCCCTAAAAGAGATTCGAACTCTTGACCTCTTGAATGTGAGGCGGATACGCTACACCCACACTACGTTCACTTTTTTGTCTGTCCGATTCAAATGCCCCTTTAACATGTGGAGTGACTTTGATTTAGAAACAATTGGTCGTCGACTCGTTTACTGTTTGTATAACTTGACACGCACATGTTCGCAGAGTATAGGAAGGATAGGGAATCCCCCAGCCAGGATCGTACCTGGACCCCTCGCGTAGCAAGTGCTTACTCGCAGACGACCAAAGCGTTAACTCTGTTTCATTGCATACTTTAGGATTATGTGATAAATAAATGAAAAAGTACAACAGATCTAAAACTTCTCTTATTTTTAGTATCTAAAATTACTCGACCATTGTAACGATGAGATTTCCACTTGGAAGCCCCTCCGGAGGGGGTTAAGGAAGTGAGACATTCAGTTGTAGTTTGACACCCTTTTAGGTGAACAACAGGGATCTTTTGTCTATTATTAGGAATAGAGAAAGTACTCAATTAAACCATTTAAATCGTCCTTCGGGCAAGCCAGCTTAGTACGTATTATTATAAATAAGAGACATTGAAATGTTTGAGGCAGTTTTTAATGAAGGCGGTAAGTGTATCTTAGTGCCGCCCGTAGGTGCAATTTTCTAATTAACATTTACATCTTTAGGCGTCATCAAGAAATTACATCGCTAAATATGAACGGATATAGTACAAAAATATCAATAGATTGGTAGAAAAATCAGGTTTGGTGTGTGGAATTTGTCTCACATATTTTGCTTAATTTTATTGTTAGTCCCGTTTTGTGTAAAATACTGAAAATACATAGGAAGCACATTGCACAAGGCAAGTGGGGAGAAAGTTAAATTACGAATATTTGTAATTCTGATTTCATAAGAGCTTCAGCTATGTGTGTTTGCTGAAATTAATATTTTAAGAAAATGACTCCGGGAGTGATGTCATTCGTTTATTACAAATCATCAATAAGCTTATAACGTGTATGACAATTTCAATTTCTTCTTAGAATTTTTAGGGATTGGATACACTTAGCCAAAAAAGAGATTCTAGAAACGAATGCACATTTGTGGGGGAATGCGACTAAACGCGACGTTAGCTGAGTATTCAGTTCAGAGCACAGATATCTAAAAGGAGTTCTTATCGGTGAACAGAAGAAGACTGGAAAAACAGTGTTATATATGGTCCATGCGGGAGTAGCGGCTTCTGCATCCGCTGCTATGGGGTTGATGCTGCCCTCTACCCATGTTGAAGGTACTCCGTGGAGTACAAGCAACAGCTGTTTTGCCTTATGCGACCGCTGTTGTGCTATACCCTTCGCGTTGTGTCCACGCACATATGACTCGAGACAAAAATATAAACACAACTTTGTCTCAAACGCTCGTCAGAATGTGAGGTAGATGAGCTACAGGTAAGAGTATATTATTATGTCTTTAAACCAAGCTTGAAAACATGACTACATTACGGTGCTCCGAAGTCTCTTCCCTCTGGGAGTCACGGTAGAAAACAAAAAGCCAGGAGCGTATGGTTTCTGTTTAGTTTTATTTGCCCCGCTTCCCTGCACACTCAGCGAGTGATATTATTTCAAACCGAACCTGCACATGTCACAGCTAAAACCTATGTTTTGATTCTTACTGTCAATAATCACATTTTTTACGATCAAAACTACTTGTCCCAGCTACTTGACTAATTGTGCATATAACTCTGACCTAATGTGCATTTTCTTAACCAAAAAAGAGCACATGTCCATTAGAATGTCTTAATGAAGCAAAACTAAATATAGATTAAAATTAATAATAATTTTGTTTTAGAAATTTACAAAACCGACTGTAGTGGAAAATAATGAAGTGTTAAGATCCTTTCAGCCTGTTAAAAGTATTTTTTTTTTCTTTCCTTCTGTCTTCATTTTCCGCGTGTTTCGGTCGTTTGCTTGGTTTTTTTTCTCTTTGAGAAAAAACACAGTAACAGCCATGCTCGACGCGGAATTAAACCCGCATTCGCATGCAATATAGTTCGATTCCAAAAAAAAAAGGACACTAAAACACGTCGTGTTTTAAGTTACTTATTTTCCATCCAGCCTTCCTTTACTGGTAATGTAAATAAAAGCAACAGGTTGCTGAACGTTTTACTGCTTTTCTCCACCACAAAATAGTTCCTCTTAAATTGCCAAGTGAGCACTAGCAATGTAACTTTTCATAACAAATGCCCTGTTCTAATGCGGGCATACTTCTTTCTTTGGCAGTGTTAAGTGCATTACAGGCGATGACACGGTGACACATGGAATGAGGATGGAGCACCGGTGGAAACCAGAGAACTCGGAGAAATCCCGCCCCTGCGCCGCTTTGTCCACCACAAATCTCATGCAGTCGCTTGGGATCGAACCCTGGTGAGAGGCGAGTGGTTTAACCCTCGGCCAAGGCGCGGCCCAATACGGGCATGCATAGGTATTTTAACTTCTCTAACAAATGCCGTGTTCTAACACGGGCATAGTACACAACTGCATTTTTAAAAATACCAATGGATGGCATACAGGGCAGCGTTTATAGAGAATCCTAAGTCTCAAAAATTGGGAAGGAAAATGCAGACATGACCGCCGCGCGTAGTCGGGCATTTTAAAGCGGATAAAACTTTACCTTGCGCGCAATCGGGGCCCTCCGAAAATGTTGTTCAGCTATTTCTTAATGCTAATCGAGAAAAAATTAGCAGAAATTATCTTATTACTTGCTTCTTTGTAAGTGGAAGGAAAATAAGGGAGTACCATAGGCTAAAGCGATAGTCAAATCTTTTAAAACCTGCTTATTGAAGTTCCTTTGTTTGTATGGCCAGGAGTTGACATTCCCGTATGAGAAAGGTATAAGTATTTTAAAACTGAAATCAATAACAAGGAATACTTCAAAACGGTCAACTCTACGAAAAAAAAGAAGTATAGGGCCTAAATTGTGTGTTTTAACGAGCTCTACATTTGTTGTAAAGTAATATTTTGTCCATCTCTTACGGTTTACTAGTTATGCAAAATTCCGTAAAATTCGTGCAGAATAAAGATTTCAGAGACTATTCCCAGAAAATTCAAGATATACACTTTATTTGTTGTGTGTGTGTGTGCGTGGGCAGCATAGCTCATAAACGAAAAGTCGGTTAAATACCAAACTTGGTATTTCAGTTCAGTGTCTTCCAAGTATATGGCACGAAGATTTTCAAGAAAATTCCCGCACCCCAAAAAACCCTTTACATGGGACATTTTTCTCAAAAATGGCTTTCACAATTTTGTTTAAAATACCGCATAATAACACATTTCCAACACAACTAAAATGTATATATTGAATTTTCTGGGAACAGCCTCTGAAGAGCTCTTTATTCTGGTAGAATTTTGTCTAACGGTTAAACCGCAAGAGAGACAAAAGCCTAGATCTCCTTAAACACACACTTTATGTCATAGAGTTGACCGCGGGGAAGTTTTTTTGACAGCTGGTCGCTGAAATCTTATTTGGGACAGCTGTAATAAAGACAGTGGTGCAGCTCCGCTGTCATTAATGCGGCTACATGTACAAGAATTGGCAAAATGGTGCAATGTAATTAAAGAGAGGGCAAGACCAGAGCGTGAGACCGAGCCTAAACGTTAAACCCGGGGTCAATTGATAGCTTCATTGTATTACGCTGCCCTGAAAACATCCAACGCTTGCTCTCAATAAGGAAGTGGATTATAGGATGCCTGTCGTTCAGACAGCCACAAGTAAGTGTTCTCTGAAAATTGCTGGCAAGTTTCGGGAACTAACTCATGTTAACGATCTATCCCGGGAACGAAATCTACTTGCATTAGTGTGCTTGTTGGATAGGTAGAGTCAGGCTGAAAACTTCCAATCCCATAGCCGGGATTTGAGCCACGGATTTCCCAGACTCTAGCCGGTTGCTCTACCACTGAGCTACCATGGCAACTTGCGGGCTTAGCATCGAATTTGTCAACTGACTTGCACGATTCCCGGTAAACCACAAGGTGACCTCAAATTATTTTGAGATGATGTTGTAAGTTCTTTAAGTCCTAGGATTCATAGTAAAGCCAACTATTATGGACAGTTGTGATACTTTTAATTGTTTTCTCACAGAAACCGTGTGTAGAGATAGGTAGAGCCTGACCTATCCAACTCCTGTCATATTTCACCAATAGCATAAAAATAGACACTTCCTGCACATTAGAACTGCCTTACTGTTATTAAATACTACATACTTTGCAGAATAGGTGTTTTCGCTTAAATAGATTTTATTCATTGTTTACACAATAAGTATTGCGTGCAAAGGGAGCGCTGGACAAAGTGACTATTGCAAAGGTAGAATCAAACTGAAAAATCCAGTCTCATAACCGGGATTTAAACCATAGAGTCAGCACATTCCAATCGATTCGAATAATTAGCAAACGAAATCTTAATAGTTACTATATTATTTAGGAATTCCACGTGAGATATTTTGTGAAATAAAATATGCACCGCAACAAAAAAACTAGACTTTTTTTACTTTCTATACCATGTACATTATCGCACTTATGGTCTTTGTATATGTTTATACTACCCACATTGTTATTTATTGTTAATTGATGACGGTTTGGGAAGACATGTTCTATATGCCTTCTTGGACGTGTCAGTCGAGTGAGAAACCGACAGCCCACCAGAACCTGTATATTTATCACATACCTTTTATGAAGATGTTGATTCTTTCGCTGCCTCGGCGTAGTGTAGAGCTGTTGAGTTTTCTCAGACAGGAAACAATACGCGGATACTGGTTTAAGAATTAACAATAGCAGCAGCATCCTTGTTTTTCACTCGTATATTTATTTGTCAAACACTGTTGGTGAAAGACATCTCGACAAACAGCGATGTTCAACGTTTCTCTTAACACTTTTATACACTTGAGAAACACTTTTGTTTGTCGCTTACACTTGAGTACATTATTTTAACACTTGTGAATATATTACACTTTGTACTTTCAGCACGCAATTGTTATGCAGAGTGACGTGGAATGTTCGTCTGCATGGTACGACCATCCGTGCAAATTCTGAAATTGGATCTGTTTAAATGGCCAAATATCTGCCTTAAGCTTTCTTGATTCTGATTGGCTATTATCTGCCGCCAAAACGCATGACCATATCACGTGGTTTCATTGTATTTTGATCAGGTGACCCTTGGATACAAAAAGAAATACCCTGCTTGATAAATATTAGGGACTTTTAGCACTTGTAACCCTAATGCTCGCACAGGAAATAAAGGAAAATTAAAAATTCTCAAGGCTTTTGGATACAATGAAACGTAACTGCAGAGTTTCTAGCAGCTCTGCCTTGTAGCACGTTAGTATAGCTAAAGCTAAAACTAATAAAATATGTACGAGGAAATAAAGTAAATTACTTATACGAACATGTAGTTATAATAATAAACATATTTGGAATTGTTTATGGTCCTTTGATATTAACAAAACCATTATAGAGCAGTTACGTTAAGAATTGCCCTCTCAAACTGCTCCTGAAAAGATTATGAATTTTGAGAGTCGAGAAATTCGAGAACTTTTTATATTCCTTCAAGTTCCTCTGAATATTTAAATGGACAAACAAATTGTCCTCAACTATTGAAGTCGTTGAACAGACAGTGGAGTGCATGAATGTTTACCATCAGACCACCGTCTTTTTGTCAATGCGTTGCACACATGAACCAATATCAGTACCTGAGTTACTCAGTCCGTGAAGAACATTTTTTGACTTGGTTAAATGGTATTACACATTATATTGTACACTATTTACAAAATTAAGCTGTGTATATCCACGCACACTCCCATACACACACGGGGGTCGACTGATAAGTCCCAGATCGTGAAGTTTAACTGTAGACTAGCTAGTATCCATAGATAATGTCAATAGCTTGTTATTTTTCGAATGACAGCATTTTAAACACGAAAACTTTAGAATTTTCACGAAAATGGAGGATTTGGAAAAACGAGCAGTGATTAAATGCTTCCATTTGAAAGGCTTAATGCCTAAAGAAATCAAGGAGGAAATGGACAGTACATTGAAAGACTCTGCCCCTTCTTATTCAATGATTAAGATGTGAGTTACAGAGTTTAAAATGGGACGTACGAGCACTAGTGATGAGCCTCGCTCCCTGCAGAAGTGACAACTCCAGAGTGCATTAAAAAGTGCATTGGGATAGCAGAAGCTGTAAACATATTAAAAGAACGTGCAGGTAATATTTTAAGTAATATTTTGGGTTTCACAAGGTCTGTGCCGCGTTTGTTGACACCTGATCAGAAGTTGCAAAGAAAAACTTTCTGTTAAGAATGTGCAACTCTACCGTAAAAATCCCAGTGAATTTTTGAGACGGCTTATTACCATGGATGAAACTCCATGGATTTACTCCAGAGAGTAAATTACAGTCAAAACAGTGGATTGCGCCAGGTGAACCAACTCCAAAAAAGGCGAAGTCGATTTTGGCAGCTGACAAGATTATGGCGAGTGTTTTCTGAGAAGCACAATTTATTGATTGCTTGGAAAAGGGTAAAAGTATCATTGGTGACTACTGCGCAAGCTTACTACAACTTTTGAATGATGAGGTGAAAAGAAAAATACCTCATTTGGAAAGGAAAGGGGGGGGGAAGTCTTGTTTCATCACGACAATGCTCCATCACATCGTTTAGTCATTGCAATGGAAACATGTGCGAGTTCGAATTGCTTGAACATCCACTCTATTCGCCAGATCTAGCACCCAGTGACTACTCTCTTCTTTTATGTGCCCTAAATCTAGGACACGGGACCAACGGGTTTACCTCCGTTCCGAAGGAACCATGCCAAGGAGTTCGCCCGAAAAATCCATCGTCCTCCGCCGGGTTTGAACCTGCGACCTTGGGTATATGGTAACCATTACACCACATGGATTCTATTGCTTGTGACAACTGCAAGACATGAACACTTCTGAACATAGCATGTTCGCACATTATCTTCAAGACTGTGGCTTTTTAAACTGTATGTTTCTCCTTAACCATTTATCGTGTTCGTAAATGTTTAAATTCACTTTAAAATTCCTTCTAGTTGTTGATGTTTAACAATATCTTTGGCAAAACCCACTTTTGCCACCACTTCAAAGGATGTGAATAATGATAGTCTCCTTTGAAAATTAAGAATCTTGCAATCTGAAGTGCGATTTAGAAAACTAGTTGTCCTTATCGCACTTTTGTAAAAGTTGCAAAAATGGGTTATTTAATTTCGAAATTACTCTGCAGAAGAAGAATAGAATACGAATTACATAACAAAAACAGCAATAATTGTATAGAGAACTCAGATCTTTATTATTCTCATTACTTTTCTCAAAATTAAATAATAATTAAAAACTGGGGCGATACAGGCAACTTTCCCCTATTCCCTTACACCTACAAGGGAATACCTAATAAGAGTTCCTGTTAATGTTTATTTTCTGTGTAAGTTTTTGCCAATTTGTTAGGGTTTCCCAGTTATGCCAGACACCGTAGCCGCGATCTCTAAAGTGCCTTGCTTGGTGCTTCGTGGCGCAGGGGATCGTGGGTTCGAGTCTCACCTTGGGTATGGTTGTTTGTAAGTAAAATTAAAGCGGGAAACAAATAGGTCAACAAAGGATATGTAGGAAACTGGAAAAAAGAGGAAGAAGAAAGGGGAATACAACGCCGGAGTCCTTACAAGACACCAGAACTGCATTTAATTATTATTATTATTATTATTATTATTATTATTATTATTATTATTATTATCATCATCATCATCATCTCTTCCAGTCGTAGCAGGAGCTCTTACTATACTTTTAACCGAATGAAATCTTAAATCTTTTTTCGAATTATCTGGACCTCCTAAAATATAATATTCTTTTAAGGACAGTAAATCCTATTTTTAGTTATAGCAACAGCATTTATAGGATATGTATTACCTTGGAACAGTATTAGAAAAAAAAGTTTATCTCGATTAGTATGAAGCTTTTGTAAGAATAGTTTGTAGCAGAATTGGTGAAGAAAGTCATGTTAGTGTAACACATTAGATGCTTTCTGGTATCGTTTGAAATTATTCAATTACCTGAGAACTCCCTAAGCAATTCAGTTTGTGTGTGTGTGTGTGTGTGTGTGTACGTGTGTTTGCGTCTGTATGTGGGTGGCTAATAGAGTTTATTTAAGGTAGTTATTGGAACGGATTTTTATTTATTATTTATTTATTTATTTTTTGTCTCATTTAACACCTAAGGTCACTTGAAACAACTCGTTGTCTGTAGGTTCTTTTACGTTTGGTTTAAATCATTTTATTTTCATCAAACACACATTCACTCTCACATACATACTTCCAGTCTCTGTGGTGGAAAGGGAATAATTCTGGCTAAAGAAATACTCCCCGCCCCAGCCGGGAATCGAACCCGGGACCTCCGGGTGAGAAGTCAGCTCGGTGACCACGGAGACAGTCGATTTTTAATTATGACGTAGAAAAACTTGCTTATTTGCTCAATTACTGTTTTTTGATAGATATCTATATTGAAGTGCGAACCCGGAAACAGAAAAGCAACCTGTATAAGTCGTCCCGACCCCAAAGTGATTGTTACGCCTTGTGTAGAGCACTTCTCTTTCACAGGTGGAAGTGAGCTGTGACAAATAAGTAGGTTTGAGGAGTGAACAAAAGTTAGTAGCTGTACGATTGTGTTTCCTGTTTATATATGCATGGAGTGTACGTGACGCTGAAAGTGTGCGGGAGGAGTAGTGCGTAACGAGACGGATGTTCCCATTTAGACATGTTTTGATGCCCTACCCTCGCAGCAAACTTGAGGTGGCACTGCTATTAAATTATATACAGTTTTACTATTTGGCTATACACTTCTATAAATGAAAATGAATGTGGATCGGTTATTAATTTTTTTCTTTCCAATAATAAGTTGTTATTTTTCAGAATAGTTAAAATAATGGCGCAAGTCAAGCTGTTATCTTTGTTACTGGTGTGACCTGCCGAAACTTGACCAAATCAAGTTTTTGTAAGGGCAGTGCTGTTTATCATGTCAGAACTATGTGAATATAAGTGCGAGTAAATAAGGATAGGGCATGGGGAATGTGTTGTTTTCTTTTTTCTCCCTCTGTCCTTCCCCTCAGTCTCCTCGTAGGAGGGGCAAGACCAATTTCCGGTGCTAGTCGGCCCTCAGTCGTCTTGGAGTTCCTCACTTGACTTTTGTTTGAACACATTTCTCTAATCCTAATTCTCAAATGTTGAGCACACATTATTTTGTTAGATGCCCTCCCGAAATAAATATTAGATTCTTATTTTTTGTAGAGCTGTCTCTTTTTCAAGTAGACACTTGGGATGTGAAAACAGACTTGTGAAAATGTATTTTTACTTTCCCTACACGTACTATGTACATAGTGTATAGAGAAGGTATTGCACTCCACCCAAAACTTCAATACCGAGATTTCACCGGAAATATATGTTTTAGGGTCCCCTGATTCCACCCCAAAAAAAAAAATCAGAAAAACGTCCGCGCGCGCGTGTTTTTGTTTGCCTGTAAACACAATACTCTAAAACGAAAAGTTGGTAAAATACCAAACATGTCATTTAAGTTTAGTATCTTCCAGAGATACGACATAGAGATTTCGAGAAAATTACCCCACCCCAAACTACTCTTTATATGGAACTTTTTTCGAAAATTTTGATTTTCTCAAAATGGCTCTAACGATTTTCTGTGTGTGTGTGTGTGTGTGTGTGTGTGTGTGTTTGGACAGCATAGCTCAAAAACGAAAAGACCTTTAAATACCAAACTTGCTATTTAAGTTTGATACCTCCCAAGGATAGGAAGTTTTTCAAAAAAATCCCCCCTCCCTAACTACCCTTTACATAGAACTTTTTTCGAACATTTTTATTTTCTCAAAAATGGCTCTTAACGATTTTGATTAAAATATCGTATATTAACTATATTTACATGGCAAATGAAATGTATACCTTGAATTTTCTGGGAATAGCCTCTGAAGACTACTTTATTCTGAATGAATTTCACGGAATTTTGCGTAACTGCTAAACCGTAAGTGATGGATAAAAACTATATGTCATATACATTTTTTTCGTGGAGTTGATCGTTTTTGAGATATTGCTTGTTCTTAGTTTCAGCTTTAAAATACTTGTCTACTCCTGTGCATACAAACCAAGGGACTTTAGTCACATAGCAACCAGCTTTTGACTATCACTTTAACCTATGGTCCTCATATACACTGCATACTGCCACCTATTGCTTGTTGCCTATGAATTAGTTACATTATCATGGCATGAGACCCTGAATGAAATACTAATTTACTTAAGTATTTAATAACACTGGTTATCAATAATGAGTGTTGATTATAATTCAGTAAACCGCTTTAATAAGTATCGTGTACACACACACACACACACACACACACACACACACACACACACACACACACACACACACACACATTAACTGCTCTTATACGAAGTATTTTTATTTACAACCATTCATTCATATTCAATGAGAGGTGCGAAACAGATTTTTCTCTGCTACAAATGCAAACATTTGTGGTTAACATTTTATACTATCTATCTACGTGTTTATCAGTCATCAATTATTTCAAATATTTATTTTGATTTGATACATTAATTTTTGAAAATGTGCTCACAGATATTTGTTTATGTGAGCGCTAATATGAGTCCTCACTTGAAACTGTTAATATTTTCCTTGTATTTATCCTTCAGTACTCATTACGCTCTATATATATAAATTAAATAATAGTTGTATTAACTAGTCAAGCTACGTTAATAAATCATTTTGAGTCAGGCGCTACGGTTCTTTTAATTATAGTTTATAGGTGGGCCATACAAAAATTCTGTTTCGTAGTTTGGCAAACCGTGCACCAGAGTCCTACAACAAATGCTCTAATTCTCAATTGAGGAAAACAAGCAATTCCTACTTGGCAGGTATGAAAAATAAAAAAAAACGTTAGGCTACAAAATATCCAGAGACTACCTTCGTGTTCGAGTGGTCAGCGAGCTGACTTCACACCCGGGTTCGAGTCCTGGCTGGACCGGGAATTTTTTCTTGAACCAGAATTATTCCATATCCCCCACGAATCTGGAAGTATGAATGTGGGAGTGAATGCGCGTGCGTATAATGATATAACATGATTAATCTAAATATCACCTACAGTTAAAATACAGTTGTTTCGCAAGTTAAATGCTCCCGATGTGACAGTTAAAGTTGAATCATTAAAATAAATAAACAAATACAAAAAGTCAGAGAATAACAGAACGACAGACAAATGTCTCAATACTATCAAACTATTACACCCACTGCTATAAAGTAAACGTAAAATCAAAATCATTTTCACAAAATTTAAAATAGGATGGATTGGACTCTCAAGTGCGTGGCTGACCACAGCACGTGCCAGTGAATACAACTGTCCCGTTTCAAAAGAGTAGACGAAAATCCGAAACAAAGATTCCACAATTCTAAACGAAGTTAGCTTAATACTATACTTTTTCTAAAATAAGTATCTCTGTGTCCTGAGTTGTAATTTAAACATTGTATAGCATTCTATAATTGTTAATTGTAGCTTCAAATTGTAATATCTCTTCTAAATAGAAATACTCCAAATTAAAAGGTGTACTGGAATTCTTTGTAAATTAATATGCACATTATGCACTTCTGCATTGCTAGTTTGGTAGACTGTTACACAGCTTTGTATAAGGCTGCAATATTAAAATCTCTGATTGTGTATATACTCACTCGACTTATTTATTATCTATATATATAAAAGAAAGCCGTGTTAGTTACACTATTTATAACTCAAGAACGGCTGAACCGATTTGGCTGAAAATCGATGGGAGACGGACATAGAATACTTTTTATCCCGTTTCCGTGGGAAATGACACAAAACGTGGTATAACAAAACGCAACAGACAGAAAAACGAAACATTTATCAGTTAAAACATCAGTCTAGCCGTTCATTTGATAAAAATGCTAAAACAAATCGCAACTGACACGGAATAACAAAACGCAACTAACAGCTAAACGTAGTGCTGCATATGGCTAAGTATGGTTGAAAATTTGACAGTTAAAAATGTTGATGTGTTTGTTTCGAGTTTCTATTAGCTTATTGCGCCGATATTATCATTAACAATGCCGCGACCAAGACGATCGAATCTTTCCCGACAAATTCGTAATGCAACTAGGATTTGAAACATTGCGAATGAAAGGACTGAAGAAGAACAAGAAATTGCACGTGAAGAGCGTCGCGTTAGTATGACTCCACTTCGTGCTTCTCAATCACAAGAGCCAAGCGAGGCAGCCCGTGAAATGGCTCGGTCGAGCAAACTTCAGAGATCAACTACTAGGTCATTTTCAGCTGATAAGAAACATGAGAGTTGCTTTGCTGAAGATTTCTCTGAGCAATTGCTGACTATCGAGTACCTGTAGACGAATCGATTTCATTTCCTCAGAATTTCTGTAACTTTGTCTCATCGAAAGTGGAACTCATCAACAAAGTATTCCCAAGCATCATTACTAACCACAAAAATAATGAATGGTTGAGTGAGCGAGCAAGAATAAAGATGTAGATGACTTAAACTACATAATTCAGAATGAGATCATTGGTACACTGCATTCATTCAACCGGGTCAGCTAGGCTCTCATATAATGTAAAGGTGAATTCGCTAATGCACAGTATAGACCCGGCTTTAAATAAAGGAGTTTCCTGTTTAACTACAATTGTTAGGTTGACTGTTTAAAATCACAATTGATTGTCTCAGATTGTGTTCCATTTACATGACTTTCTCTATTTGTTCTGGAAACACATACAAGAGATATTCGTGCTAATCGAGATAAACCTTGCAAAACGGTCTTATTACTTGCTTCCGTGTAACTAGAACAATAATCATATTTTTTAAAAAATGAAGTAAATGTACCTACATTTGTTTATTAAGAACAGTTTTACAGTTTAGTCACCTTGGCTCAATGGTGGAAAAATACAGTACCGTTGCTTTATTATTATTATTATTATTATTATTATTATTATTAATAATATTACTGTTGCTGGAAATCACGCTACAAGCTTAGCTCTATTTTTAAACTTAAGTTTACATCGATTACAACATATTGGAAATCTATCTTACAATTATTGTTATAACTACTTCCAGTCCATCACCTAACAATCTCAGCCATAGGACTTTGCACAACAACTACATTTAATTTAAACATTTGCCCACTGTCTCGTATTTGACGTGTGCACAACTCAACGTTCAAGTTTAAACATGACTGGAGAACTAGCTGAGCGTTTTACCAGTCTTGCTCATCAGCGGAGACATGAGCAGGTCGTCACTGGCCGGCTTAACTTACAATAGCCTGCGTTGAGTTGTGCAACGCGCAAGGGATATCTCGTCAAATACGGGGCAGATGGGCACGTGATATATGATACATTCTTCAGACATAAATAATATAAATACTAAACTACATTACAGTATATAAAATATACCAAGTTGTATTATACACTGCTCATATTTATTATAAGGTTCATAGTTTTGGAGTGAAATACGATATGGTTTTATTTTGTATAAATGATCGCATTTGAAGGAAGCTTATTTCTCTTGCAGCCAGGGTAATTAAAAAAATTATTAGTAGCGCCGCCGGTATTTCGGTCGGAATTTCGTCCATCAGGAATTGTTTTGCATGCCAATAAATCTATTGAGATCGCACACTTAGGAATCAGACACCTAGACGGAAACATTTACCGTCCTAATTCACTTAACATTTATGGAAACCTCTTTACGATAAATGCAGTTGCTCCGTTTTTTTTTTCTTTCTTTTTTCAAATGCTCTTAATGTTCAGGTATAACTTGCACTATCTAAAGAAAGAACACCATTCCGACACTAGGAAACATCATCAACATGAAACATAACAAGTTCCTTCCAGTTGCTATAGATTTGATAATTATACATTCAGCAAACGTTACAAAAATAGAATAAAAACCAATACTGTTCTTATCGCGTCCTTACAATATTGGATGACTGTTACTCTCCCAGTGCAAATAACACTAACTGATCAGGTAGCACTAATCAAGCAAATAATGTGCAGTCACGTTATTCTACTTATTTTCAGTCATTTAAATTGCAGGTAAAATATGTAGTTTATAATTACATTTTAATATACATGATTTTATAAAACCACTTCATTTTATTTATGAAATGCCATATCATATGCTACTTTAGAATCTGAAATCGTTTAAATAAATTCTATTATGATTAGATTACTTGCGAATTTATTAATCACTCATTTTGTGTTACCTGTGCTAAATTACACGTGGTTTTCTAAAGCAATATTTCCCTTTCGGATTACGAAACGTGTGGTTAGACCACTCGCCTCTCACGTAGACCAGAGCGACCGCATGTTAGATTTGTGGTGGACAAAGCGGCGCTGGGGCGCTTTTTCTCCGGGTTCTCCGGTTTCCCCCGCCTTCACATTCCACTAGTGCTCCATCTTCATTCATGTATCATCAATGTCATCGCCTGCGGTGCCACAAGTTGTTAAAGTGGGCGTTAAACACTTAAAAAAAAAATGAAGTAAAAAGGAAAGGTGGTTGCCTAAGTGAGATGGCTTCAGAAGTAATTCCCGCATTAAATCAAGGTTTGACGGTTTATAATCAGACATTATTTGGTTGCTGCAATTGTCCGTCTCTTCTCTCGGCTTGCCACCCCCTCATGCTATCGTCCCATTATGAGCCGGAACTTTTTCTTTTTTTGTTATCCCTCCGTTGTGTTCAGTGGCGTGCTGGTCAGGTATTTGGGCAAACATAAGTAGCTGTCAACGTATTGGTGATTATTTTGGTCAATTTAAAAAAAAGAAATATAGGCCTAAGAAACTACATTACAGAAACAATTTGGGTGTTAACCATTACGTTAAACATAAGTTATATTTTAATCAGTTTTGAAATATTTGTCATTTCACCTTTTAGAAAAATGCTATACTATGACTAAGTGAATTAGTATAATAAATATCACTACCACACAAACAATAAGGAAAGTGCAAAGCAATCTTATATTAATAAAACGATTGAGGAAGATAAATGTGTTACACTCATATGACTTTCTCTACCTAATCTGCAACAAACTATTCTTACAAAAGCCTATTCTTGTCTCTATTTCATGCTAATAAGATAAACATTAGCAGAAATGGTCTCATTGCTTAGTTCCTTGTAAGTAGAAGGCAAATAGGGGAATGCTCTAGGCCAAAGTGACAGTCGGATCTTCTAAAACTTAGTTGATGTGTGATTAAAATGCGGTTTTATTTGTAAGTCCACGAGTAAAACAAAACAAAAATGAATGACCGTTTGAGAAAAGTTAAATTGTTTTAAAATTTAAATCAATAACAAGGAATACCTCAGAAATGGTTACTTTCAAAAAAAGTATATGACAAATTGTGTGTTTTAACGAGATATACATTTTTGTATAGTAACTTTTGGTCACTCAGAATGAAGAGGTCTTCAGCGGCTATTCCCAATAAATTCAAGATATACATTTCGTTGGTCACAAAACATCTTAAACAGGTGGTATTTTAATTAAAATTGTTAGGGCCGTTTTTGAGAAAGTAAACGAAATCGAAAAAAGTTCTATGTAAAATGTAATTTGGGATGGAAGATTTTCTATAAAATCTTCGTGTCGCATTTTTGGAAGATGCTGAACTTAACTATAAAATTTGGTGTTTAACTGACTTTACGTTTTGAGGTATATTGTTTACAACACTTACTCAGTCACTCCCCCCCCCCTCTCTCACTTGTGACTCGCGCGCGCACGGATCTTTTTCTAAAATGTATTTTTTAGAAACAAGGGACTTTAAAACGTGTATTTCCAATAAAATCCCGGTTTGTAACTTTTGAATGTAATGTATCTTGCCTACCTATGAACTAATTAGAGAAAGTAAAAAGTAATCGCTTCGGTCAAATTACTCTTTCCCAATTATCCGTAGGTTAGTTAATTTAAGCTTTTTCCTCTAGATTTGCTTGTTTAATTGCCACTTTTACATAATAATGTACAAATGATTCACTGACTCATTGGCATTGAAGAGTGTCGAACCCGTTAATATAGCCAACTGTAACGTTTGCAGGCTGTAAATTAACCTGTCATTTGTTTTTTTCAAACTCTTGCAATACTTGCCCCAGTACTTTTAAAGTGAATGCTACAGCTTCATTAATCTAAGGACTTCTCAGCTTAGTTCCACATTTATATTTTCCACTCAATGATTTGATGCCGTTTGTTAATTAGCTTTTAAAATATGAATATAAGGGACGGACAATGTTGTTGATCTTGTGCCTTTTGTGTACACTTTAATAGTTTAACATTATCAACCCTAAACTGATGAAATTCATGTTTTTCCGTTGATGATATATTTGTATAGAGGCTATTTTCCTTCCCCAGGGAAAGAGAGAAAAAAAAAATTATAATCCAGTTGCAGATGTACCTATGAGATACCCAAATTAGAAGCAGGTCATGTCGATCATAAATTACAGCTTATAAACTAGTGCAGTGATTCTTTCTTCTGAACAGTTTTGTCATCTGAAAAGAGCATTATCGATAATATGTAATAAAAAATATATGATAGTTTCTAAGTCGGAAAGTTTGTCTGAATGTCACCAAGGAAGGACCGAATGGCTCGGAAAGAATGGCAAATTGAGGGCACACTCTAATCCGGGTTGTTTCAACTCAACTCGTCAGAGTCTGGCCGTATTTAACTATAGAGACCGGCTGAAAGGAAGCAAGAATACGTCACACAATGTTTGTGCTTGCTGCCATTTCAATGAACGTTTGATTCAGTCGCGACTACAACTTACCCTTAAATAATTTCAAAGATCAAATTTTCAACAAAATATGAGGTGGGCTTAAACAGAAGGTGTATGCTGAATTGTGTACGACCAGGAGGTTAAACAAAACATTACTACTTTTTCTGAAGTGAAAGGCTATGTTATACCTATGTCTGGTAGAATAAACATCTTGGTTTTTCTTTCTTTCTCTTTATTGAAGGGTGGACTAATGCCACGCCAACTATCTTTACACTCGTCCATACTGCGCGCACGTCCATTTAAGATATCATGCAGCCAATCATAAAGTTTTTAGAATTGCGTTTGTTTTTTATGTGCAAGCATTTAAATATGGAAAAAAAAGTTATTTTCAAACATGTCACAAAGAATATCAAGAACATTTCCTGGGGCTTGGTATTTATGGTTATAAAATTATTTAAAATCTGTATAAATAAAATGTACAAACATTGCATACGTTTGCCAAGTAACATCTAGAAGAAAAAGCTGAACTGCAGCGAACTGAATAGAATACATTTAGATGTTACAACAAATGGCAACTCGCATTATTAACATTGTCCTGCGATGGGCTTGTTTACCTTCGCGAATCGTTCTGTTTCCTTTCTAGTAGAATTTGTCATCGATTCTCGGCCGCATGTGGGATTTGTGGTGGACAAAGCGGCGCAGGGACGGCTTTTCGCCGGGTTCTCCATTTTCTCTCCATCGCACTCCACCGGTGCTCCATTTTCATTGCAGTGTCCTCACCTGCGGTGCCATATGTCGTAAAAGCGGGCAGTTGAAGGAAACATATAAAGGCAGTGTTCTTAGGAATGTCCGCCACTGCTAAACAATATCTTTGTCGCCCGCCTGGCTAGTGTAGTGGTAGCGTGTCTGCTTCAAATTCGAAAGGTCGTGATTCCGAATCTCGTTTAGGGTGAGTTGCCCGAATAAGATGTTTTTTCGGGGGTTTCCCTTATCCTGAGAAGACGAATGTTGAGTAACTTTAAGCTCCATGGACCCCGAGATCATTTGAGCATCATTTAATCAATTTCATTGATCGTCCGATGTGACCAACCAGGTTAAAGGACGTTAAGCTAAAAAAAAAAAAAAAAAAATCATATCCGTCTTACCGTACGTACAAAGTGTAGCGCATACTTATGCATAAGATTTAATTTCAAATTTCGTTAAACCAATACAATAGGAGTGTTTTATGCGGGGAACCTTCTAAAGGAATAACGATTTTGAAATGTTGTAGAGACGAAATTTAGACATCATTCATCCTTAAAACCCAGACACCATTTTAAGTAAGTTACGCGTTCTCTATGTCCATTAGCAATGTTCCATTAATATATATTGGGGGCAAATAGTAAAATGGTTCGTGGAGAGCGAGTATTCCTTTGATTTAGGAAGTCTTCGTGTAAAACCGATTTAAAGGACGATCTTTATTCAGTTACAACCAACGTAATATAAAACATGGATTAATTGGGCGAGCTTTATTTCTATTACAAATGAGTTGGACGAACATTACTAAAGTATTTATGATAACCGTACACAATTAAAATCTCTAAAACATCTGTAGCATACAGAGTCTCTAAAACACCTATAACATACATGATGCAGAATCTATGACGATACAAACAAATGACTCGATGCATCTTAAATAGGAATGGAGTTTCCGAAATATGGGTTACCAAGCGCGCATTCCACAACTAAATAAACTTGATGAATGCAAGCTGTGTCATCTAATTGCTAGTATTCACCGAATGAGCACTTTTGGCCAACCTGACTCGTCTGTGCCTCATTTATTGAATGTTAGGTAGGACTTTTATCTTTGTTGACTTGCAAAGATGTTTGTTGTTCCCAAAACTGGAACTAAATGCTTTCTGCGCATACTATATTTCGTATTAAGTGTGTACTGCAAAGTAACAGTCATTGGGGTAACCGCAAAACCAAATAAATTGATATCTGATATCCGAGAGCACCAGTTTGTCCTTCAACGTGACTGTTAAGAGTTGTGCAAGTCATGTTTAGAAGAACTCATTTAGTATTTGGACGATTCAGCAGAATACTTCTGCACCTTTCCATCACTTAAGATTTAGATATGAAATCGTCAATTATTGTGCTTTATTATACAACTGCAACTGATCCATTTTTAAACTTCGCCTGTTTTAGTTAAATTTTTCGTTACACATTGGTGTAAATCATAATCTTAGGTCGGTTTAAATAACTGAAATAGTCAGTTGAAGAACTTGCCTCGCAAATGCCAACGGTTGCGAACTGCAAAAAGAGTTCCAACATACAAATCATGTTTATTTCTTTGGATCACATGTTTATTTAACTTTTTAATGTGTTATTTTCAAATGACCTTCTGTACCGCCTATTGCTTATTATTAGATTTACATATCGTTCCTTCCAAAGTATATTTCGTATTTCCTTATTTTATTCGAGATAGACCTTTCCGGAAATAGCTGCAATACACACTTCGTTTTAGAACTGGGCGTTACACAATTGCCTTAAAAGCCCATACTCTTTCCTTGACATCACTAGTAAGTTTAAAATCGACAGGAATTGAAGGGAATTAATAAATATTAAACAATCCCAACTATTAAGAATGGATATCTCGAAACTAGTGACACCACAAAGAAAATGTTAAAATTTAATTTATTTTATATAGATATTAATGTATATATTAAAATGTTAAATTTAATTTTAGAATTTTAGAATAGGTGATTCAATTGGTGAAATATTTAATTTATATTTTAATCTATTTCAAATACATTTTGTACTGTGAAGCTATCTAAGTTTTTTGTGCAGTTCGTTTTTGTGTTTCGCAGGTTTAGCAGCCATATAAGATTAAATACATTTTCTCCTGAATGAAGAAGACTTCAGGGATATTCCCACAAAATTCAAGATACATACGTTGTTATGTTCCTAATTATATTTAACTAATGGTATTTTAATCAAATTTGTTAAAGCCATTTTTCGAAAATTGTAAGTTTTGAAAAATATTTCATGTAAAGAGATTAGAGGGGATATTATTTAAAAACTTCATGTCATATCTTTGGAAGATACCCTACTGAACTTGAATACTATCATACATTAAACTGCTCAGACAGACACTCACACACACACACACACACTCACTCACACACACACCCTCACACACTCACACACACACTCACTCACTCACTCACTCACTCACACACTCACTCACACAACCACTCATTCACACACACTCACTCACTCACTCACTCACTCACACACACACACTCACACACTCACTCACACTCACACACACTCGCTCACTCACTCACTCACTCAATCACTCACTCACACAACCACTCATTCACACTCACTCACTTACTCACACAACCACTCATTCAGACACACTCACTCACACACACACTCACTCACACTCACACACACACTCACTCACATAACCACTCATTCACACACACTCACTCACTCACTCACACACACACTCACTCACACACACACTCACTCACACACAGACTCACACACACACTCACATACACACACTCACACATACAAACGTTTTTCTAAAAATGCTATAACAATTTGTCGGGTGCCTCAAACATATCTTTTCGGTGAAAACTTTTGTTTGATTGCTGTTCCTATATAGTTGAATAAAATTAAACATTTTATTGCCATTTATTGTTTGGGAAACATCTGGGTGTTTTTGTCCTGATGTTCATAAAGTATATGTGAATATTTAATTAATGGCCTTGCACTTAAGTTAATTTATAATTGAAAATATATTTTATTTCGTTCTTTTCTTCTAAAGCAAGTGGTTTGCTTTCATTAAGATTTGAAAATTAGTTGCAAATACACCAGAACTGTTTAGGAACTAATCACCTCTAGCAAACTTAAACGCTATCCTTGCAATAAAGTAACACATTCGCGTCAGGAATTGCACACGCTCTGGGGCAACGGTCATTAAATATGCCAAATCAACAAGATGTCAAGGTAAAGGTTGGGGGCGAGATGTGGGATTAAGATGCGAACTAAATAAGAGAGAGTGAAGAGATTGAGGAAGAGCAGATGTAAGATGGCAAAAATGTGAACTAAACCAAGGTGGTGAAGAGACACAGTAATGTAAGATTACAGGCACAGCGGAAAAAATCGTGCTGTCAAGGATTGGGGATAACGATGGCGTCGCAAATTGAACCTCATAATCAACGGCCTCAGTGGAGTACGAATCAGGAAACCATTTCGTGCTGCAGTACGTCGGTTCGAAATTTAAATCGGTAGGGCGATGGCTGTAACCGATCTTAGTTACGCTCTATGCAGCAGGTTTTGCGCTCTAAGTAGTAAAACTATGTGCGGAAATATTGTAAAACTATAAATTATAGATTCTGTCATAACAAACATGTGAATAATGAAAGGTTTCGGTGTTCTCACTTGTACACTTTGCGATCTTGCTTCGCAGTGGCATTATTCATCCAGCGCACTTAATTGGAGGTGTTGAAAATGTGAACTAAACAAGATGGGGAAGAAAAGGGGTGATAGTGGGGAAAATGAAAACTAAAACAAGATGGCATTGCCAAGGGGCGGTTGATGAAGAAGGTGGGATTTCAAATACGATGGCGTAATTGAGAACTGATACAAGATGAAGGAGAAAGAGCTTTGGGAAGAGATGCGAAATTGAGGTTGCGAAAGTGTGAAAAACTCCTTAGTTCCTTAGGCTTATCTTCTTCAGCCTTTGTTTCTTAGGATTCAGTCTACACCTCTTGTTGCTGTCTTTCTTATAATGTAAACTGACACCATTTCGATAGTGTGGTGTCGAGGTGTTTTGAGCAGAACCAATAAGTGACCTGTAGCGCCATGCACACGCGGACAGCTGGACGATAAACCAAGACCAGCTTAAGCTAACCGTGTACAGGTTTTGGGCAGTATCTTTCAAGATACAAAGTGCTCCTTTTCTTGTTTCTTATGAGCTCATTGATTGGCGTATTTAACAAATGATTATTATTTCGATTTGATTTCGATTATTATGTTGCTCTGATATTAAGATTTAAAGAACGTGACATTTCATATTAACTTAGTGTAATCCATGATTAAGAACAGGAACCCACAAAGCTAACGCGAGGTTTATGTTGGACACCCTCGGTGGAAGAGAAGCTCACTTACTTACCGACGGTAGTCTCATGTAGTGATGGACGTAATCGAATGAAAAATGTCGATGCATTCGATTCTTGGATGTTCTCGAATTCTAAATGTTGTATTCGAATCCTTCATTCGGATGAGTTCTTGTTTGAAAATGCGCTGAATGCTGCACTCTGGTCTCGGATAGGTGCAGCAGGTGCACTGAATCGAGATCTCATCTCGAGAATAGTTTTACCTAAATCTGATGGGTGTTCTTACTTGGTACTTGGCTGGGAAGAGCGGGAGAGGGGTGATAAACATTCTACCAATCACCTGGCCAGGATGGAATAGTTATCAAGTAAATCCACCATCCCAAAGCTAACGAATGATTCCCATACAATTGAATTAGGATCTGAAGCTTTCCTGGCGACGAACATATTCTAGACGGCGATCGAATCATTCATCATCCTGATGTTGGGAGAGATGCACGCTCCCGAAACGTCGATGACTCTTTTATCACTACACCCGAGAACGTCTAGAATATCCCATACAATTGTTACATTTACGTGATCATATTTTTATTGTATTTCGTGTTATAATGGGACGTGCAATGTGCGATCGGTTAGTGCAACGAATAAGCAACGGTATTAGAAATTCAAACTAAATTCTTATATATCTATGCATTTTATGGATTTTCAAGAATAGTATGTCGTATAACATGGAGCTCACCTAATTATATATAATCTCTGTTAATATGAGTGTAACAGTGAAAATAATGCATTATTATATTAAATCTTACACCATAATAATTACCATGGATTATTATGCAAGTGGTCAATAATAACAAGTTGTTATACTATCATTAGCACACTTTAATATGTTGCAGTCATCTGTCCAATACAACAATAATAACAATAGAATAACAAAATGAATCAGTAGTTTTGAATGTATAGCAATAAAGGTCCCCAACAAGATGCCTCCAGATATATTTCAAGAGTAAGATATTTTAACCATCGCTATCTTGCTGAACCATGAATAATCCATTTTATTTTACAAAGGAGTTGTCGGATTTTAAAGGATCTATGGAATTACAAAGTTTAAACTTTCCATTAACGCTTACTAAGGATCATGTAAACACGCGATGACTGTATCAAATTAAAATTAAATACGTTCGTGCTTAAATACTGCCTTAAATATGTTAATCTGTCTTTATTCAAATGACCTGTTTTCCTGTCATCATCAGCTTTAGAATCCCTGCAGCATAGCGTCCATACATACATAGCAAATCGATTGGTTCTGCAGTGAAGTGGCCAGCGTTCTGTCCCAACCCAGAGGTCCGGGTTTGATTCCCAGCTGGGCAAGGGCATTTTTCTTTAACCAGAACCATTCCCTATGCCACACAGAGTCTGAAGTATGAATGTGGGAGTGAATGTGTGTGTATTTTTCATAATGGTTTAAAACTGAAGAAAGGGAAACTAAAAAGAAAATAAAAAAAGATCCTACGACCAGCAGTTGTTTTTCAAGTCAAAGCCATGATATAGTCATGCAAGTTAAAGGGGGCTATATCATGAAAAAAGTCACATGACTTTCTCTACCTGTTCTGCAAAGAATCTTTTCTTTCAAAGCATTATTCTTTAATTATTTCAGGCTAATCGGCACAAATATTAGCAGAACAGTGTTATTACTTAGTTCCTTGTAGGGAAGAGAAATGCGGGAGTACTCTAGGCTAAGGCGATAGTAAAATGTTTTGAAAGTTTACTCAATAAACTTAAGAAAATGTAGGACGCATTTCAGTTTTTAATTTAATTTCCAATAAAATCTTCCGTTTTCCAAAACAGCTGCTCATGAAATATGTTGCGGTCTTAAAATATTAACTAAAAGTGTATATTTTCTGTGCAGTTATAATAAACGAGCATGTTTAAACATGTCGTTTTATTTATGCTGTTTAATGCCCGCGTTTACTACATATGGCACCGCAGGCGATGACACTAATGTTGCATGTAATAAAGATGGAGTATGGATGGAATGCGATGGCGGGGGAAACCGGAGAAAGCTCGTCCCTAAGCCGCTTTGTCCATCACAAATCTTACACGTGGTTGCCTGGGATCGAACCCGGGTCGGGTGGCCTAACCCTCGCCACCGTGTGGCCCTAACTAATACGTCGCTATCCAGATTATTGTACTTTATAAATCAAAAGTGACACACCAGGAGCAACCTAATAGTGACATAGTCATTTGAAACGTGCTAATTATTATTACAAAAAGTTTCATTCAAGAACGCTCTTTAACTGCCGTGGTTCTCAGCGTCCCATTTTATATGGGTGTGAAATGTGCTTAATTTAGCTCACAGGCCTCTTGAGGTTCTTTTATGTGCCGTACATCTGCGACAGTAGTTTTAATTCCTTCCCCCCCCCAAAAAAAAAAGTCGTGCTAAGGAGTTTTAAGCCTAAAAAATCCACCGTCTTCTGCCGGGTTAGATCTCGCGACCTTGGGAACCAGAGACTAGCATGCTAATTACGCAATACTAACATAACTCCATGGCACGACTGCTCACGGGGAACCTTGGCCTACCGCCCGGCCGCTGCGTCCCCCATCTCGGTCCACTACAGACGTCATGGATGGGGTGCAGTATTGGAGGGTGAGACGTGGTCAGCGCCTCGAGCCCCTCCCGACCGGTTAATGCGGTCCTCACGACCTGGAGCCGCTACTTCTCCATCAAGGTAGCTCCTCAATTGGCCCCCCAGGGACCTCACGAGGCTGAGTGCACCCCGGTCCAAGTCTCCCAGCGGGGGAAAAATCCCCACGCCGGTACTGTGGATCGAACCCAGGTCTCCCGCTTGGTAGGCAGCTGCGCTACCACCGCGCTAAGGAGACGACCTTACGCAATACTAGTACAAAAAAAAAGTACGTTATTCACACACACACACACACACACACACACACGAAATGCTTTGGCAAATATATTCCGTAATAATATTATATTAATATTGCAACGTGACTCTTGAAGCTACTTTTTATCGACAATTAATAATCAAATGACTATACTATATTTCTAAACATTTTGTATTCAATTTAATTGAAGAAGCAATTATGAATGAAAGTGACGATAATCTTGATTAGAAGCTTCAACATTTTGAGAATGACGTCATATTTTTTTTGTTCATTTTAATTGAATTCATTGTTGGAGAAGAACTGCGAGCGTCCAAGAAGTTGCTGATGAACAAGCTGATTGGAGGAGTGACGGTTCCGATTGTGGCCATCTCTGAGGTTGGTACGCCTCTGCTTGTCTCTCTCCTCCTTCTGCACATATGTGTCAGGCAGGAACAAGTGTGGAAGAAGCGAGCAGCTAGTGAGTGTGTCTTTGCTCTCAATTGAACAAACTAACAGTTCTCATGCGCTGCAGTCTTTCACCAACTCAATAACATTTGTTCTGTGTGTGTTTGTGTTACAGTGTTTGTGTTTAGTGAATACTACATCATGATAGCGAGTTATTTTTGCTAGTATGGTAACGACAGTTCCGCGCTATTTGACGACAGATCCTTCATCTTCCATCAATATAGTTTTAGTGCATCAGGTAAATATGGGCATTGCTACTTCTGTATTGTGTGTAATGCAAACGCGCTTCCCTCAGCTCGTGGGGGGGGGGGCAGACAAAAAATAAATATACTGCAAATAAAACTAATGTTAATAGTCACATGACTTTCTACCTACATTCACAGGTATCCCGTATGTATTACACAGATCATGTAAAAGGGGGTTATCTTGATAGATAACAAATTGTGTCAAATCATGTTATGCGCAACTGATAAGTTGTAAACATATATCTGTGGATATTTTAGTAGCAGCTAATGTCAGAATAACATTTTCACGTGTTACATAAGCATTCTGTACGCTCTATAGCTTATTAGTGAGTATACAAACTATTCTTACGAAAGTTTATTTTTTATTTACGTACGTCATTTTAATTGAGATAAATATTTGCACAAATACACATTTCGTTACACAGAAAAAAGAATAGCGATACACACATTTTTTAAAAGACTGGTCCTCTTAACATTACGCAGTGTTTCCTTGGAACAATGAGAAACAGATGACTATCGAAACTGCTACACGTACTATGTACATAGTGTATAGAGAAGGTATTGTATTCCACCTAAAATTGGATACCAATATTTCACCGGAAATAGACGTTTTAGGGTGCCCAGGATACAAAAAAGGCATTTTTAGAAAAAGGTGTGTGTCTGTGAACACGATAACTCAAAAACAAAAAGTCGGTAAAATACCAAACTTGGCATATAAGTTTAGTATCTTTCAAGAATGCGACACGAATATTTTGAGAAATATCTCTACACCCTAAACTGCCCTTTACATGGAAAAATGTTCGAAAATTTTGATTTTCTCAAAAATGGCTCAAACGATTTTGATTAAAATGCTTTATATCAAGAATATTTATACGAATAAATAAAATTTATGTCTTGAATTGTCATGGATTTCTTGGAATGGCTACTGAAAACCTCTTTATTCTGGATGAATTTTTCTGGATTTTGCACAACCAGTAAACCATAAGAGATAGACAAAAACCTATTGCACAAAATGTGTAGATCTCGTTGAAACATACATTTAATGTCATATAGTTTTTTCGTAGATTTGGCCATTTTTGAGATATTCCTTGTAATTGCTTTCTGTTTTAAAACTACTTGAACTTTTCCCATAGTCCTGGCAATACAAAGAAACGGATTTCTTCCACATGGCAATCAGATTTTAAAAGATTTGACTATCGTTTTAGACTAGTATACCCCATTATTTCCCTTTACCTACAAGAAAGCATTTCTGCTAAGTTTATCTCGATTAGCATGAAGTAGAAGAATACGTTTTTTAACAATAATGTGTTACAGAGATGAGAAAGGCATGTGATTGGAACACATCAGTTTTTGTTTTTTCCAGAACATTTTCGTCTATCGCTTATACAAAATTCCTTTCGAATGAAGATTCGTCCCAGAAATTATTTTTTTTTTAAATCAGAAGTCTTGAAACATATATTTCCGCTGGAAACGGTATAGACTTTTTTTCGGGTGGAATATAATATTTGCTTTACTTAACTACATCTAGATAATGAAAACATATTTGGCATAACCTGTATATTTTAATGAGCTCTGAATTTTCCTGCTAAAAGTTTTGTGTTCTTTTGTTTTTCTAGCTCATTGCAAATAGAGTTGCTTCACAGGCTATTCGTAGAAGAATTTCAGATTTACATTTAATCATCATGCCAAAAACAATATCATTGATATGGTTTGAACCATTTTTGAGGATATGAGATAATTTTCCCTTGTGAGTGAATGTGCGCTCTCTCTCTGTATCCGCATCCCCCCCCCCCCGGCGCTCTGTAACATTCATTCACAAAAGCCGGGCGTTGCTCAACAAATTTACACTGTGGCATTAATGTTAATCAATATAAAGATGACGTAATCAACACAATTTGTTTATTCATTGCTCACTCCGTTAATATTAACCTGATTAATGTCAGAGTAGATATTGTTAAAACAGAAATTACTAATAATCATCTAGGAAAAGTGTCCACGGAAATCTGAAATGAGTCATGAGCAGTGCGACAGGAGTTATCTGGTTGTCAGCTGTATTCCCTCAGAAGCAACAGGTAATTGTAAACGCCACATTTGAAGGGTGTTCACAACGTTCCTATACCACATGGATCAAAATGCACATGGAGTTTTATATATGGATGTTCTTTTAACTGCTATGGTTCTCAGCGTCCCATTCTATATTGGGCGTAAAAGAAAGCATTATTTTGCTCAGAGGCCTCTTTATCAGGATTGAGGTTCTTTTAATCTGCGACATGGAACCAAGGGCTTTACTTCCCCTCCGAAGGAAGCCATGCTAAGGTTTTTTTACGCCGGGTTCACATGCATTATCAGTTCATTGCGGTTGTCCAGTAGTAAACTCATTAATTGAACGATTGTAATTTAACACCACTTTATAAACTTTTTTTTTTTTTTTTTTTTTTGCCATAAATTTCAATTTAATTGAGATAAACTTTTGTAGAAATATTTTCAGTAGATGCGAAGGGAATACTGACAATCAGATGCGTAAGAACTTACTGACCTTAACATTCCATGCTGTTTGCATGCAATCGGGAGAAACAATTGGAAATCGAAAGTACTTTAAAATAATGACAAGTATTGAACAATTCGAACCATCGATAACGGGAGGTTCTCGGAAATGGATTATGCCACAATAAAGCAATTTGATATGAATTGTGTGTTTTAAACACTTCTGCACTTTTTAGTATGTCTTCATCTATCACTTAATAATGTGTGACACAAAAGTCAGTTGGCACATGGGCTTCCTTTCTAAACTGCATTTTGAATTTTGTTTTATATTTATTGAATTTAATTTAGATTTTAAGTAAAAATAGTTAAATGTTATTCAATATTTAGAAATTATTTGAACAATTTTACCCGCAGTAATCTTAATTTGTTTGCCGTGTACTGCATCATTAATGGATAATGTTGACATTATTTAGTTGTCATTATTTTCGTTTTATACGGTTGGTTTACATAAAAATAGGCAAATACATTATTATTTCTTAATGTTAAATTAAATTTCTGTTACAATATACATGTCGGAGATGTCCAAAATGCTGTTCATTTACTTAAAGCACTTTCTCCTGACATACTTCTGTCATTCTTAACCCCTCGGTACTTATTAGGGTTGTACTCTAGGATTACTTTCATGTTATACTAGCCTTCAACCATAAACGACAAGAAATCAAGACTGTTTTTGCCCTAAAATTGCAGTGATTTTTTAAACAAATAAAAGAGAAAACCCGACATAATTACATTCAAATGTAACCTCATTAACTTCCAAGCATCACACCGATTATTTTACTTGGGCTCTCCCTGTTATTTACCACAATCACTGGGACCGAAACTTGCAACATTGGACTTGGAATGGATGGCCAGTCCATTACTTATCACCTAACACTCATGGCCATTTGGACTACTGTTTTAGTAGTGCCTTTGGCAGCTTTATGAAAACTGGTTTAGGAGAATTTAAATTTTTAATTGGGAAGAAATATATTAATAAAAGATGTACATTTACTTTCATTTCTATTTTCTCTATTATTTTATATAATACTTTTATAGGTTTATTCCCAAATATTTTTACTAGAACTCTATCTAGTTTTAAAGGACATATGTAGTATACTAGTGCAGACAACTGAGGGTTAAAGATGTTGCAGGTGGAATATTCTGAATAGCATAGGGATCCTTTGTTTTAACTCACTAAAGTTGTGGGCTTTGTCTGAAAAACCCTCTGCTTTACATACGTCCATAGAAACAAACAAAAAAAAATCAAGCGGTGACAGGTCTGGCGACCATGGAGGCCATGCCTGAGTCCCACCTCGACCTAACCGTTGACACCCAACTTCTCATTTACTTTCCGGCGAAGTCAGAGCATAATATGCCGTGGGCCCCAACTTGTTAAAGCCACATTCGTAACAGTTAATTGTGTGGGGGTGTAAGAGCGCTCAGCTACCAAAAGTTGATCTAGTGGCATACCATCGAGGAACTCGTGTAGAGTGGTGTCCAGCAATTAGTACTGGTTACAGTGGTCCAACAACCATATCATCAATTATTCCATAAGTTTAAAAGCACCAGGGTTATTTGATTCTCATCCATGAAGAATAGGCATTCGTCACTAAACAGGACATGAAGGATTTATCATCACTCAAATGTTGTGTGATTCAGTGATGTTTGCCTCTTTGTGCATTGTGGTGTTATTGTTGGGGTGAAAACATGCTGAGTTGAGTATTCTGCTTGCAAATTCTCTATTAATACCAGCCACATAGCGCAGGGCTGGTTGTCATTTATTGTATTCTGTTCGTCGATAGGTCTGGGACGACCACGTCACTTCCTGTCGAGTAAACTACAAGTAGTATTGAATTTCTGCAATAATTTAACAAAATTCTGGTAGGATGGTTTTGGAATTGACGACGATGAAACTCCTCTGCAGCTTCTATTATGCGGTTGTGCCCCACACAGAAGCACTAAGCTCCACCCAGCATTATCTTTCTTAAATTCTGAGTAAATGTCAATTTCTCTATGGGAAACAGTCTGTTTTAATTCATTCCCAAATTAATAGTTTCAAACAAGCTAAACAAACAAACAAAAATAATTGTTGTTTATTGTTTTTACCATGGCCTACTCCAACTACTAATCCTTTTAATCCTAGAAACTAATTTAGAAAAAGTACAAGAGTTGGAGAATTCTTAGTGTATTAAAAGGAAATGCGTAAATAAATGAAAGCTAAATAATGAGAAATAACTAAATAATGTCAAAATTGTATAACAATACATTATCCACAAAAGTGTGCATATTCCAATATATTTAGATACGGAGTTTTTTCCCACATGTCAACAGACTTTAGTTTCACATAAGAAGTTGTTTCTGCATAAACAGAAATTCACGGGCTATTGCCAGAAAATTTAAAATATATATTTTATTTGTCATATCAATGTTTTTAACTGATTGTGTTTTAATCAAAATCGTTAGAACCATTTTTGAGAAAATAAAAATTTTGGAAAATCTTCGTGTAAAGAGTAGTTGGAGTGGGAAGCTTTTTTGGAATAACTTCGTGTCACATCTTTGGAAGACAGTGCTTAAATACAAAATTTGTTACTAATAAAATGTTCATTTTAGAGTATACTGTTCATAGACACACACACGCATACCCGCGCGAAGTACTTTTTCTAAATTTTTATTTTATGTATCAAAACGTATACTTCCGGTGGAATCTCGGTTTTGGAATTTTGGGTGGAATACAACATATTCCGTACTTCCTGTACGTGGTTGAATTGCTATTCATAGATCCTCAAACTATGTATTTCCGATGAAATCTTGGTTTCGAACTTTTGGATGGAATGCAATATCTTTTCAACCTTGTATGTAGCTATGGTAGAGAAAAAAAAAGTTTCAAGATATTTACGAACATTTGCTGTGGTACAATCGCATGTTTCCTAAGCACGCCGGTCCCCATGGCCACGCTCTCGTGGGCAGGGGATCGTGGGTTCCAGTCCCACCTTGGGCATGGAAGTTATATGTTTGTGTAAAGGAACAGTAAATTTAGGGGGGGAAATGTAAACGGAGATACAGCGCCGGAGTCCTGTTTAAAAAAAAAAAAATAAAAACCACACACACAATTATAAAATCGTAATTTGTATTGAAGAAACTTTCTCAAGAGATTTTATTTTCGTACCAAACATTCATCCAGTTTCCTTACTGACGCTTTATTTCGGAAACCTTTACAATTAGAAACGCAGATGATGATCATGATATACCGCACCATAGCACTTATTTCAGGAACATTCATAATTTGAAGTGAAGCGCTGCGTAACTGTTTCTGAATAACGAATGATAGCATTTGTAATACTCAAAATGGTGGTACTATCTTACTCTTATGTGTAAAACACAAATACGCACTAGGTACACACATTTACAAAGACAAGAATATTAAGTTAAGATTTTTCAAAAATTCAACAGCAAATACCAGTATTTTTAAAATGAAAATTCTGAAATTCGTATAAGAAGACTCAGAAAATCCCGTACCCAATACTATGCACGTGGAAATATTATCATAATTTTTTATTTTATCGAAAACGTTTCTAATGGCACTATTTTAAATAAGAGATAAAAATAAATATTGAATTTTCTATTAATTTTTTTAAATTAATTTTGTATCATTGTATAAGGAACAGGAACTCGTTAAAGGATAGAAAAACTTATTACAGGAAACATGTAGAACTCATACTCAAATTGGGAATTTTGCCCCTAAATGTTAGGCATATTTTATATGTTTCGTAAGCCTCGTGTAACGGAATTGCTTGAGAGTTTGGGGTTCCAATTTTTTTTCTGTTCATTGCAAGAATTTGACACAAAAATGCCATTTTCGCATGCTGAAAACCTTCCTGCTTATTTTGAATCAATTCCTAGGTAACATAAATCGGTGACAGCTAATAATATAGCAAGAATAACAATGTTTATAAATTAATTTATCAGTAATAGAGAAAGTGGTCTTATCAGATTTTATATTTGTCTGTGTATGTACAGGCATAAAACTAAAATAAGTGGAACCTTATGAATAATGAGTAGAAAAGTCTGTCTGTCTTACACAGAAACGATATCTTAGATTTGGCATTTTATAACATTAAAAATTTTCGTAAAATGTACGCCAGAAAGTTGAAGCTCGCTGATTAATTTCTTTGCGTGTAACATAGCTAGAAAAATAGGAATTGGCGCCAAGTGGCATGCGAAGATAACTTCATGTCTTATTAATGTCTGTTGAGCGTGGAACATGAAAATGATTTTGATGACCACGTTAGATAGCGACGTACAACAGGTGCTTTAAGTGGCTTGGTTTTGTTAACATTTGTCTTAATTGAATATAATGCATCATTGAGCTGTGCCAGGTACAAATGCCGGACACATGAAAGCTCTTAACGTGAGAACAGAGCATTCGACTCTTGTTTGGGGGCCACAAGCAAAGTTTCAGCTACTGCTTTCCAGAAAATTCGAATGATGTTTTTAAACTTACGAAATTTTAATGTCGGCTGTAATGCAGTTTTCCGCTTAAGCACCCTACCGCATTATTGAAGAGCAGAAAATATATTAAATATGTGCGTAATATTATTTTTATACCTTTGCTTCTGCAGCCTATGAATAAAATAACTATTTTAAGCTTTATTTGGAAGTTATTTTACTTCAGTTTATTTCTCATAAGTGCATTTTCGTTTAAATCCAAACAAAAAATATATATCATTGCACGACTAAGATTATCTTAAAGCCGATACTCAAACCACATTACAAAGTTATGGAAATTTCTTTTAAATGTTAACAGAAGACGTTCAAAGAAAGCTCCGATAAAAGTATAGGTCTGAAAATCGATTATTTGATGGTGCCATATCCTCTTCATTCCTAATGGTACAAGTGATATAATGAATTTTGACAAAAAATTGCTCGAAGTGCAAGTGATTTCCTACTGCAGGTATAAAGCCTGCATACCTAGCTCAGGCACGCTCTTGAACCCTTCTGTAGTGTTGGTCAGCGTTACATAAACCTAAGATTGTAAATACCCCAGAGGAGGAAATGCATTAGATTCAAATCAGGCATTGAATTTCCCCATTTCCCGTGATATTTCCCTATTGACTAGCCCATTTTGCGGAAATTTGTCATTGAAAAGATTACAATATAAATGATAAACATGAAATTCCCTGAACTGATCAGAAATGATAACTTATTAGTAAGAAGTTATATGTCGTTAATCTAGTCGGACATGGAGGAAAGTATAGACACCAAGAAGATGAAATTCCCTGAACTGATCAGAAATGATAACTCATTTGTAAGAAGTTATATGTCGTTAATCTAGTCGGACATGGAGGAAAGTATAGACACCAAGAAGATGGACATAAGCAACTTCACTCCAGATATCTAAACTTAAAGTCTGTAGTTGTTGTTTATCGTATATTATGATTAACGATGCAATTACCTCCGATTTCTTAGTTGCAGAACAAATAAAAAATCAATCAAATCAACACAATGTGTAGCATGATTTATGCAGAAAGTAGTTTTATCGTATCACATGTTTGAAGATAGGTATATGCATAAAAGGTTTGATACCTAGGAACTGGGGTATTACATGCAACTTTCAGAAACAACATACGACAATTTTGATCATAAATCAAAGTAACGAGCTCTTCGGAAGGGAACGAAATAAACAGGAGCTTAAGCAAATCGCCTGAGATCATTAAAAAGGAACTTGGCCTAAAGATTAAAAATTGAGAGGATCAAATGCTATTCCCCAAGAAATTAAAATATATAATAAATATAGTTTTTTAAGGTAAATAGATAGAGGGCGAAGAATATTTGAGACAAATATTGGTGATACAGCTGAAACAGCTGCACCTAAATATGAACTTAAACATTTTTACCTTAGCTGTCCACACTATCATACGATCGCAAGCATAGAAACAGGTTTTTAAGGATGCTTTTCTTTTCTTTTTGGGGGACGCGGCGAAGAGGACTATAAAATGTGCATTTCTTGGAAACTTATTTCCTTCACCCTCCGCTACACCATTCCTACTTTCCACTCATTCGACAGCAAAACATTCCTTTATCAGAGTCAGATATCCCAATAGAAGCAATCGTAATACTCATATCGCATTTAAATCTTCTTCAGCTCGTCGTCGATGTCTTCTTACTTGAGGCTCCTTTTGGGAATATTTTGTGTACCATTCTTAGAAATCTGCAGTTCACTGTTGCACAGGTATTATTTTATTATTTACTAATCTGCGTTCAGCTCTTACCTTATATCGTCATTCCAGTTATTAATCATATTCTCTTCACATTCATTAGAGGAAAATCTTCAAATGTTCAGGCTACTTGAATGAATTAACAGTACAAAGTTCACTTCTTTATGCAGTGGTTCCCTATTGTTATACTAGTACATACCTTAACTCACCCAAAAATGTCGTTCCATTTAAAATGTTTGGAATAAAATATCACACTTCCTCTTAATAATTTGGCATTAATAATGGTTATGATGAAATAGTAAAACTAATATACTCCATTTCATAAACGGAATTCGAGAAGTTATTTTCATCGTCACGCTCCAAATACACACAGAGTATGAAAAACGTAATATTTTATTGGTTTAGTTTGTAAAATTGTTAACGTACTTTTTTTTATCCTTAACTAGCTGACCCGGCGAACTTTGTTCCCTTAGAGGCAATAAATGAACAGATTTTGGATTTTATTAAGCTACATTTTTTATTAGGATAATAAATATAAAAAATCTGATGTGTTCCATTCACATGACTTTCTCTATCTCTCTGTAATACATTATTGTTAATAAGCTTATCTTTTATTTATTTCATGTTAATCGAGGAAAATTAGCAGAAATAGTCTTATTCCTTGCTTACTTGCAAGTAGAAGCGAAATAAGGGAGTACCATAGGTTAAAGTGAAAGCCAAAAGCTGGTTGCTATGTGACTGATGTTCCTTTGTTTGTATTGACAGGAGTTGACAAATTCCTGTATGAGAAAAGTATATTTTTCAAAGCTGAATCCAATATCAAGGAATACCTAAAAAACGATCAACTCCACGAAAAAAAATGTATATAACATAAATTGTGTGGTTTAACGTTCTCTACATTTTTTGTGTGTTAAGTTTTTGTCCATCTCTTACGGTTTAGTAGATATGCAAAATTCGTCCAGAATAAAGTAGTCTTCAGAGGCTATTCCCAGGAAATTCAAAATATACATTTTATTTGTCAGGTAAATATCTTTAATATATGATATTTTAATCAAAATCGTTTGAGCCATTTTTTTAGAAAATCAACATTTTCGAAAAAAGTTCCATGTAAAGGGTAGTTTAGGGTGGGGGGATTTTTCTCAAAATCTTCGTGTCGCATCCCTGGAAGATACTAAACTTAAATACCAAGTTTGGTATTTTACCGACTTTTTCGTTTTTGAGTTATCGTGTTCACAGACACACGGACACACACACACACACACACACACACACACACACACGGACCTTTTTGGGAAAATGTTTTTTTTTTAGATAAAGGTGGACCCTAAAACATATATTTCCGGTGAAATCTCGGTATCGAATTTTTTGGTGGAGTGCAATACTTTCTCTATTCACTATGTACATAGTGCGTATAGAGAAAGTAATAAAAAAAGCAAGTATTTTAATGATTATTTATTGGCCGTGTATTTTGATGCATGGGTTGAACCCTTCAGTGAAGCACCTTGTGATAGACGACATTTCTTGTTTTATTATCAGGCGCAAGAACAAATAACGCAGATGGTCTTCCGACCCGTGAACATGCCACATATAATTTGACCATGGGAAAAACATGGATTTTCTGGATTCAGACCACAAACTTTCAAGGATTGGCCTTGTGATTTGTTAATGGCCATGGCGAATGCAAGACGGATCGGAAATTGAAGTCGTTTAAACTCAAACGGCAAGTCGGTTGGTATCATCGGGATCCTCGGTATGAGAACTTCCCCACCTTCGAATTTTCCTTTGAGTATCGTGTAAATCACATTGTTCATCAATTTACTTATCACTAAACGCGTTCCGTTGCACAGTTTTGGTTGGTTTATGTTTCGAAGCATGATTAATACGGAGCCAACCTTTAGTTGTAAATTGTGCGGTGGTAAGCCAGGCACATCCAAGGAGTTTAAAAATTCAATTGGATAGTTGGTGGCCTCATCTTCATTTGTTACACAGTCAATAGAATTGAGCTAGTATGTAAGCAGTAATCAGTACTGCAATCGTATCGAAACGCTGCTCGATTCAAATTAGTACTTGATAAATTTCTTCTTGTGCGTCGAAAATGATCTAGTTGTTGATCTCTTGAGGTTTGCTCGCATTGCCAACCGATCCGTTTGACGGGCTGCCTCGCTTGGCTCTTGTGATTGAGAAGCACGAAGTGGAGTCATACTAACGCGGCGCTCTTCACGTGCAATTTCTTGTTCTTCTTCAGTCCTTTCATTCGCAATGTTTCAAATCCTAGTTGCTTTACGGCTTTGTCGGGAAGATTCGGTCGTCTTGGTCGCGGCATTGATAATGATAATATCGGCACAATAAGCTAATAGAAACTCGAAACAAACACATCAACCGGTCAACTTCAAAATTTCTAATTGTCAAATTTTCAACCATACTTAGCCATAGACAGCATTACGTTTAGCTATCAGTTGCGTTTTGTTATGCCATTTTTAACAAATGAACGGCTAGACAGATGTTTTGACTGATACATTTTCGTTTTTCTGTCTGTTGCGTTTTCTTATACCACGTTTTATGTCATTTCCCACGGAAACGGGATAAAAAGTATCCTATGTTCATCCAAATCGTGAACCGATTCTTGAGTTCCTGAGTTATAAATAGTGTAACTAACACGACTTTCTTTTACATACCATAGATATAGATTAAAACGATTATACTCAAAGACATATACAATATTTAACATCAGCTTGTGTTCTTATGATTTTGATTGGAGCTCACCCTAAGTAAGGCGCATGAAATGACACCCAGGACGATGGTTTAAGGATTGGTGAATTTGTAGCAAGGTCCTTGTAGTTTTGGTCAATATCTATCATTTAAATAATGTGCCCTGCTGTTTTCATCATCAGGCTGCTTACCTCTATAATGTCTTTCGGCATTTTATGCAGTACTTGCCAATTAGGTCATTAATGCAGCAACACGAACACATGTTTAAATAAAAGATTGTTGAATTCACATAGCGAAAAATGTACCTAAACAAGAACCTGTGGCGGCAGGTGGGAAAGCAGCACGAGGTTCCATTTTTACTTTCTCTATACGTACTATGTACACTCCACCCAAAAATTCGATACCGAGATTTTACCGGAAATATATGTTTTAGGGTCCCCTTTATCCAAAAAAAGCATTTTCAGAAAAAGGTCCGTGTGTCTCTGAACACGATAACTCAAAAACGAAAAGTCAGTAAAATACTAAACTTGGTACTTAAGTTTAGTATCTTCCAGGGATGCGACAGGAAGATTTTGAGAAAAATCCCCCCACGCCAACTACCCTTTACATCGACATTTTTTCGAAAATTTTGATTTTCCAAAATATTGTTCTAACGATTTTGATTAAAATATAATATATTAAACATATTTACCTGACAAATAAAATGTATATTTTGAATTTTCTGGGAATAGCCTCTGAAGAGTATTCTGGATGAATTTTACTAAATTTTGTATATCTGCTGAACCGTAAGAGATGGACAAAAACTTACTACACAAAAAATGTAGAGCACGTTAAAACACACAATTTATGTTATATACATTTTTTCGTGGAGTTCGTTGTTTTTGTGACATTCCTTATTTTTGGTTTCTGCTATGAAAAACTTATACATTTCTCATACAGGAATTTGTCAACTGCTGTCCATACAAACAAAGGAACTTCAGTGACATAGCAACCAGCTTTTGAATATCACTTTAACCTATTTCACCTCTACTTACAAGGAAGCAAGTAATATGGCTATTTCTGCTAATGTTTTAATGATTAGCATGAAGTTAATAGAATATAAGCTTTTTAAGAATAATTTGTTGTAGGGATATAGAGAAAGTCATGTGAATGGTACACATCAGATTTTTGTTATAGTGTTTAAAGTCTGATTTTACTACTTGTGGCGCTGCAGGCAACGGCACTGGTGATACATGAATGAAAATGGAGCACCAATGGAATGCGATGGCGGGTGAAACCGAAGGACCTGGAGAAAACCCGCCTCTGCGTAGCTTTGTCACCACAAATCTCATATGCGGTCGTTTGGGATCGATCCCGGGCCGTCTAGTTTCTGCTCTAATCTTAACTTTCTGATACAACTTTAAATTTAAATGTGGTACAGCAAATCTTTTTAATATTTTTAGGAGCAAATTTGAGGAAATCCGATTTCATATATCTTGATAATCTTCCTGGTCAAAATGTATGGAACGAATGCGGGGATTATCTGGAGAGAAACGATCCTCCCTTCTACATAACTGAATCCCTCACGTACAAGAAGCTTGAACAATCAAAATCCTCATTGTAGTGAGAGCACCCCGCTACACCAGCTGACGTCATCAGCACGGTGATAACTACCGTGTTACGCAACATTCCCTGTTTCTAAGCATCTCCGATATCGTTCTAATGCTGCAGCTGTTAACAACCCGCTACACCAGCTGACGTCATCAGCACGGTGATAACTACCGTGTTACACAACATTCCATGTTTCTAAGCATCTCCGCTATCGTTCTAATGCTGCAGCTGTTAACAACCCGCTACACCAGCTGACGTCATCAGCACGGTGATAACCTACATTGTTGCGCAACATTCCCTGTTTCTAAGCATCTCCGCTATCGTTCTAATGCTGCAGCTGTTAACAACCCGCTACACCAGCTGACGTCATCAGCACGGTGATAACCTACATTGTTGCGCAACATTCCCTGTTTCTAAGCATCTCCGCTATCGTTCTAATGCTGCAGCTGTTAACAACCCGCTACACCAGCTGACGTCATCAGCACGGCCGCTATCGTTCTAATGCTGCAGCTGTTAACAACCCGCTACACCAGCTGACGTCATCAGCACGGTGATAACCTACATTGTTGCGCAACATTCCCTGTTTCTAAGCATCTCCGCTATCGTTCTAATGCTGCAGCTGTTAACAACCCGCTACACCAGCTGACGTCATCAGCACGGTGATAACCTACCGTGTTACGCAACATTCCGTGTTTCTAAGCATCTCCGCTATCGTTCTAATGCTGCAGCTGTTAACAACCTAACCTGATTTTGTAAATCAAATTCTCATTTAATCGGGTTAAATTCTCATATTGGGCTAATTTCTCAATTTTAATTATAACAGCAGAATAGTGCGTTAAAAGTGAGTGCCTGCAAGGTCTCGAGCAGCACCCCCTCCCCCCAATCTGAAGTATTATGTATTCACAAGATTTTATACAATCTGTTCTTACGAGAGCTTGTTCTTTTAGCTGCTTCTTGCTAATCGAGATAAACATTAACAAAACGGTTCTATGACGTGTTTAAGGGAAATGATGTGATACACTAGGCTAACGCGATAGTCAAATACTGCCCATGTGAAGTTTTGAAACCTCATTACCAGCAGGAAAATAAACTTAGAAGTTTAAATTAAAAACTTCAAACCATAACAAGGGATATTTCAGAATATACTGACATTGTTAACTTAAAAAAAAAATGTATTTGACATAATTGTGTGCTTTAAGAAAACCTTCATTTTTGTGTTCGATGTTTATCTCTCGCGGTGTATCGGTTACACACAATATATCCAAAATGAAAGGACTTCAGAGGCTTTTTAATCAGAATCGTTATAGGGACAGCCCACCGAAAATCCAAGATTTTGGATTAAATTTGTGATTGTTATCATTACCAAACAAGATTTTCTCTGTCTATTTAAAAGTAAATTACTTTTTACTGTTCCCAGTTTGATATATCTGACATGGGATTACACGGCATTTCTAATATTGACTGCATCCTTATTTTCTCTGATTGTGAAAACTAAAATTTTCTTGCTATAAAATGTCCCGTTTGAAGCAATGTTGACCAGACTGTTGTGACAATAGGCTCTCAGAATTAGTTTGTGGTAGTAAAGATGTTCCATTCTCATGACCTTCACCAACTGGCCTGAAAACTACTTACACAAGATTTATATAATGCTAATCCTTATAACCTTATCACAAATGAAACAAGTAGAAGGAAACTAACAGAATACTCTAGACTAAAGCAATAGTCAAATTCTTTAAAAGCTGGTAGCTATATGAAACCACTCGGTTCTCCTTGCTTGGCTAGGAGCAAGAGATATGAAACAAATGAGACCCGTTCGAGAATTGTATAAATATTCTAAAATTGAAGCCAATAACAAAGATTATATTGCAAATGGTTAACTGTTAAACAAATTAGAAAATTGTATGTGACATAAATTGTGCTTTTTAACGAGATCTACAAGTTTTATGTACTTATTTTTTTTCTATCTCTTACGGTTACCACTTATACAAAAGTCATCCAGAAAATTCAAGATATACGTTTCATTTTATAATGAAAATACCTTAAACTTATGGGGTCTTAATCAAAATCGTTAGAACCATTTTTTAGAAAAAAAATCTTTCATGTAAAGTTAGAACCAGACTGACAAGTGACTCACAAAATATTCTTTTGATGCAGAGTTTAAATTTTGAGAATACTGCCCAATACCAAATGTAATATTTAGAGTTCTGTTACTCAGTTCTACTGTTAAGTTACTGATTCCCATTGTAATGAGAGTACAATTCTTATTGAGAAGTAATGTGGGTAATTGTAAATTCAAAGAATTTTTGATTGGGCGCATCTGTTTCCTTTCTTTTTTATTCAGTGGAACATATTTTGAGATATAAGTAATTATTATGATACATTCACTCACTGAAGTTTACAAATGTCTTATTTGATTTAAGTAAATTTAATATAAACTGAAACGTTCATTTTGAGTTTACCAAAGAAAAACAATTTTATGCCTTTTTTGTAAATAAGAGGACTGTAAAGTCTCCTTTGCGATCGACTCAAGCGTGAAAATGTGCAGAGCTTAGAGGTGGCATGCAATACCTACCCTGCGGTACGACATGCTAGGTACACATTTGAAAATACACTTTAATGGGGACTGGATTCTCATAGGTTAGCTTGCAAATATAAATATAATATACATGGGTTGTAACTAAGCAAAAGTCGGATGGAATATTCAAAAATAAACAAAATGTTTTAAAATTAATTATAATAATGTCGTGTCACTACACCTCTTACAAGCGGAGGACGATGGAAAACTCCTTCGGAAGGGAAGTAAAGCCGTTGGTCCCGTGTCGTAGATTTACGGCACATAAAACAACCTTAAGCCTGATAGAGAGGTCTCTGAGCAATTAAGCGGTCTTTCACGCCCAATTTAGAATGGGACGCTGAGAACCACAGTAGTTAAAGAGCGTCCATAAATAACATGCCATTTCCATTTTTTCTTACAGGCCTGGGGCTAGCAACCCGACTTTATTGCGGCCATTTATGCCTACAGAGATATCCGATTATTCAACCGATAGTGAAAAAATGCCTCCCCAGCCTGAAATTTAGCTTTCAGGCACGGGATCGCTACCTATCGCAGTACCTCACTATGCTAAGGACTTAAATTTGCACCTCTATGGGTGGAATCAAACTGGTGCGCAGTATCAAGACCGCACTCCTTTCTTAAATTCGAGCGGGTAATTCATTAGATTGTCCAAAACCCCAGGTAAGAAGGCTGCTTGCGCCCAAATGTGCACGTATTAAATGATAAACAAATGTCATCAAATAGAGGGAAGTAAAGAAGGTAAGATTTAAATGCTGAACTTATACTGCTTATTTGCAACAATAAATATACGTATTAATTATTTTAAGTTTATTTACATTTTATTAACATGCCATAACAATGGAAAACGCAGTGTATAAATTTTAACTTCATACTCATATCATCGTCGAAAACAGTGTTGCTATCTTCCGTACAAATTGTGAGCATTACCTTTTCTCTTGATGCTTTTTACGCCGTTTGACAAGCAACCGTTGTGACAACTAAGGCAGGAGCATACCTAAAAACTGTAAATGATATGCAATTTGCAGTCAAGGCCAAGCAAGGGCAGTGAAAGTAATAAAATACCATTTTCTAAGTGCGCCTCCCACATTTCCATGTAGGGGAACAGATATCAGATTTCAACACTTTGGAAATTACTGTGTAGTAACAGTTCTAACACGCGAAAGAGAAATTTGCATTGTAAATATCAGAAAATGTAACTCTGTTGAAAAAAGGGGACGATGTTGCTAAGAAACGCAAGAGCGGTGTTGTCAGATATCGTTATACCATACAGATAACGCAATGGGTAGTGAGAATCAACTTGCATTTCTACTCAATCTCGAAACCAGTGAATATGTTTTCTCAGGAAATGATTCCACCTGTAGATATGCATGAAAAATAAGGTTAGCTTTTTAGTGTTTGAGCTTATTTCAGAAGAGAGAAACAAAAACAAATCTGATGTGTTATGTTTACAAGACTTTCTGCATATTCTGCAACAGACTTCTTGCAAACGTTTGTTTACTGCTCTATGTACTTCTGCCAATTTGTACAAAAATAAGTGTAAAAGCCTTATTGGTGTGTGGTCACGATAGGAATAGGGGAATAAACTGGGCTAAAGAGACAGTCAGTTCTTTTAAGACCTGGTCGCTATGTATGGGTGGTAAAATTCCGTATCGTTACAATGTCTGGGTGGAAATTAGTAAATGAGAAAACAAATATTGGAAAAATAAGAAGGAATATCTCGTAAATGGATAACAAGAACTACAAAAAATTTGGTGAAGGCTTAAGTTGTTCGTTCCTTAGCGCAGCGCCTAGTAACGCGCCTGCCTCTGGCAGAGGGACCCAGGTTTGATTCCCGGCGTGGGGCATTAAAATTCTCCTGTCATCACAATCTCACGTAAGGAAAATAGCAATACCACCGCGGTATCATTCATGCCTGAACACCGCTACGGGTTCTGGTCTCTCCCACAATTCCGTCCTGGCCATTCACTAGTACTTGTCAGAACATAAATTACGTGTATTAACGATACCTATATTTAGTAAGACTTTGTCTGTGCCTTCTGCTAAAGTCTTCCAGAATAAACAGGTTTTCAGAGGCTGTTTCAGAAAATTCAGATATACATTTAATTTATAATGGCAATATCTTAAAAACACATGAGGGGCGTTCAATAAATCCTTATTAAGAAATCTGATGTGTTCCATTCACATGACTTTCTCTATATCTCTGTACATTATTATTGTTAATAAGCTTATCTTTTATTTATTTCATGCTAATCGAGAAAATTAGCAGAAATAGTCTTATTTCTTGCTTTATTGTAAGTAGAAACGAAATAAGGGAGTACCATAGGTTAAAATGAAAGCCAAAAGCTGGTTGCTATGTGACTGATATTCCTTTGTTTATATGGACAGGAGTTGACAAATTCCTGTATGAGGAAAGTATGTTTTTCAAAGCTGAAACCAAGAAAAAGGTATATCTCAAAAACGACCAACTCCACGAAAAAAATATATATAACATAAATTGTGTGTTATAACGTACTCTACATTTTATGTGGTTTAAGTTTTTGTCCATCTCTTACGGTTTAGTAGTTATGAAAAATTCATCCAGAATAAAGTAGTCTTCAGAGGCTATTTCCAGAATATTCAAAGTATACATTTTATTTGTCAGGTAAATAACTTTAATATACGATATTTTAATCAAAATCGTTAGCCATTTTTTAGAAAATCGAAATTTTCGACAAAAGTTCCATGTAAAGGATAGTTTGGGGTGGGGGGATTTTTCTCAAAATCTTCGTGTCGTATCCCTGGAAGATACTAAACTTAAATACCAAGTTTGGTATTTTACCGACTTTTCGTTTTTGAGTTATCGTGTTCACAGACACACGTACACACAGACACACGGACACACACACACGGACCTTTTTCTGAAAATACTTTTTTTGGATACAGGGGACCCTAAAACATATATTTCCGGTGAAATCTCGGTATCGAATTTTTTGGTGGAGTACAATACATTCTCTATACACTATGTACACAGTGAGTATAGAGAAAGTAAAAATAGAAAACTTATTAATTTTTGTAGATTATTTTTAAAAATAATGTGCTTTTAGCTCGATACATTTCCCCCAGCGTTTCTCCCTTTTTACGCCTTCAAAAAAGTAGAATTTTAGAAGGTTGTTAAAATAGACATATGTTTGGAAGATGACATCTTCGTTAGACGTGAATCGTTTTCTGCCGAGCCACTTTTTTAAGTTTGGAAATAAAACCAAGTCTCTGGGACTGAATATGGTGGATGTTATAGTAATTGGAAACTTAATTCTACAAGTTTGGCCATCGAAACTGCGCAGGTGTGTACCCATGCATTGCCTTGGTGGGAGAGAGTCTGTTTCTTTGCCAGGGCGTTTTTTTCTTGATTTCTCCGTTCAACCGGTGCAATAACGACGCATAATACTCTCATTTATCGTTCTTCCTTTCTGCAAGAAATCAATGTAGATAGTTCCGCGTGCTTCCCTAAAAACCGAAGCAATCACCTTGTCTGCAGATTTCACCATCTTCGGAACCGGTTCGCCTTTAAAAACCCGCTGTTTCGACTGTACTTTTGTCTCTGGATTGTAATATTGTATCTATGTTTCATCCATCGTTATTTATTAACGCAGAAACTCGTAAGGATTGAGGCGGAAAAGTGCCAAACCAGCTTCCGAATATATCACATGATTGCGTTTATTCTCAATTGATAGCAAACGCCGAAACCTTTGTCGGGCCAAGATTTTGGTGCAAAATTGAGCACACTGTAACTTGTGATATGCCTGTGGCTTCTACTATTTCACAAACTTTGATTTGTGGACCACTCAAAACCATATCCTGGAGTTTGTCAATCATTTCGGAGGAAGTCACTTCAGGAGTGATGCTGAACATTTGTGAATGTACGGCCTCGTTTACATTCATTCATTCAATTGTATATTGTTGTAAACGCAGGAGCAGATGTGCCATGGACTTCAACTCGACTTTTATCTCTTTCGGTGTTAAGCCTTTTAAACAGAAAATCATCGCACGAAACTTTTCTTTTTTATACACACGAAGGGATCTCAAACCATATGTTTCAGGTGAAATCTCAACATCGAATTTTTGGATAAAGTACACTTCCGCTACTTATTGCACATAATAGAGGAAGTAAAAAAGTATTTTTTCATAATATACTTAATTCAAATATGAAGCTATTAAAGTAACTGTTACAGAAGTATATACATATTTTTAAGCACTTTTAGGGGGGGGTTGTGTTATAGTCACATCTATCTATTCTTCAACCTATATTTAAAATATTATTTTTATAATTCACGCATAATAAGATAAACATTTGCAAAACTTTTTATATACATTTATTACATACTTTCTTATACATGCAGGAATGAGAGAAAGCGTAGACTAAAACGATATTAAAACCTTTTAGGTGCTGATCGCTATGTGATATTCTATTTCTTGGCCAAGAAAAAGAGAAGCGAATATCGACATCCTATTTGAGAATACATTTTGAAATTGAAACCAAATAACAAGGAGTAATTTAGGAAGGGTTAACGCCACAAAAAGTTGTATAAATTGTGGTTTTAATGAGATCTGCATTTTTTATGTAATAAGGTTTCTGTCTTTACCAGTTATGTTTCATGTGGTATGAACATAAAACATAACACGACATTTAAATTAAAATCGTTAGAGCCGTTTTTGAGAAAATTAAAAGAGAGCTTCCAGAAAACGTTTCATGTTAAGGATTGCTTTGGTTGGGGACATTTTCTTGAACATCTTTATGTCTTAGAAAATGCTGAACATGAATTACAAGTTTGGTTTCATTTTGGATTTCTGCTGTTCATAAACACACACACACATAGGAACTTTTTTTTTTTTTTTATTTTTATTTATTTATTTAGGAACTTCGAAACATATTTCCGTTAAACTCTCGTTATCGTATTTTTGGACGGAAAAATAAATTGTCTACTATGGGGAGTAAATAAAAAATTGCAATAATTGATACAAAACTTTGTGGAACTGGCCATTTAGAGCATCTCCCTGCTGTGCGAGGAGTCCCGGGTTCGATTTGCGGCTGGGGTTTCCGGTCTGGAGGTAAGAATGTGAGAATGAAAATTGGGTATAAAGTTAAGTAAAGGAGTGAACAGCATTGCCATGAGCAATGTCACCGAGATGTTGACGATGGGGGGGGGGACATGAAGTGAATCATAGATAGATACCTGAGCATTTCTATTTTGTTTGTTTTAAACTATCAGTTCTCTAACTATTCAGCAACAAACATTTCTAGAGATAAATATTAGCATAAATGCATATTTGTTTTTATGTACAAAGGAAATAAGCTATAGTCAAGTCCAGCTGATCGGTATGCAATTACTTTCAAATTTTGTTCAGTTTCTTTGACCGGAATGGGGGGGGGGGGAAATACTGTGTTTTTTAATGAGATCTACATTTTTGTGTAGCAACATTTTGTGTATGTGTTACAGTTATTCAAAAATCATCCGTAAAGAAGAGAACTTCAAAATACAAAACCCATTTGATATGGAACTGTAATAAAAACTTGTTTTAGGTATTGTTGAGAAAATGAAATATTTGGAAAGCGTATTCCAAAGGGTAACTTAGGGTGGAGAATTTTCATGTTGCATCTTTTGAAGGTGCTGAACTTCATCTTGTTTGCTTTTACCCTACTTTTTATTTTGGTGATGCTGTTCACACATACACACATCTTTCCCTGAAAGTATTCTATCCCTATAACGTGCATTTTCAAACGAGCTATTTCAAATTAAAACCGACCAGTGGGAAACTGGCGAGAGCGACCTCTTGTTGAGCGAGATCTCAGCTGTTAAGCAAGAGGGGCAAAACGATGCCCACTCCCACACTTGCTGCTTTTAACTTGAAATAGCCCATTTGGTTCCGCAACTCTTTTAACGCACGGAGGAATATTTGCACACTTCAAATCACCACGTGGTAAGTAGATACGTGGTAGAGAAAGTAAAACGGAGTGCCGATATATACTTCAGTATTTTCTTGGTACCGAACCTTATTGGAAAACAATTTCCATAATGCTAAAGGTTTCGGTAAGGAATTCAATTTCTATGCACATAGTTAACTTAACACTTCTCTTGCGCTTCAGAGCTGAGTTTTGATAAAATCAGAAGGAGAATTTAAATCCACTGAATAATACAATAAATATGAAGCCATATTGAAATGATTTACTTTTAGAATGTGAATAGGAGCTAAAAAATCTGATGTGTTCCATTCGTATGACTTTCTCTACATCCCTGAAACAAATTATGGTTAAAAAGCTCATGCTTCTATTAACTTAATGCTAATCGAGAAAAATTAAGCAGAAATAGTCTTATTACTTGCTTCCTTGTAAGCAGCAGCGAATTAAGGGAGTACCATACGTTAAAGTGACAGTCAAAAGCTGGTTGCTATATGACTGAAGTTTCTTTGTTTGTATGGACAGGAGTTGACAAATTGCTGTATAAGAAAAGTAAGTTTTTCAAAGCTGAAACTAATAACAAGAAATATCTTAAAAAAGATCAACTAAAAAAGAGAGAGAAAAAAAAAGTAGATAATATAAATTGTGTGTTTTAATAAGCTCTACATTTTCCGTGAGGTAAGTTTTTGTCCATCTCTTACGGTTTAACAGTTATGCAAAATTCGGCAAAATTATCCAGAATGAAGTAAGCTTTAGAGTCTATTCCCAGAAAATTCAAGATATACATTTTATTTGTTAGGTACATAACTTTAATATTTGACATTTTAATCAAAATCGTTAGAGCCATTTTTAAAAAAATAAAAAATTTCGGATAAAGTTCCATGTAAAGGGTAGCTGGGGGTGGGGAGATTTTCTTGAAAATCTTCGTGTCGCATCCTTGGAAGATACCAAACTTAAATACCAAGTTTTGTATTTGACGGTCTTTTCGTTTTTGAGCTATGCTGTCCACAGACACATAGACACAGATCTTTTTGTAAAAATGTTTTTTTTATTCAGGGGGACTCAAAACATGTATTTCTGGTGAAATCTCGGTATCGAATTTTTGGGTGCATTACAATACCTTCGCTATACACTATGTACATAGTACGTGTGGAGAAAGTAAAAATACCTATGTATAAATTAATTATATATATATATCTTATAAAAACTAAGCATTGTGATTAAAAACTGCAAGTTTTAATTTAGCAGGTATCCGGTACTGTTGCTGAGGAAAGTGCTGCATTCCTCGGCCCTCTCGGTTTGTAGAGATGCATAGCCATGAAAGGCAAGTGATGGGCACAGGATAATTAGCCTCCACTTCATTTATCAAACTACCTAAAGCTGCTAACTATGGGAAATGTTAAATGCCAATCATGACTTGACGGTTTTCCTTGTTGTTTTCGAAGCCATTACAGACTGCCGTTCAGTCATTAACCTTCCACAGCATGTTACCAAAGCTCATAAGACGTCCATAAAGAATAATAATAATAATAATAATAATTGAAAGCTATGAATATAGTGAATATGCTGATAGCATGTTCGGGTATATTGATTCTTAATGAGGGATTTCGCTAATACTTGGTGTGCATAAATATATTTACCTGAAAGCTGATTTTAATGTCATTTAGCTTTTATTATGTTTCTTATGATATACATAATGGAAAAATCAGAAATTAATTGCTAAATATGTTTTCTTGTTTGTGTAAAAAATCTAGCCAGTATTGGGTCTTTTAACAAAAAGAAAACTGTTTGAGAATTTCGTTTCTTTTGCTTAGGTTTGCGTTTATTCTAATAAGGAACATGATGGTGGAAATGTAAAGAGATATGTACGATAAAACTATAAAACAGGTTAAAATGTAGTCTAACAAATTGAAGAAACACTAAGTCAAACGATTTAATTGAAATAACTGTTCAAACATTAAAATGAAGATGAGAAAGAAACCCCTATTGCGGTTTTAAACGTTGCTGCACTGTCTTGTCTATTTGTACATTTTGAGTTTTTACAGATATCCTGGAAATTGGAGATAGGTACTTGTATATTAATATAAAAATAAATAAATATATTAGTATCGAACTAAAATAAATACTATTAAGCAATTGAGAAGTGACAGGAGATAATCCAGTGGACAGCAAAGAAAAATTGCGTTAGTGTTTTGTTTTGGGTGAAGGCGTTTTAAGGAGGGAATAGCCTGGACCAAGGAGCATTTTATGCGGTGCGAGCTTTATGTGAATATACTTTCAGAAGATCCTTAAATAGCATAAAATTGTAGAAACAATTATATTAATACATATAAAGAAATAGAGGTTGTGAAACTTATAGTTATAAGTTTGGCTTCGAATTAGGTGAAACACCTAAAATCACACATACATCGTATTCCTATATTGTACGAGCGGAGATCGAAAAGTAATGCACAACAATTTTTTCCTGCCTTGGTATTGCAGCTGGAATGTTCAATTTCACACAGACTACAGAGGTCATTTTTGTTTCATGTGCAGCTCTAGCGAGAGAAGAATGAACTACACAACAAAGATGGCGCTTACATTACTGTCGTCCACGTGTGAAGAGCAGAGAGGTGTGGTTGGATATTTGTGGGCCAAAGGTCAAAAACTGAGTGAAATTCATAGGGATATGCGTTGCGTGTATGGGGATGATTGTATGGGCTGTATCATGTGTCCAGGTGGTGTGCATTCTTCCAAAAGGATCGTGTGAACTTAATGATTCGCCACGCTACGGGACGCCGGTAACAGCTGCAACCCCGCATATTGTTAGAGGCATTGAGGTGCAATTGTGAACGACCGGCGTGTGCAACTGTGAACATCATCGCAACAATTCAACGTTTCCTGTGATTGTGCAGTGTAGGACATTGTTCATGACACGTTGAAATTTCGCAAATTTAGTGTTCGCTGGCTGCCTAAGAACCTGACAGATAATCACAAGGGCCAGAGAATGATGACAAGCTTGGGACACTTAATGCGGTACACCGCAGAAGTGCATGAAAAGTGGCACATGAAACAAAGTAAGCAAGTATCGAGTGGAAACATGCTGGTTCCCCAGTAAAGAAAAAAATCAAAATTACTCAATCTGCCAGGAAAATGCTTGTGACGTCTCCTGTTTTATTGGTGGACTTTTCTGACCACTGGAATGCTATAGCCTATATTAAAACTTTGGTGATTGCCTCGTCCCGTTCGTGACAAACTTCTTCATGGCAATGCTCGCGCCATGTTGCTGCTGCTGTTTATCAGAAAACACCAAGTTTGTTTGAGAGGTGTCCAGCATCCACCATACACTCCGGAACTCGCACCGTCGGACTTTCATCTGTTGAGTCCCTTTAAGAAATGTCTGACCGCCAACGCTTTGCGACAAGTGCGGAAGTGAAATCAGCAGATGGTTATACTGCAGGGAAAGAGACTTCTACGAACAAGGCGCATTGAAACTGGTATCACGATGGGCCAAGTGTGTTGAGAAGGTTTGTGATTTTGTCGAAAAGTATGAAAAAGGTTCATTTGTTTTTCTGTGTGTTTTTTTTTTTTTTTTTTTAAACTATTAATCTATTATTGTGCGTTACTTTTCGATCCGCCCTCGTATGAAAACGTATGGTCCTACACAAAACGTAGTATATGCAAGTTAAATAAATAAGAATCATTTGGTGAGAGAATCACGTCCTCGACCATTACATCAAAGTCAACGATGCAACACTGAGCCACTTATGCTCAGCCACATATTCCTGTGTCAAATACTCGTGAGGATTTTTTTACAAAGAGTTGAAAGTGGAGGTACGAGAATAAATGCTTGACTCGCTCTATCCGAAAGGTCAAATAACGTTAGTATAAGCAGAGTATACAGAAAGGAAACTCCGCTGTAATCCGTGCGCCAAAATTCAGTGCGCATGCGCGAATTCCGCCATACTTGGACCGAGTAAACAGCTATGTTGTCGTATTTACACACTTCGGAATACACATTTTATTAATGTTATTAACTGTATATTTTAGCTACTGGGATTGTATTCTATTCAACGGTTATATTACACACTGTACAAGTTAGAATATTTGTTGACTCTTGAAGCTTTACTGCTCTTATAGTGAGCGGTAGTAAGAGAAAAGGCGGCCAATAGTGCTCAGACACTAACGCAAAAATAATTCAAATACAATTAATATGGCAAAGAAACATGGAATGTTTCCTGTAAAGTTAATGATGTGGTTTATCATATGTTTGCATCAAGCTTCAGTTTTGGGTTTTTCTTTTCTTTCTATGATAGAACTGATTCATTCTACCTAATCATATTTACTGTCCATTCTGATTCAATGCATTAAGCCTTTTTATTATTTTATTAAATAAAGATTGGAAGCCGATTGAATCACTTGGTTATTTACTCCTATCTACACATTTTCCTAACCATAATTTCATGTTGCTACGATTTGTTTTGTAGATATGCACAGCAAACAAAACAGCCTAAATAATGTGATGTGTTCCACTCGTGTGCCTTTTTTTTTAGCTGTTCCACAAACAAAATTGTCTTACAAAAGATGAGTCTTTTATCTATATCAGCTAATCAAGATAAAAACCACCAGAATTTGTCTAATATTTGCTTCTTTGTAAGTAGAAGAGAAATTAGATAATGCAAAGCGTTAGGCAAGTCTTATAAAAGCCCAATGACTATGGTATTTAAGCTTGCTATCTTCCAAGGATGCGACACGAAGATTTTCAAGAAAATCCCTACATGGGGTTTACATAAAACATTTTTCTAAAATTTTGATTTTCTCAAAAATGGCTCTAACGATTTTGATTAAAATAGCGTATATTTTACTATATACAGATAAAATGTATATTTTGAATTCTCTGGAAATAGCCTCTGAAGAGCTCTTTATTCTGGTTGGGGTCGGCAGAATTTTGCATAACTGTTAAACCGTAAGATATAGACAAAAACTTACTATATAAAACACAGATCTTGTTAAAACAGAGAATTTATGCCATATACGTTTTTTTATGTAGGGCTGACGGTTTCTAAGATATTCCTTGTTATTGGTTTCAATTTTAAACTAATTAACTATTCTCCAACGGGACCATAAAAGCGAACCGAACATCAATTGTTTCACATAACGGTCAACTTTTAAAAGATTTGACCATCACTTTGGCCTAATGTATTCCCTTATTTCCCTTCTACTTACAAGGAAGCAAATAATAGATCATTTCTGCTAATGTTTATCTTGATTCGCATGGCGTAGATAAAAGAATAATCTTTTATAAGACAAATGTGTTTGTGGAACAGCTAAAGGATGTTATGTGAATGGCACACATCAGATTTTTATGCACTACGTTTTTGTCTATCTCTTACGGTTCACTAGTTATACAAAAGTTATATAAAAGTAATCTAGAATAAAGAGGTCTCAGAGGATCTTCCCAGAAAATTCAAGTTAAACATTTCGTTTGTCATAAAAATATCTTAAACTTGGGGTATTTTAATCAAACCCGTAAGAGAAAGATAAAACCTTACTACACAGAGAATGTAGATCCTGTTAAAGCCCACAATTTGTCATGTACATTTTTTATGGTGTTAATCACTTTCGAAATTTTCAAATACATGCACACTTTCTTTCGTGGAAATTACCACTCAGGTATTTTTCTTTCTTTTTCAAGTTCTTGCAAATAGAATGGGATTTCAAGCATCACATAGCTGCTAGCATCGAAAAGATTTGACTATTGTTTATACCTATAACGATATCCGCAATTGAAATGTGTCTCTACTAACAAGAAACAGAAGAATAAGCAACCGTATAAAGAGTTTGTAGGAGAGCAAGCAGAGAAAGTCATGTGATGCCACACATGAGAAATTTATTACATATGTTCGTGCTTTTTTTATTTTACACGTTTTAATCTGCTTAAAATGGCATGTAATAAACAGCGTTTGCTTTGCGTTTACTAAGTCTCAATATGGCGTCTAGCGCAGAGTTTGCCTTCAAGCACATCAAAGGAGCCGCCCTCGAGTTTTCTTTCTGTATACTCTCTATTCTGTGGTGTAAGGATTATCGCAGGCACCTCCAATCATTGGGCCAGTAACCCTTACGTAACCCCGGAAGGGAGGGAAGACCCGAGTAGAGCCGGTGGTCCCACACGAGTCTTGGGAAGAACCTTCAACTCTGAAATAGATAACAAGGTACAGGAAAGTCGTGGTAGAAGATGAACCAACACAGCAGTCGCCTATCAAGCCAGTAAAAAATGCCATGTTTTCTAGTGGACGGTCGCCGGGAATCGAAACCGAAACCTCCCGAAAATGGGCAACAAACGTTATCGCCGCATGGTAAGAATTAGTTAGAAAACAAAAGCCTAAAGCCACAAGCACTTACTATCTCATTTACTTAAAGAAGGGAAAGTTCGATATCCACATTTCCCTGAAACACACGTTAGGTCTCTAGGTACCCGCTTGCGGTCCGTGTATGTCGGTCAACTGCCAAACTCTAACAACCTGTCTCACAAGATATTATTCTTTTGTCTGTCTCATGCTAATCAAGAGAAATATTACAAAAACGGTCTTATTATCTAGTTCCTTATAAGGAGAAGGGAAAGCTAAAGCGACAGTCATCTTTTAAACGCTGCACTTATGCGATTATATTGAAATTCGGTTATCTTTCCAAGGCCAAGAATAATAATAATAATAATAATAATAATAATAATAATAATAATAATAATAATAATAAACAAAAGAGACCCCGTAAAAAGAAAGTTTTGGGTATTTTAACTTTGAAACCAATAACAGGGAATATGTGTGAAATGCTTAGCGCTACCCGCCTCCCCCCTCCAAACTGTATATGACATAAATTCTATGTTTTAAGGATATCTACATTTTTTGTGTATTATGTTTCCGTCTATGTGTTACGGTTTACCAAAGGTTATTCAGAATGAAGTGGAATATAGGATTTATCCCCAGAAAATTAAGGATATACATTTTATTTGCCGTGTAAATCTTATAAATACGACAAATCGTTATAGGCATATCTTTTTCCAAGATTTCAAAATATATGTCTTATAAAAGCATAGATTGGTGTGTTTTCTTGAAAAGCTTCGTGTCGCATCCTTGGAACTTACAAAGCTTAAATACCAAGTTTCGTATTTAATCGACTTTTTTTTTAGTTATGCTGTCCACAGACACACTGGCATACACACGGACCTTTTTCTAATTTTTATATATTCAGGGATCCTCAAAACATTCGATGAAATTTCGGTACCTTATTTTTGGCGTGCAAGAGAAAGTAGACAAAATGGTGGGATAAATATCAAATAGCTCAGTTACTTAAGAAACTCCTAAAACCGTGAAGACCCAAATCTGCATTCAAAGGGTGGATGTTTTTTCGGTCTTCAATGTAATTTTAGTTAATAGTAAGAGATTATTAGCTAGGAGATTAAAGGGTGTAAAATTATCTGGATCTCCAAGAAATTGGTAATAAGGGTACCAGTAACCGTATCTTAGTAACTTCCCTGTTATTTTATATTGTGCTAAAAATGGCCCACTGACATTAAGTGACAAAAATAAGTTTGAGATTCTGCCACTATGGACAAAATATACCTTGAGTTTTCCATAAAAGGTCTGTGAAGTCATCTGGATAATAAGTTTGAGATTCTGCCACTATGGACAAAATATACCTTGAGTTTTCCATAAAAGGCCTGTGAAGTCATCTTGATAATGAGTTTGAGATTCTGCCACTATGGACAAAAAAATATACCTTGAGTTTTCCATAAAAGGCCTGTGAAGTCATCTTGATATTGATTTTGAGATTCTGCCACTATGGACAAAATATACCTTGAGTTTTCCATAAAAGGTCTGTGAAGTCATCTGGATAATAAGTTTGAGATTCTGCCAGTATGGACAAAAATAAGTTTGAGATTCTGCCACTATGGACAAAATATACCTTGAGTTTTCCATAAAAGGCCTGTGAAGTCATCTTGATAATGAGTTTGAGATTCTGCCACTATGGACAAAAATAAATTTGAGATTCTGCCACTATGGACAAAATACACCTTGAGTTTTCCATAAAAGGCCTGTGAAGTCATCTTGATAATGAGTTTGAGATTCTGCCACTATGGACAAAATATACCTTGAGTTTTCCATAAAAGGTCTGTGAAGTCATCTGGATAATAAGTTTGAGATTCTGCCAGTATGGACAAAAATAAGTTTGAGATTCTGCCACTATGGACAAAATATACCTTGAGTTTTCCATAAAAGGCCTGTGAAGTCATCTTGATATTGAGTTTGAGATTCTGCCACTATGGACAAAATATACCTTGAGTTTTCCATAAAAGGTCTGTGAAGTCATCTGGATAATAAGTTTGAGATTCTGCCAGTATGGACAAAAATAAGTTTGAGATTCTGCCACTATGGACAAAATATACCTTGAGTTTTCCATAAAAGGCCTGTGAAGTCATCTTGATAATGAGTTTGAGATTCTGCCACTATGGACAAAAATAAATTTGAGATTCTGCCACTATGGACAAAATACACCTTGTTTTTCCATAAAAGGCCTGTGAAGTCATCTTGATAATGAGTTTGAGATTCTGCCACTATGGACAAAAATAAGTTTGAGATTCTGCCACTAAGGACAAAATATACCTTGAGTTTTCCATAAAAGGCCTGTGAAGTCATCTTGATAATGAGTTTGAGATTCTGCCACTATGGACAAAATAAGTTTGAGATTCTGCCACTATGGACAAAATAAGTTTGAGATTCTGCCACTATGGACAAAATATACCTTGAGTTTTCCATAAAAGGCCTGTGAAGTCATCTTGATAATGAGTTTGAGATTCTGCCACTATGGACAAAATAAGTTTGAGATTCTGCCACTATGGACAAAATAAGTTTGAGATTCTGCCACTATGGACAAAATATACCTTGAGTTTTCCATAAAAGGCCTGTGAAGTCATCTTGATAATGAGTTTTGTAACTAGGAATAAACAAAAGGTAGATAGCATTAAAATAAAAAGTTTGTTGCATTCATAATTTCCGAAGTATTTTCTTCAAGTGTTGTCTGATTAATGAAAATTACCGTCGTCTTGCGCACTGCAGCAGAAAGTGTCATATTCATAATTAAGATGTAAAATAAAATTAGCTTACATGTGCGTTTATTTAGAATAATTATGTAGATAAATTATAAATGGTAGAAAAATAATGTTATGTGTTTTAAAATGGTTCTTCTGTTAATAAGCGAAAGGAAAAATATAATCTTCGTTACGGATATAGAATGTAAAATATCCGACGACACGTTGCTCCACAAACAAAGAAGTGTCAAATGTTTATTATTTTCTTTTGTTTTTATTGTTTAGGCAGCACGTTTTCTCTCTTGTGTGGAAGTGGCAGTGAAGATGACGCCGCCGCCGCCGCTTTCAGTAAATATGTGACGTCTTAAATGTTATTTTAGCACTCTAAAGCAAATACGCTGTTGTCGTAACCCCCATTTACTGAGCACACAAAAGGTAATAGCTCTCCGTTCAAAATAAAACAATCGTAGAGAAAGGGAAAAAGAAAAACGTGGTTCTTCGCAAAGGTGCTTGTGGTGGCTAAGAACTCTGCATACAACTCCAAATCAATTACGAGTATTGACTTCGCACTTGACAGTCGCTAATAGGCTGCATGTGTCAGACAACACGAAAACAAAGAAACGACGTTACAGTTTCTTCAACCCTTGTTTGAAGTATTGAAAGTAATAAATTGTAGCTTAGATCACGTTCTTTAAAAAAATATGCACGTCTCTTTCTTTATGCAATTTAAAGTATCGAGTGTTATACCTGCCACTTATGTGTATATCTTTCAATTATGTAAAGGAAAATGCTCACATTTTAATAAAATTCAAAGACATGGTTTTCACAAGAGGTAGCAATTTGCCTTAGTTACCAGCGTAGATTATCCAAAAACAATTGAAATTTTTCCCACGTTCAGGAACAAAATTCTATTTCATGTATTTGAATTAGACAAGAGAGCATTTAATAGAATGATCTCTGGATATTTAGCAATCCATTTTATTATATCAATGCATTTTTATGTAGTAGTATAATTTTAAATGTTTATACAGAACTATAATTTTTCTTATGAGCATATCTTAAATATCATGGCTATGTGCATTACACTAATAAGTGTTCTCTGATGTTGGAGCATTTCAAACTATTAAACTATAGTAGATAATGATGTTACTGAAATAAACTATGAGGTGCATTTTCACTACTTTAAATATCATTGTCGTAAGCCATTTATCCGTTAGCTAGTGTAGCTTGTAATTACAAGGTTGCTCTAAATGTCGCCACTGTTTTGTTGCGACTTTCACCTTTTCAGAGAAAACAAAAATGTGATAGGTTTGTGTCGGAGAAGTAGGCTAGTTCCCACGGCGTCTAGCTGCACACCTTGACTGTAACGGCGCTGCATTGTCTTCATATCTTGTTTGCTACAGCTGTGCTGGGTCTTCAGTGTATGACGTCATTATTAGTTCAGCGAGCCGCTGGTCTGAAACAGGAGGAATTGAACCTTGTACTGCATTGCCGACTTCGACTGTCCGGTGCGTAATTTTTTTTCACCAAGATATTTTATGCGTTCTTTGCACGCGAGATGGAAGTGACAAGCGATCACAGAATTTGCATAGTTTATTGCTGGAACTTGAAGAATACGTTACCTTTAGCATAGAAACCACGACTGCGGGACACAAGCGAATGTTCCAAACGTAAATACTGGAAACGTACGAAATAAGTCTGATTGTACTAAGGTGGCCTCGAAACTGTTGACATCCACCCCTTCTACTCATCGTAACCAAACATTACCTTCTTCTGCAATTCCCAACACGGAATAAAGTATATGTTACTTTCATTACGCTCTATCACTCATTTTTGGGTATAAATCTCTCTTACAAAATTCTATTTCCTATTTACTTCATTTTAATTGAGCCAGATATTTTAGCTGCATTACACATGTCGTCACAAATGCAAAAGGAATAGCGATATTGTAACATTATAGAGCTGGACGCTACATGCTGGCCTTAAATTACATAAGTCTTTCGACTAAAACGCGGGAAACAACTGAAAAGCGACAAGTATTTAAATGAATGAAAAAGTGCTGAACAATTGGAACGATTAATATCGGATGGCTCGGAATTGGCTGTTGACACAAGAAAGTCATTTGAAATAAATTGTGTTCTTTGAAGAGAGTACACTTTTGCGGGTCTAATGTTTAAATTTACCAATTAAACAGCATTTACTTTCGAAAGAAGAGGACTTCGTAAGTTGTTCCCAGAAATTCAAGCTATACCTGCATTTTATTTTTCATGTCAATATCGTTAAGGTGTTTTTTATCAAATCGTTAGAGCAGTTTTTCAGAAAATAAACGGCCCGGGTAGTCAGCCGCACATAGTGCACACACAATCCCATCTACTCGCCTCTCACCTTGACGGCCCGGGTCAGTCAGCCGCACATAGTGCACACACAATCCCATCCACTCGCCTCTCACCTTGACGGCCCGGGTCAGTCAGCCGCAATTAGTGCACACACAATCCCATCCACTCGCCTCTCACCTTGACGGCCCGGGTCAGTCAGCCGCACATAGTGCTCACACAATCCCAAAACAGTTTACAGAAAACAACCAAGTTATTTCAAAACACTTCTGAGTTTTAGAGCAACCGCCTAGAGACCGAGAGGTCCATGGTTCAAATCCTGGCTATGGCATTAAATTGAATATATCTGTCTCACGGTCCACATGAAAGTTTAGCAAGAGATATTCACATCTAGTACTTTCTTACTACCAATCATATGACTGATTGGACTCGGCGAAAGATCTGAAACCTTTTCTCAAAATATTTTTTTTTACAAACACGTCACTCAGTGTTATCTAAAAACCATTATGTTATTTATTATACACAGTAAGAATTACCTTGTTCATATATGCTCCAGTTCCAGATGTAATTGGTCCACGCCATCCTATTTAATTACCCTGATCAGTTTGAATTGCAGCAGCAGCAGCAGCAGCAGCAGCAGCAGCAGCATTATATTGCTAAAAGTGTACTCCTGTTTAGAGTACGAAATATTTCGATGGCTATGAGATACGGCAGAATCTAAAATAGACGATAAAATGCACTGCTAAGGAATATTTATCATGTATAAGGCCATCGTAGTCACACTTCCTGTGAATCACGTCTCTGCACCAAGATGGAAACTTAGTTGTTGTGCCGTTGGGCATTCTGAATCTCTCTTTGTTGCTCAAAGAAGTCTAGTCTGTAACTTGGGATAGTTATTTCTTTTTCTGCCACAAACTACTTGAAATATAAATTTACGGAATTCAGTTTTAACAGGTTTCCTATGCAAACCAAAAGAAACGTAACATTTTTAACACATATGTCTATATTATTCTGTATTGGATCAGAGCACTGCACGTAAGCGACTTGCGTGACCCGAAGGGCAACCAAATACGGATTGATAATGATCAGATTCAGGCCTTAATATCAATAAGCATCTGCAGGTATTCACAGGATATTTATTTGAATGGAAAAGATCTGAAACTTACTTGGTGTTACTTTGTATGCATTAATGAGATCTATAAACTCTCAGAGGTCAATTTATTCCATCAGAGGTAAATTATGTGGTATCTATGAGTAAGATAGCTCAATTGCAGTGAGGTGCAATTTGTCGTGTTTTGAATTAAGACTTGCATTTATGCTTATATTTCTAGTTGCTCCGAAAAATATTTGCGAAGATATACCTACCTGCTGTCGGGCGAAAAGCAAGCATTGTAGTTTTAATGCTCTAGCTCCCAATATTACAGAATATAGTGAAAATAATTGGTTTATGGAATAAATTCCAAAGGAAATTAAACAAGAAACTGCATTTATTTATTGAATATGCAATCCTATTTCACCGGAAGGTATGTAAGGGTTATAGTTATAATGCAAATTAATTTATAGCTGGGTGCAGGTCAAGCTGGTGAAAGAAAACAACAGAAATAATGTGTATTATAAAAAGAATACTATAACGTTTTATAAATAGAAAATAAAAGCTTTTGGAATTCGTTATGACAACATTTGTGTTCTAAATGTCAAAGCAGTGTTAAGGGTCTTCGACATATATCACGACAAATGAACTTTTTGCAGAAAAAGATTAAAATAATGCAATATTTTAAAATATTTTGGACGAAATTCTGTCTGATGAACAGCTTCAATTAATTGATAGAGCAATTCGGACATTAAAATCAGCAAATTCCTACAGAATGGCAGCCTTCAAGTTAAAAAACAATTACATTTGATCATCAGCAACGGTTTTATTCAACTGAAGTGTCCAAGAAAAAGTTGGTCACTCATTATCTAGACCCAGTGTGAGCGAGCAAGTCATTGTTGAGCAAGTCATTTATTTTCCCCCTCTAAACTTTTCCGGTGTGTAGCTTGGACTAAAACTTTTCAATGTTGAAACTACAAATTATCCATTCTGAAAATACACTTAAAATACTTATTTAATATGTTTAGGAGTCTGAGGACTATGAAACGTGGTTCTTAAAGGTTAAAAATGTATAGAATAGGAATATCTTGAAGTAAATGGTATATATTGTGTGTTTGTTTATTTGCGTTAAAGGTATAAGATTGATGGTGTGTGATGAGATTTCTGTAGGCTGTGTAAGAACAATGCATCTTCTGGTAGTCATAGCGGAAGAAAGACGCTGGTCTATATTATAACGTGACCGTTTTGTGTTGTGTGGTCGTATATTTGGATTTTATTTTCTAAAATATATTAGGTTCTAATTTATTTTAGAAAAGCGACTTAGAAAATTCACGATATATTTCAACTGCTAATTGTACCTAACAACCCTATAGTGTGATGATTCAGAATTTTCTAAATATCATTTTCTCAAAATAAGGAATTTTGGAAAAATTATTTTGCGTGAGTAAATGTGAGATAATTTTTCCCCTTCCCCAAAGGATCTTCAATGTAATGCTTGCGTTTTAGGTATAATATTAATTGCTGATCAGTGTATTAGGAGAGGATGGGTGGGCTTTAAAATTAATTTTTAAATCTGTCCCGAATGATTTTGTAATGGTTGCACCTGAGAAATTGTTAAAGGCTGCTTGCTGTACTAAAGCTACTGTTTCAATGTTGTTTCAGGTGAAGAGGGCCAGAACGGACACGGACTTGGACACCACGGAGAGAAGCCGGTGAGTAAAAGTGAGGTTATACTTGTTCGCGTCTGTGATAACACAAAGAGCGTTACTAACAACATTAACAGTGCCAGGCCACTCTGTTGCATCAGGTAGTGCAACACATCTTACTACTCACATGCATGTAAACTATACACATAAAAAGAAAGCCGAGGTTCCATTCTACAACTTTTATTTAAAATATTTTGCTAAATTCTAGCAAAGAATTTTACAAAGAAAAAGAGATAAATACAAATACGAGACTGCCTCCGTGGTCGAGTGGTCAGCGAGCTGACTTCTCACCCGGAGGTCCCGGGTCGATTCCCGGTTGGAGCGGGTAATTTTTCTTTAACCGGAATTATTCCCTATCCCCCATAGAGTCTGGAAGTATGAATGTGAGAGTGAATGTGCGTGTGTTTAGTAATACAAAGTTTAACCCAATGTTCTGAACCTATAGTTTCACAAGAGAAAGCCCCGGATATGACCATTGATGTTAAAGGAGGCTATACAAATGAAGCAATTTAAAAAAAAAAAAAAAGCAACTCGTTATTTCACAGGTATTTGCAAATATCCAGTAAATCGTTATTGATAGCTGAAGTTTGAACTGAAACTTTTTTGTTCATCATAATCTTTGGAGTAGATAAACCAAAGCAGAATAAAAATGGTTTGAAGATGATTTACGGTAACGGAGAAATGAATGAAACTATGGACAGCAATATTTCCAGTATCAGATAGTAAGCTTAGGCAGTCATCTTCCATGCTCAGTTACTTGCGACTCAAAATGTTCATGTATATACTGCTATGATAGCATTTTTAAACCATGTAAATATTAACATTTAAATGTAAATGTCCTGTGTAATGTACTGAAATGTGTTTGAAGATTACATGTAAGTGTTCTTTGTAAATTTATTCTCAATTGTTAATTTTATTGTTATTGTCTTTAGCTGTATGAATAATATCTAAATGCCAATAATAAAAAAGAAATGGGGACAAGCGGGATCAGCACCTAGGAGCATTTGGGGACTTTCACAAATTGCACCTCTTATTATAAGTACCAACTAATTGTAAACAATTTTGCTTTTTAATAATCGCTTCCAAAACTTTCCTTTATTGATTGGACATTTTGTGATAGAGAATGTTTTCTTGATTATTAACATGTCTCTCTTAAGGACACAGGAGCTGATTTAGAAACCAAGTGTTTCTGCACTTAATAAATGTATAATATTAAATTCACAAATTTTGTAGAAAAGACCATATTATTTCCTAACAAAAAAGTTGCTAACTTCTGGTGCAATTTTCTCCCAAAGTTTTGGTTATAGAGTTTTCTGTGTCACTTATCAGATAATTTGAGGTTGTGAGCACAATTAAAATTTCTCAAAAAAAAAAAAAGTACAAAAATAATTGCATAGCTCAATGACCTGTTTTTACCTTCTCTAGCCCGTGTGTACAATGTACATAGCGGACAGAGAAGGTATTGTATTCCACCCAAAATCCGATGTCGAAATTTCACCGGAAATATATATTTTGAGTTACCCTGAGTCCAAAAATTTTTTTTTTTTTTTTTTAGAAAAAAGGCCTGTGTGTCCGTCTGTGCTCAAAAAACGAAAAGACCCTTAAACACCAAACGTGGTATTTAAGTTTACTCTCTTCCAAGGATGCGACACGAAGATTTTCAAGACAATCCCCCTCATCCCAAACCACCCTTTACATAGACATATATTTGAAATGTTTGCTTTTCTCCAAATTGGCTCTAACGATTTTGATTAAAATACCGTATGTCAAAGCTATTTACATCACAAATAAACACTATATTTTGAATTTTCTGGGAAAATCCTCAAAATACCTCTTTTATTCTGAATGAGTTTTGCAGACTTTTGTATAAAGGTGTTTAGTAAGAGATAAACAAAAACTTATTACATAAACTTGTAATATTATTCGTTTCAATTTTAAACTACTTTAAACTTTTTTCATACGGGAATTTGTCAGCACCTGACAACGCATAGAAGCGGATTTCAGCTACATAGCAACCTGATTTTAAAAGATTTGACTATCGTTTTAGTCTGGTATATTCTTTTATTTCCCTTTTCCTTACAAAATAGCTAGTAGTAAGAAAATTTCTACTAATGTTTATCTCAATTAGCATGAAGGAGGTAGAAGAAAAAGCTTTTTAGCAATAATTTGTCACTGAGATGCAGAGAAAGTTTGTGAATAGAATTTTTGCCCAAAAGCAATTATATTCTCACTATATACACTATTTTTAGGGATATTAGTTAGCACTTTAATTTTATTGATATATTAAAGACTTTAAGTTAAAAAAACTAATATCCTTCAAAGTTAAATACGATTTGTGTTCATAACCTCAAATTTATCTTACATAAGTGTTAGTGGTGTTCTATCAAATGAGATTACTGAGAAAGGAAATCTGGGAAGAAAACGGTCCGAGCCCAAGTTTCACTTAACTTCCCACATTTAATGAAAACCTGGAAAAGCCTCAAGTCAGGGAAGATGGTACTGGCGGAATTTGAACCGGAGATCTCCCTTTCACGAGTTTATGCTTGAATCTGCTAGCCCATATGGGGATTCTTCAAATATAAGCTTGTATCTCTGGCTGAGACTGCGCATTTCAGAAAACTGACTGGTAGTGCGTTCAAAAAGTCCTACCATGTTCGCAGACGTGTGATGCGCAGAAACTGGACGAGCGTTTGCCATACCAGCTCATGCACAATAACAAATCACTTTAACAAATTAGCCTCATTATACAGCCAATTAGCTGACATGTACGACTATTAGTGTCCTTGGTTGTGAAACTTTAATTATATTGCACGTACTTGCCAGTGTTGTTAACCCCTCTTCAGTAGCTAATTCTTAGTAACCTTTAGCCATTAAAAAAAAAAAAAAAAAAAAAAAAACAACCCCCCCCCCCCAAACAATAAAAAAAAAAAAAATTGGTGTATGTAACTGGCTTTGGAATTGTGATTTTCAATTCTGATTTAACTTTCCCTTAATCAAAATACAACAGCTGTGAAAGGTTGTTTTTATACTTCTTCAAGTTTTAGAAATTATTAATTTTATGATATTTTTTATTTCGGAAATTCGAAATTAAGGAAATATCCGTTTGGGGCAGGGTTGTCAGATTCATTTCACAAAATATCGCCAGAATTATTTTAAAAATCACAAAAACCATATTGAAACCACCCAATTTCACATTCAATTTCCTTAGGGGGGGGGGAGTCTTAAGATTTGGTTTAGAATTTTGTTTGTGTTTTTTACATAATGTTTGTTACGAACAGACCATTGGGATCTTAGTTGCAATGAAAAACAAGAGTTATATCATAAGAAACCCACTAAAGCCATTTGTTTATTTATTTCAAGTTCACAACTGTAAAGTCATATCTGCAGGATTTCTCTTTGGAACAACTTGCTTGTCGGCAATGTAACGTGTTACCTCGTGTAGTGTTATAGTTGGTTTCTGTTTCTCTTTGGATTTTATTCGTTAGATTACACCACTCCCATCAATATTTCCAGACTTTGGGAAGATAGGGAATAATATCGACTAGAGAAAATTCCCACCTCCAGTCGGAAGTCGAACCCGGAACACTTCGCAAAGCAAGAAAGCAACTGTTGCTAAAGGTTTATGACATTACCACCTACCGCATTCAACTGGTGCATTTGATTCAAACAGTTCTCTTGAACTCTGTGCGACTGCATTAATAGTGACGTAACAAGGAAAGTAGTATAGCAGCTAAATGAGTAGTGACTTAACCAACATACCATAACTCTACTCATTAATATATCACTTAATTTGTAAAACAATGTATAATGGGATACATTTAAATTGTTTTCGTGACTTCAGAAGTAGCCCAAAAATTCGCAAATCGCCTCAATTAAAAAACGGTCGGAAAATCGATCTTTTAGTAGCCCAAACCGCAACTTTTCGTCCAATCTGGCAACAGTTGACTGTTACCTTTGAGGGTGAGCATGAAAACGCATTTACAGCAGCACCTTGCGCGCAAGTACTTGAACAGTTGAGTTTTATTTGGGATACAGGATCAGCTGCAAATACTTGAATGGGTTACACCAGAATATACAGATGCCACTTTTTTATCGTGCTTTTTATTAACGTCATCAAAGAGAATTGCCAGGAATGTTTAAAATTGGAGGGAAGACATGTTTACAGGATATAGTGGACGAACGAATTAATTAAAGAGGCAAAGAGTAATTGAATGAATTTGCTGGAAAGGAAATGGCACATTGGTTAAACGTTATTTTGCCTTTATTGACCCAACAACAGCTGTTGCTTGTTCCGTGCTCAGCGGTCGGATATTTGCAGCTTGTTTTTGCCGACATTCGCGCTCATTCTTTGCTGCAGATATCCTCCTACGTAAGACGTTATAACTTAGAGATTATGCACCAACTGAACAATTTTCGTAATATGCACTACAATAAAATGCGTATTTATATGAAGGCCCAAGTATGCCGGTTTATGTCAGTAACCTTTTGTTTTGTTTTATGTTATTTTCTGTATCCTATGCTGTTAAAGAGTGCATATGTGTAAATCCGTGACTTTAAAGGAATATAGAGGACGAGATTATCTAGAACTCGTGTGTGTGTGTGTGCGTGCGTGCGTGCGTGCGTGCGTGCGTGCGCGCGCGCGCCATGGTGAAGGAGCATTAACAGCTGATATAGCTAAGCTAGGTACCCTTCTTTTAGTTCTTAAAAGTTAGAAAGCAAATGACGAAACAAAATGCATTATTATTCATACAATACAGGCTTGAACTATTTTCATTGTGTTCCATTCACCTTATGTTCTATGTTTATGTAAAACAAATGTGTAGACAAAGATTCTACTAGGTGTTTGACGCACCACTTCTTTGCGAATAACAAATACCATTACTATATCGTCTTAGTATGTGTACATCGTAGGTAGGGCAGGTGTAGTATTTCCACCCAGAAGTTCTAAATCTCATTACAAATACATGTTTCGATTCCATTTTTGATTTATTGAATTATTACAGAGATGGGACCAATATGTATGGTGAAGAAAATATTTCAGCTACAGAGGGTATAAAAACACTCTTATATCATAAAACTTACTGATTGCACAGGGTTAAAAAAAATCTAATGTGTTCCATTCACATGACTTTCTCTACATCTCTGCAACAAATTATTGTTAAACGGCCTATGCTTTAATTTACTCCATGCTAATCGATAAAAAATTAGCAGAAATAGTCTAATTACTTGCTTCCTTGTAAGTAGAAGCGAAATAAGGAAGTACCACAGGTTAAAGTGATAGTCAAAAGCTGGTTGCTATATGACTGAAGTTCCTTTGTCTGTAGCAACTGGAGTTGACAAGTTCCTGTATGAGAAAGGTATAAGTTTTCAAAGCTGAAACCAAAAGCAAAGGATATCTCAAAAACGATATCAATTCCACGAAAAAAAATGTATATGACATAAATTGTGTATTTTAATGTGCTCTATATTTTTTGTGTGGTAAGTTTTTCTCCAACTGTTACGGTTTAGCAGTTATGGAAAATTTCGTAAAATCCGTCCAGAATAAAGTAGCCTCAGAGACTATTCCCAGAAAATTCAAGATATACATTTAATTTGTTGGGTAAGTATCTTAAATATACGATATTTTAATCAAAATCGTTAGAGCCATTTTTGAGAAAATCAAAATTTTAGAAAAGAATTTCCATGTAAAGGGTAGTTTGGGGTGGGGGATTTTCTTGAAAACCTTCTTGTCGCATCCTTGGAAGATATCAAACTTAAATACCAAGTTTGGTATTTAACGGTCTTTTCATTTTTGAGATATGCTGCCCACTGACACACAGACAGACAGGCAGACATACGGACATTTTTCTAAAAATGTTTTTTTTTATTCAGGGGATCCCAAAACATGTATTTCCAAAAACAGCATTTTTAGAAACATGTCCGTGTGCGTGCGTGCGTGTGTGTGTGTGTGTGTGTGTGTGTGTGTGTGTGTGTGTGTGTGTGTGTGCTTAACTGCTAAAGGGTAAGAGATAGACAAAAACTTACTGCACAGAAAATGTAGAGCACGTTAAAACACACAATTTATGTTACATAATTTTTTCGTGGAGTTGATCGTTTCTGAGTTATTCGTTGTTTTTGATTTCATCTTTCAAAAACTTATATTTTCTCATACAGGAATTTGTCAACTCCTGTCCATAGAAACAAAGGAACTTCAGTCACATAGCAACCAGCTTTTGATTATCACTTTAACCTATGGCACTCCCTTATTACGCGTCTACTTTAAAGGAAGCAAGTAATAAGGCTACTTCTGCCATTTTTTTTTCTCGATTAGCAGGAAATAAATAGATGCATAAGCTTTTAAACAATAATTTGTGTCAGAGATATAGAGACATTCATGTGAATGGAACACATCTGATTGTTTTTTAAATTTGGAATAATTTAAGAGGAACTTGAATCCTATAAAAACGTTTTTATAAAATGGCTGTGTGTGTGTGTGTGTGTGTGTGTTATCAGTGCAATTAAAAACGAAAAGTGGGTGTAAGTTTGGTATTTTCAAGGATACGACACAAAGATTTTAAAGAGTATTCGCTGTTCTCCTCAGAGTCTGAAAAGATGAATGTGTGTAAACCTGAAGAAAATAGCCGCAAAATACAAATAATAAACAACTGAACACCACTGCCTTGAACAATTGTTCCAAAGGGGAAAACCCCGGTGTGACCTAGATGCTAAAGGCGGCATATTATGTAAATGAAAAAAGAAAAAAAGAAAAAACAAACAAACAAGATTTTCAGGAAATGCCACCACCCACACCCAAAAATAGCCTTCGATTTTCTCAAAAACGGCTTTAGTGATTTTGATTAAAATAAAATATAAATCTTGAAGTTATTGGGAATACCTTCTGAAGCTCACTTTGTGGTGGACAACTTTTGACATAACTGGTAAATCGTAAGAGATAACGAAATGTTAGTCACTTTGCTATCTCCAATGCTAGCAATTAGTAGATATCAGCACGTCATTATATGTAATCATTTAAGACAGATTGACTTATTTTTTCATTTATCGAAACTTAATCTATTATACGTTTGCTCCTTTTGACCCTCCAAGTTAGTTTATTTGTACCTTTTTGGCGATTTTCAGATCATTACGTTTGGCAAATTTTAAAGCTTCTCTCTTGTTATCGATGTTGTTTTGTTATCCTAATACATATTTCTTTACCTCGACTCGCACATACACACCTATTGCTAGTTTGAATTTCCAAATACTTCTCTCGCAAACAGTAAGTCGCAACTCGCTATTTTCTCGTGGCCATGCAAAGATTTTCAAAGCCATCGCAACATGATCCGCTTTTTTAAAAATGTAATCTTTGGATTTAACCTACTGCATTCTTATTGAGCTTACAACAAAAGATGTAAATGTGCAATGAAAATGTGTTAACAGGAAGAGAAGAAGAATCTTTTGTCAGAACAGTTTGTAGAAACTTCAATAAAGAAAGTCACATGATTTTCTCATGGTATTTCAAAATAGATTGCGGCCAAGGATAATTTCCGGGGATTTTCCCTTATCCTGAGAAGACAAATGTCGGATAATACTTAAGTTATATGGAACTTGGACTCATACCGGTCTGATGTGTTCCATTCACATGACCTTCTCTACTTTTCTGTAACAAATTATTGTTAAAAAGCTTATGCTTCTAATTACTTCATTCTAATCAAGAAAATGTTAGCAGAAATATCTTATTACTTGCTTCCTTGTAAGTACAAGCGAAATACGGGAGTAGCATAGGTTAAAGTGATAGTCAAAAGCTGGTTGCTATGTGACTGAAGTTCCTTTGTTTGTATGGACAGGAGTTGACAAACTCCTATATGAGAAAAGTACAAGTTTTTCAAATCTGAAACTAAAAACAAGGAATATCTAAAAAACGATTACGTCCACGAAAAAAAAAGTATACAACATAAATTGTGTGTTTTAACGTGCTCTATATTTTTTTTGTGTGGTATGTTTTTGTCCATCTCGTACGGTTTAGCAGTTATGAGAAATTCCGTAAAATTCATCCAGAATAAAGCAGTCTTCAGAGGCTATTCCCAGAAAATTCAAGATATACATTTTATTTGTCAGCTATTTATCTTTCATATACCTACGATATTTTAATGAAAATCGTTAGCCATTTTTTTAGAAAATCAAAATTTTAGAGAATTTTTCCGTGTAAAGGGTAGTTGGAGGTGGGGGATTTTCTAGAAAGTCTTCGTGTGGCATTGTTGGAAGATACTGAACTTAAATGCCAAGTTTGGTATTTAACGAACTTTTCGTTTATGAGCTATGCTGTGCACAGAAACACACACACACACACACACACGCGCGCGCGCGCGCGCGCACCTTTTTGTAAAAATGCTTTTTATGAAATCAGGTCCTAAAACATATATTTCCGGTGAAATCTCGGTATTGAACTTTTGGGCGCAATACATAAATACTTTCTCTATACACTATGTACATAGTACGTGTAGAGAAAGTAATAAATTGTAGCTACCTATCGTTTACTTTTACTATAATACATTTCTTTGCAGTTCATATTAATAAAGGTATTTCTTTACTCTATAAACGATTAAATTGCAAGAATTGTGAATAGTTATATTGTTTCTTATATATACATTTTTTATTTTGTCCAGCTGCTTATGCATCTAAAACCTATCTATATTAATATTCTATTTATATCCGTATGCGAACATGAGCTTTGTTATTCCGCAAGATTTATTATTAGAAGAATGAGTGGTTATTTTCTTAAATAACTATAATTAATGTATTTTAGTTTTCTAACAGTATTAGGATTTTTGGTAAGATTAAATTGAGAAGGAAACTTGTTTTCGGTAGCGGATTGCGTTTTGCTCAAGTCTTTTACTATCCTACAGCAGAGAAAGTAATATTATACAACCTTGAACTTGTATTAAACGCTGGCTGTATAATGAGACTGAAGAAAAGAAAGGCCTTAGTTAAGCGTAGTGATTTGAGGACGCAGAAAATACATTTGCCAAGCGAGGAGATAGTTCTCTGGCTGGCATACAGGCAGTTGACTTTGTTACTTTCTCTAGCACGTATGTACATACAATGTACCTAGTAGCTAGGGAAGGTATTGTATTCCACCCAAAACTTCGATGTCGAGATTTCACCAGAAGTATATATGTTTTGAGGCTCCCCGTCCCCCGAGTCCGAAAAAACATTTTTTGAAAAGGTCCTTGAGGTGTTTGTGTCTGGACAGCATAACGCAAAAACGAAAAGATCGTTAAAAACAAAACTTGGTATTTATGTTCAGTATCTTCCAAGAATGTAACACCAAGATTTTCAATAAAATTACACCAGAAACTACACTTTACATGGACAAAATTTTGAAAATCTTGTTTTTCTAAAAAAATGGCAGTAATGATTTTGTTTAAAATACAGCATAATAAAGATATTTATATAGCAAACAAAAATGTATATTTTGAATGTTCTGGGAATAGCCTCTGAAGACCTCTTTATTCTGGGTGAATTTTGCAGAATTTTGCATAAGGGTTAAACTGTAAGAGATAACACATAATTTATGTCATAGGTATACGCTTATCTTGTAGAGTTGGCCGTTTTTCAGATATTCGTTGTTATTGGTTTCAGTTATGAATTACCTTATTTCTCAAACGATACCATGCAAAGCGAACCCAACCTCCAGCTTATAAAACATTTGACAATCGCTTTAGCTTAATGTGTGCGCTTATTTCCCTCTGCTTACAATGAAGGAAGTAATAACACCAAATCTGCTAATGTTTATCTGAATTAGCATAATATAGCTAAAAGAGTAATCTTTTGTAAGAGTAGTTTATATTTGGAACAGCTAAAGAAGGTTATGTGAATGGAACACATCAGCTTTTTATTTCTCTTTTCCCTTTATGGTTTCATCAGTCACAGGTAAATACCCCGAGTACATTATCAAGTTCCAGTAGTAGAATAAAGTGGATATAAAATGGATGATACAGGCATGTACCTACGGGATTAAGATCACATGTGTAGCATTACCACCGTTGGTAATAAAGCCATAGAAGAGGCTTTTCATTAAATTTATAGTCAAATAAATGGTATAGAAAGGCGACTCAGGAAGGCATTTACACATCTAAGGGCACCTGTCCTACATGCACAGACCCATGTCAAAGAAACTTGCAGAAAAATCGTCGTAATCGGAGTTTAAAGGATGGAGGGAGAGGGAGGGAGAGAGAGAGAGGGAGAGAGAGAGAGAAATAGGTATCCGTACATATATACATACTAGGCGCAATTGTTTCTCTATCATTTAGTTATACTGCAGCAATTTCACTATGTCAGGGGAACTGCCAGTACCTACCACATATTTTTCATTTTCCTTCACTCGTGACGTAACGATTATTTTTTGATGTCACATTCCACGGGCAATTGCCGATGCCAACACCTTGCTTATACTAAATGCACACGTTTATCTTCCAAGACCATTTCTCTTTATCCATCACTGCTTGTCCTCGGTCTTAATTTTCCTGAGACAACTTCGCAATTCTACATGTGCCTGGAATGACATCAAGAGCTTCTGACGCTATGGAAGAGTGTATACATCTGTTGCGACGTGTTAAAATTAAAGAAGCTTCAACAGACATGAGGAATGTGAAGTTCGATTTTCTGCTGCCCTTCTGCCTTTTGTTTTCATACTGGCCAGGGTTTAGTCCCGATTTAGATTAGCTTGAAACTGATGTGAAGCACTAAGAAGTAATTTAACCCATTGTAGATTTTACGTATTTAATGTAGAATGTACCTAATTTATTGATTTTGATCACTACATAATTAGATTAAAACACACAATATCGTGAATTAAACAAATAAATAAGCAAATAAATGCTTAAGAATTTCTAGAATTAAAATATTTATCTTTGAGTTGAAGACAGTTGGTGCAATGCCTGTGTGTATACTCGTGTATGCAAATAACTAAATACTGCATTTTATTTAAAAAAAATCATATTTCAGACTAACTTAGAATTGTTTTATGTAGAATGAATTAAAAATGTTGAAACTTTTGGGACTAATATGTTTCCAAGTTTATCATGAATGACGCAGGCCTGAAAAAGAATGGATCGCTGTTTCGAATGCTGCTATGGGCATTCTATCCTCTTGAGCGCCAAGAAGAAAATGCTTGAATGCCAATATAATTGTGTTAGAATGAAATGGAAGCGGAAAAAACTAGGGCAGGCCATCTATAAGGAGTGTCACGAGAATCTCGCAAGGCGGGTCCAGTGAGAATACATAGTGATCTCAATCATTCTTGAGGAGTGTCACGAGAATCTCACAAGGCGGGTCCAGTGAGAATACATAGTGATCTCAATCATTCATGAGGAGTGTCACGAGAATCTCACAAGGCGGGTCCAGTGAGAATACATAGTGATCTCAATCATTCATGATTAGTGTCACGAGAATCTCACAAGGCGGGTCCAGTGAGAATACATAGTGATCTCAATCATTCATGAGGAGTGTCACGAGAATCTCACAAGACGGGTCCAGTGAGAATACATAGTGATCTCAATCATTCATGATTAGTGTCACGAGAATCTCACAAGGCGGGTCCAGTGAGAATACATAGTGATCTCAATCATTCATGAGGAGTGTCACGAGAATCTCGCAAGGCGGGTCCAGTGAGAATACATAGTGATCTCAATCATTCTTGAGGAGTGTCACGAGAATCTCACAAGGCGGGTCCAGTGAGAATACATAGTGATCTCAATCATTCATGATTAGTGTCACGAGAATCTCACAAGGCGGGTCCAGTGAGAATACATAGTGATCTCAATCATTCTTGAGGAGTGTCACGAGAATCTCACAAGGCGGGTCCAGTGAGAATACATAGTGATCTCAATCATTCATGATTAGTGTCACGAGAATCTCACAAGGCGGGTCCAGTGAGAATACATAGTGATCTCAATCATTCTTGAGGAGTGTCACGAGAATCTCACAAGGCGGGTCCAGTGAGAATACATAGTGATCTCAATCATTCTTGAGGAGTGTCACGAGAATCTTGCAAGGCGGGTCCAGTGAGAATACATAGTGATCTCAATCATTCATGATTAGTGTCACGAGAATCTCACAAGACGGGTCCAGTGAGAATACATAGTGATCTCAATCATTCATGATTAGTGTCACGAGAATCTCACAAGGCGGGTCCAGTGAGAATACATAGTGATCTCAATCATTCATGATTAGTGTCACGAGAATCTCACAAGGCGGGTCCAGTGAGAATACATAGTGATCTCAATCATTCATGATTAGTGTCACGAGAATCTCACAAGGCGGGTCCAGTGAGAATACATAGTGATCTCAATCATTCATGATTAGTGTCACGAGAATCTCACAAGACGGGTCCAGTGAGAATACATAGTGATCTCAATCATTCATGATTAGTGTCACGAGAATCTCACAAGGCGGGTCCAGTGAGAATACATAGTGATCTCAATCATTCATGATTAGTGTCACGAGAATCTCACAAGGCGGGTCCAGTGAGAATACATAGTGATCTCAATCATTCATGAGGAGTGTCACGAGAATCTCACAAGACGGGTCCAGTGAGAATACATAGTGATCTCAATCATTCATGATTAGTGTCACGAGAATCTCACAAGGCGGGTCCAGTGAGAATACATAGTGATCTCAATCATTCATGGTTAGTGTCACGAGAATCTCACAAGACGGGTCCAGTGAGAATACATAGTGATCTCAATCATTCATGGTTAGTGTCACGAGAATCTCACAAGACGGGTCCAGTGAGAATACATAGTGATCTCAATCATTCATGGTTAGTGTCACGAGAATCTCACAAGACGGGTCCAGTGAGAATACATAGTGATCTCAATCATTCATGATTAGTGTCACGAGAATCTCACAAGGCGGGTCCAGTGAGAATACATAGTGATCTCAATCATTCATGAGGAGTGTCACGAGAATCTCACAAGACGGGTCCAGTGAGAATACATAGTGATCTCAATCATTCATGAGGAGTGTCACGAGAATCTCACAAGACGGGTCCAGTGAGAATACATAGTGATCTCAATCATTCATGGTTAGTGTCACGAGAATCTCACAAGACGGGTCCAGTGAGAATACATAGTGATCTCAATCATTCATGAGGAGTGTCACGAGAATCTCACAAGACGGGTCCAGTGAGAATACATAGTGATCTCAATCATTCATGAGGAGTGTCACGAGAATCTCACAAGACGGGTCCAGTGAGAATACATAGTGATCTCAATCATTCATGGTTAGTGTCACGAGAATCTCACAAGACGGGTCCAGTGAGAATACATAGTGATCTCAATCATTCATGGTTAGTGTCACGAGAATCTCACAAGACGGGTCCAGTGAGAATACATAGTGATGTCATCACATCACAACCTCAGTCGTGCTGGCGTTCTTTGTCTAGATCGATTCCAACCGACATACAGGAATACAGCAGCTGAAATTCAGTCACCGTTTACACAATATTAGGTTTAAGTCTAAAAAATTCTTCGAGTGTTTAGCTTCATTCGTTTATTATGTTATTTGTTTTCAAAGCGTTTAAAAACTCCTCATGAATTTAAATGCCTATTATTGTTCGCCTTTTCGTTTTCTTACATTAAAAATAGATGCTTTTTTTCATGACATACTCATGACATTCTTCATCTAGGGCCGCGCCGTGGCGGAGTGGTTAGACCACTCGACTCTCACCTAGACGGCCGGGATTCGATCCCAAGCGACCGCATGTGAGATTTGTGGTGGACAAAAGAGCGCTGGGGCGGGTTTTCTCCGGGTACTCCGGTTTTCCCCGCCGTCGCATTCCACCGGTGCTCCATCATTCATGTATCATCAGTGTCACCGCCTGCGGTGCCATTAGTAATTAAAGCGGGCGTTAAACACTACGAAATTCTTTATCTACCTATTATCGTTTATTTTTACGTATTTTACAAAGTTATTTTACAAAAACCTATTTTCTATCTACTTTGTGTAAATTGATATGGCTGTTAACAGACATGCTTTCATTATAGATTTGCTTGTAGACACACGAGAAAATGAGCAAATGTTAAAATGAATCGCCTTGCATCTATGAGAGGAACTAAATAAAATAACACTAAGTTTAGTATTTATCACGTTTCAGTCAAGCTCGCTCTCTCTCTCTGTCTCACACACATATACACACGCCTTTTTCTAAAAAAGTTATTTTGTTTTGTATTCTAGGGGTCTCAAAATATAGAGACAGTCTTGAAATCCCGACATGAAGTTTTTTTGGTGGTATGCAGTAATAGAGAAAATGATACAATTTCTAATCATTCTTGTTCAACATTTCAAAATTTGGAGAAACTAAATTTAAAAAAAAAAAGCATAGGACTGTTGCTACACTTATATATTGCTCAAGATGACATGATTCGACTTTTGAGAAGAACTTAAGTTAAATGATGTTCAGAAGAAACACATGTTTCTGAAATAACCGGAAGTGTGACAAAACTTCTGTGAGTCAATTCTGAGCATTATTATTTAAATTATCCGTTGCTAGATATTTTATTTTTTCTGCATTGTGGTTTTGAAGTAAAAAAAACTATGTTCCACCATTATCAGCATAGCCAACTAAGATTTACGACTGCGGTAATATAATCTGTAGCTCTTGGCTTAACATAATGAAAACGTTTCCTAATTATGAGAGTAAGGTGCGCGTTGTGTTGGAAAGTGACTGTATCATGATCGCAGTGAGGTGCAAAGTGTGGCCGCCACAACTGGCACTGGACCAAAGCGCCTGTTGAGATATTTCTCTCGCTCCACCCTGCAGATATGTCTCGCTGGTAGCATTCATCACTGCCACGCTCGCTAACCTAGCAGACCACCCACTTTACACGTGCATACGTTATTTACTAGTTCTACGAGATGAAGATTGTCTTTCTTTAGGAAATTAAACGAAATGACCACTCTGTAACTGCTATGGTTCGCAGCGTCCCATTCTCTACTGGCGTGAAGGCCTTGCAATTTTGCTCAGAGCCTCTTTTATCAGTCTTGGCTTCTTTTACGTGCCGTAAATCTACGACACGGAACAAGCTCCCTGCCGAAGGAAGCCATACTAAGGATTTTTACCTCCGAAAAAAATCCATCGTCCTCCGCCGGGTTTGAACTCGCGACCTTGGGTCTTGCTTTAGCAGCTTGAGATTTGCCTGTTTCTGCAGCTATTTGGAGCTCTTTTGGAGATGGTGCAGGCAATTCTTCGACCAGCTCTTCCAGAAGATTTCTGGGTGTTGCTGGACAGGAATAATGGAACTGGAATTTAAGCATACCTCAATTTGTATTAATAATGTCGTCACTTCAAAAGGTGTTACTACTATTGGTATCAACTGCTTCCCTCGCCGATTTAATCCCAACTTTCCGACTTCATCCCCCCACAACAGATCAGCCATTTCTCACTTAAATCGTTGATGTATAGAAGTTATTAGAAGGGAGTTGACTCCTAGAAATCACCAAATCATCAGGCGTATATGTTTGTGGCTTATGAACAGTTTGGTCACACATTTAGGAGTCAATAATGTAGGGCGTTTTTGTTAAGTATTTTCTAGTCTAATGCCCGCCCTCAACAGGTATTGCCGTCGAGAAAAGTATTTAAGAAGAAGTGACTTGACTGTGCAAGAGAACCTGAATATCCTCAGGTACGCTGTTGCACGGAGCGAACCTTTAGAAAGTGACGGAGCTGTGCGTTGTCCTGCGATCCGCGACATCTAGCTATTGACTAATGTCTTGAATTGTAGCGAAATCTGGTACATAGGCAATGACTTACTGAGTTGACTTGGAAACATTTCTCCAAGTTTCCTCCAGCTCCAGTGGACTTTTGAGCAAACAGATCCTTGCTCTTTTCCGTTCAAAAATGTGGCTATTTCTAATGATAATATTGGAATTGATCACATAAAGCTGTCCTATGTGGGCCAGTCATATTTGGCTATTTTCTAAAACCTTTGGGGTCTGTACTCCTGGGAATAAAATATTCCTTGAACTGAAATGCGTTGTTTTCCTCGGGAAGTGTGCCCTTCAAAACGTTCTGCTGGTATGCTGCGCAAGTGTCCCAAGTTGCTGGAACGCCATTGTTCTAGGGAAATCTTCCTCTTTTAACAGTTTTATAAAGCTCTATAGCATCTTCTGTCCTCTTAGTTCCACTCAACCGGGCAGCGACATACAAATTTCGTTTGCTTTTAGCAGCGCTGGGATGCGAAAGGCATTGCCAATTATTGCCACCTGCACGGAGAAGCCAAAGAGCTTTCGAAGTTGAAATTGTGACTATGGTTAAACGGTGCGACTTAAGTCACTAGTAGGGAGTTTAACATTGATCTCTGTCAACTTCGTTCTGCCTGTATATTTTCTCTATGTCTGTTGCGCCTGTGGAACCAGAGAACAATAGAATATAAGTCTGCTGCACAGTAAACAGCAAACGTGGAATATAAGTGCAGTATTTTCCAAGAATACGCAGAAAGATGTTCAAGAAAATATCCCTACCACCAAGATTTACATGGGGCATTTTTCCAAAATTTGATTGTCTCAAAAATGGTTCAGTTATTTTGATTAAAATGCTATATTTAAAGATATTTTCAAGACAAACGAAAATTTTTAACTTGAATTTTCTGAAAATAGCTTCTGAAGACATCTTTATTCTGGATGTCGTTGTGTAATTGGCCAGAGATACACAAACATTTGCTACATGAAAAAATATAGATCTCGTTAAAATACAGTTTGTCAAATGCATTTGTCTTACATAGTTAATTGTTTCCAATATATTCCTTGTTGTTGGTTTGCGTTTTAAATTATTTAAAGTTTTCTCAAAGGAGAAGTTATTTTTCGTTTCCTACCTCTTTTGTATTGCCTCTGTGCATGTAAAGAAAGGTTATTTTAAATTGTTTCACATATCAACCAGACATTACTATCGCTTTAACCAGTGGCGATGCATGAGCTGGACATGCACCATGTAATTACTGTAATTTCCGTTGTATGTTCGGGGGCATTGAACATACTGTTGTCACTATTATTATTATTATTATTATTATTATTATTATTATTATTATTATTATTATTATCATCATCATCATCATTTAATTAATTAAATACCTATAGGATTACAAAACTACTTTGAAGCTGAAAACGCTGATTTCGGACTTATCAATTTATTTTTATCTATATATGCAGTCCAGCCTTCGCTTCTTTTCTCGAATTTCTCAACGACGGCATCATAAAAAGCTGAAGGTGAGTTTATTCTCATTGATTATAGCAGTTGTTTCTCAAGTGAGATGACAGCAAGCCCATTCAATTAGTTTTCACTTCGAACAGGTTGTACACCGGCTGTCGTTAGTGGTATTGTGAGGAGGAAATGGCACAGTTTATATAATTCGGGCAACACTTCTATTTCACGTAAGCTATTTGTGTCCTTAAAATCCTGTTTTATATAGCTCTATTGGAATGACAGGTGAATCCTTTCTTATTGCTGCATAAGAAATTCGCTGGGTCGCTAGTCTATACTGAAAATTCCGCGTGATTCAGCAGTCTAAAATGTTTCTTTTAAATATAATTGTTTTTTTCACACAAACCGTGTTTAGAACAGGAGTTGATAGGTAGAGTCTAGAGTCAGACTGAAAAATGCAATGCCATAGCCGGGATTTGAACCACGTATCTCCCGGTCTCCAGCCGGTCGTTCTAACTACTGAGCTTCCATGGCAACATGCTGGCACAGCACCAAATTCCTCAACTGACACGTATGTTTCCCGATAAACCACAAAGTGATATCACATTATTTTGATACCCCAATTGTGTCATGTGTTTTCCTATGCGTAGTGACACATCTCAGTTGACTGGGCCATTATAAAACAAATTAACTTATAACTTCACTGGCGACACACAGAAATTAAACTTAGTATTTTACTTTCTCCAGGCACTAAAGTAAATCACCAAGGTAACTACAATACTGAAGGAACTTTTAGTGTAAAGCGTAAAAGAATGATAGGGTGAATGACTGCTTGAATGGAGCTTAACAGTGCAAAGAGGAGTGCGCTGTCCCCCCCCCCCCCAATTTTGTTGTCGGATAAAATACTGCAAAAATAGCACAAAAATATGTTTACAATCCAATGGATGCAGTTTCAGTTGCAACTTTTCTGGGAGTGAACACGTCCGTCCGGTTTTCTCCCACCTCTTGACTTTGTAAAGTATCCAAGGGTGTCTTTCTATCACGAAATGCTTGCAGGCTAAACAGAGCATTGTTGCAGGTTGCTGCCTGGTGTGTATACAGTATTGCTATTTAACATGCACGTAATGTTTATATTTAGCTCCAATCTCAGCCGAGAAAGTAACAAAGTTAATACTGAATGCATATGTGTACTATTAGATTGAAATTCTAAAATAATTTAATAGCAACTAGTTAGGGCATGCTCTGAATATACGCCACTGGCTTTAACCTACTGTATTCCCTTATTTCCCTTCTGCTTACAAGGGGGTAAGTAATAAGACAAGTTCTGCTTGGCTAAATATCTTGGTTAAATATTTAGTATGATACAGGTAAAAGAAAAACATTTTCTAAGAATAATTTGTTTGCAGAACAGGTGGAGAAAGCCACGTGAATGGAAGGCATCTGATTACATAAATTGAGTATGTTTTATTGATCAACAAGGCTTACCGCTATACAAATAGCGCGCACACACACAATGTCTAATATCACTCCAAAGAACACTAATTTAAATGGATGCTCATATTCGAGCACTTAAAACGAACGTTAATTCAATTATGGTCAAAGAAACTATCATCATCCTATGTGACCTAAGGGTAAACTTGTATCCTGCGGCTTCAGTCGAGGCTCAGCGTTCCAGTTGAACAGTACAGCATCAGCTGCTCCGGGACAGTGAGCAAAGAGCTTGCGAATCGTAGTGTGTTCTCGGTGATTCGCAGTTCACGGTGAAGTTGTGCAAACCGGATTATCATTATGCATATTCGCAACTCTTTGTTCTGAATTGTAACCCCACATTGGTCTGGCACACAGGAGGATCGCAGAAGCCTCTTGAATGGCAGCAGAGTCTCCAGAGGGTTTGCGGGTTTAGAATGGATATACTTATGAAATTTAAATCAATTTTTATACACATCCCGCGTTGAATACTACTTGGAAACACATATTCAGACTATGAATCTTGGGTCGGATCCTCTTAGAAAGTTTGATCGGAATGGGATCGCTAAAGATGATACATTCTACTATACTCTTTGCAGCCTGCCATTTTGATTTCTTCGGTAAACTAGCCAGAAACTGCTGTAATAAAACACACAGCAGAACCATTTTTATCGTTTCCTTAATCTCGAAATTTATTGTTTTCAAAAACATTCACGAGTCTCAAAACAGACGTATAATACACAGAACTATATTTAACAGGTTCTTCAACGTAAATACAAGTCGATCAACATAAAAGTGTGAGTTATTTACTCTCGAAACTTAGTATTCAAAACGATGTCAATTCGTACTGAATTTAACGCGTGAAACGCAGATCCTATTCAGATGGAATTGGACTTCAACTCCCCATGGAAATGTGATATCTAGTAGGATCGGTTCCAAGATTCATACTATCTGAATCCTCGTTTCCTTTCGTTATTCAATATAGAATGCGCACTCAAATCGATTTCAGTTTCCCATGGAAACGCATGTAAATGTCATGTCTAGCCCGGTTTTTATGCAAACGAAAACATACGCAACATCCACAAGAAAAAATTAAAAGGAATGGAAAAAGAAAAAAATAGAAGAAAAACTGCTGTAAAGGAAATGCTAAAATATGCAAATATTTATATTTATACGTTGAATATATACATGTTATTAGTAAAACTATTAAAGCTCTTGTTTCTATTGGACCTCTAGTGTTCATTTTCTTTCAAGTGATTGTGCTCATATTATTTATATCCGCACAAGTAGACAAAACCTCTGATCTGTTCCTTTCTTATAGAGTCGTTAGTGCGAAACATTTTAATGTACGCTGATGTGCAAAACCTAAGGACGAAAGTAGCATTTGCATTCTGCACCTCATAGTAACATAACTCGATGAAACTTGAATCATACATACACCATATGCTACAGTAAGCAACTAAACGAAATATGCAATGGGACGAACAGAAATTACGCCTGCCACTATGTTATATGATGATCCTTTTGATTTACATAAATAGGGATATAGTGCTTAAAAAGGGTGTACGATTACCTGGGCAAGAATGCATGCTCTGCACCGGCCTCCCATGCAGAACACAAGGTTGGTAAGGAGTTCTTGTGGTAGGGCTTTCCATTCCTCCACCAGCGCTGCTGTTGACAGGATGGCCCTTGGTGCATATGGACGTGCTGCAATGCGTGTCTTCAAATCATCCAACACGTATTCAGTGGGATTTAAATCGGGGTAATGGGCAGGCCTGTCCATTCGTCGAATGTCCTCTCGTTCCAAGAGATCCTCCACTAGTGCTGGTCGATGAGGTCGCACATTGTCGATAAAAATGAAGTCAGAGCTGACTGCACTCTGAAAAGATACACAAGTAGTACAATGAAGGTGGCCATGAGCGCACCGTGTTCAAAAGTCGGCACATGCAACATTAGGCCCCACACCCGGACCACCAAAACGATCATATTCAAGGATGTTCCTGAGTGTTCCTACCTCTCGCCAGGAGGGTACGTCGAGAGTCACTGCTCAGACTGAATCAGCTGTCATCCGAGAATAGCACGCAATCCCATTCCTCGTTGGTTCAATTCTAATGCTCCATCGAAAACAATGCCGCTGATGTGCAGGTGTCAGTGGAACACCACATACTGGTCGTCGGGCAAAGAGACCACAGTCGCCATACTACTGTGTAACGTGAGATTGGCACCTAGCAGTCCTGTGCAATTGCATCCGCTTTTTGACGCGGATGTTGCCAATGTGGCGGTTATCTGCTGTTGTAGTCGACCGTCGTCGATCACCTCTTCTCATTGGTACAGGATTGCTTGTGGTTGCACGTGAAACAATGCTGTGAGCAATACCAAATTCCTGAGCAACATTCGTCACACTTCCAGTTTCCCGAGGATTCTTCCTCTATGAAGTCATCCAAATGTTGTTTACGGGCCATGTTTAAAGAAAAACACACTACAGTGCACCGTAACAGCTCGCTCATCACGACACAATGTACTGTCATGGTTTTAAATGCCCCGCGTTGCGGTACCAGACCCATTTGGCGTTATACACTCACGACATGTGACATTCAGCTCTCTCTCTCTCTCTCTCTCTCTCTCTCTCTCTCTGTGTGTGTGTGTGTGTGTGTGTGTATGAGGGAGACCTCTGATAACATGCTCCCGAACCACTTTCATTCATTTCCACCAAGTAGTTCATATGTTATGTTGATTTATCCATCTCGTCCTTAGGTTTTGCACACCGGTATATATACACTATATTTTGTTTAATACTAATGCTTATCGTCTAAATGTAGCGTGTGGTACACTGTGTGAAGTGCCTAACAGAATCTCGAAAATATTTGCGCAGCGCTGTTAAAACACAGTTCTTAGCTTTATATCATAATATACTATTTCACACTCATTGGTAACGAGTTATCATTACTTACTTACGCTTATTAGGATTTGTCTTCCTTTTCAGTATGAAGATACAATTCTTTAACTTTTAAGTTCTTTTTTTTTTTTTTTTTTTTTTTTTTTTTTTTTTTTTAATTTTTACTTTCTCTAGCCCCATGTCTATGTACAATGTACATAGGGATAGAGAAGTATTGTATTCCACCCAAAAATTCGATACCGAGATTTCACCGGAAAATCACGTTTTAGGTCCCCCTGTATCCAAAAAAAGCATTTTCAGAAAAAGGTCCGTGTGTGTGAACACGATAACTCAAAAACGAAAAGTATCTAAAATACTAAACTTGGTATTTAAGTTTAGTATTTTCCAGGGATGCGATTCAAAGATTTTGAGAAAAATCCCCCACCCCAAACTACCCTTTACATGGAACTTTTTTCGAGAATTTTGATTTTCTCAAAAATGGCTCTAACGATTTTGATTAAAATACCGTATATTAAAGATATTTACCTGACAAATAAAATGTATAACTTGAATTCTCTGGGAATAGCCTCTGAATACTACTTTATTCTGGATAAATTTTGCATAACTGCTAAACCGTAAGACATGGACAAAACTTACCACACAAAAATGTAGAGTACGTTAAAACACACAATTTATGTTATATGCATTTTTTCGTGGAGATGATGTTTTTTTAGATAGTCCTTGTTTTTGGTTTCAGCTTTATAAAACTTAACTTTTCTCAACAGGAATTTGTCAACTCCTGTCCATACAAAGGAACTTCAGGCACATAGCAACCAGCTTTTGGCTATCACCTTAACTTATGGTACTCCCTTATTTCGGTTCTACTTACAAGGAAGCAAGTCATAAGACTATTTCTGCTATTTTTCTCTCGATTAGCATGAAGTAAATAGAAGCATAAGCCTTTTAACAATAATTTGTTGCAGAGATGTAGAGAAAGTCATGTGAATGGAACACATCAGATGTTTGTATCACTAAACACTTGCACATTTACTCTCAGATTCATACTTCGAGACGCTGTGGGGGATAGGTAATAATTCTGGTTAAAGAGTAATTCCCCGCCTCATCCGGGAAACGAACCCGGGACCTCAAGATGAGAAATCAGCTCCACGCGACCATGGAGGCAGTCCAAGAAAATGTTTGCCATTGTATAATAACTTTGATTTAGAACATCTCCCATCGTCTTGATGTCTTGTACTGTGTGTGATCCTACAACAGGTTTATGAGGATGTTCTCGTTGTTGGGGAGCGTGCTAGGTGTGTGTTGTTAGCTCTTTTTGTTTTAACATGAATGTATGTCATGTAATTTTAAACTGATGATATTTTATATGACATTAAAAGACAAAGGAATCTGAAGCGTGACACATTCTGGAGAAGCTCGGCTTACATGTGTAGTAGTGATACTTGCGCGTTTAGGGAGCGTGAGACCCATCTCAATTGTTAGCACTTTCTTCTCAAAAGCTGCATTTTGAATTCATTTTCGACTGGGACTTTAACTGTACACTGCTTCCTCTATTTGGACAGTTTTGCAAAAAGAAACGTGTTAAGCAAATGCTTTTCTCATTTCTTTGTATGTTTGTTTATTTTTCAATTCACTGTGATTTGCGTAGTATTTCCTTCTTGTAGAAACAAAAGCAGAGCAACCGTCTGATGCTGACATTGCGTTGATGTATCAATTTCCGAAGGTATTGGTGCTATAAGCAGATACTGTAAAGTGTTTTTCGATACGTATGCCCTATGTTGTTAGATGCCCTGTGGTTGTCCAAAAGAGGATATCTGCAAGTTTATTATTTATTTTAACATTAAAGGAGTCAACTGAGTAAAAATGTATCTATAAAACAACCAGTAGGATTAGAGGCGTTTCTTTGAGGTTCATAAAATGTACGTATTGCTTTACGTCCAAGACACATTCTAAAACGCTTCTTAGCACCCGAGAAAACTTCCTATGGGCATCCAGCTTGCAATGATGCTGCAGTAATTTCAACAATGTTGACCAATGGAAGAGTGCAGTCGCTTTGGGTCCGCTACTTCTTACCGCGACAACACGTGATAAATCGAAAATCTGGCAGAGGAAATGAAATACTGGACAATAATTGGTGAAGGTCTGAATCTGTCGTGCTGTGATGTGCATTATCTGCAATGGCGTGAAGTAAAAACATGGGAACGCTGTGGTTTAAGTTCCCTAATACTAGAAATTAAAGGTGGATTTGGATGCTGATGCAGATTATCGAATAGTGCACCTATAAATAACGTTTAACACTAACAGTGAAAATAATAATAACAAACAAGAATGCTAACATAACGGTTATATTGAAGCCAAGAAACTCGTCCAGAGTGCCATATGTATCAAATACATCCGTCGGTTGTTTTTTTGTTGCGAACTCTTCTCAGTAAATACATTTGTTCTAAAATCTTGGTTTTCTACAGCTGGAATGTGGTACAATATAAAATATACTTATAAAGCAGGTTTTATCCTTTTGCGGTACCTATTCACGCTTCCAAATATTAGTTGTAGTAGGATTAGTTATTACCCAACGTAATAGCTTAGTCACCACAAACGCCGTGTTTGTCATTTACAACTAAACACTTCAGCAACGTTTGCTCATTGAAGCTCCCATTTTCCTGGTGATCTGAATTAAAACAATTAGGGTGCTGCTTTTTAGCTTGAATATTTTGGTTGTAGGACATTTTTTGTGTTACATTTTTTTTTTTTTCGTTCACTAATTATACAAATCGAGTAATGCAAAATCTTCTAATTGGGTTTAAGTTAAACAACTTAGCAGTCGATTTTGTAAGTCACTGCTTTAACCTGGTCTTTTGAGTCACTAATCTTACGTTCCCATTACTCGGATACTTTTTTTGCTCAGACTCTTCATTGAAAGCACTCTGATTTAATTTTGTCGTTAACAACAGGAGTTATATGTTATAATGACAAGTAACAAGAGAAGTTTGAATTGGTAGAGGCCGTTTCAAATCGATTCAGATTGTAAAATGAGATCTGGTGTAACGATTCATTTTCAGCAACTAAATTTAAAAGTTTCAAAAAATTGCCCATTATTGGATTCGTCATTTTCTTCGTGACCACGTAAAGGTAATTGTTAGGCCTAAATATGTGATAGTTTGACTTTTATTTCCAAGAATCTGTTGCATAGACGCTTATTACGCTCCGCCAGGAGTCGCTGCCTTTGGCTGGGGTCTATCAGATCCCCTGCTCTTGTGGTGCGGTCGGTATACATGGGTACCACGCGACGTAGCGTCAACAAAAGAGATGCTGCCGTCTAGGTCAACCCCAGAAGTCCCAGGTCGCTGAGCAGAAGGGGAACACATAATTCAATATCAGAAACAGCCGTTCTCTCATCTATGCCTTATTACCATGCTAACGTGAAGCAATAGCCATTTATAAGCATCCCAATAACTTTAATAGGAAAGCAGAGACTCAGACCCAGAGCAGATGGCAGGCTGAGGGCAGCCCAAGGTGTGTTAGACGCCACCGACTAGACAGTCACTCTACGACTGGTATAGAAAATTGGAGATAACGGGATGTTTGTGCAAAGGAAAGAGCTCGGGAAGATCAAGAGTTTCGGAAGAAAACGTTGAACGTGTTCGTTCTGCCTACATAAGAAGCCCACAGAAATTGACATCTAGGGCAAGCATGGAATTACAAATTCCACAGCAATGGAAAATCTTGCGGAAGCGACTGCACATGATGCCTTACAGATAACAAACAGATGTTGCAGTTTCTGAGTGAAGAAGATAAGGTCATACGGCGTGACTTTTGCATCGACATGTTGCGACATGATGAAGACGATGCTGGTTCTTGTGAGCGCATCATTTCATTTTTGTGGTAACGTGTTCTAAAATGTCGTTGGACAACAGTTGCTAATTGCGTTCTAGCAAATTCCAACACGCAATATGCCTTTTCCACAGGATTTTCCGCCATTTCAGCTTCTGCAACAACAAACAACACACTACAGCGTTACCAATAGTAACAAAAGACACTTTGAGAGTTTCTCAACATACCTCCAAAATAATTAGGTTGCTATCTCTAATAGTTATTGTTTTACAGGCAGTTGAAGTTGTCCATTTCTTTTGTAGTAACCCTGTATGTATATATATCTATAATCTGATGTGTACCATTCACACGACTTTCTCCATGTCCCTGCAACAAATAATTCTTAAACAGCTTATACTTCTATTTACTTTATGCTAATCAGACAAAAATACCAGAAATAGTCTAATTACTCGCTTCCTTGTAAGTAGAAGCGAAATAAGGGACAACCGTAGGTTAAAGTAATAGTCAAAAGCTGGTTGCTATGTCAATGAAGTTCCTTTGTCTATATGGATAGGAGTTGACAAGTTCCTGTATGAGAAGAGTATACGTTTTTCATAGCAGAAACCAAAAATAAGGAATGTCACAAAAAAGACGAACTTCACGACAAAATGTATATAACATAAATTGTGTGTTTTAATGTGCTCTACATTTTTCTGTAGTAAATTTTTGTCCATCTCTTACGGTTTAGCAGTTATTCAAAATTTAGTAAAATTCATCCAGAATAAACTACTCTACCAGAGGATATTCCCAGAAAAATCAAGATATACGTTTTTTTGTCAGGTTTAATATACGAAATTTTAATCAAAATCGTTAGAGCCATTTTTGAGAAAATCAAAATTTTCGAAAAAAGATCCATGTAAAGGGTAGTTGGGGTTGGGGGGATTTTTCTCAAAATCTTCGTGTCGCATCCCTGGAAGATACTAAACTTAAATACCAAGTTAAGTATTTTACCGACTTTTCGTTTTTGAGTTATCGTGCTCACAGACACACGGACACACACACACACACACGCGGACCTTTTTGTGAAAATGCTTTTTTTTGGATATAGGGGACCCTAAAAGAAATATTTCCAGTGAAATCTCGGCATCGAATGTTTTGGTGGAGTGCAATACTTTCTCTATACACTATGTACATGGTGCAATGGAGAAAGTAATAAAAAAATCTGATGTGTACCATTCACATGACTTTCTCCATATCCCTGCAGCAAATGATTCTTAAAAATCTGATGTGTACCATTCACATGACTTTCTCCATATCCCTGCAACAAATAATTCTTAAAAATCTGATGTGTACCATTCACATGACTTTCTCCATATCCTTGCAACAAATGATTCTTAAAAATCTGATGTGTAACATTCACATGACTTTCTCCATATCCCTGCAGCAAATGATTCTTAAAAATCTGATGTGTACCATTCACATGACTTTCTCCATATCCCTGCAACAGATAATTCTTAAAAAGCTTATTCTTCTATTTACTTTATGCTACTCAGAAAAAATTAGCAGAAATAGTCTTATTACTCGCTTCCTTGTAAGTAGAAGCGAAATAAGGGACAACCGTAGGTTAAAGTGATAGTCAAAAGCTGGTTGCTATGTCACTGAAGTTCCTTTGTTTATATGGATAGGAGTTGACAAGTTCCAGTATGAGAAAAGTATACGTTTTTCATAGCAGTAACCAAAAATAAAGAATGTCACAAAAACGTCGAACTCTACGAAAAAAATGTATATAACATAAATTGTGTGTTTTAATGTGCTCTACATTTTTTGTGTAGTAAGTTTTTGTCCATCTCATACGGTTTAGCAGTTATTCAAAATTTAGTAAAATTCATCCAGAATAAACTACTCTTCAGAGGCCATTCCCAGAAAATTCAAGATATACATTTCATTTCTCAGGTAAATATGTTTAATATCCGAAATTTTAATCAAAATCGTTAGAGCCATTTTTGAGAAAATAAAATTTTTCGAAAAAAGTTCCATGTAAAGGGTAGTTGGGGGTGGTGGGATTTTTCTCAAAATCTTCGTGTCGCATCCCTGGAAGATACTAAACTTAAATACCAAGTTTGGTATTTTACCGACTTTTCATTTTTGAGTTATCGTGTTCAAGGAGACACACACACACACACGGACTTTTTTTTGTGAAAATGCTATTTTTGGATATTGGGGACCCTAAAACATATATTTCCGGTGAAATCTCGGTATCGAATTTTTGGTGGAGTGCAATACTTTCTCTATACACTATGTGCATAGTGCGTATGGAGAAAGTAAAACGCTTATACTTCTATATACTTTATGCTAATTAGAAAAAAATAGCAGAAATAGTCTTATTACTCGCTTCCTTGTAAGTAGAAGCGGAATAAGGGACAACCGTAGGTTAAAGTGATAGTCAAATGCTGGTTGCCATGTCAATGAAGTTCCTTTGTTTGTATGGATAGCAGTTGACAAGTTCCTTAATGAGAAAGGTATACGTTTTTCATAGCAGAAATCAAAAATAAGGAATGTGACAAAAACGACGAACTCCACGAAAAAAATGTATATAACATAAATTGTGTGTTTTAAAGTGCTCTACATTTTTTCTGCAGTACGTTTTTGTCCATCTCTTACGGTTTAGCAGTCATTCAAAATTTAGTAAAATTCATCCAGAATAAACTACTCTTCAGAAACTATTCCCAGAAAATTCAAGATATACATTTCATTTGCCAGGTAAATATGTTTAATATCCGAAATATGAATCAAAATTTTCGAAAAAAGTTCCATGTAAAGGGTAGTTGGGGTGGGGGGATTTTTCTCAAAATATTCGTGTCGCATCCCTGGAAGATACTAAACTTAAATACCAAGTTTGGTATTTTACCGAATTTTCGTTTTTGAGTTATCGTGTTCACAGACACACGGACACACACACACACACACACACACAGACACACGGACCTTTTTGTGAAAATGCTTTTTACTTTCTCCATACGCACTATGTACATAGTGTATAGAGAAAGTATTGCACTCCACCAAAAATTCGATACCGAGATTTCACCGGAAATGTATGTTTTAGGGACCCCAATATCCAAAAAAAGCATTTTCACAAAAAGGTCCGTGTGTGTGTGTGTGTGTGTGTCCGTGTGTCTGTGAACACGCTAACTCGAAAACGAAAAGTGGGTAAAATATCAAACTTGGTATTTAAGTTTAGTATCTTCCAGGAATCGACACGAAGATTTTGAGAAAAATCCCCCCACCCCCAACTACCCTTTACATGGAACTTTTTTCGAAAATTTTTATTTTCTCAAAAATGGCTCTACCGATTTTGATTAAAATTTCGTATATTAAACATATTTACCTGCCAAATAAAATGTATATCTTGATTTTGCTGGGAATAGCCTCTGAAGGGTAGTTTATTCTGAATGAATTTTACTAAATTTTGAATAACTTCTAAACCGTAAGAGATGGACAAAAATTTACATCACAAAAAATGTAGAGCACATTAAAACACACAATTTATGTTACATACTTTTTTTCGTGAAGTTCGTCGTTTTTGTGACATTCCTTATTTTTGGTTTCTGCTATGAAAAACGTATACTTTTCTCATACAGGAACTTGTCAACTCCTATCCATATAGACAAAGGAACTTCTTTGACATAGCAACCAGCTTTTGACTATCATTTTAACCTACAGTTGTCCCTTATTTCACTTCTACTTACAAGGAAGCGAGTAATTAGACTATTTCTGCAATTTTTTTTTCTGATTAGCATAAAGTAAATAAAAGTATAAGCTTTTTAAGAATAATTTGTTGCAGGGATATGGAGCAAGTCATGTGAATGGTACACATCAGATTTTTTACTTTCTCCATACGCACTATTTACATAGTGTATTGCACTCCACCAAAAAATTCGATAATGAGATTTCACCGGAAATATATGTTTTAGGGTCCCCAATATCCAAAAAAAGCATTTTCGCAAATAGGTCCGTGTGTGTGTGTGTGTGTGTGTGTGTGTGTGTGTTCGTGTGTCTGTGAACACGATAACTCAAAAACGAAAAGTCGGTAAAATACCAAACTTGGTATTTAAGTTTAGTACCTTTCAGGGATGCAACACGAAGATTTTGAGAAAAATCCCCCCAACCCTAACTACCCTTTACATGGAACTTTTTTCGAAAACTTTTATTTTCTCAAAAATGGCTCTAACGATTTTGATTAAAATTTCGTATATTAAACACATTTACCTGACAAATAAAATGTATATCTTGAATTTTCTGGGAATAGCCTCTGAAGAGTAGTTTATTCGGGATGAATTTTACTAAATTTTGAATAACTGCTAAACTGTAAGAGATGGACAAAAATTTAGTACACAAAAAATGTAGAGCACATTAAAACACACAATTTATGTTATATACATTTTTTCGTGGAGTTCGTCGTTTTTGTGACATTCCTTATTTATGTTTTCGTCTATGAAAAACGTATACTTTTCTCATACAGGAACTTGTCAACTCCTATCCATGTAGACAAAGGAACTTCATTGACAGAGCAACCAGCTTTTGACTATCACTTTATCCTACGGTTGTCCCTTATTTCGGTTCTACTTACAAGGAAGCGAGTAATTAGACTATTTCTGCTATTTTTGTCTGATTAGCATAAAGTAAATAGAAGTACAAGCTTTTTAAGAATTATTTGTCGCAGGGATATGGAGAAAGTCATGTGAATGGTACACATCAGATTTTTTGGATATTGTGGACTCTAAAACATATATTTCCGGTGAAATCTCGGTATCGAATTTTTGGTGGAGAGCAATACTTTCTCTATACACTATGTACATAGTGCGTATGGAGAAAGTAAAGAGGCCAACGAATCACTTACGACCAAACCTTCACCGAAAATACTTAGACCACGCCACTGAAGATGTTCACCGCAGTCGTGAACGAAACGTCTAGACCTGAAAACTCCAACAGACCACGGCTTCTCAGCCCGGAAAATTCTTGTAGTTATAATTTATATATATTTAGTTATTTAACACGAGTGTTAGTATAATTATGTTTTTGTACATAGATAGGCCCATAACGTCAAATGGCAAAGTTATATTAATGCAATATTATGCTCTACATATCCAGTCAGAAAATTAACAAACACTTTAAAAAAAAAAGGACAAACAGTGCGAGATTTAAAGGCAGGAAGTTATAAGTGAAAGCAAAACCTTGTTAACCTCTGGGCCACCGTAAGGCTGTTCTGTGTTATGTTTTCAGTACTCAAGTTAACCATTAAGCTGTCAGTCACAACGCGCTTTGGGAAGCAGCCACTACGAAGATGAGCTCGTGGGATCTGGGGATGACTAAGTTGAGCAAACCTGCAGAAGTCTGAGACAACTGCCATATAGCTGTATAGTCATGAAAATAAAAGAACAAACACTTAACAGTGCTACATCCTGATTAAAAATCTGCTTCATAAATAAAATGTCACATACCTGTGTTTCTGTGTGAGAGAATGCTACCCTTCCAAATAGACGCAGTCCGTTTTCACATTTAATGTGATTCGCCGAATCTTTATACCGTTTACTGGATATATACACTGTCATTCTACATTCTTTTTCGCGAGAAAACAAAGAACAAGACCAGTAGAAAAATTATTTATTCATGTTTTATTAACTCCTCACAAACACGAAACACTTCACATTTGATAGTGACATTAAGCAGCTTTTGCAACAGGTACTTTAAAATGTCCTTCACAAGCACATACTTCAACATATCGTTAAATACTAAAGATATGCAATGGTCAGCCTTACGCATTCCTAACGTACACAAATGCTCAACAACAACAAAGTGTCGCGAGTTAGAATCTCGGTTACAGTGAGTTCCTCGATTTTTTCGGGGTTTTCCATTAGCCTGAGAAGACGAATGTCTTAAGCTCCCCGAAATCATTTGAGCATCATTTCAACGATTTCATTCATCGTCCGATATGACCAACCAGGTCAAAGGGCGCTAAGCTTCTTTTTTTTCCTTAAGCAAGTGGTTATAAATTACACAGGTGCTGGCACTGTCGTCTTGATATTGTTTGCAAACTGGCAACTAGAGCACGATTACCAGTGCTATTTAAATAAAAGAGCACAGAGTGAATTGCTATAGGCGGTGCGACTCATCCGTTGCGTCAATGTTACGTCTTGATATTGTTTGCAAACTGGTAACTAGAGCACGATTACCAGTGCTATTTAAATAAAAGAGTACAGAATGAATTGCTATAGGCGGTGCGACTCATCCGTTGCGTCAATGTTACGTCTTGATATTGTTTGCAAACTGGTAACTAGAGCACGATTACCAGTGCTATTTAAATAAAAGAGCACAGAGTGAATTGCTATAGGCGGTGCGACTCATCCGTTGCGTCAATGTTACGTCTTGATATTGTTTGCAAACTGGTAACTAGAGCACGATTACCAGTGCTATTTAAATAAAAGAGTACAGAATGAATTGCTATAGGCGGTGCGACTCATCCGTTGCGTCAATGTTACGTCTTGATATTGTTTGCAAACTGGTAACTAGAGCACGATTACCAGTGCTATTTAAATAAAATAGTACAGAGTGAATTGCTATAGGCGGTGCGACTCATCCGTTGCGTCAATGTTACGTCTTGATATTGTTTGCAAACTGGTAACTAGAGCACGATTACCAGTGCTATTTAAATAAAAGAGTACAGAATGAATTGCTATAGGCGGTGCGACTCATCCGTTGCGTCAATGTTACGTCTTGATATTGTTTGCAAACTGGTAACTAGAGCACGATTACCAGTGCTATTTAAATAAAATAGCACAGAGTGAATTGCTATAGGTGGTGCGACTCATCCGTTGCGTCAATGTTACGTCTTGATATTGTTTGCAAACTGGTAACTAGAGCACGATTACCAGTGCTATTTAAATAAAAGAGTACAGAATGAATTGCTATAGGCGGTGCGACTCATCCATTGCGTCAATGTTACGTTTCAAAGACTTATGTTTAGAATGTGTAAAAATTCAAAGAAACAACAATTTTTAATGTCAAGTTAGACGATATAAAAATTAAATGTGGCACGTTTTTGAGTACTTCTGGTTTATTTTTGGACTTCTCTGATCATGCGTGTAAAATAAATTATAAATCATTTGTTGACATCGTAAAGTAGTCGAACAGTTTTTGTGCATGTTTCACTTTGCATTAGCATTTTTGGGGTCACCTGATCATTAGAAATGTCTTTGCTTGCGCGTGGTATTTGTGAAGAGCCTCTTCATCGGCAGCTTCAATTTGTAGGCAAAACAGCGGCGTATTTCTAAATAAACACTAAACAAAACGGGGGCTTTGTGGTCTGCAGTAGATGAAAGAAAGATTCCTACTGGCACAATGGCAAGCCTATGCCCTCATAAAAAAGAAATAAAAAAGGAAACTGTGTTTATATCTGTACCACAATACTTTACTTCTTTTATACAAGCTGCTTCATCAGCACAACGTATCAGAGGAAACATCAAAGCGGTTCAGTTTTTTCGTCGTTTGTTTTTTCCAAAGATCCCAAATGTAGATGCGAGAAGAAAGATTTTTATTTAACCAATTTTAACATGTTCCTAAATAGGTTCGGTTAAAGTAAATAAATTAAATAACTCTTGAGTCTTAGGCATCTGAATATGTAGTATATAAACAGGATTCTGACCCAGAATTCAACCGCAGGATTGTAGAGGGGTATAAAGGGTATTTCCCGTTTGTCAAATGTCAAAGTTATGAAAAGTTTTCTGTATCGCCATAAATTAAAACGACGTGGGTATGGGAATCCCATTTTCATTGAGAACGCCTCATTGGTATGCCAGTATTTGGCGCACAATCAATAAAATATTTAAAATTATTGGACTTCCAATTTTGGCAAATTTGCCTGTTCTTTGAGGGTATGCACGCCACTCACAACGGTCCGGTTGATTTCAGATTATATGTAGAGCTAGCACATACTGGTGGACGAGTGGGTATAGTGCTGGCCCAAGAGTCCCACGATTCTACGTTCGTACTGCTTTCTAAAGGTTCCATTTTTACTTTCTCTACACGTACTATGTACATTTCGATACCGAGATTTCACCGGAAATACATGTTTTGGGTCTCCCTGAATCCAAAAAAAGCGTTTTTGGAAAAACGTCCATGTGCGATGTATGTGTGTCTGTGGACAGCATAACTCAAAAACGAAAATACCGTTAAATACCAAACTTGGTATTTAAGTTTGGCATCTTCCAAGAAGGCGACATGAAAATTTTCAAGAAAATCCCCCCACCCCCAACTACCCTTTATATGGAACTTTTTTTGAAAATTTTGATTTTCTCAAAAATGACTAACGATTTTATTTAAAATATCGTACATTAAAGATATTTACCTGACAAATAATACATATGTATATCTTGAATTTTCTGGGAATAGCCTCTGAAGACTACTTTATTCTGGATGAATTTTACGAAATTTTGCATAACTGCTAAACAGTAAGAAATGGACAAAAACTTACCACACAAAAACTGTAGAGCACAGTAAAACACACAATTTATGTTATATACATTTTTTTCGAGGAGTTGATCGTTTTTGAGATATTCCTTGTTTTTTGGTTTCAGCTTTGAAAATCTTGTACTTTTCTCATACAGGAATTTGTCAACTCGTGTCCATACAAACAAAGGAACTTCAGTCACCTAGTAACCAGATTTTGACTTCACGTTAACCTATGATACTTCCATATTTCGCTTCTACTTACAAGGAAGCAAGTAATGAGACTATTTCTGCTAATTTTTTCTCGATTAGCATGAAGTAAATGGAAGAATAAGCTTACTAACAATACTTTGTTACACAGAAGTAGAGAAAGTCACGTGAATGGAACACATCAGATTTGTTCATTTTCTTGTGTTTCTCAAAGGTGAGGTACACAATTGGACAAGCACTAATGCGCTTAGTTTACATTTCTGAAGTCAGGACGATAAACTCTCCAGTACAAATTACTTCCAAAAGACTGTGGATGCACATAACGTTCAATATTAAATGCAGTATTTGTTTGTCAATGAACCTGCATAGATTAATGTGATGAAAGAGTTAGGTTTGTGGAAAACATTTACGTAATGTGTGCTTCGAAACGAAGTATGATTTTAGCACCGGAATAAAAAAAGTGTATGTTTTGCTATGATTGGAACGGCAGTACTTTGGTTTCGTCTTACTATTGTGTCGTTCTAACTACTGTAGCTATTGTGGTCCAACGCTTCTGAAGATCTTGTCTAATGTCAACACTTGACTACTGGGAGAACCATGACACATTGTAAAAGTATACACATGTGTAAGAAAATAATTGTTTAAACGGAGATCATACAGGATGACAACCTAACATAATCGAAGCTACGAACTTTTAAGCTCATATGCTCTTTGGTGCCATTGCGCATGCGTAAGGTGAGTGATTTAAGGGTCTGCTTTGTGTATCACTGCAAAAATCACAATTGTAATACAGGTACATCAGTAGTCAACGTGTAATACGCTTTATTTTAGAAATTCCTTCGAGGAGTATGGAGAATGTAATTGTTACCGACACGTTCTCCATGCTAATCGCACATTAATTTGTTTTATTTTTCAGTAGGAATAAATCATATTGAGTGACGCAGCAAAATATGAACGTTTTATTATAAAATGCAGACAAAGAGACAACATAAAAATAAAGTATATGGGGAGGCTTGAACCTTGAACTCTCGTAAGGCCTTAATTCGATGTTCCACTCTAACTAAAGCGCTAAATAATGCCACTATCCCTGTGCTCTCCGAAATCCAAGTGTTCATGTTACGAGAGATTGAGGTTTGATCAGTGACCTGCCAACTCTTAATATATTTTATGCTGTAGCAAAGAATTTAGAGTCCATAGGTTCCCTATCTCAAACTGTTTGCCGTAGACCCCTCTAAAATCCCGGTCGAATTCTGGACATCCTGTACATATGTGTATATAATACATATGTACAGGACGAGTGAGAATAACACAGAATAACTTTAAGGCGGGATTCGGGAGTTATTATTGAGTATTTTCTGATGGGGAACATATGCCCGTAAAGTTCTTGCTATCGCGATGAAAGTTATCAAGCGCTGCGCCGGGTTAAATGAAATACTGTCACACAGATCCCATTGGAATAGCGCCTATGCGTTGTTTTCTTTGCAATTTGGAATTTCACTAGTATTGTTTCTAACATTGTTTATATCACCTAAAGTCTGCATTTTGTTACATAAATGGTAAGGGATTCTGTCGCATACTAAACTACTTTTTAGTTCTGGTTATAAGCTCTCAAATATCAGTATGTACTAGAGTGCATGTTCCACTATACTTACGCAGAACTAGCAAACATGCGTTATGTTTATTGTGCTGCTTGGAGAAAAGCGAAAATGGCATGAGAGTTTTATGCTGAGCTTTACCCATTTACTTCATCATTAAGTTTACTGCCTCACATCAACGGCTGCAAGAAACAGCAACTTTCCAAAAGCAGGCGCATTGTTCGGGAGTCGAAAGAAATGTAAGAACTGCCGTTCCAGAAGAGGAACTTTTTGACCGGGTCCACTATTCTCTGTCCACAAGCACAAGAGCAATAGCGCATGCCATCAGTCTTCAGTTACAAACATTCTACGCGAATAGCAGCTACGTCCATATCATTTCACTTTCAGCCCCGACTATACTTTGTCCAGTGATTTATTCATAAACACATTGATCAACCAAGATTTCCTTCAGCCATATTGTGGACGAACGAGGTTCTTACACGAGATGGCATGCTTAACATATATTTGGGCACAAGAAAACAATTAGAAATTGCCAACACCGGGTTCATTCAGCATTTGTGCTGGCATTGTGAATGACGCCCTCATAGGACCCTACTTACTACCTCCACGTTTTACGGGCCAGTTTTACCTACAGTTTTTACAACATACTTTGCCAGAGCTTTTGGAAGATGTCGCTTTAGGAAGATGTCGCTTTAGGAATAAATGTGGTTCCAAGGCGATGGGGCACCTGCGCATTATTCCGGTGATGCAAGGGATTTCTTAAGGGTAACGTGGATCGGTAGAGGATCACTAATACCATGGCCAGCATGTTCACCAGATCTAATTCCTTTGGATTACTTGCTTTGCGGACATGTTCAGACTCCTGTGCACGAGACGCCGGTTAATATGAAGAGGAGCTAATGACCAGGATCTTTGCAGCAGGACCCTATTCGTGATAATCATTTAACACAATTGTTTTAACTTTTTTTTAAATAATTTGTATAAAGATGGGGACGATTAAACCAACAATAGTAGTATGTGCACATTCTATTGTCAACAGCATTTATTGTAAATCTTTAAAGAGTTTGGCCTATTTCAGAGCACATACATACATTTAGTTTCATGTTATTAAATCAATATTCACAAGAAAATTTTGTATTGTATTGTTTAAGATTAATGCTACCAGCTATTCTTATTTCAGAACCCTTTTAAAACCTTGTAGCAAAAATGTGTAGCGACCTTTTGGGCGGAATTTCAAACGATGCCCTCGATAGCCAGATATTTACGACATATCTTCTCCGTAAGAAAATACAAATTTACTATACCTGTAAATATAAGTTTTTCGTTAAATTCATAGGAGAGTTTAATAAATCCAATTATTGCAATTGTAATTCTATAAGGGATAGCTGATAATAAATTGGTAATTACTGTAGCTCCTCAAAAAGAGATTTGCCCTCAATGATTCAGTTGATGAAATCATTAGCAGAAGTAGATTCAATTACAATAGGTATAAATGTGTGGTTAGCACCACATTGTCCGTGTCAAAAGGTTGTTTGATTTAATTGTCCAGGAGTATTCTACGGAGAATGCTCAGAAATCTGTAGTGCTTATAACCTCTGAATTTCAACTTAAAGTTATTGGATATTATTCTCACTCAGTATATAAAAGAGATAAGGGTGGTGCGGATAAAAGTGGCCCGTGCAAATACAGAGTAAATACAGACAAATTGCTGAAATGATGTTGAAGCATCAATACACCTAACCGTATTCATGTATAAGCGGGGTAAAATTTCGCCAAATTCACGTCTGACGCTTTCTTTCAGTTCCCGTAATTAAAGGTAAGACGTTTTAATATCTGTTGGCAGCTCCTCCTGCTTACAAGTACCTATTTGATGTCGACTTCTTTGGCGAATCTGCTGCCCAATAAGGTCTAGTGTAGGAATCGTTACGTTGTGCACAGATCCCGTTGCGCGCCATTTTAAAACTAGCCACTCTATTGCAATGGCAGTAGTTCTCTACCCGGGATCTTGTCCCCTGAAATTTCGCGGTTTTCTTAATTGAACCAGTTTTTTTTTTGTCTAGCGCGTATGTACAAAGAAGGTAGAGGCTGTTTTGTGTTCTACCCAAAACTGTGATATCGTCACTGGAAATACATGTTTTGAGGACCCACAAATTAAAAACTAATAAAGGAAAAAGACGTGAATGTGTGTGGACAAATAACTCAAAAACGAAAAGCCGGTTAAATACCTACTTGCTGTTTACCATAAATTCAGCATTTCCAAGGATGCGACACGAAGATTTCCAGGAGTACTTTTTATGTGGAAAAATGTTAACATTTTGGTTTTCTCAAAACGGCTTAATTTTTTTTGTTAAAATATGTGTGTTAAAGTTATGTACACGACAAATAATATGTGTGTCCTGAAGTTTCTAAGAATAGCATCTGAAGTCCTCTTCATTCCGAATGACTTTTGCATAACTGGTAAACCTTAACAAATACACAAAACTTACTACACAATAAGCGTACATCTCGTCAAAAGACAATTTATCTCATATACTTTTTTCTGTGGAGTTGGCCATTTCCGAGATGCTCTTTTTTAGTTGCAATTTTAAAATACTTAAATTTTTTCTCAAACGGTAATTTGCCATTCCTGTTCCTTTTGTTTTATGCTGGTCATGCTATGTCAATCACATAGCAAGCAGTTTTTTCCCCTTCTACTTAAACGGAACTAAGTATAAGACCACTCTGCTAATGTTGGTCTGGATTAACATGAAGAATAAACTTTAGTAAGGCTAGTTTGTTACACAATTGCTATAGAAAGCTGATTAAATTCGCTGACAGAAGAGTGCCAAACAAATGCCAACTACCAGTTATCATTGCTGTACTGTAGCTCGACTTAATTTTAATAACCAACCAGAAATTGAAACTCACGATGGTAATTTCCATTTGCATTTAAGCGGGAGACGGATGCTTTTATCTGCTCCAGCCTGTTGTGTATCTACAGCTCGAAAACTTTCACTCTCTCACATTTCTCTTATAAAGTCGGGGTTTTACAATATCATATGTATTCCAATAAGATTTTTTGGTTTGACACTCAAACATATTCCAACCCATTCGTTTACATAGCATGGAATATTCAGCCATCCCCGAATAGTTGTGTTGTGTATGCTTTGGATAATTAGGTTTGTAATCTAATTCCATGCATGATTTATTGGCTTGAGCTGTGTACCGGGTTCTATTGTACTAAGGTGAGCGCACCCAATCAATGCTATCGTATTATTATAACGATTCTCTAACTGTGAAGCACAAGTGCGGTTCAGTAAAGAACCACTTCCAATTTACTATCAATTTCGGAAAACTTCGCTGCACTTCCGACACTTATGCAATTGCATTCGGTTTCTCAGTTTATATGTGTAACATTATATGAATTATACAGCACTTTTTTGGAAAGTAAAACTACATTATTTCATTAATATAGGGCCAGTTCGCCCACAGTACAGCGGCAAACGCCTCAGCTAAAGGCATCAGCCAAAGTGGCTGTCTTGCAGGTGCACTCATTATTAAATATCCATCCTCAAACGGCTACACATTTTACCCAATTATAGAAGCAAATGTTATGTTCTAAAACAGAAGTATTTCATCCCCTACAGTGCAGTGATAGACTACTATCCTTCACTGTATGCAGGCGCGTTACACGCTCCAGCATCACAGCGAAGTAAGCTGGTTAAATGAGCTTAAGAAACAGATAAAAAAAAAATATATATATATGATCTTTCTCTGGTCATGTTAAGTTGTATTCTGATAAACAAAATTTACGGAGCTATAGAATACTGATGTGTTCCATTCACATGACTTTCTCTACATCTCTGCAACAAAATATTGTTAAAAAGCTTATGCTTCTATTTACTTCATGCTAATCGAGAAAATTTCAGCAGAAATGGTCCTATTACTTCCTTCATTGTAAGTAGAAGCGAAATAAGGGAGTACTATTGGTTAAAGTGATAGTCAAAAGTTGGTTGCTATGTGAGTGAAGTTCCTTTGTATGGACAGGAATTGTTAAATTCCTCTATGAGAAAAGCATATTTTTTAAAGCTGAAACCTAAAACAAGGAGTATCTCAAAAACGATCAACTCCACGATAAAATGTATATAGTATAAAGTGTGTGTTTTAAGGTGCTCTACATTTTTTGTGTTGTAAGTTTTTGTCCATCTCCTACGGTTTAGCATTTATGCAAAATTCCTTAAAATTCATCCTGAATAGTCTTCAGAGCCTATTCCTAGAAAATTCAAGATATATATTTAATTTGTCAGGCAAATATCTTTAATATACGAACTTTTAATTAAAATCGTTAGAGCCATTTTTGATAAAATAAACATTTTCATGTAAAGGGTAGTTTTGGGGGGATTTTTCTCAAAATCTTCCTGTCGCATCCCTGTAAGATACTAAACTTAAATACCGAGTTTGGTATTTTACCGACTTTTCGTTTTTGAGTTATTGTGTTCACAAACACACGGACACACAAACACACACACACGGACCTTTGTCTGAAAATACAGGGGACCCTAAAACATATATTTCCGGTGAAATCTCGGTATCGAATTTTTGGTGGAGTGCAATACCTTCTCTATACACTATGTACATAGTACGTGTAGAGAAAATAATACAAAATCAGATGCATTCCATTTTCTTCACTTGCTCTGCAAACAAATTACTCCTACAAAATATTATTATTTCATTTACATTATGCTAATTGAGATAACTCTTGTCTGAAATAGTCTTGTTACTTGCAACTAGAAGGTAAATAAAGATAAAGCTGTAGTCGCACCCTTTCAAAGCTGATCCTATGTCAAACAATTGAAATTCGGTTTTCTTTGCATGACCTAGAGATACAAAACATACATGAAACGAATGGCACTTCCCGTTTGAGAAAACTAGAGTGAATGCAAAATTGAAATAAATAACAAGAATATGTCGGAAATGGTTAACGCCACAGAAAAAAAACCTGCATGACATAAAATGTGTGTTTTAATGCGATATACATGGTCTGTTTAATAATATTTTGTCTAACTCTTACGATTTGCCATTTATGCAAAACTCCTACAGGACGTGGAGTTCTTCAGAGGCTATTCCCACAAACTTCAAGATATACATACATTTTGTTTGTCATAAACTAACTTTAATATACGGCATTTAATAAAAATCGCTGGTCATTTTTGAGAAAAACAAAATTTACAAAATATTTCCATGAAAAAAGTAATTGTTAGTGGGGGACGGGTTCTTGAAAATCTCGTGCCGTATCCTTGGAGAGTACTAAAATTAAATACCAAGTTAGGTATTTAACGGGTTTTTAGTTTTTGAGCTATGCTGTTCACACATACACACACGCGCCCTTTTTATAAAAATATTTTTTTAAATCAGGGGACCTAAAAACACATTTCCGGTGAAATGTCGACATTGGACTTTTGGGTTGAGTACAATACCTTCTCCACCTATACTAATAGTAGGCGTAGAACAGAAATATATGACATTGTTTTAACGGGATCTACATATTTTGTGTAGTTGAGTTTTTTGTATTTCTCTATATCATATTCCCTCAGAATGAAGAGGCGCTCACAGGCTATTCCCAACAGTGATGCCAACACTTTTATTTCCAAGGATAGTGCATGGACATTAAAATTATCTTACTTTCGTCTTTTGGATGGTATACTCGACACTTTTTTCAAAAAACTACGTTATTATTTATATTGAAAATGAATTTTTGTGATAACTCGCACGTTTCACAGACACATTTTCAAACTGTAAGCTGCTTAAAAGTTTTTAAAAACCCGGTAATATTCTTCCTGCCTAATGTTACATAAATTATATGTAATAAATTAAATTAGCAAGCGCTATGTGCGCAATAACGCTACAGATCTTATATGCTGTAAAAACTTATACTACATGCCATTTTGATGTTTAACATCTGTAGCCCGTCTGTCAGCTTCTGTACAGTGCACATACTGGATAGAGAAGGTATTATATTCCACCCAAAAATTCGATACCGGGATTTCACTGACAATTTATGTTTTGAGTCCGAAAAAAACATTTTTAGAAAAAGGTGCGTATGTGTCTGTGCACACCATAGCTCAAAAACGAAAAGTACTTTAAATATCTAGCTAAGGTATTAAGTATCTTCTAAGGATGCGACACGAAGATTTTAATCTCCCGCTCCCAACATGGAACATTTTTGGAAAATTTGATTTTCTCAAAAAATGGCTCTAGCCATTTTTATTAAAATTGCTTATATTAAAGATATTTGTATCACAAAATGTATATTTTGAATTTTCTGGGAGTAGCTTCTAAAGAGAACTTTATTCTGGTTGATTTTTGCAGAATTTTGCATAAAGGTAAACCGTAAGAAATATACAAAAACTTTCTGCACAAAAATGTCATATAGGTTTTTCTTATAGAGGTGAACGTTTTCAAGATATTAATTTTTATTGGTTTCAGTTTTTTAACTTAAATGGGACCATGAAAAGCGAAATTGTTCCACATAGCGGCCAGCTTTTAAAGGATTAGACTAGATGAATAATATTTTGTAAGAAAAATTTGTTTGAGGAACAGCAAAAGAAAATTATGTGAATGGAACACGTCAGATGGTTTTTATTTATTTATTAATTTCTCTAACGTACTATGTACATAGAGTATAGAGAAGGTATTGTATTGCAACCTCATTTGTGTGTGTGTGCGTGCAGCATAGCTCAAAAGCGAAAAGGCCGTTAAAAACCAAATTTGGTATTTAAGTTTGGTATGTTCCAAGGATGCGACACGAAGATTTTCAAGAAAATCCCTCCACCCCAAATACCCTTTACATGGAAAATTTTTGAAAATGTTGACTTTCTCAAAAATGGCTCCTAACGATTTTAATTAAAATCTTGTGTATTTACATGACAAATGTATATCTTCCATTTTCTCCGAATAGCCTTTGAAGACATGTTTATTTGGATGAATTTTGTGGAAGTTTGCATAACTGGTAAATCGTAAGCGAGTGACAAAAACTTTCCACACAATAAATGTAAGATGTCTTTCAGCTTGAGAAAGGTTTAACTGGCTAAAATTGAAACCAATAATCCGGAACATCTGTAACGGTAAATAAATAAAATAAAAACAAAAAAAGTAAATAAATAAAATCATAAAACATAAATTGTGTGTTTTAATGAGATCTACATTTTTTTTAATAGTAAGTTTTTTTTTATCTCTTACGGTTTGCCAATTATACAAAAGTCACCCAGAATGAAGAGATCTTCACAAGCTATTCCCGGAAAATTTAAAACATTCATTTTGGTTGCCATAAAGATATCTTAAAGCTAAGCTATTTTAATTGAAATCGTTATTTTTGAGAAAAAATTTTGGAAAAATGTTCCATGTAAAGGGTAGCTGGGGCTGGGGGGATTTTCTTGAAAATCTTTGTGTCGCATCTTGCAAGACACCAAACTTTAATACCAAGTTGGAATTTTACGGTCTTTTCGTTTTTGAGCTATGCTGTCCACTGACACACACACACCGACCTTTTTTTAAATTTTTTTTTTTTTTTTATTCTGGTGGACCCAAAACATGTATTTCATACAGTTAAGATCGTACATCGTATTCATTTATAGTACAGGTTGGCAATACTTGATTCTCAGAAAAGTCATTACACACACACACACACACACACACACACACACACTCACAGACACACACACATGTATATATTAAACGTATGATATTAAATGGGAATCGTTAGAGCCATTTTTAAGAAAATCAACTTTATTAAAAATGTCTCAAGTATAAGATAGTTTGGAGGTGGGGGGGGGGGAGTTTTGAAAATCTTAGTGTCGCACCTTTGGAAAATGCTGAATTTAAATATTAGTTTGAGTTGTAATCGGCCTAACCTTTTTGAATTACATGTTCGCGGTCATTGGTTATAAAACGGTTTATGTGAACAAGTTATTCTGCTGTGCTAGATGTAGATATTTAGAATGTTTATCCTTCACTACACAATCATATTGTTGGTTGTTCACAATGGAATTTCACGAAGAAGAGGATGAAATTGCAAGCTGGAGGAGAAGATATTTGGCTTAGGTTTAGACAAAAATCGCTTCGCTAATGCGGCTGAAGTAATGACAACGTTTGATGTGGCTACTAACGTACATTTTTGGGCACACAGGAACATAGAAATGTTTTGGTTTGGTTAGTTTAAACTAAGTCGAAGATAAACTGTATGAGCACACGCCACTTGGTTGGGTATTTACAAGGTTTGTGTGACAGACTGCGTCCATACTGCCTCAAGGTTGGCTATTTGTTTAAGTTTCATTTTAGTGTTCTGTTTATCCTTCGTACTTCCACAATCTTTAGAGATCTAAGTCAATGGTCCATATGGCGCTGGCGGATGCTTAGCTCTCAGTAGATCAGCATTTCCTCCGTGATTTGCATAAACGTGGTATGCGGTGAATTTATCTTTGCGGCGCACGCGCTCACGTGTGTTTGTGTGTGTTTGACACGCAATATATAAATACATGAATAATATGTAAAATTCGAAATATTTGGGCTACACAACCGTTTTCAATAGAATTACTTATTTTTTTAGTTTAACGTCATTTAACCTTGTTGGTCATATTGGACGATGAATGGTAGTAGTGAAATGATGCTCAAATGATATCGGGGTCCATGGAGCTTAAAGTTACCCGACATTCGTCTTCTCAGGGTAAGGGAAAACCTTATCCGGGTAACTCACCCTAAGCGAGATTCGAACTCACGGCCTTTTGAATGTGAGGCAGACACGCTACCACCACACTACCCAGGCGGGAAGAATGACATTTATAATGTACTTTACAACTATTTAGAACTCCGGGATAGCTCGGTGGCTTCATTCAAGCTCCCGTGCTGAGATTCCACGGTTCAGTTCTCGGCTCTGGATGACGATTTTAACTCGGTACTATCCAGACCTTCACACTGACCAGCTCACCAAGCATTCCAAGTCTAAACTGTGTAGGTCCTCTCATTAGACCACGATGCTCATCGCCCTACTACAGGAGGTAACGGACACCACTCTAGCTTGGAAACTTCAAGCGCTTGGTGAAATGAGGAAACAATCGAGAATATCACATGAGGAGCATTGTAAACATCAGCTTTACATTGATTAAGTTTAGATCATAACATTCACACAGATGCCATAAAATTAAGGCAGAAAACAGTATTTACTGCTCGTTGTTATACTACGCACATAACACATAAGTTTGTGCGATGTTCATGCAAGGAAAGATAAATGTAGAACTATTCTTGCTTCAAACATTTGCTGCTTAATGATGCCGTGCAGCGTTTCCTTAGACTTTGCCGCGCATTAACACTATAGAGTTGCCGCAATTGTTTTTGTAGTTAGTGAGGCAAATCATCCTCAGTTAATTTTATCGCAGCCAAACCTTCAAATATCTAATATTTCGTTTAAAAAAAAAACACTCCTAGAAAATATACACATCGTTTTAGGATTAGATGAACATGGAAAGAGTAAATTGTGTTGGAGGTACTGCAAGATCATTTCTGAGAAAACCTGTTGATAAGTTCTTTAGAGTAATGTATATATAAAGTCATATCTTAAGTTACAGATTATTACCGAATGGAGTATGCAATCTGAAGAGTTGCAATCGCACGTCTTATCCTACGGGTTTAAACAACTTACATCGACATACCTACATGCACCATGCTCAAAAACATTCAGCCGTGTGTTCTGTATTTCCTCTATACGTGCTATGTACATAGTATATAGAGAAGGTATTGTAATGCACCCAAAAATTCAGTACCGAAATTTCACCGGAAATACGTGTTTTGAGACCTGAATCCAAAAAAAGAATTTTTAGAAAAATGTCCGTGTTTGTCTGGGCAGCATAGCTCAAAAACGAAAAGTCCGTTAAAAACCAAACTTGGTACTTAGTTTTGGTATCTTCCAATGCGACACAAATATTTTCAAGAAAATCCCCCCCACTCCCAACTACCCTTTACAAGGAACTTTTTTCGAAAATTTTGATTTTCTAAAAAATGGCTCTTAACGATTTTCATTAAAATATCGCATATTAAAGATATTTATCTGACAAACAAAACGTATATCTTGAATTTTTTGGGAATATCTCTGAAGACTACTTTATTCTTGATACATTTTGCATAACTACTAAACTGTAAGAGATGGACAAAAACTTAACACACAAAAAATGTAGAGCACGTTAAAACACACAATTTATGTTATATACACTCTTTTCGTGGAGTTGATCGTTTTTGAGATATTCCTTGTTTTTTGTTTCAGGTTTGAAAAACTTTTCTCATACAGCAATTTGCCAACTCGAGTCCATACAAACAAACGAACTTCAGTGACATAGCAACCAGCTTTTGGCTTTCACTTTAACCTATGGTACTCCCTTATTTCGCTTCTACTTACAATAAAGCAAGAAATAAGACTATTTCTGCTAATTTTTCTCGATTAGCATGAAATAAATAAAAGAATAAGCTTATAATTTGTTACAGAGATATAGAGAAAGTCATGTGAATGGAACTCATCAGATTTTTTATGTGAATAAGAGCGCGGCTCTGTGAATTAGAAACGTGAAGACATCAGAGGCGATACTACAAAAAGTCGCATTACCATTATTTAGTTCTTTTATTTTTCTGCGTTGATTCTTATGCACCTCATATTATAGCTGCTCAGTTATATAAAATACAGTGAGAGAGAAGAGAATCGCAAGGGCATTAAGAAACATTTCAACATACACATATTATGTCATGCCAATAGCTGGAACATGTGTTTTAAACAAAATAATTTGAACCATATTTAGGGAAACAAACATGAATAATTCGTACAATTGTTTCTCAGTTACGGTTGCCTTGCACTCTAGAAATATGTTAGACTTAAGTTTGATTACTCTTCTTTTCATTTGAGATGCGCTATCTCTCTGTTTCTCTTTCTAAATAACTGTTTTAATGATTTCATTTATATAGCCCTCGTAACTTCTATGCTCATATTCTATTCTTGCTGAACTGTAAGGTTTATTGACCTTAGCTTTTACTTTCTCTACACGTACTATGTGCATAGTGTATAGAGAAGGTATTGTATTGCACCCAAAATTCGATACCGAGATTTCACTGGAAATATATGTATTGGGACCTCCTGAATTTAAAAAAAAAAAAAAAAAAAAAAAAAAAAAAAAAAAAAACAACAACACATTTCTAGAGAAAGGTCCGTGTGTGTGTCTGTGGACAGCATAGCTTCAAAACGACACGTCCGCTAAATACGAAACTTGCTATTTAAGTTTAGTATCTTTCAAGGATGTGACACGAAGATTTTCAAGAAAATCCCCCAACACCGACTACCCTTTACATGAAAAAAAATTCGAAAATTTTGATTTTCTAAAGAATGGTTCTAACGATTTTGATTAAAATATCATATATTAATGATATTTACATGACAGATAAAATGTATATCTTGAATTTTCTGGGAATAGCCTCTGAAGACTACTTTATTCTCGATGAAACAGTTCCTGCAGTATGAAATAGATATAGGAATAAACTTATAAGCAATAATTTGTTACAGGGAGGTAGAGAAATCATTCAAAGGTAATAAAACATGGCTACCTATATTAAGAGCCGCGCATCGTGCTGGCTAGGAGCAAGTCTATTCCCTGTCTTGCATGTTCAATAGCCATGTCTACTTCGCGAGAGGTTGTGGCAGATTTTCATCCAAATCACCCTGTGCTGGTAGCCTCTGATGATGGTAATGTAATTGCCTATTTGGCCTTTCTTGTTTGCTTCCATCATTTCATTCGTCCGGTTGGCTGTTGGCTGTATGAGATATTCCTTATTATTGGTTTCAGTTTTAAAATTCTTTAACTATATTAATGTGGGAAGTTATCAACTCCTGGCAATGCATAGAAACGAATTTAAACACCATGGCAACCAGCTTTTAAAAGAGTTGACTATCGCTTTAGCCTGTATACTTCCTTTTCCCCTTCTACCTTGCAGGAAAGTAAGTAATAAGACCAATTCTGCTAACATTTATCTCGATTGGCATGAAGTAGATGGAAGAATATGCTTTTTACTGAGATGTAGAGAAAGTCATGTAAATGGAACACTGTTCCTGTCGAACTTTCTGTGGACGTGGTGACGCCATTCATTCGACTGACGCTTCAATTCCGGCTCGTGCCCACTTCTCATCAATGGCGACAATACGCTGCAGAAATGCATCTCCTTCGTTGCGGTATCTGTCCAGGTGGGTGCCAGCCAGTGCCATTTCTGTCCCTCAGTGAGTCGATGTGGAACCCAACGGGACGCAGTTTTTCTCAGGTGAAGACATTTCGTCAGGACAGTTTGATGACTGAGACCAACCTCTACGCATAACTCCCGGACAGTCCATCGATGGTCCATGGCAACGAGAGACCCCTCACGATGTCAATCTGATCTTGCAGAATGGACGGCCGACCTGTGCGGTGCAAATCCGCAGTCTCAGTCCGACCTACACGAAACGCCTTGACCCATCCTGCAACCGTCCTGTACGACACTGCATTCCCGCCAGAGGCTTCAGGTAATCCTCGATAACATGCTGATGCATTTTTTCCACGGGCAACCTCGATTTTAATGCACGAATGCTGATCGCCTTTGTTAAACATGCTTTAGAGCGGTGCACTTGACACTTCACTTCAACGCTACACAGCAACAACACACCCTCAACTGGCAGCCCGACCAATGTATACCATAACTCGACACTAGTCACTTGATCGCTCCCATATCCTATTGGCTCATACCCGCTCTCCTGTTAATGTGGGAACCATGTTGCCACTACTTTCTTTACAGCCCTCGTATGTAATATGTAGGACCGACGTACTGCGAAAACAACTGACTGCACTTCTACCTAAAGACGAAAATGAGAACGAGCTGTCTTGAACAGTAAAGTGCGGACGAACTGTGTGAGAACTTGCTTCTCTTGAGAATATATATCAAACACCCTTGTACTGCCTAAGCACTGTTCATTAATTGACTTGTTTTTCCCGCTTCCTGTAGCGTCTCTTTTCAGCAGTCCTATTATTTCATTCCGGTTGCTAACTTTCCAGTAACTTTTACAATCGTCTCGCCCCCTCGAGCTTACTTACTGAATTAAGGAATTGAGCTGGGGTGAGCTTTCGTCCACAAAAACCTTGCTAAAAATCTCTTTTGTGATCCATGTACAGTTTCAGCTAACTAACGTTATGCTAACATCCTCTAATACTTTAATCTTATCTCTATAACACGTATATTTACTACATTATTTAGCTTATTAATTATTACATCTTCTTGCATTCATTAATACTACCTCATTGTGTTCAGTAAACAAAATTACTAGCGTGTTTCTGATCATGTACGGCATATAATATAATGGTTGTTGTACGCACAAGGTGTGATATAATTAGTAAGATTTGATTGGTGTTGCCAGGGAAGTGACAGGAATGTAAACATGCCGGAGCGACACACTAACGATGATAACATGTGCTAAACGGAAGCACAAGCGAGTTATTGTGTATGTTAGTGTGATACGTACCAACTCATTCATAAATTCGTTTATAATCGAGCCGAAAGTAACGTTCCTGGAATATTTATTTCGAAGGAAATAAACAAAAACTTGGCCTGTGAAAGTGATACCCTTTTGAAAAACAAACATGTCGATTATCCTGAATCTAAATTGCCTTCAGGCCTGCCACATTTCCGTACATCTTTATTTACTCGAGCTATATGCACTCGGCTTCTCACACATTTTCTCTTTCGTCTTCCTTCAACTTCTATGTTCCTTCCTAGTTCTTAATTCTAGTTACGAAACTCTCATAGTATTTTCTTAAAGAGACCGAGGTAATGATTTGCGATCAAATATTTTTCATTTGTTGTTTTGCATCTTTAAAAAAAGTAGAAACCTTCCCTTTAAAATCATGTTCACACTATCTATAGTAAGTGTATCTGCACATTTGAGGCTTATCCATTTAAATGTGGTAGTACACTTGTTTCATACCCACATCCCTTTTCCTTAAATGTAGTTTTCCGTAATTTGAAATGTTTCTTAAATATTTCTGAACGTATTTTAATGATGTAAAGATTGTTAAAATTGAAATCATCAATACAAGTTAAATAACCAATTAGGAAAATGTTAATGTCGTTGCGTGCTACACAAACGTAACCTATTACTATTAAAAGAGTCAAAAAAGTTTCCCAAGTTTATGGTGACCAGGACGTCTGGACGTGTTCTCCTTTTTATAACATTTTGTAAGCGTTCGGCCCCTTCTTACGATAAAGACAAAATAGCCTTTCAACAGCAGAATGTTCTATAAGTTGAAGTGTAGTATATAACATAACAACATGAACATTTTTAATGCAATTTAAAGAAAGGTTTGTTACACGTAAAAACGTATGTTCAGCTTGCTTCCCGTTGACTGCCGAACTCACACAACAGAGTGCGATATTCAGATCGAATTATGCTTCCTGGAGTTTTCAAATTAAGCTAACCGGAAAAGACTAGTCTTCAGTTTATGTTAAATCAAAGTCCCACATGAAATATGCTATAGAAGGTAAACAGTGATGATCAGGAGCAATAAGAGAAAGTGTATTTTCAATAATTTTGAGGACATTGATTCATCCTTACACACTTCACTGCTACGTATTTGTGCCTTAGGGAAAATTAAGCATAAGCATAACTTGAGCGTATAAACTAGGCGGTATGTCCTGGAATGGGACTATGTAGAATGAATCAAATAAACATAAAGATACACAGTGGATTACACGTAAACTTAGAAGCTTGTAAAGTCAGTAGCGGCTCGTGAGTATATATTCTAGATGTTTGTGAGTCGGATAGCCCTAGAGATTGAACAGCATCCGCTCCAAAATAGTTCTGGTCACAAACCAGCTGATACAGCCGCTCATAACAGCAAAGACAACGATGATACCTATACATAAGTTGTCTTACGAAAGAAAGGGTAGCTTTGTGACTGTTTGTTGCACACATAATTAAGTACAGCGTTCTAACGCAAAAACAAAGTAATATGGAAATTAAATTGCAGTTGAGATTTTGAATAGACTGGAAGTAGCAGGTTGAAGAATGAGGTTCTGGGCGCATATACTTTACCAATTTGTGTAAAAATTCACAGCATGAATGCTAAGAAACATTAACATTGCCTGTACTTTACCAATTTGTGTAAAATATCACAATACTACAACTGCACTGAGTGGTAAGAAACATTAACGTTGCATGTACTTTACCAACTTGTGTAAAATATCACAATATTACAACTGCACTGAGTGCTAAGAAACATTAACATTGCATGTACTTTACCAACTTGTGTAAAATATCACAATATTACAAATGCACAGAGTGCTAAGAAACATTAACATTGCATGTACTTTACCAACTTGTGTAAAATATCACAATATTACAACTGCACTGAGTGCTAAGAAACATTAACATTGCATGTACTTTACCAATTTGTGTAAAATATCACAATATTACAACTGCACTGAGTGCTAAGAAACATTAACATTGCATGTACTTTACCAATTTGTGTAATATATCACAATATTACAGCAACTGCACTAGTGCTAAGAAACATTAACATTGCATGTACTTTACCAATTTGTGTAAAATATCACAATATTACAGCAACTGCACTGAGTGCTTAGAAACATTAACATTGTATGTACTTTACCAACTTGTGTAAAATATCATTATATTACAACTGCACTGAGTGCTAAGAAACATTAACATTGCATGTACTTTACCAATTTGAGTAAAATATTACAGCAACTGCACTGAGTGCTAAGAAACATTAAGATTGCATGTAGTTTACAAATTTGTGAAAAATATCACAATATTACAGCAACTGCACTGAGTGCTAAGAAACATTAACATTGCATGTACTTTACCAACTTAAGTAAAATATCACAGCAACTGCACTGAGTGCTAAGAAACATTAACATTGCATGTACTTTACCAACTTGTATAAAATATCACAATATTACAGCAATTGCACTGAGTGCTAAGAAACATTAACATTGCATGTACTTTACCAATTTCTGTAAAATATCACAGCAACTGCACTGAGTGCTAAGAAACATTAACATTGCATGTACTTTACCAACTTGTGTAAAATATCACAATATTACAACTGCACTGAGTGCTAAGAAACGTTAACATTGCATGTACTTTACCAACTTGTGTAAAATATCACAATATCACAGCAACTGCACTGAGTGTTAACAAACATTAACATTGCATGTACTTTACCAATTTGTGTAAAATATCACAATATTACAACTGCACTGAGTGCTAAAAATCATTAACATTGCATGTACTTTACCAATTTGTGTAAAATATCACAATATTACAGCAACTGCACTGAGTGCTAAGAAACATTAACATTGCATGTACTTTACCAATTTGTGTAAAATATCACAATATTACAACTGCACTGAGTGCTAAGAAACATTAACATTGCATGTACTTTACCAATTTGTGTAAAATATTACAGCAACTGCACTGAGTGCTAAAAAACATTAACATTGCATGTACTTTACCAATTTGTGTAAAATATTACAGCAACTGCACTGAGTGCTAAGAAACATTAGGATTGCATGTACTTTACCAACTTGTGTAAAATATCATTATATTACAACTGCACTGAGTGCTAAGAAACATTAACATTGCATGTACTTTACCAATTTGTGTAAAATATCACAATATTACAACTGCACTGAGTGTTAAAATCATTAACATTGCATGTACTTTACCAATTTGTGTAAAATATCACAATATTACAACTGCACTGAGTGCTAAGAAACATTAACATTGCATGTACTTTACCAATTTGTGTAAAATATTACAGCAACTGCACTGAGTGCTAAAAAACATTAACATTGCATGTACTTTACCAATTTGTGTAAAATATTACAGCAACTGCACTGAGTGCTAAGAAACATTAGGATTGCATGTACTTTACCAACTTGTGTAAAATATTACAGCAACTGCACTGAGTGCTAAAAAACATTAACATTACATTTACTTTACCAATTTGTGTAAAATATCACAGCAACTGTACTGAGTGCTAAGAAACATTAACATTGCATGTACTTTACCAACTTGTGTAAAATATCACATTATCACAGCAACTGCACTGAGTGCTAAGAAACATTAACATTCATGTACTTTACCAATTTGTGTATAATATCACAATATTACAACTGCACTGAGTGCTAAAAATCATTAACATTGCATGTACTTTACCAATTTGTGTAAAATATCACAATATTACAGCAACTGCACTGAGTGCTAAGAAACATTAACATTGCATGTACTTTACCAACTTGTGTAAAAAATCACATTATCACAGCAACTGCACTGAGTGCTAAGAAACATTAATATTGCGTGTACTTTACCAATTTGTGTAAAATATCACAATATTACAACTGCACTGAGTGCTAAAAATCATTAACATTGCATGCACTTTACCAATTTGTGTAAAATATCACAATATTACAGCAACTGCACTGAGTGCTAAGAAACATTAACATTGCATGTACTTTACCAACTTGTGTAAAATATCACAATATTACAAATGCCCAGAGTGCTAAGAAACATTAACATTGCATGTACTTTACCAACTTGTGTAAAATATCAGAATATTAAAACTGCACTGAGTGCTAAGAAACATTAACATTGCATGTACTTTACCAATTTGTGTAAAATATCACAATATTACAGCAACTTCACTAAGTGCTAAGAAACATTAACATAGCATGTACTTTACCAATTTGTGTAAAATATCACAATATTACAGCAACTGCACTGAGTGCTTAGAAACATTAACATTGTATGTACTTTACCAACTTGTGTAAAATATCATTATATTACAACTGCACTGAGTGCTAAGAAACATTAACATTGCATGTACTTTACCAATTTGTGTAAAATATCACATTATTACAACTGCACTGAGTGCTAAAAACATTAACATTGCATGTACTTTACCAATTTGTGTAAAATATCACAATATTACAACTGCACTGAATGCTAAAAAAACATAAAATTGCATGTACTTTACCAATTTGCGTAAAATATCACAATATTACAGCAACTGCACAGAGTGCTAAAAACATTAACATTGCATGTACTTTACCAATTTGTGTAAAATATCACAATATTACAACTGCACTGAGTGCTAAGAAACATTAACATTGCACGTACTTTACCAACTTGTGTAAAATATCAGAATATTACAACTGCACAGAGTGCTAAGAAACATTAACATTGCATGTGCTTTACAAACTTGTGTAAAATATCACAATATTACAACTGCACACAGTGCTAAAAACATTAACATTGCATGTACTTTACCAATTTGTGTAAAATATCACAATATTACAGCAACATCACTGAGTGCTAAGAAACACTAACATTGCATGTTCTTTACCAAGTTGTATAAAATATCACAATATTACAACTGCACTGAGTGCTAAGAAACATTAACGTTGCATGTACTTTACCAATTTTTGTAAAATATCACAATATTACAGCAACTGCACTGAGTGCTAAAAAAAACATTAACATTGCATTTACTTTACCAATTTGTGTAAAATATCACAATATTACAGCAACTGCACTGAGTGCTAAGAAACATTAACATTGCATGTTTTTTACCAATTTGTGTAAAATATCACAATATTACAACTACACTGAGTGCTAAGAAACATTAACATTGCATGTACTTTACCAATTTTTGTAAAATATCACAATATTACAACTGCACTGAGTGCTAAGTAACATTAGCATTGCATTTACTTTACCAATTTGTGTAAAATATCACAATATTACAGCAACTGCACTGAGTGCTAAGAAACATTAACATTGCATGTACTTTACCAATTTGTGTAAAATATCACAATATTACAACTGCACTGAGTGCTAAAAAACATTAACATTGCATGTACTTTACCAATTTGTGTAAAATATCACAATATTACGGCAACTGCACTGAGTGCTAAGAAACATTAACATTGCATGTACTTTACCAATTAGTGTAAAATATCACAATATTACAACTGCACTGAGTGCTAAAAAACATTAACATTGTGTGTACTTCACCAATTTGTGTAAAATATCACATTATTACAACTGCACTGAGTGCTAAAAAACATTAACATTGCATGTGCTTTACCAATTTGTGTAAAATATCTCAATATTACAACTGCACTGAGTGCTAAGAAACATTAACATTGCATGTACTTTACAAATTTGTGTAAAATATCACAATATTACAGCAACTGCACTGAGTGCTAAGAAACATTAACATTGCATCTACTTTACCAACGTAAGTAAAATATCACAGCAACTGCACTGTGTGCTAAGAAACATTAACGTTGCATGTACTTTACCAACTTGTGTAAAATATCACAATATTACAGCAATTGCACTGAGTGCTAAGAAACATTAACATTGCATGTACTTTACCAATTTCTGTAAAATATCACAGCAACTGCACTGAGTGCTAAGAAACATTAACATTGCATGTACTTCACCAATTTGTGTAAAATATCACAGCAACTGCACTGAGTGCTAAGAAACATTAACATTGCATGTACTTCACCAATTTCTGTAAAATATCACAGCAACTGCACTGAGTGCTAAGAAACATTAACATTGCATGTACTTTACCAATTTGTGTAAAATACTACAGGAACTGCACTGAGTGCTAAAAAACATTAACATTGCATGTACTGTACCAATTTGTGTAAAACATTACAGCAACTGCACTGAGTGCTAAGAAACATTAAGATTGCATTTACTTTACCAATTTGTGTAAAATATTACAGCAACTGCACTGAGTGCTAAAAAACATTAACCTTGCATGTACTTTACCAATGTGTGTAAAATATCACAATATTACAACTGCACTGAGTGCTAAGAAACATTAAGATTGCATTTACTTTACCAATTTGTGTAAAATATTACAGCAACTGCACTGAGTGCTAAGAAACAGTAGGATTGCATGTACTTTACCAACTTGTGTAAAATATTACAGCAACTGCACTGAGTGCTAAGAAACATTAGGATTGCATGTACTTTACCAACTTGTGTAAAATATCACAGCAACTGCACTGAGTGCTAAGAAACATTAACATTGCATGTACTTTACCAATTTGTGTAAAATATCACAATATTACAACTGCACTGAGTGCTAAAAATCATTAACATTGCATGTACTTTACCAATTTGTGCAAAATATCACAATATTACAGCAACTGCACTGAGTGCTAAGAAACATTAACATTGCATGTACTTTACCAACTTGTGTAAAATATCACAATATTACAAATGCACAGAGTGCTAAGAAACATTAACATTGCATGTACTTTACCAACTTGTGTAAAATATCACAATATTACAACTGCACTGAGTGCTAAGAAACATTAACATTGCATGTACTTTACCAATTTGTGTAAAATATCACAATATTACAACTGCACTGAGTGCTAAGAAACATTAACATTGCATGTACTTTACCAATTTGTGTAATATATCACAATATTACAGCAACTGCACTAGTGCTAAGAAACATTAACATTGCATGTACTTTACCAATTTGTGTAAAATATCACAATATTACAGCAACTGCACTGAGTGCTTAGAAACATTAACATTGTATGTACTTTACCAACTTGTGTAAAATATCATTATATTACAACTGCACTGAGTGCTAAGAAACATTAACATTGCATGTACTTTACCAATTTGTGTAAAATATCACATTATTACAACTGCACTGAGTGCTAAGAAACATTAACATTGCATGTACTTTACCAATTTCTATAAAATATCACAGCAACTGCACTGAGTGCTAAGAAACATTAACATTGCATGTACTTTACCAATTTGTGTAAAATACTACAGCAACTGCACTGAGTGCTAAAAAACATTAACATTGCATGTACTTTACCAATTTGTGTAAAATATTACAGCAACTGCACTGAGTGCTAAGAAACATTAAGATTGCATTTACTTTACCAATTTGTGTAAAATATTACAGCAACTGCACTGAGTGCTAAAAAACATTAACCTTGCATGTACTTTACCAATGTGTGTAAAATATCACAATATTACAACTGCACTGAGTGCTAAGAAACATTAAGATTGCATTTACTTTACCAATTTGTGTAAAATATTACAGCAACTGCACTGAGTGCTAAGAAACATTAGGGTTGCATGTACTTTACCAACTTGTGTAAAATATTACAGCAACTGCACTGAGTGCTAAGAAACATTAGGATTGCATGTACTTTACCAACTTGTGTAAAATATCACAGCAACTGCACTGAGTGCTAAGAAACATTAACATTGCATGTACTTTACCAATTTGTGTAAAATATCACATTATTACAACTGCACTGAGTGCTAAGAAACATTAACATTGCATGTACTTTACCAATTTGTGTAAAATATCACAATATCACAGCAACTGCACTGAGTGCTAAGAAACATTAACATTGCATGTACTTTACCAATTTGTGTAAAATATCACAATATTACAACTGCACTGAGTGCTAAGAAACATTAACTTTGCATGTACTTTACCAATTTGTGTAAAATATCACATTATTACAACTGCACTGAGTGCTAAGAAACATTAGCATTGCATGTACTTTACCAACTTGTGTAAAATATCACAATATTACAACTGCACTGAGTGCTAAGAAACATTAACATAGTATGTACTTTACCAACTTGTGTAAAATATCACAGCAACTGCACTGAGCGCTAAGAAACACTAACATTGCTGCCCCCTGGCGACCTTGATTTATTCCGTAGCTGGGGGGGGGGCGGAGCTTAGTCATTGTGCACGCTTTCCAGACTGCATCTCGCAATTACATGATACAGCATGCGCCAAAGCTACTTAAAACGTCACAACTAATGATGTTGATGCCACTTTTCATGAGTTGAGAGCATTAGCGCGGTAAATTTAAATTACCGCATACACGTTACGTACATGTAAGTGCAACCAGCAGTAACCGGATACTCGAGCCAGTCGACTGCAGCTCATAATGAAGCCTGCGAAAACATCTTCCTGAATGTTTTGCATGGTGAGTGAAAACTTTTAGTGCTCAGTCTACTCCTTCTCCAAAAATGGAACATTATTACCTATATTTTAAAAGTTCATCTTCCTCTCATGTGGTGATATCTTAGTTCACACCAAAATACTTTTATTCGAATGTAGATTTTGAAATAAATAATAAGGATTTTAATGGTTGTCAGGCTTTTCACTTTCTCTGGCCCGTGTTAACCTACATACGAAGCTCAAGTAGCTAGAGAAAGAAGGTATTGTATTCCACCTTAAAATTCAATTTGACATTTCGCCGGAAATGTATGCTTTGAGGTGCCCTGAGTAAAAACGTTTTTAAAAACAGTAACATTTTTATATTAAAATTTTTATAAACTTGCATGGGCTCCTTTAACTTCAATGGTTATATCGGGGACTTTGACTTGTGAAACAGCTCATATTATAACATTATGTTAATCATTTTAGATCATCAAACACATGCTCATTCACTCTCACATTCATACTTCTAGACTCTGTGGGGGATAGGGAATAATTCTGGTTAAAGAAAAATTTCCCGCCCTAGCCGAGAACCATACCCGGGACCTCCGGGTGAGAAGTTAGCGCGCTGGTACTCGAGCATGGAGGCAGTCTTGAAATTTGTGTTCTTCTGTAAATTAGCTGTAACGATTTTGATTAAAATACCGCATATTAAAGATATTTTCATCACAAATAAAATATATATTTTGAAGTTTCCGAGAATAACCTCTGAAGACCATTTTATTCTGGATAAGTTTTGCAAAATTTTGATTACAGTTAAACCGTAAGAGATACACAAAAACTTACCACACAAAAATGTAGATCTCATTACAACACACAATTTATGTCATATATGCTTGTCTTGTAGAGTTAACTGTTTTCGAGACATTTCTTTGTTATTGGTTTCAATTTTTAACTACCTAACTTTTCTCATGCGGGAGCATGCAAAGCGAACGTAACCTCAATTGTTTCACAGCGATGAGCATTTAAAAGATTTGATTTGGCTTAAATAGTATGATATTCCCTTATTTTCCTTCCACTTACAAGGAAGCAAGTAATGCGACCAATTCTGCTAATGTTTACCTCGATTAACATGCATTAGATAAAAGAATTTTTTGTAAGAATAGTTTGTACTTGGAAGAGCTAGAGAAAGTTATGTGAATGGAATACATCAGATTTTTTGTTTTTAAAGTGTCCGACTTTTTCCCTTCATATGATCTGTTTTTGAATATTTTGGTCTGGGCATTCTACCAAATTTCAGGATTTTTTCTCTTGAATATAGTCAAGAAATATTTAAGTAATTTAGGTTATGAGTTAATTGGAAATGTTGCTTAATGTCCTAAAATATTGAAGGAATATTGTAGAGCATTGTTTATGTAGAGTGCACCACAAGTATTAGACACACTACATTTATTTTTCAAAGTACTTTATCAGTAATGACTTTTTTGCGGCCATGTTATTATATGATTGTTGTGTATATCAGTGATGTCACAAATTACTGAAAATTTGAGTCAAATTTTATTTTAAATCTGATCCGTGGAAGTGTAAAGATGTTTAACTATAGTTATACATTGAAATACTGACGTCGTATGAGAATCAGTTACCCAGTCAGCTTGACGCTTACGTAACCATTTGTCAGTATTTATAAATTACGCTTGCTTTAAGCCCTTCTGTAGAAATAGCTAGAGTTAATTTGCGTATTACCTTCAGCCATTAAATACAAGCAATTAACACTTATTTGTTAAAAATAATAAACTTTTTTCATCAGATTGTTGTTATTATTATTTTCTAAAGAAACAGCAAAATGCACGCAACTGCAGCCAATGTAACCCCAAACGTGACATTACACCAGTTATTTCCTTGGACCTTCCTCATCAGGCAGTTGCTGGGAATCGAACTCGCGGAAGTTGTGTTTGAATGGATAGCCGCTCTCCATGGTCTAACATGCTAGCCCCGGGCTTAAACCCGGCCGGCCATCTTTAGTATAGTTTCCTTCGGAAGGGCGGTAAAGCATTAGTTCTATGTCGTAGATTTACGGCACGTAAAAGAACCCCAAGCCTGATAAAGAGGCATCTGAGCAAAATTAAGCGACTTTTCACGCCCAATATAGAATAGGATGCTAACCGCATCAGTTAAAGACTGTTCATAAATAAAACACAATTTAACTTTAAGCATGTATGCTACAAACATAAATTCTTCTTCTTCTTCTTCTTCTTCTTCTTCTTCTTATTATTATTATTATTAAAACGTCCAAACTATACATTATAAAACAATATATTTCTATATTAAAGGTTTTTATGAGACTCGCCGACGTTTGCAAGAAACAGAGGAACAAACTGAAATTAAAATGGTGAAAAAACAACTTGCAGCTCCTCAATTTGAGGATCTTAAAGTGAGATTCTGGTTCTTCACAATGTGTACAGGAAAACAATGGTCAGAACATACAGGCACTGAGATCAGCTCATAGTGTAAACCTCTCCATTATTGCAAGAGTGCTAACTTAACCAAAACCACATCTTGGCCTGCAATAAGAATGTATTAGCTCCCAAATCATTTTAGAATGCAAAGCTCCACTCTACCAATCTATTAACAGACAGCATTCCGACAATACACTTATTTATACCTCTCAAATGACAGGGCTTTCTATATGAAACTTGTTTATAATTATCTCTATCTTCCCTAACAATCACAAAATCGTTATATATAAAATACACATACATACAGATATGTCTCTCTCTCTCTCTCTCTCTCTCTCTCTCTCTCTCTCTCTTTCTCAAATGATATTTTCGCTTTTAAATGCACGCCTAACGGACCTGGATAGTTAGCGCTGTCTGTAATGTGTGCAAAAAGAGGCGTGTAGTGATGTTAATCTGATCTCCAGATTTGCCTTTTGAGTAATTGGAACTTTTTAAGTTCCACTGCAGCGAAACGGGTTAGAGCATGGTTTTTAACACATGCTAAAATGCATTTGAATAACGTGTCAAAAACTAAAAATCCATTTAAGGATAAAACGATGTACTAGAACTGTAAGAATTATGTTCATATTTTGTTTTACTTTTGCTGTGTGTGAATATATTAGCCATTAGGCTTTAGTTCTGCTATTTATATATGTATATTTACATATGCAACCTGTATTTTTATATATTATCGTGATGCATAGAAATTTGCGAACATTACATTCCTGTATCTTCGACTGTTCAGTCTAATTATTAAGTTTTCTACGAGAGCGGCCCAATAAATACTAAGATAAATAATATTATTCTTATTTAGTTGAAATTAAGTACGAAGCAAATTAATTGTAGTTGTTAGAAACACTATTTTTTTTTAAACATTTACATAGTCCCCTTTTAGGCAATTCCTCTTCCAGAAAATAGGAATTGTCAAACTCTGCAAAACAGCCACTGTCTAGTCGATGCTCTCGTTTGATATAAACTTTGTTTAACGAGAAGAAATCACAGGGCGCCAGGTCAGGCGACTAGGTGGGCAGTAGCAATTCAATTTCAAGCAGTTTGGTGCAACTGCTGTACTGGTGCGCTGTCGTGATGAAACAGCACCTTCTTCTTCTTCTGGCCGAATTGACCTTTAACTCACTGTAGTATTATGTAATAATCGTTCTTCACCAAGCGCCGCTTTCCCGCAAACTACCCCACATTCACGTACCTCAGACGAAGGATACAATGGACCAACACCATCACCTACTTGGGGGTGAAGCTTGACAGGGGCGTCACTTTTAGGGAGCACGTCCGGGGGCTGTGGTGCCGGGGCAATGGGGCTGCGGCCTCACTGTACCCGATGCTGAGGTCCTCGATGACGGTTCCCCTTAAGTTGCGCCTTTTGAGGGCTCTCATTATCCCCTTATTAATCTACGCCTGTGAGATCTGGGGCATGGCGGCAGACTCCAGTCTGCTGTTGCTTCAGCGGGTACAGAATGGGTGTCTCCGGGCTATCTATTCTGTGCCTCGAGGCTTTCCAACGAGACTCCTGCACGAAGCCTCTGGTCTACCATACCTGGAGGACGAGATTAGGCGTCGGGCAACAAAATTCAACGAAGGGTTACCATTCCATCGGAGCGCCCTCGTTAGGTCTCTTGGGGATTACGATCCCACAAACCGCCGCTTCAGGCGATACCGGCTTCCCCGCATGGCTTGCGGGCATCCCCGGTAACGAAGGAGCACCACCAACAGCTGCTACGGCTAAGCTCCTTAGTATCCTTCAAGAGTTGCTTGGATTCAAAATTTAATCAGGAAACATTTTGATAAAAACACACCAGCGGTGCACAAGGGCCGTTGCACCATCAAGGCAACCGTCGAGGAGCAATATTCGCCTCCTCCTGACACTCCACAACCCCAATACACACCCGCCATCCTACAAAACCCACAATCCCGTCAGAACGTGGTTAAGTTCTCTCTGAGAACAGGGACACGTCTAACACACCTCGGGCTGCCCTCAGCCTGCCAATCACACTGGACTGGACTGGACCTTTAACTCACTGTAGTATTATGTAATAATCGTTTTTCCTTTTTCTAAGAAGTCAGTGACCAAAACAATCGTCACCATCACTTTTCCAGACGATGCCTTCTTGGAGCAAAGCCACTAGAAACAACCCATTATATGGGTTGTTGCTTGGTTTCCGGAGTATAATAATGGCTCCAGGTCTAATCGACGGATATAAAAGTTGTTAAACTCCAATCTATCAAGAAAAATTGACAATTACCATTCCCATTATGGCCTCTGTCACACGATTAGCAACAACTGTATCTGGATTTTTACTTTCCTAGCACATGTGCACACATAGTACATAGAGAAGTTATTGTATTCCACTCAAAATTTGCACCGGAAATACATGTTTTAGGACCCTTGAATCAAAAAAAAAAGCTTTTAGACAAGGACAGTGTGTGTGGGAGTGTAACTGAAAAACGAAAAGACGGTTAAATATCATACCTTGTATCTAAGTGCATTTGTCCCAAGGATGCGAAGATCTTGAGGAAAATCCCGCCAATCCAACCTACTCGTACATTTTTCGTAATTCTACGAGTGTCTAAAAATGGCTTTGACGGTTTTGATTAATCTGCCATATATTAATAGATATTTACATGACTAATAAAGTGTATATCCTGAATTACTTGGGAGTAGTCCCTGAAGCCATGTCCATTGTGAATGACTTTTAAATAACTGGTAGACATTTTTCTGCACAAAATATGTAGGCCCCTTTATGTTATATGCAATTCTTTTAGCTAACCATTTCAGAGATATTCCCTGTTATTGGTTTCAATTTTAAAATACTTAAAACGTTTTCAAACGGGAAGTTCTCGTCCTTTTTATATATCTTTTGGTTAGCTCCTGCGAATGGAAAGAACCGAATTTCAATGGCATGCGAAGCTGTTAAAATATTTGAATATCGCTCTGGCTTAGTGTATTTCCTGATTTCTCTTATACTTATAAGGAACAAAGTAGTAAGATCATTTCTGGTATTGTTTATGTTTATTAGCATTCATGTAGATTAAAGACTACTCTTTTGTCAGAATTGTTTGCAAAACAAAGAGAGAAATTCATTTGAATAGAATACATCCAATTTTGTCAATGATTTCATGGGTAGTCACATCTGCCGGATGTCCTGGGCGCTCCTCATAAAAAACGGATGTTCGATTACGCTTTAAGTCTTTGATCCAATATCTGGTGTCATAAAGGTCCGTTGTCGTCTATTGGCTTAAGTCCGCATAAACATCATCCAGTTTCGCTTTTATTTAATCGCATCCAAAAGTAAGAACCGAATCACTGCACTTTCTCTGTTTTAGCGAAAACACATTGAGCGACCAGCTGAAATGCCTGCCTATATGCATATACCAAATTTGTTTTGGCAAATATGACACATAACACACACCAACTTGCCTTAGCAACACCATCAGTTTTGAAACACATGTACTTATTGCGTTTGTTATTTCATGTAACTTCTAATAGGGCATCGTTACGATGTTTTCGTATTGGATTTGAATTTGTAGTTTGTTAGATTGCCGCTATGCGCCGTGGTGACGAAGGATCAGTTCGTCGTCCACAGATGTAACACGACTTGCGTTTGCGAGATGGCGGAATTTTGCCCAGGAACGTTTTTCTTCTGGGCTTGAGTTCTTTTACGTGAAAATAAATATTACACGGGACCACCGGTTTTACTTCCCTTCCTAAAGAAGCCATGCTAAGGATTTTTGCATCCGAAAAAATCTAATCACCCTCCAGCAGGTACCTGCTATCTTAGGTTTTAGAGGCATGGTAACCACTACACCACGGAGGGTGACCCGAGTACTTATTGAACCCCTTCTAGTGTACACTGAGAAGCATGCAAAGAAAACTTTCAAGCTTAAAGCTGAATTTGCCAATATGTTTTCACAACAATAAAGCATCGATTGCTTCTGGATTCGTGATGGCTAACCAGTGTTTGACATACCGTTAAACTCTGTTTGAAGGATCATTACCGATTGGATAATCATTGCGATGGTTTCAATCAGAAGTATATAAGCATAATAAGATAAGGATGGTATGTTTCTTACTTATTAACGCTGCACTTAGCCTCAACAGATCTGAAATAAACCTGATATCACCAGAAATTTGTTTTCTTGCTTGCATGCCCTCAAACTAATCCGAGTCTAAAATTCTTGTTACTCTTGCTTGCACGTTCTAGGTTTCACAACTTGCTCTCCTTAGGATATAGCGAACACTTAATGTACAATATTCATGAACTGCACAATTGTCCAGTTTTTTCTTATAATATAAGCAATTTTAAAAAAATTACTTTCGCTTTTGATACTGGTAGATAACCTTTGTGGCCCATTTTTCTGTTGTACAGTATTCACTACTTATCAGAACCAACAAACTACGGTGCAGGTTTTCTTGCTGCTAGATATCTCTTAGATAATTTTTTGTTATATTTCTACTGGCGTATGAATATTTTTCCCCGTTAAATACCGCCAAATTACGGTATTGTTTATTTTCTTGAAGCATATTTATCTAATACTCAAGACTATTTTACCATTATACTGACTTTTTAATGGCTTAAACCTCCAGTCAAAATCTTTGCAATTCCTTTTAAAATGATTTTGAAATATTAACAAATTTTAATTGCAATCCTGTATGAATATTTATTTTCATGTCTGTATAAAGAACTAACCAGTAAGATTCTCTCGGTAATGTTAAACATGATAGGCAGTATAGATAAAGGAATAACCTCTTCACCGAATCAATAATTATCTGTGTAAGTTGTTGCAGTTTACACGCAAATAAGGATAAACATTCTAAATAAAAATCTATGGAAAATGTCTGAAACTGCAATATTACTTTCTCTACCAAGTACTATATACATACATAGATATTGTATTCCAGCCAAGGGCCGCGCCGTGGCCGAGTGGATAGATCTCTCGCCTCTCACCTAGATGTCCCGGGGTCGATCCCAAGCCACCGCATGTGATTTGTGGTGGACAAAGCGGCGCAGGGACGGGTTTTCTCCGGGTTCTCCAGTTTCCTCCGTCATCGCATTCCACCGGTGCTCCCTCTTCATTCCATGTATCACCAGTGTCATCGCCTGCGGTGCCACAAGTAGAAAAGCGGACGTTAAACACTAAGAAAATATTCCATCCAAAAATTCAATACCGAGATTTCAATGGAAATGTTTTGATAACCTCTGAATCCATAAAAGAAAAGTGTTTTTAGAAAAAGGCTCTGCGTGTATGGACGGGCAACATAACCCAAAAACGAAATATCGGGTAAAACCCAAACCTGACATACGTTCCAAAGAATGTGGCTCGAAGACTTTCAAGAAAATCCCCAATTCCAAAGAACCCTCACATGGAACATTTTTTTGTTTTTTGAAAATTTGGACTCTCGGTAAATGGCTAATGTTTTTGTTTGAAATGACATATAGATGCTAAACATATATTTGCATGAAACATGAAATGTATATCTTGAATTTTCTAGGAAAAGCCTGTGAAGTCCTAAAAAGAGTTGTACCTATATAATCATGCATAATTGGTAAATATTGTACCTTTACACATTTCTCTATAAGGACAATAAGTTAATACTTCCCCATGTAGTTGAAGCAGCTGGCATCAAACATATAGCAGCCAGAAATTACGCCTTAGAAGTGACCAACGGCTACCAGTCATACGTTCTTGGTGGCACTCTCGAGTTTACTATATTGGATCAACTAAAGCGGATATGGCGCACATATCTTACTTCTGTAAGCAGTTTTGGCGGCAGGTGGTGAAGAATCGAGGTATATGCTCTCCCAGCAGGGTTTATAATGACGGTTCACAGACAATTCCAGTTGTTTGTCGCACGCAAGACGGACATAGTGAGTGCATCGAGGGGAACGCAAGGTCGATGCCATCTTGTATGAAACATTTTGGACATTCTAAATTCCTTATGCTGCGTTTTGCCGGCTCATTGACGTTAGAGTTACAATTGTTGGTTAAATGGAACGAGGCGCTACAAAAAAAAAAACAAAAAAAAAACCGTGATTTCTAATTACTAATTGTATTTAACGAAAGAGATAACAGTCAGACATGTATGTAAACTAAATTCTAATAGTGAAATGAAATCATTTAATCTCCTTTATAATGGAAATTTAGAAATCCTGAGTTATTAGCAACCTCAAACGGTCCCACCTTTCAATAACACCTAAAAAAATAAAAACCAGCACAAAAAATGAAAGGAAGATGCTATGCCCATAACCCAGAGGTCCGTGGATTGAAGCCACGCTGTGCTACCATTTTATGCCCTGGGTTTTATTCTTTTAGGTGTTCTAGAAAAGTGGGACCGTTTGAGGTCGCCATTAACTTAGGATTTCTTAATTTCCATTATAAAGAACATTAAATGATTCCATTCCACTGTTGTTTCTTGCATTATTAGAATTTAGCTTTATCTCTTTCGTTAAATACAATTAGTAATTAGAAATCACTCGTTCCATTTAACCAAACATTTTAACTCTAATGTCAAAAAGCCAGTAACAAATCAGCATAAAGAATTTAGGATGGCCAAAAATAAGTACTTTTCCCCCCACAATGTTGATGTCCAAAATGTAAGCTGTCACACAAGATGGCACCGACTTTTGTGTTCCCCTCGATGCACTCACTATGTCGTCTTCTGTACGATGAGAAACTGGAATTGTCTCACAATGTCTGTGAACCGTCCTTATAAACCCTGCTGGGAGAGCGTATAGTTCGATTCTTCTACCACCAGCCGCTAAATCTGCTTACAGAAGTTAGATATGTACGCTCTATCCACTTTAGTTAGAACTAGTGTAGTAACTCTTGAGAGTGCCAACAGGGACGTATGACTGGTAGCCGTTGTTTCCTTCGCAGGCGTAATTTCTGGCTGCTATATGTTTGAAGCCAGCTGCTTCAACTACATGGGGAAGTACTAACGTATTGTCCTTATAGAGAAATGTGTAAACGGTACAACATTAAGTTATAGACGAAAACGTAGAACACAAAAGTATAGATCTTTAAAATAACGGTATTTTATTTCACATGTTTTTTTTGTAACAGCCATTTCCGCGGTATCCATCATGTTCGAATTGTTAATGGTATGCCACTCTTTGAAGTCCTGTACATTTTCAGTTGTTTCTCGCGATATCATGGTAAGGGCTTTGATTTATAGATGGAAGTTTATAAGATCAAGTTTGTTGAGCAAGGGTGTGTGTTTGTGTCTGTGTGTGTGTGAACAGCATAATCAGGAAAGAAAAGGCGGTTAAATACAAAAGTATATCAAATTCGGCATGTTTTAAGGATGCGAAGATTTTCAAGAATATTCCACCGCCCCAAACTGCCAAATAAATGGGCAAATTTAATTTTCTCAAAAAAGGCGCAAACAGTTTGGAATTCAATAGCGTATATTAAGCTATTTTATAACAAATGGAATGTATTTCTTAAAGTTTAAAGTTGCTGGGGTCACAAAACAGTCATCATTTTTTTAAAAACGATCTACCCTTATGCATGTATAAATGACAGCTTATCCGATTGTGTGTTTTAAAACCTTAAACCGCCATTTAAGAAAAATTGTGAAAATAAAGCTATAACGAACAATATACAATATACATGCATACAGGCATATGCCACGTGGTACTGGACGTAACTTGACAACTCGGTCGGAACGCTTTTAGAGCCCTGCGAAAAGGGAGGGAGCCCAGTAGAGCTGGTCGTCGGCTGGATATCCCACTCTTACCAACTTACTAGCACCAATTTGTAACGTTGAACTCACTGATTGTCATGTCCTAACTAAATGTACAACATTCCTACAAATATGTCCGAAGGCTCAACACTTACACCAGGTTATACTCTTCATGGAATTTACTGGAATCTGTAAATATCTCCAGTTTAAAAAAATTGTATTTTGTGCTGGAACTTCTTGTGATTTCCTATCCAATTTCATTGTATTATTGTAACATATTTGAACTCATATTGTGATAAGTAGTTAGACCACTTGCCTCTCACCTAGTTCGATCCCAAGCTACCGCATGTGAGATTTGTGGTGAACAAAGCGGCGCAGGGGCGGGTTTTCTCCTGGTTCTGCGGTTCCCCCCGCCATCGCATTCCACCGGTGCTCCATCTTCATTCATGCATCACCAGTGTCATCGCCTGCGGTGCCTTAAGTAGTAAAAGCGGGCGTTAAACACTACCAAAAAAAAAAAAACTCATTAACTTACCATCATTGTCTTATCTTTTGATGTCACGATGAGACCCAGATGTCAAAGCGACTCTAAATAATCATTTAAAAGAAAGAAAGAAAGAAAAGTCAGCTTTCAATCTCGTTCGTTTCTCTCTGGCGCTAAGCGTGCCTCTCGCAGCCAGCAGTTGCAACTGGACGCATGAGAGAGCTTGACCAGCGAGCTTGCGAGAGTCTTGAGAGCCAGCATTACTCGCAAGTAATGGCAAGACTGCGGTGTAATCGTGGAAATTCGCATAATCAGTCCTGTAAGCTATATTATTCTATCTGTTTAAATGCTTTAAGATTTAATAGCCTACCAGAATAAGGATGATATTTAAACAACTCACACTAGGCAAAGGGTTAAAAACGAAATGTGGTGTCACAGAATCTGCAGATATGTGTATGTGGTCTCCATTTTTATTATAAATAAGTGTGCATATAGTTTACTACTCCTAAGACGTTTATGTTGCAAGAAGTAATTCTATTTTCGGTTGTAATCTGAACATGTGTATACATAGCAACACAAAGTATAGATATCTCATCATCGATTGATATCGCTGATTCAAATGTTTACTGTGAACGCGTTTGGATATATGTACTCTTAAACGGCGAGTCATTGATTTATTACTAGGGTCCGGATTTTAGACATTTTATAAATGCAGTTTTAGCCTTTTACTATCTTCTATTGTTCACTTTAGATTTTTAAACAATTTTCGCAGCTTTTTAACAATGTTAATAGCTTTTCTTATAGAGTTTTAAGCAATTTCCCTACCTATTTAAGGAAGTCGACAAACTTCTGTTATAACATAATATATATAAAAATATAAAAACTATTTTACTTCACGGAAGCAGGCTAATAATATGTACTGTAATTTAAGGAAATTTGTTACTCAGTAATGTAGAGTTGGAACAATTTAAATAAAAAATTCAGCATGCATTTTTACTTTCTCTATACGCACTAATTACATAGTGTATTGAGAAGGTATTGCACTCCACCCAAAAATTCGACACCGAGATTTCACCGGAAATATACGTTTTAGGGTCCCCAATATAAAAAAACAAAACATTTTCACAAAAAGGTCCGTGTGTGTGTGTGTGTGTGTGTGTGTGTGTGTGTGTGTGTGTGTCAGTGTGTCTGTGAACACGATAACTAAAAAACGAAAAATCGGTAAAATACCAAACTTAGTATTTAAGTTTAGTATCTTCCAGGGATGCGACACGAAGATATTGACAAAAATCCTCCCACCCCCAACTACCCTTTACATGGAACGTTTTTCGAAAATTTTGATTTTCTCAAAAATGGCTCTAACGATTTTGATTAAAATTTCGTATAATAAAGATATTTACCTGTCAAATAAAATGTATATCTTGAATTTTCTGGGAATAGCCTCTGAAGAGTAGTTTATTCTGGATGAATTTTACTGAATTTTGAATAACTGCTAAACCGTAAGAGATGGACAGAAACTTACTACATAAAAAAATGTAGAGCACACTAAAACACACAATTTATGTTATGTACTTTTTTTCGTGGAGTTCGTCGTTTTTGAGACATTCCTTATTTTTGATTTCTGCTATGAAAAACGTATACTTTTCTCACACAGGAACTTGTCAACAACTATCCATATAAACAAAGGAACTTCATTGGCATAGCAACCAGCTTTTGACTATCACTTTAACCAATGGTTTTCCCTTATTTCGCTTCTACTTACAAGGAAGCGAGTAATAAGGATATTTCTGTTAATTTCTTCTGATTAGCATAAAGTAAATAGAAGTATAAGCTTTTTAAGAATAATTTATTGCAGGGATATAGAGAAAGTCATGTGAATGGTACACATCAGATTTTTACTTTCTCCATACGCACTATCTACATAGTGTATAGAGAAAGTATTGCACTCCACCCAAAAATTCGATACCGAGATTTCACCGGAAATATATGTTTTAGGGTCCCCAATATCCAAAAAAAAGCATTTTTACAAAAAGGTCCGTGTGTGTGTATGTCCGTGTGTCTGTGAACACGATAACTCAAAAACGAAAAGTCAGTAAAATATCAAACTTGGTATTTAAGTTTAGTATCTTCCAGGGATGCGACACGAAGATTTTGAGGAAAATACCCCCACCCCCAACTACCCTTTACATGGAACTTTTTTCGAAAATTTTGATTTTCTCAAAAATGGCTCTAACGATTTTGATTCAAATTTCGGATATTAAACATATTTACCTGGCAAATGAAATGTATATCTTGAATTTTCTGGGAATAGCCTCTGAAGAGTAGTTTATTCTGGATGAATTTTACTAAATATTGAATGACTGCTAAATCGTAAGAGATGGACAAAAACGTACTGCACAAAAAATGTAGAGCACTTTAAAACACACAATTTATCTCATATACATTTTTTTCGTGGAGTTCGTCGTTTTTGTGGCATTCCTTATTTTTGGTTTCTGCTATGAAAAACGTATACTTTTCTCATACAGGAACTTGTCAACTGCTATCCATATAAACAAGGAACTTCATTGACATGGCAACCAGCTTTTGACTATCACTTTAACCTACGGTTGTCCCTTATTTCGCTTCTACTTACAAGGAAGCGAGTAATAAGACTATTTCTGCTAATTTTTTCTGATTAGCATAAAGTATATAGAAGTATAGGCTTTTTAAGGATTGTTTGCTGCAGGGATATGGAGAAAGTCATGTGATAAAGCAAACTTTACGTTTCAGCAGTGTTGCTGTACTCAACTATTTATATTTCCAAATTTTCTGTAGTTTTTCAATATATTCTATAGGCAGAAAAAGATCTTTCAACATCGTAAGAAGTCATTGCGTATGTTTCATACACGCAATTTCTATACCAAGATACGAACTGTGATAATTTATTTCCACATGCACACTCAAAATAAAATTAAAGGAATTACAATTTTTGTTAAACAAAAATTGTAATTCAAATAAATTGAAGAAACAATTGATACATTTTCTAATGAGATTTAAAAAAAAAAAAGCAAAAAAAATTAAATTTAGCGAGTTTTAGGTCTTAATGTCCCATTTTTTAAAATAAAATTCACACCGTAGCACCTAAACTTTCTAACTTATATAACCATAGGGATCATGCGTCAACCTACTTAGTCTGTAGTTATGAGGATACTCGAGTTATCTCGCTCGTAGCACTAGTTCTCGATACACGAGATTCTCTTTGCCACACTCTCGAGAGCGGTGTGGCTCACGAGAAACGAGCGAGAGGCACGGGTTTTGAACGCCTCTAGAATGTACTTTTATGTCTTGTCCCTTGCTTTCTAAAGCATAACATCGTAGTGGAATATAATTGTGTGTTAATTTGAGGATTGATTATGCATATAGAGCTATTTTTAGCATTCGTGCGTAATACAAATTGAACAGCAGCAGTTCTTGTGTGCAACGTTTAACATAACATTTGAATGCGGATAAAAGTATGTTTAAATGTATTTTTCGTTTGTGACATGTGATTGGGCACGGAATTCACTTATGATGGGCTGAAGTCAAAATACTGCAAACTATTTGTGATTTTATGATAAGTTTAGTACTGCTAAATCTCTTAACAGGGCCCATTTGTTTACAGATCACAAGATCCTTCTGCTGGGGGTGACGCCTCAAGTCCTGGAAGTGGCCAGTCAGAGTCTTCATGCAGTTCTCCACCCACAAACACAGACACTGTGGCAACTAGTACAGGTATATTGCTATTTAAAGGCTTAGAATATGTCAACTTGTCACTGATCGATGAGTTGACCAATCAATCAATAAACCACTCGATCAATCATGATTTTCTGCACCACCGCTGGTTCTTCACCCGACTTCCTTCATGTTTAGCTTTCCTCGTTGTCTCTTCACAGAATCATTTCTCTTAGATTTACTAGTAAATATTACTGTACAACCACTCATTGCAATACATAGCTTAAACGGAATAAATCCAAATTAAAAGTGAATAAAACAAAATATGAGGTCTTAGAACTGTTTAAACGTATGATTGAATGTTACCTACTACTCATTTCAAGGTAAAGACAAGATATTTTTAGCACCCCCCCACCTATTTCTACATTTAAAAGAATTAAAGTGTGACCCTAAATTAATATTGTGTCCCAAATCTTGTTGCAATTTCTTAGCAAGCAGTTTGTTGTTGTCTAATAAGCACATTTGCTGCACCAGAATGAACATTTAATGGAAAATTGAGCCTGTTGTTATAGAGTTGCAGACACACGGTGATAAGGTTCCAACCTCTTATCGCGCTTAGTATTTCCCAGCTAAGTTCTGGCGAGAGAATTTTTTATTTCTTTCTTAAGAATTAAGAAAGGTATAGAAGCTGAAAGTAGGAGTGTCAGAGTGAATTTAAACCAATAACCCAGCATTTATTTAATTTGATGTAGGTCCACCTCGGTAGTGAGAGTGTCTGCCTCGCATTCAAGAGGTCGGGAGTTCAAATTTCGCTTTGCCGGGATAGCGGGTTTTTTCGGGACTTTCCCTTGTTCTGAGAAGACGGTTGTCAAGTAACTTTAAACTTCATGAACCCCAAAATCATTTGAGGGCCATTTCAGTCTCGTCTGATATGACCAACCATCAATCAACGCTAAAGTTGATTAGAATACAGGACATTAATCTTATTTTGTATTGATAGAATAATAAAACACTTTATTCGTGAGACACCTTCAACTACTGAAAGGTGCGCAAGCAATTTTATTAAAGAGGAATTATGATTAAATTATTTCTAGTTAATATTTAAAAACATAAAACGGTTGAATATAATTATACTTAATAAACATAAGTTAGCATGAATCTGTCGATATATAAAGGTGACTACATAAAGGAAGCAAGTCATAACTATTTTTTTTTTTTTTTTTTTTTCGTTTATATCCTAGACATAACCTTATATCGGGGGCTTGCACTTGAAACAACTCGTCTGTAAGTTTAAATTGTTATTTCCCTCAAAGTCTTACATACTTCCAGACTTTGTGGGGTATAGGGAATAATTCTGGCTAAAGAAACATTTCCCGCCCCAGCCGGGAATCGAACCCGGGGTCTCCGGGTGAGAAGTCAGCTCGCCGACCACTCGACCACGGATCCAATCAGTCATCATACTTGTTATACAATATGCAGAACAAATAAGTCTATAGTTTTGTAATGGTATCAATTTCATTGTTGGTGCATTTTATATAAATACTATGATATATTATTGTTGGATTGTTGCAAATATAAACCACCATTTCAGATAAATGTAAAGTCCATTATAATTATTGATAGAGCAGGAAATAAATAAATAAAAAGGCTGAACATTAAGAAATAAATTCATCCAGTTCAAAGTTATGTAGTAAATATGCATTTCATGATACATTTAAGTCGAAAAACAATTGTATACAGGAAAGTAGTGATAGGGTACTTAGTTCATACCACAGTTGCAAATACAAGAGCGTGGGTTCCATGACCGCACGTGCTTCTGCTGTCCTTCCAATTGAATTGATATACATTGTTACTTATATAAACTAAATATGCTCGCATTTGATCTCTCCGTACTAACTTAATGGAAAATAGAGCCAGCGCACTATCAGAGAAGTATTGAACTGCACGCACGAAAAAGAAAATAATAATAAATTAGAATGAAATAAAATTGCAAATTTAACAGTGCTTCACAATAATTCGATGAAATGGATCAGTTGCTTGCGGAGGGCAGCCCAAAGGTGTGTTGAGCGTGCTTAACCAGTTCAGACTTCAGGGGGGGGGGGGGTTATATGAATGAAGGGAGGTGCCAGGATTTGCGCATCAATGTTGCCAGTCATTATGCAGCGGCCCTTGTGCACCTATGGCGGAAAAAATGTGTATTATTGTTTTTTGGGGTTGCCGTTGAACAACTTAGATGTTAAAGTACTCTTGGATAGACTGAATATCCTATAACCTATATAGGAGCTCAGCCTCAGCTGCTCGTTTTATTGGATGTAACCGCATGTCCTGCGAGGAAGCGGCGCGTTGCTCTTTTTTTTTTTTTTGGGTAGTGTTTAGCGCCCACTTATACTACTTATGGTACCGCAGGCATGACACTGGTGATACATGAAATGAAGATGGAGCACCGGTGGAATGTGATGGCGGGGGAAACCGGAGAAAACCCGCCCCTTCGCCGCTTTGTGCGCGTGTTCTGAATTACAGTTTCCAAAGATCGAACTCCAATAGAGCCGCAATGGATTTTAGACTTTTGCGACCCGGTGTTTACGTCATGTTTGTGCTTGGAAGAGACGAGGCTTCGTGGAGCAGTCTCACGAGGAAAAAGGGGCATACCGAGTACACGGCGTTCATCTGCAATAACAGCAGACTGGATTTTGCGGTCGTGACCGAGATCTCGCAGGAGCACAATAGGACAGCAATTACGAGAGCCGAAAAAATGCGCAGCAGCGTACAGGCGCATGGAAGTCAGGGGTACAACGAGATCATAACGATAGTGACAATTCCGACGTGTTTCCTTATTTTATCTAACATCACTCTTAAATAGCTCATGGTAGTCTCCTGGAAAAGTTTGCGGTAAAGCGGCGCTAGCTGGAAATAAATAAATAGATGTATGGCTTTTCTCTGGATTGATGGACAATCGCCAACGTCCGCACCCTCTTGCAGGAGGTGAAGATGTCTCGAATGCCTCTGCGAGATTTTTTTGTTTGTACCGTACAACATACATGGTCAGCAAATTGAATTGTGATGACGTGCTCCACTGTTGGATGTTAGCCATGTAGACGCTGGTCACAGCTGATGTCTCTTACCGAGCTAGAAATGTCCGTCATCTTGACACCCAACGTTAAGAAGCTTTCCATCAAAATCCAGAAACTGTTTTGGTAAATAACCGTGCACACAACGTACAAATTCCGTGAATCTTTCCGTTAGTTATATTTCACTGATATTATTTTCTTCATAGAGAGAATTCTTACCTCTGCCACTACTTTCATTTTTGAGCTTGTTATAGCTGTATAGGCCAGTGGGACTTCTTCCTAGAGCCAGACACATTTTCATAATGCAGTTTATACATACCTAGACGAGGAATTGCTGCAGTAGTTTGGCTGAAGGAATAATAATAATAATAATAATAATAATAATAATAATAATATTTATTATTACTATTATTATTTAGTCATTCACAATAAGACCACTAAGGTCAACATACTTCACTGTTTACATATCAGCTGTGCCCCAAAACCTCAAAGCTATATGATACCATATTACAATTCACATCACCAGAATAACCCTTATTAAACTGCGAGGAATTGCAGCAGTAGTTTGGCTGAAGGAATAATAATAATAATAATAATAATAATAATAATAATAACAACAACAACAATATTTATTATTACTATTATTATTTAGTCATTCACAATAAGACCACTGAGGTCAACAAACTTAACTGTTTACATATCAACTGTGCCCCAAAACCTCAAAGCTATGTGATACCATATTACAATTCACATCACCAGAATAACCCTTATTAAACTGGATCAAGTGTGCTCTGAATTCGAAAATAGATGCATGACCAATGAAGGATGAATTGTACATTAATAAGGTTAGATATAAAAATTTGGTGAGCTTGTCTTTCATATTGCAACATTTCAGCACATTTAAACGTTTGGAAAGGTTGAATACAATTGAAAAATGCAATGCCTTAGCCGGGATTGGACCACCTGGTTTCCTTTTGTTTGCTGTAACCAACCATGACAATATGCTGTTATGATACTAGTTGTTTTTTCATAAAAGGACAAGGATTGAAAGATAGAATCACACTGAAAAATTCAATGACATAACTGGAATTTGAACCAGAGTCAGTTGGGGAATTTAGTGATTCCCTCTTTGCCACAAAATTTCTAGGGTAGTGGAGTTATTTACCAATGAGGGAAAGAAAGAAACTTCAGTAAATTCATCTACCACTACCATCCATGGCTTCATAACAGTTTCCAAAAACGTTTTCATAAACACATCACTCTAGAACAGGTGTATCAAACTCAACTTATGTATAGGGCTAATTAACCAAATAAATTTTAACCAAGGGTCCCAACGTCTTACTTTTTAAGAAATTTCAATTATTTGCCATTTAGTTTTCTTTTTCTTTCTTCATAATCACACATAGTCCTTAAACAATAAATATTGCTAAATAGGCAAATGAACAATTCCTAAATAGCTACTAAATTGGCAGCTTTTCCAGGAAACAATAGTTTCAATATGAGATACTTGATTTTGTGTTAAGGTGCTATTTTCAGAATGGAAGACGAAAGTTCTTGATCTGTGAGGTGTTTAGTTTGTCTTCATTAGGGCAAGTATCTATTCACAGAAATAGTTGCAACTGAACATTCACACATTAAACTGATGCATTGCCAAATAACAAAGTAATTGAGGGATCCTTATTTCATTGTGTTGGTCTTTCAATGCAGAATTACAATAAATATGAATCAGTTCCATTTGCATGTAATTATCTGCCTCATGAACATCAAGGGAGAATGGAGATTCAAACAGTGAGAAATCATTCTCACACTTCAAACCTATTTGTAAAGCCATTAATTAATTCCTATGTGATAAAAATAATAGGTAAAATTCTAATCATGCTGAGACTTCTTAAAATCCTGGCTGATAACAAAATAAACTAAGCTGCCATTGTGATTTTGCTTCCCAAAATCTGAGTTTTAATTTAAAAACTTTACTGTCATAAAATGAACGTACAGGTTTATTTTTCACTTTTAAGTGTAAATTTAAGTGATTTAAATTCCCTGTTATGTCCATCATGAAGACTAAATGATGAATTTCAGACTGTGTACAGTGATTCACTCTTCATTCCAAGAGCATTTTACTTTCTTCTCTAAGAAGTCAAAAGCGCTTTAAAACTCTGTGACACGAAAGCTGGATAGTGTGGTAGTCTCTTCAAATGTATCTCTAATGTCACTAAGTAAAAATGAAAACTAATATTGATTCAGCCACTGAGATAGAATAAAGCTTACAACTTTCTTAAAAAGTTTCAACACAATTCACATTTATTATTTTTGAATACATCACTTCTTGGTGAATTTGAAGAAACTCCTGCTCTACATATAAGAACAATAAGGGGCTGCTTCCCATGGGTTTAGAGGCAGCATGTTTCACATGGCTGCTCTAGCCCCTCAAACAAACACTTCAGAAGAATCTCTTAAAAATGCTGTCAAAGGAACAGATACCACAAAGCTGCAAATCTGCATTATACAAAATCAACTGCAAAGATTGTAATAAAGTGTATATAGGTAAAACAAAATGGCACTTCAAAACTCGTACCAGTGAAAATTTCATCATATGCAAATAGATGGGGAGAAATATACAAAAATATGTTGTTCACTAGAACCAGCTACATGGGAGAAATCTACATTGCCAAATACAGATGGCAATTTTGAAATTCTCCCATTGGATAGATTCAGCAGATTCATCAAGTCTACTTCAAACTCCAGTCTAAACAGATGTTGCCATCTTGACATATGTTTCCTTATGTGCATGTTACCAACATTAGACAACATTCAGCTGAGGATGAGAATGATGGCTCATGAAATATACAATTGGATGCAAACCTGTAAAAATATATCAAAATTTTCAGGATTGGCATTAAAAAATAAAAATAGAAAAGAAGGGCAAAAAAGCTGCAGTAAAGAAGTAAGAACATACATTTGTTTAAAATTTTGGTGAAAACAAGTAGAACTCCTAGTGATGACGATGACGATGATGATGATGATGATGATGATGATGATGATGGCAAATGGTGCAAAAATAATAGTCCAATGTGCAGAGCAGTTCATTCAGGTCAGTGGCATGCATTTCAAGGATCATTGTGTTAAATTTGATCTTTGTTACAATAATAAACAACTTACTCAAGTCATCCATCCATTATGCATATATACATATTCAGTAACAGTTCCTCATCATCCAAATACTTTTTTTGGTAGCTGAAGTCCTATAACCTGGTTGGTCATATCAGACAATGAGTGGTGAAATGATTCTCAAATATTAATGGAGCTTAAAGTTACTCAACATTCATCTTCTTAGGATAAGGGGAAACCCTGAAGAAAACCTTATCCAGGTAACACACCCTTTGTGAGATTTGAACTTGCGAACTGTTGAATATGAGGCAGACATGCTACCAACACACTACACAGGGGGGCAATAGAAATACTTGCAAGGACATTTTCTAGCATCCCATTAAAAGAAAAAGCTGCTCTTATTTTTTGTACAAGAATAACATTATATATCCACATTAAATCATATTTACCATCCTTATTTTAATTCTAAGTTGTGATCACTTGCAAAATAATATTTTTTTTCCTCTCGCCTAATGTAGATAGTGCACATCAAGTGAAAAGTGTAGAAACAACACTGTAATTTTTGGAAAATGTAAAAACTATCAGTAAATTTGCATGTAATAGCTTGGGTTTATATTTCAAAACTTTTCTGGTTTCCTGTAGGAAGCAGTGAGCACTGCGAAGGTGAAGACATTTTGGAAGTTGTGGTACAATTTCTATTAGACCCTCTGTTTACATGAACTATCATTACAACCACACTTCCTTTCCTGTTAGTGAAACTTTCAGTTTGTGAAGGTCGCCTAAATTTAACTCTAGGTGAAAGAACTTCTAAACATTTTTTGGTATACCTGTGATTATAATGATAGAGCAACACTGAATGCTCAAGCCCATGCCATAAATGACTATACAGAACCACCTACCTTGTACAAGTATACCTGTACAGCAATATTAAATGATTACTCTATGTATTTTAACATGAAAATTAAAAGTTACAATAGGACTGGTTTTTGTTGTAAACTAAAAGGATGAATGGAGAGGGAACATGTCTTCCATGATTGTAGCACATTGTTGTCCTCTTATCAAATAAAGTTGTGCATGTAAGTTGAATGACACAACAATGTGAAGAGAACAAAGGTGACACTTTTACTGTCCCTATATCACAAATTTGTATGTAGAAGCATTGTTATTGTTGTAAGGCTGTGACGTTGCAGGTGGTGTATCAGCAGGTCTCAGTAATGGTGGTGGCGCAGGAACCACTAGTTGTGCAATAGGCAGTAGCAGCCAACAACAACAGCAGCAATTGCAGGATCCTAATGGTTCCCCTATAACTGCAGCATCTTTCTCAAGTCCCTCTTCATGGCCATCTCTAACAAATGATAATGGTAAGCTTGTGCAATTCTTATACATCAACTTACATTTATAGCTGCTTGCTATGTTTTCTGATGTCTGCAGTAAATATGCTACAGTTTGTTGGTAAGTGATTTCTATCATAAAAACAAAAACTATACATTTAAAAATAAAAGTATTCACTCACATACATAGTCAGGAGTTGTTGGAAAATGCCTATGCTTGTTATTTAAGCATTTCTGGCACCTCCTTAGAAAATTAGCCTTTACCTACATGTTGCAGTTATTTCTGAGAAATGGCAGCAATTTCTTGACGAATACTATTTTTAATTCCTCTAAATCATATGATTTGTTTTATAGTATTTCTCTAGCAATAAAAATAGCAGAGGTTTAAATCAGGAGAATGAAATGAAATGGCGTTTTATTTATAGACGCTCTTTAACTGCTTAGTTCTCAGCGTCCCATTCTATATTGGGCATGAAAGACTGCTTAATTTTGCTCAGAGTCCTCTCTATCTGGCTTGAGGTTCTTTTACGTGCCATAAATCTACAACACGGGACCCACGGCTTTATTTCCCTTCCGAAGGAAGCCATGCCAAGGATTTTTACATCTGAAAAATCCAATACATAAATGTAGTTCTTCTTTTTCTCCACCTTCTCCTCCACTTCATGGAGTAGGAGAGTCTCCTGTTCCATCCTCAACTTTCCACCTTGCTCTTGGTCTTCTCCATTGTGGTTTATACTTCAATAGTCATTCCTTGTTCCTTGTTCTTAGATGGTTTGACCAACAAATTCTGTATATACCTGGTAACCTCTTATGGTGACATCATTCATCCTGACAATTCCCAACAAATACATGTAGTTAAGCATGTAAATATTTTAAACATGTGTTGATATTTCAGTAAACTTTGTTAAGCAATTTTTTTTTTTAAAAATAAAATTTAATGAAAAACTAAACATGCAAAGGGTAGTTTGTTGAGTTGGAGGATTTTCTTTAAAATCTTGCCACATCCTCTCTCTCTCTCTCTCTCTCTCAGAAAATTAAATCATATCAGATGACAGTCAGAAATACAAGTACAGATGAGCCCAGAAAGGGCTAAAAGTTGTGATAAAAGCCCAATGAAAACCTCATTTGAGCAGCTTGACACAAATTGGTGAAATGATGCTCAAATTATCTCAGGGTCCATGGAGCTTAAAGTTACGCGACATTTGTCTTCTCAGGATAAGGGAAAACCCCGAAAAAAAAATTTATCCGGGTAACTCACCCTAAGCGAGATTCAAACTCGTTACCTGTAGAAGATAATTGTGGCACAATCTGTTTTACTCTGCTAATTATTATGGAGTACAGAGTACATACACTAGGAGAAGAAAGCTGCAATTCACTGTGCTCACTGTTGCTTACAACACAAGTCAACATAGCTTTCTTAATAAAGTCTAAGAAATCAACAGAAATTAAAAGTCCCATGCTTAAAAAAAACTTACAAAGGTAAACTCTATGCCACTCTCTACAGTTAGCTGAAGAATTTAAAAATTCTGAAACCACTCCATGTGTTCTGAATCAAATGGTTCTAGAAATAATAAATTTAAAATATTCTGCTTATTCATGTTTACACTGAAGGATGCCTACCAAATAATTGTGGTGGTGGTGCTGGTGCAGTATGCTCACTTTTCTTTATTTAGACAATTTAAGTTTGAATTTAACAGATTTTGTTGGTGAAATTTTAGTGATCCTTCACTGCTTACAAAATCTTCTGGATCAAATAAATAAATCTATGAGAGTTACAGTATTATCTGACTAAAGCAGCTGTAATACCTCTCCATAGCGTCTGATGCAACAGAAAAAATGCTAAATATCACAGAATACTGCAAAATTATAAAATTCTTAATATATATTATAAAGTAAAAGAGCAATACTTCAATGGAGACCAGCACACTGTCAAATACAAGGTATTAAAAGAAATTATTTTTTAGCAATGAAAGATAGCAAAATTGCCTCAAAATCATTTGGTCCACCTTCTTATCATTCTATCAAAAGAATTGCTACATGAACATATAATACAAAAATTAAAGAAGAATGTATATCACAAACAAAAGGAAAACAATGTAAAAATCTGCATATCAACACAACTAGAATTGCTACACTAACAAGAACACTATGGTAGCAGTTTTTAGACTAGTAACAGACCATGACTGTCTACTCAGATGCTCTATGCCTCTCTGTGAACTTAGAGAAGATATGAACAGAAACTACCTAATCCACTGCCACGCTTTCATTCAATATACCAACATCACATCAAAACAATAGAGTACAAGAGAGCGAATGGTTTCTTTGCCAAATATTATTAAGTAAGCAACTATAGTTTTTAATCATCAGCCATGACGCATTATTTTATTAAGTATGAAGTAATTCAGTATTTTGAATACCATATGAGCTCATACATTTTTGTAGAACTCATGATTTACATTTTTAAACAAAATGGCCTTCTCTGCTTGTACTTGTCATATACCCCAAAATATTGGAATAGTTTAATGTTTTTGAATTTACATGTGTGCTCAAAATGATTTTAACTTTGCTTGGCTTTAACCTGGATATGACATAAGTTCTTCTTTTTTACTTCCTGCTTCCTTCCATTCTTCCTTCCTCCCTCCTTTCCTCTTCTTTTTTCTATTTCCCTTCTTTTGGGGGGGGGACATCCCCATCCTCTGGAACAGAAATGACAATAGCACTATGGTGCTATTGCCTGAATGCCAAGATGGAGTTGTGCTGTCTTCCACAATTCCATAGACTGACTTTTGGGTTGAATATTCATTGTTTTCATCACCATTTTAACATCCCAGTTCTTATGGGGGCCTTTTATATCTAGAACTATCACCCATTAGCAGTGATGTTTGTTATATTAAATTCACCCTCCTTAATTCTTGCTGAACTGTAGGGAAGGCAAGAAAAATTCCCAACCTCCAGCTGGAAATTGAACCTAAGACTTTTTGATTTGAAGGCTAGTATACTAATCCACAAGGGCAATCTTGGCTTAGTTTGAATATGTCACAGTAATTCTAAATGAAGATTCTCCATTATTCTCCACAAATACAATAATGCCTGCCTAGGATAACCTCAATCTATCTCAAGGTGATACTTACAAGTGGCAGGTACTCCAATATATACTTAAAATGTTTTCACAAAATATAATCAATGATGTGAATTAAAGCAGTTTGTTATGTTATTGTTTGTTGGACAGTAAAGAGTGAGGTACGAAGTCCTGGTGTGGGTGACAGCTCATCACTAGCTCAGTCAGAAAGTCTGTATGCAGGTGACTCGCTTGGCTCATACACTGACAACAAGGACTACACGCAACATCCTTACTCATCCACGCAGCAATACTACAGCAGGTAAATGTTTTATACTTCTTGTTTATTCCATTGAACAAATACCAAAATGGGGATGTACAAAACATGAAATCATACTTCTATTGCTACATACAAATGTTGCTTGTGTACCAGATAACCAGTGTTTCTGAATTAGAGATATTGTATGTTAAACAGCCCACAATTGTTTTGTCAGCTACACATTTGCTGGCTTGATGTGCTATGAGCACATGCATTATTTAAATACCTTAGATAATAATAAAATAATGATACTAATAATCAACTTAATAATGATGATAATAGTGGTTGCAGATTGCAGTAATTTTTTGCTTCTTAATATTTTTTACAAGCAAAAAGTCAGCTTTTAATCAACTGCACTAAAGAAGCTGTCATATTTCATGCATTAATATTGTAAAACTGTTCTGAGCATCAGTATTCTTCAGGAGCGTCTCTATAAGAGTAATAGCAATAAACATTAACATCACTTTATTTGCATAAGCTTTTATGTGCAGGCAACATTAACATATGTCAGAGAGAAAAACAAATTACAAGAGAAATAGTTAATTACATTAAACTAGACATAGTTAATGTTACATATTTTTAATCTTAGTAGCAATTCTCATTAGGCTGCAAAATCTTCTATTACAATATCAATAATGTAATTTCTTATCTGATGTTGAATACGAAGTAGGAAGTAGGCAAAATATTCATTGTAGATTTCCATTAATCTAATTCAAAATCTTCTCGGGCTTCTAGCCAGGTAAAAACTTGGCTTGACACCAACGTTTCGAAGAAGTGCATCTTCCTCGTCTTCAGGGTGAACTGAAGACGAGGAAGATGCACTTCTTCGAAACGTTGGTGTCAAGCCAAGTTTTTACCTGGCTAGAAGCCCGAGAAGATTTTGAATTAACACGTCGCCAGGAAAGCTTCAGTTCTTATTTTATTCCATTAATCTGTTTGAGGAAATTGTTCATTTCATTGAAGGAAGATACTGAAATTAAAAGAGCTAATAAATGTAGCTTGCAGACCATCAAATCTCTCTTTCAACTGGAGGTAGATGTCCATAATAGTATTGAATAAGGAACTGGAAATAATTTTCCCTAAGATTTGTTGGCACATGATCAACTTTCTCATGGACACTACTCCAAATCTTCTCATATCCAAATTGATGCACAACTTTAACAACCCATTTAATGCCCCTTATTCTGTCACAACAGTATATTAAGTCCATGCTTTTAGTTTGCAGAATGGCATAGAACAGTTCAATATGTGCAAAGATAAAAGAAAACAACCTCCAACAGATAACAGCAATGGAAACTACTAAAAATTGATGCACATCCTCCAGCCTATGGGACTGACTCAAGAGTCTCATTTCCGTGGATATCAGTAATGCCATAAAACCTATATGGGCCATTGTTAGCAAACAGAGTAGTAAGATGAGTTTCGTCTTGTTAGTATCGACTTTGTAAGACTGTTTACTTCAGTGCAATTGACCATTTAGAAAATAAATTACCTAATTCTGAGAGCATAGTAAAGAAAATGATATTTATGGCTGGTTGTCACAGTTAAGGTTTAACATAACTAAAGCAGTATACAGCTGGAGTGCCTATTGCTTTCTTTGATCAAATTTTCTACATGATGAAATAGAGCTGATGATAATTTATCGACATTTTTCTTAACAGAATAAACATATGCCATGTTGAATTATTGATCTCTAATGTAATGCTAATTGCACTAGTTATGAACTTGTAAACTGTCGTTTATTGTACATGCACTATGATTGTTATCAAGTTTGGTTTCTCCGCTTGACTGAGGTGGCCCTGGCAGCCTTTACAAGCGACTGGCACTCATGGCAGCAATACGTGGTGCAAACGTGGAATACAAGCCTTTACAAGTGACTGACTTCTGATAAATTTGAATCTTTTATGATTATCAAAAAAAAGTAATGTTTTAATATTTATTTTTAATCATTGAGTTCAAAATTTTTTCCAATTCTCTGACCTGTGTTTCTCTTTCCACAATAATAAAATCCAAAATATTGTTTGTCTTTAGATTCATGATAGAATCAGTTACATATTTTTGCAGAGAAGCAGGGTGTATCATACTGTCCATCAGCTGCTACACATAATCTAGTTTATTTCTGCAACCCAAGATATACTGTAAGATAAAGGAATGTTTTCACAAGCTTATAAAAGTATGACTCAGAAAAAAGTACATCATTTAGCAAACTTGTAAAACTTCATTAAGTTGTAGTTAAATCTAAACAAATGCATACCTGTTGCCTCTTAAATATTGCCTTCAAGTTGGGGTTTTCATCTGTAGATGTGCATTAGTGCAGGCTCATGTATTTCTTGTGATACTGAACCATCAAAGATATGACAGACACCTGTATTTCTTGTGATACTGAACCACACAGATACAACAGGCTCCTGTATTTCTTGTGATACTGAACCATCACAGATATGACAGGCTCCTGTATTTCTTGTGATACTGAACCACACAGATACGACAGGCTCGTGTGTTTCTTGTGATACTGAACCATCACAGATATGACAGGCTCCTGTATTTCTTGTGATACTGAACCATCACAGATACGACAGGCTCCTGTATTTCTTGTGATACTGAACCATCACAGATATGACAGGCTCCTGTATTTCTTGTGATACTGAACCATCACAGATATGACAGGCTCCTGTATTTCCTGTGATACTGACCATCACAGATATGACAGGCTCCTTTATTTCTTGTGATAATGAACCATCATAGATATGACAGGCTCCTGTATTTCTTGTGATCCTGAACCATCACAGATATGACAGGCTCCTTTATTTCTTGTTATATTGAACCATCATAGATATGACAGTCTCCTTTATTTCTTGTGATACTGAACCATCATAGATATTACAGGCTCCTGTATTTCTTGTGATACTGAACCATCACATATATGACAGGCTCGTGTATTTCTTGTGATACTGAACCATCACAGATATGACAGGCTCCTGTATTTCTTGTGATACTCAACCATCACAAATACAACAGGCTCCTTTAATTCTTGTGATACTGAACTATCACAGATATGACAGGCTCCTGTATTTCTTGTGATCCTGAACCACCACAGATACGACAGGCTGGTATATTTCTTGTGATACTGAACCATCACAGATATGACAGGCTCCTGTATTTCTTGTGATACTCAACCATCACAAATACAACAGGCTCCTTTAATTCTTGTGATACTGAACTATCACAGATATGACAGGCTCCTGTATTTCTTGTGATCCTGAACCACCACAGATACGACAGGCTGGTATATTTCTTGTGATACTGAACCATCACATATATGGCAGGCTCCTGTATTTCATGTGATACTGAACCATCATAGATATGACAGGCTCCTTTATTTCTTTTGATACTCAACCATCACAGATACCACAGGCTCCTATATTTCTTGTGATACTGAACCATCACAGATATGACAGGCTCCTGTATTTCTTGTGATACTAAACCCTCACAGATATGACAGCTCCTGTATTTCTAGTGATACTCAACCATCACAGATACGACAGGTTCCTGTATTTCTTGTGATACTGACCCATCACAGATATGACATGCTCCTGTATTTTTTGTGATATTGAACCATCACAGATATGCCAGTCTCCTGTATTTTTTGTGATATTGAACCATCACAGATATGCCAGGCTCCTTTATTTCTTTTGATACTCAGCCATCAGAGATATGACAGGCTCCTGTATTTCTTGTGATACTGAAGCATCAGAGATACGACAGGCTCCTGTATTTCTTGTGATACTTGAACCATCACATATACGACAGGCTCCTGTATTTCTTGTGATACTGAACCATCACAGTTATGACATGCTCCTTTATCTCTTGTGATACTGAACCATCACAGATATGACAGGCTCGTGTGTTTCTTGTGATACTGAACCATCATAGATATGACAGGCTCCTGTATTTCTTGTGATACTGACCATCACACATATGGCAGGCTCCTGTATTTCTTGTGATACTGTCCATCACAGATATGACAGGCTCCTGTATTTTTTGTGATACTGAACCATCATACATATGCCAGGCTCCTTTATTTCTTTTGATACTCAACCATCACAGATACGACAGGATCCTGTATTTATTGTGATACTGAGCCATCACAGATATGACAGACTCCTGTATTTCTTGTGATACTGAACCATCACAGACAGATATGACAGGATTCTGTATTTATTGTGATACTGAACCATCACGGATATGACAGGCTCCTGTATTTCTTGTGATACTGAACCATCACAGATATGACAGGATCCTGTATTTCTTGTGATACTGAACCATCACAGATATGACAGGCTCCTGTATTTCTTGTGATTCTGAACCATCACGGATACGACAGGCTTCTGTATTTCTTGTGATACTGAACCATCTTAGATACGACATGCTCCTGTATTTCCTGTGATGCTGAACCATCACAGATATGCCAGGCTCCTTTATTTCTTGTGATACTCAACCATCACAGATACGACAGGATCCTGTATTTCTTGTGATATTGAACCTTCACAGATATGCCAGGCTCCTTTATTTCTTGTGATACTCAACCATCACAGATACGACATGCTCCTGTATTTTTTGTGATATTGAACCATCACAGATATGCCAGGCTCCTGTATTTTTTGTGATATTGAACCATCACAGATATGCCAGGCTCCTTTATTTCTTTTGATACTCAGCCATCAGAGATATGACAGGCTCCTGTATTTCTTGTGATACTGAAGCATCAGAGATACGACAGGCTCCTGTATTTCTTGTGATACTTGAACCATCACAGATACGACAGGCTCCTGTATTTCTTGTGATACTGAACCATCACAGTTATGACATGCTCCTTTATCTCTTGTGATACTGAACCATCACAGATATGACAGGCTCGTGTGTTTCTTGTGATACTGAACCATCATAGATATGACAGGCTCCTGTATTTCTTGTGATACTGACCATCACACATATGACAGTCTCCTGTATTTCTTGTGATACTGACCATCAGAGATATGACAGGCTCCTGTATTTTTTGTGATACTGAACCATCATACATATGACAGGCTCCTGTATTTCTTGTGATACTGACCATCACAGATATGACAGGCTCCTGAATTTCTTGTGATACTGACCATCACACATATGACAGGCTCCTGTATTTCTTGTGATACTGTCCATTACACATATGACAGGCTCCTGTATTTCTTGTGATACTGAACCATCACAAATATAACAGGTTCCTGTATTTCTTGTGATACTGAACCATCACACATATAACAGGTTTCTCTATTTCTTGTGATACTGAACCATCACAAATATAACAGGTTCCTGTATTTCTTGTGATACTGAACCATTACACATACGACATGCCTCTTTATTTCTTGTGATACTGAACCATCACAAATATAACAGGTTCCTGTATTTCTTGTGATACTGAACCATTACACATATGACAGACTCCTGTATTTCTTGTGATACTGAACCATCACACATATGACAGACTCCTGTATTTCTTGTGATACTGAACCATGACACATATGACAGGCTCCTGTATTTCTTGTGATACTGAACCAGCCAAGATATGACAGGCTCCTGTATTTCTTGTGATACTGACCATCACAGATATGACAGGCTCCTGTATTTCCTGTGATACTGAACCATCACAGATATGACATGCTGCTGTATTTCTTGTGATCCTGAACCATCACAGATACGACATGCTCCTGTATTTCTTGTGATACTGAACCACACAGATACGACATGCTCCTGTATTTCTTGTGATCCTGAACCATCACAGATATGACATGCTCCTGTATTTCTTGTGATACTGAACCACACAGATACGACATGCTGCTGTATTTCTTGTGATCCTGAACCATCACAGATACGACATGCTCCTGTATTTCTTGTGATACTGAACCACACAGATACGACATGCTGCTGTATTTCTTGTGATCCTGAACCATCACAGATATGACAGGCTCCTGTATTTCTTGTGATACTGAACCACACAGATACGACATGCTCCTGTATTTATTGTGATACTGAACCATCACAGATATGACAGGCTCCTGTATTTCTTGTGATACTGAACTATCACAGATAAGACAGGCTCCTGTATTTCTTGTGATCCTGAACCATCACAGATATGACAGGCTCCTGTATTTCTTGTGATCCTGAACCATCACAGATATGACAGGCTCCTGTATTTCTTGTGATACTGAACTATCACAGATACGACAGGCTCCTGTATTTCTTGTGATCCTGAACCATCACAGATATGACAGGCTCCTGTATTTCTTGTGATCCTGAACCATCACAGATATGACAGGCTCCTGTATTTCTTGTGATACTGAACCATCACAGATATGACAGGCTGGTGTATTTCTTGTGATACTGAACCATCACACATATGACAGGCTCCTGTATTTCTTGTGATACTGAACCATCACAGATATGACAGGCTCCTGTATTTCTTGTGATACTGAACCATCACACATATGACAGGCTCCTGTATTTCTTGTGAACCTGAACCATCACAGATATGACAGGCTCCTGTATTTCTTGTGATCCTGAACCATCACAGATATGACAGGCTCCTGTATTTCTTGTGATACTGAGCCATCACAGATATGACAGCCTCCTGTATTTCTTGTGATCCTGAACCATCACAGATATGACAGGCTCCTTTATTTCTTGTTATATTGAACCATCATAGATATGACAGTCTCCTTTATTTCTTGTGATACTGAACCATCATAGATATTACAGGCTCCTGTATTTCTTGTGATACTGAACCATCACATATATGACAGGCTCGTGTATTTCTTGTGATACTGAACCATCACAGATATGACAGGCTCCTAACCATCACATATATGACAGGCTCCTGTATTTCTTGTGAGACTGAACCATGACAGATATGACAGGCTCGTGTGTTTCTTGTGATACTGAACCATCATAGATATGACACATTTCAAATAATAAAATCAATGCTTTCTGAAATAGAAATACAGCAGGGTGTTCATTATTGTCACCAACCATACCATTTTGTTCTGTAAACGATAGATACAGTCTACACCTGAACAAGGTGATTCCGTATCCATAATTATGTCATTTTCATTCATGTCATTGCAAATTGTTTGACGTCCGGTAAGTTCCACTTCCCAATTCACACTGAGTATAGGCACTTACATTTTTGTCTGGCTCTCATATGCTTTTACCCTCCACTTCCTTGTCAGATTTACTCTCAACCTTCATTTAAGCAATATTGCATTTAAATAACTCAGTAACCACATTCTTCTTGGGATGTGGATTGTCTTTAGTGGATAGTTACTCATTTTCTCCTAAGTATTTTTAAGAAATTACATTTTCTTTTAACCTAGGATGTTTAAATTTTTCTATTGTTAATAATTGGGCTTTTAAAATGTCAGATTCATTTAAATAAGTGTTATTGAAATGTAGACCACAGACAACACCTTTCTAGTTGGAACAGTTTTCGGTTTGTGCAACCAATCCATAATTTATGCTTTTCAAGAAGATAATAGTATCTTACATGAGGATCAAAATCAGTTATTGGAACATTTAAAATTTGGTCAATATGCTAATATTCTTGCATATTAATCACAATGATAAAAGTTAATTTTACAATAATAAAAAGAGTAACTAGCTTTCAGAATGAAGAAAAGAAGGCTACAATGAAATTACCCACGACCCAAACTCAACAAGCCAAGCACCATAATCAGCTTGAATATAATTATTTTGTCACCGTCTTTGGTGTAATGATTACCATGCTAACTTCATATATCCAAGGTCACGGATTCAAACCCGGCGCTGGACAATGGACTTTTTGGGTGTAAAAAAACTTAGCATGACTTCCTTCAGAAGGGAAATAAAGCCGTTGGTTCCGTGTTGTAGATTTGCAGCATGTAAAAGAATCTCAAGCCTGATAGAGAGGCCTCTGAGCAAAATTAAGCAGTCTTTATGCCCAATATAAAATGGGACACTGAATACCACAGGAGTTAAAGAGCATCCATAAGTAATTTACATTTAATATAATTATTTTCTAATAATAAATGATGACTTTGTGTGATATATTTGCACGATATCCACCATATAAAGTATTATTAGAATTTGATGCTTGATTTGTCCACTGATGTCCTTTATTTGTAAGAGGGTATAATTAGAATAGTATGTAAAAATCATTAAATGTATGGTATTTAATTTAAAATGTATTATTTTTTGTTACGAAGTATAATACAAAACTCAAACTGCATTGTAGAAAATTTACTAGTGTGTAGTAGAGTGAGTCAGTATACCTGAGCTGAAATGGTTCTTCCTAGAAAACATGTTCGCTTAGAGCTTGTAGATACTGCTGTAGTAATGGGATGAGTCTCAACTAACAAATAGAAAAAATATTAATATTTAGTCAGTCCTTTTAACATGATAATTGTATTGTATTATTGTCAAATTTGTATTATTGCAGCTCAATGAATCGGTAGCTTAGCATGGGAATGGTAGAGACGACTCCTCCTGCCCTAATAGTTTCAAAAATATTTTAAAAATCTGTTTAATAATCTATATTCCATATAGTTGGAAGTATTTAAGTGATAGGATTCTTGAAGATTCTGCAGCTCCACTTTGTTCTGGAAGGAAAGAGTGATCCGTAAAATGAGAATAAACTATACACTGGAACGATACAAAGGTCTTTGGTCCTGAACTAGCCTGCCTTCTAATGTGATGATCACAGTTGCAAGATGGTAAGCTCGTGTTGTACAGCAAGACTGGTAGACAGTAAGGAGTTGAAGGACTCTCCCGAAGTCAACAAGAACATTTATTGCTGCACTAATAATCATGTGTTTTGAGAATAACAAGTGTAATTCCTTTTCAAAGTACCTATTAAATAAAAGTGTATATTTTTAGGTCCTAATAATTACTGCAATACATTGTGAAATAATATTTCCAGCTGCCTATAGAAAATGTTTTCCAACCAAGGAGCTCGTTTCATTACAAAATTATTACACCATTTATTTTGACTTTTCAAGATTGAGAAAAGTGCGTGAGTTTGTTCTACTCCAATGTCTGGAAGTGTAACTGAAGTTATAACATTGTTTGTGGAAAGTGATATTCAAAGTGTGTTGCTGGAAGCTTACAGACTACTTACCTTAGCTGCAACAATTCCTTGCACGTTGCAGTCTCTTGCTTGATTAGAGTGAAGTCTTACTTAAAGAGCACAGGGTTACAGCTTTAGCAGCAGCATCTATTGAGAGTCGCCCTCCATGGTGTAATGGTTACCATGCTAACTTCATATACCCAAGGTCGAGGGTTCAAGCCCGGCGGAGGACAATGGATTTTTTGGGGCGTAAAAATCCTTAGCATGGCTTCCTTTGGAAGGGAAGTAAAGCCGTGGGTCCCGTGTCGTAGATTTACGGCACATAAAAGAACCTCAAACCTGATAAGAGAGGCCTGAGCAAAATTAAGTGATCTTTGATGCTGAGAACCAAAGCAGTTAAAGAGCGTCCATAAATAACACGCCATTTCATTTTCATTTCATCTATTGAGAGCTAATTTCTTCATTCACTGGAAAAACAGGAGACATGGTACTGATGACCCAACACAACAAGGCAAGGTAGAGGAATGCGTAATGTAAGCACTTAAGTAAACACTTTTGCTGTTTATGTTTGACATCTGGATATGACAAGGATGTTAGGTTCATCTAAAATACACAGTGTTGTCACATAACTCACACTTGGTTAGAAGTCCAGTTGTCGTGCAAGATCAGAGTCGGAGAAGTCCTCATATTCATTGTTGTCGTTGCTGCTCTCTACATTTAAATATTTAAAAATATTAAACCAAGAATAAAAATAACAAAATATTATATAACTGTAGTAGTATATGCCGTAGCGCGTGTTAGCAGCGAGAGCCAAATAATGCATAATACATCACTGCAGTTACTGAAACGAGCATTAGATCTGGCAGCATAGGTTGGTTCATATGCACACATAGTAAACGTAAACAGATCCACTAGTAAGTGACCAGATAAAAGTTCAAGCCCCCCTCGCTCGCTCATTCCTCAGGCCCCACTTGCCTTCCTGTGTTGGGTGGACAGTACAATGATTTTTTTTTTTTTTTTTTTGTAGTGTTTAACGCCCACTTTAACTACTTATGGCACCGCAGGTGGTTACAATGATGTCATCAAGCAATATGCCAGCATGACAAATTGATCTACTTTACAAGTAAAGGTACCTAGGCAAAACATTTCTTCTAGATCTGTAATTTGCATATTGTAGTTATTTGCCTTCCCTGAAAATATCACTGCGAGCCACCAATTGGGGATGCTATAGTTTAAATCCTCTAGAAATAAAATGTGGATGTGGATGCTTGTATATTTTATTAATAGTGCACCTATAAATTACATTTCAAATTGACAATGAAAATAACAAATAAAACAAATAAGAATGTCAAAATAACAAGTTACATTGAAAGCAAGAATACTCATCTGAACTGTCATATTCACCAAATTCATCCATTGGTTCATCTTTGTAGCAAACGTGTCAAAAACCTTCTCAATGAAGGTGGCATCAGTTGTAATAAAGCTAGAATGCTGTAAGTAGGTTTTAATGCTCTTTGGCACCTACTCATGGCTGTCTCATATCCTGCTACTCCCCAATGTAATAGTGTAGTTACCCCCATACACTGAGTCTGACATTTGCAACCAAATAAATACTTCAGTGCATTTTGTTTGAACCATTAATTCTACTAATCCAGTTGTGAAAAATCTTCAAGTTTAGTTTAAGTTAAACAACTTATCAGCCCGTTTTGTTAAGTCAGCGCTTTAGCCAGACCATTTAAGAATCACTGGAAATTACATTTCCATTACTTTTTTGCCCATGCTCTTTAATGAAAGCTCTCTGATTTAATTTTGTCCTTAATAACAGAATTTAGGACAAGTTATTGGTGAAGTCCCTTTCGATGTTGATGCAGATATATGGTCTTGTATAACCAATTCATTTTAAGGAATTAAATTTAGAACTTCCAAATAATTGCCCTTCTTACCTGGATTCATCATTTTCTCAGTGGCCACACAGAGATAATTATTGTTTGAACAAACACATGATGGTTTAATTATATGTACAAAAATTGTGTTTGTTAACTATTTAATACCAGCTGTTCATTATTTGAGCTTCTTAAAACAACATGGCCCATCTGATCCTTTCTGTGAGCTGACATTTCCCTTTATTTAAAAACTGTACATTATTGTTTTTTTATGTTTGATTGCTTTCTTAATAAAGTTACCTAAATCAGATGTCTTTTTGCAGCACTCAAAATCTTTTTCACAGAACTTGAAGCAAACATAACAATACATTTTGTTATTTCAAAACTACTTGTTAGTCAGGAGAGCTATCATACCAAGAAGATCGAAATTGCTGTGTGCTTTTGTTAATCTGTAATTTTTGAGTTTTGCTGTCAACTAACTTCCTTCTTTGTAAGTATAATGTTAGAAGTTTTGATTTTGATTTTTCAAAGTTTGACTGTAAGATATTTAACCCTGCATTGGTCGCGTGGCGTCTGTGCTATTGAACAGATACTCTGGCTGACTTGTGGTGCCATCTACCTTTCTATTAACTAAATACAAACATATTTTGCTCATTAACTTCGCATTAGTTTCAATTCAGTGTTCAAAGGAAGAGATTGTTTCCGGAGCTGCGTTGCTGTAGTCTAAGACGCCACGCGACCTTCTGCGGTATTGAAGGTGAATATTTTATTTTATATAGTGGTTTACGTGTGAATACTACCTGTTGCTATGTAAGTACTTTTTTTAAATCTTCAGATCCAAGAAGATCACAGAAGATCTACAACCTGCAAAATGCACTTGATCGGGAAATAGTACTCTGGCTGTTGCAGGAAGAAGATGAACTGGTGACGAGTTTGATATTTATAGTGACTTGGAAGAAGACGGATTGGAATCCAAAGAAGAAAATACAGATACTGAGCAAGAAGCGGACTCCAATGATAGTGACAGTCGAATATTTTTTGGGAAGGAATAAATCTTCAAAATGGTCAAAATTGTGTCCACCAAAAAATGTTTGCACACGATGACAGAATATTGTCACCCATTTACCGGGAGTGAAAGGTGCCGCGAAAAATGCGAAGACGCCAATGGAATGTTGGAAATACTTTTTCGACAATGAGTTGTTATCTAGCATTGTTGAGTACTCAAATGAAAATATTTCAAGGACATTATTCCAGGGACAGGGATGCTCACTTGACAGACATAATTGAAATAAAAGCTCTGTTAGGAATACTGTATATATGGGCGTCCAGGAAAGACAATCATACACACACCCAAGATATATATGGGCTTCAAATAAAATGGGAATTGAGTTATGCCGTCTGATAATGCCTGAGACGATTTAGATTCCTATTATAATGTTTGAGGTTTGATAACAAAGATACTAGAAAAGAAAGAAAGCTGATAATTTAGCCCCTATACATGAAATATTTACTTCTTTTGTGGAAAACTGTAAAAATGCTTATTCAGTTGGAGAGTACTGCACTATTGATGAAAATCTAGAAGTTTTTAGGGGCAATTGTTTTTTCAGGCAGTACAGCCTTAGCAAACCAAATAAGTATAGACTTCAAATATTTGCTTTGGTGGATGCTAGGATGTATTACACCGTCAACCTAGAAATTTATGCTGGTAAACAACCTGCAGGGCCATTTGAAGTTAGCAACAAACCAGCAGATGTTGTGAAACATCTCATTTCTGTGATCTCAGGAACTGGGCGTAATATAACCGTGGACAATTGGTTTAGCTCCTTAGATTTAGCTGACTATTTGCTTCAGAAGAACCTTACTCTGGTTGGAACCATGAGAAAGAACAAACCAGAAATTCCCCCGGAGTTTACACAAGCAAAAAACCGGGAGGTAGGAACATGTTTTGGGTTTCATAAAAATGCAACCCTAATATCCTATGTTGCCAAGAAAAACAAAATGGTTCTGTTTCTTTCCACAATGCGTCATGATAATGGAGTTGATGCAACGTCTAGCGATAAGAAAAAACTGGAAATGATAACCTTCTATAATGTAACCAAATCGGGCGTTGATACTGTGGATCAATTTGTGCAGTACTTACAATGTATCCAGAAAAACCAACAGATGGCCTATGGTAATCTTTTATAGCATGATGAACATTGCAGCTATAAATGCACAAATAATATACCATGCAAATAATTCTGATGTTAGCAGCAGGCACAGTTAATTTTTGAAACTTCTAGGACGTAATCTAGCAGATGATTACTTGCGTTTACGTTTTCAGTGTTCATCATTGCCAAACCTCAAACGAGACATTCAAAGTCTTTTTCCAGATGAACATGCAGTGCAAACTACAGAAGAGGACCGAGGCACAAAAAGACAGAGGTGTTGTGAATGTGGTCGTTCAAAGAACCGATATACCAAATATAGATGCCGCAGCTGTAACAAATTCTTGTGTTTAGAACATGCCCAGCAAGTATGCACTGATTGCTAATTGTACTGCTCAATGTATAAACTGCATATGTATGTTATGTTAAAAGTACACAAATAGAAATTTGTTTTTCGATAAGGGATTTTCACACATACTCGTAGTTTGTATTGAATGAGAAGTTGTTTCACGCAAAAAACACCTTTGTGGATTGTATGTATAGCTAAAAATCACAATAATAAAATATATATACTAGTGAGAATGTAATCTTCTCTTTAGTTTTATATAAAATAGTACGTTTACACTCATAAATTTGAACTGACTGAGTTAAAAACATATAGACAATGCAGAAATGTATTGGCGTCTATGAGACGCCGCGCGACCTTTAGTGCAACTATGATCCACGCGACCACTGCAGGGTTAACAAATGAGATGTTTGAGATATGTTATCCATCACTTCATAAATGAAGTGAAAGTGTGGCGGAAACACTTGACACTAGAGCTGGTGTGGTTCACCACTCATTAATGAAGTAAATAAAACACATTAATATATTGTATGAACACCCTACCAAGGTTTTACTGTTTATGTTGGGATTTGATCACGGTTGTGCTGCTCTCCATTCAGTTGCATGGGAAAATCATGTTCCAATCTTGGCTGTGACATTGAATTTTTTTATCTGTTTCTAACAGTAAAATAATACAAAAATTGAAATTTTATTTGTCAAGAAACTCAGTAAACAGCAGGACTCCATAGCCAGCTTATACACAATGGGCATGTGAGGGCTTTGTGGAGGTGAGAGGGGCTGGCAGTTGATAGAGGAGGGGGTTGCAGGGAGCCATATCCAAACACCTCACTGAATCGATGTATTTAAATAAGTACATCTTGTGTTTGCTTGTTTAGGTCATTATAGCTTGTCAGAACTACAATCTATGGAAAAATCACTACCAAATGTGCTGATTTGTAATGACCTGTGGAAACTAATTGTCTTGCATTAAAGCTATTACAAAATAAAATAGATATAAAATAATTAAACACACAAGAAACAAAAGGAATGTTCAATGTATACGATCACTAAAACGATGGCCCAGTTTGAGTTAAATATATTATATAGCAGAGTTAATGCACTTAAATTCATTTCAACAAATAGATGGGAGGGTCCTTAGTTTTAAAACTATCTGTTAGGATAATGAAACTCATGTACCTATTATGAGAGTGTTTATACCACTTTTATTGTACATGGCTTGTTTTACCATTCAAAGGTGCTCAAACAACAGAAAGTCAAAATTAAGCTAAGATCTACTATGAAGCAAAGACTTCTGGAGAATTTATTTTTTTGTGGTTTATTGAATGGACACTCACAATAGATATCAGTTCAGAAGAACTCAAAACATTAAGAGAAGAATGTGACTTTATTTCAGTTAGATAGTTTCCAAGTCTTATATTTTCAACTTACGGTTTTGTAAAAACCTGTAAATACTGCTTTACTTCAATTGTTACTTTAAATTTGCAATTTTTACTTCCTCTAGTCTGTATGTACAATATACATAGTGGATAGAGAAGGTGTATTTCACCCAAAAATTTGAGGTTGAGATTTTTCAAAATATGTTTTGAGGTCCCCTGATTCTTAAAAAAAGAAAGAAAAAGGTCTGTGTGCGTGCGTGTGTGTGTGTGTGGCAGGGGTGGGTGGGTGTGTACATGGGAGCATGCATGGATGGCATAACTCAAAAACGAAAATTCTTATTAAATGCCAAACTGGTATTTAAGTGTAGTATCTCCCAAGGATTTGACACAGATTTTGGAGAAAATCACCCCCACCCCAACATGCATTCTACATGGAAAAATTTTTGAAAATTTTTATTTTCTCAAAAATGGCTCAACGATTTTGATTAAAATATTGCATGATATTAATATTGTATAAATCTTAAAATTTCTGGAAATAGCCCCTGAAGATCTCGTTATTCTGGATGAATTTTGCTGAATTTTGCATAATGGTAAACCCTAAGAGATAGACAAAAACACCACACAAAAAATATAGATCTTGTTAAAACACATAATTTATGTCATACTCATTTTTTGTAGAACTGACCGTTTCTGAGATATTACTTGCTATTGATTTCAAATGTATTCTCTTATTTCCCTTCTGCTTAAAAGGAAGAAAGTAATAAGACCTGTTATGCTAATATTTATCTGGAAAGAATATTCTTTTGTAAGTAATGTTTGTATTTGGAACAACTAGAGGAAATTATTTGAATGGAACACATCAGATTTTTAAATATAATATATTGATTAAACATAGTTGAAGGCTCAGATACAAATAGTTTTTCATTTTCTCACTGGCTGTCCATAATTTTATTACCAATGAGAAAGTAATGAAAATGGGAAAAAAAAAGAAGTCTAGCTTGTAGAAATAAAACTAAGATGCCAATCATTTTGAAATGAAGTACTAATTTGAAATATTTCATTTTGTCTACTTACTGATATAAGAAAAGAGGAAAATAATAAGCACATTCATAGTAGTTACAATTCTGTTGAATCAGATGTTGAAAGCAGTACTTCTCTTCTTTAATATAGAGCAGTAATGTTTCTTATAATGTTTCTTACAATCAGAAATCAATCAGAGAGTCAATAATTCAAGATCAAACCAAAACTTTTGGAAGACCCCTGCCTACTCCAGGAAACAAACACTGAAACATAATTTGAAAACAATTAGAATTAACACTGTGAAGGATTGTAATAATTTATAAAATAATACGACTGAGTCTATTAGACACTCTTTGCATACCCAAACTTTACTCCCAATGCATTTCACCTTCATTTGAAGGCATGATGTCAATTCAGAACATAAACCACTTCAAAACATGTCAGAACATAAACCACTTATGCTATACAGAGTTGTGGCCAGATTGTCAGGTGCTGCCTGTCACATTGTTCTATTACTACTTTTGTTTGTAACCTGTAGTAGAGCATTATGCAACTATATATGTGACTAACATAAACAATTAATAGTTGTACAAAGAAAAAAAACCCCAAACTACTTATTAGTAAAGTCTGGATTTCCAAGCACTATCAAACCCTAAAAATATCCATACATTCATACACTATCATGACAATGCATATAACATGCACTATCAGAAGTCCACTCTGTGCTGCAATGCATTTTAATTTAGGTTAAAACAATTTACAACAATTCAAATTAGTTCTTATTTTAATTTACAACAAGTCTTTCCAAATTCTATTCACTTCCCATGTTGACAACATTGCTTGATTTGAGCCAGGTTCCTGCTTGTAACGTACACTCCACACATTGTGATGTGCACACAAAAACAGACAGTAGCTTCTCTGGAGGTTTTACATGAATTATTTTAAATACTTTACCACTGTATGTTTCAGTGTTTTATTACATAGATGCCAGATTTTATTAATTTTGGTGGTTTGCAATTGCAGCCATTATGCACGGACAACAGCAAATGACGAATATGGCAACAGTGTGAGAGAGCAACCACTAACATCAGGTGCATAGTTAACTTTCTCAGAATGTAACCAGGTACATCACCTGATGTAAAGCTAGCGCTGGTAATATATCTGTATATGCAGTTATGCCTGCAAGGGTCCTTAAAAAGTACCTAATATTAACAATTATGTCAGTCAGTGCATGATTTAATTATAAGTACTATTGGGATTTACAAATTATGTGATGTATATCTTTACCTTCTTTGTGGCGGATCAATGCATTCACATTGTCACATTTCAAATACATTGTTTTGACTGCTTGGTTCAGCACTTGGGCAAAGTTTAGATTTGGATGAGATATCTTAATTGCTTTTCAGGCTTGATGGCACAGCATCACTTAGGAATGATAGAACCATTTTTTGTTTAAAATTGTTGCCTACATAATTCCTAAAATATGAATTAAAATTTCTAAATGTTGTTATATTAAAAAACAGAATGTTACAAATTTACCAAAACTTATTTAATTAGTACTACTCGTGCATTCCTTCGTAATTGTAGAGTGGTTAGCTGTTTGCAAAACTTGGCTACACACAAGATGAGGTTGGTCTGTTTCTCAGGTATTATTCCAATTACAAAATCTGCAACATATCGGCCTAATGCATCCATAGAAATTAGCTGCTTGGGGTGGTGAGAGCTGTTGGTAAATTCAAAGGGAAAGGTGGGAAGTGGAGGATCCCAGATTTTCTCAGCAGATAAATAATAAAAGTCCCAGATTTTAGGAAGGCACATTCATAAAATGCACAGCTATGCATGGTAACATTATATCATGCACTAAAATCAGAAAAGCAGGATTTATATGCAGTAAAAGCACCTAAATGTGTTAGTTAAACAAAAGAAAATGCAAAACAAGTATTGTGTAGGAATTTTATCCTAAAAAGGACAACATATGTAAGCATGCAGAAAAAATATGGTTATTTAGGATCTACTGGTTATGAAATGAATAACTACAAAGTTTGAGAAGTGAAACCAAAGAACATAAAAGCACACATTTGCTTGGAAATCCAGGCTTTACTTATTAGATAAATAGTGGAGAATCATATATAATTATTTTTGTAACATCTAAAATGTTTGTTGAAGCAGTATGTTTATGTGAATGGTTTGTGTAAACAAGGCTTCTCAGGATGCATGTGCTGACATCTCTGTGCAAACTGCTCTTGATTTTAAGCAATAGTCTTTCCATACACTTGTGCCTGTCACTCTGTTGCTCATCTTCTCTGCTGTTTCTTACCCACTGAAAATTTCCTGATCTGGGCTATGCACACCACCTCGGTTTGCATAAATGACATTTTACACATTTGGTGTAAAGTTTTATGTTTGAATTGCTGTAATTTTAAAAATTAACTGACTGTGACACAAAGCTTTATTTGGGCCAAGGCCTTCTGCATGACGACACAGGATATAGAGTGTAGTAAATTGGGATGGCATGTCTTCTCCTCCTGGTTCAAAAGGTCAGAGCTGCTACTCCTCCATCATGTAGATCCTTAAGGACCTCATGGTGTTGAGTTCTGCCAGTATCAGGTCTCCTTACAGAGGGTAAAAATCTATCTTCATGCCACTGTTAGAGTGGTAAGGTAATGGCCCTAAGCCCAGTACTTGTTCGATCCCAAGTTTGATCCCAAGTGACCACATGTGAGATTTGTGGTAGACAAAGCAGCGCAGGAGCAGATTTTCTCTGGGTTCTCTAGTTTCATCCACCATCACATTCCACTGGTATTCCATCTTCATTCTATATGTCATCAGCGTCATTGGCTGTGGTGCCATATGCCGTAAAAGTGGGCATAAACACTATTTAAAAAAAAAAAAATAATAATTGTAGAGGCAATCTCTGAAAAGAGGTCTCTGAAAGAGGTGATTCAAAATATTAAATGGCAACAACCACCACCAGTTCATCCAATGCCACTGCCACTACTATTATATTAAATACTTTTTGAGTTCAGGATTTATAATGGCAGCGGAAATATAACCTAACAATACCTTTGTTTTGTTTTTGTTTTTTATGCTATGACTAAAACATATGAACAGTAGGTATTGAGTTTAATAAGTGGTTGTGTTTCAGCATGCATCAAGCATATGGCACACAATCCTCAGCAGCTGCAGCTTACATGCAGAGCTCAGGTTTCTACAACTCTCCTGCTTATGGAATGCTACAACAAGGCTATCACACTGCAACAGGTAATGCATAACATTTACATGAGTAATAATTAAAAAATATTAATTGAAACCAATGTTATTGCGATCTTTTTATTGCTGCCCTTAGCAAATGACTTGGAAAACAAAGTTCCATAGAATAAATTAGCTGCATTTAATAATAATTGATATAGAACAGTACAGGAAATTGTTAACCTTTAGGAGAAATGCACAAGAGTAACCCATTTTGATGCACTTTTATTAAAATGTTATTGGTAATATTGACTATACTGTTGCAGGAGAGGCATTCTGTGCCATATAACTCATATATGCCCATAACCATTATCAATAAACTCTGGGTAGCACCATTTCAAATATCTATGTAGCATGCATGACAACAATGGCTAAATAACGTGCTTAGAAGCTTACCTTTAATTAAAGGCATTTCTGCAAAAATGTTATGCTTTTAAGTTATTTGCTAGCATATTGTTGCATTGTTTTTCTATATTAGTGTTCCATGACGTCTTCTAAACACATTTTGTCTGATGAACATAATGAAATATGCTAAATGGACATAAGGAATTTATTATCTGCTTAATTTTTTCTTGTACATGCATTTTTGCAATTTTTATATTGTTTTATATCACTTCTTTAACCAAGGATTTTAAATAAGCTGACAAAATAAATTTTAAATTGAGCATATCAATATTCTGTGTAAATTATAGGTAAAAAAAATCACATGCACGTGTACCTGTATGTAAAAATTATTCTTTGCTTCATTAATATTATTCACAATAAAATTTATTTAGAAAATGTAGGCTATTTATTTTATGAACAAAATGCAGAAACAACATTCAACTTTATACAATCCATTTGGAATAGCTCACAGAAAGGAAAAGGATAAGACTAATGCTTTACTGTCACTTATAGATACAATATATTGAGTAAACATTTGTAAACAAATGACTGATAAGATTTGCAAAATACAATCAATAAACAAAGTACAATAAAGACAGACAGACGGATGGACGGACAGATGGACAGAAAGACAAGCGGGTAGGCAGGCAAGCAGGTGGGCAGGCAGATGGTTTATTCATCCTGTGAATCCTACATGTGTACATAAGTACTGAGATATAGGACAAGTCAGATAAATTAACAGAAATTAATTGGAATTATTTACAAATTATTTACAAGGGATTACCTTAGTACAGCACAATTAAAAATAATAACAAAAAACAATAATTGAAATGATTAAATTGAAGGTACTAACAAATTTTATCTCTTACTTACAACGTAAAATTACATGATATTTAACCAATAGAGATTTTTGCTATCGGCTAATATTATAATAATATTTTCAGCAAATTTCCAGGAATTCTTTAACTGAGTACAAGCAGTGGTAAAGCAAGTATGCCAGTCTTCCTTTTTAAATGCTGTCATTTTACATGTGGTTTTGTTGGTTAGAGGTAACTTGTTGAAAAACATTATTCCTGTGTTTATCACTTTGTTTTTATGGGCACTGGTGTTGCTTCTTTGTACATAAATATCTGTTCTCTCTCTATGTACCCACTGCCAGTTCTCTCTTTGTTGGGAGGTCTGAAGGAAAAAAACCTGCATTTTTATGGGCACTGGTGTTGCTTCTTTGTACATGAATATTTGTTCTCTCTTTGTTGGAAAGTCTGAAGGAAGAAAACATGCATTTTTGTAACAAATTACACAACAGTAAGGAGATAACCTAGATGACCCAGCAGATGACCTAGAAGAAAAGCACAACAAGGTGGCAAAAGAAAAGTGGTGCTTCTCATGCTTGAGGTTAGGTTCGAGCAAAGAATTGTAAAGCAAACCTGAAATGCAAAAGACAGCATACAGCCCACAGCTAAATGCACAAGAGCTATCAGAACTTAAGACCTAGAAAGTAGTATATCCATGAACATTCACAGTGCTACAGAGACCTTATGTGTATAATTGAAACACAATGGCAAAGAAAAAATAGTCCGAGCATTGATAGACAGTAGGTCACAAAGATCATATATTTTATGAAAGACAGCAAAGAACAAATCTTTATTTGAATAATAGTTTTTTTGTGTTATTGTCATTTATCAAGGTTTATATCCATTTAGCAAAACGAGTGTGTCAACTAAATACATAACTGTTTTTCCCTTTCAGCAATGTAGAAGGTCAGTAGTGTATATTATGTACAGTAGGGGTCCAAAAACATGTACTTGAGGGGTTCTACTTTTATTTGTTTCCAATTTGATTCAAAGTTCTATTTTATTATTTAAATTAAACAATTTTCAAATCACCTTAATGCAGTGTTCCTTATGCTATATAATTCTAATTTTGTTTTCAATAACATATCATGATGGGTGTATTCAAAAGTTTGAACATATTAAAAGGACTGTAATTTTTCATCAGACATTTTAGAAGCTTCATTTACCAAATTTATGAGAAGAATATAAGTGGGGAGCTGTTTAACTAGGTGAAATGTTCCAGATAGGAGATGACCTGAGAAGGGGCAATGTTTTCAAATATCATGGAGAAGTTAGGAAGAATAGCGAGAGGTTGTACATTTTTAAATTCAGTTTTATCTCTTTTGTGTATACATTTACATACTGCATATTTCAATCTCTCTACAAAAATTCCTGTAATAAGGGAATGATTAATTGGCTCACTTATTTCATAGTTTATTACTGTAATGAGAATGGAGGCAGTTCATCCCATCTGTAAGAAGATTTGGAGTTTTGTTTATTATTTCTACAATATTTTCTGGAGTAACATATAACAATTCAAATTAAGAAGCTAAAATAGTTATTATACAGCTCCATTATAGTTTTGTATGCATATGGCGGTTTTTCAAATATGATTACCAATATTTGTAAAATGGTTATTTAATAATTTTGTATCCATATTACCTAAATTATTGCTGCTGGTTGAATTATTTATTTCCAATTCACCCCTTATTATCCTATAAATTTCTTTGCTTTACACATTTTAATGAATTTATCTATTGCCATTTGAATTGCTTTTTTAATTGAACCCTTATATATTTTACAGTAGTTTTTGTAGTAATTTATAACATTTACATCTGTAGCAGTCTTGTACATTTTGTGCATCTCTTGCATCAGCTGGATATTCTCTTGCCCTTAGTACACCAGTTTAATGACTATTTTTTAGTTAATTGTGCTCCTGTGATTTTAAGAAACAATTTATTATAGCAATATAGAAGCTTTAGAAGGTTGTAGTTTGAGTCTATCCAATTCTCTCTGTTCTAAGACTATTATATTATATCCCTGCTTTTCCTTTATATTCTGAAATGTTTTCCAAGTCTAGCAGTATTGCTTTTAGGTTTTCTTTTAGTTTATATATTACAAGTAGTTTTAAGAGGATTATTCTGTGTCCAGTCTCCAATATAATTCATTCCTTTAATTTTTATTTTTTTTTTCCGTCTATTCTTTAACATCTAAGGTCATATCGGGAGCTTTGCACTTGAAACAACTTGTCTGTAGATTTTTTTTTTTTTTTTTTACGTTTCGTTTTAAATCATTTATTTTACTCAAACATACACACATACACATACACACTCTCGCATACATACTTCCAGACTCTGTGGGAGATAGGGAATAATTCTGACTAACGAAAAATTCCCTGCCCCTGCTGGAAAACGAACCCGGGACCCCCAGGTCAGAAGTCAGCTCTCTGACCATTTGACTATGGAGGCAGTCTATAGTTAATTTTTGTTTTATTGAGATCCATATCATAATCTATTACTATTAGCTTTTTTATTCTCATTCTGTAATTTACTGAATAAATGTTCTGAATTCTTAGGGAATGGTTTAAATGTGTACCTTATAAAGAGATCACATTAAAGTTTAGGCAACTAATGTTAATAGATAATTCAAAACTACTTTTTGTGCTTAAGGCTTTTAAGTGATTTGTTTATGTGGCATGTTTCACACAATGGATGTAAGGTTCTCTCTTATCTGCTTCACTCATAGAAAAGCAATATGCTATTGCTGCATGTCCCAGCCAATGCTTATTAAGGCAAATGATTTATATTTTCATGGCAACCATTTCATCAATTAATAAGTTTTAGACAGGGATTCTTGTACATTTAAGTGAAGCATCCCTGATTACATACATGACCTAATCTCTGTACAGAAGTAGTATAGCTTTTATTTTTATTACCCAATTCAGAGAGACACCTACTAGACGTGAGTTTTGATTTCCTGGAATTTATTTCTGATTATTATGTTTAAAACATTATTTATGATCTGTGTATCCTTTTGATTTAGGTACAGTCCATATTTTGGTAAGCAAGATTGATTATATACCTATCTACTTCCACAAAGACTGCTTCTGAACCTATGAAATTGTGATTCACATCACATCTTGCTATGACTTCTCACAGCTACTAAGGGTCTTCAAAACTTCTATTGAAATTTCTTTGTTCTCTTAAAGTCAATGATAACACTGCTACTTCAGGATTTTATAGCAAGTTTTGGCATTTACACTGATTATCTTTTTGTCCAACTGAATTGCATTTATACCTCTCTACTCTTTAATATCTATACTATTCACTTTTACATGCAACTCCCAGCACTAGAACTTGTCTTGATGCTACAGGATCTTCTCTTATAGAACTCTTGAAGTTGGATATGGTCTCAGTGTGGAGTTTTGTTGATTTTCTTCTTTTGTGGTGAAGCTATCACTTTGAGTCTATTTGTAGTTTGGATCTTTGGTATCCATGGTTCAGCTTCTTTAGTCTTTTCTTTTCCTTTTTATTTTTTTTTTGTCACTATTCATATTCTGGTTCAAATGCTGCCACTTGCATTGTTGTGAAACATTAATTTCTTGGATCTGATGCAGTAGCCATGCCAGTTCATCCCTGAATTTCCTTAGATTATCATCACTTACCAAACACTTCTTTTCCATTTCCCAGGTCTCATTTTCCATGAAGATTAGTTTCTGGCAGATGTCTTTATTTTCAGATGACAGGTCATCATCATTTTCTTGTTTTGATATGTGCAGATTCTTGTGTTAGGATTTAGATTACTTTGTGTAGTGACTCAATCGCTTCTGTTCTCACATGTGCTCCTTTTTGATTAACCATTTTTGAGTTTTGTTTTGCTTCTCAGTTATGGCATACTTGTTTATTTGTTGTTATTTTGCCTGTTAAATTTCATTTCATTTTATTTATTATCTGCTTAAAAGAATACAAACATATTCAAAGAATCGTCAGATTAACTATGTACAATAGCATATACAATTTAGTATATACAAAAACAGCTTTTAAAGTAACATTTTACAATTCATAATTACTTACTGTATTATATAAATACTATTTATTTTGTCAATATTAGTTAAGATATTCGTCAATTGAATAATAACATCCTTCAATACAAAATTTCTTTAAATCTTTCTTGAATATCTTAAAGTCATTATCATTTTTCAGATAAGCAGGGAGTTTATTATACAGTTCACGAGCTGCAGCAGTAGGTTTGGTTTTATACTTTTCTAATCTATGTGATTGTATATGAAAATTTGTATTTCCTCTAGTGTAATGTTTATGCATTTGTTTGTTTGTTTTACATATATCTTGTCTGTTGAACAATTGTGTTATTGCTTCATATATGTATAGTGAATATACTGTTAAAATGTTTAGGTCTCTGAAGGTTTGCCTACATGAATCTGTTTATTTCATCCTCAAAATTAGTCTTATTGCTCTTTTCTGGAGAAGGAATACTCGGTTACTGTATTTTTTAGCACAACGTCCCCACATAGTTATCCCGTATGAAAGGTGCGGGTAGATTAATCCATAATATAACATTATTTGTGTGTTAACTATATTTGCCTTTTCTTCATTATGAATAATCCTGCACTCAATTTGTTACATATATAGTCAATGTGTTTATCCCATGTCAGATTTTTATCCAAGATTACTCCTAGAAAATTTGCACTGTCGACTACATTTACTTCCCTGTTTTCAATAACTATCTTTGTATTTGATGTTGACCTGGGGTTTGAAACTGCATGTAATTTGTCTTATTTAAGTTGATGTGTAAGTTATTAAGCCTAAAATATTGTATAACTAGTGTTGTATTACTTATTGTCGTGTTTTCCAGAACTGTGGACTAATACCTATATTTACTATTGAAGTATCATCAGTGTACATAAATATTTTCCCTTCTGAGATATTTGGGAGGTCATTGACATAGATTATGAAAAGTAGGGGCCCAAGAACAGAACCTTGTGGTACTCCATATGTAACTAATTTACTATCTGAGTAGTTTTCTGTGATATGTTGATTCTTAGCATGTGTAATTTTTACTTGCTGGGATCGTTTGCTCAGATATGTCCTAATTATTTTGTTTGGTATTCCACGTATCCCATAATAATTCAGTTTATCCAGTAGGAGTTCGTGTTCAACACAATCAAACGCTTTGGAAAGATCCAGAAATATACAGCAGCTGTTTTCCTTGCTATCCAGCTTGTCAATTATGTGATCAATTATTTCTGATATGGCCTTTCTTTGATTTATTTTTTCTGAGTCCATACTGAAAATCAACCAGAATTTCATATTTATCTAGAAATGAAATCATTTGATCAGCTATTATTCTTTCTACCAACTTGGAAAGTGTCGAGATGAGCGATATTGGCCTGTAATTACTTATTTCATCGTTGTCTCCTTTTTATATATAGTTGATATCTTCAAACAGTGAATTGATTAGATTCAAAAATGACCATCTCCATTGCTTTTTTCAACAGAATTTTCAATATTTTTTTGGGCATACTTCTCCTAATATTATATGCCAGTATCTTGATTAAACATATAAATTACAAATTTTTAAACATATTCTGTCAGATGATTCACTTCTCCTTGTAGAATTAATATAAATATACAGAAATAATATTTTAGAAATATTAAATTTGGGATACAATCTGTGCAAATTAATGAGTTCTACATTTTTACTTTTTATTTATCTCTAATGGATTTATATTATACAAAATTGAAGAAGAATAAAGAGGATTTTACATGGTTTTTACAAATTCAAGATTTCCATTTTATTTATAATTGCAGAAATTCAAAATTTAACATTATTATAATGAATTTAATTTGCTTGCCAAAATGATTATTTAAATAGATATAATAGAAAATAAGCAGGTGAAACTAATAGAAGCAACTGATGCAGCAGGGAGCAGGGGGCTGACACAGCAGTGCAAGAACACAAGCTCAAACAATTACCTGAGTTCTTATGCGACTCCAAGTGCTGCAGCATTTGTTTCTGGGTCAGGGAGTGGATCTCTGAACTCACACCAGACTGGAGTGTCAACAGGACAAACTGCAACTTCGTATGCTTCCTATGGAGCTGGATACAACTGTTCAGCAGCCGCTACTGCAGCAGGATTCTCAACTGCTTCACAGGGATTTTCTTCCTCACAGCAGGTAAGTTTTAATGTGTCCTCCATTTGAGTCAATTTGAATATATTTTAAATTATCAGTTTATGTAGTTGAAAATTAATGTGTGCTGTTAACCAATGCATTTATTATATTTATTACATTTCTTACATAAATTCACTAGAGACATTTCATACATAATCCTGCATAATTTTACGCATTATACTCTTCCAGTATCTACTTGTAATAAATATTTTGTGGGTTTGAGATGTATAATTTCTGTATATTGTATAAAACTGAAGTTTAAACAAAATGCATTTCTGTGTTGATCAATAGAGATAAATAATCAATAACACATTTGCAGGTGGCTGTGAAAACCACTTTCAATCCTACATTTCTAAGCCAACATAAAGGGCTCATTCCTATTAGTATTATTGTGCTACTGAAAAGGTTAACATGTGTGACATGAAAGGCTGTGATAAGGTTGCAGGTATTTAGTGATGCAGAAAGCCATTTTGTCCAAGTAACCACTTGTTACACGCATTGACATTTATTTCTTAAGAGTACCAAGTGAATAATAACTTATGCAAGGTTCTTATTAAGTGCAATGAGAGTGCTCCACGATGGTAATGATATTTAACCACATTTTCAACTTACATTCCGTTGTGTCTTCGTGTTCCTCACATGTATCACAAACAAAGCATTGTCATGTGAAACATCCCACGGTTGAAATTTTTGGTCTTGTTGGATGGTGTGAACACATCTTTCCCACACACTCAAATCTATATTTGGTACACACACTGTCACATTCTGCTTTCTTACGGCGTGTTTAAGGTGTGCTCACATTTGATATGGTGGTAACCTGAGGACTTGTTGGCCATGACATTTGGATTGAGACAACAGTGATGTGGTAACCTGAGGACTTGAAGGCCATGACATTTGGATTGAGACAACAGTGATGTGGTGGTAACCTGAGGACTTGATGGGCATGACATTTGGATTGAGACAACAGTGATGTGGTAACCTGAGGACTTGATGGCCATGACATTTGGATTGAGACAACAGTGATATGGTGGTAACCTGAGGACTTGATGGCCATGACATTTGGATTGAGACAACAGTGATATGGTGGTAACCTGAGGACTTGATAGCCATGACATTTGGATTGAGACAACTGTGATATGGTGGTAACCTGAGGACTTCATTTCCATGACATTTAGATTGAGACAACAGTGATATGGTGGTAACCGGAGGACTTGATGGCCATGACATTTGGATTCAGACAACAGTGATATGGTGGTAACCTGACGACTTGATGGGCATGACATTTGGATTGAGACAACAGTGATGTGGTAACCTGAGGACTTGATGGCCATGACATTTGGATTGAGACAACAGTGATGTGGTAACCTGAGGACTTGATGGCCATGACATTTGGATTGAGACAACAGTGATATGGTGGTAACCTGAGGACTTCATTTCCATGACATTTGGATTGAGACAACAGTGATATGGTGGTAACCTGAGGACTTGATGGCCATGACATTTGGATTGAGACAACAGTGATATGGTGGTAACCTGAGGACTTGATGGCCATGACATTTGGATTGAGACAACAGTGATATGGTGGTAACCGGAGGACTTGATGGTCATGACATTTGGATTGAGACAACAGTGATATGGTGGTAACCTGAGGACTTCATTTCCATGACATTTGGATTGAGACAACAGTGATATGGTGGTAACCTGAGGACTTCATTTCCATGACATTTGGATTGAGACAACAGTGATATGGTGGTAACCTGAGGTCTTCATGGCCATGATATTTTGCCATTTTGTCTATTACATACGCTTTCTGTATATTGGCTTCCTGAATTTTCTCCAAAGCATGGCTTTTATAGGAACTAGACTGAATAAATCTAAATTTTGTTTTTCCATGAATCTGATCATTTTGTATTTTCTGCATGACATGGTGGGAATTTTTATCTTTAGCTGGGAATGATAACTAGCTTTGTCTAAGACAATAACATTCTTAGAAGGAAATCTTTTCAGAAGTGTATTCTTGAACCAAGCTTCAAATTTTTTAGTATTCATCTGATGATGTGAATCAGCCTAGGATTCCAAATATTTTTAGAAACAGCCCTCAATTCATGCATGCAAGATGGTGACACAGGGGCTGGAAAGCAACAAGAGCAATTGCTGTCATCCCAACTTTTTCTTACATCTTGGTACAATACTAAGATTCATCTAAATAAACTGTATAAGGATTCTTGCCTAAAATACTTTAGTCTACTCAAGTACAAGCAGCAATCTTTGTTCAATACGTAATCACTTGTCTCTTATTTAACAAAATCCTAACTTCATTAACACTTGTATAAGGGAATCCCTTTTGGAAGAAAAATTGCACACGGTTTGAAGTTCATGCGGCAGTTCGAACACTGTTGGGTCTGCCCTTTTTTATAAAACCTCTCTACGAACTATGTGACAGGTTATGGTATCATTTCCCTAACTTTGGTTTCCTGTTGCCCTTCTCTTTTGGCAAAATAGGAAGTCTTCGTGCATTTTAACCCTTTTATTGATAACCACAATCTAACTGTGATCCGAAGAATTATCAGTCATGATCCAATCGTGATGTCATTTCTCAGCGGGAAAGTGTTTGTACTTTCTACGTCATAGCCATAGAGAAAGGTTTTCTGGAGCATTTCAGGTCCTAATCTTTACACTCCAAAGCACTAAATTAGCTCCAAATTTAATTTATCTAGTCAGCATTTGTTTATGTTGGTTGCAAAATGGCATCTTGCAAAAGGTTATGAACCAAAGAGGAATTAAGAGCTGTAGTTCGCAATATATTAGAAGAAAGCAAGTGGCTTTGAATTTTTGGGCCTTGATGAAAGCGTTTCTGACGGCGACATAAGAAAGGAGATATATGTGTATATATATATATATATATATATATATATATTCATTTCAGTTTTGAAAATGCAGCCAATAACAACGGTCATTGTACATGCAAATAATCAGTGTTCTTATGAAAATGGATTTACGGAAGTGTAACCGGATGACGCAGACAGTTCAGCTGTGCAACAACACAAGTGCTAACTATTACAGTAATCCACATTACATATATATACACTATTGCTTTAAGCCATTTTCATTATTAGTGTGCTTATTATGCTTTGTGTATGTGTGTGTGTGTGGGCATGCACGTGTGTAAGTGCGAGTTTCTTTCTTTTTTTCCATCTGTACTTTCATTAGCCTAAACTTTCTGTACAGTAAAGGTTTGTGTCCCTAATTATCGATTATTTTAGAAATTTTATTTTATTTTAAAATTTTGTTTTATAGTTTTTAAAAATATTGAAGAGACTTCTCATCCAAATAATACATATTAAATAGTAGACAAAAGCCTTTACTAAAAATAAGGATAAAGATTCAACTCCCTATTTCATTTGCTACTCATTTTATTACTAATAATTTAAAACCTGCATTCTGTTTTAAAATTGCTTGGCATTTTTCAGATAGCATTTTATTATTTGGGCTGGCACTAAAAGGGTTAAGTTGCTTTAGCAGTTCAGTGAAGTGTTTCACTAGCTGCAACACTAGAAGTAGAAACTGGCCCTGCTAGTGTTATCACTGTGAGAAAAACTAACTGGTACTATTTTCACTAGCATCAACGCTAGATATGTCCCAAGGCACAGAATAGAGAATATAAAGAATGAAAACTTGACTGTAATCTGTGCACATGCGTGAATCTGCCATATTGGGACTAAGTAAGCAGCTATGTTGTTGAAGATACACACTTCGTAATGTCATTTTGTTAATGATATTAACTGTGCATTTTAGCTTCTGGGATTATATTCTACTCAATGTTATATTATACACTGTAGGAGTTAGTTGTTGACTCTAGAAGCTTTACTGTTCTTATAATGAGCAGTAGTAAGAGAAAAGCTGGCCAATGGTGCTCTGCACCTAACACAAAAATAATTCAAATACAATCAATAAGGTAAAGAAACATGGAATGTCTCCTGTAAAGTTATTAATGTGGTTTAGCATGTGTTTGCATCAAGTTTCAGTTTTGTGTTTTTGCTATTATTACGTTTTGTTGTATGATAGGACTGATTCATCCTGAGTAATCGTATTTTTACTACCCATTTTGTTTCAAAGTCTTAGCATTTTTATTCTTTTATTAAATAAAACTTATGAGCCCATTGAATCACTTGGTTATCTACTTCTTTTCCTATATATTTTCTTAACCATTTGTGCGTGTTGCTAGGGTTTGTTTTGTAGATATGAACAGTAAACAAAACAGTCTCAAAAATCTGATGTGTTCCATTTATATGACTATCTCTAGTTGTTCCACAAACTTTTCTTATAAAAGATTATTATTCTTTTATCTACATCTGCTAATCAAGATAAAATTTACCAGAATTGGTCTTATTACTTGCTTCTTTGTAAGTACAAAGGGAAACAAGAGAATATACAGGCTAAAGCACTAGTCAAATCTTTTTAAAGCCGATCGCTATGTGCAACAATTGAAATTTGCTTCTCTTTGCTTGCTAGGAATGACTTCCTGTTAGAGAAAATTGTGTCTTAAACTGAAACCAAGAACTTGGAATTTTTCAAAACTGGTCAGCTTAAGAAAAAAAATCTGACGTGTTCCATTCATATGACTTTCTCTGCATCTCTGCAACAAATTAATGTTAAAAAGCTTATTGTTCTATTTACTTAATGCTAATCGAAAAAAGTTAGCAGAAATAGTCTTATTACTTGCTTCCTTGTAAGTAGAAGCGAAATAAGGGAGTACCATAGATTAAAATGATAGTCAAAAGCTGGTTGCTATGTGACTGAAGTTCCTCTGTTTGCGTGGACAGGAGTTGACGAAGTCTTGTGTGAGAAAAGTATAATTTTTTAAGGCTGAAGCTAAAACAAGGAATATCTAAAAAAAACTATCAACTCCATGAAAGAAATGCATATAGCATAAATTGTGTGTTTTAAAGTGCTCTACCTTTTTTGTGTGGTAAGTTTTTTTCATCTCTTATGGTGTAGCAGCTATGCAAAATTCCATAAAATTCATCCAGAATAAATTAGTCTTCAGTGGCTATTCCTAGAAAATTCAAGATACACATTTTATTTGTCAGGTAAATACCTTTAAAATATGATATTTCAATCAAAATCGTTATAGCCATTTTTAAGAAAATCAATAATTTCGAAAAAAGTTCCATGTAAAGGCTAGTTGGGAGTGGTGGGATTTTTTTGAAAATCTTTGTGTCGCATCCTTGGAAGATACGAAACTTAAATACCAAGTTTGGTATTCAACGGTCTTTTTGTTTTTGAGCTATGCTGTCCACAGACACACAGACAGACAGACAGAGACACACACACACACACGAACCTTTTTGTAAAAATGCATTTTTTGTATTCAGGAGGTCCTAAAACATGTATTTCCGGTGAAATCTTGGTATTGAATTTTTGGGTGGAATACAATACTTCCTTTATACACTTATGTACATAGTATGTAACGAGAAAGTAAAAATGAAAATGATATAAATTGTTTGTTTTAATGAGATCCACTTTTTACTTTCTCTAGCCAGTATGTACAATGTATATAGTGGATAGAGAAGGTATTGTGTTCCACCCAAAAAATTGATGTTGAGATTTCACCAGAAATATATGTTTTGAGGTCTCCTGAGTATTAAGCATTTTTAAAAAAAGAACCTGTTTGTGTGTGTCTGTGGACAGCATAACTCAAGAATGAAAAATCTGTTAAATACCACGCTTGGTATTTTAGTTTAGTATCTTTGAAGGATGCGACCCAAAGATTTTCCAGAAAATCCCCCCAACTAATTTTCACATCGAACATTTTTTGAAAATTTTGATTTTCTCAAAAATTGCTCTAATGATTTTATTAAATATACAGTATATTGCAGATATTCACATCACAAATCTGATGTGAAAAAAAAAATTAAGAATATACATATATTCTTAATTTTCTGGGAATAGCCTCAGAAGAGCTCTTATTCGGGTTGTGTTTTGCAGAATTTTGCATAACAGTTAAACCGTAAGAGATAGACAAAAACTTGCTACATTAAAATGTACATCTCGTTAAAATACACCATATATGTCATATAAGTTTTTTTATGTAGAGCTGACTAAACTATTCCTTGTTATTGGTTTCAATTTAAAACTAATTAAAACTTTTCTCCAATGGGATCATGCAAAGCAACTAAACAACAATTGTATCACATAGGAACTGGCTTTTAAAAGATTTGATTATCACTTTAGCCTACTGTATTCCCTTATTTTCCTTCTACTAAAAGTAAATAATTAGACTATTTTGCTAACGTTTATCTTGATTAGTGTGGCGTAGATAAAAGAATAATCTTTTATAAGAAAAAGTTTTTAGTGGAATAGCTAGAGAAAGTTATGTGAATGGAACACATCATATTTTTAGTAGTAAGTTTTTGTCTATCTCTTATGGTTTACCAGAGGCTATTCCCAGAAAATTCAAGGTATACATTTTGTTTGTCACAAAATATCTTTAACAAATGACATTGTAATCAAAACCATAAGAGTTAGATAAAACATTACAAAACAGAAAATGTAGATCCTATTAAAGGCCACAAGGTGTTAAGTACATTTTTTGTGGAATTAACCATTTTGAGTTGTTGATTAAAATTTTTCAAATACATGCACATTTTCTTATGTGGAAATTTCTGTCTTCAAGTTCATGCAAATAGAATGGGATTTCAGAGCATCACATAGCTGCTGGCATCGAAAAAATTTGAACTGCCTTTATACCTTAACAAAATATTAACAAGAAACAGAAGAATAAGCAGCCATATAAATAGTTTGTAGGAGAGCAAGCAGAGAAAGTCATGTGTATGCCCCAAATTAAATTAGATTTTTATTATCTATGTTCGTGCTTTATTATTTTAAATGTTTTAAAATGCTTAAAATCGTGTGTAATAAACAGCTTTTGCTTTGCAATTACTAGGTCTCAATATGGCGTCTAGCACAGTGCTCACTTCAAGCACATCAAAGGAGCTGCACTCAATTTTCCTTTCTGTAAACTCTCTGTTCTGTGTCCAAGGCATCCACATATTTAAGAATATAAAGTAAACACCACTTGTACCTATGATGTTTACAGGAAAACTATATGAATGAAAGAGAAAATAGCGAAGATGTTGGAGCGCTGCATTATATTGCAAATGTAGTTAATGGCATATCTTTCATTTGCGATTTCTACGCATTCATTGGTGCACTGAAAAATATTGGGTACTTCTGAGAATAATCAGTCGTTATCTGCGAGGTTTCTATTAACAAAGATAAAGCACATGTTAACCTTTTCAGCAGCACGATAATAACAGTTCTTCCCACTTACTGTCTTTATTGATAACATTCATTGTTCATTCTTTGCAGTATTAATCAGTATTCACTGATATCTTCCTGGAAGGAAGTACAAGAAGAAGGTGCACTAGGCATGTATCTACCAAATTCAAGAACAGAATAATATGGAATTAGTTAACATTCCAAGGCATATTATGATGTTTTGATACTTGTATCAGGACAGTTTTTTACCAGTGAGCTAAAGCACTTTTATCATTAACATCATTAGGTATTCATCTGCCAGTAATTTGGAACAAATTCCAAGTTATAAATTTCACATTTTAAATTTGCCTTGCATTAAACGAAGGTGTGCGGAAATCATCATAGGATGTTCAATATAGACAGGCGGTGGGCGGGCGGACCATATATAATGTTTTGATCAATGCATTTTGTCCACAGTATATGGTGCTCTATGTTCAATTATGAAACATTGTGTACACTTTGAGATAGTTTCACATAGAAATAAACTTTCCTCCATGTTTGCTTCATGTGGTTTCTTTATTACTGGAGAATTCTCACCCAAAACATTTTCTTTGGCTATTATATCATGATGGTATTAGTTCTTTCTTATTTCTTCTGATTATCCAGTATGGAAGTGATATTAATTGATTTTAATTATCCAATTTGTGTATGTGACATAAGCATTAATGAGAATGGCATTGACAGATATCAGAAGCAATAAGGACACTCCCAACATAGTAAAATTATGCAGTTGAGAAGTTCTTTTCTAAATTTGTTGCTTGGCGCATCAATTAAAATTTATTGAACTAATATTTAGTTAACAATAAGCTCAGATCTAAAAGTGCTTTTGAAATTGTAAGCTGGCATGTATTATTTCAGAATTAATTTGCAAATGTTGGTGATTTACTGAAAAAAATGTGAGAATCTAATATCATGCTGGCATTACAAAGTTGGTTATAAATACTGCACCAAAAGTCTCTACAGTTCAAATCCTGGCTGTGGTTTGAATGTTTTGTTATATTTCTTTACAACCTTAGCCTATACGTTGACATTATATGTGTGGAAAAAGCAATTAATTTACATGTATAGTTATGATTTGCTGTAAACATTTTGTTCATATTTCTGTAAAAGTTTTTGCGCCTATAAAACACATTCAAGGTGGGTTCAAACAATGTATTTTTTTCCTCCCTGTCAATTATCTGACATATTGTCTCTAAAGGGAGAATACTGTGAAATGGTCATTTTAATATTCATTTTATTTTTGTTGCATTCGTAATCTTGGGATTGCAAGTGTGATTTACTGCAATAAATTTACCCAATTCTTTCACTGAAGTCAATGAAATATCATTTTGACATCATTATATAATTTGCAGTTTTCCCCATAAATGGTAGTGAAATTACTACAAATCAAAATTGAATTGTGTGTTTCTGTCAGCAATCAAAAAATATATGCCTTCTGTTGTATTTTGAAGCTTATTTTTTAGCTTTGAGAATAAGTATGTGACTTTCTTATAGCATTTTATTTATTTTCTTTTCCTTATAATTCACATTTTTCAGTTATATGATATTGTTTCTTCGGTGACAGCATATAAAATCAATATATATGCATAAAGTAAATAATATCCAAAATGGAATTTGTTTTGTGCTTTTATTAATTTGTTTTGCCCACCTTTGTTAGCAATAAATGCTTATCGGGAGATTTAAAAAGCCCTATGTTAATTCTGCTACATTCATTACCCATTATGTCAGAAACTATTTTAGATATCAGACTGAAAGTTTTACAGAATGTAGATGCATGGCTTGTGAATTAACTTATCTGTCTTTATCGGATACATTTGTTTAATCAAGGAAGGCAGGATTGTTTGGTTTCTTTTACAACCTTTTCATCAAAAATTTTCAGCAATTATTTTTTTATAAAGATATAATCAATCATGTTATTAGCAATGAAATATAAATGGCATTTTATTTGTGGATGCTCTTTAACTACTGTGGTTCTCAGCATCCCATTCTATACTGGGTGTGAAAGGCCGCTTAACTTCGCTCAGAGGCCTCTTATCAGGCTTGAGGTTCTTTTACATGCCATAAATCTACTACATGGGATCCATAGCTTTACTTCCCTTCCGAAGGAAGCCATTCTATGGATTTTTACACCCGAAAAAATGTAGTGTAGGACATGAATCTTATTTTTTTAATACTGAAAATACCATATAATATAGGAACGTTTGGCAAGTTTGCTGAAGTAATGTTTTTGAGACATGGTACAAAATTAGCAATACAAAATTATAGATGCATTACCATTTTATAAATTGTATTATAAATAAAATTATTGTGCCTATAATAATAAAATAATTACACATATAATTAAAGAAGAAATTCCAGTTAATAAGCATTAGAGACTAAAAATGTCATTTTTTGGGAAAATTTTCACCATTTAGTCTCTCCTTAAGTTCTTCTCCCTCTTTGCAAACAATTTATCTGAATTTACTTTTCTTGAAAACATTACGTTGTTAAATGAATTTTATTGTGTTGTGCTATGAAACAGGAATATTGTAAGGACTGAAGCTTTCCTGTCGACGTATTAATTCAAAATCTTCTCGGGCTTCTAACCAGATAAAAACTTGGCTTGATACCAACGCGAAGAAGTGCATCTTCCTCGAATAGAAGCCCGAGAAGATTTTGAAGGAATATTGAGTTTTAACACTAGTGTTTAACATTGTTGTTACAGAGTATAGACTATGGAGGGTACAGCAACACATACGGAGGCCATCAAGCAGTGGCAGCGGCTGCTGCGTCTCAGTATGCTAGTTACTATGCACAAGGATATACCTCGTATCCCATGTCAGGAGCTACAGGTTCAGGGAGCACAGCAGCTGGCAATGCTGCATCATCCTACCAGCTGGCATCTGGAGTACAGCACAATACTACTCTTCCCGGTAATAATTCTCAACAGCCACTTCTCTTTCTTCATTTTTAAAATTTATATCTAAGGACATCTATGTCATTAGGAACTAAATTAGATTATGGAAACAGCATGTTGTGAAAACTAGATTTATATATAGATATAAAAGTGTCCTTTCCGATATACATCTCTGATAATTCTGTTGACTAATGCACATACATTTCTTATAAAGTTTATCATAAGCACTTCAAATTAAGGTTTAGGTTTGTCTCCACAACAAGTAGCTTATTTTGCTTATTTTCAGATATTGATGACTTATGAAATAATATTCTGTGGAAATTTTATAGATGCCAAAAAAGTTTTTATTATGCAAAAAAAGATAATAAAATAGTGGCAGGGGCAAGATAATCAAAATGTTTGGAGTTTTGCCATTAGCCTGTGAATGTATTACAATTCCTAGTCTTGGAGTAAAAGCTGATGCTACCCCAGGATGATTAAATCAAGCAACTATTTGATTTAATCGTCCTGGGGTATTCTATGGACATTGCTCAGAAATCTGTGGTTAGCCCTATTAACTATTACAAATAACTATACTACCTGTATAGTTATTTGTAATAAATAACCCAAAAAAGAATACAAAAAGTGCGGAGTACATAACCAAGAGACCAGACACAGACAGGACTTACATAGACCAACAAATTATTTACTGATATTCCAAAAAGAGGTTTACTACAATGATATAATTTTATTTAACTCTCTTCCATCTCTTGTAAAGGAATATGAGCAAAATAAGTTTAGGTCAGAATTAAAAAGTACCTCATTACTTACACCGTCTATACAGAGAAGAATTTCATTCAGCCAAAAAATATTAGTAATAGTGTTGTAAATACAAGAATATTCTAAGAATGCATACTGTGCGATTAATTTTTGGAAACAGACATGTAATTGCAAATTATGCAAAATTGATACCTCTGAAAAATTCAATATCAGAGTTAATGTTCATAAATAAATGTATTAATAATTATCAAAATTGTAAATTGTGCAAAATTTATGCTTCTGAAAAATTCAATATCAGAATTAATCTTCATAAATACATGTATTAATAATTATTAAGAATAATCAATAAATATAATTTCTGACTTGATCTACATCCTAGAGTTGGACTTTGTGCCTTATCTCAAAATGGTAACCACAGATTTCAATGTAATGTAATGTAGTGAATCTTTCTATGTGGCCATTGGACTGTCAATGGCCACATCCTCTGGGCTTGTAAGTGTTCGTACTAGTGTGCTTTGAATTTTTTATAATTTCACATAAATTAAGCTTATGTAGGTACCTTCTTATGGAATCATTAGTCTACCACTTAAGTGTAACCAGATAATGAATATAGGAACTTCATTTTTTGTGTTCATCCAATCTTCCATACATCAATGTGGGCACCGCTATTATTAATGTGTTTATTTTATTTTATATATTTTAGTAGGTTATACCAGATCATGCATGATAAAATGTTTGAAATGATGCTCAAATGAACATGGGATCACACAGCTTAAAGATGTCCGACATTTGTCTTTTCAGGATAAGGGAAAACTCTGGAAGAAACCTTATCTGAGAGATAAATTAATTGTCGTCCATAAATAGGTACATTAACTTGTTTAGAATCACTTCAACTTTATTTTCCTAAAACAGCTACGTTTTTCTTCTTATTTTGTCTAGGAAGTATACATGATTAATTCTTCCAGCTTTTGTTTTGCCTTGTAATTAAGAGTTGCAATATTCACATGTTTGTTTACACCAGGTGATTCACCCTAACCAAGATTTGAGGCAGACATGCTACACACACACTACAGAGTTGGGCTACCATTATTTTATAACTTTTAGCAGTGTGCTTTTTGAAACTTTATTGTTCTATATATTTTTGAGATTTGCTAAGTTATTTCATTTTGCTGGCAGTAAGATTTTTATTCAAATTTGAATGATACAAATTGTTTACCTGATATATCTATATGTCATTTAGCACTGCTTTACATCTTCTTTGTTTCTCCAAAAGATATAACTTTTGTTTCTGTCAATGCACATTTGTCAGGAATAGGAACTCCTTCATGAATGTCTCTCATCTCAGTGTCCAAGATCTACAAATTACAATTAATATCATGGTGTTAGAATGCTTGATAGCAAATGCCAGAGCGATAGCAATCAATTTACATTTATATTTTGAAATTTTCAAGCCATAATTACAATCAATTTCAATCAGCTTAAGGGGACAAGGCAGTCTGAACATACACAAATTACACCTTACCACTGCTCTTAAAGTTTCCAATTGTTTTTCCAGAAATTTGTAGGAATTGTTCTATAATTCATGACAATTATTTCAAATGGTTTTTTGCATTAATAGTTTATGTGGTTGAGTCTATAAAAAGTTTTTCATTCGGCAGAAAAATAATAAAACTTAGTTATAAAATAGTTAAAAACCAAAAGTTTTAGGTATCATAGATTGTCTGGTCAACTCAATCTGTATTATTTTATAAAAAATAAAACTTATTTTTTGAAAACATGTGAATTCATGTACCTTTTTCTCTGAAACTACTTGCAATACACAATCACACTTTTGCATGCTTGTTCTTAGCATAATCAGCTCAGTTATTTAGCTATGATACAACTTCAGTAGAAATTAAAAAATATATATATTTGCTAACTCAAAAAATTAAAAATGTGGGAAATTTACAAAGTTGTTGCTTTCTTAATATGATCAATATATACTATAACATCACGATTGTGGTTCAGAAAGTTCAACTATATGTTGTATATATGTGCTGAAAATTTCAGCTTTCCACCTCTGATACTTTCTGAGAAAAAGGTACATAAGTGTCCAAAAATGCTGTTTTGAGAAAACTGAATTTAAAGATACAACTGTTCTAAACAGAAATTAGACTCATAGCTTTAAGAAATGCAGACTAGCATTTAAATTATATTTAAATTTATTAAAATCCTCTTAGCCCTCCAAAAGTATACATTTTGTTAAAGTAGAAGTAATAGGGATTTTATGAGTGTCTAAAACAAAAAATGTTATTTTTTGCCATTTCAGAGTACCTTGTCCCTTTAACTGCAGGTATTCATTGTTTGCCTTTTAATGCATTAAAAGATTTTAGACCACCTGCAAATAAAAAAATGTTGATGATATTGCCTGCCTCGGTGGTGTCGGTGTAGTGTATCTGCCTCACATTCAGCAAGTTGCGAGTTCGACAAAGAACAGTCCTATGAAATTAAATTATTAATAAACTTCATGAAGAATTTAAACTTTTAATTGGATAGAAAAAATTAATAAAGGATCTACATTCATTTTTATTTCCATTTTCTCCCAAATAAAGTATTTTTTCAGGGTTTTCCCTTATCCTGAGAAGATGAATAATGATGAGTAAGTTTGGGCACCATGATCATTTGGGTATCATTTAACCAATTTCATTCATCTTCCAACATGATTCCATTCATCATTCGATCTTATTTATTTTGAAATTTTCCTTAATGTTCTTTACTATAGTTTGGCAAACTAATCAAGGTATATTTTAAACATTATAGCAAACATAGATTGTTTTTTAATTAAATCAGCTTACATTTGCTGTTTCTGCCAACCATATAACATTTAGGTGAAGAAATTATATCAAATTTTCTTTAGCGTATTGTTATTTATTATGGTATGGATCTGACTGTTATTACATCAAATGTAAAAACACTTATTATTTAGTCTCAAAATATTTTGAGCAATTTAATTGCACAAGAACTAGGAATACTAATTTTATCTCTGTTCTGCGGACTGCATTAAAAAGCTATAAGCATTGGACAATTGACATTTAAACTAAATTGAATTTATGATTGTTTAGATAGCCCGAGTGGTTTTGTGCTGACAGAAAATGGACCAGTGTCGCCAGTAAAGAGTGAGCCCAGTGGAAGCAGTAGTGGACGACGGACAAGGGAAGGAAGTGGAGGGGAAGGAGCGTCTCGTTCAAGTCGTGGTCGTGGACGACGACAAAACAATCCATCACCTAATAGTCCTGAGAGTAACTTAGAACGAGTATTCATCTGGGATCTGGATGAGACCATAATAATATTCCATTCTTTACTCACCGGCTCATTTGCAACACGTTATGGAAAAGTAAATACATTTTACATTTACTGAAATATAATATACTTGTACCACTGCCACAACTCTAGAGTACAGTTTAAACTGACAGCCTTTGCAATTCAGCAACAAACGCAAAGTTTCTTATATTTTCATGCAATAAATATTTTCAGCTGTCAACAATACAGCTGAAGAAGGTACTCAGTACTCTAGACATTCTTGGGCTCTAGCTAGGTGAAGTGATGGAGAGCCATAGAGATGCATGCTCCTGAAACATCAATGGCTCTACATCATTCATCTAGCTTGAGGCCTGAGAACATCTAAGAGTGTGTGTCACCAGGAAAGATTCAGCTCATATTTCAGGGTATTCAGTGCTTACTCCTTAATAAATTAAATAGCTTGCTTGGGGTAAATTAGCCTGAAATGTATAATTTATTACCCAATCTGCTGGATCTGTACATAGTTTAAATTTTTTTTCATATTTATTAGCATAGCTAAAATGAAAGATCTGTTAGAATGATAGCTGTTGATATGAGCTGATTTTCTACAAAGAGGAATTTCACTTAAAATTCAATGAAAATAGTACTTAACACAGTAAAACAAGTTTTTACCTGGCTAGAAGCCTGAGAAGATTTTGAATTAATACGTCGCCAGGAAAGCTTCAGTTCTTATTTTACAGTGAAACAATTTTAAGATTAAAAAATTGTGGAGATGGAGTTGACTGAACACTCACCATACAAAAAATGCAGGAACATGTTTGCGTAGACTTTTGCCTACATTATCAAATACTGTCAACTGGATCGAGTATCAGCTAATGGTAACAACTTTGTTGGTGGTATATCGCCTGGCAGCATAGATTTTCCCTGTTCACTATCTCAAAATCTCTGATTATCTGTAAAATGGAGGAAATAACTTAATGCAGGCAAAAGAAGTTAAAAACATAAAGAAGGTTTATATTAAAAGTCTCTTGCATGATATAAATCCCTAAAAGCCAGTTGCAAATGAAATTATAGCTCAGAGAAGAGTTTTTAGCACATCATTTTAGTGACTTTCACCCTCCATGGTCAATCATCATCATAATTATGATTTACTGAGCATTTTCAAAACTTTATAACATTTATATTATATTCACTTCCCTTAACTATGCCATGAGTACTGACTGATCGGAACAAGAGGTTTCCGAAGACCTTTGGAGGAGAGAAATGTGAGAAATCCCTAAACCATGATGAGATGATGATGGTGAATTATATTGTATGTAGAGGAAATGTTTAGCTCATTGAATTTGTTATGATAAAGGACAGGTCTTCTTAGCTCTAGAAATTTGCCATGGAAAATAAATGTTGCCTTAGGTTTCATCATTCTCAGCAAAATATGAATGCTTTTGAATGATGTTTCAATACTTGGATAAAACCTAATTGGTTACTTTAACTTTTGTAATTACTGACTTACTGCTGTATTTCCTTATTTAAAATTGGAATAATTTCTCTGTGTTATTTGATCCATAGCACAATGCTGCCAAAAATTAACAATATTTTAAACAAGTAAATTCCGAAGCATTGACTTTAGTGGATACTCATTTACTAATACTCTAATCTTAGCATGGTTGGTGCTTGTGCCACGTAAAAATTCACTTGCGTACTAATGGTCAAAGATAGTTATTTACTGTGCTCCCATAATCAAGAGTTACACTGGATTCCTAATCCCCATTTAACACATAACTGCTCATCAGATCTAACAACAAAAAACATCACATCTGCTCACTTTGCTGCTCTTACCTGTAGAGCCAATTCTTCTTCAACCCTGTCTCCTCCAGACTTAGAACTCCCACTACCTAAGTCAACTTTCATGATGTAGTCAACAGTTGCCGGTGGCCACTCCATATTGGCAGAGCTAATATCTGCCATAACACCATGCGCACACACCCCTTTAGCATCACCTATGCTAAATCTAAAATAGTGTGGCTTCAGTTTTGATTTCAACCAAGTGAATCTTTTACTAGGCACAAGCATCCTTCCACCTTTCCAACAGTCAACCATGTTGTTTAAATACAATAATTGTATAAACTATTCATATACATATGATAATGAAGTAAAATATACTTCTTGACAAACAAATTACCCTTTTCCAAATAAACTCAAGCTAAACTATATACGAACATGAACATAATACTGAATCAAAATGAGTAATATATATACAACAGAAAGTAAATATGATTGATTAATATCAATGAATAAATTAATGTTATAAAGAAATTACAAGAGTATGGAATTTCAGTATCAATAGAGAAAGTTATGTAAATGGAAAACTTCAGATTTTTTATGTAAGCATTTAATATTAGGAAAATATTCCATTCATTTGGACCAATCAATGTGTATTAAGTCTAAGTAAGCTGTATGAATATTAACTTAGTTATGACTTTATTGGCTTATGGTTATATAAGATAAGACAAGACAGCTCTGGATCCCTTTAGGGCAAATTAATTATTAATAAATTCAATGAATAATTTAAACTTCTTTTTGGGAAAGAAAAAATTAATAGAGCATCCATATTTATGTTCATTTCCTTAATAACAATAAAATACTATGCAAATTTTGTGCACCAACATTTTCACTTCAACCCAAATCAGTATACTTAATTGAATTTAAACCACTCTAGGAAAGGTAGTTCAAGTAAAACTCTCCATGTGAGCCTGTCCATGGGAAAAATACAATAATATATAAAAAATATATAAAATACAAAATTAAATACATTCATAAGTTACATATATGTTAATACATATATTACATTCACTTGACATTCTCCACCCACCTTCATTTATTCGTATATCTGTTTGCGAATAATTGCTCCAAAAGTTTAATTTTTCCGTCTTCTTTATGCTAATCATGCATATGTTAAATGCTTGCAGAAATGGTTTCATAACACATTTCATTGAAGGCAGAAAAAGATATAGAAAATGCAATAGTCATATGTTTTAAAAATTGGAAAGGTAAATCAGATTAATTAAATGCCAATGTTGGGATTTGAGCCATAGATTTCCCGGATTCTGTTCATTTGGGCATACCATTTGAGCTACTGCAGACATGACATATTTTCCTATTAAACCACAAGAAGATCTCAAATCCATTTGAGTTGAAATTGCACTGTCCACTTACTGGGGAAAATGTGGATCAGTTGGAGAATATAATGTTGTCTGCATGTTGCTGGTAGCTCAGATGATATGCACAACTGGACACATCCAGGATGGTCTAATTCCACTTTCCCAACCTTATCCTACATACAGCTTTTTGTGAAAGAACAATTAATTAATGTTTTTATGCTGGCCTTGAAATTTCATATTCCTTCCATGGCATCACTAGAAACAACTGAATTGTGACACTACACTAAAATACAACAAAAATATTGAAAAATCGAAATATATAAACAGATTCCCTGGAAATGGATCATGCCTCAAAAAAGTTATTTGAAATGAATAAATCAGAGTTATGTTTTTGCCTTTGCATAAAGCTTCTCCATTATACAAAATTGTACCAAATTCCTTCTGAATGAAAAGGACTTTACAGGCTATTCTTAGAAAATTCAGGATAATATTTTAATAAATATCTCACATATATTGGATCTACATAGTATCATTAAAACTATTTTTGAGAAAATGCAAAATATTGAAAAAAATGTTCACGTAAGGTATATTTTGTGGATTTCTTGAAAATCAATATATCACACTTGGAAAATACTGAACTTATGTACATAGTTTGCTATTTATTCACGTTATTTTGGGGGGAGGGGAGGGGGTTATGCTGTTCTCTCTCACACTTGCATATGCATACTCTCTTTTCTCAACTTGTTTTTTGGAATTCAGGGACCTCAAAACATATGTTTCCAGTGAAATCATTATAAGATGTTTGGAAAGCTATACCTTCCATACCCTCTAAGTCAGAGACAATAGACAGGGTGGGATTTTGAGGGTGGGAACTCCTGTTTGATAAAAGATTAAAAATAATAACAAAATCTAATTTTAATTCCAATTGCTCCACCTGTGAATGTAGAGTTATTTAAAGATATTTTAACTAGAATTAATTCATATTTATCATTTGATTTTATACCAATTGTTTAAAAAATGGATCCCTATGCATCCCCTCCTCCCCCATAATATTTGTTTGCCTACACTATATACTGCAAAATATTGAAATAACTTAATGACAAAAGTAATATTTACAGATACTAAGTTTTTTTGTATTATTTTATTTATTTTATTTTCATTTGTGTCAAAATTCTTCCAGGTTACAGAAAATACAGAAAATATCTTTTGTTCATTCTTTATGTATTTCTTTCATGTATATTTTTTATCTCTGCTGGAAATTTACTATAAAAATAACACAATAGTAGGTTTGATCTTATATATTTTAATCCTATGGGCCTTGCAAGAAAACTTTTGCTTACGCTACTTTCATATTAATGATGTATCTGGTTCTTTTATAATTGGTGGATTTGGTCTTTAAAAGTATTATTGTTTCAAATATGTACAGGGAATGTAATATTAAGATCTTCAATTTTTTTTTAAAGGTTCTCTAAATAAGTCGGTTTATTTTAGTCCCAGAATTATTCTGAATTATTCTTTCTAAAATGAAAATTATTTGCATTAAAGGCCTGACATTTTGTTGAGATGAGATTTGTATGTGTATAACATGAACAATATTAAAAGTGAACAACTGAATATTGATCAGAGAGATGAAGGATGCCAACTTATGTCATTAATTTACTCACATTTTACTAGTAATAGCAATATATATATAACCGTGGTACCACTGCTATTAACTTGATTAACTCTTGGCACTGTATGCTGATTCATATTATGAGACTTTAAAAGTTTCCTGTAGGATTTTTAAACATTTTCTATTCCACAAACCTTGTCGTGACAGTAACAAAGAAAAAAAAAAAAGGAATTGTTCAAAATAAGAACTGAAACTTTCCTGGCGACGTGTTAATTCAAAATCTTCTCGGGCTTCTAGCCAGGTAAAAACTTGGCTTGACACCAAGTTTCGAAGAAGTGCATCTTCCTCGTCTTCAGGGTGAACTGATGGTTTGAGCTTGCGGAGACTGGTATTTATAAGAGCTTCATCCCAGCTCTTATAAATACCAGTCTCCGCAAGCTCAAACCATCAGTTCACCCTGAAGACGAGGAAGATGCACTTCTTCGAAACGTTGGTGTCAAGCCAAGTTTTTACCTGGCTAGAAGCCCGAGAAGATTTTGAATTAAGAATTGTTCAGTTTGGTGCTGTCGTTCGAAAGTGATGCGTGTAAATACATTTTGGCAATTCATTTTTACTTTCTCTATATGTACTGTGTATGTAGTGTATAGAGAAGGTATTGCACTCCACCCAAAAACTTGATACTGAGATTTCACCGGAAATATATGTTTTAGGGTGCTCTGATTCCAAAAAAAGCATTTTCAGAAAAAGGCCTGTGTGTATGTGTGTGGGGGTGGGTGGGTGCGTGCGTGCGTGCGTGCGTGCGTGTGTGTGCCTGCGGGTGCACGTGCATGGGTGTGTGGGGTGCATGCGTGCGATAACTCGAAAACGAAAAGTCGGTAAAATACCAAACTTGGTTTATCTTCCAGGGATGCGACACAAAGATTTTGAGAAAAATCCCACCACTACCCGTTACATGGAACTTTTTTTGAAAATTTTTATTTTCACAAAAAATGGCTCTAACGATTTTGATCAAAATATCATATATTAAAGATATTTACCTGACAAATAAAATGTATATCTAGAATTTTCTGGGAATAACCTCTGAAGATCTCTTTATTCTGGATGAATTTTACGGAATATTGCATAACTGCTAAACTGTAAGAGATGGAGAAAAAGCTACCACACAAAAAATGTAGAGACGTTAAAACACACAATTTATTTTATATACATTTTTTTCGTAGAGTTGATAATTTTTTAGATATTCCTTGTTTTTGGTTTCAGCTTTAAAAAAACTACTTTTCTCATACAGGAATTTGTCAAGTCCTATCCATACAAACAAAGGAACTTCAATCACATAGCAACCAGCTTTTCACTATCACTTTAACCTATGGTACTCCCTTATTTCGTTTCTACTTACAAGTAATAAGACTATTTCTACTCATTTTTTCTGGATTAACATGGAGTAAATAGAAGCATAAGCTTTTTAACAATAATTTGTTGCAGAAGTGTAGAGAAAGTCATGTGAATGGAACACAAGATTTTTATATATAAGTATATATATATGTATATATTTCTAAAACTATAATAATAGCTATACAGAACATTGATGGTAAGCCCATTATTGAACAGAAAAAAAAAAGTATAGCTAGCATGACCAATCAAAAAACTGGCAGCTGTTCCTCTAGATCAGTTTCCCAACCTTTTGATGTTCACGGCACCCTTGGGAATGACATTAAACACCAGGGGCACCCTTCCTTGAATTAAAAGAAAATTAAGCTTAATATGTTAATTTATTGAAATATTATATAATAATAACATACACCATAACATAATACAGTAAACTTTACTACAATCACTGAGTAAAAATACATCAATAAATTTTGTTCGATTAATGATTAATGTGAAACTTGTGATTGATGCTTAGAGCACAGATATGTGATGTCGGGTCTTACAGTTGACAGTGAAACACGCAAATCATCCTCAAGGTTATTCAGAATATTTCTTGCTTTGCATTTTATTGTCACCATAGCAGAGAAGGCTTGCTCGCATAGATAGGATGTTGAAAAGGGCAAAAGTGCATTAATTGCTTTCTTCATTAGGTTAGGGCACTCCTCTCTCCGCTGAAGCCAAAAACTAGCCACCGACACCTCACTCTCGGTGAACTTACCTTTGAGTGTGGAGTCAGCGCAAAGATCAATAAATTCATCTCGTTCGCAAGCAGTGAAATCTATTTCCTCTGCACTATCTACGAAATCAAATGGTGAGACAACCCAGTCGAGATTCGTAGTGGAAATAGTTAGAAAGTACGCATCTATTGCATCTTGCAATCTTGATAAGTGTTCACAAATGCGGTCTTTCAGTTTACCCAGATCTTTATCTCCTGCCACATTAAGAAGAGATGGAAAGTTTGACAAATCTCCTTTTTGAACTGCAGACTTCCAAGAACTAAGTTTTCTTTTAAAACCTTTCATTTTATTGGTTGAGGAGATTATTGTTTCATGTTGACCCTGCATCGAAACATTCAGTTCATTCAGCTTATGAAAAATATCTGCCAGATACGACAGTTCAAAACACCAAGAATCACTTAGTAAGAGCTCATGAAATGTGTCTTGATTTTCATCCTTAAAAAAAGTTTTTAGCTGTTCTTTAAGTTCGAGAAACCGGTTCAATACACGACCCCGCGAGAACCACCTTACTTCTGTGTGAAGTAACAAAGAGATATGAGCTGCATCCATTGCGCGACATAACTGTTCAAAAATGCTGCACTTTAAAGGTCGAGACTTCATATAGTTCACCATTTTCACAACTTGGCTAAACACTTCAGGAAAATCTTCATTACATGCTTTCACGACTAATGCCTCTCTATGCAGAAAACAGTGAGTTATAATAATGGATGAATTTTCATTGAGAGCTCTGGCAGTAAAACCTTTAATTTTCCCAGACATAGATGGTGCACCATCTGTACATATACCACAACAGTCTTTCCATGAAAGATCATGGTCATTGAGATAGGAATTAATAGAAACGAAAATATCATGGCCTGTGGTTGTAGTCTCCAGCGGTCTACAGAACAGAAACTGTTCACTAATATCTTTTTCATCAATATATCTGATAAAACCAAGGAGTTGCGGTTTGTCACCAATATCGAGACTCTCATCTACTTGCAAAGCAAATGTTCTATAAGTTTTTATTTTCTCCGTGACTTGTTCGTTGATATTGCATGACATTTCAGATATCCTGCGGCTGATTGTGTTGTTGGACAGAGGAGATTTCGAAATTTGAGTAGCTGCTCCTTTACCAAGTATTGTTGAAACTATAACTTGACATGCAGGGCCAATGATTTCCTCTCCAAGAGTATGAGGTTTCTTTGTTTTAGCTATCAGTTCTGCTACTTTAAACAAGGCTTCAAGAGCAGTATCACCTATGGTCATTCTCTTTACCATTCGCACAACTGTTTTCTTCTCCACTTCTAATATATGTGAAAAATACATTACACTTTTCTGTGACACACTAGGATGCTTTGTTGTAAGATGCCGCTTCAGTTTGCTAGGTACCATGGCCTCGTTGCTAAGTGTTTCGCCACTAACTAAACACACAGGGATAGGGTTTTCCTCGTTTTTATTCCACTTAAATCCATATGCTAAGTAACTGTCCTGGTATGTTCTTTTCTTTCGTTTGTCTTCTTTATGTGGTGAATTCGACGGTCCGGGAGAAACTGTAAGATTTGGCTTCTTAAAGCAAGCAGTAGGAGCCGACTGTTCACTTTCACTGTCCTGTCGTTTATGTTTAACAATGAACTTATCCATAGCTAAACACTGTGAATCAACGCGAAGAAGACAACTGAAAGCGCCAAGTGGCGTACACTTTTATATATTCATCTGTCGAAGTCTCGGGAATGTTCGTGAGGAAGCGAGAGTCTCGGGAATGTTTGGCAGGGTATAGCTGTAATGCCATCTGTGGGATACTAGTATAACTGAATTATTGAAATGAATCGACCACTATCACCATCTGCTGTGCATGAGAGTAATTGATTTGACTTATTTTATTTCAAGACCTTACAAGACTTAAGGCTTCAGTAGAAGATATTTTTTTATGTTTATCTCAATATCTCGCGGCACCTCTTATGGGGCACACCGGTTGGGAACTGTTGCTCTAGATAGTTGCTTAATTCCAGTCCTAGTGTTAAGCGAATCTAAATATTACTTGAAACAATATGAAAAATTGAACTTATTTCTAATACTGAATGTTTGTTTCTATAGGATACACATAGTGTGGTGCAATTGGGATTCAGAATGGAAGAAATGGTGTTCAATCTTGCTGATACGCACTTCTTTTTCAACGATGTTGAGGTAAATGAAAGTAGATATAGTAGCTGGCGCTCACTGAATTATTATTCAAACATTTTTGAAGAAGATCTTAATGCATAGCTGAGTAACATGTTTAATTTTAGAGAGAGATTTTTTTTTGGATGTTTCTTCTGAAATTATCAGTATTGCATAGGATGTTAATAACTTACATAGTCATCTTGCTATGTGTGTTGCATTGTGGAAATATAGAAGTACAATTATCTTGCGATGAAAGTCACTGTGCAAACATTACTTTATTGTGTCAAAGATTTTGAATGTATACAATAGGTTTGTAAATCTGCTTTACATGATTCTCTTTGTTTAAGTGTATATTTATAATTATTATCATCATCATTAATATCATCATTGTGATTGATGGTGATTATAGCGATAAGAAGAAGAGGAAGAAGAAAAATAAGTATACTAATAATAACAACAATAATAAAAGTTATGAGGGAGTCACTGTAGGAATAAGATACATAGGGTAATGTGCACCACCCTAGAATAAACTCTGCTTTCATGATAAACATTCAGCAACTTTTATACGAGTATAATAATTTCAGGAGTATTTGTTACACCTGAAATTAATGACTACAGAAACAAATATTGGAGTACCATCATCTAATATGTTACTATTGTGACAGCGCCATCTTCTTCAGCAATGATTCTCGTCTTAGTATGCGAGTCACAACATTGGATGTGTAAACAAGGATAGGAAGAACAGGAACCTTTAGGCCATGAGACATCATGATTCTTCTTGATATTTGAGATATTTTTTCAAGCTTCCGCTTCCAGAAGCATCCAGGAAGTTCTGTAACCTATTTTCTAGCTGTTAAAAGAGGAATGATTGCAGTGAAGTATGATGTGAATTGCACTGAGTCATAGGTGACTTGAGTGTTAGCGCATAGTGTTGCGTGAGCCATGTATGGTGTGCAGCCTTAAACTTGCTAAGCGTCGAAATGTCAAGTGAATTATTTGAAGCAGTGAATCAAAGTCTGTAACTAATTGTTGAGTCAATAAAGACATTTATTACATTGGTGTCAGGAGTGACCAAGAAACCAAGAAGAAAGAGATTCTCCAAAAATTGTTGGCGAAAATGGGCAGAATGGGAAGTGAAACAGTGACAGTGAACACTGGTAAGAAAGAAATGAAAACCACAGGGAAGAAGATGGAGGAGAAGATAGGAAAAATATAACTTGACATGGAAAAGATTGAAGATAAAATGGAGTCAGCAAAGGAGAAAATGAAAAGGGAACTCTCCAGCAAAATTGAAGAACAACTGCTTGCATGAAGGAGGACATGAGGTAGCTTGGAGAAAAGAAGAAGAGTTTGGCAAAAGAATGAAACAACTTGGCCAACTTGTTAACGCCCTGGAGCGGGTCAAAAAATGTGTTGATATCCTGGACAACCTCAGGGAATGCTTAAATTCCTGAAGGTAAGAGTTGACAGCAGCGCCAAGGAATTAAATGTCATATGGAAAAATGCTCAATTGAAGGTTGAGATGGCCAGACACGACACAACATCTGTGCATGTCAAACCATCCAAGTACGATGGGACACCTGAGATTTTGTAGCTGAAATTTGATTATTTCCAAAAGTCCATCAGCAATATTAATTTTGTTTTCTCCACTATGTTCCAAAAGAGTTGGAAAAACTGCAATATTCCCTGTATTAATGCAATCAGTCCAAAATAAATCTTTCTTATAAACCCCCTTTATTTTCTCATGAGCTTTAAAAAGGTTTCTGTCAAAACCTTGGAGTTGAAGATTAAGCTCATTAAATTGTTTAATATATCCATCAGATAAGCTAATTGGCAATCCACTCTTCATCTTCAAAATGATTGGAATGCAGTTTTGTTAGGAAACATTTTACCTCATTTTTTAGTTCAAAAAGACAAGTCTATTCGTGTCCTCGTGATAACCAGTACACCTCGATGTGCAAAAACAATTGAGTGTGCGTAGCTCCCATCTCCTCACACATTTTTTTAAACAGAGGGGTGTTCAGTGCACGAGACTTGGTTAAATTGACTACTTTTATAGCAGTGTTCAATGTTTCGAGTAAATCAGGAGTTATTTTTTTCGCTACCAAATTTTCTCTGTGTATAATGCAATGTTGCCAAATTATTTTAGGGTTAATTTAATGAATTCGAGCAATAAGACCGCTTTTTTACCTGTCAATGAAGCAGCACCATCTGTGAACAAACTTACACAACAGTGCCACAACAAATTTAATTCTAATCTTATATAATTCTCCAGAATTTTAAAAACATCCTCCCTTCTTGTATGTTCTGATAATTGTTTACATCCTAGAATTTCATCAGCAATAGCACCTTTTTAATGTCAGAATGCCGAACATATAAGCAGCTTAGCATCATCAGACACACCTACCGATTTATAGATTTGAATGACAAATCTTTGGTCTATTTGAATATTTTATACTATTTGGTCATTCAATTCTATGCTCTACACTTGTGTTAGAATTTGGAATTGTTTTCATTACTTTAGTGGAATCTATGGTAACATTTTATCTGCTATAATCAAAGAATCAGGAATAATAAAAGATTCAACTGCGGTATAAGGTGATTTATTTTTTGCAACTAGCCACGCTAACTCATACGAGTTCTCCAGTGTCACCTTAGTTGATTTTGTAAAACTGTGTATCATGTCTGAACTTTTATTCAAATTTTCTGCTTTGCGCCGGAAAAAATTGACTGACTTGTCTTTACATTTGCCGTGGTTGGTTACCAAATGTCTGTGAAGTACGGAGGGTTTCAGAGAATTATTCGACAGAGTTTGATTGCAAATAATGCAGAGGAAAGAGATGGCTCACACATATTTGACACAAATCCATATTTAATGTAAGATTTCACAGTTTTCGACTTTCTCATGGATGGTTCAACTTCAACACTATTTTCACCAATGTCCTGTGGCGGAACAAGCATTCTTGCACTTTTCATTTGCAGTTGTTCAACATTATCGACACTATCACTTGTTTCACTGAATTTACGTTTTCTTTGTATAACAAATTCATCCATCCTACAACAAAAGTTAAAATAGTAGACTATCACAATAAATACATTCAACAGTTCACAAATATAAAGAAGGAGATGTGAAACTTTGAGTAAAGAAAACGAACCTGCACCTAACAGTCACAAAAATATACTGAGTAGTGAACTGTCGGTAGATTAACAGTTCACTAACATACATTCTCAGACACTTGTTATTGTTGTCAGCTTTTGAAGCAAACAATACAAACTATTAGTGAGTATAGCTGTATGTTATCATTGTTGGGTATACTGGTAGGGCAGGTAAAATCTCTCTGGTTTAAATATTTCTGGTTAGTTTGTAATCATTTAGGAAACATATATGTAGGAAGTCTTCACATACCCCAAGGGTACACATACTCCAGGTTGAATATGCCTGATCTACAGGACAAACAAAATAAACTCTCATTCCCCATTTGCCCTCTAACTCCCCCTCACCCCTCTGTCTCACTCCCCCTCATCCCTCCCTCTCACTCCCCCTCACCCATCCTCCACCTTTCCTCTCCCACTTTCCTCTCCCCCCTTCCCCTCCCCCATCCCTACAAGCAGAGGTAATCTGTTACATAATCCTGAGACTCTCACTAAACCATATAGTTACATCAAATTTCATTATAATAATTTTAGAGCCTGAATATCAACATATGCGGGGTGCAGATGAATTATCTTGGTCTCCACACGGCATCCAAAATACAGTTCATATGCCTTTTGAACTCGAGTCAGTTTTACACTTTTTGCTCTTGAAGGTTAGTTATCCAGAAGCATAACAAAAAGAATTAGGATGAATTTTACACTGACTGTACTATCTTCCAAACCATTCTGAAGCTGAATTATTAAACTCTAGCTCACTCCTTGAACACTAACAGGAAAGCAACAAACTGAAAATAAACGAAGTATCATTAGTTATAAAATGCTAAATACAGATGGCAGCACAGGATGGAATCCAAATATTTTAGGTGTAATATTAATCACCATATTCTAAGGAAGAAAACACGAAATTAAAGTAGTATGTGGAGAGTAAGAGATTCAACTACTATGATACATGTATGTTATAGTAACATTCATAAAAATCTTTCATTTTTAGGTTTCTGAAAAAACAGTATGTGATAGACAAAATCTAATTATTTTTACCATTAAACAGTGCGCCTAATACACTTATTTTCTTAAAAAGGACATCCATTCACACTTCCCTACCTCCCTCCCACCCACCCATACCTACCTCCCTGCCACCACCCTCCCGCATACCCATCCCTACCTCCCTCTCTCCCACCCATCCATCCCTACCTCCCTCTCTCCCACCCATCCCTACCTCCCTCACACCCAACCACCCTCCCACCCACCCATCTCTACCTCCCTCCCACCCATCTCTACCTCCCTCACACCCACCCATCCCTACCTCCCTGCCACCCACCCATCCCTACCTCCCTGCCACCCACCCATCTCTACCTCCCACCCAACCATTCCTACCTCCCTCACACCCAACCACCCTCCCATCTAAACCTCCCTCACACACAACCACCCTCCCACCATCTCTACCTCCCTCCCACCCATCCCTACCTCCCTCCCACCCACCCATCCCTACCTCCCTCTCTCCCACCCATCCCTACCTCCCTCACACCCAGCCACCCTCCCACCCACCCATCTCTACCTCCCTACCACCCAACCACCCTCCCACCCACCCATCCCCACCTCCCTCATTCCCACCCATCCCTACCTGCCTCAAACCCAACCACCCTCCCACCCACCCATCCCTACTTCCCTCAAACCCAACCACCCTCCCACCCACCCATCCCTACCTCTCTCACTCCCACCCATCTCTACCTCCCACCTACCCATCCCTACCTCCCTCACACCCAACCACCCTCCCACCCACCCATCTCTACCTCCCTCTCTACCACCCATCCCTACCTCCCTCACACACAACCACCCTCCCACCATCTCTACCTCCCTCCCACCCATCCCTACCTCCCTCCCACCCACCCATCCCTACCTCCCTCTCTCCCACCCATCCCTACCTCCCTCACACCCAACCACCCTCCCACCCATCCATCTCTACCTCCCTCACACCCAACCACCCTCCTACCCATCCATCTCTACCTCCCTCCCACCCAACCACCCTCCCACCCAACCATCCCTACCTCCCTCACTCCCACCCACCCATTCTACCTCCCTCACACCCAACCACCCTCCCACCCACCCTTCCCTACCTCCCTCACTCCCACCCATCCCTACCTCCCTCACTCCCACCCATTCCTACCTCCCTCACACCCAACCACCCTCCCACCCATCCATCTCTACCTCCCTCACACCCAACCACCCTCCCACCCATCCATCTCTACCTCCCTCCCACCCAACCATCCTCCCACCCAACCATCCCTACCTCCCTCACTCCCACCCACCCATTCTACCTCCCTCACACCCAACCACCCTCCCACCCATCCATCTCTACCTCCCTCACACCCAACCACCCTCCCATCCACCCATCCCTACCTCCCTCACTCCCACTCACCCATTCTACCTCCCTCACACCCTCCCATCCCTACCTCCCTCACTACCACCCACCCATCCCTACCTCTCTCATTCCCACCCTACCTCCCTCCCACCCATCCCTACCTCCCTCACTCCCACTCACCCATTCTACCTCCCTCACACCCTCCCATCCCTACCTCCCTCACTACCACCCACCCATCCCTACCTCTCTCATTCCCACCCTACCTCCCTCCCAACCATCCCTCCCTCCCACCCACCAATCCCTTACTCCCTCACTCCTACTCAACCATCCCGACCTCCCACCCACCCACCCTCCCTCCCACCCATCCCTACCTCCCACCCACTCACGCATCCCTCCCTCCCACCAACCCATCCCTACCTCCCTCCCACCCACCCACCCACCCATCCCTACCTCCCACCCACCCATTCCTCTCTCTCACCCATCCATCCCTACCTCCCACCCACCCATCCCTCCCACCCCACCCATCCCTCCCTCTCACCCTCCCTCCCACCCACCCATCCCCCACCAACACATCCCTCCCTCCCTCCCACCAACCCATCCCTTCCTCCCTCCCAAAAAGCCATCCCTCCCCCCGCCCACCCCTCCCTACCTCCCACCCACCCCTCCCTACCTCCCACCTACCCATCCCTCCCACCCACCCATCCCTCCCACCCACCCATCCCTCTCTCCCTCTCACCCCTACTTCCCTCCCTCCTTCCCTCCCTCCTGCCCACCCTCCCATCCATTGAAACATACTTCTTTTACTATGTCAAAATTGGCTGTAAGGATTTTAATTAAACATAACATATGTTCTAGATATGTGCATGACAAAATACATATCATGAAATTAGTAAAGTAAAGTAAAGTTTTATTCATCCGTTAAAGTGGTTTGGTACAATGTACAATCACTATTGGACACGTCAAGCTATAAACATAAATAATCATAAGTTTTTGCAATATATACATTATGTTTTCACAATATATACGAGGGCCGTTCAGAAAGTAACCTCCGATCGGTCACAGTGCGGGTAGTGGGGGGAGTAGCGACGCCATCTGTGCATTCACGCACTCAGCAGGTCAGTCGGCATCAAGCCGTGGTCGAGTGAAAGTCGTACCTGCGCTAGTTTAGTGTTTGTGGCCGTTTGAAATGTGTACTGCAATAGAAAACCCCGCCAAATGTGAAGTGCGTGCTGTTATAAGGTTTTTTACAGCCAAAGGATATTCTGCAGCAGCTATTCATCGTGAGCTTTGTGCCGTGTACGGACCAAGAGTTATGAGTGAAGGAGTGGCCCGTGAATGGGTACGTTTATTTAAAAGTGGACGAGAAAACGTTCATGATGAAGAGAGGAGTGGTAGACCATCATTGGTCACGGACGAACTCTTTCAGACAGTTGATGCAAAAGTTCGTGAAAACCGACGTTTCACAATGTCAGAGTTGTCTACTGATTTTCCACAGATTTCTAAGACTCTCTTGTACGAGATAGTGACAGCAAGATTGGGTTACCGTAAGTTCTGTGCACGATGGGTGCCCAAAATTCTTACCGACCACCACAAAACTCAAAGAATGGCCTCTGCATTAGACTTTCTGTCACGTTATGAGGCCGAAGGTGAACCATTGTTAAACAGAATCGTGACCGGGGACGAAACCTGGATTAAGTACGTGAACCCTGAGACAAAAGAACAATCAAAGATGTGGGCACATTCAAATTCGCCTACCAAACCAATAAAAGCCCGGCAAGATTTTTCTGCCCGAAAATTGATGGCAACGGTGTTTTGGGATGCAAAAGGGGTGTTGTTGGTTGAATTCATGGAACGTGGGACGACCATTAATCAAGACGTGTACTGTGAAACACTAAAACAATTACGACGGGCTATACAGAACAAACGCCGTGGTATGCTGACTTGTGGTATCGTTTTTTTGCACGATAACGCCTGTCCTCACTCTGCTCGCAGAACAACAGCCCTTCTTGAGTCCTTCAAGTGGGACGTTGTCAACCATCCACCTTACAGCCCAGATCTGGCGCCAAGCGATTATCACCTCTACATGCATATGAAGAAATAGCTCGGGTCCCAGCGGTTTGATGACGACGAAGAGCTCAAAGATGCGGTCACAGGCTGGCTCCAGGCACAAGCGGGTGATTTTTATGCAGAAGGAATTTCAAAGCTTGTGAACAGATACGATAAGTGCCTCAATCGTTATGGAAACTATGTAGAAAAATAGAGCAAAGATGTAGTTGTAAGATGTATATATTAAAATATTTTTATTTAACTTGGTGAATTTCTTGCAATCAACCGGAGGCTACTTTCTGAACGGCCCTTGTACAATAGTCTTTACATGCTATATACTAATAATTCATGACATACATTCATGTTCAAGGTAATCATTGATAGAGTAAAAGGAGTGGTTAATTAGATGTGCCTTGAGACTGGATTTTAGCTGGTTTACATTTTTAATTGCCTTGATATGACTTGGTAAATTATTGTAAAGTTTAATGCCAGAGTATAAAATACTTTTTTGGTAGAGTGAGGTGTTGCAGCTGGTCATATGTATTTGTGTATTATCCCTGGTGTTGTGTTTATGCACCATATTATTAGTTACAAAAAGTGAATCGGAAGCATTAATGTTCTTGAGTATAAATGTAATAACTGAATATATGTAAATGCAGGGAAGTGGGAGGATTCCGAGTTTTTTAAAAAGAGGTTTACATGACGACTTTGGGGCTAACTCCTTCAATAGCTCTGATAATTTTTTTCTGTGCAATAAAAGTTGATTTGCATGCTGGAGACTCACCCCAAAAGACTACTCCATAACTTAAGAGTGAGTGCACATGTGCAAAGTATGCTGCTCTAACTGTTTTCTTTACTTGTGTATGTTGACAATATTCTTAGCATATAACATAGAGAGCTGAGTTTATTATTGATGAGGCTAATGTGTGCATCCCATTTCAAATCACTTTGTACACAGACCCCAAGGAATTTTATGGATTCTACTTTTTTGAGTGACTGATTAGAGAGTTGTATTTGAGGGGCAATATAATTTTTGTTGTTATTTGTGTGTATATCCATTGCTATAGTTTTATTTGCATTTATAATAAGGTTATTCAATGTAAAATAGTTTGTGATTTTCTCTGAGACTTGATGAATAGAGGTTAAAAAGGTTTCTTTTTGAGTTACCGTAATCAGAATATTTGTATCATCAGCATATAAAATGGTTTTAGTAGATGGATCATTTATGTGGAAATCATTTACAAAGAGAAGAAATAGGATGGGACCTAGTATAGAGCCTTGTGGCACACTATAGCTTACTTGGAATGGACTGGAATGATAATAATTGATCTGGTTCTTTGCTTTATCTTTTATTTCCACTATTTGCATACGACCACAGATATATGATTCCAACCATTTGTGAGAATATGAAGCCTTCTTCATTTGCAAGAAATTTCTGTAACTGGTAGGTAAACCTTAAGAAATAGATATAAATGTATGCACAAAGAATGCAAATAAATCTCTTTAAAACCCACATTTATTTCAAAGACTTCTTTTGTAGCATTCAGCCATTTCCAAGATATCCATTTTTATGGATTTAAATTTTTAAATAGTTCATTTTCTAGCTAATACATTTTAATGAAATCTAGAAATAGTATCTTCTTTGTGTTTATTATGTCACTAGCCCTTATTAAAACACTCTTTTTCAACTTTTTCTTTTTTCAACTTATTATTGACGTGTCTTCTTTGTTATAGATCTTAATGGATTTAGGTCAGTTAAAAGTATAGTAATAGTTCCTGCTAAAACTGGAAGGGATAATAATAATAAGAGTGCATATCTTTTTGATTATGTGATGTGTGTATGCATGTGTATTTTTGTTTTCTCTGTACTTTTTGAAAAGGCTTGGGGGCTTTTAACATGCAATTGTTTTTTGGCAGGATTGTGACCAGGTGCATATAGATGACGTAGCATCAGATGACAATGGCCAAGACTTAAGCTCATATAATTTTGGCTCGGATGGATTCCATGCAGCTGCCAGCAATGGAAACTTATGCCTTGCCACTGGTGTTCGTGGTGGTGTTGACTGGATGAGAAAACTTGCATTTCGTTATCGTAAAATAAAGGACATGTATAACAATTATCGAAACAGTGTTGGAGGTAAATTATTAATGCTTTTGTTTAGAGCTTAAGAGTATGAAGGAATTTTTTCATGTATCATGTTTTATTTTCTTAAGTAAACAGATTTAATTTGGCAAAATATACATAAGAACAATAAATGTTTGGTACACTTTTAAACAGAGTAGTATAGTGCAGTCATTTTATGGTGTGCGTTACAAACCATCTATGAGCAAGATTTTTCTGTTAAGCAGTTAGCAATGGAAATAACTATTCAAAGTTAACTTTATCTGCTGTGTTTCAGTTGCTGCTTTGTGTTTGTGTTTATGCATCTCAAAGATGAAAGTTTATTTTAGACATTTGTGTCATATGTGATATTCTTAAAAGTGTTATTGTCTTGTTATTAGTTAACCGAAATGCCTACCAACAAATTCACACTTGAACAAAGAATTGTTGTGATACATATGTAAAACGAATCATGTAGATAGGTGTGTAGAAAAGTTCAGAGATTTCCTGGTTATCAATTCCATGTATAGACACTGTAAAATATTTGGTTAATAAGTTTAGGGCAATAATGTTGCTAAATGCTGAACTTAAGAAGTGAAAACTTGTTCAAATGAATAAAAGATTGAGGACATGACGCACCATTTGAATGCTCTCCTAAGCCATGTTGCACACTAAGTGCAACAATAAAGTTTATAGGATCAATCCTTACTCCATACACAAACTTAAGGGTAATATCAAAACCGAAATTAAGTACATTACACTGGAGAACTTGTACATGAATGGAAATTTCATCAGAAGTTGAAAGGACTGGGCACCACTTTTAATACCACTTATACTCATTATGATACATGTTGTTATCACTTGTGAGTAAATAGCTTTGGGGTTATGGAAAGGAAAACCCTCATGCAATAAACAGTGCATTACTCTCAGCAGCTGCACATATTTTCCTAGTCAAGAATGTTTGCATTGTAGTTTTGCTTCTCCACATCTGAAATAACAATTCATATTTCCCATTTTTCCGCATCACATAAATAGATTATCTGGAGAACCTTATGCTAAACAATTGAAATTGATAACTAACTGCATTTCAATTCTGCAAATAATTTTAAGTATTATGTTATATGAAAGCTTTATTTGAAATTGTTTTCTCTGCTCTTACATAGTTTCAATTTGGTGCATTAATTGCTGAAATCCCAACTCAAGTTGTATGTAGCTGGTCAGTTTTGGGTTGCACATAACAGATATCATTGTCAGTTGGCACCATGGAAATTAAGCGTTTTAGGAAATTTAATTGTAAGTTTTGTGAAAGACATTGGAGAGAGAGAGAGAGAGAGAGAGAGAGAGAGAGAGAGAGAGAGAGAGAGAGCAAGCGAGAGGGAGAGAAAGAGGGGGAGGGAGGGAGAGAGATTTTCAAATATCATTAGCTATAAGAGTGATTTTATACCAAAATGCATAAAGATGTGATAATTTGCCTCATATAAGCTAATTCTTTACAAAGAAACTAATACTGAAAAATGTGCACTATGAATGATTATTTTATTCAGCATAACATAATAAAGCCACCTTATTCCTTCCATCCTAATACACGATTATGTAGGAATATGGAGATAAGGCCAAATCTGATGTGTTCCAATCTTATGACTTTTCTGTACCTTCTATTCTGCAATCAAATATTCTTACAAAAGATTATTCATTTATTTACATCATGCTAATCGAGATAAACATTAGCAGAAATTGTCTTATTATTTGCTTCCTTGTAACTAGATGGGAATTAAGGGAATATACTAGACTAACACAATAATCAAATCTTTTAAAAGCTATCGCCATGTGAAACAATTGAAATTTGGTTCTCTTTGAATGGGGTAAAACAAAAAAGGTATGAAACTAAAGATGACTTCAAGTTTTAGAAAGTTTTAACTATTGATGTAACATTTTTTCAAACAATTTGTCTTCTTTTTAGCAAAAATTACTCTGTCTAGTATTTGCTAATAACAGAAGCTCTGGGATTTTCACTAAGATGCTAAGCTGTTGAAGGATTTATTTCATCTACTTATGAACATTGTGCTTGAAATGGAACATTATATATTACATTCGTGGCAACTTTGAGAGTGTTATGGCAGCAGACATTAACAATTACATCTGGTAAACCCAGTATATACGCACCCTCATTTTCCTTTTCTTCACTATCATAAGATTCTGATGATTCGCCAGTAAATGTATCATCTGAAGGCACATCACTATCCTCAAAAAATAATTGCAAAAGTCTTTTTGAATTAGAGACATTTCTTGGAGACTTGTAGGACCAAAACAAATGACATAATCAGTCCAATTGGTAATGCAAAAAGTATAAAATAGTAGCAAATGCTGAGGATGGAAATTACCATCATTATACAGAATGCATAAGTTAACCAATGACGGGTGAACCCATCAAAGTGCGTAAATACAAAGAATATCTTGGAAGCTGTTATCTCTAAAATTGAGAGATCTATATTTTTTGTGTAGAACATGTCTCTATCTCTTACAGTTTTCAAGTTATACAAAGTCATCCAGACATATACAAAGTCATGAAGACATCTTCAGAGGCTATTCCCAGAAAATTTAAGCTATACATTTTGTTTTCCATGAAAATATCTTAAAAATATGGCATTTTAATCAAAATCGTTATAGCTATTTCTGACAAATTCAAATTTAAAAAAAATTTCCATGTAAGAGGTAGTTGGCTGGGATTTTCTTGAAAATCTTCGAGTATCACATCCTAGGAAGATATTGAACTTAAACACCAAGTTTGGTATTTAACCAACTTTTCATTTTTCAGACACACACACACACACGCGCGCACGCGCGCACGCACGCACGCACGCACAAACCTACACACCCACACAGAGTTTTATGAAAAGCTTTATTAGATTCAGGAGGTCACAAAACATGTATTTCTGGTGAAATCATGGTATCAAAGTTTTGGGTGGAATATGATACCCTCTCCATCTTCTATGAATGTTGTACAGGGGTGCACAGTTAAAAGTAGCCCATCTCTCCTTTGAATGCAAATGCAATATTTTGTCTACTGTACATGTTCATGCTCAACAATGCTACAACAATGGACTGTTTTGTACAATTATCGGTTGTTAGCATTCTTCTGACAGCATGTCAGTTTATTTCATCAGTGAAGTTAGACATTCTTCTTTGTGTTCTGCAAATTGACTTTCTCAATACAAGAAATAATTGAAATTGTGGAAGCATTTGTGAAAACAGGTTTGATTAAGGAAACTCGCATCATTTTTGGAGTCAAGTAGAGGACTTACCAGCAAAGAGAGCAATGCGAGTCTGTATAAAAATTGGCTCACCAATGGATCTGTGCAAAATGTAAAACAACAAAGAATTCTCTCAGTTGATACACCAGAAGTTATTGCAGAATTCACTGAAGAGTTATTCAAACCCAAAGAAGTGTACATGTAAATAGTCCAAAATGTTGCCAGCAAATATTGGAGTCCTATGTTGTGTGGCAGTTGTGCAGCAATTACAGGAGGATGACAGTCAAAAACATGTGGCTTTTGAGTAACTTCAACAATGATTTGTTAGACTCTTTCCATTACATCATAAGAAGCAGGGTTTCATCTTCCTGATCATTTGAATTCACAGAACACAAGGTACTGGATAACATTTGGTGTGGTGTAACAGGAACACGCATTATTGGACCCATGCTTTTATCCACTACCCACTGTGGCATATATTTGTGCTCATCTCACTGAATATGAAAGACAAAACTCTTCTTCTAGAAGATGGGGCAACATGTCACATGTGTAAGGTATCCCAGGTAATAAATACATGATATCTTCTCTGAGGAATGAATTGTTAGCCACCATGTTTGCTAGATCGAAGCAACATGTGATTTTTCCCAGACAATACAGGACTGAAAGACATCAGCCACCAGTGATATCCGAAATTTACACTGGCTGAATCTGAATATACTTAAACATGCACAACTGAGTATTAATGCTGCAGATACTCACTAACAGTATTGTCTATAAATGTATTTTTCATTGTAAATAAATAAGTGCATTTCAGCTCTTCGTTTCTCTAATTTCACTGTATTTACTTTACACTTACATAGGCTGCTTTTATCTGTGCCACCCTGTACATACGTGCTAGAGAAAGTAAAATTTGCAATTCAGCAACTGTATAAGAAGGAAAAGAAAAAGTTATATTAAAAAAATCTGACGTGTTCCATTCACATGAATTTCTTTACATCTCTGCAACAAATTATTGTTAAAAAGTTTATGCTACTATTCATTTAATCTTAATTGAGAAAAAAATAGCAGAAATAGTCTTACTTGCTTCCTTGTAAGTAGAAGAGAAATAAGGGAGTACTATGGGCTAAACTGATAATCAAAAGCGGGTTGCTATGCGACTGAAGCTCCTTTGTTTGTATGTATGGACAGGAGTTGACAAATTCCTATAAGAGAAAAGCATACATTTTTGAAAGCTGAAACCAAAAGCAAAGAATATCTCAAAAATGATCAACTTCACAAAAAAAAAAAGAATATAACATAAATTGTGTGTTTTAACATGCTCTACATTTTTTGTGAGGTAAGTTTTTGTCTATCTCTTACAGTTTAGCAGTTATGCAAAATTCCATAAAATTCGTCCAGAATAAAGTAATCTTCAGAGGCTATTCCCAGAAAATTCAAGATATACATTTTATTTGTCAGGTAAATATCTTTAATATCTGATATTTTATTCAAAATCGTTAGAACCATTTTTGAGAAAATAAAAATTGTTGAAAAAAGTTCCTTATAAAGGGTAGTTTGGGGTGGGGGGATTTTTCTCAAAATCTTCCATGTCACATCCCTGGAAGATACTAAACTTAAATACCAAGTTTGGTGTTTTACTGACTTTTCGTTTTTGAGTTATCGTGTTCACAGACACACGGACACATATACACACACATGGACCTTTTTGTGAAAATGCTTTTTTTGGATACAGGGGACCCTAAAACATATATTTCCGGTGAAATCTTGGTATTGAATTTTTGGGTGGAGTACCAATACCTTCTCTATACACTATGTAGATAGTACGTGTAGAGAAAGTAAAAAAAAGAAACAAAACTAAAACAAGGCAGGTTAATTGGCTGCACTAGCTAAGGTTTTGCAATAAAGAGACACCATTGGCTGGTTGTGTGCAGAAGTAGGATTTCAACCAGTCACAAGAAAACAGAATCACAGTACATCAAGTGCATAGGTTAAGTAACATGACTAAAAGGGATACTATGAAGAAAATTAGTAAGGCAGGTCTGAGAGAATAATAGAAGGAAAAAAATTAACTTGGTATTAAATTGCACAGTTGAAACAGATATGTATAAAAGTTGCATGGATATGTTGTACTATAGTTACATCCCTAGGCCAGAATAAGAACCCTTTGCTATGTTGTCCAGGCTGATGTAAACATACTTAAACTACCCTGAGCTGCATTTTATTGTAATAATTATGATTGTGATGATGATGACGACTTTTTAAAGTGTTTAATGCCCATTGTTACTACACATGGACTGCAGGTGATGACACTGATGGAATGTGATAGCAGGGGAAACTGGAGAAAATTTACCCCGGCGCCGCTTTGTCCCTCACAAATCCCACATGTGGTCCCTGATGATGACTATGATTATAATAAATGTTCTGTATTTAAACAATGGCCACTTTTTTCTGATGCCTTGAGCTTTACAAATTAGTTTTCTTTTTAAATATTAAAGATAGAAGAACTATTAACAGTGAAGTATTCATCATCTTTTCATAATTGCTAGACTATTAACAGTCAGAAGGCCTAGCAATGGGAGGCCCATTGTCACCCTTGCTAGCAGATATTTTATACACGAGTCCATGTAGATATGTGAATGTTAATTTTGCCATCATTCCCCACAAAATAAAAGATTCTCTGAAGCTATTGAACCTACAGGATAACATCATCAAATTTACATGGAAGCAGAAGAAAACTATATGTTACGCTTTCTAGACCTCAAAATAATTAGGGATCAAAATAACTTCAAACAGGAAACCCACACATTAGGAAAATTACATTAAGAAAAATGGTTGCAACCCAACTTCACATCAACTGGCTGAGACACTGTGTAAAGAATTTCATAAAGAACAAAAACATATATTAGAAATGTCAGTGGAAAATGGATTTAACCCTGATTTCATAAAGAAAATGTCAAAAACTCAAGGAAACACCACCGTCAAACACAAACTGGAAATACAAAAAATTTACCTGCCACCCTTGACCCTTTAGAAAGTTAAACACAAGACTAGCTCCACAAAACAAATTCAGCCTGAAGAACATTCTAAACAAACCTCTTGAAAATACATTTCAGAACACATTAAAATCGGGAGTCTACCAGATTTGGGAGAAATATTATGTAGGCAAAACAAAGAGAAACTTGGAAATTAGATTAAGAGAACACCAGAGAAACTTAAAACTAAAGCAAATGGACAAGTTCGCTGTGTCACATTTTTGGACAGAAAACCACAGCATTGGACAAATTATAAAATTGTTAAAACCATTAGTGCCACCAATAGAATTGGACATCTGGGAGAAAATAGACATAATAAAAACAGCAATTTCATAATAAATTTTGAAATCCTGCCACTGAATGAAGTGTTAAAACTTTACATCCCCAACACCAGATGGCAACAACAGGAAGAGGAGGAGGAAAAAGCAGAAAAGGAGCAACAGTCACCAAACTTTGGAAGATGAGGATGAATGTTCTTAAAAACGTTTCAATGCTTTTCAACTATATTAAGTGAAGGTGAGTGTAAATAAGTGTGACACCCTATTGCTCCTAGTGCTCTTGTTTCTAAATATTTGGGTATGAGGTTCTTGAATGATGATAGTACCTCACATGCTGAAAAGTGATCTTTGTTGTTCTCACTCTCTAAGACAAAGGATAGCTTGGTAACCCTAATATTCAAATTCTGATTAACTGTTTGCCCAAAAAATGATTACCTCTTAATCAGTTTGAATTTTACTACAGATGTTTGGAAAAGTCTGAAACAACTATCAATTTCTTTCACTTAGCATTTTCATTATTGTTTTTGATTTGAAGTTGGTATGTTTGTCTGATTTTTCGTTAAATTTTTCATCTTAATTATTCATTTCTCTTTATACTGCTGCTAACTCATGTAAAATTTTAGTTCCATTTCATTTCTCCAGTAATTTCTAAGCATCTTTTTTGTAGACATCAATATGCTTTATTGTATGTCATTGATTCTGCATTGCAGTATTTAAAGCTGGATCTTTATTATAACATTTATCTCAACTTCCTTTACAAAGAAGGTATTTTAGGAATCAGCAGTGGCATATGTCAATTCTATCTTCATGCTGCAATTGAGTTTTTAAAAGGAAATGTTTCCTGCTTTCTCATTCCGATATGAAGTGTACAATTTCCATTTAAAACTGGAGGCAGTCTACTATTTAGGCTTCTGAGGTTCAACTATCCTACCTTATAAATCTGATTTGAGTAGTTTTATTGTTCATTTAGAGGGATGTAATATTTTTGCAAGAACAAAATACCTGGAGTTGTTCAGTAGGTACCTGTCATTACACAGTCTGCTATCAGATCATGTACACAGATTCTTAGCTCTTCCATAAAACTTGATGATTCTGCACTTTCCGAGCCACACACCATTTCAAAGTCACAGTGAAATTTGAAGAAGCACTGTTTGTATTGCATATGCTGATTTAATGCATCAGATTACAGGGAATACTTTAGTCTTGTCACTGCATTTTGTTTGGACACTTTTCATTTAAAGCAAAAATGCCCACAATTATCTTGATATAATTGAATTATGGCCAGTATGTATGTAAGGATATGCCTAAAGTATGCAATGCAGTTTAAACAAATGTTTCAACCACCTGAAGCAATCAGATACATTTCCTTTGAAACTTGAAGGTGAAACTAATTGATGTCTCATTAGGAGCTGAGTGTTTTAATATTTTAATACAAAACATAACTATGTAGTGTATGTTTTGTAACCTGAATGTATTATTTACACATTTTCAAAGCTCTCAAATACTATGTGGGACGAATCATAATGTAGAGATGCACTTTATGCTATAGTGAAGTATAACATCACAGACAATCCATAACAATATTTACTGTTTAATGATCATAATGGAAAAACACTTTTGGAATGACCATCACTACATAGAGAAAAAGACTCATCTGTTAAAACCGGTTCTTTTTACAGATGACTTCATGGGATAGCAACCGAGTTAAATTGGAATCAGAAAAATCCAAGCTTTCGACTATCTTGAGTCTGTGGTCTTTGTCAGGGAAACAGCAAAACTGGCATAAAAAATGAATATTTATAGCTTGGAGGTACATATATAGTTGTGTTGAGCCCCAACCAATCAAACAAGGCTTCCTGCGAGGTCCACACTTGGTGTCGTGTAGCAGTCTACATTGAAAAATGAAAATGAGCAGGTGTTAACTTATCTCAAGTCTGATTGATTGGGGCTGAACGCAACTACAGATACACATGCAAGCTATAAATATTAGGTTTTTATGTCAATTTTGCCAGTTCTTAATGAAAACCACAGAGGCAAGATGGTCAAAAACTTGGATTTCTCCAATTCCAATTTAACTCGGTTGCTATCCCGTGAAGTCATCTGTAGTAACCAACACCGAGAAAGCTTCAATCTTTAATGGTCCTTTCTACTTCAGCATTAAATATCTGGAAAAAGATTTATATTAACTTGGACATTGCTTCAGAAGCTATTAAGCCTCATGAAACCTAGCACCAAAGTTCCAGCAGTTAACACCTTGATGATACCTTCAACTGAAGGTTGGGAATAAAGTTTAGGTGTGTGAAGCCATACAGTGTTTAGTTGACTCAATCTGTAGTATTTTATAAATTATTACAGTGCTTCACAGTGTTAATTCCAATTGGTTTTTCAAAATACTTGGGTGACCCATTACAATGTATCTGAACAACTTTGCTGTATAAAATTGGACTATTTTAAGCTGTATAAATATTTTTTGTTATACCTAATCAGTGCTTATCAAAATAAAAATTGTTGTTCAAGCATGTAGCACTATGATGCTTGTTGAAATATTGAAACTTACTCTGTTGTCAAATTTTAAGGTTTGCTTGGTGCAAAAAGAGATCAATGGCTGCAACTGCGGTCTGAAATTGAGGCAATGACGGACAACTGGCTCACACTAGCAATCAAATGCCTAACGTTGATCAATTCAAGGTATGATTACATTCCTAATTATTGGTATCTTCTATTCAATTATGGTTATAAATTACTATATAAATATATTTGGACATCACTATTATGAAATTCCTCCAACAAATTTAAAACGTTTCTATGTTGATATTGTATATTGTTTACAGATCAAACTGTGTAAATGTTTTGGTAACCACAACACAGTTGGTTCCAGCCTTGGCAAAAGTTTTGTTGTTTGGCTTGGGAGGAATCTTCCCTATAGAAAACATATACTCTGCAACAAAAATTGGTAAGTTTAAACGACTGTAATTTACTTTAAAGCATGCTTCTGTGAATTTATTGTAGATGCTACATATTCACGTGAATGATTGAACGCAATAAATCATTTCTTGGCAAACTATTTTGAATAATGGTTCTGAGGTGATATTTTCTGAAACTTAAATACAGGTGTTTCAAAAAGAATATACGTGTTGCAAAGTATTATTTTGTCCAAACTATCGATCGCGGCACCTCGGTTCAGCTATTGGAGAAATGAATACATAGTCTAGTTTATATTAACAGCCACTAGATGTCAGTTTTCTTGCTAACCGGCATATGTTTAAAATGGCTTCTCCGCAGCAGAAATCATTTTGTGTTCTCAAGTTTGCAAAATGCAATTCCGTGATTACAGTGCAAAGACGTTTCAGGTTGAGGTACCACATTGATCCTCCAAATGGGTGGAACATTCGCAGATGGTATCGACAGTTTGTAGATACAGGATGTGTATGTGGCCGCCCTCGTGTTCCTGAAGAAAATGTTGTAAGAATTCAAGTTGCTTTCCAACGTAGTCCTTCAAAATCAACTTGTTGTGCCAGTCAGGAGTTAAAACTGCCTACAACAACAATTTGGCATGTTTTGAGACGTCGGTTGGTTATGAAGCCGTACAAGTTACAGCTGTTACAAGCTCTGCGTCCTGATGACAAACAAAAACGTGTGGCATTTTGTAACGAGATTCTTGATGCTATTGACAATGACAACACTTTCGTACAATGCATCGTGTTTAGTGATGAAGCGACTTTTCATGTTAGTAGTCAGGTAAATAAACACAATGTTCGAATTTGGAGCCTACAGAACCCACATGAAACCATTGAACATTACGAGATTCCCCCAAGGTAAATGCGTTTTGTGCGATATCCCGAACATCTGTTTACGGCCCATTCTTCTTTGATGGAAACACGGTTAAGTCAGCAATATCTCGCTATTTTACAAAACTGGTTGTTTCTGAGGCTTTATGAAGACAACTTCATTTTTCAACAAGACGGGGCACTCCCTCACTGGAGTCGCCGAGTGTGCGCACATCTGAATGAAACTCTACCGAACCATTGGATTGGTTGTCAAGGAGCTGACCACTTAGCATGTCTCAGCTGGGCTCCACGGCCACCGGATTTGACACCCTGTGACTACTTTCTGTGGGATTTCGTTAAAGACAACGTTTATGTACCACCACTCACACAGAACTGGATCCGTACTGCAATAACATCAGTGACTGAGGACATGCTTGCCCGAGTATGGGCGGAATTCGAGTATTGATGTGATATTGTTTGTGCTGCTGGTGGAGGACATATTGAACATCTGTAATCTGAACTTGAGAGGTTTGTACATATATGTGTAAAGTTTCATATTCGTAAATCTATTCGAAATGCATATATTCTTTTTGAAACATCCTGTATTATTGCTAATACAAGGGTGGTTCATATATAAACAGTAATGTTTTAAAAATATTTATTGATGAACTCATACAATTTTTTTTTGTTTTTTTTTATATAAATAAAATCACCGCCACCGCCACTTATTCCCTTTTTATCTATAACTAGCTGCCTGCCTGGCTTCACATGGGTTGTGTAACTAATGAAAAACTGAGACAAAATCTTCTGTTTACAGTATGTCCATGCAATGAAATGAAATTTGGGCAATACTTCATTGAAATGTCTTGTAATGTACAATTTTCCTTCCCAAGAGAAAAAAATAGCGCCGATAGTTTACCAACTCTTGAGCACACAACATACAAGTGCTCATGTGAAAAACACGGCAGTTCAAGGTATATTCCACACACTTCTAAACAATTGACCTTGGGATTTATTGTCATTGCGAAAGCATGGCATACCAGAAACTGAAAACCCTTAAATTCAAAGTTGGTTGGCATTAGTAGGATTCTTGGAATAAGCACATCCTCACCTTTGAACTTTCCTATGATTATAATAGCTTATATCAAATTTTTCATATTTTTTTTTAACAGCCAGTCTTGTTCCATTGCTCAATTTCAAATGATTGAGATTGCATAAGATAATTATAACCAAGAGAACCTTGAGCTGTAAATTGTGTGGCAGTAATCCTGGGAAATCCAATTAAGTTAGGAATTCAGTTAGATAATTGACTTCATCTGGATTGGCAATGAAATTGACTGACTTAAATGATGTCCATCAATTTTACTCTGAATTTTTATATTCAAATCATCTACATTCTTATTGGTTGCTGCTAAAATGGCTCATTCGCTCAACCAAGCATAATTTTTGTAATTTTCAGCAATATTTGGGAACACTTTCGATATTAATTCTTCCTTTGACATTCTGAAGTGATAAATATTTGGTGGAAACCAAACGAGGCCAGTAAAGTGTTAACAGGAATTTGCCCATTGTCAATGTCTAATAATGCCTTTACATCTGAAAACGCAATGAAGCGCAATTATCTGCGGAATGTAGCATATATAGTTGGTATTGCGAAAAGGACGAAGTCAGAACACCATAAGGTAATGTGGAAAGAATGACACGTGTGTGGGTAAACCATTAAGGAGAAAGTCCCAAAGTAACATTCATGCTTCTTCGGAATCTCTTTCTTTCCTTTACTCCTAATGTTTTCCACCTCTTTCTTTATTTTATGCTAAGTCAAAACAGCCACTTTTAAAACTAACAATGACATAATTAAACAGCAAGCAGATCTGGTCGGGCAATTGGTAAGGTTTTATTTGATGATAGCTTTGTGTATTAAATTTCTCCATTTAACCTAAGATATTACTTGATTAATTGCATTAAGAGCTCTGCAATTGCAGTGTGATGGTGCTGGGGGTATCTTCATCTTCTGATGAAATCACCTTTAACTAACTGATGTACAACATAACCTCAAATAAGCAACATCTGCAATAGGAAGTTAATCTAAAAGGGTGTATTGGGACCCATCATTTCTCTGCCATTTTCATAATCCAAGAAGTATTACATAAGTTTGTAACATGTTCATTTTAAAGAATTACAACAAAAACATACTTATTTCTTTATTTAAACAATGTGACCAAGGCAACGATAGTTAATGAATAAGAAATATATTTGATTTTCACTGTTATCTTGTGTCATTGACTCCATTAACCAGGTACATTCCCTTAGCATTGAATGGGAAAGAAAAATAGAGCCATACTAAGGCAATCTAGCAGCAAATAAATAAGTACATACTCTAGGTGTTTGTTGCCAAGAAAGCTTCTTTGCTTCTTTATTTTAAACGATAGGAGTGAGGAAAGGACAGTTAATACATAAAAATGTATTTGAATTTCACTGCTGCTCTCTGTCATTGTCTCAATAAACTGATGCATTACCTTAACATTGAATGGGGTGGAAAAATGGACAACTACCACTGCCATTTAGCAACAAATAACTGTGGTATCACCGCCATCTGGCAGAAAATAACCGATTGCGTTCCCTTGGCATTATATGTTGATTCATATTATGAGACTTGAAAAACTTTACTGTACGACTTTTAAACACTTTGTTTTCCACAAACCTTGTTATGACAATAAGGAACACAACAAAAAAAAGAATTGTTCAATTTGGTGCAGTCGTTCGAAAGTGCTGCGCATACATACATTTTGGCAATTCATTTATATATATATATAGATGAAATGTTTATGCAGTTATTTTTGGAAAGGTTTATGACCATTAAAATTAGGTGAATAGGAAAACAAACTTAAGTAAGAGAAACTTGGGTGTGCGTGCATGTAATAAATCAAAAAGAAAATTAATAAATGATAACAAATGATAGAAGAGAGAAAATTATTAAGAGAAGTTATGTAATATAGGGAGAGTAAATCATTCGCTATGTTAATGTTTACTTTCTTTTTATTTTAAGGTAAAGAAAGCTGTTTTGAAAGAATTGTCTCAAGATTTGGAAGGAAGTGCACATATGTTGTAGTAGGGGATGGTCAAGATGAAGAGGCTGCTGCAAAGCAGGTAATATGTTACTTCTAACTATAGAAAAACAGAGGTTCAAGAAGGGCTCCACGATAAGAGATGAAGACAACCTAGAGTAATCTGTGCACACAATTTTTAGGTTCTTGCACAGATATACTACGTAAACATCACTATATTGGTGATGGTCTATCAAGGGAATGTGTTCCCAGCTGCAAATTCAGTGCCACAGCCAGGATTTGAACAGAGTTCTCCTGCTCTGACCATTGAGCTACCACTTTTTACTTTCTCTAGCACACAATGCACATAGTGAATAGAGGAGGTATTGTATTTGATACCGCGGTTTAACTGGAAAAACATGTTTTCAGATCCCTGAATATTTTTATTTTTTATAAACATGGCTGTGTGTGTGTCTGTAGGCAGCATAGCTCAAAACAGAAACGTCTCTTAAATACTAAATTTTATATCTGTATCTTCACAGAATGCGACAAGAAAATCCCCCCATCCCTAACTCTCCTTTACATTGCAAATTTTTCAAACATTTTGATTTTCTCAAAAATTGCTCAAATTAATTGATTAAAGTGTTGTATATTTAAGATATTTTCATGACAAACAAAATGCACATCTTGAATTTTCTGGGAATAGCCTCAGAAGTCCTCTTCATTCTGGATGGCTTTGGTATAACTGGCAAACTGTAAGAAACTTATTCCACAACAAATGTAGATATTAAAACACACAATTTATGTTTTATACATTTATTTATCTATTTTTTTATTTTTTTATTTTTTTTAATTTTTTTTTTGTAGAGTTAACCATTTTCGAAATATTCTGGATTATTGGTTTCAATTTTATTCCTGTCTCTTGTTTGTTTATTCCTGGCAAGCAAAGAGATGGGAATTTCAATTGTTTCACATAGTGACTGGTTTTCAAAGGACTTGACTCTATTTAGCTTTATTTCCAAAGTAATAAGACTAGCTCTGCTTATACCTATTTCTATTAGCATGTTGTACATCAAAATTTAATCTTTTGAGTAAAAGGTTTCTTTGTGGAACACCTAGAGAAAGGCATGTGAATGGAACACATCAGATTATTTACTTTCTCTAGCATGTATAGACTTTCTTTCTCATGCAGTGTACATAGCTTGAGAAGGTATTGTATTCCACCAAAAAAAATTGGTGTCGAGATTTCAACGGAAATATATTCTGTGAGGGTCTCATGAGTCCAAAAAAGCATTGTTAGAAAAAGGTTGCGTGCACGGATGTGTGTGGGAGGGGGGCTTAAAAACAAAAGACTCAAACTTAGTATTTATGTTTAGTATCCTCCAAGGATGCAACACGATTTTCAAAAACATCCCCCCCCCTCCCCAATACAAACTACCTTTTAGATGGAACATTTACTTCAAAATGGCTCTGACAATTTTGATTATAATACTGTATATTAAATATATTTACATCACAAATAAAATTTATATTGTATACACAAATATACTGTACAAATTTCTGGGAGTAGCCTCCAAAAACCTTTTTATTCTGAATGAGTTTTGCACAATTTTGCATGATGATTAATTTGTAAGGGATGGTCAAAAACTTAACAAGTAAAAAATGTAGATCTCATTAAAACACATAATTCATGACATATATATTTTTCATGTAGAGTTGACCATTTTTGAGATATTCCTTATTGGTTTCAGTAGTAGCAATGTAGGTCACTTTTATCAAACATGACTAGGCAAGGTGAACTGAACCTCAATTGTTTCTCATTGTGATCAGCTTTTAAAAGATTTGACTATCTTTTCAGCATAATATATTCCCTTATTTGCCTTCTACTTACAATGAACCAAGTGATATTGTCACCAACAAGATGACAGGGGGCTGCAGCTATCCTGCTAGGGATAGGATGGTAAAAGCAACTCTGAGTTTGTTGGAATGGCCCATTTATTGATTACAGGATATTGACTGGATATGACAAGTTAAGCACAATTAGGTTGAATAATAATTTACCCCAGACAGGGCTTACCTTGAGAGAGAGATGTCTTCACATGGGCGTCAAAGTTTTGCAGCAGAGTTCGGCCCGACACAGTGTATGGCCTACGACAACTATATCAGAAGAGACGACGTCTCCGGGTTTACAATTCATTATATAGCCAATCATATCTTAGAGGGGTCTAGCTAATCCAGCTGGCGTCTTTCCTGTACATGGTACGTCGACGCCCTAGGTTTGAATTGGATTAGCCAATCAGCAAGGGTCTTACAAATGAAATCCGAACTTCCGGAGTGACCTGCTGGTGCAGAGGTCTCCGTGGAGACGTGCAAAGCTGCACGTACACCACCAGACTTGACGTCAAACAAAAGTCCACCGGGACTTATTAGCAGGAAGTGGTAGCCACATTATGTCTGAGAAATAGCTGTTTCTACAGTCCCAGAGTTTCACAAGACTAAGAAATAATAAAAATGTATAAAGATTGTGCAAATACGGAATTTTGACGTAAAATAATACCCTAATATAAATCTTTGCAACCCTTTGTCATGTGTGACAGTATAACCAATTATGCTAATGTTTATCTCAATATGATATAGATAAAAGAATAATGTTTTGTAAGAATAGTTTGTATGTTTAAGATATAATAGTTAGAGAATAGTTAATATAACAGAGAACGTTTGTGAATGGAACACGTAAGATTTAAAATGCATTCAACCAACTGATTGTCACTGTAGCTCAGTGCTCAGAGTAACCACATAGAGGACAAGAGAACCATGTTAAAATCTTGGGTGTGGCAATGAATTTTTCAGCTGGTTCTAACAGTAAAATACATAAACATTATCAGAGAGCTTGCACGCTAGCAATGAGAGAGAACCTGGAAATGTGTAAGAATACCTTTTGCAGGAGTTAGATGTGACAACATCACTTACATACACATTTGGATATATTTTGTAGTAAAAAAAATCTACTATGTGAGTAAAAGCACCTGATCATCTTCTTCTTTTAATCAGGCAGTGCCTGTATTATGATTGTAAAGAATGATAGTGTTTTACTTTTTAACTTCAAGAGGTTGCCCTTTTTTTTTCTTTGTTTCTTTTTTTCTTCTCCCTTTCTCTCTTTCTTTTGACACTCAGATTAGCTTCATTTTTTAAACTAGTTGAAACACATATATTATATAACTTGTTAAGGATGGTTAGATGCACTGTTTGGTATTCTGCAATATCAAACAGCATCTTGTTGAGATGAAGAAAATTATGGTTAATGATACCCAGAGCTGAGACCATGTTGTAAATGCTAGCAATGCCACTATTATTGGTTGAAAAATGGATGCACACCTAGTGAAGCTCAAAGAAATGAACCCAGTCAATACCCTAAATGGAAAATCTGGTATTATATGCCTTAAAATTGAAAAGAATTAATTAGGAATGTATTCTTGTGGGAGAAATAATTATGTAACTTAGCTTTAGATAAGTTTGTTTGCTTTAGTATCAGAGAAACACAATATTTACATGGCCATATTAAAATATCCTTAATTTACTTTCATATCTCTACAGCATCATATTCAGTGCTACCTCCTTCTGCTTATTGCATTAACCTTTCATCCTGAAGAAATGTTTGCTTTTTATGATGTACATTTTGTGAGTTTATCTTACTTTTATTTCAGAAAAATACAATTTTTGCATAACAACAATAAAGAATACCTTATTTATTTTCATAATTCAGCTTCATACACAATGTTATCCGTTTCTGCCCCTTGCATTAATCTTTCATCTTGAAGAAATGTTTGCTTTTGTGAGTTCCCAGAATTATCTTCTAAATCAAGCTTTTACATTTAATTTTCTTGCATTCAACCCTCTGGGTCAGAAACTCTTATAACCTGTAACTCTATTACTTTCTCTATTCCACACTAGCTGATCCACAGTAAAAAACTGAAATTCAAGCTAAATGTGCAAAGTGATTCTTTTGAACTGAATGGTAGAAAATTGATTTAGGATGTACCAGAAGGTGCACCATTCTAGTACTGTTGGAGATCATTATAGAAACACATATTCTACTACTCCCTCTGACCCACAACAATTATTAGCTGCAAGGGTTTATATTTGTCCCATTAATAACTGTCCAATGTACATAAAATGACACTGGTAAGAGATTGAAACAAGGGAATGAGTCATATAATATAGATTAAATCCACAAAATAGCCAATAAAACTTAACCACCCAAGGATCAAAACAAATTTGCTAGTCACCAAGAACACTCCTTATTGACCCGGAAGTAAGAAAAAAGACGAAAATATTTAAGAAACTGTCCTTAAGTCTGAGCAGGATGCCAGGTCGTGGAAGTGGTTTAAATGTGCGGAATGTTAGTTGTTCCCTCCATTGACTGTCATTACTTCAATGAAACCAGACTATAAAGAGAGGAAGCTATTAATGCACTTGTTGCATGTCAAGTGAGAGAAACATGTATCAACTCCTCAACAACTTATGTTGTTTAAAAATTAAGTTATGTCTACTTTATATGTAGATGACATGCTAAATTCATTAAGCTAAATCTAAGTTGAATAAAAAAAATATTTTCCGGGCTTGTAGGCCGTGGTTTGAAGTTCCCGATGTTTCGCCAAGGGCTGCGCTCGGCATCTGGGGAAATTAGTTACTTAGGGCAAACAATTTACTATACAACTAAAGCTCTTTATTATGCAGTGCACATGGGCAAGATAACCGACACAAGAATATACAGAATGGTTGTAGAAAATGTAGTTAAGAAAATAAAGAAAGATCAATAACTATAGAGATGGGATACTAAAGATAATATTGACAACTTAAAGATAAAGACAAAGTGAAAAAGGATATAAGGTTTGATCTGGGTTCTTATTTATTTGAATACAATTTTTTATTTGATAACCCCAATAAAAAAGAGCTTTAGCAGAGAATATTGATAGCCTTACAGCTAATATCACCACATGGGTGAGTGACTTGCTTGGAAGTTATATAGATTGTCAATGTGCATTGTTACACCTGCATGAATGGATGTGAGTTCTGTAACATTGAATTTGTTAATTTAACAACTGTTCTGCATGAGCTTCTGACACTTACAGTGGTTTGCACAATATTCTGTCCATCCATCTATATGGCAGATTTGTTACAAAAGCATTGAAAAGAAACATTTATTAGAAATCAGATTTTTATTTGTAATCAGTAAAAGAGTAAAAGAGAGTTTTTGTTACAATATGCATGTATTATCATCATCATTGTCATTATCATCATTATTGTAGATGAGAAAATAAGGGCTCATAATAAAACATTATTCTAATTTGTTTAAATGTTTGTTTCCTCATGGGTCTTGAATTTTTCACATTGGAGAGGCATACAGCTGTAGAACAACTTTAAAACTGATGAAAATAAATTATTTAATTTGCAAAACTGTGACAACTAATGCTGCACTCTTTAGAGCAATTAGTAAATTGTTTGTTTGTATGTATGAGGGTCGTGGAATGAAACCCAAAATAACAACTGACCAGATTGAGCAAAGTCTTCATGTATTCTAATACACTTGGTCACTTGAGCCTTTATTCCATCTTGAAAATGAGATTCCTCTAGGGCTACAAAATACTTGTCAGCTCTTAATTTGAAGAGAATCTCCATCCACTGAGAACATTTTTAACCTTAGGAAGAGCTGACGGAACCATATCAGGTGAAAAAAGCGGGTGGTGCAATAAATCGTACCTCAGCTCATGTATTGTTGCCATGCGAATGACACATTTGTGCAGGTGCACAGCCCTCATGGAAGATGACTTTCTTCCTTGCTAAACTGCCCTTTTTTGGTTTACTTTTTGCTATAGTTGGTCCAAGAGGTTAGTGTAGTGTTCTTACATAATTGTTTGACCATTAGGAAGTTAATCTATTAGCAGAATCCCTTAGTTTACAACTGACACAATATGGCCAACTGCACTTGGTGGTGGAGAAATAGCACTGTTTCAATTGTTTTGTTTCTGGTGGACTCGTACTTCATCTGTGGTCACTGACTGAAACAAAAAATTTGTTGGGTTTTTCTGCAAAAAGGCCAAACATTTTTTTTTTTTTTTTTTGGGTAGTGTTTAACGCCCGCTTTAACTACTAATGGCACCGCAGGCGATGACACTGATGATACATGAATGATGATGGAGCACCGGTGGAATGCGATGGCGGGGGAAACCGGAGTACCCGGAGAAAACCCGCCCCAGCGCCGCTTTGTCCACCACAAATCTCACGTGCGGTCGCTTGGGATCGAACCCCGGCCGTCTAGGTGAGAGGCTAGTGGTCTAACCACTCGGCCACGGCACAGCCCAGGCCAAACATTGTTCAGAAATTTGCACTCTGATGCATCTTTCATCCTGTGTTGAGAATCACTGTACCATCTTTAAGATAATTTTGTAATACCCAATTCCTCAGTCAAAATGTGATGCTCAGCTTTAGCAATTTACTGCATTTTAAGTTAGCAATCATGCAAGACCATTTTGTGGACTTTTGTAACCTTTTCTGGGTTGGTGACACATCTAGGTAAATAGTCTTTGATGGTCTCCAATCAAATTTAAATTGTTTGGACTTAGCAACAGTTGAATATGAAGGAGAAGAGTCTCCCAATGTGTTCATGAATTTCATTTGCTTTCATACTTTTCTTTATCCCTGCTCAAAATTTGGTTTTTTCCATCTTAAAAACTTGTTATACAGGAGCAACATAGCAACATAGCTTTTCACCCAGAGCACCGAAACGCCACCTGTACATTTATAAAGAATGGCTGATTATTGTGTTACAACAGTATTTCGCCAGCAATGACCATTGTTTGTGGTTCTGAGAACCTATCAAACGATTCTTATATGTATAACAATTCATTTTTATTTGTCATGATAATAAATATTTAATGATTATTTTGTTTTACAGCTCAATTTTCCATTCTGGCGGATATCAAGTCACAGTGATACGGCAGCATTGTATAATGCTTTGGAAATGGGTTTCTTATGATGTGGCATCAGTGAAGTTAAAAGAACAAGAAAAGTGTTCCAAGAAATGACTGTGATGATATGTGTAAGTGTGAATGGAAGTGTAGCACGAGTGCAATTTTAGAATGACTTATTGACTTCAGTGTTTTGTATAAGCGCAAAATGTGGTATAGAAAGCAAACATATGCATCCTTAGTTTAAAAAGAAAGAAGAAAAAAAAAAAAGAACATTTCAGAAAGTTCCAGTAATCTAATTGTCTGAGAAAACTTTTCTTTTCCATAACTTAATTAAATGTTAATCAACAGAGAATAAAACCTTTAATGGTGTTTGACGGAGTTATCACTATGTTATCTGTCAGTGTGGTTGGAAATGGTGATGCAGTTTTATTTAGAAAAATTAGTGAGGTAAGAGCTGCCACGTGCTTCTCAGAATCTTACTTCATTTTACTGGTATGTGGAAATGCAGACAGTTTCATGTAGGTACCTCACATTCGCTGCATTTTGATTCTTCTCCTCCATTTTCCTTGATAAACAGTAAGTTATAAATGGATGGCTCTAGAGGTAAAGACAACATGTGAAATTTTCCGTTTTACAAGGAAAGCAAACCAAAATAACTTTAGCACAAAGAAGCAAGTATATAATTTCAGAGTTTAAAATCCTGTTAACTAATTTTATACATTTTTTGAAATGACCATTATATCTTAAAAAAATAATTATGGTCTTAAGCTGTGAATTCCTTTGGATTGAAGAGTTGGCTTCTATGTTACATAGAGATCCTCTCCACATTCTAACCATAAGGTAACTGTGCACTCTATATTTCTGCCATCTAGGAGATTAAAAACAATGATGTAATATGATATTGTTTTTGAGTCAATTAGTGATCACCAACACAGGAAGGAACACATACAAGGGAGGATGAGTGCAGTGGCTGTGAGTGTCAGTCAGTCATTCCTCTTTCCCAAGTCCAAGTCAAGGTGTCTTAGCATTGTGTATTTTTTGACACTATGTTGTATAAAATGTAATCATACCTTGCTTTAAAGAATTTTTGCATGGTGCATATTGCTTGGAAATATGTTTATAACTTTAATTTACAAATTAGATCATGTTCATCCATATGCCAACCATTTGCGAGTCAGTTGCTAAGAAATATTCTTATAATGTACAAATTACATTATTAATATAATAAACATTTTATCACAAAATATTTATTATTATAACTTTTAAAAGTAAAATTTGAGTTGAAATTAACACTTTGAGGCTTCGCTGATATTAATTATCTTAGTACATATGTTTTGCTGTCAACTAACTTTGGCTTCTTTGACAATGCAGACATTTGTGAAACATATGCATTACACGTAATTAATGTTGGTGAAGCCTCAAAGTTTTAATTTTGACTCAAATGTTACTTTTAACTTTGTTTTACTGTGTACCACTTCCAGTTTTGTTATTTATCATATTTATTATTATTATATTAAAATTTGTGTTCCTTCAGTGCTATAGTTTTTTTTTTTTATGTAAAATTAAGTAACATTCTTTCACATAAAAGCCATTTGTGACTGTGTTACTAAGAAATATGTTTGCAACTTACTGATTAGGACACGTACATTCAAATGGTACATCATTTGTGAGTCAATTGCTCAGAAGATTTTATACATTTAACTGAACTTTGTGTGTGTACAGGTGCATCTTTGCTGATCCTCCTGTGTGCATGTTCACAGTTTTACATTTTAGAAATACGTTTCAAACATTATTGCCTTCATTTTAAACCTATGTTCAACTGCTGATTCATATGAGACATGTTCCTAATTATTACTGTAAGTGGTGTTTGGTCACTAATGAAGTCAAGTGTAAAGAGCATGTGTACTAGTCAGGCACAGTTTTATCAAGCCTTGTAATCGGAGAGGAGTGAGGGGCAATGCAAGGGTAGGAATATATAGTTGCACAATGAAAACAGTACATTTGCATTCTCAATTGCATTAGTAAATACAACTCGGAACTATAAATGTTTTCTTTACCTGACTGTACTTCCAGTCCCCCAATTACTTGTCCCCCCCCACCCGCCCCATACTTCCACTTCCCACTTCATATTATGACTGATTAGTGGCAGGAAGGTAGGTATCAGTAATGCTAAAAACCTTCTAAACAGTTCAGGCAATGCAGATAACATACTAACGTATTAAAAAATTAGTGCACACATAAAAACAACAGCAGGTCTGAAGTATCAATTTATTCCACCATAAACCCCTGGACATCAATCATATGATACTGCCAGCAACAGATATTAAACAAATGGAAATCAAAGGGAGTACTGTTCTTAGAAGAAGCAATAGAGGGAGTCCCAAGGCTCCTGAGAACCATTTTTGCCACACCTGCAGCAACATTTTGAACAGTGTGATTGAAAATCTTAATTATGCAAATTCTATCTCCCTGAAACTCTGTCTTCTATCTCTGTAAACTATCAGTTTTGTTGAAATTAGCCAGTAGGTATTTATAGAGAAACTCCTCAAAGTTGCATTTATATTACAAGCAAATATATTGGTAAATGTGAATATGAAAGGTTATGCAAAACAAATACTATATGTGAAAACTGCTCAGATTGTGCAATTAATTTGCTAAAGTAGAAAATGAGAGAAAAAATGTTAGTATCTTTGAAAAATTTATTGTCTCATGAACTTTAAGTTTGCACTCCCAGGCATCTATCCGTAAATTTCCACTGAAACAGAGCACAGTTCCATAATCTCTTCCTGTATGCAATATGCAAACATTTTGTGTATTAAGAATGCTCCTTCAATTGGAGGACTGGGAATATTGGCAAGGCAAAGGAAGGGAAAAGAAAGAACAGATGCCCACCTTAAAATCCTTTGACTCACACTCTGTCACAAATATAGTACTTTATTACACAGTAAAACCTTGATTATCCATACTCAGTTAAGCATCTTATTCTGTTTATATTCTGGAATGAAAATTCCCTCCATACTCAGTTAGGCATCTTATTCGTTTATGTTCCAGAATGAAAATTCCCTCCATACTCAGTTAAGCATCTTATTCTGTTTATATTCCAGAATGAAAATTCCCACCATACTCAGTTAAGCATCTTATTTTTATATTCTGGAATGAAAATTCCCTCCACACTCAGTTAAGTATCTTATTCTGTTTATATTCTGGAATGAAAATTCCTTCCATACTCAGTGAAGCATCTTATTCTGTTTATATTGTGGAATGAAAATTCCCTCCATACTCACTTAACTATCTATTCTGTTTATATTCCGGAATGAAAATTCCCTCCATACTCAGTTAAGCATCTTATTCTGTTTATATTCTGGAGTGAAAATTCCCTCCATACTCAGTTAAGCATCTTATGCTGTTTATATTCCAGAATGAAAATTCCCTCCACACTCAGTTAAGCATCTTATTCTGTTTATATTCCAGAATGAAAATTCCCTCCACACTCAGTTAAGCATCTTATTCTGTTTATATTCTGGAGTGAAAATTCCCTCCACACTCAGTTAAGCATCTTATTCTGTTTATATTTTGGAATGAAAATTCCCTATACATGGCAAAAACTAGCTTGTTTTGGAAACAAATGCAGCTTTTAACAGATGGCTTCAGTATTCTGGAATTTCTCAAGTGAGGTATAGTTTTAAAAAGAATGTAAAAAAGTCTATGTTACATTGCAACAAGTATGGCAACAACATTACAAATTGTCAAGAGGTTCCCATGTCTTCATGGGGTATTATCTTAGTATTAGTTTTAGTTTCAAATCACAAAGTTGTCATGCAATTATACAATAGTAGTACTGATGTTGCCAAAAGATATATAAACAAAATTGATGAAAAACAGATATATTGAATTTACTTAAGAAAATCTATTACTCTTGCCATGTAACAACAATCACAGCCATTACCATTTTTCTAAGCATACAAGGAATTAACGTAGAACTTGTATACTTAGTGACTTTTAGTCTAATTGCTGTTTAAGCCTACTGTTTTATGGATTATCCACATTTTCAGTTAAAAATTAATTTCATACCGTCTGTTTTGATGCTTAATTGGAGTTTTACTGCATGTCCAAGAATTTCCTAATCTACCTGTCATCATTATCATTTGAAAAATATCTAATAAAAAGGGTAGAAGTACATTTTAATAACATTTTCAGAAAAAATGCATTTCAAAATGTAAGCACTGTAATGGCATGGAATAAAAGTTGATATATTAATGAAATATAAGTTTGAAATTGGTCATCAACAATAAAATGCAATTGAAAGAAATAAATTTTAAACTTCCAGGGAAAAAATACTCATGGTATACATAAAACAAAATAGTCTGCTTTGTGATGAAACACTAAAATTGTTATAGAGTTAAATATATGGAAGGCTTATAAATTTAAATATATGTCACCTTTTTGTAAGTAGTTTTTTGAAATTTACTTATTTTTAAAGAAATAAATGGATATCTAGTTAACTTATAAAACAAGAGGAATATTTCATACCTCATCAGTGATGGTATTAACACAGATGATCGTACACACCATCTTTATGTTGCCCTCCGTGGTGTAATGGTTACCATGCTAACTTCATGTAGCCAAGGTTGCGGGTTCAAATATGACGGAGGACGATGTATTTTTTCTGGCATAAAAATCCTTAGCATGGCTTCCTTCAGAAGGGAAGTAAAGCCGTTGGTCCCGTGTCGTAGATTTACGGCACATAAAAGAACCTCAAGCCTGATAAAAGAGGCCTCTGAGCAAAATTAAGCGGTCTTTCATGCCAGTATAGAATGGGATGCTGAGAACTACAGTAGTTAAAGAGTGTTCATAAATAAAACGCCATTTATATTTATACCATTTTCATAGGGATAGTCTCTTTTTACTTTCTGTTCACATATAATGCAGTGGAAAAGCTATTGTGTTCCACCCAAAAATTCAATGTCGAGATTTCACTGGAAAGAATGTTTTCAGATCCCCTGAATCCAAAATAAGCATTTTTAGAAAAAGGTGTGTATTTGTGTGCATTCATGCATATCTGTGGAGGGGGAGGGGGGTGGCATAACACAAAACCAAAAAGTGTAGAATCTTCCAAGGATTTTCATGAAAATCCTCCTACCCCAAACTACCCTTACATGGAAAAATATGGAAAACTTTGATTTTTTCAAAAATGCTTTTTATGATTTTGATTAAAATACTGTATATATTAAGATACTTCACATGTCAAATAAAATGTATATCTTGAATTTCCTGGGAATAGCCTCAGAAGTCCTTTTCATTCTGAATGTCTATTCATTACTGGTAAATTGCAAGAGATAGATAATAACTACAGAAAAAAAATGTAGATCTGGTCAAAACACAATTTTTGTTGTACAACTAACTGTTTCCAAGATATTCCTTATTATTAGTTTCAGTTTGAAAGTATTTATAGTTTTCTCAAACAGGAAGTTCTTTTTTTTTTTTTTTTTTCACACCAATGCAAAGAGGTGAATTTCAATGACAATCCCATAGCAACAGCTTTTGAAACATTTAATTATTGCTTTAGCATAGTTTCCTTAGTTCCCTTCTACTTATAAGGAACTAAGTAATAATACCATTCTGCAAATGTTTATTCTGGTTAGGATGGAATAGAAAGATGAATAATCTTTTGTAAGAAGTTTGCTTGTAGAAAAGTTAGAGAAAGTCTTTTGAATGGAACACATCAGTCTTTTTTACCGTGTCTCAGTAGCCATGTCAGTTTCAGATTTTGTTGCACTGTAATAGTGCATTAATCTTTCTAAATATTCATAGCAATCATATTGTCATGAACAAGATTTTGCGACATGGGGAATAGCTATTTGAGGGTGGTGCAAGGAAGCCAGATAGCAGAGCAATGATAAGCTAATATATTGAGCTAATATATTGAGAAAGATTAAATAATCTGTTTGTTTCGAATGTTTAGTTTACAAAGATGGGGGATTGCAATATAAGCCATTAATCCTGGCCAATATTATTCTGATTACTGGGTTTACTAATACAATGCCTTACCTTAAGAAATATGTCATGGAGTGTCTAGGCGAGGTGAGAAATGAAGTGGTCAAGGTGATTTAGCAGTTGAGCCTGGAGCAATGTCCCAAGATGCATAGACAAAGCAGAGGGTCCCTGATGGTCAAGACCCAGTGGTCGGGTCTACATACCCTTAAATAGATTTTGCGGCATCCTGGATGGGCATTCAAACATGGTGGCTGTACTCCTAATATGGAGAACCAGTGGATAGTCATAGCAAATCAGCGTCGAATGCTTAAATGTTTTAGAATATTTGGTGTGACGTCAAAGTGCAAATGTGCACGTAGCCCAACAGAAGTTGGTGTTATCGAAAAGTCCACTGTGAGTGCCATCGAAAGAGGCAAGTCACTTTCATTGTGTTATTTAATCAGCTTATAACAAAACTTGTGTTTTTCCAAGAACATGCAAGTATGAAATCCCAATTAATTCAGATCAATTAATTCTTAATTAATACAATATCACTAAAACAATATGTTAAACTCTTGCCAATGACACATGTGACAATATCATAATTTGTATTTTCAACACACATTAGATAATAAAACGTTCTTTGTCATGAATTGTTTTTTGCATATATGTAGCTATGCCTAGCATAGTGTGTGCATTAATGTCACAGCTGAAAACAGTGAACAGGAATTTCAAGGAATCATTGATTTTTTTCAGTGATCTTCAGAGAGAATTTAACTCTTAAAGACAAAACACTATTTCACATGGTGGTCAAAATGACATTACATAAGAGATACAACAACAACAACACAACTATCTTACACAACATAACAGATAAAAAAAAAAAAAAAAGGAACACAAGGTAGTAGAAAGAGCAAATGCGGTTCATCAAATGTTGCCTAGCATTGCATCAAAAAGCAGGATGAACACAAAATGTCAGCTGGTGTTTGCTTACCATTCCATAATGCATACATAAAGTTTCAGATCAAATAAATGTTTGTCAACACCCATGAGCTCAAATATTCTTCAGGTCGCACAAGAAGTGAAGCCATCATCTGCAACGTTTTGGCTCCATTTTCAATAGAACAACTCAAGAAAGAATTTAAAACATGCTGTAGTGTATGTGTTGCTAACAGAAAGTCTGGAAAACATTTTCATTCATGGTGCAGTATTTTGAACCTTTTACTGGTGTTAAAACGAAAATCCTTGATTTCTATTCCCTACCAGATGAGACTATGAACTAAAGTGGCTCTTCACCTAAATTACAAAATACAAAAAAACATATTTATAAAATAAATACAAAATAACATATTTGTAATTTGTACTACTAATTCACATAATAACCTGTCCAAAATCTCCCACTCCCTCAGTCAAGGGGGAAGAGCAGTATTTGCAGCCTGTTTCAAACGTGTGCTATTTCACCCAGTTGCCATTGTAATGCACTGTTTTCATTTCCTGTTGGAAGATCACTTAGGCCTGCTATGTGACAGAACTTTGCTTTCAGATTTTAGTGTACCTTAGTAAGAACAAGGTATACCTTTACACTGTATGTTTAGTTGTCTGCAGTCAATTAAATTTTGAATAGTTTTTGTCTGAGAAAGACGTTAATTAGGCTCATTCCTAATATTTAGTTAAATTAACTTCAGCTCAAAGTATTCTGTGATTTTTACATGTATTAATAAATCCAAAAAACAATTTGATTTGCAGTGTGTTAGAAACGCCATTCTCACAATGCAGGAACAAGACAAAAATAATCTGTTAACATTTAATCACCCCAGTCCCCATTTATCAGTTTCTGTTAAAAAACAAAGAACAGTCTTATCAGTTACATTTTAAAAGCACTTGGTATGGAGAATACACATGGTTTTGTGGTTGTATTTTTCTACAAAAACTTTTCTTTTGGGCCTGTCTACTAGGAGTAAAGAAAAACGTTTGGAGATTTTGTGAACTCAACATGAGCTGTTCATGAACATACAGATTCGAGAGAACATTTGATAGTGTATTACTACTGAAGCATGTCGAGAGGAACTTGAACTCAATTTATGATGAGTTACATATTCACAAAAGCATTAAAATATTTAATCAAAATGTGCATTTAAATGGGATCTTTATTAAGGCTACTCTATTTTTAGGAAAACAAGAGCACATGATGAAAGTGTTTCATCAAACAATCACAGTAGTTTCAAAGAACAACTGAACATGCTGCTGTCTGTATGTTCTGATGAAATAAATCATCATGATAGAATCAAATTGGTGTAGTGCAGCAAATCAAAAATAATTCAGAATGAAATAATTGAATGTATTTCAGCTTACATTTATGAACAAATACGATTTTTCATACAAGTTGACAATATGACTGATATATCTCAAAACTGCTAATGTTCTATTGTTGTGAGGGTCGATTTTTAGGATTTTATGTTATGAGTGCTGATCATACTGCATTAGCATCCTTTGAACTATTAGATAATACATTACAGCAATCAATTATCGTAATAAACTAATAGGTCAAATGTTGCAAGTTTGATGTCCAGTCACTTAAATGGTTTACAGGCAAAAGTGAAAGACAAAGTTCCTCAGGCTATTTTCATTCATTGCTTAACACATTTTTTTAATTTAGTTTTGTCAAACAGTTGTAAAAATATTTCCAACTGCTGAATATTTTTTGCAAACATAAGTGTCACTTCATCTTTCTTTCACAATTCAGGTAAACATAACTATGTTCTCAAATCAATAATTGGAAGGCAAATTCCTAGAGCTGTGGAAACAAGATGGACATAAAACTCTAAAATTTTCAGAACAGTTGTAGAAAATTGGCAGGGTTTAAAAGAGGTTTTTGAGGGAATAGTAAACAATCCTGCATCCGACAGCACATATTTCTTTGAATGTAGAGGTTTCTTGAGCAAAATTAATGATTTTGAATTTAATTTTTTAGCTCTTGTTTTTTATGACATATTCAGTTTAACTGAAGTTCTGTATGATGCGCTACAAAAGAAGTCTTTGGACATAAATTATTGTGCAACTAAAATTTAACAAATTTGTGATTTGTTAAACAGAAAAAAATAACGAGTACTGTATTAACATATTTCGTGATGCAAAAGTGAAGAGTAATTCGGACCAGAAAAGACATTACCAAATTGTCCGACAAGGATTTTTTTTTGAAATGCAAGTGTCTGTTTTATGAAATAATTGATCGTATAGTAAATAAATACAGTTGAAACTCGCTTATACATTATTCACTTCAACATTTTTTGCACATTACACTAAAGTTTTAGGGACCAGTCGTTCTCCATTAAAATTTTGCTCAGTTATATGTTTTCAGTTATATGTTTTTAAAAAACATATGGTGGTATGCTTGCAGTGTATAGCCTTGGTATTGCCTGGTTTGCGGTTTTCATTGACACTTATCGTTTCATTGTCATATCGTTCCAGCCATCTATTAACCAGTCTGCTTTAAGTCGAGTACTGCTAGTGTGCTGTTTTCATTGTCATCATATCGTTCCAACAGTCACCTATTTTATGTGGAGTTTCGAGTTACAAACAGGAGAAGAAAGATGTGTGAATATCAACCTGCAAGGAAGAAAACAAGAAAATTCTTAACTCTTGGAAAAAAATTAAAAATTCTGGATTAGGTCCATATCAGAAGAGAAAATCAGTTGCACATTTTCTCATTTATAAAGTATTTTAGTAGTCTCTCTTGACAAACGTATAAGTGGGGTTCCACCGTACTAGATTTCAAGATTTGCAAAAACTAACATTTTTAGCTCTGATAGGCAGTACTAAATTTAAGGAATATTTGTGGGTCTTTCCTTCTAAACAAATTGATTCAGTGTTACTCAGCTAAATTTAAGAAACCTCAATGTCTACAAAATGAGCTAGAACTGTTTTATGCAGATACCAATTATAGTGATATTAGTGTTTTAAAGGCTTTAGAAGTCATGTGGCAAAATGGTGTTCAAGATGTATTCCAGGAAGTTTATAAGTTGTGTTTGCTTAGCATCTCTGCCATCCATTAGAAATTTCTCATGCCTCAAAAGGATAAAAGCCTACTTGAAAAACACAATTTCACAACAATGGTTGTCATCCCTGCAGGAAAAGCCTAACCTTTTAGATGATATCATTGACAGATTTGCAACTTTGAAGGACAGGAAAATCGACATGGTCTACAAAAACAGGTAAAGTTGAATATTTTTTCTTTTTTTTTTTGTACTATCACTACTTTCCAAACTGTGACAAGCAATTTTTTTTTTATTCAAAGTTGGACGTTTCATTCTCGTTTTTTATTTGGAAGTCGTACACAATATTTTCCATTTCATATCATCATTTTCTAGTTAATAGTTAAAGATAGCCTGCCTGGGAAGTGTGGTGGTAGCATGTCTGCCTCACATTCAAAAGGTCGTAATTTTGAATCTTGCTTAGGGTGAGTTACCGGATAAGGTTTTTTTAGGGGTATTTCCTTATCCTGAGAAGACGAATGTCGAATAACTTAAAGCTCCATGGCCCCTGAGATCATTTCACCAATTTTATTCATCGTCCGATATGACCAACCAGATTAAAGAACATTAAACAAACAAATATTTTTAGTTAATATGACATTTTGGTACATAATATCTACAGACGTCACAGTTTTGAAACTTTTTCTTAGCACTTCGCAGATTTCCTAGGTCATGAGCCATCCCTGTTAGGTGGAAACAGTGTATAACATAAGTTTCAGGAGAGAATTTGCAGAGAAATATTGATATTGGGTGTGAACCTCATGTTGTACATAATTGCTTACAGACTGCAGTAGATTGACTCCTTTGTGATATAGTTAAAATTTATAAATGTTTTCACATCTGCACTGTGAGAAATGAATTGAAAGCATCCAAAATACACTTATCATCCTTTGGTACTTGACCGAATCATTCAGATTTATGATGGCTTACAATCATATTTTATGTGTCAAGAAAGACCTGCCCTGTTAAAGTCACCCTCCGTGGTGTAATGGTTACCATGCTAACTTCATATACCCGAGGTTGCGGGTTCAACCCCGGCGGAGGACGATGGTTTTTTTCAGGTGTAAAAATCCTTAGCATGGCTTCATTCGGAAGGGAAGTAAAGCCATTGGTCCCGTTTCGTAGATTTACAGCACGTAAAAGAACCTCAAGCCTGATAGAGAGGCCTCTGAGCAAAATTAAGTGGTCTTCCACACCCAACTTAGAATGGGACGCTGAGAACCTCAGTAGTTAAAGAGCATCCATAAATAACACAACATTTTTGTGCCCTGTTAAATCAAGTAGGTATTTGAAAGTTCATATTCTTTGCTCTGGTTAATGTTTGCTTCAGGTCAAATTCAGACCTTTCAAGCTGCTAACATTGCAATATAAGCAGAAAAATTGCTAACCACAAAAATGGTCGTGAAATAAACTTGTTGAGGAGAAAATTGCAGATAGCCTGAATAATATTTATTCCTCTTGAAATAAGGAAAAATGCCATAGACTTGGAAGAAAAAGATTAGGTAAAACAAAACACTTTCCAACAAGATGTCTTCATAATTTTAGAATTCCATAGAATAGCTTGAAAAATGGCCAAATAATTATGGCATAGGCAAAAAACATGAATGGATGGTTTTATGTTCTCTCCCATCACAGAATAGTTTAGCAGTTTTTCCTTCAGAGCATTGTATCACACAGGAAGGAGGAAATAGTTTTATTTGACCAGTGGCAGTGTACAAAAAAATGGCTGGAAGACTACAAATGTGTCACTTTTTTTCTGAAATGAATTGAGTAAATGTTACTTTTGATCTCTTGTCGAAAGCAATTCAAGCATTGTTTTGTTTAACAGATACTTCAGCGTGTATAGAATTTTCTTCATTATGAATAATGTCTGGACACCTGAAAAATCTCAATGAAATGTTTCTACTTTAAAATCCAATTTGATGTTCAAAACAAATGTCATGAGTGCTACTGAAAACAAACAATGACTATAAAAATAAGTAATTCTGATTAGTTCTTCTGGCATAAAGACAAAACTTATTTATGTGTAGTAGCACAGTGTGATGCTAATTACTTTTTGAGTTCTATAAAATGCCTTTAAAATATGCAAAATGAATGAGTTATATAAATCACAAGTGCTAATGAGAAAGATGGCCACAGCACAAATTGAAAACAGCTGGTATATCTAGTCCAACCAAGCCTGATTAAATACTCATTACTATGTGATTCCAATTCATGCCATGACTCTCTTTTGTTAACCACTATTGTCATTGTGTTCTCTTTCTGTTTTAGACTGAGAAATTTGGTCACACCACATCAGCGGAGTTATTGTATGAAATGAAATGGAGTTTTATTTATGGATGCTCTCAAACTGCTGTGGTTCTCAGCATTCTATACAGGGTGTGAAAGACCACTTAATTTTGCTCAGAGACCTGTTCATCAGGCTTGAGGTTCTTTTACGCGCTGTAAATCTAGGACACGGGACCAACAGCTTTACTTCCCTTCCAAAGGAAGTCATGTTAAGGATTTTTATGCCCGAAAAAATCCATCATCCTCCGCTGGGTTTGAACCTGCAAACTTGGGTATATCAAGTTAGCATGGTAAGAGGGTGACAGGAGTTTTTGTATGCCAACTATTCTTAATCAATATTGAGATAATTAAAATTGATTAAGTGTAGAGGGCATGAAAGCTTTCAAAAGAATTGTGTAATTTTATTAACATTGAGTACATGAATCTGCTTCATTATATTACCCTCAGATGGTTTAGTCAATCCCATCTATAGAGAGAATAATTAGACTGTTTTTTGTTTATTTTGTTTATTTATTTTTTTCTCTCCCCTTCTATTCTCAAGTTTTACATTTTATTCTCAGGCACAAGTACCACATTTAATCATGAATGTATAATTTATGCCTTAATTGCAGTTTTTCCAAGGAAAGTTGAATATTTGCTGAAAGAAGAATATTTAATGCCATGACTCTTGTCTTAATTTTGTAGTGAGCTGAAGGCCTGCTTATGATAAGCTTTGCTGTGGATGGAGGTTGTCGCATTGGTGTATCGGAGAACAGAATCACAGATGTTCCAGGGTGCAGTTAACTCACTGTTGTGCATGTACTAGTTCTTAAAGTTGTATGTATGATCAGATATTGGAAGCACCATCAATATACTGGATATTGGTAGTGAATGATATCTGGTTCATTCACACGGGATGAGCTTTCCTCTTTGCTGCTGGAAGATGAAGGTCTGTGTACACTACAATAGGTGGCCTCCAGAAGGTACCTACTCCACATGGTAGAATGCAAGTAGCTCATAAGAGTGCCTGGGCCATGACTGGTGTCTGGGTGTTACTTCTTTGAGTAGAACTCCAGGTTCCATTGGTTTGCTGTTCTTTTTTAAAACTTTTAAACTCAATTTAACATTTTAATATTAAGTAACAATTAAAAATCCCAAAAAAACAAGAATTAAATTTTACTTATTTTTTACATGCTGACAACATCCTGGTTTTTTCTAAATTGGCAAAACAACACACACAATATTTCCATACACTCTTCCGTCACCTGTCCAATTATAGCATTATCATTAATGCCAACAAAAGTTTATTGTAAAGGGTGGGGGAAATTTTCTCAAAACCTTTGTGTTGCATCCATGGAAGATACTAAACTTAAATACCACACACACTCATGCATGTATGCATACACACACACACAAACACACACACACACACACACACACACACACACACCTTTTTCTAAAAATACTTTTTTTTTGGATACAGGGGACTCTAAAACATGTATTTCCGGTGAAATCTTGATATCAAATTTTTGGGTGGAACTATACACAATGTACGTAATGCATATAGGGAAAGTAAAAATGAAATGCCAAACTTGATATTTAATTTCCATATCTCCCAAGATTATGACACAAAGATTTTCAGGAAAATTTGCCCACCCCAAACTACTTTTTATAAGGAACATTTTTTGATATTCTCAGTTCTTACAAAAGTGATGCTTAACAGGTTTTAGGTATTCACATGACAAATAAAATGCATATCTTGAATTCTCTGGAAATAGCCTCTGAAGACCTCTTTGCTCTGGCTGACTTGCATAAGTGGTTAGCTGTAAGAGATATACAAAAAATTTACCTACTGCTTGAAAAATGAGATTTTGTTAAAACACTCAATGTATGACTTGTATATTGTTTTTATAAAGCAAATCATTTCCGAGCTATTCCTTGTTATTGATTTTAAAATTTCCTATACCTAGGACTTTTCTCAAATGGGAAGTCATTATTCACATTTTTTCATCCTGATCATGCATAGAGAAGGGAATTTCAATTGAATCAAATAGTGACTGGCTTTCAATAAGATTTGAATACCCAAGCTTTATTCTGGTGTTTACACTTTTTCCCTTCTACTTATAAGGAACTAAGTAACAAAACCATTTCTGCTAATATTTATCTTAATTAGCATGAAGTAAAGTGAGGAAAAAGGTTTTTAAGAATAGAAAGAGAAAGTCATATGAATAGAACACAGATTTTTTAGTGTCCATTGGAATTCTTCTATAGTCAAACTATTTACTTTATGTTCTGAATCATTGAGTTCTGATGTACTTTTGACCTGACAGCAAACAGTGGTGGCTCGTGAGTATATATTTTGGATGTTCACAAAATTTTAGATTCCTATAGTCCTGAAAATAGATGTGAAACAGATGTACTGCATAACAGTTATGATTATGGCTCAAATGCAGTTGCTCTCAACAACAAACAACAACAACAATAGTAATAATAGAACATACCTTGTCTGATGAAACAAAGGTTTGTTTTTGTAAATTGCTATTGTTTTGTATGTAATTAAGTACATTTTAGGACAAGAACGTAGTAAGCAAGTTTTTGCTGCTCACCACTTGCATTCTTTTGTCAGTAAAATATTAATATGATTGATTAACTAATTTATTAGCACTAACAAAATCTCTTTTTCTGAATCAGGAAAACTGCATTATTTGTTCTTGTGAAACATCTTGTTCCTCCATATACTCCATTAAAAGTTAATGAATATAAACATTCTATTAACTGAGAAGATATGCCTTTTCCTATTCACTTGTGTTCCTATATACGTCGTCAAGCTGAGTACTGATGTTAACTTCACCAAGCACTGAGAGGTCAGTGTTCACATTTGTATGTAAGTGTCAGTGTTTGTGCTTCTTTATTTTGTTGGACAAATATGGGAAATTTGTAACACCCTCGGCTCAACTTCCAGATTGAAAATCACAAATGGAACACAACACAGTGTATTTCTTATATTGTGCTTGCTCACTCAGCCGTGATGAATGTTTGTTTGTTGTCATGCTTATTAGATTTTATCACTCTTTCAATCAACAGATCTGTGGGATGACCTAGTTCCCCTTATCGTAATTATTTAGACTACTGTTGGCACTTAAAATAATTTCAATGAAATTTTTGTTGACATTGTAGGGTAGACCGGGGGAATATCGGCACCTTAACACATTTTTATTTTTGTATTTTTTGCTATGATAGTTACCTTCTGCATATTAGAGCACAAAATAATTTGGAATATAACCTATGCATTGTGTATGTAATGCAGATATATTACTATAAAGTTAAGTGTGTTTCACACATTTATTGTCATTGCTACTATGTGTCGGTATTGCCCCGCATACAGGGGCAACAGCGACACCGTTGCCGGGCAATACCGACATTGCCTGAAGATTGACAAATGAGCTGTTTAGAGTTGAACATAAATTTTGTTTTATTAACACAACATCAACAAATGCATTATACAAAGAATAGGAACAATATCAATAAATGAGGGGATTTGTGGTTTAAAATGTAAACATCTCAAATTCTCAAAGAGGAAAACCCTAATAACCCATACAACTAAAGTCACATGTACAATTCTTAGCAGTATCAGATCCACTACATTCAGCATGGGCCCACCTGCCACAAACCACATATCTAAACCACAAACTAAGCACACCTCTGAATCATTTGCAAACAGATCAACATTGTCATCTGAATCACTATTGTCACATAACTCAGCTTCATCTACATCTTCTTCAGAAATTTCTTCAAAAGACATTTGTCTACGGCATGTTTTTTCACTTTCTTAGGTTTTGAAGTTTAATTTTTTTCACCCCTGTTGGTTTCTCTGTTTTCCAATCTCGACCTTTTTGGAGTTCTTTTCTTTTTTAATTCTCTTAAGTTTGTTTGAGGCTATCTTTGGGTTTTCTAATAGCTTCTCTAGTCTCAACTTCACTTTTGCATCTTTTTCTTCTTTGTTTCTTCCAGTGCAGCTTTCATAAGAGTAGCAGTCAAAATTACTGAGTGTTGTTTTTTGTTACCATTTGATTTGTGTTGACTTTACTTTTCTGTTGATTGCAGAGGAGATATAGATTGAAGTTTTTCTTTAAACTTTTCAGCGCTAGGACCACTTTCATCTGTGATTGTTGACTTACAGTTTCCAGAGTTGAGACATTTCTCAGTAGTTTCTTTAGAACTGACGTGTCCAGAAGACTGTGATGCTTCAACATTTAGGCTTACAGACTCCCGAATGTCAGCATTACTACTAATATCACCAATTTTGTCAGTTATAATTTCCTGATGATGATGATTGGAGGCTGAATCAGACCTTCAGGAATAATATTTCTTTAGCAAATTTATCAGGGTTTAGTGGAAGAATTCCTGCTTTTCTGAACCCGGAAACTCCTTTCTCCATTGTAGCTACTTTCATGTAAGCTACATTAAAAAATGACGCCATATCATAGACGGTTATCCTTTGGAACCGGTTAGCCTTTAAAAACCTGTCACACTCTGTGTTAAATGCCTTCTTAAGAAGCCCAAAAAAAGTCAGATCCAGAGGTTGCAGCCTATGTGATGTGTGTGGTGGTATGGAAACGACATGTATGTGATTGGCTCTACAGAACTCATAACTGTCTAGGGTGATATGGCTGCCATGATTGTCCATTCTGCTACGCTTTAAGCTCTTCTTTGTATTGTTTTCACGCTTTGTCTCATCCTCACACCAGAACCAGTTTCAGAAATATTACTCATATTAATATTATATTTTGCACTTAAAACAATAAGCAACTGGAAGTTTCCACAATGAATAAGAATATGTCACAAAGCAACTGATTTCATGGTATCAACCTCGGCTGAAATATTCATAATGAATCATGGGAATAAAATGACTATACTCTCATATGAGTAGTACTGATGGCATCCAGCATTCTTGTTGTGTATACCAACTTTTCTTATTGCCATACCACATGGACAGCCAGCTATTTTAACTTCACCTTTTAACCATGTATTCTATACAAATATAATGAGATCCTCAGCTCATTTTAGATGAAAAAGTGACATCCATCATTTTTGCTGTGGACTCTTCATATCAAAGCCATCTTGTGTGAACATGTTTGCTGGCTGCCAATGCTCTATTAGGATAGAGCAAACCTATTGCTTAGGTGTCAGTTCTAAAAGCTTATTGAAACTCTAGTTATATGTACCAAAAACATTTAAACTCCAGGTCTTTGTACCCCTTGTGTCTTTTGGCCATCAATGGTACCATTATTTGTATTGCTTGCACCCCAAAGGAGACAGACATTTTTAAATAGTTTTTTTATGACTCCCACGATACCTTGAAAATCAGATCACACTACCCAGGTCAAAAGGTCAAGTGATCACATCGATATGATCATCCACTCTTTGTAACATAATGTAAATGCAGTTTAGTTATTACTTGAGTTACCTCTCTCATAGCATCTGATTTCAAGTAGGATATTTACCTTTCACCACACCTGATCCTGTCTCCTGCTTTTTAGTTGAAGTATAAGATAAGTGTAAATCCCAAAAGCTGTGCATCCATGTGAGACCTGTAGACTTGTGTTGAGCTTAGCTGAAGTTGCTGTGTAAAGGCTTAATCACAGGAATGTAGAGATTTGGTTTAGTGGAGTTTAGATTGATGAGGTAGGCTCCTCAATGCTTGCTTTTTTAGGAGCAGCATCCTTTCCACTGCTCTGGCAATGTCTTGTGCTTGGTTTTAATGTAGGTTTAAATTGTGGTGACCACTACCATAAGGGAAAGGAGGATTACTTATTCCAGCCTTTTTAGATGTTGGCTGGTTTGAAGTGTTTGTTACTAGGTAACATCGACATTCAGTTGGTAAGTAGATCTCCAGAAATCTGACAAGACATATTCATGTTGGGCCAATCTGGCAGTGAAATTTTGAGCCCAGCACCTAATCACATCCTCCACATATGGAGAGCTGAAGCTTTATGTAAAAGCCTCAATGGAAAGTGATGGCATACAGAATAGATGGACCAGAGGAAATTGCTCGTGTCAAGATCGTCATTTTCAGCAGAATTTGGAGGAGCCAAGGCATGGGGCAAATCACCAATACGTTTAGTTAAGTACAATGAGACATTGTTCTTCATTTACATTCTAAATGCTTTCTTTCGCTTTGCCATTTTACAAATGATGTTTTGCCTCTCGTAAAGTGAGGTATTCTGGGAATGTTGTAGTGTGAGTTGAAATCATTTTAGTGATGGACCAAAGCTAACTGGTTCGATCGCCGAGTACAGATCGATATAGAAGAGGAGTCTCTATATTGGTTGACGCGAGGAGTCAGCTGAGGTGAGCTCTGGCCGGGGAGATTGACTGGGGCAACGTGACAAGTTTGTAAACAAGGTCTCAAAATTGTCATAAAGGGTTTTGTAAATTGTATATTGGTGGATTGTTCATTAACATTAATAACTTGTTTCATCATTACTAATATTCAGGGTTAAGTTCTTTAAATCTATTTTGCTATGTAAATGCCTCGCTTAAGTGAATACTTCTGCTAGTTTCTAACTTACATTTTAACAGTTTGTTATTTGTATTAATTCATTCCATTTCATCAAGAAGAAGAAATTATTACTCTAAATTAATGGTAAAGCCTAGTTAATTGTCATACGTGTACATATATGTTATTCTTCAATAAAGTAATACACTTACACTAAAAAAGAGCTGATTTATCTATCTAAGAGATTCTCAAAGTTTTCCCCAACGATCCAGAACAAAATTCAGCATACTTATAAATGTAAGATTTTTTTTTCTCCTGAATGAAGGTTTTGGGGAGTATCAAAATGGTCTTCATCAGTTTAAGTCCTGAGAAAATAGGAAAACAAAATGATAGAGGGTAAGGGGAGGGGGCAACAGGATTTTCTTGAAAATCTGCTTGTTGTATTCTTGGAAGCTACTGAACTTAAATATACCGAGACTGGTGTTTAATAGACTTTTCATTTTTGAATTGTGCTGTCTAAAGACACACACAAACACCAACCTTTTTCTAAAAATGATTTGTATGCATTCATAGGACATCAAAACATGCATTACTAACGAAATATCCGTTTTGGGTGAAATGCACTGCCTTGTCTGCCTACTAACTACATTCTACATACGTGCTAGAGAAAGTTTTTTTTTGCACGTAAGTGCATAGTAGGTAGATATTGTATTGCATTCCATCCAAAAATTTGATGTGCATATTTCACAAGAAATATTTCTTTTTAAGTCACTGGATAAAAAAAAAGGTCAGCACGCATGTGTATGAGTATTGTGTGTGTGTGTGTGTGTGTGTGTGTGTGCGAAATCTGCTAAATACAAAATTTTTAATTTAAATTTAGTATCTTCCAAGGATGTGACACGAATATTTTTAGGAAAATTCCACACCCCAAATTCCAAATTATATGGAACATTTTTTGACAATTTTGATTTTTACAAAGATGACTCCAATGAAGTGCATTAAAATGCATTATATTTAAGATATTATCATTGCAAATTAAAGTTATATCTTGAAATTTCTGATAACAGGATCTGAAAATCTCTTCAATCTGGATGTCTTTTTTATAACTGCTAATCTATAAGAGATAGGCACAAAAATGTAGACCTCGTTAAAAGACAATTTCACACAGACATTATTTTGTTTATTTTGTACAGTTAACCATTCCGAGAAATCCTCTGTTATTGAGTTCAATATAAAATAACTTAATTTTTCTCAAACGAGAAATAGCTATTCGTTTCATATCTCTTTTGTTTTACCCTTGACCATGCAAAAAGAACTGAGTTTCAATGTCATTCGTATAGTGGCATTTGACTATCACTTTTGCCTAGCTTATTCCCCTATTTCCCTTCTACTTATAAGGAACCAAATAATAAAAATTTTTGCTAATGCTTATTTTATGTGTATTAGCATAATGTAGGTAAAAGAATACTTTTTTGTAAGAATAGTGTGTTTGTAGAACAGGTACCATATATACATATGCACACCTCCACACCCACCCACCCACCTACCTGCCTGTCTGCCTGCCCAACTACCCACCCACCCATCTACCTACCTCCTACCAACCCACCCACCTACCTATCCACCCACCTACCTGCCTGTCTGCCCAACTACCCACCCACCCACCTACCTACCCACCTACCTACCTGCCTGCCTGCCCAACTACCCACCCACCCATCTACCTACCTACCCACCTACCTACCTGCCTGCCTGCCCAACTACCCACCCACCCATCTACCTACCTACCCACCTACCTACCTGCCTGCCTGCCCAACTACCCACCCACCCATCTACCTACCTCCTACCAACCCACCCACCCACCTACCTCCTACCAACCCACCCACCCACCTACCTACCTACCCACCCACCCACCTACCTGCCTGTCTGCCCAACTACCCACCCACCCATCTACCTGCCCGCCCGCCTACCTACCTACATTGCAATCTGTAGATCCTATTATGAGCTTAGACTCAAAGTCCAAACTCATTTCAACAATTACATTTGTTCATACTTAATAATACAGGGTTACTACAAAAGAAATAGACAACTTCAACTGCCTGTAAAACAAAAACTATTAGAGATAGCAACCTAATTATTTTGGAGGTATGTTGAGAAACTCTCAAAGTTTCGTTTGTTACTATTGGTAACGCTGTAGTGTTTTGTTTGTTGTTACAGAAGCTGAAATGGCGGAAAGTCCTGTGGAAAAGGCATATTGCGTGTTGGAATTTGCTAGAACGCAATCAGCAACTGTTGTCCAACGATATTTTAGAACACGTTACTACAAAAATCAAATGATGCGCTCACAAAAACCAGCATCGTCTTCATCATGTCGCAACATGTCGATGCAAAAGTCACGCCGTATGACCTTATCTTCTTCACTCAGAAACTGCAACATCTGTAATCTCTAAGGCATCATGTGCAGTCGCTTCCGCATGATTTTCCATACAGTTTGCTGTGGAATTTGTAATTGCATGCTTGCCCTAGATGTCGATTTCTGTGGGCTTCTTATGTAGGCAGAACATAAACAAATTATTTGGTTCCTTATAAGTAGAAGGGAAATAGGGGAATAAGCTAGGCAAAAGTGATAGTCAACGTTTTCTTCCGAAACTCTTGGTCTTCCCGAGCTCTTCCCTTTGCACAAACATCCCGTTGTCTCGAATTCTCTATACCAGTCGTAGATTGACTGTCTAGTCGGTGGCGTTTTGTGGTAACGTGTTCTAAAATGTCGTTGGACAACAGTTGCTGATTGCGTTCTAGCAAATTCCAACACACAATATGCCTTTTCCACAGGATTTTCCGCCATTTCAGCTTCTGCAACAACAACAAACAAAACACTACAGCGCTACCAATAGTAACAAACGAAACTTTGAGAGTCCTCCAAAATAATTAGGTTGCTATCTCTAATAGTTTTTGTTTTACAGGCAGTTGAAGTTGTCTATTTCTTTTGTAGTAACCCTGTACATTTATTTACAAATAATAACTCTGACAAAGAATTTTCAGAGATGTCAGTTTTGCATAATTTTCAATTACATGTCTGTTTCCAAAAGTCTATCCGTACAATTGCATTCTTAGTATATTCATGTTTATTACCTTTACAATGTTACATTAATACCAGTATTTTTTGATTGAATGAAATCTTCCTATGTATAGAAGGTGTGAGTAATAAGGTATCTTTTTAATTCTGATCTAAACTTGTTTTTGTTCATTTGCAATTCTTTTATAGAAGAGGGAGGTGATTTAAACAAAACTATTGCTTTGTAGTAAAGCCCTTTTTGTAATAACTGCAAATTATTTTTTGGTCTGTGTAAGACCTGCCTATGTCTGGTTATGAATATCTATCTGTACTTTTGTAAACCTTTCTGGGATAATTATTACAAATGACAATATGGCTAGAATATATTAACAGGCTAATGGTAAAATTCCTAACATTTTGAAGAGTGGTTTGCAGTGAGTTGATCGTTTTTCCCCTGCCATTATTCTTATTGTTATTTTTTTTTTTTTTTTGCATAATGAATACTTTTTTAGCATTTACTGAATATCCCAAAAATATTATTCCATAGGTCATCAATGAATGAAAACATGCATAATAATTTTAATTGATAAGCTGAATTAAAGACCCGGAAGTCATATGTAATATGTAGAGAAAGTAAAACTATTAGAGTCGTCTGATGTGCTACTCCAAAGCACATGTAATGGTTTCCCAAAGAGCAGTAATGTGAAAGTGATTGCTGGTGGTACAGTGATACGGGAAGTTCACGGAAGTGCTCACATAGTTCAGCTGTTTAGTGTGTCATCAGGTCGCAGCGAATTTCGTCAGTTGCGCTTCGCCTCGACAACGGCACGGTGAGTTACTTGTGTGATTCATACCTTTAAATAACTTTACTTCTGTTACTTTAATGTATGTATCAGGTAATGTTATGATATTTACTCTTAACACTAAAGTAAAACGTTTGGGTTTTATTACGGCCCACACCCTAGTGTACCCACATACATATTTATTAGAAGAGACTGTTTGTGTAGTTGACATTTAGTGTTCGTTTGCGGGATGATGATGATAATAATAATAATAATCATAATAATAATAATAACCGTTGTTTTTAAAGGAATGATACACAAAATCGCAAATGTATCTATGCCGTTCATTACTGTCAGGTGCGTTTGCTTTGTGCCAAAGTATTTATATAGAGCTGTTTGCTTCGTTTCTATATTATTTTGGAAAATCTCAAAAATGGTATATTTTAAGAAAACCTTCCCATGTGTTACTTCTAATTTTTTACCGATTTCAAATGTAATTGAACCATGCTGAAACATTTTCTTTCAACTCTAAAGTTTTAATTTCATTGGTAAAGCGCTCCGTGAGTTGTTTCATGCGTACAAAAATCATAGAAGCGAACGGTAATAGAGCTCTGCAGAAGCGAATGCTCCTAAATTTAAGGCTATTTTCCACACACACAAACACACATATTCATATACACATACACATATACACACATACACACACTACACACATTCATACACACATACACACACTCATACACACATACATACATACATACATACATACATACATACATACATACACACACTCATACACACTTAAACACATACACACACTCATACACACTTAAACACATACACACATATACACACACTCATACACACATACACACACTCATACACACATACGACACACTTACACACATACACACACATACACACTCAATTCAAACCTCGCCCGACCCATCCTCTATGATTGTTTTTTCCAGTTTTTGTTAAGTTCTCTGAATATCAGGGAGGTACTCTACACTTCCGGAATTTCCTTTCCAAATTGTCGATTCATTTGATGTAGCTGTAGCAAGATCAGGGGACTGTATAATAACAATAATAATAATAATAATGATAATAATACTAACAATAATAATGATACTAATAATAATAACAATAATAATGATAATAACAATAACGATAGTAATAATAATGATAATAATGATGATAAAAATAAGGTTAATAATAATAATAATAATAATAATAATAATAATAAGGATAGTAATAACGATAGTAATAATAGAAATAATAATATTAATGATGATGATGTTGATAATAATAATAATAATATTAGGTATATATTTGACAAATAACGAGATATTAATACTATTAATAGATAGTACACAGTAATAATAATAATAATAATAATAATAATAATAATAATAATAATAAGTGTTAAACGCTACCGCAAGAAGGGAATAGAGCTTGATATAAGAAACAGAGCTTTGCGTTCCAATGTGATGGATGTGTTAGTCACCACAGTCCGCCTGGATAATGTGGCGGAAACTTCATTCTTAAATACCAAATTTGGTATTTTACCAACTTTTCATTTTAGACTTACCGTGTTCATAAGCACACGGACACACTTAAAACATGGACATTTTTTAAAAACGTTTTTTTTTTTTTTTGACTCAGAAAATCTCCGATGAAATCTCGACATTGAATTTTAGGGTGGATTGCAATACCTTCTCTATACACTGTGAACATAGTACGTATAGAGAAAGTAAAAAGGGGGTGAAATTCATAAAAGGACACACACACACAGGCACACTTAATCTTATCTGTTTTACTTTTACACGATGGAACACACACACACTTAATCTTATCTGTTTTAATTTTACACGATGGAACACACACACACACACAAACACACACACACACACACACTTAATCTTATCTGTTTTACTTTTACACGAAGGAACACACACACACACACACTTAATCGTATCTGTTTTACTTTTACACGATGGAACACACACACACACAGACACACACATACACACTTAATCTTATCTGTTTTACTTTTACACGATGGAACACACACACACAGACACACTTAATCTTATCTGTTTTACTTTTACACGATGGAACACACACACATACACACTTAATCTTATCTGTTTTACTTTTGCACGATGGAACACACACGCACAGACACACGTAATCTTATCTGTTTTACTTTTACACGATGGAACACACACACACACAGACACACGTAATCTTATCTGTTTTACTTTTACACGATGGAACACACGCACACATACACACTTAATCTTATCTGTTTTACTTTTACACGATGGAACACACACTCACACACACACTTAATCTTATCTGTTTTACTTTTACACGATGGAACACACACACACACAGACACACACTTACACACTTAATCTTATCTGTTTTACTTTTACACGATGGAACACACACACACATACACACTTAATCTTATCTGTTTTACTTTTACACGATGGAACACACACACACACAGACACACGTAATCTTATCTGTTTTACTTTTACACGATGGAACACAAACACACAGAAACACGTAATCTTATCTGTTTTACTTTTACACGATGGAACACACACACACAGACACACTTAATCTTATCTGTTTTACTTTTACACGATGGAACACACACACACACACAGACACACTTAATCTTATCTGTTTTACTTTTACACGATGGAACAGACACACACAGACACACTTAATCTTATCTGTTTTACTTTTACACTATGGAACAGACACACACAGACACACTTAATCTTATCTGTTTTACTTTTACACGATGGAACAGACACTCACAGACACACACAGACACACTTAATCTTATCTGTTTTACTTTTACACGATGGAACACACAGACACACGCACACATACACACTTAATCTTATGTGTTTTACTTTTACACGATGGAACACACACACACACACACACACTTAATCTTATCTGTTTTACTTTTACACGATGGAACACACACACACAGACACACTTAATCTTATCTGTTTTACTTTTACACGATGGAACACACACACACACACAGACACACTTAATCTTATCTGTTTTACTTTCACACGATGGAACACACACACACAGACACACTTAATCTTATCTGTTTTACTTTTACACTATGGAACAGACACACACATACACACTTAATCTTATCTGTTTTACTTTTACACGATGGAACACACACACACTCAGACACACACTTACACACTTAATCTTATCTGTTTTACTTTTACACGATGGAACACACACACACACACAGACACACTTAATCTTATCTGTTTTACTTTTACACGATGGAACACACACACACATACACACTTAATCTTATCTGTTTTACTTTTACACGATGGAACACACACACACAGACACACGTAATCTTATCTGTTTTACTTTTACACGATGGAACACAAACACACAGAAACACGTAATCTTATCTGTTTTACTTTTACACGATGGAACACACACACACACAGACACACTTAATCTTATCTGTTTTACTTTTACACGATGGAACACACACACACAGACACACTTAATCTTATCTGTTTTACTTTTACACGATGGAACAGACACACACAGACACACTTAATCTTATCTGTTTTACTTTTACACGATGGAACAGACACACACAGACACACTTAATCTTATCTGTTTTACTTTTACACGATGCAACAGACACTCACAGACACACACAGACACACTTAATCTTATCTGTTTTACTTTTACACGATGGAACACACACACACACACACACACACTTAATCTTATCTGTTTTACTTTTACACGATGGAACACACACACACACAGACACACACTTACACACTTAATCTTATCTGTTTTACTTTTACACGATGGAACACACACACACAGACACACTTAATCTTATCTGTTTTACTTTTACACGACGGAACACACACACACACTTACACACTTAATCTTATCTGTTTTACTTTTACACGATGGAACACACACACACACAGACACACTTAATCTTATCTGTTTTACTTTCACACGATGGAACACACACACACAGACACACTTAATCTTATCTGTTTTACTTTTACACTATGGAACAGACACACACATACACACTTAATCTTATCTGTTTTACTTTTACACGATGGAACGCACACACACAGACACACTTAATCTTATCTGTTTTACTTTTACACGATGGAACAGACACACACAGACACACTTAATCTTATCTGTTTTACTTTTACACGATGGAACAGACACACACAGACACACTTAATCTTATCTGTTTTACTTTTACATGATGGAACAGACACTCACAGACACACACACAGACACACTTAATCTTATCTGTTTTACTTTTACACGATGGAACACACACACACACTTAATCTTATCTGTTTTACTTTTACACGATGGAACACACACACACAGACACACACTTACACACTTAATCTTATCTGTTTTACTTTTACACGATGGAACACACACACACAGACACACTTAATCTTATCTGTTTTACTTTTACACGACGGAACACACACACACACTTACACACTTAATCTTATCTGTTTTACTTTTACACGATGGAACACACACACACACAGACACACTTAATCTTATCTGTTTTACTTTCACACGATGGAACACACAGACACACTTAATCTTATCTGTTTTACTTTTACACTATGGAACAGACACACACATACACACTTAATCTTATCTGTTTTACTTTTACACGATGGAACACACACACACACAGACACACACTTACACACTTAATCTTATCTGTTTTACTTTTACACGATGGAACACACACACACAGACACACTTAATCTTATCTGTTTTACTTTTACACGATGGAACACACACACACATACACACTTAATCTTATCTGTTTTACTTTTACACGATGGAACACACTCACACAGACACACGTAATCTTATCTGTTTTACTTTTACACGATGGAACACAAACCCACAGAAACACGTAATCTTATCTGTTTTACTTTTACACGATGGAACACACACACACACAGACACACTTAATCTTATCTGTTTTACTTTTACACGATGGAACACACACACACAGACACACTTAATCTTATCTGTTTTACTTTTACACGATGGAACAGACACACACAGACACACTTAATCTTATCTGTTTTACTTTTACACGATGGAACAGACACACACAGACACACTTAATCTTATCTGTTTTACTTTTACACGATGGAACAGACACTCACAGACACACACAGACACACTTAATCTTATCTGTTTTACTTTTACACGATGGAACACACAGACACACGCACACATACACACTTAATCTTATGTGTTTTACTTTTACACGATGGAACACACACACACACACTTAATCTTATCTGTTTTACTTTTACACGATGGAACACACACACACAGACACACACTTACACACTTAATCTTATCTGTTTTACTTTTACACGATGGAACACACACACACAGACACACTTAATCTTATCTGTTTTACTTTTACACGACGGAACACACACACACTTACACACTTAATCTTATCTGTTTTACTTTTACACGATGGAACACACACACACACACAGACACACTTAATCTTATCTGTTTTACTTTCACACGATGGAACACACACACACAGACACACTTAATCTTATTTGTTTTACTTTTACACTATGGAACAGACACACACATACACACTTAATCTTATCTGTTTTACTTTTACACGATGGAACGCACACACACAGACACACTTAATCTTATCTGTTTTACTTTTACACGATGGAACAGACACTCACAGACACACACATACACACTTAATCTTATCTGTTTTACTTTTTCACGATAAAACACACACTCACACACACACACACAGACACACTTAATCTTATCTGTTTTACTTTTACACGATGGAACACACACACACACACACACACACACACACACACACACACACACACAGACACACTTAATCTTATCTGTTTTACTTTTACACGATGGAACACACAGACACACGCACACATACACACTTAATCTTATGTGTTTTACTTTTACACGATGGAACACACACACACACACACTTAATCTTATCTGTTTTACTTTTACACGATGGAGCACACAGACACACACTTACACACTTAATCTTATCTGTTTTACTTTTACACGATGGAACACACACACAGACACACTTAATCTTATCTGGTTTACTTTTACACGATGGAACACACACACGCACACAGACACACTTAATCTTATCTATTTTACTTTTACACGATGGAACACACGCACACATACACACTTAATCTCATCTGTTTTACTTTTACAGGATGGAACAGACACACACATACACACTTAATCTTATCTGTTTTACTTTTACACGATGGAACAGACACACACAGACACACACATACACACTTAATCTTATGTGTTTTACTTTTACACGATGGAACACACACCCACAGACTCACACATACACACTTAATCTTATCTGTTTTACTTTTACACGATGGAACGCACACACACACAGACACACTTAATCTTATCTGTTTTACTTTTACACGATGGAACACAACAGCAAACAGATCCCTCTGTAATATAACCACAAAATACACATAGAATACAAGTATAAGAACTATTACATGTAAAATGCACGCTTCTTAGATTAACAGGCACATTATCTGCAAGAAGAGCAAACCCGAGTTTCTAATATTGGAGGCAACAGGTCTGCCTCAAGAGCTTCCCAGTTCGAATCTTCTTTAGGCCGAGTTTTCCCTTATCCTGAGAAGACGAATGTCTGGTAACCTTAAGCTCTGTGGACCCCGAGGTCATTTGAGCATTACCTCATTCATCGTCGGACATCCAGATTAAAGGACGTTAAGTTAATTAAAAAAAAATGAACAAATAAAATTTATATAGAAACAAATTCCAGTTTTCTTTCGGTTCTATTAAACCTATTTTGATGTTGTTAAATGATATCAGACATTTAATTTACTTTCAAAATTGTGTTACTATTAAGCAATAACTGAACAGCTCTGTGTGGACATTCAATACATCTGTGAGGAGTGAACAAAATTGCTGTAAATGTGCCTTTTTACTTTCTCTATACGCACTATGTACATAGTGTATAGAGAATGTATTGCACTCCACCAAAAAATTCGATACCGAGATTTCACCGGAAATACATGTTTTAGGACCCCCTGTATCCATAAAAAGCATTTTCAGAAAAAGGTCCGTGTGTGTATGTGTGTGTGTCCGTGTGTCTGTGAACATGATAACACGAAAATAAGCTAAAATACCAAACTTGGTATTTAAGTTTAGTATCTTCCAGGGATGCGACACGAATGTTTTGAAAAAAATCCCCCCACCCCAAACTACCCTTTACATAGAACGTTTTCCGAAAATTTCGATTTTCTCAAAAATGGCTCTAAGGATTTTGATTAAAATATCATATATTAAAGATATTTACCTGACAAATAAAATGTATATCTTGAATTTTCTGGGAATAGCCTCTGAAGAGTAGTTTATTCTGGATGAAGTTTACTAAATTTTGAATAACTGCTAAACCGTAAGAGATGGACAAAAACTTATTACACAAAAAATGTAGAGCACGTTAAAATACACAATTTATGTTATATACATTTTTTTCGTGGAGTTCGTCGTTTTTGTGACATTCCTTATTTTTGGTTTCCGCTATGAAAAACTTGTACATTTCTCATACAGGAATTTGTCAACTGCTATCCATACAAACAAAGGAACTTCAGTGACATAGCAACCAGCTTTTGATTATCACTTTAACCTATGGTACTCCCTTATTTCACCTCTACTTACAAGGAAGAAAGTAATATGGCTATTTCTGCTAATGTTTTACTGATTAGCATGAAGTAAATAGAAGTATAAGCTTTTTAAGGATAATTTGTTGCAGGGATATAGAGAAAGTCATGTGAATGGTACACATCAGATTTTTCTAGATTAGCATGAAGTAAATAGAAGCATAAGCTTTTTAAGAATAATTTGTTGCAGGGATATAGAGAAAGTCATGTGAATGGTACACATAAGGTTTTTCTAGATTAGCATGAAGTAAATAGAAGCATAAGATTTTTAAGAATAATTTGTTGCAGGGATATAGAGAAAGTCATGGGAATGGTACACATCAGATTTTTACTTTCTCTATACGAACTATGTACATAGTGTATAGAGAAGGTATTGCACTCCACCAAAAAATTCGATACTGACATTTCACCGGAAATATATGTTTTAGGGTCCCCTTTATCTAAAAAAAGTATTTTCACAAAAAGGTCCGTGTGTGTGTGTGTGTGTCCGTGTGTCTGTGTGTCTGTGTGTCCTTGTGTCTGTGAACACGATAACTCAAAAACGAAAAGTCGGTAAAATACCAAACTTGGTATTTAAGTTTAGAATCTTCCAGGGATGCGACACGAAGATTTTGAGAAAAATCCCCCCACCCCAAACTACCCTTTACATGGAACTTTTTTCGAAAATTTTGATTTTCTAAAAAATGGCTCTAACGATTTTGATTAAAATATCGTACATTAAAGATATTTACCCGACAAATAAAATGTATATTTTGAATTTTCTGGGAATAGCCTCTGAAGACTACTTTATTCTGAGTGAATTTTCCGGAATTTTGTATAGCTGCTAAACCGTAAGAGATAGACAAAAACTTACCACACAGAAAATGTAGAGCACATTAAAACACACAATTTATGTTGTACACATTTTTTTTAAGTTGATCGTTTTTGATATATTCCTTGTTTTTGTTTTCAGGGTCGAAAATCTTAAGTTTTCTCATACAGGAATTTGTCAACTCATTTCCATACAAACAAAGGAACTTCAGTCACATAGTAACCAGCTTTTGACTATCGCTTTAACCTATGCTACTCGCTTATTTCCCTTCTACTTACAAGGAAGAAAGTAATAAAACTATTTCTGCTAATTTTTCTAGATTAGCATGAAGTAAATAGAAACATAAGCTTTTTAAGAATAATTTGTTGAAGGGATATAGAGAAAGTCATATGAATGGTACACATCAGATTTTTTACTATAGTAATCCCAGGCAAAACTGATATACAAAAAAAAAAAAAAAAAAAAAAAAAAACCAGAGGAAATCTTTAAATAAACAAGCTTCTTAAAATGTTCTAGGAAATTGCATTAACACTGGCAGAGTTTGATCATATTTATTAGAGTATTTTTTTATTATTAAACAGTTATTAAAATATATCTGATTTTAAATTCATTATATTTTAAGTTATACTTTGTAAATGTTTCTCAAACGGCAACCATGCAAAGCGAAATGAACCTCGATTGTTTCTCATAGTGACCGGCGTTTAAAAGACTTGACTATCGCTTTTGTCTAGCGTATTCGCTTATTTTCCTTCTACTTATAAGGAAACATGTAATTAGACCATTTCTCTAATGGCATGACGTGGATAAAAGAATAAGCTTTTGTAAGAATAATTTGTGTATGGAACAACTAGAGAAAAATATGAAAATGGAACACATTCTGAATTTTTGTATATAAATCAATCCTGTCCCTGAGAGCAGCAAACATATCTATCATAACTCCCAAAAAGCTGTTGTGTCTTCAGAGGCTCCGACAGAAGTTCTTGATGAATGGAGATGTTTGCTAACGCTGACAGACGCTGAGCGATTTAACTCTCTTCAAACATAAGATGCTGCGTTCCCCTGATGAACTCGTAGATTTCAAAACTGAAGCAAATAGGTATATAATTCCTGAAATGCATTTGTATTTTCGTGGCATAGCTTTAGATATGCAATAACTGATCTGAATGTCCAGAGAAGACGCAATTTATTCTTTAATCGGTCGGTTTCACTAAATACTTTTGAAAGAAGTGTTGTAAATTTTGAAATGCTGCGGAAGGAAATTCCTTGGAACGTTTAAAAACGTTGTGCCTTCCGCACAACATTGTCGGACTTATATTCTCATTGAAATTGTACCCAGCATTTCGTAAAACACAATTCAGTCACATTGATATATACTGTTCTTTGAAAAAATGTTGGTAGTTTCTTTTGTTTTCTCAAACAATTCTTAAAATACTGTTCATTTCTTTTGTTACTAGTTAGAAAACATGTTATTCTAACTTTATATATGCAATAAGCAATATCAAAGGATTTCTTCTGAATAATATCAAAAAGAATATCGGTCAAAGAAAACAATGTTTCGAAATATCACAGCCAGCAATTAAACTCAAAACTGCTAATTTTGTTAAACAATTCCGTAGTAAGCTGGATGGGTTTCTTGTCAGAGCTATTTCATTCATTAAATACAAGCTTCAGTTTATTCCAGGCTTCTACTATCATAGCTAATAATTGATTTGGAGCACCAGCGACTTCTTGTAAGAGTTGGAATACGCCTAGCTGAAAGTGCATCTGGAGCATGAGTTTCTTTAGCAGAATGTAGTATTCCACTGAATTTGCAGAAATATGCGGCATATAAAAATGAAGGAGCTCAGTAATGCACAAAAAGAAATTGGGGTGTTTTGTTGTTGGATCTCTTTGGGAGTCCGTTATACTTATCATTAATTTGTCTCATAGACGAATGCTGACATAACTCCGTCCACAAGATTATACAGAGCTCGGCAAATTATAAAACCGTAGAAACCGTTCCACAGGAAATTGTTCAGAAGTACATAGCTCATCATTGTGGAATACTGTGATGCTTGAGTAATAGCTGTAGTTTCATCCACTCAACAGAAAAAAAAATTAACTTTAGCAATCTCGTTTTTCGTATGATATTGAATGTAGTCTGAACTGCAGTCTATTATTTCATTTTATATCGTCGCTTTAATTTGACTTTGCATTTCTAATGATCTTCTTGATATGAGTAATATCAGAAATTCCGTTAAGTTCTCTCTGTTTACTGCGAAACTATTTTTATTGTGTCTCGAAACGCTAATTGTTGCGTGCTTAAAATAAAGCTGTTTCAATGTAATAGTCAAAACACAACCTATGTAATGAAGCTTTCATTGCACTGAATAAAGAGTAACCTGGAATTTTCCGAAAGGGCAACAGCCCTATTCTTTAAAAATGTGTTTAACTGCAATTGACATTGTATATGCTATGTAGGACATGGGCATTTATGTTTATTCAGAGCTTGTGTTATACTCTAGAACAACGGTTCCCAACCGGTGTGCCCCGGCACCCTAGGGTGCCGTGTGATTGGCTAAGGGGTGCCGCGAGATATTGAGATAAACAAAAACAAAAAAATAACTTCTACTGAAGCCTTAAGTCTTGTAAGGTCTTGAAATAAAATAAGTCAAATCAATTACTCTCATGCACGGCAGATGGTGATAGTGGTCGATTCATTTCAATAATTCAGTTATACTAGTATCCCACAGATGGCATTACAGCTATACCCTGCCGAACATTCCCGAGATTACTCGCCTCCTCACGAACATTCCCGAGACTTCGACATGAATATATAAAAGTGTACGCCGCTTGGCGCTTTCAGTTGTCTTCCTCGCGTTGATTCACAGTGTTTAGCTATGGATAAGTTCATTGTTAAACGTAAACGCCAGGACAGTGAAAGTGAACAGTCGGCTCCTACTGCTTGCTTTAAGAAGCCAAGTCTTACAGTTTCTCCCGGACCGTCGAATTCACCACATAAAGAAGACAAACGAAAGAAAAGAACATACCAGGACAGTTACTTAGCGTATGGATTTAAGTGGAATAACAACGAGGAAAACCCTATCCCTGTGTGTTTAGTTTGTGGACCAACACTTAGCAACGAGGCCACGGTACCTAGCAAACTGAAGCGGCATCTTACAACTAAGCATCCTAGTGTGTCACAGAAAAGTGTAATGTATTTTTCACATATATTAGAAGGGGAGAAGAAAACAGCTGTGAGAATGGTAAAGAGAATGACCATAGGTGATACTGCTCTTGAAGCCTCATTTAAAGTAGTAGAACTGATAGCTAAAAAAAAGAAACCTCATACTCTTGGAGAGGAAATCATTGGCCCTGCATGTCAAGTTATAGTTTCAACAATACTTGGCGAAGGAGCAGCTAATCAATTTCGAAAGTTCCTCTGTCCAACAACACAATCAGCCGCAGGATATCTGAAACAAGTCAACGAACAAGTCACGGAGAAAATAAAAACTTATAGAACATTTGCTTTGCAAGTAGATGAGAGTCTCGATATTGGTGACAAACCGCAACTCCTTGGTTTTATCAGATATATTGATGAAAAAGATATTAGTGAACAGTTTCTGTTCTGTAGACCGCTGGAGTCTACAACCACAGGCCATGATATTTTCGTTTCTATTAATTCCTATCTCAATGACCATGATCTTTCATGGAAAGACTGTCGTGGTATATGTACAGATGGTGCACCATCTATGTCTGGGAAAATAAAAGGCTTTACTGCCAGAGCTCTCAATGAAAATCCATCCATTATTATAACTCACTGTTTTCTGCATAGAGAGGCAGGTGTCGTGAAAGCGTGTAATGAAGATTTTGCTGAAGTGTTTAACCAAGTTGTGAAAATGGTGAACTATATGAAGTCTCGACCTTTAAAGTGCAGCATTTTTGAACAGTTATGTCGCGCAACGGATGCAGCTCATACCTCTTTGTTACTTCACACAGAAGTAAGGTGGTTGTCGCGGGGTCGTGTATTGAGCCGGGTTCTCGAACTTAAAGAACAGCTAAAAACTTTTTTTAAGGATGAAAATCAAGACACATTTCATGAGCTCTTACTAAGTGATTCTTGGTGTTTTGAACTGTCGTATCTGGCAGATATTTTTCATAAGCTGAATGAACTGAATGTTTCGATGCATGGTCAACATGAAACAATAATCTCCTCAACCAATAAAATGAAAGGTTTTAAAAGAAAACTTAGTTCTTGGAAGTCTGCAGTTCAAAAAGGAGATTTGTCGAACTTTCCATCTCTTCTTAATGTGGCAGGAGATAAAGATCTGGGTAAACTGAAAGACCGCATTTGTGATCACTTATCAAGATTGCAAGTTGCAATAGATGCGTATTTTCCAACTATTTCCACTACGAATCTCAACTGGGTTGTCTCACCATTTCATTTCTTAGATAGTGCAAAGGAAATAGATTTCACTGCTTGCGAACGAGATGAATTTATTGATCTTTGCGCTGATTCCACACTCAAAGGTAAGTTCACCAAGAGTAAGGCGTCGGTGGCTAGTTTTTGGCTTCAGCGGAGAGAGGAGTGCCCTAACCTAATGAAGAAAGCAATTAACGCACTTTTGCCCTTTTCAACATCCTATCTATGCGAGCAAGCCTTCTCTGCTATGGTGACAGTAAAATGCAAAGCAAGAAATAGACTGAATAACCTTGAGGATGATTTGCGTGTTTCACTGTCAACTGTAAGACCCGACATCACATATCTATGCTCAAAGCATCAATCACAAGTTTCACATTAATCATTAATCGAACAAAATTTATTGATGTATTTTTACTCAGTGATTGTAGTAAAGTTTACTGTATTATGTTATGGTGTACGTTATTATATAATATTTCAATAAATTAACATATTAAGCTTAATTTTCTTTTAATTCAAGGAAGGGTGCCCCTGGTGTTTAATATTATTCCCAAGGGTGCCGCGAACTTCAAAAGGTTGGGAAACACTGCTCTAGATGTCTGAGTGAATCCGTCTCTGCTCCATGCATTCTGATTGTTGCTCTCGTATCAAACAACGCTAGCAAAATAGCTTTTCTAAATATATACTGATACACAGCCGAGAATTCTGAAACATACATGCTCTGAAACTAATCAATAAGACTTGCCATGTTTTTCCTTATTCATATTAATATTTGATGGTGTGCTAGGTCGCCCAGTCATCGAAATATCTCATTTGTCTGGATCTCTGCCTTGAAAAAACGGTGTCCCCAATAAATTAAAGATAGTGTACTCGCTAACGCGTACACGTCTTCACAAGAAACACATAATACTGAAGTTATCTTGTTAGTTAGCTAACGATGGAGTTTTAATGCAGCGTTTGTGGCTTGTGTACGAAGGTTGTGACCTCTGGTGAGAAGGTAGCAAGTTCCTAGACGTCTCGCTTCACTAAACGCATAATCTATAAGAACATGACATCACGTTGTCATCGCTTCTTCCTCTCTTCATATGATGAACATGTCTCTGAACATGTGCAGACAGAAATAACACTAAAGAATAGTCTTTTAGGACTTATAATAATACAATTTAAAATTAGTGTAGTAAAAAGAAGCACTTTTAAAAGCGAAGAACTGGTTTAGAACTGTATGAGTCGGCCATACGCTGGTTGAATTAGTTTTTCTGACTTATGATGCGTTTGATCACGTACCTAATCTTCAGCTTACTAGTTGGTCATTTCTTAAACGCTAGACGCAGATAAAAAGTAAAAGTATTATGTTTTATTGACATTTGCAAATCACTTTCAACCTCTTCACTTGGGGAAACACTTCTGAATCTCATCGCGAGCAATTATTTGTGAAAATCGTCCTCCTCATGCCGAAGCCATGAAACCAAGTCTCAAGACGGTTACTTTGTCTATTGTTCTCTACATCTGATTATAGCAACTTCCTCAGTCATTGGGATTTAACTGACAGTGATACATTATTACGTCGAGCGCTTCGCCGATCTTAAACACGCGTTCGTTTCTGCGTTTTGGAAATGCACATTTCTCTCTCAATCTTTTAGTCCTGGATTTCCTTTATTACTTTCTCTACAGGTACTATCTGCATAGTGTATAAAGGAAGAATTGTATTCCACCGAAAAATTCGATACCGAGATTTCGCCGAAAATACATGTTTTAGGATCCCTGAATCCGAAAAAAGCATTTTTAGAGAAAGGTCCGTGTGTGTACCTGTGGACAACATAGCTCAAAAACGAAAAGACCGTTAAATACCACATTTGGTGTTTAGGTATAGTATCATCCAAGGATACGACACGAAGATTTTCAAGAAAATCCCCCCACCACAAACTACCCTTTACATGGAAACATTTTCGAAAATTTTTATTTTCTTAAAAATGACTCTAACGATTTTGATTAAAATCACGTATATTAAAGATATTTGCATCCCGAATAAAATGTATATCTTAAATTTTCTGGGAATAGCTTCTGAAGACCTCTCTATTCTGGATGAATTTTTTCGAATTTTGCATAACTGCTAAACCATAAGAGATGGACAAAAACTTACCATACAGAAAATGTATAGCACATTAAAACTCAGTATATTTTATATACATTTTTTTCGTAGAGTTGATCGTTTTTAAGATATTACTTATTATTAGTTTCTGCTTTGAAAAACTTATACTTTTCTCATACAGGAATTTGTCAACTCCTGTCTGTACAAACAAAGAACTTCAGTCACATAGCAACTATCTTTCGACTATCACTTTAACCTATGGAACTCTCTTATTTCACTTCCACTTACAAGGAAGCAAGTAATAAGACTATTTCTTCTTACTTTTTCTTGATTGGCATGAAGTAAAACATTAGCCTTTTAACAATCACTTCTGGCAGAGATGTAAAGAAAGTCATGTGATGAATCACATCAGATTTTTTTTTTTTTACCTGTATAGGAATTTTCTTCAGTAACAGGAGTGTTATTTGCCATCGTTCATTACACTACTATAGACCCGTCATCTAAATCAGGGATTTCGGGTTAGTAAGGGCTCGAGGACCATAATAGAAACTACTGGCATGATCGAGGGATGCACTTGAATAAACATAAATATTTATGACACCCCCCAAATATAACAGAACTAATGCTAATTTAAATGAAAACAGGAACTGAATTTTAAATTACAATTGCTTAAAATGCAATTTTCGCAAATAGATAAAATATTCAAATAAAAGTATACAAAACTGTTACAATTGAATTTTGAAAAAAAAAAACACCCAAGAATATCAGTTTAATTTGATATTATATTTGAAAAATGGCAAAAAAGAATTTTATAATGTAATCTGTAGTCCAAACAAATTAAAACAAATCAAATGTGTTCCATTCACAAGATTTTCTCTACCAGTTCTGCCGAAAATTTATTCTTACAAAAGAATTGTATCTACGTCATGTTAATCGAGACTTAGTTCCTTATAAATACACTAGGCTAAAGCGATAGCAAATCTTTTGCAATGCGATTGACATTTCTTTTGTTTCTATAGAAAGAGAATTACGACTTCAGTTTGAGATACATATTCGTTTTCTAAAACTGAAACCAGTAACAAGGAATGTCTTGGAAATGGTTAGCTGACAACAAAGCCGGAAAGGTTATGCGCTTGACGAGGTTTAAATTGTTTGTGTGGTGAGCTTTTGTCTCTCTCTCTCTCTCTCTCTCTCTCTCTCTCTCTCTCTCTCTCTCTCTCTCTTATGGATTATCGATTCACTGTGCAACAAATGTAAACTTCGTTTCGATCTTTTAGATAAAACTATGTGATTTTAACCAATTTAACTTTTATGAAACCCAACATTTTCTATCACAAATCAATTTCTTTTAATGCTGAAATCCAAATTTTCTATTACCAACCAATTTTTAATTGTACAAGTTAGTTATAATGAAAAACATCGCAATAGCAAAGAACACAAATTTAAAATGTCTTTGTTGATCGTTTGCGCTTCTGGGCCATCTCTGATAATTGACTAGCAATATACACCTAGGATACTTGTATTCCATCTTCCATCGTTTTACAAATACTGTATTTTTTGGTGAAACCTCTCGCCATGTTCATCGCTAACAGAACCAAAGTATTTTGCAAAGAAGTCCAGATGACAGTCCAGAAAATGCAATTTCGACGACATATCATAAAAGTAGTGTGATGATTCCCTTACAATAACTTCATAGTCAACTGAGTTTTTATTCAGAAGGAAGTTCCTGCATAGTAATTTAAATGACAGTCAAGCAATTCTCTCCGCTTCCAACATTATTTTCAGAATCTTCATTCTGGAAGACATTCTTATTTATGGACCAATAAACACTCCTTCCTTAATAGTTGCATCACTTAGGATTGCAAATTTATTTTCGAAACACTTGAGAGCATGTCCTATCTGTCTATTGCCATCACAAATACTTTCATCAGTCCGAGCTTGATGTGTAAAGGTGGTAAGAGGACATCTTGAGGGTTCACAAGTGGTTCATGGGAAACACTTTTACTCTAGGAATGTAGGCTTGTCTTGCAGGCCATTTTTAACGAATGTAGTGGTTCGCACAAAAACAGTATTTAGCATACACTTGTTGCACAACCATTAAGAGTCCAATAGCTTTCAAGTCTTTAAATATATGCCATTTATTTGAAGTATATTCAACGCACCTTAGTATTGCATTCATGACCTCAAACGTTTCCTTCGTATGAATGGCATTTGCGATAGGAACAGAGAGGAAAATGTTGCCAATATGAATAAGTACTACCTTTAGACTTAGTTTGGAGGAATCAATAAATAAATGTCAGTGTTCTGAATAATGTTCATGTCCCAAAACCTGAAATAATTAATTCAAATTGTAAAAAATTATTCCTCCATTCACAGAAAAATATTTTGAGTTTGCCGTTTTCTAAATGAAGTTATTTTAACATGGATATCTAAAAGATTCCGTTCTTGCAGTCTAGAACCCAACAATTCTGCTTGATGTTTTGAAAGGTTTAAGTCCCTCACAAGATCATTGAGGGCGTTTTGTGAGAACAATTGGTGGTTATAGGGTAATGATGATGTATATAGTGGAAACTTTGGATCTCGAAAAGGACTATACAGCCTGAAACGCTGGGGTGTCTTCTTCTGAAACGGTGTACTGCTGTGAGGAACTGGTCGGATGACTGAAGGTAAAGTAGGCTACTGGATCTGCCCTTTGGATTTTAAAGTATATCCTTTTATATCCACCAAGCAGAAGTAACAATCTGTTACACGGTCTCGAGATTCTCACCAAATTTCATTGCATTGCGTTTACCTTATAGCCAATTTCTCAAATTTACAGAGCATGAATATCAGTATATGAGAGGTGCAAATGTCTCCTACACGACACCCCAAATACAGTTCATATGCCTTTCGAACTAGAGTCAGTTTTACACTTTCGGTTCTTGAGGGTTAGTTCTCCGCATACATAACAAAAAGAATTAGGACGAATTTACACTGACGTGGCATTATAGTTTATATACCATCCTTCAAACTATTCTGAATCAGGATTTTGAAACACTAACTCACTCCTTGAGCACCAACAGGAAATCAACAACAAAGTATCATTAGTTATAAAATGCTAAATACAGATGACAGCATAGGATGGGCTAATATATTAGTTGTAATATTTATCACCAGATGTTGACCTGAAGAAAACTCGAAATTGAAATATGTGGAAAGTAGGAGATTCAACTACTATGTATGTACGTTAAAATAACGTTCGTAAAGATCTTTCTTTTTTTGGGTTTTTGAAAAAACGGTATATCATAGAACAACATCTAACTACGGATTCGTTTTTACCGTTAAACAGTGCACCTAATACACCTATTTTCATAAAAAGTTCAAATTTCGCATTGCACAGTGTTATGCAAAAGTTATCCAGAATGAAGAGAAAATCAGAGGCTATTACCACAAAATTCAAGATGTACAGTTTATTTGTCAGGTAAATATTTTAATATAGGTACAGAAAATTAATCAAAATAAAGCATAAGACTTTTAACAATAATTTGTTGCAGAAATGTAGAGAAAGTTATGTGAATGGAACACATCAGATTTTTAGAATCAGGTCCGTATATTATGTACGAGTGTGTATGTGGAAAAGTCGATTAAATACTAAACTTAGCATTTAAGTTCAGTATTTCCAACGTTGCGACACGAAGATCTTTAGGAATATCCCCAAGCCCCAACTACCCTTTACATGGAACATTTTTCGATTTATTTTATTTTTTCAAAAATGGGTCTCACATGTTTAAGCTATTTTCATGACAATCGAATTATTTATCTTGAATTTGCTGGAGTAGCCTCTGAAGACTTCATTGTGGATTACTTTTGCACAACTGCTTAACTGGTAAACCGTAAGGGATAGACAAAAACTTAGTATACAAAAAAAAAAAAAATATATAGATCTTGTCAAAACATATAAATAATGTTTTATATATATAAAGCATAATATGTGAGATTTATGTATATTCGTTTTCGAGATATTCCTTGTTGGGTTCAATTTTAAAGTACTTAAAATTTTTTCAAACGGGAAGTCTTTCTTTCGTTTCATATCTGTTTGTTTTAGTCCGAATTACAAAATACAAAAAGATTTTAAAAGATTTGATTGACGTTTTAGACTGGTGTATTCCCTTATTCACTTCCTACTTAGAATAAAGCAAATAGGACCAATGTATTATCTAGATTAGCATGATTTATAAAAGAATAATCTTTTGTAACAATGGTATGTTACAAAATGCCTTTTTTGGACCCTCGGTATCGAATTTTTGAGTGGAGTGCAATACCTTTTCTATACACTATGTACATAGTACGTGCAAAGAAAGTAAAAAGATATAATTTCTTTTTTTGCTGCATATGGCGTCAAAAATACGAGAATTCTTTCTTTTCATATTGATAAACAACAATGCCGTTTTTAGAAGCGAAGGAAAATGTTCTTTAGAGCTGAATACTGCCTCGATTTCGATTGCAACTCTGGCAGCGTGCTGGGAGTCAAGAAACAACGTGAGTCAGGGTTTGCATATCACTGGTCAGCCAGTTTTAAGAAAAACAGAGCAATTGGCTGCCAGGCTAATGACGTCACCTCGCGGACGCGAGTTGAATTGCCATAACACCCATGCATGTTTGACGTGTATATATACACACACACGTGCACACCCGGTCCATATATTCTGTATGTCGACGTTTCCCTTTGAGGCTACTACATGAATCACTTATAGAAAACAAAACCGGGCTTGTAGGCCGTGGTCCACTGGGCTTCTCCCTTCGTTCCCCAGACGTTTCGCCTGCGTCTGCGGCAGGCATCATCAGTGGCGTGTACATCTCCGTGGTCTCTCAGTAGCGACTACTGAGAGACCACGGAGATGTACACGCCACTGATGATGCCTGCCGCAGACGCAGGCGAAACGTCTGGGGAACGAAGGGAGAAGCCCAGTGGACCACGGCCTACAAGCCCGGTTTTGTTTTCTATAAGTGATTCTAACACCGGCCGTGAAAGCCTTCGAACTACTACATGAAGCTTCGGCCCTCCCATATGTGGAAGATGTTATTAGGCGCCGGGCTCAAAACTTTTACGCTAGATTGGGCGAACATGAGAACGCTCTTGTCAGATCTCTGGGGGAGTACTTACCCTCTGAACGCCGAAAAAGGCGGTTCCGGGTTCCCCGCATGGCTTGCGGGCACCCCCGATAACAACGGCTTTAAACCAGCCAACAGCGTAATAGCTGAACAAAGCATTCCCCCCTCCCATAGGGAGAGGTCTATCAAAATTCACCACCATATTTAAATAAATAAATAAACACCAGCGGAGCAGAGGAAAGGATGCTGCTCCTGAAAATGCAACCGCTCAAGGAGCCTACCAGCGCTACCTCCTTAACACCAACACTCGAAACCTCAAACAAAACCTTAACCATCACCTCATTCCTGTGGTTAAACCCTTACCAGGGTAGGTACACAGCAACAACACCCAGGCTCACCACGAGCCTACCAGACACGCACGCACACACATGTTTACATATGCTCACATTCAAATAAAATAACTTTCAAATTAACAGATAAAAAACTACGTCAAGGGTACGTACAGCGTTTGCCTTATAATACTACTACCACACGTTAACTTAGCCTGCACAGTGTGAAAATATTGTTTAAAATGAATTAGGAGTATTTCAAATTGGCTAATAAAATAATGACATAAGAATTGAAGCTTTCCTGGCGACGTATTAATTCAAAATCTTCTCGGGCTTCTAGCCAGGTAAAAACTTGGCTTGACACCAACGTTTCGAAGAAGTGCATCTTCCTCGTCTTCAGGGTGAACTGATGGTTTGAGCTTGCGGAGACTGGTATTTATAAGAGCTGGGATGAAGCTAACATCTGATTGGTTCGCGTGATATTATGTGTTTTTTTTTTTTTTAACCGTGGAGGGGAAAAATGCATTCCTGCATTCGACCCCAAGCCTTAGTGCAATGGCTTGGGGGATATGTGGAGCTCCCCGCAGAGTGCGGTATATCCACTAAAACACCCCTCCACGTGTTAATCGTTATATAGAGTACTTTCGTGCAAACATGCATTAGTCGGGTCCCGCATAGCACCCCGGTTAGTAAGTGAGAGCTACTTAGCTGGCATGCATTGCATGCGAGCGCGTTAATACTACTTACTGGGATTGTCCATGAAACCTGAACAATACCAGTGGATAATCATGCGTTACTTTATAAGTGTTTTATTCGTTAATAATTATGTTCTACTTCTGCAGGGTGTGCCTGCTTGTCATATTAGGTAAAATGTTATTTGACATGTACTTAAATTTAGTCTTATAGTATATGTTTAGAATGAGTTCCGCTTCTGCGCTGTTGCTTCGGGAGATTTCTCCGTCCGTCAGTGGTTGCGCAGCCGCTCGTCGCTAGTAGTAGTACCGGGCTCATAGGCCTTCGTCATCTCGTTTACCATGTAGTTGCCAAGGTCGTCTAAGTGATTGACTCCATATTGCAGCTGCCTGAAGTACGCTGCCCGCGTCGATCACAATGGGAGGCCCCTTCCCCCAGTCCGCCTCAGCTGTAGCTGAGGGCTTTAGGGCTGTGCGACGGGCTGGTACTGAAACATATGAGAAGAGAGAAAGAATCAATATATATATATAGTTGTGTGTTAGAAGAGGAGAGGTTTTAGGAAAGGAGGTTTGTAAGGTATTGTTGTATTTCGTCTGGAGTGGTGTCTTGTGTTATAGCCCTGTCGAAAAGTGATAAAGGTCTGTTGTGCTTGTTTGTTTGTGTGTCGTAGTTCCCTAGCGTTTCTATTAAAGGGTTGTGATGTGCACTTAATTTTTGATACGTGTCGTAGGTTAGCTTTTTAATGAATTGTTCGATTGTATGTATTTTGACTTCTTCGTGGAGTATGTCAGCTGGAGCTGTGTATGGTACCTTAGATACTAAGCGTAGAATTTTATTTTGGAATCTTTGTAAGTTTTTGATGTGGTTTTCGGCGGCATACCCCCATACTTGGGATGCGTAAGTAATTATAGGTCGGATTAATGTTTTGTAAAGTGTGAGTTCCATGTTAAGGCTTAGCTGTGAGCCCATGTTGATGAGTGGGTATAGCCTGCCCAATTGAGCATTGGCTTTTCCACGAGTCTGGGTAATATGCTTTTTCCATGTTAGACCCTGATTCATTTTAAGTCCTAGCCAAGTTACCGTATCTGTCCATCCAATATCTTCACCAAATATGGTAAGTGGAGGCAGGCGGTGTCTGGGAAATCTGTGATTGATACGCTTTGTGAATATGATTGCTTGAGTTTTTAGTGCATTTACTTTGATTCGCCATTTGGTAAGCCAGTCCTCTAGGTTATTGAGGGACCTTTGAAGTCTGCTGTGAATGAATTTCGTTTTTCCTGATTGGGTCATTATGGCGGTGTCGTCCGCATAAATGTATAGTTCTGTATTTTCGGTTTTTGGGATGTCATTTATATAGATATTAAATAGTGTTGGTCCGAGTATGGTGCCTTGTGGCACTCCGGCTTTGATTGGGCGTTCGGATGACAGGTGATTGTTTACTCTGGATTGAAATTTTCGATCACGTAGGTAGTTTGCTATGAGTTTAATGAGTGAGTCGTGTATATTTATTGTTTTGAGCTTCTTTAGTAGGCCAGCATGCCATACTCTGTCGAAGGCTCGTTCGACATCTAATAATAAAGCACCTGTTGATTTGTTGATGTTGAAACCGTGCGTTCAGCGAATTGTATAGAGTTCTTCACATGGTGTACACACTTACCTACTATTGGTTGCAGCAGATGTGCCAGATCACGAGCTAGGCGATAGGTAGGGCTGCCAATAGCGTCCACTATGGGCCTTAGAGGTATCCCAGGCTTATGGATCTTCGGGAGACCATATACTCTGGGAGGTATGGAGGCAGATGGCGAGACCGTCTTCTGAACATCAGGAGGAAGGCTGCATTTCTTAATTAGCTGGATGGTGCGTCTTTCTACAATTCGCTGAAGTTCTTGACAGCATCAAAGTGAAGCCATCGGACCTGTTAGTTTCGATGTGGTATCTCTCTTCACCAGAGTTCCCCTTGCGGAAACTATACAACTATTGTCAGAACACTTTCCACCTGGTATTACTGCACTGTTTAGTCACACACTTACTTCCACTTATTTTCTGTATGGCAACACCTACTACGAGCAGACAGACGGTGTTGCCATGGGCTCTCCTCTGTCACCAGCTATTGCCAACTTCTATATGGAGTTTCTGGAGCATGAAATACTTAACACAGCCCCATTAAAACCTACACATTTTTACAGATATGTAGATGATACATTTGTAATTTGTCCGCATGGACTGCACACTCTTCCAGATTTTCTTGCACACCTAAATAGCCTCAGATCACAAATACAGTTCATAATGGAAGTTGAGAAAAATGCTTCCCTCCCCTTTCTGGACATTCTGGTTACCAGAAAAGCGGACGGAACTCTTGGTCATGCCGTCTACCGAAAACCTACACACACGGATCTTTATCTCAACGCAAACAGCTTCCACCATAAGTCACAACGAATGGGCATTCTCAACACATTGACACATAGAGCAGTTTCTGTATCAGACCCAGATAATCTGCAAACGGAATTTCAACACCTAAAATTCACACTCCAACAAAATGGATATTCAGCCAAGGACATCACATCAGCGCTGAAAAGAGCCGGACGAAAAAGAAATCCCAGCAAGAACACTCAACAAAAAGACAAGCCAGCCGCCATAGCCTATATACCGTTTACCGGCAATTTTTCGGGAAAGATTATTAGACTACTCTACAAATATAATGTCAAAACCATCCATAAGCCACCACCTAAAATAAAAAATTTGGTCAGGCCAGTTAAAGATAATTTAGCTCTCAGAGTACCTGGTGTCTACCACATTCCTTGCGAATGCAGCGCAGCGTACATTGGCCAAACAGGACGCACTATTGCCACACGCGTTTCTGAACACCAAAGATCAATAAGGCTTATGCAACCCGAAAAATCTGGACTGGCTGAACACTGTATAGAACAAAGCCACAGAGCTAACTTTACCAACACCAAGATAGTGGCAAAGTGTTCAAACTACTGGGAAAGGAGAGTAAAAGAAGCTTTAGCCATCTCATCTGAAACAAATAATCTAAATCGCGATTCTGGCCTACAATTAAGTGCCATCACCGAGGAATGGCAGCGCGTTTTGGACGGTTTCCCCGGCTTTAGCTCCCGCTCTTGCCGGGCAACCGCCAACGCAAACGCCGGTCGCCGCTGCCTCAAGCACCCGGCAACTGCTGCCGCCTTCACTACCGTCCACCGCCGCATTCTCAGAACCCGAAAGGACTCCGACGCCGACGCTGCCTTCGGCAGCATCTCCAGCTCCTGCTCCAACTCCATCATCCCAGACACCGCAGCACACACAAACTCTGGCAATAAGCGGAAGTGTCACACACACCACTTCCAAACCGGATGCCACCACCGCCACGCCGAAATTGGACCCCTTGCCGTTTGCCGGACTACTGCGAACCACCGCCGCTCTGACCGATCCTTGCTCAACTCAGCCGCCGCAGCCCAGCCAACCTGTGATTCCTGCGAGGCACAGCGCGGTGATCCGGGGAGTTCCGCGGGACCTCCCCCACCGCTTCATCACCGCAGCAGCTCGCCACCAGTGGCCCTCAGTGATACGGGCTTCCCGCATCACTAGTTCGAGGGGCCCAACACCATTGGTGCGCCTCGAATTCGCCGACGCAGTAGACTACGCTGCAGCCTTGGATGACGGTCTGCTCATCTGTGGGCGCCGTCACACAGTTGAGGCTAGCAGAGATAGTCATCAGCTCCCATGTCGCCGCTGCTGTGCATTCGGCCACACCGCCGATGCTTGCAGTGCTGCACCGCGCTGCCACTACTGTGGCTACCGCAGCCTCACTGCCGAATGCACAGCCCATGATCTTCGTCGCCGCTGCAGGTACTGCGCGACGTGTGATGGCTTCGGCCATTTCACGGGTCAAGCGCAGTGCCCGCTCCACCCAAGCAGACGCCGACCACCACACCCAAGCCCAGTCAACGCCGCATCACCTCCAGCAGCCACTACAATTTCACCAGCCATCACCAACATTCCACCGCAACCAGCACCAGCAGCACCGTCTGACAGCTCCATGAAGGATGCCGTGCAGGACCTTCATTCCAAGATCCTGCACATCAGCGCCCGATTGGCTCTACTGAAGGAGGCGCTGACTGCCATCACCGCCGCCATCGCCGAGACACAAAGTACAACACCACGCAGACTACACGACATTGAGGCCGGAATCCAGGACCTACAGCAGATGACCACCGCAACAGCAAATGCACTAAGGACCTTCACCACCAACTACAGTTCACAACTCAACGCAGCAGCCATTCAAAAATCCCTGGACGAAGGCCTCTCTAGACTGACCACCACACTAAATACAAAACTTCTGACCGGCACACCTGACACCAAACACAGCACACACACCCACAAACAGACTACAGACATCAACATCCAGGCTGCACTGACATTCTCCCCTTTCATTACCCCAACACTTACAGAACTTCTTACACCACTTGACCACAGGACTCCATCACAAACCAACGACCTGGACCAACCAGATAAAAATTTCCCTCCCTTAGGACACACACACACACACACACACACATTGACAAGCCTTTATCAAGGTCAAAAAAGAAAAACACAAAATAGTAACAAATAAAGAAACACCCACAACTCCCTTCAGACCTTCCTTAACTCCCCGCGTGCCAGACAGGGCCTCGGTCATGTCTGTCACCCGGAACCTTCTCTCCACTTCTGCTGAGCTGCCGCTTAGTTCGGCCAGCAGTAAACTCCCGCACTATCGAGGGTGCTCAGCGGAACCTCATCATCCCGGAACATCTCCTTTGAACCCGTAACATCCTTCCCATTCCCGCACTTCACCTAAGGGCGAAATAAACCATTCTTTCTACCTTCCAACTCTTTCTCTGTCTCCCCTTTCCAAAAAAAAAAAAAAAAAAGCCATAATATCACGCGAACCAATCAGATGTTAGCTTCATCCCAGCTCTTATAAATACCAGTCTCCGCAAGCTCAAACCATCAGTTCACCCTGAAGACGAGGAAGATGCACTTCTTCGAAACGTTGGTGTCAAGCCAAGTTTTTACCTGGCTAGAAGCCCGAGAAGATTTTGAAAAAATAATGACATTTTATAGCACTAAAATTAATAAGAGTAATTCAAAGAAATGTCTTCCTTGGCAAACAATTGCTTGGTGCTTGTAATATTACAACATATTACATCATATTCATAAAGCAAAATAACTTTTCAAAAACTTACATTAGGAACGCTAGAAGCTTCTTTCACCTGAGAACTGCAGACTGCGTCAATGTTACGGAAGATTAAACCATCCTGTTCATGTGTACTGAAAAGCGATGCTTTTAGGATATTTAGTTATACCAACATCATTCTATATTATTTTCAAGTGAAGTTAAAAAAAAAAAAAAAAAAAAAAAAAAAAAAAAAAAAAGACTATATCTTCCCCTTCCCATTAAGTAGGTTCATATTTTTTAAATACTAAGCTATGTATTTATTTGCCCGGGAGTAAAACAAGTTGAAAGTATTTTCCACAGTTCTGTTTGTTTGTCTCCTCATGGTTTATGTTTTTTTTTTTTTTTTTTTTTTTTTAAAGAAGAACAACTTATTTTCAATAAGGAGACCTTTTAAAACTGAAGTGCCCTTTTTGAACACTATCTTATTTTTCAATAGGGTCTTAGATTTATAATTTCTGTTTCATATCGAGTTTCAACTATTTCCGGTTCTTCTCTGTGACTATCCTGGTGCACACACTGCTTCATTGCAGGTAGTGCCATCTAAGTCATTTTCTTGGATGATACATTTTCTAAAGCGAAAAAGGCTCTTTTAATTTATTTCCGTTCTTTCAATTCTCTGTTCTCTTCACCTTTATGAACTTCCGCGTGTCAATTGAGTATGCGTTGCGAAGGGACAGAATCTGATTTTTAGTAATCCTAAAGGTTCACTTTTTAGATCTTTTTCGTAATGTTTAGGCAGAAAATGAAGACTACAGACTCTTGCACCTTATTGCCTATCCTTTTTGCTTTCAGTCATCCCTACGAAACAATGAAATGTCACTTACTTATCGCTTAGCTGTAAGTCGATTCGGCAGAATTGCTATGAGTACCCATTCTAATGAAACCAAGAAAACCGCTTAGACAGAATTATTGTGCATTAACTTATTTAAGAAAGCAACCCAAGAACAGCAAAAATAGCCACAATGTATATTACAATACCTTAAGAATACACGTGCTAAGCTGATGAAAAAGGTAACAGCGTCCGTGCGGTGACGTCACAGACAACAAGGAAACAGATGGCACCACGAGTCAAAATAATTAATCCTTATCTACCTTGGGTATGAAGGCCAGAAGTTCTGTTTTTCTTTTACCAAGAAGGCATACATGTATAGTGTAACATATTTTGTACATACAATATTCATGTTATGGTATCTACAAGATAGTAAACGCATTGGGTTTTCCTCCCGCTTTCGTTATTTACTATAAGATGTACAAGTTGCTTCCTTCCCTTGTCATCTCTCCTTGAAAGCGTATAACATTATTTTCACTGTCGAATTCAGATACTTAAGTTTTTAATTTTTCTTCCTCCTTTCTTCCCTTCCTTTTTCTTTCTTTCCTTTATAAGCTAACACGTTTCCTTACTACAATTTGTCGTTTTTACCCTTTCCAGCTTTAAGGTGCAACAGTCACAAGATGGGTGTGCTTCTGATGCCAGTTGTCTTTGCGGTGCTGTTGTTAGTTGGAGCGCAAAACGGTAAGAATTTCGATCATAGGTAAAATGAGAAGTGTTTATTCTTAAAGAGACAATAATATTAAGAACGGTTTAACCTTATTATCCCCAAAATTACATAGGTACTCTGGATCTTGTTTCATTCGTTCTTGAAATATATCTAGAAGTTATATATGTGCTTCCAGGAAAGCGTTTCCAATATTGGATTTTCTTATCTGTAATCTAGATTCTATAAGGTTAATGCCAAGCTGGCAATTCAGGAGGGGTCTTAGTCTGCTCTCACAAACTAGTATTTCTTCCCCAAAATGCTAAGACACAGGCAACAACGTTCATTTTTTAAGTATTGTCACGACCGTTTCGTAGGCATTTGGGGAACATAGCTCGGGAAAGGGGTAAGCTTACTCTAACATTTAATCAAGTCCAAGTAGAACGTTTGACCATATTTAATCAGAGCTATTACCAATACATGATGCTACATTATGCTTTACCCGGGGCTTTATTACATGTCTTACAGCTTATTAAAGTTGTTGAAGGTATGGCCTGCGGCCGTACTTACCGAGGAGTTTCGATGACAGATTGGGACGTCGGAGACCCGTCTAACGTCGAATGTGATCGACTCAATAACTTGCACTACGACTTCTCAAGCCTAGAGCCGCCCTGTAAAAAAACTCTCTTTCCGGTCTGTTCTCTGGGATTATATATAAACCCCCTTCCGGTGAACTTTCCCTTTTTACGTCAACAGGAGTGTCCGTATCCCCTAGAAAAACCGAGGATGCGGTACACCCCAAGAATCCTGTAAATAACTGAAAAACAGGATTCTTTACCAACCGCGAGAATGGACTCTGTGGTTCAGAACGGAAGTCATGTTTACTAAAATAACCTATGGAGAGGTGTGACTTCCGTTCGCTGACGCACATGTCCAAGTCCGTACTTTCCCGAGAGCTAGAGAATGCTAAAACTTTTGAATTCAGGTCTCCGATATTCCAGCCCGTCACATCTCCCCCCGGCACCTAGACACTGTCCTCAGTGGAGAACAACCTTAGCTAATTAGAGTAAACAAAAGTAAATACAATCACACCAAGGTAGTGGCCATCACCAAAGGCGGATAGTCCAGGGTTACGGATAGAGTAGAGAGGGCGAGAGTAAACCACTCTGCATGGAAAGGGTTCGGGTGAAGCAGGAGTCAACTGTAAATGAGGTACGAAATCCACAGGAAAACTACGTAGACGGTGAGAAAATCCGGGCTGGGAGAACTGGAGGGAAGAACAATAGTCCGAACCACAGTCAGCGAGCTGTTTGCTATTAAACTCGTTGTGTGTCCACTAGAGTGTGCCACCAATCACACTATCAGGTCCCGGCTAGGGCCGTTTCTTGCTGCTTGTCCTTCCATGTGCAGTGCTAGGTTCGTATTTTACAGTACCGTCGTCGAGGCCTGACGTGTTAGACATACGCCGGCCCGTAAAGTGGGGTGCACTGCGCCGGACCTGATGACTGTGGCACTGCTGGTGAGGAAGTAGCCACCTGGGGCGGCCAGACGTGCGGTGCCCCGTTTACCCATCCAAAATCATAGGGAAGTAGCACTCCCAGCGGCCAGGGTTCCTGCCTCACCGGTCGATTGTGCTGCTGTTACTCGTCTTCCAAGGTGCAGGGTTCCTCCCCCAATCTGATCCAGCCCGGTCTCGAGAGGAAGAGAAACAGGACCAGAACAAGATCAGTACATTGTTCCTGAGGAATTAACATAGGGCTGGCCTCCAGCCGTGGAGGTGACTGGTAATGGCGGCAAGAAGAGGGGAGGTGTACTTGGAGGAGAAGCGGAAGAGACGGAAGGTCCTCTGGGAATGATGTAGGAATATTCCTGTGGAGGTGGGGAAGGAGGGGCCGCCTGACGCGGAATGTTTTTTCTACGGAGCGTCTGGATGGCAGGTGATAGAGCGGGTACCGGAGGAGGTACCGTGGGAGGGGTTAAGGCGTCACTGAAGGAAGGGGAACTATGCCACCTTGTTGGGTGAAGACCAAACATTTTAACAATATATATACCATAAGCAAACAAAAGAACTGTTAAACACAAGGATATACCATGGAGTGACAAATACAAAATATGCCAGTCGAACCTCTGATATACATTAAACTTATAACATTGGTTTAACGATGAATATGTAGGATAACCAGAGTCATAATATGGTGGAAGGATGGTTGTGTCAATCGAGGACCAGGCCGTCGGCAGTAATCTAGTAAGCTCCCAATTTGAACCCCTTCCAGCTAAGCAATAGCGCGGCGCGTTCAACACAAAAGTTTCCATTGAAATATTACATTGGCACGGTAAACAGAATCGGAACGCACCGATATTACTGTCAAGCGGTAGCAGCTCCCTCTGACCCGGGCAGGATACCTCCGCCCCTCTCACATGCGTTAACACGAAGATATGGGCGTCCAGTTGTGTGACAATTGGGCGCTGTGATGTAATACACGAAAAAGGGCAAACCTTAGAAAGGTTGGCAATGGAATCGCCTGATAATATCGCCTGGGCACAAGAGGTAGTAAATATGGCCGAGCCATAGGGCGGTGTGACCAAACATAGGGAAGACTGCAAAACGTCGCATTGCGGCATCAACAGTTGAAAACCCCTATCTGAATATAATGCGGCCAAATGGGCCGTCGGAAGGTCGACTTTACAAGTTTTCTCGTGGTGAGCGAAGGGGGTGGGGGTAAATGACAGTCCTACCACCCTCTTCACTTCCTTGGAGATTAAAGGTATTTGTAGTCCTAATAGAATAGTCGTTTTAGATAACAGACAATTTGCAATACGGGAGCTATAATATTTTCCAATATCGTCCAGCGGCCATACGAGCCGAAATTGGCTGTTATTGGCTTCCACTTGTTGCAGCATATCAGTTAACAAGGCTGGACTCAGAACCCGAGGGCTCAGCTGACGAGACATACAAGTTCGATACAGCAGTTCCGTACGATAGATCTGAAGCATTACTTCGAACAAGGGGCCTGCACCTGTTCCCCGAGTGACGGAAGCATCCCTCACCGCATTAAAGGCTACATCACAAAGAGAAAGATTAGTCACAGCAATATAGTGATTATACTGCTGGGCCAGGGCCATAATGTACTGTATACTCTCTTCTGATACAAAATTATTTTCTACATGCTGTTTGTCTACTAACACAAACTGCGCCCCAAATAGTGATCCATCTCCCCTCAAAGGGTTAGAGTGTGACCGAAACAATTGCCCGTATTCCTCCTGAATTGACTTTAGTTTTGACATCATCCAATCGCAAAATAACGTATTTGTTTTGTTAACCTTACAATAAGAAGACACAGGTGCACGTATTCCGCACTGAGGTGCCTTAAACAATAATGGAACAGACGTCTGGTAAAACGTCACATTTGGTAAAAAGTGAAAATCCACACCAGGGGTGACCATAATAGGAGAAGCAACCTGCTTTCCTCCCGCGGATATAAGGCCGATGGCCTCCAACAACAAAATTAACTTCAACATCATAAAGTACTTCTCACTTAAACAACACGAAAAAAAACAAAGTACTTCTCACTAAAAAAATTGCTTAAAGTATATGCAAAACACGGCGTCGACGCTAAAGGCAGGGCTAAACCCTCCTACACTTCGTTATGATGACTTACGGCCAGAGGGGCCATGTAAGGAAATCACCCTCTAGCACGTAGCCACATTCAAAATCTAAAAAGTTCCACCCGAACAGGCCATGGAAGGAACACTGTTCAGGGGAAGCCACATATGAACCTAGGACCCTGAAACCGGAAAAGCTACGTAGAGATCAGTTACCAGTTGCAGGGGTGTACACTCACCCTCTCAAGGATGCTAACGTTAGATACCGCGGGGGTGGATTTTCACATAAGGCAGATTTCTTAATGTTAAATGATATATAACAGTAACTATTTAAACTTCCACATCAGACGTGCAGTTCACTGTTGGAATGTCCCGTGGTGCTGGCTTGGGTGACGTCAGGCGCACCTGAGAAGTCCCACCGGAAGCGGAAGCACTGATAACAACGGCGCCTCGCCGCAGGCGGAAAACCTGTAAACACAACTTAAATACTCGATTAGCAATGATGGCAAAGAAAAGGAATAACAGAATCCCAAAAATAATAACAAACACCTCTAGAGCCTCCGAGGGCAGTAACCCTGAGGCTTCTGCCACTGGCAAACGTGTGGCCACCAACAGTTCCGGTCTACGAAACACAATTATCCCCAAAATGAGCGTAAGGAAAGTGCTCCACATAAACAACAAAGTGGAGGTCTGAGGAGAGACCAGGGCGTGAACATAAAATTCGGGGCCCCCCTCATATACAGGGGCCTGTGAGAGGTTCAAATGTGGTACCGTTAATGACCAATTAAAATTCAAACATTGCGATAAATTTGTAAACGTCAGGTGGTCTCCAGACGTGAAGGGGTGAATAGATAGGCTAGTTAAGCTGGACCATCCTGCAGGCACAATATGCAGGGTGCGAGGTGGCGGTGGTGAGAGTTCAGAACAGGGAAAGCGCGCAGGTATTTGCACCATATTACCTACATGCAGCTCACAGGAACAAGGAAGTGTTACCATTAGAGCTCCTGGGGTCCCCTGAGGGGGCGGGGCTATGGTGTGCGATGTATTTGTGCACCTAAGGTCAATAGGGGTCAACGGATGTGTAATAATGTATTTATCGCGTTCCACTTCGGTAATAATCATTTTAGAAGCTCCGTGGCACTGAAACGGGCAAAACTCATTTAATTCCACCGCAGTCATCCCGCGAAACATCTTGACCGCGCAGAGAGGGCCAAAAATCAAATCCGTACTAAAACGAGGAATGAAACATAACCCCGTTTTGAAGGGATCACATTCCCTTAGGGCTGATCCCGTTATCGGGCGTATTGTATCACCACTTACGGCGACAAACGCCTTATCGTGAAGCACAGAGCAGGTAGAATTGTGCCAGGCGAATGGGGTAGAAATAAACTCAAAAACGTCCCACTGAGAATTTTTCTGTTTAACAGGGATTTTAATAGTAACTAAAATGTAGCTATCACTGAAAGAGCAGCTCGTAATTTCTAAGTCGAAATATCGGTGAGCTTCGGAATCATCAATTACTAACTCAAAAGTCGTATTGCGTAATGAAGACTTAAGAACCCGAAGTTCATGAAGGAAAATATGAAAAGGTACCAGAGAGAGTGGGAACAAATGGGCGCGGCATAGAGCCATTGCATCCGTATGTTTTAATAGCAGCATAGTATGAACAGCCCGCTGAGTACCCTGTAATAGTTCCCACATTACCAAAAACTGATTAGAGGACACATTATCCAGTCTAGTGCGTAATGCGTTATAAGTCATATTAGCCGATGTCAGAACCTGCTTTAGACGAACGTCAATTTTTTCAAAAGACCTAGTAACCTGCTCGTTGTAGTCCAGAATATTTTGCATATTAGATGTAAGCCATGCGTGGTCATTTGTAACAAGCTTTTGAAGATTCCGAAAATGATCCTCTAAATCCCGGTCCGATAAAGCCAACGTATTTAATTGTGAGCTCGTAGCAACATCACAACACCAGCTCAAAATATCCCCTACAAAAGGCAACCCCCGCTTTCGCCGCGTTGGTTCCTTATGCGTAAAATTAAAAATAGCATCATAAAACTTACGAATTTCAGCATCAAGAGTACTGCCAATGTAATCAATATCGTCGGCCATTCTGTCCAACGCCGTGGACGACGCGCGCCGGGGAACCGGCCGCGCGAGTGTCAAAGATTGTAGCTCTACCTTTTCCCTAAGTATGCGAAAGGTTAAGGGAATCGAGGCCTGATAGGCGATCGTTTCCGGCAACCTTCGCCATGATGCACCCGCAACGACTTGAACGGGGATCGAAGAGGGAACCTCGGCCGCATATCCCCGACCAATAATTACACAAAGTAGCGGGAACACAGACATCTGAAAACACGGAGGAAGACAGAGTCAGTTACAATATTATTCGAAAAATGGCCCGTAGAATAAAATTAAAAAAAAAATCAAGGGAGAGAGAGAACGAGAAATTATTTAAGTATTCCCTTACTACTTTAAGTAAAGAGACATTTTTTCTAAGATCAGCGCGAATGCAAAAATTCCACCGGACATCTCTAAAAAAAAACCGCGAAGAAAAACAAGAAACCGCACAAGGATTCCCCCAAGAGATAAACAAACATAATAGCAAGATCGACAGGCGTGCTCATCATTAGAGTATCATTATGACGACGAAAGAAGCCATTACCCAAGTGCTGCGTACATGGTATACGCAGGCATATTGTCTGTGGGGCATCCCGTACCACAGACCAGGACCTCCCCATAGCCGAGTCATATTGCTGGCGGCCTTGGATCTGGTACCCCAGCTGATTGATTTGTTAGAGCGGGGCTGGGTATCAGTCCAAACAATCCAGTTTTTGAGGGAGACCTACATTCCCGTCATTCAGCAGGTGCTGGACAACTGGGCTGTGAGTATTATCTTCATTTTCGCATTATTATCTGGGTAGTATTACAAACCCCTGACCGCCCAGTCATAACAGTAAAACGCTCAGCAAAAAAAAGATATATGTTATAGTCAATAATTTTTCGAAAAGAAATTATTCTAATATCTCTGGGTCATAGAGAATAATATATAATAGTATATAATTAATATAAATACGTAAAAAAGAATACATAATGGTATAATAATTCCTTCACGTTATGTTTTTTTTTTTTTTCATTTATTTATTTATTTTAGTTTGTGTTCCTTTTCGTCGCGTACGACGATAGAAAAATAAAACAGTATTTCGCTCTCATTCCCGGTACCAAGTGTTGAGAATACATATGAGCAGTAGAGGGCCGCTCGCGTACGCGTGGTAATTGAACAAGTGCGTGTGTGTGTATGATAATATAGCACTAAATCTAGAATGGACTATAGAAGCAAGTATTCAATCATGATGTAATAAAAATGGAACAAAAGCTAAACGAGCCTCCCTATGTATTAGACCGGAAGAGAATTTAATTTGTTTTCCCATGTAAAACTATTTTAAAAAAAAAAAAAAAATAGTACAGAACACAATCTTGTGACACGGAATATTCTCACTCCTAGGTCATGTAACCACATAAATTATTTTTTTTTGTCGTATGTGCGTAGGCTTACTGATAAACGTTTCCGGCTCGTAGTGAGATTTCCTTCTATTCGCAAGCAACTGGACCGAGTTAGTGCGATGTATACAACAGGGTCGTTAGTGTATGTGTGAAGCTGGCGTAAATTCCGTGTGCCAAAACGAAGCAGTACAATCTATGGTATAATAAGCGTTATTGGTGTTTTAACAGCTGAGATTTTCATGGTGTGAATGTGTATCTCCTCTTTATAAAAAGAAAACATGTTTCTCCGCGGTTAACCTGGACCGTGCAGATGAAAATTATTTAATGCTTGAAATTTGTTAAATTGAAGTGTATTGTGTAAATGCGTAATTGTATATTTATGCTAGGAGGAATAGTCGTTTAAGCGTTCCAATTTTAAATTACCTTAAGTAACACAGCCTCTGCGAAGCTTAAGTAAGTTGTCATTTCGTGTGGTGGAATGTGATATAACAGCACTAACGGAAACGTTCGTACAGCAACAGCAAAAAAAAGTGCTTATTTATTTAGTTTTTTTTTTGTTTGTTTTTTTTGTTTTTTGTTTGTTCTGTTTTTGTTTTTTTTTTGTTTTTTTGTTTGTTTAAATGTGTGAGATATTGTGGAACCTTGACATTAGCAAGTGCGGTTCAGTTCATGTGGCACAAGTAAAATCTGTCAAGAAAATCAAGGTTATTAATTATCGTAATGATTACAAATGGATATCTACAACTCATCTTCACGTAAGTACTACTTGTATAATTGCTTCAGCTCTTAAAATTTGGCAAGGGTGTAAATTTCAACAGAATTTCACTTGACTATGCGGTCTCCTTTTTATAAGATGACATACTGTATTAAAATAAGGAAGATGCATGTACCTAAGAGGTCGGTACATTTTACTACGGTTCCGTCAGTGGAAGCGGTGTAATTAAGTGATACTCCAAAAAAAAACAAAGTGGGAGAATGAAACATTTCTCTACTCCGTGCCAAAACACTCAGAAAGAACCTGTCTGTGGCGTTAAGATTTCAGTGAGCCAAGTGTCATATTATGCGCTTCCTTTGTGAGATTACTCAAGAGGATTTTTTTTTTTTGTTTTTTTTTTTTTGTTTTTTTTTTTTGTTTTTGTTACCACAGACGTTTCCATATAGTTCGTGCCAACCGGTATACTGATTAGCGTAAATATTATTATTTAGAAGCTAGTTAGTAAACAAAACTAAAGGCAACTGCGCTAGTCAAAACGACGGCTATTCGTTGTAAGATGTGTCGCGAATCGAAGGGATTGCAACGCGGTTCTCTTTCCACTTCAAAAATAAAACAAAAGAGGTGCAACATGAGTGATTAATCTTGTTTTTATATTTCTAAAACAGGAAATTTCCGTGTATGGTTGAGATTTCGAAATTACTTATAATTATTTCAACCAATTACGGTGTGGTGTAGGAGATAGATTATTGCTTGCCATAAGTTTCATTCTTGTTTGTTCCGTTCTCTTGCTTGTAATCTTTAGTTTATTACTGGGGTGTTGAAGTATGTTCCTAGTCTTGAAATTCTGAAGTTATCATGGGTTCAAATGCGTGAGTCGACATAAATAAAAATTCTCTTATTCTGAAGTTATACTTGCTGATCCCACTGAAATAAGGTATTTCACATAAAATGTTGACCATGAACCGAAAAATAATCCTGCATTAATAATACGTGTTTATTTAATGATTATCGGATTAATTTTTGAACATTTATTTACTCGTTTATTTATTGTATGTACACATAAATTGTTTGTATTAGAATCGCCGTGAGTATTAGTGTCGCTAATAACTAATATTGTGGCAAGCATAAGATGTTAAGTGTTATAGCTGCTGTTACATTCACATTCTTTGCACTGCATGTGTGCGTTTCCAATACAGAAAAGGATAATACTGTTATTATTCATATTAGTATGCCTAGCATTATTGTTATTATTATTATCGTCAGTAATATTATGTGTTATCACCTGATTGATGTCTAAGTATAATTATTGTCCTAATGTTATGTTTCTTTCAGATCAAATGATTAGTGCTAGGTTATAAGAAGATAATTACAATATATCAGTTTATGAATTATTTGTTATTATTATATATATTTTTTTTCTTTATTTCTACATTTCTTGTTTAATTGGTGGGGAATAAGTTCTGAAATGCTGTTCATGGAGGGAAACAATGATATCACATATAGCGATCCATTGTTATAGTGTCTCTGGGTGGCATGTCATGGGTTCACACCCCGTTATATTTTATATTTCCTTTACTCATATAAGATCATTTATTAAATTTTATTTCCATAGGGAGTAATTCAACATGTTAGTTTTTGTATTAAAATTACAACTGCCGTTTCTTTTCTTCCTTTTTTTTTTTTTTTTTTTTTTTTTTTTCCAGGTTATTAAAGGTATTGTTTATGTGTATGTTCCAATCACTATTGTGTTAACAACGTTTACATTGCATAATATTTTTATTGTTTAGTGTTGTTTACAATTGTTATTGCTTCCATTATTAATGCTGATATTCATATTAATATTATGTTCATTATTCCGGTTATTAATGACGTCTATACAGGTGATTGTAAAAGTTAATCAAGACGGTGCATGACTGTTGCTATTATTATCAGGACAGTATATTGATGTTTAAACTATTAATACACCGTGATTACTGTTGTGTAAGTTGATCGTTGCATCCGGATCGTTGTTATTATGATAATTATTGCGGTTACAAGTGTTAGAAAAAAAAACTGATGTGTTCCATTCAAATGACTTTCTCTACATTTCTATGAAAATTATTGTTAAAAAAAAAAACTTCCTCTTCTTTCTGTACTTCATGATAATTGACACGAACGTTAACGAAAATTGCCTTATTACTTGCATCCTTGTGAGGAGAACGGAAACAAGAGAAATCACCAGGTGAAACCGATAGTCAGATCATTTTAAGCTTGTTGCTAAGAAGTTGAAAAGTTTACCTTGCATAGACAGGAGTTCCCACCGAGAAAAGTTTAAGTACGTCAAAGCTGAAACCAATAACAAGGTCTATCTCTAAAAAGGTGAATTCAATGAAAAAAAAAAAATCTATGATAAAAAGTGAGTTTCTTTTTCTTTTTTTTTCTATATTTTCATTATTGTTCACTACATTTATTCCTATAATAGGTTTACCCACGTTGTTTTGAGTTGTTTACATGTTTATTGCGTATTGGGAGGGCAGTGTGTGTTTGTACTGATAAATCAAATTGATTTATTATCAGAAGCATCGTAGAAAATATAGGCAATGTGGTTTCAGTGTCAACTACAAAAGGTAAGTTCATTTGCCACCATAGTATCGGCTGTGACAGGCGATTTGCTTCAACTGGTCTCATCCTTCCTCCCAAGGTGTCTTGACAATTTGCAACCATTAAATTTTTTTTTTTTTTTTTTTTCCTTCTGGAACTGTAATATTTCACACAAACAAAATATTCCTATAAAAAAAAAAATAGACATAAGTGACATCACGTACACGTTGAATGGATTCTAATACCACGGAGACCAATTGAAAATCGCATTGCGCCCGCACATCCTCCAACCGGCAGCTAGGTGCCTAGTTTTGTGAAAAACTGGCTCCCATACCTTGTACACCCATAAAACAAAAAATGTTTACACGCATGGTTTCTTTCAGAGACATCTAGCGTTGGATTCAATTTTGGCGCCACCGCGGGAGCCAGCGTCGGTTCCAGCGGCTGATCCATCCCCGAATAATTGAGAAAAAAAAAAAAAAGGGGGGATGTGATGTAGTGTAATGTAAGAGAAAAAAAAATACAAAAATACATCCCTAGTTATGCCAACAGTGTAGGGGTAGTTATTTCAGTATTGTTCCCAATATCTCCTATTGTTTTCCCGGGTCTCCTTCCATCACCACCCTGTACATATGCATCAGCAAGTAAAGTCTCAGAATGTCACCCTTATATGTATCTGGGAGTCCGTTAGGGGAAATACTCTCCTTACAACTTAAGGTAACCAAAGGGTGCGTTACTTACATGAACTTCACGCATGAAGGTAGAGGTAACTACAAGAACAGTGCCCACTAAGAATATGCAAGAAGCAAACCCTTCGTTCATCCGAGTATGAGAAGAAGCGGAGAGGTCTTGTTGCACTGTACCAGCCACCCTAGGTGTAGTACTAAAAGGGGGACTATCCCCCGTGTCAGAATGACAACGATGTTTATTATCACAAACGCCATAGGCACCACACTGACACGTGTGGTTTCGAATTTTTGCGATCGAAACACATGTTTGATTTATGCATAATTTATTTTTTCCACATTTAGCACCATTAGGCACCATCCCTGGTTGAATCACATCTACACCTAGGTCTATTATAACCGTTGCGCATCTTTCCTGAGTACTATGTTTTAGCATCGTGCCTATTCTTGCGTACTGGTGCATACCAGTTTGCAGTTCTTGGTTTTGTCTGTTACACTGCAAAATTCCGCAGTACAAATCCTCCGTACTGCATTTAGTGTACCGATTATGATGGTACTCATATCCGCAATTGCCATTTATACTGCCGCGATCGTTATTTTGATAGCATTCTAAGTCCATATTTGAGGAGGTTTTTCCCCACAGTTTACGGCACTGATCCGTGTGTGTTATACAGGACCCGTGATAGCAAAATGCTCGTCCTTGTCTACAGGGGGTCCCATCCATTTTATAGGTATTATCGGGACAAAATGCTGAAACTCCGTCGCAATAGTCTGGAAGGTCACACTCCGAAGTGTGGACCGTGCATTTTGTGCCCTCAACCTTCGGACGACATGTTGTGACATCACAACATTCCCCTGTCGCGCAGGAGGCATTCTTATGAAACAAACATGTCGATGAATCGCAACACTGATTGTCTATGTCACATTCTTCACCCTGTTCCAACAATTGATTCCCACAAGAGGGTCCCGAATATGAAGTGGTAGGCACGTTTTCGAGACAGAGGTCAATATGATGACGTAACGAGTAATCTAACTCACGTAAATTACAGGGAGTCCACAGAGTAGGAATTGTCGAAGAAATTGATGCCCCCATAATGCAACAGTGTCTACATGGACAGCAACCTGAATCATGGTGCATTCCAAAGCTGTGACCTAGCTCGTGAGCTATGGTTGTAGCTACTAGTTCCTCATCTCCCATATCGTCATTTATAACTGAACCCGCGTGCTCATAGGTACACATAGCGTATGGGTAAGCTTCACCCACAACCCCGTGCTGAAACTGTACATCTGTAAGTAATATCGCATAATCATGAGGATATGCTTGGAGTAAATATTCACGGCGATATCGTAGGAAGTCGTTTAGTGTCGTCCTGCTATTATCACTTACATATATTTGATTATGTGTAGACCACACCATAACTCCCGTGAGTACCATTGAGATATTCAATGGAGTATACAGGGCGTTTACAAGATTAGCTAAATGCAGACAATGCTGTTGGACACTACGTCCACTCAGTGTTAATTTTGTGTATACGGTGTTATCTATAATGAACAATAGTTCCACAACACGGGTCATCCGTTTAAGTAACTCAGGAGTTCGAAGGCTATTGGGCCCTATCCATTTTCTGTAACTTATCTGCAATTGTTTATGGAACCCCGCGTTGTTTTTTTTCAAGGCCATGGTGCGTGCGCATGGTCGACTATGACCCATGGGTGCTTGCGGACCCGGTCCGTGGACAACCAGAGTTTTCGAAATGTTATCTGATCCATGACTGAAAACAGCCTTTTCTGGTAGACGTAGTGCTTCGATCCCGTCGTATATAATGCCGCGTACACCCTCACATATGGATATCGCGGCCCAGGACCTACTTATACCACGTATTTTCCCAACATACTGATAGAGCCTAAAAGTAGTTGTATGAACGACTTTCCCATTTGTTACACGCGCTGTATACGCGTTCTGATACAGGAGCGCGTTGTTCAAGTGAAGATCAATTATGTAATGTTTGTGCGCTAACTGGAAGTCAAGGGTGAACATTCCTTTCTCTACCCTTGCGATCTTAAGTGACTGGGGTTGGTGATTATCACGTCTGTTGAGTTTTGTGGTGCCCTGAACAAAACATAGCAAAAATATATCAAAGAGAAGGAAGCCATGTATACCATTAGCATATTTCATAACGAAATCAAACAGAAAGGGCAGGTAAGATAATAGCGACCCTTACCCAATATATGCGTGAGGTAGCGTCTTCACCGAAAATCCCTCGTAATAATCACTGACTGGCAACGATGGTACCCGTCAGTCCCGCAGAGTGCTCACTCTAGGAGAAAACAAAGGTGAACCGAAGATAATACCGCAAGTAACAGAAGAAAACGAAATTCAATGACACTAGTGTAATGCGATAGAATTAGGTACCTGAACAGAGAAAAGGAGGGGAGGGGGAGGGATGGCACATTTAAACCTCTCAGCTCCCGCTGTAAGACTAAGCGTTATGCATTACTTATTACCTACATTATTATTTGACACTACAAATATCATTGTTATACCTATAACTCCCTAAACTTTATTATAATTTATCGATTATACAGCTTACCCAGAGAAACTTACTGACTAAAATCCTATAGGAAGGGGATTCTACCTTAAAGACTTACCCTTTTTTTTTCTCTCTTCATAATCATTAAGCCTTATTATCTACATACATAATGATTTACTTAGATACATATTCATATAAAAACATATGGAAGATCTATCCTTTTTTTCTTTTCGTTTACAGTGCACCAACTACCCCTAATGCACATAGTAAGGAAATAGCCTAGACACATGGACCGTTTGTTGCCTAAGGCGATTCCCGATATTTGACTTAATTACATAATTGACAGGAGATAGTTTCTTGACAACCACAAAGGGACCATAGTATCTATGCAACAGTTTAGTGGTTTTCCCTTTCTTGCGAACCGGGGTAAATAACTTAACCAACTGGCCTGGTGTAAAACGCACAACACGGCGTTTCTTATCAAACAGGCGTTTGGACTTAACTTGAGATTTAGTGATGTTATTCTTTGCCGCCTCTCTAGCTTGCAAAATTTGCTCCTGTGTCTTTTTTATAAACAAATGTTCTGTCGCGGCCTTTAACTCCACCTCTTCGGGTAGTGTCGGCTGCCGCCCGTACATTAGGAAAAACGGTGTTTCCTTAGTGGTCTCCTGTTTAGAGGAGTTATATGCCATCACGACATGGGGTATAGCCGTATCCCAGTCGTTTTGACGCGATGAGCAGTAGTGACTTAGCATATTTATGATGTTTTGATTACTACGCTCGGTCAGTCCGTTACACTGGGGGTGGTACGCGGTGGTAAACGTAGGTTTTACTCCCATGAGTTTCAAGAGATGTTGTGTTACCTCACTCATGAACACAGCGCCACGGTCGCTCAGGAGCCTCGCCGGGGCTCCATGTCTGCAAATAATTCGCTCCAACACAAATCGAGCAACATACTCGACTGTGGCCCTAGGCAGTGCATCTGCTTCCAAATATCTAGTAGCATACTCTACAGCTGTTATAATCCATTTCTTACCGGATTTCGACTTCGAAATCGGTCCGATTAAATCTATCCCCCAGCATTCGCCAACCTCAGTTACAGGAATGGGCTGCAGTAAACCCCCAGGTTTCACGTTTCGAGGTCCCTTCCGGGACTGGCAACTCGAGCACGTTTTTACATACCTCTCTATGTGCTTTCGCATACCAACCCAATAATAGCGAGAATGGACTTTAGCAAATGTCTTAGTGAAACCGAGATGCGCCCCCAAGGGGTGATTATGAGAGGCATAAAGTATCTCGTCCTTCAACGACTCTGGAACGACCATGAGATGGAGAGGACCTGAGGATCCAGCGTTCTTTCGATACAGGACTCCTAATTTTAGCAGGTAAGTTGCCGCCTGGCGGCGTATTTTGGCTGGGGCTCCAGCCGAGTCTTCTAAGGCTGTAATGATAGGAAGTAGTTGGGTGTCCTTTCTTTGCTCGTCTGCCACCTGAGCAGCGGTTAGCAAACAAGTTATTAATTCGTCTGTCTGTGCCAGCTCTTCCGGATTCGCTGAATCTATAGGGAACCGGGAGAGAGTATCTGCATCTGTGTGCCTTTTACCTGACTTGTACACTATAGTGTAGTCGTACTCCTGTAACTTGAGAGCCCATCTGGCTAACCTCCCCGTGACATCCTTCAGGTTGCGCAGATAGCATAGGGCATGATGATCACTAACTATCTGTACCGGATACCCGTAAATGAAGGGTCTAAAGTGACACACCGCGTATATGATGGAAAGCAGCTCTTTTTCAGACACACTATAATTTTTCTCATATTTATTGAGTACGCGGCTACTATAAGCTATGGGATGCCATGCCCCATTAATTTCCTGCAGGAGGCAACACCCAATGCCTACTCCACTGGCATCCGCATGTATCCTTGTTGGTGCCCCTGGTAAATAGTGTGCTAGCACGGGTGCGGACGTCAGGGCGTCTTTTAGCCGGTCAAATGCTTGTTGTTGTTCATCTGTCCATATAAAGTATTGACTTACCCTAGTAAGTGAATGCAAAGGGTGTGCTATAGTAGCAAAGTTTTCCACAAACCGTCGGTAAAAGCTAAACAATCCCAGGACACGGCGGACATCCCTTACTGTCTTAGGGGCGGGAAGTTCCTTAATAGCTCTTATCTTATCCGTATCCGGGGTAATACCTGCCTTAGATACCTCAAACCCCAATAGTTTAATTTTCGTCATTGCAAAGAAACATTTCTCTGGCTTTAATTTAAAATTACACTTTACTAATCTCTGAAACACTTCCTCCAAGTTTGCCAAAAGCTGCTCAAAGCTTTCCGCAAACACCAGGATATCGTCAAGGTAGACTATCGCTTTCTTATACTTAAGGTCTCCTAGTAACTTATCCGCCAATGAGCTAAAGAACCTTGGGGCATTCTGAAGGCCAAAAGCCATGCGGTTGAACTCCCAGGACCCCTGGCTGGTAATGAACCCAGTAAACTTTTTACAATCCTCAGCTATAGGGACCTGGAAATAGGCACTCAATAAATCCAACGAGCAATACCACTTTGACTTCCCTAAGTAACTGAGCAGGTCATCAATGAGGGGTAATGGAAACGATGATGTGACTGTTACACTGTTGACTTTCCTGAAGTCCACACAGAATCTCGTCGTTCCATCCCGCTTCTTTACCAAAACTACCGGGGATGCCCACGGGCTCGAAGAATCCCGGATGATACCAGCATCCTTCATTTCCTTAACCTGATTTTCAATTATCTGTCTCTGGTGATGCGACACCCTGTAAGGTCGTTGACTAATTGGGGTGGGGTCATTTACCTCAATCCTAAACTCATCTACCTTAGCGGTACCTAGATCTTGCAACCTAGTGGCAAAAACATGGGAATATTTCTTTATTAAAGTTTGCAAGGTGTATCTCTGCCGGGCGCTGAGTTGCGAATTCAAATGGACAGTAACGTCGTTAACCTGAGTATCTAAAACATCATGGGTACTCCAGTTATTAGCTTGTACTAGCGCTACGTCATGGATTTGTCCCAACGACGTGCCTGTAAACAGTGTTTGCGGCACCGCCGTATTGTTATGCACAGGCACCCTAATTTCTGACGCTGCCACGCACATAACAGGTAAAATTTGAAGTTGCTTTTTCCGCATCAAACCTACCAAAGGTTCTACCATAATATCACGAGTGTGTTGACCTGTTAGATGGATGGGTATATAAGTCGTGGAAAAGGGGGGTAAGCGCACGTCTTCAGATACTGCAGCCTTACACGCCTTCTCCCCAGCCTCTGGTTCGAGAGTAATCTGCGACAAAGGATAATGTTGCCGCTCGCCACATGGTAAGGGAATGTGTCGATTCTGTGAAGTACGTAGACCCACTGTAGAAGAATTAAAGTCCAAAACAGCATGATATCGTTTAAGAAAGTCCATACCGAGTAACAGAGTGTAAGGAAAATCGGCAACAACCAACAAATCTTCCTCAAAACAAATATTGCCTAACTGAAATTGAAGATATGTATGAAAAGAAACGTCTAACAGTTTGTTATCTGCTGTTTTAAGGATGAAAGGACTCGTCAAAGGTAATTTTGGGCCATGAACAAACTGAGAACTAACAATGCTGACAGCACTCCCTGTGTCTAATAGTATATCGACTAAAGTGCCCTTAATAGTGCCTTTGAGAGTCAAAACATTAGCTGGTGTGATAGTGTTAACTTGCCGAACTTCCTTGTGTGTGCCTTCTACCGTCACGGCCGACTTAGCCGTGACGGGCGTTCCCCGTTTGGGTAATTCTGATTCCTAGAGCAATTAAGGGCCACGTGTCCCGGACGGCGGCAGTTAAAACAAATGGGCCTCCCATCCTCCGTTCTCTCTGGACGTGGGCGTCCCTGACCCATCGGGCGTCCTCGTCCTGAGCCTCTACCCCTATTGGAGTTTCCCCTAAATGGGGGCCGCGGAAAATTCCCCATTGGCCTACCCCCAGCTGTAAATTGCTTCATTTGTTGTTGAAGTTCCCGCATCCCTTGTGCGAGGTTTTCAACTTGTTCCGAGAGGCTCGAAGTCCTAATGGCGGATACTGGAGGGCGATTGGTGACCATATTGTCAACCCTTTGACCTGCCAAGTACCTGGCAGTCTCGATCCGTCGGGTGTATTGTACTAAGTCTTTCACCGTACGTGGATCTGCTGGCAGCACCTGCTCCAGGAGTGACGGCTTCAGACCCCGAAGAATATGTCTGATTTGTTCCCTTTCCGACATATCAGGATTAACCCTATCACATAGTGCTAACATCTCATACACATATTTTTCCGTGGGTTCTGTAATCTCTTGCACCCGCTGTCGGAGTTGAAATTCCAACACATCTTCTTCAGCGAGCGCAGCGAAGGCTTTTTCTAAGGCTTTTCTCAAATCATCCCACCGGTACCCAATGTTGCGAGGGACAAATGTTTGAAACCAGGTAGCCGCAGCTCCCCTTAGATAACACGGTAGGTACTGCTTTTTCTGTTCCTCACCCCATCCATTGGCAACAGCCACGGTATCAAAGTTGTAGAGATATAATCTAATGTCTTGCGCTGGTTTACCTTCAAACGTTCCCGGGTCAATAACAGGTCTAGCAAATGACAGAGTTGGGGGAACCAATGATCCCCCAGCTTTGGTACCCGATTCTGGCATAATGAGTTTACTATCCTGATCTGTCACACTAACGTCCCTATTAATTAATTCTTTATCCAAATCCCCGACACTCCTACTACGCTCCCGCGAAAAATTTAGTGGTTCCTGTGATCTATCTATGCAGCGACCTGACCTTAACCTAATTTCTGACATATATTGCTGGGTATCCTGTAGCTCTCTAGAGATGCTTTGAAGATCGTTTAGAGTATCAGTGTGAACTTGAATCTGAGAATCCTGCAACCTTAGATATTGTTTATACAACTTACGTATTTCTTTTGAAGTGGGGCTATCACTTGCAAGGTTATCTATGAAGCTTTGTGACATGAAGCGATAAATTTAGCATTCCGACCAACAGCTAGGCGGAAGGATTTTCCCAAGACACAGCAACAAATACAATGTACATCCCAAGCAAAACAATACACAGAAACATAGGCCTAACGTAACATTATCACATTGCATGGCATACGAGAGTACAATAAAGAAATCATGCTTTTGAGGTATCATTCATCCCAAAAGTCGGCGCCTCCACCAATAAATGTCACGACCGTTTCGTAGGCATTTGGGGAACATAGCTCGGGAAAGGGGTAAGCTTACTCTAACATTTAATCAAGTCCAAGTAGAACGTTTGACCATATTTAATCAGAGCTATTACCAATACATGATGCTACATTATGCTTTACCCGGGGCTTTATTACATGTCTTACAGCTTATTAAAGTTGTTGAAGGTATGGCCTGCGGCCGTACTTACCGAGGAGTTTCGATGACAGATTGGGACGTCGGAGACCCGTCTAACGTCGAATGTGATCGACTCAATAACTTGCACTACGACTTCTCAAGCCTAGAGCCGCCCTGTAAAAAAACTCTCTTTCCGGTCTGTTCTCTGGGATTATATATAAACCCCCTTCCGGTGAACTTTCCCTTTTTACGTCAACAGGAGTGTCCGTATCCCCTAGAAAAACCGAGGATGCGGTACACCCCAAGAATCCTGTAAATAACTGAAAAACAGGATTCTTTACCAACCGCGAGAATGGACTCTGTGGTTCAGAACGGAAGTCATGTTTACTAAAATAACCTATGGAGAGGTGTGACTTCCGTTCGCTGACGCACATGTCCAAGTCCGTACTTTCCCGAGAGCTAGAGAATGCTAAAACTTTTGAATTCAGGTCTCCGATATTCCAGCCCGTCACAGTATGTTTTCAATATATACAGGATATTTCAGGATCTCTGCGACAAACTCTAAGGAATGATAAAAACTACCATTTAAATGGAAAAAAATTCGAGAAAATTAATTTTCTAAAAAATGGCTCTAACGATTTTGATTAAAATCCCATATATTAAAGATATTTACATCCCAAATAAAATGTATATATTGAATTTTCTGGGAATATCCTCTGAATGAATTTTGCCGAATTTTGTTTAACTGCTAAACGGCAAAAGTAAGACAAAAACCTACTACACAAAAATGTAGATCTCGTTAAAACACACAGTTTATGTGCTTTACAGTTTTGTTGTGGAGGTAACCGTTGCCGAAATATTCCTTATTGGTTTCGGTTGTGAGGTACTTATACTTTTCTCAGACAGGAAGTGCCCGTGTTTCTTTTGTTCTACTCCTGGCAAGCATAAAAATGATTTGCGATGACAATCGCATAACGATACCTTTTCAAACATTTGACTATCACTTTAGCGCAGTGGATTCCCTCAGTTCCCTTCTGCTTATAGGGAACTAAGTAGTAGAACATTCTGCTAATGCTTTTTTGATTCTTGTTATTGGTTTCAATTTTAAAATGCTTATACTTTTCTCAGACAATTAGGTAATCGCCGTATTTCTTTTGTTTTACTCATGTCCAAGCACAGAGGCGAATTTCAATGAAAATCGCATAACGACAGCTTTTAAAACATTTGACTGTTGCTTTAGCATAGTGCATTGCGTCCCTGCGTATAGGGAAATAAGTAATAAAGGCATTCTCGATTTGCATGGTGTAGCAAAAAGAACAATCTTTTATAAGAAGTTTATTTGAAGAACAGCTAGAGAAAGTCATATGGGTGTGACACAAGAGATAGTTTTTGTTGGGGGGATGGGACACATTAATGAAATAAAAGCTTAATACTTACATCGGCTGTATTTTAATGAATTTTGGTTTACATGAATAATTCCCGACACTATTTTCAAGTTCCTTCTAATGTTCAATTTGTCTGAAAACTCTTTCTTTGCTCTTAAGTAATTATTATTTTATGTATGTTGCTGAAGATGCTGTATTTTCAATTACAGTAATTCAAAAGAACAATACAGACTTCTTTGTTTTCATGTTAATTTGTCATCGAATCATCGTTTTAATATTAGTCCATACTGATTACTAGAGCTTGGATGTTAGGCAAAATACCTTTTTAATGGGTGAAAGTTAATCAAAGTTCCGTAGATATAAACGCGATTAAGAGTAAATAGAAGCGATAGAGTCAAATTCTATTTAGCCTTATTATTGCTTTTTGGCCTCATTCAATAATAAATTCTTTTTTGCCATTTTAAGCAATATTTCCTGTTTATTTGTAATTTTGCATTTTAAGTTTTTTCATCCCCTCTAGATAGCTTCCATGTAATATGTTTTAGATAAGAAAATATTTGTTACTACAGGGATGGTGCGAGAGAGGAGGAGGAGGGGCGAGTGCGGTTCAAATAGACATCGGGCGCTTTTATGCCGGTTTTGTTGTTCACAAGCGGCAGCTTAATCCTCAAACAGCAACAATGCACATCCTCACAGATATTAACATTTTTGGAATATTTATTGTGAGTTGCTATTCACTATAAAAGTTTATAAAATTAAAGGAAGTAGCTAATAAAATACTTCAAGTACTGTTCTAACAAAATGTCTCACCGTTCTCATAGATATCGTCACATAGCATTGTGACCAATTCGCTCTCGCCTCAGCCAATGCAAAATTGTATTTTCAAATCTTATTGCTACAATTGTATGCCACATGCGTTTATTGTTGCAGGAATAAGAAATTTGTGCTCGGAGCATTCAGTTCTCAGCTTGCCTAATTTCAGTAAACCTTTGAAAAGTAAACTTTAGAGCTACGTTAGTGAATTCTGTTATCACGTGTTTTCAACTGATGGAACAGTTTTATTGTATAATGTTTGTGAGAAAATAGTTAATAATGAAAAAAAAATTCAAAGACCAACATATATCAACAGCAAAGCACAAATCTGCACTTGCCTCAAAGAGTGGTGGAAAAAAAAAAACGCTACTTCTTGCAGCTTTCACCACATCTAGCAAAAATCACAATTTTCATTAGATTTGTGTAAAACATTAATTGACGCTGGCATTCCTTTCTGGAAATTAGAAAAACAGTTCTGAAAAGCTTTTTACAAACTTCAACGTATTCATAACGAAGTAAATGGCAAAATCAAATATGGATCTTGTATATGTTTGTTATAGACCCCACGTGATGGTAGCCAAGTATGTAACTATTTAGTCCCGCGTTCGAGAATTAAGTATGTGGCGGTCCTTCCAGATCCACTCGGCTACCAGATGGGTAGACTTATGTACCTTTTGTTGAGAAGATCTGTTGAGGTGCGTCAGCTCAGCTCAGCCTGCCTGCTGGTTTGACACTCTCGGGGTGGTAGCTTGGGGAGTGTTCCTATGAAGTTAAGCAAACACACGCTTCTTTCTACTTCAATTTATTGCAGACTAGAAGACTTTACGACAGTCACTTTGCTTTACAATGTGATATGTTAAATATGACTACTAAGAGCTTTCCTTACTTAACGACACACATGTACTTTACTTAATAAGCTTGTTTCTTTAACTGAGTCTGTGACTTAACTGCTCATCTCTGAGAGCGCTTTACTGAGTGCCGCCATGTTTAACTGAGTCTGTGACTTAACTGCTCATCTCTGAGAGCGCTGATATTTACTGAGTGCCGCCATGTTTAACTGAGCCTCTGACTTAACTGCTCATCTCTGAGTGCGCTGATATTTACTGAGTGCCGCCATGTTTAACTGAGCCTCTGACTTAACTGCTCATCTCTGAGTGCGCTGATATTTACTGAGTGCCGCCATGTTTAACTGAGTCTCTGACTTAACTGCTCATCACTGAGAGCGCTGATATTTACTGAGTGCCGCCATGTTTAACTGAGTCTCTGACTTAACTGCTCATCTCTGAGAGCGCTGATATTTACTGAGTGCCGCCATGTTTAACTGAGTCTCTGACTTAACTGCTCATCACTGAGAGCGCTGATATTTACTGAGTGCCGCCATGTTTAACTGAGCCTCTGACTTGACTGCTCATCTCTGAGAGCGCTGATATTTACTGAGTGCCGCCATGTTTAACTGAGCCACTGACTTAACTGCCCATCACTGAGAGCGCTGATATTTACTGAGTGCCTCCATGTTTAACTGAGCCACTGACTTAACTGCCCATCACTGAGAGCGCTGATATTTACTGAGTGCCGCCATGTTTAACTGAGCCACTGACTTAACTGCCCATCACTGAGAGCGCTGATATTTACTGAGTGCCTCCATGTTTAACTGAGTCTCTGACTTAACTGTTCATCAGTGAGAGCGCTGATATTTACTGAGTGCCGCCATGTTTAACTGAGTCTCTGACTTAACTGATCATCACTGAGAGCGCTGGTATTTACTGAGTGCCGCCATGTTTAACTGAGTCTGTGACTTAACTGCTCATCACTGAGAGCGCTAATATTTACTGAGTGCCGCCATGTTTAACTGAGTCTCTGACTTATCTGTTCATCACCGAGAGCGCTGATATTTACTGAGTGCCGCCATGTTTAACTGAGAGTAAGGTTCCTACTATTACCCCGATTTGCTATGATCTCTTACTTATACAGCAAAATTACTGTCATGGCGGCTTCTTTCTGATTGGTCAGAAAGACCGCGAACCTGGAGTTGATGTAGAGCATAATGCATTATTTCCTACCCAGGATACATCATAACACCCACGTGACGTACATTACACAATGGAAAAAGACTCGTTTCGCTACTAGAAGGGTCTTATCCATCACTTGGTTCTCTATTGGACTCACACGCCCCTCGTACGTGCTTGGACAAAAGAGTGGTGTCCACACAAAGAGTGTTCCCCTTTCCACTTTCCAAGGTTGAGTAAACAACTCTGAACTGCTCTTGCTATAAACTAATCTTACACTCTTAAATACATGCAATAATTGGTTATTATCAGTCTTAAATATTGATAGAAATGACAATAGCCATCATAGCGAGGCCAACTAACGGTCCCAATCTCCATAGACGAAACGACGGATAGCAGGAAAAACATATTGCCAACGTAATTATTAGAGTATTGGAACCTGTGGAGGCTACAGCGCTTAAAGTGTTGTCAATAACATCAGAATAATTGGAAAAAGCTAACAGTACAACCAACTGCTCACAAACTCGTTTGCCTTTCATTGGCCTGGCGGTGTAAAACTCAATGTCTATTCTTGTCTGATGCAAGAAGATGGCTGGTGATTCTTTGAAGGTTCTATTCCCTCAAATTATTCATCTAACGTGTCTGGCACATGCTTTCGCTGCACTCTCCCAAGATGAAGCTGTATCCATTCGGGAAGCGAAAACTTTGTTTGTAATAGGTGTCTTACATATTTGCCTGGAACTGTAACAGGAGAAACATCAATGTGGAAGAAACTGTGCGCCAACTGGAATGTCCACCAGGTCAAGTGGCATGTGCTTAAACTCACTTGCTACAAATAAAAGGTGATACTATAATTGTGTCAAACAGAGATCCGTGTGCAATAACTTCTTTCAAATATACACCAATTATATCAACAGAAGTAGAACGATTTTTTTCTGTAATGAAAAATATTTTGTCGGAGAAGATTAAGTGTGACTCAAGAACATTTATAACAATACTTGTGGTAATGTGCAACCAGTAAACATTAAGTTACATTGATGCATTGCAATCTGTACGTAAAATACCTTTTTACATTTATAATGTCTTTTAGAACATTACTGCTTTTTTTTTTTTTTTTTGTTTTTTTTTAAATTTTTGTTGCCCTTTTTACTTTCCCTACACGTACTATGCACTTAGTGTATAGAGAAGGTATTGTAATGCACCCAAAAATTCAATACCGAGACTTCAACGAAATACATGTTTTGAGACTCCCTGAATAAAAAAAATCAGTTTTAGAAAACTGTGCGTGTGTGTCTGTCTCTCTGTCTGTGTGTCTGTGGGCAGCATAGCTCAAAACGAAAAGTTCGTTAAAAACCAAACTTGGTATTTAGATTTGGCATCTTCCAAGGATGCGACACAATTTTCAGGAAAATCCCCCCACCCCCAACTACCCGTTACTAGAACTTTTTTTCGAAAATTTTGATTTTCTAAAAAATGGCTCTAACGATTTTGATTGAAATATGGTATATTAAATACCTGACAAATAAGATGTATATCTTGAAATTTCTGGGAGTAGCCTCTGAAGACTACTTTATTCTGGATGAATTTTACGAAATTTTGCATAACTGCTAAACCGTAAGAGATGGATAAAACCTTACCATACAAAAAAGGTAGAGCACATTAAAACACACAATTTATGTTACACACATTTTCTTCGTGGAGTTGTTGGTTTTTGAGATATTCCTTGCTATTGGTGTCAGCTTTGAAAAACTTACACTTTTCTCATACAGGAATTTGTCAACTTGTGTCCATAGAAACAAAATAACTTCATTCATATTGCAACCAGCTTTTGGCTATCACTTTAACCTATGGCACTCCCATATTTCGCTTCTACTTGCAAGGAAGCAAGTAATAAGACTATTTCTGCTAATTTTTTTCTCTATTATCATGAAGTTAATAGAAGCATAAGCTTTTAATAATATTTTTTCAGGGATGTAGAGAAAGTCAGGTGAATAGAACACATAAATGTTTTTACATTTTTGCCTGCCTATTTAAAACATCTAAACACTCGGCCTACTCTGATGACAAAAAAACTATTACTTTCTCTAGCACAGGTGTAAATAAAATGTTCATAGTAGCTAGTGAAGTTATCGTATTCTATGTCGACATTTCACGGGAAATATGTTTTGAGGTCCCCTGAGTCCGAAAAAGGCATTTTTAGAAAAGGGTCCACAGCGTGGGTAGCATCACTCAAAACGAAAAGACCATTAAAAACTAAACTTGGTATTCATATTTAGTATCTCCACTAATATTTTGAGGAAAATCCCCCCCCCCACTACAAACTAGCCTTTACTGGAGAAACGGTTGAAAGTTTTGTTTTTCTCAAAAATGGCTCTAACAATTTTGATTAAAATACCCTATATCAAAGAAATTTATATCACAAATAAAATATATATTTTGAATTTTCTGGGAATAAGCTACGAAGACCTCTTTATTCTGGATGAGTTTTGCAGAAGTTTGCATAACGGTTAAACCGTAAGAGACAGACAAAAACTTCATGCACCGAAATGTAAATTTCGTTAAAACACATAAACCGCTTTTTATATATTCCATGTTATTGGTTTCAGCTGACATTTTTGAAACGGCACATGAAAGCGAACCGGACCTAAATTGTTTCACAAAGCAACCAGCTTTTAAAAGATGCGACTATCCTTCAATGAAGCAACTAATAAGACAAATTCTGCAAATGTTTAGCATGATGTAGATAACAGTAAAATCTTTTGTAAGAACACTTTGTATTTGGAAGAGCTAGAGAAGGTTTTGTGGTTAGAGCACATCAGTTTTTTTAAAAGTTATTTTCATCATTCACAGCAATTTCAAATTCAAGAGTGATTTTGTTAACAATCGCAGATGTCTTATTAGAGATTAAAATTGAATCGAATCTGCAACCAACAATTTCTACATCTTAGCACGTTAGAATCTATGCATTTAAATACCTTATTTGGTAGACGTGCACACTTATGTACACTTTTCACTAATATCCTTGTTCACTCTAAAAGCGCGACATGAGAAGTTGGCGGGCCGAGGTGTGTTAGACGTGTACCCATTCTTGCTAGAACTTACCAGCTTTGCAGGATGTTGGGCAGCAAGTTGCCAGTCATGTGCACCTCTGATGTAATTATGTTGCAAAATTTGTTTATTTTGTGGTTTTAATGTCAACTTTTGCGATGCAAGTAACTCTTGCAAGGATCGTGTTGCAGCTGTTGGAGCTACTCCGGGTTACCGGAGATGCCTGCCGGACCGCAGTTTGGAGACTATGGCACTGTACAACTCCATTTTATATACTCCCTACATTATCTCCAAAATTAGGAAAAAGGGTTTCTTCTATCCTCATTTAGCATTTTAGAGCGATATACATTTCTTCTCTTCCCTGCTGTGAAGCTTTTTCTTTTAGTTTCACTCTCACAATTTAACTATAAGGTAACGATTTCGGAAACACCTGGATCATCAGTTTACGAAACCACGTAATTTCATCCTGTCTGCATATTTCTCAACAAAATGTAAATGTGTGACACCACAACTCTGCTAAATGCTGGTTAATCCCCTTAGAACATAGAGAATCGAATTACTCGTAAATCGATTTCATTGGGTAACCGGAAACAACTTATATATTTTTACTTTCTCTAGCCCGCATTTACAATGTACAAAGTGGTTAGAGAACGTATTGTATTCCACCCTAAAATTCGATACAGTTATTAACCGGAAATATATGTTTTGGGATCCCCTGAGTGCGAAAAAGCATTTTTAGAAAAAGATCCACGTGTGCGCTCGCGTGTGTGTATGTGGACAGTATAGCTCAAAAACGAAAATACTATTAAATACCAAACTTGTTATTTAGGTTTAGTATCTTCCAAGGATGCAACACGAAGATTTCAAAAACATCCCCCCACCACAAACTACCCTTTACATGGAAACATTTTCGAAAATTTTGATTTTCTCAAAATGACTAACGATTTTGATTAAAATCCCGTATGTAAAAGACATTTACATCCCAAATAAAATGTGTATCTTGAATTTTTTGGGAACAGTCTCTGAAGACCTCTTTATTCTGGATGAATTTTTCCGAATTTTGCTTAACTGCTAAACCCCAAGAGAAAGACAAAAACTTGGTACACAGAAAATGTAGATCTCGTCAAAACACACAATTTATGTCCTTTGCGATTTTGTCGTGGAGGTAACCGTTTCTGAGATATTCCTTGTTATTGGTTTCAGTTGTAAAGTACCTATACTTTTCTCAGACTGGAAGTGTCCGTTTTTCTTTTGTTCTATTCCTGATCAAGCAAAGAAGCGCTTTGCAATCGCATAACGATAGCTTAAAACATTTGACTATCATTTTAGCATAGCGCATTCCTTTAGTTCCCTTCTACTTATAAGAAACTAAGTAATAAAAACATTTTGCTAATGTTTATCTCAATTAACATTGTGTAGAAACAAGAATTATCTTTTGTAAGGAATTTGAGCAGCTAGAGAAAGTCATGTGAGTGTAACACATAAGATCTTTTTAATAATGTAACCATAATTTATTACACACCCTGGCACTGCACATATATTTGAAATGTTTATACAATATGTATATTACTACAGACTCGATAACAATGGAAATACTGCCAAAAATACACACCCTTGCATTGTAAGTGTAACTTGCTGCGACCGGGCCATGTCGGAAATCTCTCATATAAACCAACACTATTAAACACAGCCCTGTATTCAAACTTTCATTTCATTAATCTATCCCATCTCCAAGTACAACACAAAAGCAGTCTTATAAGGAAATAGACACTTTGTGGTGATAACTCAATGGCGTATAGCGTCAAAGATAACAAATCAGTTTACACTCAAAGCCATGTGGAGGTTTTAACGGATGTGTAGCAGGCAAGGAGCGATGTTGCCAGATAGGTGGACCAGGCCATTAGTAGAGACCCCCCCCCCCTCTCTCTCTCTCTCTCTCTCTCTCTCTCTCTCGCAGTATGGCAGGCTATGGCGTCTGATGCATCATCGTTGGACTGCTCATACAATCCAAACCACTGCTTTCATAATTTTGTGTAGTTTTATGTGAATTTATGCAATACATTCTCTACCATATGCATGCAGTATACGTAATACGTAGAGAATGTATTGTACTCCCTCAAACATTCAATACCAAGATTACACAGAAAATACTTGCATTATGCCTCCCTGAATCCAAAGAAAAACATAATTAGAAAGAGACCCGTGTTTGTATTGTATGCCCTTCTGCGTAGATGTGTGTGTCCGTGTCTCAGTGTGTGTGTCCATATCTCATGTGTGTGGTGTGTGTGTCCGTGTCTCAATGTGTGTGTGTGTGGTGGGTGTGTGTGTGGTGTGTCAGTGTGTGTATGTCTCCGTGTCTCAGTGTGTGGTGTGTGTCCGTGTCTCAGTGTGTGGTGTGTGTCCATGTCTCAGTGTGTGTGTGGTGTGTGTCCGTGTCTCGGACTGTGCTGTGAGGGTCCGTGTCTCAGTGTGTGTGTATGTGTCCGTGTCTCAGTGTGTGTGTCCGTGTCTCAGGGTGTGGTGTGTCTCATTGTGTGGTGTGTGTCCGTGTCTCAGTGTGTGGTGTGTGTCCGTGTCTCAGTGTGTGGTGTGTCCATGTCTCAGTGTGTGTGGTGTGTGTCCGTGTCTCAGTGAGTGGTGTGCGTGTCCGTGGCTGTGTGTGATGTGCGTGTCCGTGTCTCAGTGTGTGGTGTGTCGGTCCGTGTCTAGGTGTGTGGTGTGTGTCCGTGTCTCAGTGTGTGTGCAGTGTGAGCGTCCGTGTCTCAATGTGTGTGTGGTGTGCGTCCGTGTCTCAGTGTGTGTGTGTGGTGTGCGTCCATGACTCAGAGTGTGGTGTGTGTGTCCGTGTCTCTGTGTGTGGTGTGCGTGTCCGTGTCTCGGTGTGTGTGTGGTGTGTTTGTGTCCGTGTCTCAGTGTGTGTGGTGTGTTTGTGTCCGTGTCTCAGTGTATGTGGTGTGTTTGTGTCCGTGTCTCAATATGTATGTGGTGTGAGTGTCCGTACCTCAATGTGTGTGTGCTGTGTGTCCGTGTCTCAGTGTGTGTGGTGTATGTTCCGTGTCTCAGTGTGTGTGTCCATGTCTCAGTGTGTGGTGTGTTTGTGTCCGTGTCTCAATGTGTGTGGTGTGTTTGTGTCCGTGTCTCAATGTGTGTTGTGGTGTGTGTCAGTGTCTCAGTGTGTGTGGTGTGTTTGTGTCTGTGTCTCAATGTGTGTGGCGTGAATGTCCGTGTTTCAAGGTGTGTGTGGTGTGATGTCCGTGTCTCAGTGCGTGTGGGGTGTGTGCCCGTGTCTCAGTGTGTGTGTGTCCGTGCCTCAGTGTCTGTTTGTGTTTGTGTTCGTGTCTCAATGTGTGTTTCCGTGTCTCAGTTTGTGTGGTGTGTTTGTGACCGTGTCTCAATGTAAGTCTGGTGTGAGTGTCCGTGTCTCAGTGTGTTTGTGGTGTGTGTCCGTGTCTCAGTGTGTGTGTGGTGTGTGTCCGTGTCTCAGTGTGTGTCCCTGTCTCAGTATGTGTGTCTGTGTGTCCGTGTCTCAGTGTGTGTCCATGTCTCAGTGTGTGTGTCCGCGTCTCAGTGTGTGTTCATGTCTCAGTGTGTGTCCGTGTCTCAGTGTGTGTCCATGTCTCAGTGTGTGGGTCCATGTCTCAGTATGTGAGTCTATGTCTCAGTGTGTGTCCGTGTCTCAGTGTGTGTGTCCATGACTCAGTGTGTGTGTCCATGCCTCAGTGCGTGTGCCCATGTCTCAGTATGTGTGTCCGTGTCTCAGTGTGTGTGTACATGTCTCACTGTGTGTGTCCATGTCTCAGTGTGTGTGTCCGTGTCTCAGTGTGTGTCCATGTCTCAGTGTGTGTGTCCGTGTCTCCGTGTGTGTCCATGTCTCAGTGTGTGTCCATGTCTCAGTGGGTGTGTCCGTGTCTCAATGTGTGTCCGTGTCTCAGTGTGTGTCCATGTCTCAGTCTGTGTGTCCGTGTCTCAGTGTGTGTGTCCATGTCTCAGTGTATGTCCATGTCTCAATATGTGTGTCCATGTCTCAATGTATGTGTCCGTGTCTCAATGTGTGTGTCCGTGTCTCAGCAAGTGTCCATGTCTCAGTGTGTGTCCGTGTCTCAGTGTGTGTGTCCGTGTCTCAATGTGTGTATCCGTGTCTCATTGTGTGTGTCCATGTCTCAGTGTGTGTCTGTGTCTCAGTGTGAGTGTGGTGTGTGTGTCCGTGTTTCAATGTGTGTGTCCGTGTCTCAGTGTGTGTGCCCATTTCTCTGTGTGTGTGTGGTGTGTGCCCGTGTCTCAGTGTGTGTGGTGTGTTTCCGTGTCTCAATGTGTGTGTGGTGTGTGTCCGTGACTCAATGTGTGTGCTGTGTGTGTCCGTGTCTCAATGTGTGTGTGGTGTGTGTGGTGTGCGTCCGTGTCTCAATGTATGTGTGGTGTGTGGCGTGTGTGTTGTGTCCGTGTCCCAATGTGTGTGTGGTGTGTGTCCGTGTCTCAATGTGTGTGTGTGGTGTGCGGGTCCGTGTCTCAATGTGTGTGTGGTGTGCGGGTCCGTGTCTCAATGTGTGTGTGGTGTGTGTCCGTGTCTCAATGTGTGTGTGGTGTGTGTGTCCGTGCCTCAATGTGTGTGTATGGTGTGTGTGTCCGTGTCTCAATGTGTGTGTGTGGTGTGTGTGTACGTGTCTCAATGTGTGTGGTGTGTGTGCCTATGTCTCAGTGTGTGTCCGTGTCTCAATGTGTGTGGTGTGTGTCCGTGCCTCAGTGTGTGTGTCCGTGTCTCAAGTGTGTGTGGTGTGTGTGTCCGTGTCTCATTGTGTGTGTGTCCGTGCCTCAGTTTGTGTGTTGTGTGTGTCCGTGTCTCAATGTGTGAGTGTCCGTGCCTCAGTGTGTGTGGTGTGTGTCCGTTTCTCAATGTGTGTGGTGTGTATCCGTGTCTCAATGTGTGTTTCTGTGCCTCAGTGTGTGTGCGTGTGGTGTGAGTCCGTTTCTCAATGTGTGTGTTTCCGTGCCTCAGTGTGTGTGTGTGTCCGTTTCTCAATGTGTGTGTGGTGTGTGTCCGTGTCTCAATGTGTGTGTTTCCGTGCCTCAGTGTGTGTGTGTGGTGTGTGTCCGTTTCTCAATGCGTGTGTTTCCGTGCCTCAATGTGTGTGTGGTGTGTGTCCGTGTCTCAGTGTGTGTGTTTCCGTGCCTCAGTATATGTGTGTGTGGTGTGTGTCCGTGTCTCACTGTGTGTGTTTAAGTGCCTCAGTGTGTGTGTGTGGTGTGTGTCTGTTTCTCAATGTGTGTGTTTCCGTGCCTCAGTGTGTGTGTGATGTGTGTCCGTGTCTCAATGTGTGTGTTTCCGTGCCTCAGTGTGTGTGGTGTGTGTCCGTGTCTCAATGTGTTTGTTTCCGTGCCTCAGTGCGTGTGTGTGGTGTGTGTCCGTTTCTTTATGTGTGTGTGTGGTGTGTGTCCGTGTCTCAATGTGTGTGTGTGTCCTTGCCTCAGTGTGTGTGTGGTGTGTGTCCGTGTCTCAATGTGTGTGTGTGGTGTGTGTTTGTGTCTCAGTGTGTGTGTGGTGTGTGTCCGTTTCTCAATGTGTGTGTGTGGTGTGTGTCCGTGTCTCAATGTGTGTGTCCGTGCCTCAGTGTGTGTGTGTGTGTGTGGTGTGTGTCCGTGTCTCAGTGTGTGTGGTGTGTGTCCGTGTCTCAGTGTGTGTGGTGTGTGTCCGTGTCTCAATGTGTGTGTCCGTGTCTCAGTGTGTGTGTGGTGTGTGTCCGTGTCTCAGTGTGTGTGTGTGGTGTGTCCGTGTCTCAGTGTGTGTGTGTGGTGTGTCCGTTCCTCAGTGTGTGTGTATGTTGTGTTCGTGTCTCAGTATGTGTGTGAGTCCGTGTCTCAGTATGTGTGTGTGGGCGTGCGCGCACGTGTGTTTGAGTGTATCTGTGAACAGCATTTCTCAAAAACGAAAAGTCGGGTAATTAAGTTCATTATTTTCCGAAAATTTTGATTTTATCATGAATGGCTTTAACGCCTTTCATTAAAATTCATACGTTTATATTTTGATGTCCATAAGAAACAGTCAAAATCTTACTATACAAAAATGTAGGTATCGTCAAAGCATATAATTTATGTCACATACTTGATTTTTTTTTTTTTAGTTATTCACTTGGAAGGTTTTTTATCGTTCCATTTATAACCCGCTTTAAACTGGATGGATCTAGTGGCGGCATTTCCTTTTGGATACCTCTCTGCAGGAATCGAAATCGGAACCCGTCCAATATATTCTTTATGTAGGCTTTCTGAGGTGTTTCCATTTGTTTTACTCTTTTTTCCCCCCTGTTCATGCATAGAAAGTAAAATTTCAAAGTAGTTACACAGTGACCAATACCAAAAGATTTGATTATCACTTAATGCTAGTATGTTTCCGTATTCACATTACATCTACAAGGCAATATGCAAAAGAGGCGGCAAATACCACCACCTTCTCTAACCGTTCTGCAAACAAACTATTCTTGCAAAAGATTAATCTTCTATCTAATTCATATTCATGGAGATAAACATTAGCGAATTAATTATCTTTTTACTTAGTTCCTTGTAGGTAGAAGAGAAATAAGGGAATGCCGTAGGTTAAAGTCATAGTCCAATCCTTTAAAAGCGGTCGCTATGCCTTCACAATGAAATTCGATTCTTTTTGCATGGTCAGGTGTAAAGTAAAGGAAAACAGAATGACAACTTCCCGATTGATAAAGTATGAGTGTTTTAAAATGAAAACCAATAACAAGGAATACCTTGACTTATGGTTAACTTCAAAGAAAGAAAAGAAGAAAAAAAGAAAGAAAAAAAAGGTAACAACACAAAATATACCTTGATGTAAATTGTGCGTTTTATGAGCTCTACAACTTTTTGTAGTACGAGTTTGTCTATATCTTAGTCTTACGGTTCCCCGTTATGCAAAACCCTCCTAAATGGAGTGGGCCTCAGAAACTATTCTCAGAAAATTCAAAATTATTTGCCATGTAAATATCTTTCGCATCAATTTAATTAATATATCTTTAATATTTAATCTTTAATTAATAATCTGCAATAATATTCATAGTCTTAAATTAACATATTTAATATTAATTTTAATCAAAATCGATTGAGCCATTTTTGAAGAAATCGAAAATTTCGAAAAATTTTCCATGTAAAGGGATTTTTCTGAAAATGTTCGTGTCGCACTCTTAGGAGATACTAAACTTAAGCACCAAGTTGGGTGCCACTTTCATCTTTTTCTAAATATGCTTTTTTACTTTTTCTTTTGCGATTGTGCAACATGCTTAATTGATAGAGAAAGTATCTATACCGAGATTTCATCGGAAATACATGCTTTAGGATAGCTGAATAAAAAAAAAAGGATTTTTAGAAAAAAGGTCCGTATGTGTGTGTATGTCTGGCGCTCGTGGTATAAATATAGGTGAACCTCTCATCACATAAAAATGCTATGCAACATACATATTCTATATTTAAAGTTACCCCCCCCCCCCCGCTGCAAGTCCTCGAAACAATTTTTGTATATAATAACCACGAACATTTGTGCCGAAAATGTAGCACATTGGCTCGCCGATTTTATAAATTTGGAATCTGACATGCCTCTGTTTATAAGGCCAAGCTACTTAAATAGTAATGACAGTATGAGTAAATGAAATCACAAAACTATGTTACTTTTACATAGCATAATAGAATGTTGTGCTGCTTGCTACCGAGAATGAAATTGTGGTACAAATATACTGTTGTAGCCAATACTGCTCCTAATGCCTTGGTTTTGTGAGTTACATTTTATCAAACGAAATTCATATTAGAGATCGCAATACAGAAACTGGCCGCCTGTATTCTCTTCAAGTTTTAATGGGCACTGGTACTGTTCTTAAGTGATGACGTCAGCCGTTGCTAGGGTTTTCCAAATAACTGGTTGCGAAGTTCTGTATACTCGCCTATTGCTTTATCACTCTTAGATAAATACAATTGTTATAAATATAGTTGCACTTATGACCTGAAATGGTTATTGCTAAGTATTCGTAATTATTAGGAATTAACATAGGCGCTCTTAATGCGTTGCGACATTGCATGATGATTTACAAAGGCCGAATTAAGAATAATTAAACACTACTTTTATATTTTATCCTACAAATAAAATGAGTAATGCATGTAAATATTTTTCTACCTATAGACTTAACAAACAGCACACAGTTCGTGGCGAACTAATCACATTTCAGAAAACATTGCATACATTTCAGAAAACTTCTGAAGCAGCATTACCTAAATGCCTAAGCGGCGAAACTTAGTTTTTGACCCGGTAATGGACTTTCTTCTGAACATGTTTAAATGTATTAAACGTAATGTTGTAGGGTTCAACTGTTTTATAGGTGAAAGACCTAATCTCGACGAAATAAATTAATATACAGGATGATTCAAAAATATTTTTACAAAGCTTGGGGACAGGTTCCTTACTTCAAAACAAGAAAAAATGTTGAACACATGTTCCAAAATTCTTCCTTCTCGATTTATTAAGGTTCGAATGCTATTAATCAAAACATTTAAATATTTTAAATTGACACATTCTATTGTTGACGTTTTCAGCTTGTTAGGAAGTGTTCCACACAAATGCCATTTATAGAAAATGATCCAAATGCCCTCCTGTTGCGTCTAGACCGCTTGCACTCGTTGAAGCATAGAATGTCAAATACTCCCAGTCGGTTTGGTATGATCTCGCAAGCTTTCATGACACGTAGATTAAGAGTTTCTTCATCCGGGATGTCTGCTGCATAAATCAGTTGTTTACATTGTCCCTAAAAGATTGAGTTCGGGTAATGTCTGGTCCCCTCTATCTACCCATTTGTACCAACCAGGCATCTCGAACACGATACTAGAATGTGTTAGAGCGTCATTCATAAACCACATGTTTCTTTTTATTTGCAGAGGCACATTTTCTAATAAGTCTGGGAGAGTATTTTGAATGAAGTCCCTGTAGACAGCACTTGTGCTGGGGGAATGTGATAAATGTTAACAAGTAGCCATGGCAACACAAGGCCAACTCTACAGGCTAAAATGGGTCAAAGCCTTCTATGAAAGAGTGCAGAAATAAATGAATTTATTAGGTTGGACCTGCAAAGCCGTTGAAGGTGACTTTCATTAGAATTTTGATAACGCGAAAACGAAGCGTTTTAGAGCATATGTTTATATGGACTTATTTTCTTGTTTCGATGTCAGAAACGCTGTAAAAGTATTTTTGAATCATCTTGTATTTTCCGTTATTTTTCCTATGCGTTCATTATCGGAGACGCTACCCGCTATAATGTTATAATACGTTTTGAATTCCATTGATTTTAAAGTATATAATCTAATAAGAATAGAAGGTATACTTCTTTCATCTATCACCAGTTATAGCACTGTCTAATCAAGGAACATGACAGTCACCTACATCCAAACCTTCATTTGAAACATACCAGGCAATGATCAGGAATACAACCTCACAGAAAACGTACATACACAATAAAAAAACTTTGTTGGATATTTCATAAAAGCAATATTTGACAGTACACTTATATTTTAAAGTTAGCTTCATGCAGGCGATGACACTGGTGTTATATGAAATGAAGATGGAGCTCCGGTCGAATGCGGTGGCGGGGGAAACTTAGAATCCGAAGAAAACCCCCCCTGCGCCGCAAGTCTCACATGCGGTCGCTTGGGATCGAACCCGGGCCGTGAGAGGCGAATGGTCTAACTATCCGGCCACGGCGCGGCCTTTCATGTTTGTCTGGTATTATAGAGAACTGGCCTTAAAAAAAGAAAAGAAAAAAAAAAACAAAAAAACCACACACACATCAAACACCGAAGTGAATTATAAGAATTGGTGATTTTGTAATTGTGACAAATCAGTGCAATCCGCAATTGTACTACTGTGTCAAGAAAGTTCCGGGAATTTGCCAATAAAACACAAAAAATGAATTATTCATCCAATTTTATTTTGTCGCCTTCAAAGTAGGCCCCTTCTGAAATTATACATTTATGCCAACGAATTGGATTAATCATGAAAATAAAATTTGTAGGTACTTTTAGGAATCGACTGTCAACTGTCGCCGCGAATTTTCCTTTATGTCTTCTATCGACTGAAGACAGATGCCTCGAAGTGGTAACTTGAGTTTTGGAAACAGAAAGAAATCAGCAGGAGCCAGATCGGGTGAATACGGTGGTTGTTCGATGAAATTTGTTGAGTTTTTGGCCGGAAATTTGTTCACAATAATAGCATTGTGAGTGTGTGCGTTATCGTAGTGCAGAATCCATGAGTTGTCGTTCCACAAATGTGGCCTTTTTTGCCGTATTTGTTCTCTCAAACGCCGCATAACGCTCAGATAATAGTCTTTATTCACCATCTAACCTTCTGGCAAGAACTCTGAGTGCACGACACCGCGATAATCGAAAAAAACTGTCAACATGACCTTCAGTTTTGATCGAGTTTGATGTACCTTTGGTTTCGGTTCAATTGGAAGGCATCATTCAGAAACTTGTTGCTGGTTTAAGTGTCAAACTCGTAAACCCACGTCTCATCACCAGTTACAACGCGTTTTATGAATGTGGGGTCGGAACTGGCTCGTTCTAGCACGTCTTCAGCAACCCTTACGGGATTGAGTTTTTGTAGAAAATTCAAGTCTTTCGGAACTAACGAGCTGCCATGCCCAAACAATCGTTTAAAATGGTATGAAGCGATTCGTGAGGCACTAAAAGATCAGCGGCAATCTCTCTCAGACCTAAAGGACGATTTTCAGACACCATTTTCTTCACTTTAGCGAAGTTCAGTTCAGTTGAAACCGTTGATAGCCGACCAGAGCGAGGCAAATCTTCCTCCACATCTCAACCACTTTTGAATGCACTGTACCACTCATATGCATGTTTTTGATAAAGTCGATTCACGTTAAGCCCTCTGTAACATTTTCAGCGATTCGACACATGAAATACCATTTGCAATCAAAATTTGAGACAGATTCTTTGTTCAATTTTTGTATCCATCGTAAAATCTCAAATCACCTTTGAGATGAACTAACAAAATGGCGTACTTTAAACAAACTAGATGACAGATGATCAAACTCCGCGTGGGTATAGAGGAAAGTTGTACCAACTTAGCGACAACAATAATTTCGAATCCCCTTTTAAACAGGATTTTTAAATTATCAATTCCCGGTACTTTCATGACAGAATGTACACACAACATGTATGATAATTGCACCTTTTGCTGTATTTATGCTTGGGTAATTCCAGCAATCGCGCAGTCCAAGTAACACCATGATGTCCAAAAAGTATAGATACGTTTGCCATACGGTGAGTTAGGTTATGTTTATTTTTCCAATTTGAGATTAATTGAGATACGATATTTTTACTTTCTCTACACGTACTATGCACATAGTCTATAGAGAAGGTATTGTATTCCACCCAAAAATTCGATACCAAGGTTTCACCAGAAATACGTGTATTGAAGCATTTTTGGAAAAAGGTCGTGTGTGCGCGTGTGTCTGTGGGCAGCATAGCTCAAAAGCGAAAAGACCATTAAATACCAAACTTGGTATTTAAGTTTGGTATCCTACAAGGCTGTGACACGGATTTTCAAGAATGTCCCCCACCCCAAACTGCCCTTTACATGGAAAAAATTAGAAAATTTTGATTTTCTCAAAAATGGATCTAATGATTTTGATTAAAATCCCTAATATTTAAGACATTTACAAGCCAAACGAAATGTATGTTTTGAATTTTCTGGGAATAGTCTCTAAAGAGCTCTTTGTTCTCGATGATTTTTTATTAAATTTTGCGTAATTGGTAAACCGTAAGAGATAGACAAAAGCTTACTATACAAGACATATAGATCACGATAAAACACATATTTTATATAATATACATTTTTTTCGTAGAGTTGATCAGTTTTGAGATATTCCTTATTATTGGTTTAAACTTGAAATTCCGGAATTTCATACTTTGGGAATAATACCTGGTCTTACTTATGTAAATCCGAATACGGAAATATATAGATAACATTACGGAAAGGGCGAGCGAAGTCGAGGCTAAGCATAAACATTAAAGGTGTGGACTTGTTAACCTTTCTTTAGGTTTCCTTTTCTTGGATTCCTCGGAAAGAATGAGGGGTCATTTTCCTTAATCCCACCATGGCAACTACTCAAGAGAAACTAGTTTGAAAGTTTCCGTCAGCCCTACTGTAAAGCAATATGTAAATCGTGCAAAATAAAAGCACCGCCATAGCTTTGAATAGATGGTTAACTCAATATTAAAATATCTGATGGTTTCATTCACATAGCTTTCTCTACTTCTCTGTAACACATTATTGTTAAAAAGTTTATTCTTCTATCTATTTCATGGTAATAGAGATAAATACGAGTATTATCAAAAATTGTTCTGATTACATGGTTCCTTGTAAGTAGAAGGGCAAAAATCTTACGTGTTCATTCCAAACCATTAATTCCAGGATTTCGGCCAGTTTCCTCTAGTTAACAGCCAGATCAGCAATCTTTCGAGCGGTTCTAGTTTCCTCCCAACAAATCTGTGTAGCGCTCTAAAGTTTCTGAGGTGACTGCAGTCTCGAGAAAAACTTTATATGCCATTATTTCATGACTAACTTGAGCATTCATGGTTTGTTTGCCAGTTGCCTTTTATTCTTATATGCAATAAATATATATTCAACAACGGCCATGGATGGTGACGAGAGCCTATTTAACAAATGACATTCATACGCATTTGTTCTTCTTCATTTTCTTGTCATCTTTAAAAATGGAGAGCACGTGGAAGGAGAATTTACCAAAGTAAATAACACTATAACAATCTATATTGGAAGTTAATGACAGTCAGAACTATGCCAATATTACTTTAAAGCTCTGCGTGACAAAACCCAGGGGAAATTACACAACTTAAGGAATTGACTGCCTCCGAGGTTCGAATGACCAGCGACCTGATTTCTTATCCAGAGTTCCCGGGTTCGATCCCTGGCTGGAATCGAGTTTTTTTTTAACCGGAACCACTTTCTATCCCCCCCCCACAGAGTCTGTAAGCATTTATGTGAAGGTGAATGTGTGTGTGTGTGTGTGTGTGTGTGTGTGTGAAGAAAAAACAAGTTTAATAAACTCAACGTTCATGAACATACAATCAACAGGCTGTTTCGTAAGTCAAAGCACCCTCCCCGATATCACCCTCCCCGATATTAATCAATTGTTACCAATTTTTACTAAATGCAAATTAAAACCACTATACATTTATTAAGCATAAATTGGTATGCATTTTACTAGAATTTAGCAATAATATAGCTAGAATTAAAAACCCATATTAACACTCTTAGGGCCAGTTCTACAATCTGCCGATAACTTGCCGATACAGCTATGTACCCGATTTCTATCCGATTGGCGTTCTACAATATCTGGATAGCTCTACTCGGAAGATATCTTTGCCGATAAGTTTTCGGCAAGTTGGAGTGGACGATACGTCTATTATCCGACAAGTAAATATAATATAATATAATATAATAACTCCATGGCACGACAGCTCACGGGGAACCTTGGCCTACCGCCCGGCCGCTGCGTCCCCCATCTCGGTCCACTACAGACGTCATGGATGGGGTGCAGTATTGGAGGGTGAGACGTGGTCAGCGCCTCGAGCCCCTCCCGGCCGGTTAATGCGGTCCTCACGACCTGGAGCCGCTACTTCTCCATCAAGTAGCTCCTCAATTGGCCCCCCAGGGACCTCACGAGGCTGAGTGCACCCCGGTCCAGGTCTCCCAGCGGGGGAAAAATCCCCACGCCGGTACTGGGGATCGCAGGTCTCCCGCTTGGTAGGCAGCTGCGCTACCACCGCGCTAAGGAGACGACCTATAATATAATATAATATAATCCGACATTAGATATATATGCAGACTTCCACGGCCGTAGTCCATTGAGGTTATGGTTCCGCTCACATTTACGTCTCACAATAGTAATTAAAAAAAATATGAAGTGATCCGTTCACGTGTCTACATCTCTGTAACAAATTACTGTTAATAAGCTTATTCTTAGCTTAGAGAATACACTAGGCTAAAACGATAGTAAAATCTTTTAAAAGTTGGTTTCCATGTGGATGAAATCCGTTTCTTTGCATGCAGTAGTTGACAAAATCCCCGATTGTGAAAAGTTTCAAGAATATTAAAACTAAAACCAATGACAAGGAATATCTCAAAAATCGTCAACACTACGAAAAAAATTATATGACCTAAATTCTGTGTTTTAAACGAGATTTAACATTTTTTGTAGTAAGTTTTTGTCTTTCTCTTACGGTTTACTAGTTATGCAACATCCAGAATAAAGAGCTCTTCAGAGGCTATTCCCAAAAAATTCAAGATATACATTTAACTTAACATATAAATATCTTTAATATAAGGAACTTATTTTAATCAAAATCGTTAAGCCATTCTTTTTAGAACATTACAATTTTCACAATTTTTTCCATGTAAAGGGTAGTTTGCGAAAGGCGATTTTCCTGAAAATCTTCGCGTCACATGCTTGGAAGATAATCAAATACCAAGTTTGCTATTTGTCGACTTTTCGTTACAGACACACGGATCTTTTTCTAAAAATCTAAAAAGTGTATTTACGGTGAAATCTTATTATCGAACTTTTAGGCGGAATCCGACCTCTCAGCAATGCTTTGCGGCAATTAGGACCCTTAACATTAAGCAACACAGTTCAAATACCAAAAAGCGTGATAAGTATGGGAGTTCCCCCAATGGTTTAATGAATTTTATGTACTGAACTATCTAGTGGATGTTTGGTTCATCCTGCCCTTTTATCCCTTATAATTTCTATTTCGAAAAGACCAGAGATTTTTAGTAATAATGAATGAAAAATGGCAATATTAACGTAAGTGAAACGTCTGACTTCTTAACCTCTACCCCGAGTCTTTGCAGTATGTTCTTTTATAGAATTCAGCGTGTTCATATTCTATTACACAGGCTTTGCAAACCTTTACTAGTATCTTATGAATTGTACTTTATGAATTCCAGGCATTTGATAGTCCACTCCGGTTAAAATCTTGGATTTATAATATTGAAAGAATTGTCATAATATGTGGTTTTTAACATTCACTCGCATACACATACGTTCTCTCTCTCTCTTTCTCTCTCTCTCTCTCTCTCTCTCTCTCTCTGTCTGCATTAATTTCGGCGTAGGAGGAGTATTAGGAATCGAGAAGTACACAAGCAAAAACTCTGATGTGTTCCATTCACATGACTTTCTCTATATCTCTGTAAAAATGATTGTTAATAAGCTTATCTTTTATTTATTTCATGCTAATTGAGAAAAATTAGCAGAAATAGTCTTATTTCTTGCTTTATTGTAAGTAGAAGCGAAATAAGTACCATAGGTTAAAGTGAAAGCCAAAAGCTGTTGCTATGTGATTGTATGGACAGGAGTTGACAAATTCCTGTATGAGAAAAGTACAAGATTTTAAAGCTAAAACCAAGAAAAAGGAATATCTAAAAAACGATCAACTCCAGGAAAAAATGTATACAACATAAATTGTGTGTTTTAACGTGCTCTACACTTTTTGTGTGTTAAGTTTTTGTCCATATCTTACGGTTTAGTAGCTATGCAAAATTCATCCATAATAAAGTAGTCATCAAAAAATGGAAATGGCGTGTTATTTATGGACGCTCTTTAACTGCTATGGTTCTCAGCGTCCCATTCTAAATTGGGCGTGAAAGACCGCTTAATTTTGCTCAGAGGCATCTTCCCTTCCGAAGGAAGCCATGCTAAGGATTTTTACGCCCGAAAACATCTATCGCCCTCCGCCGGGTTTGAACCCGCGATCTTGGGTATATGAAGTTAGCATGGTAACCATTACACCACGGAGGGCGACAAGTAGTCTTCAGAGGCTATTCCCAGAACCTTCAAAATATACATTTTATTTGTCAAGTAAATGTCTTTAATATATAATATTTTAGTTGAAATAGTAGAGCCATTTTTTTAAAAAAATCAAAATTTTTGAAAAAAGTTCCATGTAAAGGGTAGTTGGGGGTGGGGGATTTTTCTCAAAATCTTCGTGTCGCATCCCTGGAAGATACTTAACTTAAATACCAAGTTTGGTATTTTACCGACTTTTCGTTTTTGAGTTATCGTGTTCACAGACACACGGACATTCGGACACACGGACACACACGAACCTTTTTCTGAAAATACTTTTTTTTTTGGATACAGGGGACTCTAAAACATATATTTCCGGTGAAATCTCGGTATCGAATTTTTTGGTGGAGTGCAATACCTTCTCTATACCCTATGCACATAGTACGTATAGAAAAAGTAAAAATATCAGAAAAGTAAGGTTATGTGAAACCTCACTTAATTATTAACACCAGGCTATGGCATCAGGCTTTATGTTCCCGTCCATTTTACATGCTTCTAGGAAGTTTAACACACTTTCACAGTCGCCATCTCTTTCATTTATTCTAAAACATGGCAAAAAAAAAAAAAAAAAAAAAAAAAAAGAAAAGAAATTCCCGGCATAAACTATCTTTCATTTTGTTTGGTGTAGCCTGCTTCGCAAGGCAATTCACTATTGTTTTTGGTTTGCGAATGCCCCACCTGTAGCACTTCCATCGAATTCAGAATTGCAAACTGTACGCTCTACAAACTATCTTAGAGGGTTACTATCCAGAGGAAGATGTGTGATTGGAGAACGAAAACTTTACTTATCGGCTGGATAAAATTATTTGGCGAATAGCTATACGCAAGCTTATCGGGCCATTGTAGAACCGGCCCAGAGGAGGATATGAACTTATAAGGCAAATAATTTAGTTCACCGAACAGGTTGAACTATGCCCATAACAAGCTAAGGAACCACACAAATAACATTTTAGGTCTTGGGCTTAGTGTGTTAAAACAACTAAAGTTAAAAAGAGTATGTAGTACTCTGTACTGTGCAACTCACATATAATAACTAAATAACTACAGCAAAATACAAAAAATGGAATAGTGTGAGAAGGAAATGAACGAAATAGAAAATAAGCCTCTATGAAAATCCTACATATTATGAGTTACTAGTTATTCTGAAATATTCATTTTTCTTTGCTGAAATATTCATTTTTCTTTGCAGAAAAATGAAACAATTGTCCATCATTTTTCTTGGTTTTATAAAATATTAAGTGCTAATACCAAAATTTCCTGCAAGTCTTTAGTTCTGAAGCCAGAATTGCAAATGTATGGAGAAAAATTAATCCACATAAAGTTTCATGCTATCATTTCTATTTTTATTAAAAGCAAATTGAGATACCTGAACCTATGTTATAATGTGATAAGGCTCCAAAGAACCATTGCATGCTAAACTTAACATTCATTTTGCATAAACAGTATTATGCATCAGATTAATGGTATAAATCACATAGAGCCTGGAAAATGAATCATTATATAATCTTTAAAGATATTAAACAACAATAATGCAATGTTTTCTATGTAACATGTAGGGGTTTTAATTAGGAGGCCCTCAGTTTTCTTCCAAACAGTATAAATACACCTGGATTTTAAAACAACACAAGAATGACACAGTTATCGTTGGTAATACTACAAACAATAATTTAATAAAAAATAGATATCTATTAAATGTAATGTTTAAATATATACCTCTTTAATCTATAATGTGTGCATAATATTGGTTCTCATCGAATAATGTACTATATTGCACGCATCCTTCCACTCTTTTTTTATAGGGAGGGATTTTGGGGATTGGCATTTTCAGTTTTCAAATTAAAAAAGAAACAATAGTTATAAAAAATTACAATTTCCTAATTGAAATTTCAATTACTGCAACAGAACCTGTGAATATAAAACAATATTTTTAAAAATATTTTAACCACATGATTAATTCAAATTTAATGCTTGGTTCTATACAGATTGTTTAGAAAAATTAATCCCTATACAATACCTTACTATTTTATGGGCAGACTCTTCCATGTATTGTTGCAATGACAGAGTAAATTACTTTATTACAAAAACTGAGGACTTACATTTAAAGTTTTGGTGTATAATATTTTGTATTTTATAAAACAGATAATTCAAAATTCCAAAAACCTTATGCAATTTTAAACTGTTTAAAAGTAATTTATATGATATCATAATAGGTACACATATAATTAATGTTAAAATCATTGTTGAAACATGTGATTGCATTTAGGGAATATTCCCCGAATGGTGCTCTGTATCTAATATTGGTGTATAAACATCTGTAATATGATAGCACTTGAAACCTGTGTGAGAACTGTCTTAGTCTCCAAACCACAAAGAGCTTCTGAAATTTCTTACCTAATATGGAAATGTGGCTTATTTAAGGCTTGAGGTTTAATATTTCGGCCTGAGATTTATTATGTTTAATTTCATAACCGTAATGTTTCAAAAAGTACACAGTGATGTACTTCTGTATTTTCATGTAAGGCATAAAAATGACACTAAATTAATTTCAATTTTCAGCAGTGTTTTACGAGGTTCTATAGTACTTCTTAAGCATTTCACTCCTACCATTTTAGAAAAGCTCTCAAGATAAAAAGAACTTTATTTTTAAGAACCTCCAGGCACTCCAAAGACCAGACTAATCTTCACAAAAAGTAATTTTATGTGCATCTTCCGACGTAGCAATTCACTTTGTGCCATTTGCTGGAACCTGAAGCCACTTCTGTATCTGAAACAAGTATAATACATTGATTAGCACATATATAATATTATGATTATGATTATTATTATTAAACAGTACAGCACAGACTGCTGGAAAGATTGACAAGAATACTATAGGAAGTGTTATATAAATTCAATGTTAGAATGTGTATGTCAAATGTATTAAAGCGCTGCTATATTTCTCTGGGTGTGAGGTCTGTTATATATATACACTTCCAAAGATAATTTAGCTTTTTTAAAGTTACAGTGTATACAAATTACTTAAAAGTCCTCTCATGAAAGAACAGCGGTCGAAGTTCTGTTCTTTTATAACGTTATTAGTGTGTTTGTAATACTACTGATATATGTTTAAATGTTTTGTTTATACCCAAATTCTATTCGTTGTGGGTTTTTGATGTACTTAACATAATGAAGTATTGTTGCAGATTGGAATTGTGTTCTTCATTGACTGAAACCGGTCATATCATGCTGTTGTTGTAGGAGTATCACTCATTTTCCCTTGTCGTTTGTGTTGGCTAAGAAATGAGCAAGCATGCATAGTTTTTTTCACAGTTGTGATAATCGGCTACTAAATATTCCCATTTTGAAAATATTTATTTATGCAAATCGTAAAGTTATGTGATGAGGGCTTCAAGTTATATCTTATAATTCAATTCTGAATTTAGAGAATAATGCTGAGTGAAGTTGTAGGTTGTCTAAGTGATTTGAAGCATTGTTAACCGTTGTTTTAGTGTGGTGTTCCCTTTTTTGCAAATGTTTAATTATGCACAATCATAAAGATCGAGTGCTTCAAATTATAACTTATACATTATTGCTGAAATTAGAGAGTAACGCTGAGTGAAGTTATAGGTTATCTAAGTGATTTCAAGCTATGTTAACTGTCATTTTTGGTAAAGTATTCCCTTTTTGAAATTATTAATTTATGCACAATCATAAAGTCATGTGATGAGTGCTTCAAGTTATAGCTTATACTTCAGTGCTGAAATTAGAGAGTAAGGCTGAGTGAAGCTGTAGGATGTATAAGTGTTTGAAGTGTTAGCTATCGTTTTTGGTATAGAACCGAAAGTTCTGCTTTTTTATAAATCTTGTGATAATTATATGAATGATTTTTAATGGACTTGGCAATTAACCCAAGTATAGAATTGGCATGTAGGTGTAATTTCGTCAAGTTTCTCTATCTTACATTTTCGCTATAGTATTGGGATTGGTGTTGTTATTTGCGTTTAAATTAAAGTAAGTAGCGTGAATGTAATTATAATTTCTGGGCTTCATAAATCGCTAATCTGATACTTGTAGTGGGCGGGTGAGGGTGATAAATGAAGCCTTATAGCGTTTTATTGTATCCCCAATTTTTAAGCGTCATTTTCATTTTAATTAGCGTAATTGTATTTAAAATGTCTTGGATATGGGATAAGGGAATGTATTCCTTGTACTGGATGGGGGAGGTGTTAAATAAATAGAATTAATGTCCTAATCATTCAGCTTCATGTGTACCTTTATTTAAGCTATATACCGCTCTTAATTTCGGAGTTATAAAAATGGAGTCTTCATAGATTCGAACCAAGACCCTAATGATATCTACTTTTATTTGTACCAATATTCATGGTCGAAGGAGGGGCATCCGCTTCGGTTTTATTCTCTCTCCTTATGACCTTTTTCTGAGAGTTATTACCTTGGAATTAAGGTCCATTGAGTCGGGGTTCGAAGCGGGTCCTCTAGGCTATGAAGTACTTAGAATCTTAAATGCACATGCTAAATGCATCAATATACACGTTTCCGCGTTACTGTCCCCCTAATAGTTAAAGGGAAACGCCATAATCATAAAATGCCCTCCAAAGCTATAGATTCGAACCAAGGACCTGTATTCAAATTTATTCTCACAGCTGTTATCGCATAGTAACCTCCCCTCTCGTTAGAATTAACAATTTTGTACGAACCCCGGGCTTTCAGGTACATCTGTATATATTTAGGCCATTGACGTAAGATCATATACTGAATAAATTTTATTTGTGGTCTTTATCTAAATTACTATAGTCCTATAAAAAGATATAAAGTTTAACACATCGGGATAGAATCTAACCTAAGTCATTTGGAGCCTCAGCAGCAACTCAACTTGGGATGCAGTAAGCAGAGCAATTGTTCACTTTTTATCGTATTCTTCTATCTAGTCCGATAATATGTAATTCTTATTGTTGTATCTTCAGCATTTAAATGTGTTATCAGAAAATCGCGCTCTCATGGATATTGTTCTACTATCCAATTGTCAATGCCTTTGAGCAATGTAGTTTTGTTGATATCCGCCAGCAAGAGAAACCTTTTTTTAAACATGTAGCTTGCCAAAATCGGGAGGGGCACTGTACTCTGAGGCGTTAGATGTTATATATTAATTGTTAACATATGAAACACACTTGTAACATTTAATTGTCAGCCTTTTTTGGGTGGGGGGGCTTGACCCATCCTAATGGGTTTATGTTGCCCTGTGCCTGAACCAACCGTCGCCTCCGGTGCCATTGTAGTAAAAGCGGGCGCTAAACACTATAAAAAAGAATGTGAATTTCACCGACAGGTGGCGTCTAGGTGGTGGCAAGCGTGTAGGTAGGCTCCCGTATCTTTTCCAATTTTGTATATTTATCAGCATAATTGTGAGCTAAAAGTGTTAAGAAGCTAAATATAAGATCTCAGTCAACTGTTGATATCCGTAGAAGTTTAATTTATAATTTAGTTTAAGGCTAATACAGTTTTTTATTTGTGTCGCTAGCCAGCTGACTAGGTCCGCCATATTGATTTAGTGTTTGCGTTTATTAGTGTTTACCTTAATTCATATTTTAAAAATAGTAAACAATAAGTTGTGAATAAGTGAACATGCTGACAAAATTGTGATTAGTAGTAGACAGTGTTTAGTGCATTTAATAAGTGGTGTATTATGTCTGCGCAGTTTGTGATGTGTCAGGTAAGTGTGTATCGTGTCGTAGGATTCTGAATTATGGTTTCATCGGGAGTGTGCAAATACTAATTATAAAGTGTAGGTCAGGTTTGATTGTGTGAGTCGCCCTCCGTGGTTACCATGCTGACTTCATATACCCAAGGTCGCGGATTCAAACCCGGCGGAGGACGATGGATTTTTTTGGGTATAAAATTCCTTAGCAAGGCTTCCTTCGGAAGGGAAGTAAAGCCGTTGGTCCCGTGTCGTAGATTTACGGCACGTAAAAGAACCTCAAGCCTGATAGAGAGGCCTCTGAGCAAAATTAAGCGGTCTTTCACGCCCAATATAGAATGGGACGCTGAGAACCACAGCAGTTAAAGAGCGTCTATAAATAACACGACATTTACATTTTTTGATTCTGTGAACAGTGTAGATTTAAGACCTTAGTGATAAGCCATGAGAACACCATACTAAAGTATGTAACTTGCTAGATCTGAAATTGAAAGCTTGAGATTGGGTAGTAAATGTAGAAGTAAATCGCCGGTATTTAAGGAATATTGCAGTCAAAAACGTAGGCGTAGTTTTAGATGTGCTCGTGAGAAATTTCCAGAACTGGAGCTGAGTAACAGGTTCTCGGTTTTGGCGGCGGAATCTTCCCTGGTTATGCCAGAAGATGTGCCTACTCCGTCGTCGCTGGAGACGAGGCCTGCTACCAGGTCCGAGCCAGGAAAGGGTCCTCTGATGCCAAACGTAGAGTATTAATTTTAGGAAGTAGTCATGCTAGGGGCATCAGAGAAACACTCCAGACGAAATTGGGGGAGGAATATACTGTTACCAGCATTTTCAACCCCAATGCTGGTCTAAGCTATGTGGTTTTGCAAAGGATCTTGATAAAGGAGATCATGCAGTAATAGTGGAGGGACCTGGAAATAGTTTGAATAGCAATCTCAGCTACTCAATTGAGATGGAAATGAACCACAGTAATGTGAATCTCTTGTGGAGATGTTGGTTTAACAGGAGGGTAAGGGCTTGATCATTAGTATCGTTGACATGTCATCCATTGAAAGGTATGGTTACACTAAACATGGCTTGCATCTGAACTCTCGAGGCAAGGATATGCTAATACATTCCATTGCTAAGAGTCTCTCATGTACAACCATGGATAGTCCCAGCAATATTCCTGCTCTTATCACTAGTAATGTTGCTCGTTTTTAAGAGTAAATCAGATACATAGAACAGTAAATATTTCAAAAATAAAACAGAAACCAGATAATCATTTTTCCAAGTGATTAGAAAAAGAGAACTTACTCACAGTATTTCACCGAAACATTCAAAGTTTAAGATATAAAGCAAATTAATTATTAATTAATTTCAAATCAGAAAAGTTAAGTCCAGATGTTTTATGTATCATCATTTAGAAAAAAAGGAAATATTACATTTTTCAATGGATGGTTATAAAACAGCAGCTTGATACTGTAGACAAAAGCACTCTAAAGGAGGTGTGAGTAGCTTTGTTAAGAATAATATAAGCTTCAACGTAATTCATCTTGAAAAGTACTGTCTGGAACAAACCTTTGTTCATATTAACACAGTAAACCAACTGATAGACAGCAATCAAAAGATGCAAATTTGTTCACTATTAAGATCATACAATCTTATGCATACAGTCAATTTTGCAACTAGAATTAAAAAAATTCCAAAACGGCTATCAACAATATACAGGGTGTATATAAATGAATATCAGGGTTTTAACTCTTTATAATACTCATTACATTCAACTTACAGTTATGAATGATATGTCAAATGAAAAAACAACTCAAACAGTTTTACCAAGAAGCTCATAAATGTTCAATGTGACTATCCTTTGTCACACGGTACACATCAAGTCTATAGCTGAGTTCTTCCCAAACGTTGATAAGTGTGTATTCAGTAATTGTAGCAACAGCTGCTTCAACCCGGTTTTTTAATTCTGGGAGGTCAGCTGGTAGCGGAGGCACGTACACACGATCCTTGATGAAGCCCCAAAGGTAAAAATCGCATGACGTTAGGTCAGGAGAACGTGGAGGCCATGCATAGCAAGCACTGTCATTGGGGCCCTTGCGGCCTATCTAGCGCTCGGGTACAGTGGCTTTCAACCAATCGCGTACTTCGTTATGCCAGTGAGGTGGCGCACCATCCTGCTGGAAAATGAAGTTCTCTGGCTTATTTTCTTCCAACTGAGGGAAGGGCAATTGCTCTAGTGTATCAAAGTTACAGTAGGTTCACCAAAAACGAAAGGCCCATAAACTTTTCGCCGGGATACGGCACAAAAAACATTCACTTTGGGGGAATCTCGTTGCATTTGTACCATCTCGTGAGGATTTTCTGAGCCCCAGATGCGCACATTGTGAGTGTTAACATGTCCACTAAGGTGAAAGGTCGATTCATCACTGAAGACAACACGATTCACAAAATCGTCATGAAACAACATGTCGTTTGCGAATTTGGCACGTAGTCTGTGGTCTGTCGGCTTTAGAGCCTATAATAACTGTAAACGGTAAGGACGTAACTGTAAGCGTTTTCTTACAACTTTCTAAACAGTCGACACAGGAACTTGTATTCATGACTAGCCTTCCGGACTGATTTCTTTGGGCTACGAGTGAACGACTCTCACTCGCTCAACAGTCTCTTCACTTTCTCCTGGTCGTCCCGTGCTCTTCCCTTTACAAAGGCAGCCAGTATCTTCAAACAGATTATACCATCTACGAATGTTTTTATCACTAGGAGGATCACAACCGAACTTACCACGGAACGCACGTTGCACAGTAACTACAGATTCGGTCTTTGCAAACTGCAAAACACAAAACGCTTTCTGTTTACTAATCACCGCCTTTGCTACTACCGCTGTCCAGCGGATTGCGGCAGAAAAATTGCACGCACATGCGCACTTGTGCCATCAAACAAAACTGTTTGAGTTGCTTTTTCATTTGACATATCATTTATAACTGTAAGTTGAATGTAATAAATATTACAAAGAGTTAAAACCCCGATATTCATTTATGTACACCCTGTATTATAGATATGTCTAAAAAGGAGTACCATGAAATACAATCCTTTGTTAATGGACTTTCAGACCATGGTAGACAACTCATCAAAATTGATTATTATACGCCAAATTCCAAAAAAAAAAAAAAAAAAAAAAAAAAACAATTAAAAAAAACGTAACCAGCTTTAGAATTATAAATAAAGAAAACATAAAGTGTTTTAAAGCTAAACACTCCGAGGAATCGTGGGAAGAAATGTATAAACTAAATAATGTAAATGATAACACTTAAACACTTTCGTAAGAATCCATAGTTCCAGTTTTCCACTCCATGTAAAGAAAATTAATAACAATTCTAAAAATGACTGGCTAACACAAGGTATAAAAATATCATGTAAACATAATAGAGAACTTTATTTCGCAACTGGAGAAAGTAAGTGTGGTAGACGTAAACAACACTATAAATGTACTACAGAATTCTAAACAGGGTTATAAATGCAGCCAAATAGATTGTTTTGAAAAACAAATACAGTCCTCTCACAATAAGCTTAGCACTATATGGACATTATAAAAAAGATACTGGTAAATGTCTCTCGAAAAATGATGTAAAAGAAATTAAAGCAAACCAAGTGACTACAAATGATCCCCAGCAGATAGTAAATGCATTTAATGAATATTTCATTCAGGTGGCAGAAAATTTACTGGCAAAGAAACAGCCTAAGAGAGATCCAATTTCGTACCTTCATGAATCCTGTATGGAAAATTTTACATCCTTAGAGATAGTACCCACAAGTGCAACCGAAATAAAAAAGTAATACAATCCCTCAAAAGCAAGAATTCAATAGGATACGATGAAATAAGGAAAACAACATTAAAGATATGTGCTGACATTATTTGCAAACCTTTAAGTAATATATGTAACATATCCATGTTAACAGGCACATTTCCAGACAGATTAAAGTATTCAGTCGCTAAGCCATTATATAAGAAAGGGCAAATCTCAGAAATATAGTATCTTTACTTACAGCTTTTTCGAAAAACGTTGAAAAAATTATATTTAAAAGAGTTTATCACCATCTAGGTAAGTATAATCTTTTAGCAAAAGAACATTTTGGATTCATGAAGAACACATCAACTGGTAATACCATTTTCAAGTTAACAAATGAAGTTCTCAAGTCATTGGATGACAAACTTAACACATAGGAATATTCTGCGCTCTATCAAGGGCATTTGACTGCGTTAATCATGAAATACTTCTATCAAAATTATTGCACAATGGAATTAGGTGCAAAGGGTATCAATGTATTACATCTTACTTATCAAAAAGAAAGCGAAAGGTTATAATAAATACCTCAAATAACAGCAATAGATATTCTGAATGATCTGAAATAAAGCATGGTCTCCCACAAGGTTCTATTCTGAGTCGCTTATTACTTTTAGTGTATATAAATGATCTATCTGCAGTAATAAACAAACACGCCCATCCAGTTCTTTTTGCGGATGACACAAGGATTATAATTAAAGAACACAATGTCAGTCAGCTCCCAGATTCATCTAATAAAATATTCAACAGACTAAATGATTGGTTTGAAAGTAACAAAATTCACATAAATTTTGAAAAAAACTAACTACATTAAGTTTTGCACAAAGAATAAAAACATCGCAGACCTAAGAATAGAATATGAAAATAACCAGATTGCAGAAGCCTGCAATACAACATTCCTAGGTCTTATGATTGATCGTAACTTGAATTGGAAAAACCATATTGATTATATCTTAAACCAAACTGAGCTCTGCATGTTTAGCAATCCGAACTTTAATTCAGCTTATAAATAAGAGCATATTAAAACAGCGTATTATGCATATTTTCATTCATTGATGACCTATGGAATAATATTTGAGGAAATTCAGTAAATGCCAAACAAGTTTTCATTATGCAAAAAAAAAAAAAAAAAAAAAAAAGTAATAAGAATAATGGCAGGGGAAAGATGATCAATTCACTCCAAACCTCTTTTCAAAATGTTTGGTATTTTAACATTAGCCTGTGAATATATTCTCGCCATGTTGTCATTTGTAATAAATAACCCAGAAAAGTTTACAAAAACTACATATATTCATAACAAAGAGACCAGACATAGGCAGGACTTACATAGACAAACAAATAATTTGCAGTTATTCCAAAAAGGGATTTACTACAAAGGAATAGTTTTGTTTAATCCACTTCCCTCTTCTATAAAAGAATTACAAATGAACAAAAACAAGTTTAGATCAGAATTAAAAAGATACTTTATTACTCACACCTTCTATACAGAAGAGGATTTCATTCAATAATAATAATAAAAAAAAACTGTTAATAATGTAACATTGTAAAAAAAAATAAACATGAATATTCTAAGAATGCAAGTATACAGCTTCTGGAAACAGACATATCATTGAAAATTGTGCTAAACTGACACCTCTAAAAATTCATTGTCAGAGTTATTATTTGTAAGTAAATGTATTAATAAGTATGAATAAATGTAATTATTGACATGATCTACATGCTAGAGTTTGGGCTTTGAGTGCAATCTCATTATAGGATCTACAAATTGCAATGTTAGGTATGTGTGTGGCGCGCGCTTGAACCATCCCCGCGGGCAACATTTTAAGCAATGTTTTGAGTTTCACAAAGATGAGTGCTCAGTTTGTTGACACCTGATCAAAAGTTGCAAAGAAAAACTGTTTCTGTTAAGAATGAGGAGCTCTACCATTAAAATCCCAGAGATTTTTTGAGACAGCTTATTACCATGGATGCAAATTGGATACATCACTACACTCCTGAAAGTGCATCACAGCCAAAACAGTGGATTGCGCCAGGTGAACCAACTCCAAAAAAGGCAAAGTCAATTTTGTCAGCTAACAAGGTTATGGCGAGTGTTTGCTGAATGCACAAGAAACCATTTTTATTGATTACTTGGGACTGGTGGCTACTACACAAGCTTACTACGATGTTTGAGTGATGAGGTGAAAAGAAAAAGGCCTCATTTTGCAAAAAAATGTTTCATCACGACAATGCTCCCCCATTGTTTAGTCATTGCAATGGGAAAAATGTGCGAATTAAAGTTGGATTTGCTTGAACTTCCACCCTATTCGCCAGATTTAGTACCCAGTGACTACCACCTGTTCCCAAACCTAGAAAATTTCATGGAGGGCGAAGATTTCACAGCAACGAGGAGGTCATTGAAGCAGTAAACAGCTATTTTGAGGATGTTGATAAATTGCACTACAGAGATGTTTAATTAAATTAGAACACCGGCATGACAAACGTATTAGTCTTTCTGGAAATTATGTTCAGAAATAGAGCAAAAAAAAAAAAAAAAATTAAATGATGTTTTCTTTGAGAGATCCGCGACTTATCAACCGACCCTCGTATATTTGTGAGAGTCAATGTGCGTGTGTTTGAAGAAACGAAAATGATTAAAAATTCAACGTTTAAAACCCTTCCGCCAAGAAGCAGCTACATACCTCTACCACCATCTATTGGAACTCTGATAACGTGAACATATCTACCATGATGAGAAATGCTTTTTGTGTCCTTTTCGCAACTTTTATCGACAGCACGCCAGACGCAAAACTGGTCGATCGGGGCATGCCCCGGTCGTGTGTCGGTGCCGCAGTACCGAGCCGCATTGCGGCTTTACCTGCGAAATGAGCAAGTGAACTTGTCTACTGGTTTTGTGTTGAGGGATGGATGTATGTACTGAAGGATAATTGTTGGTACAGGGAATTTTGTGGGGAGAGGACACGCCCACGGGCGCTTGCGCGGGCCAATCAGGAGGCCGCGCCGTTTTCTCCCGCCTGGAGCAGAATTAACTGTTTTAAATTGGTTTTTGCGTTCACCCGTTATGAGGACGACACGCTTTGTTATTTTTACCCCGTTTTGGTTACGGGTTAGAGTCGCTTTGCCCTTTTGAGGTTCAATTTAATGTATCTCAGGGGAGGGGGCGTGGCTAACCGAGAGGGCCAATGGCGTCTCTCGGCAGGCGGAAAAAGGGCAGGCGACGTACTTCTCTGGGATCATAATTTCCCAGAGAATTCACCAGTTGATTAGGGTGGGTTGGAATTTTGTCGTACAATGAACGGGTCCTCGTTCTGATGAGGTCGACAATGTACGGGATACCGGAATGTTCATGGAGGATATGGGCGGGAAATCTCCAGCCGGTACGGTAGATCATCCGTAGTGCCCGGTTCTGCAGCGTCTGGACTCTGAGGAGCACGTAGTTAGCTACGGTCCCCCAGACTTCGCAGCCGTACAGAACCAGAGGCGGAATGATCGCCCGGTACAGCTGAAGCTTTAGGGTAAGGGGCATGCTCTGTGAATTGAGCATGGGGTAAAGCTGCCTGAGAACAGAGTGCCCTAGGTTTGCCTTGCCCCTGACATGTGGTGTGAAAGTCAGCCGTCGGTCCAGCGTCACTCCGAGATACTTCACCGTGTTCACCCAAGGGATTCTACGGTGTCGTAAAACAAAGTTCTGCTGAAGCCGATTTCTAATGGTTTTCGCCAGGAGAATCGCAGAGCTTTTCTCCGGGCTAATGGCCATTCGCCATCTCTCACTCCACCTGCCAATGGCATGGAGGTGGGCTTGGATTTGCCGAAAGCTGTACCTGGTGTTCCGGTTCACAGCGAAGATCATGAGATCGTCCGCGTACTGACATGTGTGTGCTGGGGTGTGTGGAGATGTCGGCCATGTAAGCTGCAAAGAGCGCCGGAGACAGCACGCTACCTTCCGGCACTCCCGCGCCAATGGGCCGCTCTGTAGAAAGTGCCCCCTCCACCTTTACTCGGAAGCTTCGATTCTGAAGAAAGGAAGCTACCAAGGAAATGTATGGAGAGGGGATTTCATGCTCTATGAGTTTATAGATGAGCCCATCATGCCACGTAGTGGCGAAGGCCTTTTCCACGTCCAGCAATACCGCAACCGTTTTAGACCTCTCCTGGAAAGCCAGGGAGGCCTTCTCGGCCACACGCAGTAGTTGCACGGTCGTGGAGTATCCAGGGCGAAAACCAAACTGGTGCTCTGGTAGGAGGGCTCTTTCCTCGAGGTGGGGGCCGAGGCGGGCAAGGAGCAGTCTCTCGAATACTTTCAAGATGACTGGCAGGAGGCTGATGGAACGGTAGCTGGCCGGGAAAACCGGGTTCTTCCCCGGCTTTAGAACGCATACCACACGGGCCTCCTTCCACGTAGCGGGAAAGTGGCGCATATGTAAGCATGCGTTATAAATTCGGGTCAAATGAAGTACGGCTTTTCGGGGAAGGTGCTGGAGAATTTCCGCTGTTACACGGTCCTGTCCAGGGGATTTTTTGGTTTTTAAAGAACGGATTTGGGTGGCTACTTCCTGTGGGGTAGCTACAGGGACGTGAAACTGCTCGTCGTTTGCGGGCGGGCCTCTAAGAAGCCCTCTACCGCCCGCTCGACGAGTTCAGTTTGGTCTTCGTCCTGGGGCTCTTCTCTGGGCTGGATTTGATTTTCCAGGTAGTCTGCAAATGCATCTGCTTTATCCCGGGGCTCGAAGGCAAGATGGCCCCGGGTGCCATGGATAGGATGCCGGTATTCCAGTCTGTCTTTCCGCAGTCCACGGACTATTCGCAAAGGTTTCCTCTCGTGGAGGTTAACATGCCTTAACGTATACTCCCAGGCCTCTCTACGGTGTGCTCTAAGGAGACGACGGGCCAGGGATTTGAACCTCTGGTGTATGTCTCCTATCCTGGGATGGCGAAATCTCTGCCATAGCTTTCTGACAGCATTTTTTGCTTTAATCAGCTGTCGTAGATGTGTAGGAAGAACGGAAGGTTGAGGTATTTCGAAGGGAATGCGGTGTGTGAGCACGGACCGCATTTAGGACTGTGGTTGAGAACTGCGCGGCCGCTGCCTCGAGAGCCTCTATCGAGTCTATTCGAGGGTTAGCGTCCACAGAGTTCTGGAGGGATTGCACAGCAGCATGCCAGTCGACTTTTTCTGTCCAGTCTGGTGTGCCCAGAGCTGTAAGTGAAACGTCGGAGTCCAGCGCGTTCACAACCGAGAGATCCAGATGGAATGGAATGTTTTTGGTGACCATGAAATCAATGACGTCCGCCCTGCCGCGTGGCGGGAAGTACGTTGGACCTCTTGGACCGTGCGCGAAAAGGGCCGGGTCTCCGCTGATGAGGCGGTAGAGTCCGCGGCCCTTTCTGTTCTGGGTGCGGCTGTTCCAGTGTGGATGCTTCGCGTTGAAGTCGCCTGCGATGCAAACTCTGTGGTCGAGGTTGAGGAGTGCCTTCAGGTCCGCTTCATAGAAGAGGCCGTCCGGCGGGTCATAAACCGCTACTAGCACTATTTCCGACCCTCCCCAAGGAGATCCTTATGGCGGTCGCCTCCAAGTGCTGTAGCGGAGGAATGGTGATAGGGGTGTGGGTAAGGTGATTTTTAATACGAGGGCCGTTCAGAAAGTAGCCTCCGGTTGATTGCAAGAATTTCACCAATATTTTAATATATACATCTTACAACTACATCTTTGCACTATTTTTCTACATAGTTTCCATAACGATTGAGGCACTTATCGTATCTGTTCACAAGCTTTGAAATTCCTTCTGCATAAAAATCACCCGCTTGTGCCTGGAGCCAGCCTGTGACCGCATCTTTGAGCTCTTCGTCGTCATCAAACCGCTGGGACCCGATCCATTTCTTCATATGCATGAAGAGGTGATAATCACTTGGCGCCAGATCTGGGCTGTAAGGTGGATGGTTGACAACGTCCCACTTGAAGGACTCAAGAAGGGCTGTTGTTCTGCGAGCAGAGTGAGGACGGGCGTTATCGTGCAAAAAAACGATACCGGAAGTCAGCATACCACGGCGTTTGTTCTGTATAGCCCGTCGTAATTGTTTTAGTGTTTCACAGTACACGTCTTGATTAATGGTCGTCCCACGTTCCATGAATTCAACCAACAACACCCCTTTTGCATCCCAAAACACCGTTGCCATCAATTTTCGGGCAGAAACATCTTGCCGGGCTTTTATTGGTTTGGTAGGCGAATTTGAATGTGCCCACATCTTTGATTGTTCTTTTGCCTCAGGGTTCACGTACTTAATCCAGGTTTCGTCCCCGGTCACGATTCTGTTTAACAATGGTTCACCTTCGGCCTCATAACGTGACAGAAAGTCTAATGCAGAGGCCATTCTTTGAGTTTTGTGGTGGTCGGTAAGAATTTTGGGCACCCATCGTGCACAGAACTTACGGTAACCCAATCTTGCTGTCACTATCTCGTACAAGAGAGTCTTAGAAATCTGTGGAAAATTAGTAGACAACTCCGACATTGTGAAACGTCGGTTTTCACGAACTTCTGCATCAATTGTCTGAACGAGTTCGTCCGTGACCAATGATGGTCTACCACTCCTCTCTTCATCATGAACGTTTTCTCGTCCACTTTTAAATAAACGTACCCATTCACGGACCACTCCTTCACTCATAACTCTTGGTCCGTACACGGCACAAAGCTCACGATGAATAGCTGCTGCAGAATATCCTTTGGCTGTAAAAAACCTTATAACAGCACGCACTTCACATTTGGCGGGGTTTTCTATTGCAGTACACATTTCAAACGGCCACAAACACTAAACTAGCGCAGGTACGACTTTCACTCGACCACGGCTTGATGCCGACTGACCTGCTGAGTGCGTGAATGCACAGATGGCGTCGCTACTCCCCCCACTACCCGCACTGTGACCGATCGGAGGCTACTTTCTGAACGGCCCTCGTATATATAGCCGTACCACCGCCCTGTCGGCCGGGTCGATCCGTCCGATGGGCGACGTAACTTGGCAGATAGAATGGAATACCAGCGTGCAGATGTGTCTCGCAAACCATCAGGATATCAATCCCGTGATCATCTACAAACTCCAAGACGCCCGGCCGCTGTTCCCGGACTCCGTTTGCGTTCCAGAACGCAACTCGCAAAGATCTACGGGTTCTAAGCGCCGCCATTACGAGCTGGAGTCAGGGAAGAACAGTCGGGCCGTCTCATGCATGGTGGTGACTTTCTGGAAGGCGGGGATGTGGGGGCTTGTCAGTTGATCCCTGCAGCGCTTTAGTATGGGGAGGCATCGCGATATGAGGTCGGCAAACCAGGCTGAGAGCTCGGAAAACTCGGTCATATCATCAACAGACACGGAGAGGTTCTCCCAAGGAGAAGCGACTGCCTGGGCAGTGGCTGGAGCAGCAGCTTCGCTCTCATTGGTCGAGCCAATAGGAGCTGCTTGCTGCTCTGGAGGGGGAAGCTGCGTGGTCGCTTGGCTGGGTTGGCCGCCCGCGATCAGCTGGGCAGCTGGCTCGGCTGTTGCAGCCGCAGGTGCCGGGGTTGGTTTTGCCGCAGCGGCGGTCTGAGCCACGGGCTTCTTGGGAGGCCGTGCCTGTTTCTTATTCTTCTGCTTGGGTCTCTGCTCCCTGGGGGGCGCAGAGTTTCCGAGCTCTCGGTCTGGTTTGCTGGTACCGCCAGCGTTGCCTCAGCCTGTCGAAGCACTTCTTCGTGCCTCGACATAGCGTTGGCAAAGCTGGTGCCTGGACGCACATTCGCAGGGTTTTTGATGGCTCTGCCCTGCCTTGCCTGGATTAGCTCCAGTTTTTTGGGGCAACAGCCATAGATGCCTATATGGCGCCCCCCACAATTTGCACACTTAATTGCCTCTCTGGGGTGAGGGCAGTCTTTTACTTGGTGCTCACCTGCACAGCGCAAGCAAGCGGTCTTCCGCTCACACGCGTGGCTAGAGTGGTGGAAGCGCAGGCATTGATAGCACTGCGCTGGCCCCTCTCTGCCGTGGTGTGGCTCGACTCGCACTCTGGTGCTGTACAGAGTGGTCACTGTGTCAATCTTTGGAATTCCCTCCCCATCTTTTTCAACAATGACCAAAAATAACTTGACCTTAGTGGGCTCAGCACCCTCGGGTCGGGAGGTTTTGGTCAGTTGGATGGCGGTCCGCGGATTGATTCCGTGTTCCTCCGCCAGGCCAACACGGATGTCCTCGGGGTCGGGGTCAGAATCAAGTCCTCTGATCACTCGTCGGACTAAGTTTGGCTTCTGTAGGGAATATGTGTGAAACTGAATTTCACACTTCCTCAGAACCTCCCTCGCCTTCTCGTGATCGTCGGGGTTCTTGGTTCTGATGACGACCCTTTTGGGGTAGCGGGTGGCCTGGTACTCTTCTGAGAGCGCTGCCCGTAATTCCCTCATGACTTTTACATGGTTGGGAAACGGGTCGGCCACAATAGGCGGTATTCTTCCCGCCCGTTGTGAGCGATGCCTCTCAGGAATGGTTGGTGCTGCAGGGGTGGGGGAGGCGCGCCCCTCCGGCTTTGAACCAGAGGTCTTTCGGCGCCTGTGGACCACCGTGGTAAAGCCTTCTTGATCTGTTGTGCCCTCAGGCACCAGGGTAGACTTGGCCTTGGAGGGGGCGGAGGGAGCAACTGGTGTGGAAGTGGGTTGTGCCACTTCCAGGGTGAGAGGGACCGCGGTCCCTTGGTTGATGAGGCGGGAGGAAGACTTCTTCTTTCCAGAAGTCTTTGTTTTGCCCTTAAGGGCTAAAGCCCGTGGGCCGGGGTTTGCTTTCAAGGAGGAGGAGCTTGGGCCGGTAGTGCTCATTTTGTCAGGTATTACCTTGACGTTGGTACTCGGCTTGTCATTGTCGTGTGCGGGTGCCATCTGGCTCCCCACAGCGGGCCGGACGTCTTGCGACGCGCCGATTGGGGCGAACCCCGGGTCCAAGTCTAAGCCCGGACCCTTGGCTGTGGCCTTGTGAGCCCGCGGTAGCGTCAGTGCGTGAGTCGGTCCCAAGTACCTCTGAAGTACGCAGTGCAGCTCAGGAGGCGAGGGAAGAGAGAGTCGTCGCTCTCTTTCAGTGCAGGTTCCGGCCGGTCGAGTTGGTGTCGGCAGCAGATTAGGGAATGGCGCTGGCGGAGAAGCTCGACGAGCTTCCTCCAGGAGACACGCTAGAAGGGGGCCAATGCCCACTGCGGTCCTCCCTGAAGCGCAGGTGTTGTTCTCCAGCTGTAGGGAATCTCCGGCGGATACGGCCGGAGGGAGACAAGGCTAGAAGAGGGGCACTGCCCACTGCCAGTCTCCGCTAGGGGCGCTGGTGTGTGGTACTTCCACTGAAGTCAGCTGGCTCGCAGGCGTGACCTCGCAGGCGCTTGCAGGTGCTCTTCCAAACAAGATCTTGTAGAAGGCCAGGTCTGCTTTCCTCTTCGTTCAATCGACGAATGCGTGTGCGATATCGACAGCAAACCTCAGCGTATCGAAGAACAGCATGTGTTTGTTTTCCTATGATCTGGGCGGAACTAGCGAATAGGAGTCAAAGAATAATATATCTGTCAAAGTATAATGATAGCCACCGCGCTAAGGCTATTTGTTCAAGATATGCCCGATAATTGTAATCTGCTGCTCTCATATGAGAGGATGGTCGAAATTATTATGCATACCGATATGTAAGGGGTATTTTGGATCGATTTGTGATGTTTACGTAAAAAAGAACAAGGGCCTACCCTCCCAAAATAATCATATTTGCCCAACATTTGTATGTGTACTTGCTGTTTGGATAAACTTATTCGACAAGAGACAGCAAACCAAACATACCACTTTGAATGTTGCTTCTTAGGTTGCTATTGACGGCAGCCATTTGCTAGTGGGAGGAGGACGGGTGTGGTGTGAGACATGTTCTGAGTAAAAGGTGTGGGTTGGTATGACTTGGAGTCTAGCTTAGTTAGCGTGATATTAAGTTAGATTCGCTGCCATGAGAGATAGTGGAGAAGACTTTATTACTTTCTCTGCACGTGCCATGTACATAGTGTATACAGAAGATACTGTATTTCACCCAAAACTCAATACCGAGATTTCACCGGAAGTAGAAATTTTAGGTTCCCCTGTGTGCAAAAAAAAAAGCATTTTTAGAAAAAGGTCCGCGCGTCTCCGTGTCTGTGAACACGATAACTCAAAAATGAAAGGTCAGTGAAATACCAAACTTGGTACATAACTTTAGTATCTTCCAAAGATGCGACACAAAGATTTTGAGGAAAATCAGGTCACCCCAAATTACCCTTTACATGGAAAGATTTTCGAAAATTTTGATTTTCTCAAAAATGGCTGTTTCAAATTTGATTTAAATACCTTATGTTAAAGATATTTACAATCAAATGAAATGTATATTTTGAATTTTCTGGGAATAGCCTCTGAGGACTACTTTATTCTGGATGAATTTTCCTGGATTTTGCATAACTGCTAAACCGTAAGAGATGGACAAAACTTACTACACAAAAAATGTAGATCTCGTTGAAGCACACACTTCCTGTCATATACGTCTTTTTCGTGGAGTTGACAATTTATGAGATATTCTTTCTTATAGGTTTCAGTTTTAAAATAAACTTTTCACATACGCGAATTTGTAAACTCCTGGTCACGCAAAGCAGCGGATTTCAACCACATGGCAACCAGCTTTTAAAATATTTGACTATCATTTTAGCCCAGTGTATCACATTATTTGCCTTCTACTTAAAAGTAAGCATTTCGGCTGATGTTTATTTCGATTAGCAGGAAGCAATTAAAAGATTAAGCTTTTTAACAATAATTTGTTACAGATATGTAGAGAAAGTCATGTGAACAGAACACATCAGATTTTTAGAAAAAGGTCCGTGTGTATCAGTATGTCTATGAACACGATAGCTCAAAAATGAAGATTTTTTAAATTACCAAACTTGGTATTTATGTTTAGTATCTTCCAAGGACACGACACGAAGATTTTGAGGAAGATCTGCTCACCCCAAACTACCCTTTATATGAAAAAGTTTTCGAAAACTGATTTTCTCAAAAATGGCTCTAATGATTTTGATTAAAATAACGTATATTAAGGATATTTACACGTCAAATAAAATGTATATTTTGAATTTTCTGGGAATAGTCTCTGAAGATCTCTTTATTCTGGATGAATACTGTTGGATTTTTCATAACTAGTAAACCGTAAAAGATAGACAACTTACTACACAAAATATGTAGATCTTGGTGAAAAACACAATTCGTTTCATATACGTTGACAACTTTTGAGACACTCTTTGTTATTGGTTTCAGTTTTAAAATAAACTTATCATGGACGACACGAAAATTTTGAGGAAAATCCCCCCACCACAAACTACCCTTTCAATGGAAAATTTTTTTGAAAATTTTGATTTTCTCAAAAATCGTTTTAACGACTTTCATTAAAATAACACACATTAAAGAAAATAAGATGTAAAATGAAATGACAAATAAAGTGTATATCAGGACTTTTCTGGGAATAGCCTTTGAAGAACTCTTTATTCTTGATGAATTTTGCTCAATTTTGCATAACCGTAAGAGATGGACAAAAACTTACTATACAAACAATGTACATAGATCTCGTTAAAACACACAGTTTATGTCATACTCATTTTTTTTTTGTCCTGGAGTTGACTATTTATGAGATATTCCTTGTTATTGGTATTAGTTTTAGAAAACTTAAAACTATTCACAAACAGGAATCTGTCAACTCTGGCAATACAAAGAAACGGATTCCTTCCACATGGCAACCAGCTTTTAGAAGGTTTGGCAATCGTGTAGTGTATTCCATTACTTGCCTTGTACTTATACGAAAGCATTTCTGCTAATGCTTATTGATTAACATGAGTAGATAGAGGCATAAGCTTCTAATATTGTTATAGAGACGTAGAGAATGGCATGTTAATCCAACACTCACATTTTATTTTAACTACATCGGTAGAGAAGCTATTGGACTACACCAAACATTCGACACCGAGATTTCACAGAAAATACACGATTTAATTTCCCGAAACCAAAAGAAAAGATTTTTGTTTAAAAAAAAAGACCGCGTGTGTCCATGTGTCTATGAACACGAAGATCCAAAAATTCGACACCGAGATTTCACAGAAAATACACTTTTAGGGTCTCCTGAATCCAAAAGAAAAGCTTTCTTAGAAGAAGCATCGTGTGCGTGTCTATGTGTCTGTGAACACGATAACCCAAAAACGAAAAGTCGGTAAAAGGCCAAACGGAATTTAAGTTTACTATTTTCCAAGGATACGAGACGAAGATTTTGGAAAAAAATCTACTACCCCAAACCACCATTTGGAAAAAAATTCAAAATTGTCATTTTCTCCAAATAGCTTTAACAATTTTGATTAAAATACCGTATATTGAAAATATTTATATGACAAAATGTATATCTTAAATTTTCTGTGAATAGCTTCTGAACACCCCTTTATTCTGCACTAATTTTGCAACCCCGCTAAATCGTAATAGATCTCGTTAAAAACATATGTTTTGTCATGTACATTTTTACATGAAGTTGACTATTTTCCAAATATTCCTTGTTGTTGGTTTCAGTATTAAAATGTTTAAAACTTTTGTCATACGAGAATTTATAAACTCCTATCCATACAAAGAAACGAATTTCAATCACATAGTAACCAGCTTTTAAAAGATTTAACAATCGATGTATCCTAGTGTATTCCCTAATTTCCCTTCTACTTACAAGGAAGCAACTAATAAAGACAATTTCTCTAATGTTTATGTCGATTATCATGGAGTAAATAAAAGAATAAATTGTTCAACATTAATCTGTTACAGAGATGTGAATGGAACACCTCAGATTTTTAGTTTTGGTCATGACATAACTTATTCGAAGATGACCATAAAGCGCAACTAAATTACAATGAAGCATACTAATATGATTGTTAAGCCGCAGAAAATAACCTTAAGAATGGTTAAAATCACTCAAAACTCTGTAAAACAGAAGTATGTCATCGAACAACAACAAATTTTCATGAAAAGTACTAAAATGACTACAGAGGTGCTCAAAATGCCGGTATCAGTGCCCAAGCTACTTGCAACATTGCCCAAAAATATCTTCAAAATACACCTAAAATGTTCGTAAAACAGAAGAAAAAAGAAAGACAAGGAGAGAAATGTCGGTAAAACATGACGCATATTCGTCAGCAAAAGCTAATATAGAACCAGAGACATTGCTCTAAAACAGTAAATTACCCTTAAATGCACTGTGATTATGCGCCCAAATTCACAGGGTTGCGCCTCTATCATGCCCCCTAGATGGTTGTAGGTATGGAAGACGCCTTTTTCTTTTACATTTATTAGATAGCTTAATTGCAACAAAGTGCATTACGGTTGTGATACTAGCATATATACACAATGACATGAAACATGTGTAGAGGGCGAGATGCTCTTCTTTTGTTACATACTTAGAGTCGCCGTCACGATCGAAGGCGGTAATTGACAAATGACGTGCAGGTTCGGGAAGTTAGGGGAAATGCTACGTTGCGCCCTTCTCTAGAGGGCGGTATTCGCAAGCACGTGGCAGTTGGCGCGAACCGAGAAGTAACACATTCCTTTGTTGTTAAACGTCACATCTCTGTAAAAACAAATCTGATGTGTTCCATTCACATGACTTTCTCTACTTCTGTGTAACACATTTTTGTTACTAAGCTTATTCTTCTATATACTTCATGCTAACCGAGAAAAAATGCAGAAATAGTCTCATTACTTGCTTCCTTGTAAGTAGAAGAGAAATATGGGAGTATCATAGGTTAAAGTGAAGTCAAAAGCTGGTTACTATGTGACTGAAGTTCCTTTGTTTATATGGACACGAATTGACAAATTCCTGTATGAGAAAAGCACAAGTTTTTTAAACCTGAAACCAAAAACAAGAATATCTCAAAAACGATCAACTCCTCGAAAAACATGTATGTAACATAAATTGTGTGTTTTAATGTGCTCCACATTTTTAGTGTGGTAAGTTTTTGTCTATTTCTTACTGTTTAGCAGTTATGCAAACTTTCGTACAATTCATCCAGAATAGAGTATTCAGAGGCTATTCTCAGAAAATTCAAGATATACATACTATTTGTCAGGTAAATATCTTTAATATATGATATTTTAATCAAAATCGTTAGAACCATTTTTGAGAAAATAAAAAATTTCGAAAAAAGTTTCATGTAAAGGGTAGTTGGGGGTGGGGGATTGTCTTGAAAATCTTTTTGTCGCATCCTTGGAAGATACCAAACTTAAATACCAAGTTTGGTATTTAACGGACTTTTCGATTTTGAGCTATGCTGTCCACAGACACAGACACACGCACGCACGCACGCACACACGGACCATTTTCCAAAAATGTTTTTTTTTTTTTTTGGATTCTGGGGAACCCAAAAGATGTATTTCCGGTGAAATGTCGGTATCGAATTTTTGGGTGCAGTACAATACCTTCCCTATACACTATGTACATAGTAGGTGTAGAGGAAGTATTACATATTTTCTTACCATGTTCTTCATCGCTGGATTCTCCTTCACGTCGGAACCCCGAGGGCTCACTATGAAGGATTCCATAGCAGCAACCCTGGATATTTCTTTCCGAAAATCGTCTTCTTGCAGCTTTTCTGCGTGTTGAACGCAATCATGCCACTTTGTTGCAGTAATGCCTTCCACAGCTTCGGGCGTCAGTCTCTTCACGTCTGCAAGTTTGAAGGTGTTATTTTTCTCTTCTATATACGCCTTCACCAATTTTATTGGATAATATTGGCAGTGGTAAGGTGGTAATCGTACTACTCTGTGTCCAAGCTCCGCAGCAATGACGTCCAATTCAAAACATTTTTGTGGCTTATTTAATTTAGCAATCTGCAGCAGTTGTTCTCGTGTTTGTGACGGAGCAGATGGAATTTTCCTATTGGATAGCCAAGCCACAATATCGGCTCTCCTTGTATTAGAGCACGGTATCTATTCCTTCTGTACAGAATGTATGCTTGCATTGTCCATTACTATGACCGATCTCGGTGCTAAAAGTGACAAGAATTTGTCCAAGAACCAGCTTTTAAACACACCAGCTTTCATTTCTGTATGATAGTCAGTTGGAGCCTTAGATTTAGAGCGAAAAATTAATTTGCTCTGCGAGATGAAACCTGTGTCGGCTGAACTAGCGTGGCACACGATTAGTCGACCACCTTTAAACCTCCACTCGCGTCAGTCATCTGCCAGTATGCTGATCTAGTATGGTTTTAGTTTACCCAGGTTAGTAGTTAATATAGAGCGGTTCTGGGCCAGGGGCAAGTGAGCATACATGGGAAAGATAGGGAATACACGGGGCGTGTGTACTCTAGCATGATTATACATGGGAGAGATAGGGAATTCAAGGAGGGGGGGGGGACTTAAACCTAGGTTCAGTGTATTAGGAGCATTTTTTTCAGTGCTTTAAAGCCAAATTCAAGGTCGTTTTCTTTGTTTTAATAATTTTTATGGGTTTTCCTAGAATTTAGACATGTTAAACGATTTTTAGTATTGTGAGTGAATTGTTTGAGTGTTTCTTTTATTATTTTGCAGTATTTGTTCTGCTTTTATAAGTCCTTTCTACGTTTTTCGGGTGCTAGGACAGCCTTTCATACCATTTGGATGGTGTTTAGGACAGCTAGTTCCAGGTTCTTATCAGACATTTTAGCTCTTTTTCAACTAATGTTACGACATTTTGTGGGTATTTAGGGCTCTATAGCTAGTCTTTTAGGCTTTTTCCAGACGTTTTTGCTCATAGTTTACGTTATTTTACAGTGTTTGCTATTTTTTTCGACGTTTTTATAAGCATTTGTGTTCGTTTTTTAGGCTATCTTTTTAGTGCTTGTAGGGCTTTCACATTCATTTTTCAGGATTTTTAATGGTGATTTGTAGCGTTGTCACTGTTGCTTAGTATGCTTTTAATGTTATACCATACCATTTGAATGAGGGTGTTTAGGACTGTAGGACAAGGTATTGATGAGACATTTTAGCTCTTTTCCATACATCTCGAATAGTTTTGTTGGTATATAGGACTATGATATATTGGCCCTTTCAGGCGTATTACTAATATTTAACAGTATTTTATGGTGTTTTCTAATGTTTTAACGCTTTTTACGCATTTTGAATCTATTTAGCAGAATTTTGTAATGTTTTATAGTGCTTTCTGTCACCCTACAGATCATTAACGATTTTAAGGTATTCAGAACTATAGGGTAGTGTTAAACCCTCAGGCTACAGGTATTTCAACTCACTTTGAATGTATTTTTGGAAGGGCTTTAATTACTTTGTGACGATGACGAAGGTGTACTACACATATTTTTTGTACGTTTAGGAGCACTTTAAACGTATTTAAGGCAATGTCCTTTTCTTACGACCTTTTAGACCCCGTTTCATACGTTTGATGGTGATTTACTACATTTTGTGACGGTTTATGCCATTTTAATATAATGTTTTTGTTGTTATTTTTCACTAATTGATGTCACCGTTTCAGTGTTTCAGATATTTTTCACACTACTTTACTATGTTTTATAGAACTTTCCAGGATGATCTGAACGCTTTTTATAGACTATCTAGTATTTTATAGTTTTGTCATATTTTTCCATAGTGTGCACCCTTTAGGATCATTTCTGTATTCTGTTCAAGTTTTTTTGCAGTCCTTTAAGACTCATATCATACATCCTTTTTTTTTTCATACTGCTACATGTTCAGATGATAATTTGTGAAGCGAGGGGATATGTTTATATGGTTTATAGTCTTTCATAGGTTGTAAATCTAACATAACCTAACTTTTCGTTTTTTCAATTTTTTATTTTATTGATGTCTCTCTTCCTATGATGTCGCTAGAAGAATGACCTAAGCTTTTGTTGCTGAAGTATTAACAGTTTAGTGAATATTATGATTCCTCATGTTTTATTCGTCTTTTGTTGTTTTTGCCTTTATTGAAGATGTTTTTTCTCTAGGATAATGATATCGACATTTATTGGTGTTTCTGTTGAAGCGTTGAGCATATTTTCTGACTAATTGTTAGTATTTTTAGTTTTTATATAAATATATCTAGCATGTGAGGTTAGGCGTCTCTCCTCTTTTATCTGGGCTTGAGACCAGCATTAGAAATGTCATCTAATGGCAGAGTTCCCGCCACCTCTCATTCTTATTCTTCCCTCTTCGTATGCCTTCGCTATATGCATGGGAGTGTTCGGAGTCTAAGCTTCAATTTTCTTTCTCGTTACCGATTGTGAGCAATGCATGTAGTATTTTCTCATGATACGTTCAAAATGTTGTAATGACCATAAGCATAGGTTGATATTCTATCATCAGCAATCACTCTTTTATCATCATGGGGCGATAGAGCGATTTTGTTGACTTTTACAGACGAAACGTTATGCTGTTGTGACATCAAATTCATTGGAGTTCTTATTATTTCACTGTTTTTAAGACAATCTACATAGCTGTCGAATGTGATATACTGCTTAATAGCACTTCGTTTTATACCTTTAATCTTTTTTGTCATTCCTCCATCAATATGGAGAGCATACATCTTAGGTCTCAGTCCCACAAAACGTTGGATGATTTTCCCGTTAGCTTCATCTTTAAACTTTCCCAACACTTTTTTGTTCTGTGTGGAGTAGCACATGTGGCTTGCAGGGTAATCAGATGTATCCAAATGTTCAAGAAATTGCCTGTTGTCATTATATATATATATATATATATATATATATATATATATATCAGTTGTAACTCGATGAATGAAGGAATCAGTATCCATGTACATAAGCTTCAGGTTTTCAGTCCCATAATATGGCAATAGCACATCATATTGGTATGAATACAAGAGGGTTTTTGATATATCAAGTACGCTCATTCCGATGTATATTGGCTTGCTGAATATAATCCGTCGTGAGGCCATATGAACAGCTGCTAGGTTAGGTCCATATATACTTCTATCGATGAATGTTGGCTTAGCAATCAGCTTTTCCAATGTTCTCACGTTTGTCACAAGGCGTATGTCCATGCGATTTCGTATATTCTCCATGGTTTTTCCAAACATAGCATTGTTGAAGAGCTTGTACAGATCCTTTTCAAAGACATTTCTAGCCTGTTGCCTCAGCTTGTTATTAAACGCTATGTAAGGTTTTAACCAGCACGATTGTTGAAATTGTAGCACTCGATGGATTTTTGTCAGTCGTAGTCCATGTGAGAGCGCCTGTTTAACGCCATTTAATGTACAACATATTTCTTCCTGCTTCCAAGGTGAGCAATTAGTTTCTTTACACTTGAATTCTTTGGTTTCAGACACTCAGGTAGGAACCGCAAATCATTATGTAGATCGTGGAGCTCAGTAGGGTAATCCACATCAACTTCGAATATGTATCCAAGAGTGTTTTTATATTAATACTGTCGGGAGAAATCCACTGAAATCCTCCATAAGGCAGTGGATGCTGTATAGTCCATCCATATTGGTTATTTGCGTCTTCGTATGTAATAAATTGAGATGGTTTATTAGTATCAAACCTCTCTATGTATGTGTTGTTAGCCTGGGCGTACCGATGAGACACCTGGCATAGTCCTCTTCTTATTCCTGATTCTACCACGAGAAGCTGCTCATAATCCATTAATAATTCTAGTTTAATTCCTGTATACAGAGGCATAGCGTCCCAGGTTAGTCCTGGAGACGTAAAGTAATGTGCAGGATCAACTTTATGAGTATTCAATGTTTGCTCTCTGAAGGCTTCAAAAACATCTGCGAGTGGCGGAACATCTGAGGTTAAGTAGAGATCACTTTATTCCCCCAAATTTCGGATATTAAATTGATCCCATACATTTTTAGCATTGATTTCCTCTTCATTTAGTCTATTGTAGAACGCTTCCTTTGGAGGCAAGCATGTTTCTTTTAAAACATGCCATGATGTAATGTAATCATAGAGAAATACTCCTTTGTGAGTCACCAAACCAATCTTCTCTTCTCCAAAGTATTTGCATGTCTCAGGAAACGTTGTTAGGGTTTTTGTTAGTTTATCCAAACTTGAACTGAGGAAACGGTATGTATCCACAAACCGAAGCTTAATATCTCCAACATGCTTAGAGAATGAAATATACTTTTCCTCTAAGCACGGAATCACCTCCACTCTTTCACTTGTACAGCCTAACTGTTTAACGATGAAATGAGAATCAAATCCGCTTAAGTTGTGCATGAAGACAGGAACATATTTCGGTGTTTTGCAGGATAGATTGCATTCATTATGAAGACTTCCGCGATATTCCCCAGTCAAATGGTCATGATCCCTAACTTTCCAGTTTTCTTCAGTGAATTTTTTATTACACAAGTAGCATTCGGTAGAAGACTCGAAATCCTCCTGTTGTTGTTCCGAGAGTTTAAGAGGTTTAGCAGATTTGTATATACTGCTAATCTTATTTGCAAGAGATATTAGATAATCCATAACTTTCTCAGCAGCATCATATCCTCTGTATACATAAGGGACAATAGGAAGATTAGTCTGCAGCAGCTCAACAGATGACGCTGGTTTCACGTAAACAGCGAAACTAATTGGAGAATGCTTCTGATAGGGTGTTGTGTAGGAAGCTTCCGCATTAGACTCGCATGAGTAATACGGACTAAGAATACTCTCAAAATCCGCATAGATGACATACGGGAGTTTTAGCATCCATTCCACATTTTTAAACTGAACGATAGAGGTCTCCTTTGTAGACATAACTATCCTAGCGACAGCATGATTCCTACAGATAGTAGCATGTTTCTTCAATTTTTGCACTCCACTTCGTTCATATCGCCCATCAAAGTGGGTGAAGCATCGCTTACAGGTGTACACTTGTCCTTCATATTTTATCTTTTGTTCTCGAATAAGTTTCCCAAAGTTCCTTATATATGCATAGTGATGCGCGCCATTTTCATCACTCAGAAGAAGAAGGTCGCGATGATCAGCACAACCTTTATTGGAAACACTTCTTTCTTTTCATCCAGTCCAAACACGTTGATAGATATTTTATTTTTATTTTCAAATGCAGGGATTTCAGACAATGGTGTGGGAAATGCGATGCATGAGAAGTCGTATTTTTTTCGAGTTTCTTGTATTTGCTGACACGTTGAGGCTTGTTGTTAACGAATTGAGCAAGGATGGCGTATAAAAAGCACCGCTCATCTCGACGGTTCCGAGGGTTTACACACGCTTTTTTTCGCCTCTATAGATGTAGGTAGAGGAATATAACTGCTTCCGCGAAGGGGGTTGTATTTGTTAATTCGAAGGCGTACCCCCTCCACAGCAAGCAGAGCCCAATTGCTTCCTGTAAGTTGTGATTAATCCATTTCAGCATCTAGTTTCTTGAATTTCGTCTCCAGTATGGTGTCTAAATCAGTTTCTAGAAACACCGCATGATTCCTGGTTTTGAAGGTCTTGTCTGCAGTTTCTCCAGCACTATTTACAAATCGGCACTCCACTAACAGGTTAATCTTCAAAGCTTTATGTATGGCAAGCTCTTTTAGAACAGATTGTATAATCCTATGTTTAGCTTCCTGCAGGTAAGTCTTCATGTCCTTGCTCGATTTGCATCGGATAAAGTAAGATTTCAGACGCCCTTCAAACGATGGCTCATACTCTTTCATGTCACACTCATTTTCCATTGTAGTCAATAGTTGATGTCGGGTAGGCTCGGTTGTTGTTTTCTTCAGAGGCATGTCTGCTCCCCAATGCTCTTCATGACGAATTCCATTGTATCCGCTGCTGAAAGTTGCAGCACAATGTTTACATTTGAAGAGTTGTCCGCAGCTCATTTCATGGCGTCTCTTGTTATAGCTCCTTTGAAAGCTTTTTCCGCACTTAATACAACTATAGCCAGAAGTAGAGCTCGTAGATACCCCGCTGAATGTAGCTTTCTGCATGTCTCCAATCTGATAAATACTTCTAAGTATGATACAAGGGACAGAACTTTTATCGCCGTAATACGTTCTTCTCGCTATTGGTAGCTAGTTTCACTAAGAGGAGCTAATAAACTCGACTCAAAGCAAACTGTCACAATGAAGATCTCCTATTTTTTTTATTGATGATGGGGGAAAAGGCAACTAACGCCCTAACCCCAGGCAAGCCTGGGAGTGTGAGACTCCCCCACCCTGGACTCGAACCAGGGTGGCACTACTCACAAAGAAACCCCACCGGAAGTAGGAGGCCCATGCCTCTCAGTTGCAGTACCGCATTAAGCGCCTGTGCATTTCTGGTGATAGTGAATGCTGCCTGCCAGTGGCAGTGAGCGAGTGATGGTGATATTAGCCAGTGGACACACATGACTTGCGCCCTGAGTGCCCCGCTGGAGAAGTAATTGCTGATGATGAAGGGTAGTTAATGGTGATGTTTGTGAAAGTTAATGGTGATGCTTCCTGGTGTTCTTTTGGTCTGAGTAGAATTCGCGGAATTCTCTGAACAATTGCTGCGCTGTCTTAGGCTGATGTGGGACTGGTCCTTCAGCTACCTGAACCAGAGGCTCAGGGTCACTGTTGTGGTATGGTGGCCATCCTGGCGTCGTCTTCGGGGCCTTCATCTCCTCCCTGATGATGAGCCGGATATCGCTGAGGAGTCTGTGGTTCTTGGGTAGTGACGAATGTTGCTGCTGGCATTGTTGGTCCTGTTGTAGCTGCGTTTGGACGCTGGCCATCCGTTTGGCCAGCTCAGCGGTGGAGGACTGTAGAGTGGCGATGGCGCGGCGGTGGTGGCAGCTTGTAGGTCCAGCAGCTTCCTGGAGATGACGCTGTTGAAGGCCTCTTCTAACGCAGATAAGCTAGCGCCGATATTCAGGATTTCCGCATGAAGGTCCTGATGACATCCCGCGTCGCTGCGTCTAGAGAAGCTGGAGGTGGTGTGGCGTCTGAGTGTTGGATCTTCGGTGGTGGTACTGGCGGCGGAGTGGTGCGTCCGTCCCTCGGGTAAAGGGGACACTGTGCCTGGCCAGTGAAGTGTCCGGTGCCACGGCAGGTGGCACAGAACCGGCGACGGCGGCGGAGACCCTGCCCAGTGCAATGCGTCGTCAAGACGCTGGTCCCACAGTAATGGCACCGCGGCTCTGAAGTGCAGGTGTCTTGGCTGTGCCCGAAGGCGCAGCAGCGGCGGCAGGGCCGGTGGCGTTCCTGTCGGCTTGCTTCGGCTGGCAGAAGTTGCCCTAATAAGGGCAACCCTGACGTCAAAGCAGCTTCAAGGTCAGCTGGGTCCTGAAGCTCTACTCTTACCAACGGAGTTGGCCCCCGGTCGCAGAAAATACGCATGAAGGCCACCGCGACTGCGCGGCGGTGAGCAGATGCTGGGTGGAAAGGTCCCGAGGGACCCCCTACCACGGCACTGAACCGGGGCGGCGGTGTGGAGCTCGGCGGAGACAGTGTTGTAGGTAGCGGCAACAGCGGTGGCAGTTGCGGCGCAGCTGCGCTGGCGACTGGAGGCGAAAGGAAGTTTACCTCAGCCGGCGGAGACGGATGTACTGCATCCTCGGCGACTGCCGTGGGAGTAGTGCTGCGTGCTGCCGTAGCAGCGGCGGTTCGGCACTGTCTCGTCTTCACCATCCATTTCCTATTTTTTTTATTGATGATGGTGGAAAAGGCAACTAACGCCCTAACCCCAGGCAAGCTTGGGAATGTGAGACTCCCCACCCTGGACTCGAACCAGGGTGGCACTACTCACAAAAAAAACCCACCGGAAGTAGGAGGCCCATGTCTCTCTGTTGCAGTACCGCATTAAGCACCCGCGCATTTCTGGTGATAGTGAATGCTGCCTTCTACTGGCAGTAACAGCGAGTGATGGTGATATTAGCCAGTGGACACACATGACTTGCGCCCTGAATGCCCCGCTGGAGAAGTAATTGGTGAAAATGAAGGGTAGTTGAAGGTGATATTTGTGAAAGTTAATGGTGATGCTTCCTGGCGTTCTTTTGATCTGCGTGGAATTCGCGGAAGTCTGAACAATTTCTGCGCTGTCTGAGGCTGATGTGGGAGTGGTCCTTCAGCTACCTGAACCAGAGGCTCAGGGTCGCTGTGGTAGTTTGGTGGCCATCCTGGCGTGGTCTTCGGGGCCTTCATCTCCTCCCTGATGATGAGCCGGATATCGTTGAGGAGTCGGTGGTTCTTGGGTAGTGACGAATAATGCTACTGACATTGTTGGTCCTGCTGTAGCTGCATTTGGACGATTTTATCCGGTTGGACAGCTCAGCGGTGGAGGACTGTAGAGTGGTGATGGCGCGGCGGTGGTGGCAGCTGGTAGGTCCAGCAGCTTCTTGGAGATGACGCTGGTGAAGGCCTCTTCTAACTCAGCTAAGCGAGCGCCGATGTTCAGGATTTCCGCATGAAAGTCCTGAATGGCATCCCGCGTCGCTGCGTCTCTAGAAGCTGGAGGTGGTGTGGCGTCTGAGTGTTGGATCTGCGGTGATCGTACTGGCGGCGGAGTGGTGCGCCCGTCCCTCGGGTAAAAGGGACACTGGGCCTGGCCAGTGAAGTGTCCGGTACCACGGCAGGTGGCACAGAACCGGCGGCGGCGGCAGAGATCATGCCCAGTGCACTGCGTCGTCAAGACGCTGGTCCCACAGTAATGGCACCGCGGCGCTGAAGTGCAGGCGTCTTGGCTGTGCCTAAAGGCGCAGCAGCGGCGGCAGGACTGGTGGCGTTCCTGTCGGCTTGCTTCGACTGGCAGAAGTCGCCCTAATAAGGGCAACCCTGACGTCAAAGCAGCTTCAAGGTCAGCTGGGTCCTGAAGCTCCACTCTTACCAACGGAGTTGGCCCCCGGTCGCAGAAAATACGGGTGGCCTTCAAGAATGAACGCCACCGCGACTGCGCGGCGGTGAGCGGATGCCGGGTGGAAAGGTCCCGAGGGACCCCCCGTACCACGGCACTGATCCGGGGCGGCGGTGTGGAGCTCGGCGGAGACGGTGATGTAGTTAGCTGCAATTGCGGTCGCAGTTACGGCGAAGCTGCGCTGGCGACTGGCGGCGACAGGAAGTTTGCCTCAGCCGGCGGAGACAGAGGTACTGTATCCTCGGCGACTGCCGGGGGAGTGGTGCTGAGTACTGCCGTAGCAGCGGCGGTTCGGCGCTGTCTCTTCTTCACCATCGTGTGTCGAGAGAAGTAGCCTCCGAAGTCCTCCACCCCTCTCTCTTATCTTTTTTTGTTTGTTTAAAAAAAATCTGCTATACACATCCCTTCCTAAATATACCAACGGCACGGACCTGCTAGGAGGGCACGTGACTTAAGCAATGCCATTTCCCTGTTTTTTCTGCGTTTGCTGCTCGAGTTAGAACTCACATTTTATAGCCTTTAAGAAGTTGAATCATATATCAGATACGTTTTTTTTTTTTTCATGTTTAATAGATTTTATAGTTTTTATATACTTTTATCCACACAAACCCATGAATTATCATATGATCGAGGATTAAACACGTACAGTTGAAAGTTCAACATTCATTTCCCGCTGTTGTTCCCCATAAAAGCCGTCCGAGGTTAATGCATCTGCCTTCCCCTCCCTAAAACCGGTTTTCATGTTTTAACCCCTCCCCCTGCATGTTCTTCCCAACCTCATACGTCACTATTTAACATCACCTCCTGAAAGCCTTGCTTTCAGCATGCCTATTCTTGATTCATCATGTTCAGACATGCTCTCCTTCCATACCATCCACTACCCACGATAGAAGGACCGCAGCTAGACCAACTGTATTCACTCCCCACACTAGAACAAGACACCCATATTTTAGAACCTTTAAGACGTTAAATTATGTCAGTCGCTTGTTTTTGTATATTTTAATACATTTTTTAGTGTTTATATACTTTTATACAGATAAATTCACACACTTTCATTTTTGGTAGTGCTTAACGACCGCTTTTACTACTTGTGGCACCGCAGGCGATATATTTTCATTTAAACTAGTATTTAGCATGTGAAGTTGGAAGTCTCTTCATTATTGCCCCTGTTGTTTCCACATAAACGTTATCCAACGGGTTAGCTCATCTTCCTCCCCCTAAAAATCCTGTTTTCGTCATATTTTCACTAACGTTTAGGCTATATAGCCCTAGCGCAGCATCGTAGACACACCCCTATTGATTCAAGTATTATTTAATTTAGTTGTATTTTCTCCAAGTTTTCGGGATTCGAAATATAGTCCGTAAAGATCAGGTTGTTGTATATAGCTAATTCAGCATATTAATACATTTACATACGCGTTTCAGGGGTTATTCAGTTTTAAAAGTTGCAGTGCACATGAAATCCTAAAAACTCCTGTCATGAATGGTCGGGAATCGAACCCGTGTTCTTTTTATAAAGTTATTAACCAGTTTTATATTCCCAATATTAGCCCTTATTGTGTATATTCATTTAAGTTATATAACACTCTTAGTTTAGAAGTTATAAAAACGGAACCTTGTTAGACTTGAACTAAGGCCCTAATGCTATCTTTTTTATTTGTATCAATATTCAAGAATGGAGGAAGGGGCAACCGCTTCTGATTTATTCACTCCCTTCCAGTCCATTCCTCTTAAGAGCTATTCACCTTGGAATTAAGGTTCATTAGAGTCTGAGATCGAAGCAGTTACTCTAGACTAAGAAGCACTTCGAATCTTAAACGCATTCGCTAAAAGCACCAATTCCTGATAATTTCGGCCTAATAGTCGAGAATTACGCTCAAAACTTAAAATGTCCTCGAAAGTTATAAAGTCGAACCAAGGACCTACAACCTCATAATTTTTGCTCAAAACTGTTGTCGTGTAACAATAACTATGTTGGAAGCTTTGCAACGTCTCGCTAGGATTAATAGTTCCTGAGATAACTATTTTTAAAGATTTTGCTCAAACCCAGAACCTTCAGGTAAATCTGTATATATTTAACAGCTCCCGTAATGCTGTATACTGAATAAAGTTTGTTTGAAGCCACTGTCTAAATTAGTATAGCCCCTATAATAGATTAAAGTTTCATACATCAACCTAGAATCGAACCGAGGCTCTCTAGGTTAAAATCAATATACAGGCTGTTTCAAAAATACGGGGCAAAATTTCAGGTATGTATTTCCCACATGAAGACAATCAAATTATAACATGTGTCCGGAAATGCTTCATTTCCGAGTTATGGCCTTTACAACATTGAAAGTCCCACCTGTAGACAATCAAAATAGTCCATGTCCGGAAATGCTTCATTTTCGAGTTAAGGCCTTCAAAACATTGGAATTCAATGGAACGTTTTTCTTTCCGCAGGTCTTTGCCGTCAAAGGAGACATTAGGAGGGCGCTCTGATAGTTCATTCTGAGGAAGGTTACATTCAGTGTTCTTTAGGCGTTAAGATTGTGCGACATGTATTCAAATCAAGAGCTGGCAGAGATACACTTCATGTACGGTAGGGCGGACGGCAATTCTGCGCTGGCTCGTCGTTTGTACCTGGAGAGGTACCCACAGCGACAATGTCCAGATCGGAAGACATTTGTACGTCTCCATTCCCGTCTGTGCGAGTATGGAAGAGGTAAACCAAGATCTACAACTCCAGAAGTGCAGGAGGAGATTCTGGAGGCTGTGGACAGGACTCCTTCTATCAGCACACGACGGTTAGCGTTGCAAGTCAATGTTCCTCATACGACTGTCTGGAGACTGTTGAACGAGTATCAATTGTATCCTTATCATTTGCAACGTGTACAGGCCCTGTCACCAGCAGATTACCCTGCACGAGTTAGGTTCTGTCAGTGGTTCTTGCAGCAGTGCGGTGTAAATCCGCACTTTTCTGCCGTCGTATTATTTACAGATGAAGCACAGTTCACAAGAGATGGCATAACAAATTTCCACAATCAGCATGTATGGTCGCATGAAAACCCACGTATCTCATCACCAGGTGCGGTTCTCCCTCAACATGTGGCCGGTATCATTGGTGATCGATTAGTTCGACCCCATGAACTTGTAAACAGACTTACGGGGCAGGCGTACACAAACTTCCTGGAAAACACCATACCTGACGTTTTCGAAGACACTCCACTGATCAATCATCAACACATTTACTTCTTGCATGATGGCGCCCCTGCACACTTCAGTCTTACGGCTCGCCGGTACTTGGATCGAAGGTTTCCTGGTCGATGGATAGGTAGAGGTGGCCCAATTGCTTGGCCTCCACGCTCACCTGATCTGAACCCTCTCGATTTCTACTTGTGGGGCCATTTAAAATCATTGGTTTATTCGTCTCCGGTGCCGGATTTGGAATCCCTTTGGAATCGAATTGTGGCAAGTTGTGAGGACATACGCAATACTCCTGGAGTTTGGGATCGTGTTCGCAGGTCAATGAGACATCGATGTGAGGTCTGTATTCAAGCAGGAGGTGGACATTTTGAACATCTGTAATGGCAACAACCTGCGGAAAGAAAAACGTTCCAGTGAATTTCAATGTTGTGAAGGCCATAATTCGGAAATGAAGCATTTCCGGACACATGTTATACTGAACTAATTTGACTGTCTACATGTGGGAAATACATACCTGAAATTAGGCCCCGTATTTTTGAAACATCCTGTATACTCATAGTTTGACATGCTAAGACCATTAACACTAGCTTTTCTATGTTAATTTAGGCCTTATAGTTCAGGTTTCAGCCCAAAACTTAAAAAGTCATCGAACGTTATGGATTCGAACCAAGGACCCAGAATTACAATTTATATTTTAATCTGATGTAGTGCAAGAATAGTTACCACACAATCTTTGTCCCATCATGCTAGGACTAAACGTTTCTGAGAAAATCGAGTTTAAGTTTTAGCATCGAACCCAGGACACTTATATTATTACACCAATTCTTATCTATTGAATGCACATTATTCGAAATCTTTATCTAAATTAGTTTAGGAGATATATGAAGCTAAAGTTTAATATATCCACCCAGATTCGAACCCAAGCAATTTGAAGCCTCGGCCGCAGTAAGCAGAGGAGTTGATCACTTTTTACCACATTGTTCTATCTTAAGCCGTTTGGGGGTTTATTTTGACTCTCCAATTCTCAGTTCAATCATAGGTCTGCTTAAAAAAATCTAGTGGCTCAGCTACAGGAGATTCAAATGTTCCCTTGCTGAAAATAGCTACATCGTCGGCAATCTGAGCCCTGTAATGTCGTTGGATATTGTTTTGGGAAAATCATGGGTATATAATATAAGGTATAAAATAGGCCCAAGAACACTTGCTTGTGGAATACCCGCTTCTACTGAATGAGATCGTGATACTGAGTTTTCAACTTTGACAGTAAAACTTTTGTTGGTGAGATAGAACTGTATACGCCTGTAGTAGGTGGCAGGAGGATGAGCTTTCATTTAATAGAGTAAGCCTTCGTGCCAAACCTTGTCAAAAGCTTTCTCAGGGTCTAAAAATAGACCCAAGTATATACTGTTATCTTCATATATATCTAAAATAGCGTCTACTACGCGATGCAGCTGCTGTGGACAGGAGTGAGATTGTCTGAAGCCAAATTGAACGTCAGGAATTAAAGGTGAAAGGTGTGATAGTAACTGAGATGGTAACAGCCCTTCAAATATTTTTTACATTAAAGAAAGTAGACTTATTGGACGGTAATTTGAAGGATTGTCTTTAGCTTTAGCTGGTTTTGGTATCATTGTTATATTTGCATGCCTCCAGTTGTGTGGAAAATAAGCAAGTCTTAACATGGCATTATATACTTGTGTCAGAAAAACCAAAGCTCTTTTTGGAAGTGCTTCTAATAGTGATTGAACTTTCGGAGATGATCTCTGGATCATGTTTTTAACTTGTGAAAGAATAAAATGATGAGAAAACGGAGAAATTTGTAGTGGTTTTGATGCATTCTTGGTCTCGATATTAGTGAAATCCGTGTTCTTTCGTTAGATATTTTGTCTTCTTCCAAAGACTTCCATCTTCTGTATTTAATCTACTGAGCTGAATACTGATGCCTCACTGCTCAGTTGTTTAAAGGCACTTTTTAAGTCACGGGTTGCTCTGCTGTATGCTGCTTTATGCGCAGGATATTTAGTAGATTTCCAAAGCCGACGGCATTTCTTCTTCTCTTATTCTAAGATCTGAATATGAGATAGAAAAGACATAGTATAGTTCTTGTTAATATTTAACAGCTTGCTGCTTGCCTAATTTTCTGCGTAATACATGTTTCTGGTTAATGCGCAAATAGTTATGTATACATCACGAGGGGCCTTAAGTGGTATCCTTAGATCAATAACGTCTTCTAGAACGTATTTGTACTGCTGTCAATCAAAAGACTGTTTTATAATATTTGGGAATTTGATATCGTTACCCTTACCATTAATTGTCATCAGCATACGATAATGATCAGAACTAAGATCGTATAATACATATGGTATTCAACAAAATCCTTTGACAGCTTTCCCAATGAAAAAATCCAATATTTCTGGAAAACCAATAGTGAGTGGATAATAAGTGGATTCAATTGGATATATAACCTTTAAGGAGAGTTGGAATACTGCGTCGTGCATTATTTTACTCCTGGGATTGGTGACATTTGAGCCCCACTCTGGCTGTTTACTTTTGAAGTCACCTCCCACTAAAAGCGAGGGCCTATTAAATGAGTAGTTTCCCAAAATGCAGCAGCTGTTATTTTATTAGCTGGGGCCGAATAAAAAGATCCAATCCGCAATGTTGAATTATTGATGCATATTTTTATGCGAGCGATTTGATACTCATCTTCTCTAACAGGTGGCAGTTTATGATGAAGGGAATTTTTTATAAGAATTGCTGACCCGCCATTTCTGGTGTGTGATGAGTGATCTGCCCTGTATATTTTATATCCTGGAATTATGAAATGAATACGCGGTGCAAGTTTAGACTCTGTTACTAATAGTACATCTATATAATGAACAAAAATAAAATGTTTAAGATCAAGATATTCATTATGAATTCCTTGGGAATTCCAAGTGCCAATTCAAATATTTATTTGATGTGGATTTCTATTTATTTTTTAGAGATAAGACACGTTAGTACCTACTGCAGTGTGTTCATAAGGGGAGCAAAGAGGCATAATGTTGAATCTATTTTATCCACTAGTTTTGAAATAATGATTTCTTTGTTATTTATGCTAGTTTTCAAAACTTCGGCACAACTGGTTTTCGGTGTGAAAATCGGGTGACTAATATTGTGGTTCTTCTGAGCTGGTTTGAGGGTGCTTGTTACAGTTATTATTTGAATAAATATTTTTCATTCTTGGAGCAGAGCGTAAATTTTGTAGAGTTTTGTGTGTTGGGCAACCTTTGTAACTTGCTGTGTGCTCCCCCGTACAATTAACACATTTTGGTGGCACTTTATTACATTTGCTAGTTTCATGTGGTTGGTCACATTCGACACAGCGAGGCGATTTATTAGAGTAATTTTTTGAATGACCATATTCCTGCATTTGATACATTGAACTGCTCCATACAAGCGTGTCACTTCACATGTCTTATTATTATGCTCATTCGGCTTAAGATCAAGGAGGAACATTGGGCATGGCGTTTTGGTTACGGGATGATGCACTAGAAGCATTTGCCAAGGCTCAAATCCTAATTCTGTGAATTCTTCCTTCATTATGTTAACATCTCATTAGGGACGTAATCCCCTAACCACAACTGGAAAGGGGTTTTCAGTTTTCATTCGAAAAGTATGGAATTCTGCTTTGTGAGATTCCAGAGATTTAATCCTAGCCCTATAGCCTTTAGTATTTTCCGAATTCACTTTTACTTGTTAATTACTAAGAGTGTAATGATCTATGGTAATGATTAAAAGGACCTACATTCATTTGTTTTAAATCTTTCATGAGCTGATTGATGTTATTAATCAATAAGGGAGCAGGAAATATCTTTTTCTTGATTTTTGCAGTTACCTAGTCAAAAACAACATTGTTACTTACATCAGTTGTCATGTTTTCTTCATTTAATGCTTCAGAAAGAACAGCAAACTTATTAATTGTGAGAAGAATACTCAACTTTTTGTTTCTTGTTATGGATATGATAATCTTCTGATGGTTGCATGATGTGCAAATTAAAATTTCGGGAACACAAACTGAAAAACTACTCTAGTTCTTAGCTGAATAGCAAAAATAACTGAAAAATATCTTCATGCGTTACCTTTGCTGTAACCAAACGGCCTTTTAACAACGCAACAGTAAAATATATGAGAGCACTTTAACCACCATCTGTATTAGTCACGGTCTCCTAGACTCCTTGGAAGACGTCTGCGGAGGATTCTTGTGTAGCCGGCAGCATAGTTAAAAGCGGGCGTCCGCTTTATATAGCCTTTAGCATTGTCGTAGGTGTACCTTAGCAATGAAAAGATACTAAAATGACCCAAGGGAAAAAAAGCTTATGTCCGCGTTCCCACAACTGAGAAAATTTCCTGCTGCATATGTGGGGAGCTATATAAGGAGAGCTAGCAGGGCGCAGTAGATCACGACGCCGTTTCCACAACCGCCCGAGCAGGGCGACGCATAACCTCACCTCCGCTGCCTTGCTGCCAGCAATATAAACCATTTCAGAACTAAAAGTCATCACCATAGCCATCCAACACCAACTGAATACACTCCACATCGGAATCGATGCGCTTAGAATTACTGCAGCTAAGTTCATATGTACACAGTTGATGTTTTTAGAATAAAGATGAATTCCTTTGTCCCCACCCTCCTTCAGTACTTCGTCAATGTCTGCGGGGCTGGATCATTTCCTTCTGCAGCAGCACTTAAGAACTTTGACTAACGAGGGTGCTTCTACGGGACTTCATCACCTATTTCACCGCCTGCGGTGCCATTAGTAGTTAAAGCGGGCGTTAAACACTACCAAAAAAAAAAAAATCACCTATTTCAAATTACTACCAATGTCTCCTGTGATTCTCCATGAAAAAAAAAAGCAAGAGGTCAGTTGTGACAAAGTCTTCGGAACATATAGTTGGATTACAGAGAGATAGTAGAAGCAGCAAAAGCGGGATAATTATCACACTGGAATAAATTATAAGCTACTATGGGCTGTACCGATGGCGTTTGATAACAATTCGTTTTCTATCTCTGTGTTTCTTAGTCCTTAAATTCCTCACTCTGTGGTTGCTGTGATGTCAGCCGATTTGGCTGGCTTGACTGAATCGGCCGGCCTCGGAGAGGAGAGAGTATATTCAATAACTCTCAGGAGCATTTCAGCTCAGTGAAATTACTGATAGCAAGGCATGCAGCTGGCATTTTGAATTTTTAAAGAAGTGAATTTTATATAGCCACCATTAATTCAGAATTTTTTTGAACACAACTGAAAACGAATTCTTAGTTGGATTACTCGGTGAGGCAGTCAGATCTGGTCAACTTACTTCGAAGATAAGGCTATTGCTTTTCAGTAAATCGCAATATTTTTCAGGGGTATTGCAGTTCGTTAAAGTTACTGATGGGAAATAATGCAGCTGGTATTATTAAAAGTTCAGCACTTTTATTTAGCCAGGATATAATTCACAATTTATCTGTACATAATTAATAAAGAATAATTGGCTCACTAGATGAAGTGGTCAGGCCTGGTTACCTTCGTTCACAGATAATGTATCTCATTCACTCAATAGCAGTAATTTTTAGCAGCTTTTCAGATCATTAAAATTACTGATAACTATTGAAATCACTGCGAGGAAAACTGTCGTCTTGAATCGTTTAGATGAGTGACTTTCATTTACTAATGATTTATTCCTTAATTATAACGTTTTTCTGGAGAATATATCACGATATTAATGCGAGTCTGGTGTCGCTATCTCCAGTATTGTAATTAGTGTTTCATGAAGCTTTGTATGATTTTAGAATTGTTAACTCCAAATGAACTTGCAGCACGGTGATTATTTAAAGTTGTTGAGAATGGATTCCTCGACAACAATAAGGAAGAAGTGGTGAAGAACTAGAATAGAACCTTCTTCAAAATTATAAGAATTTACAATGCAGTAGTCTGCCGTTCCTGCATTCTCATTTCCATTAGCCCCAGTGCAGTGCAGTGAGTGATGAACAAGTGTGTTAAAGATACTCCTTTTTCTCCTTCTAATGGAAGTATAAATTATAAATAAATATGTTATAAATTATCAACTTATTGTTTTAAATTGCGAGACGTATATAATGGGCCAACAAATGCCTGGTCGGACAGTCAAGAAGTGCAGTTCAGTGCCAAGTTGTGAATCAATGATTCAGTGTGACTCGATTCTTCGGATCAGCTGTATTGTGTATTGAGTGGTGATTGAAGTGTGCCTGTTATGCTTAACAGAGTGTCTAAATGTGTTTGAAAACTGGTGCAGTCTTTTGTTACATGCTGGCGCAAACTGTGGCATACAAATGCCGCCACTTCAACAATTATTAAACAAATTACAGACCATGGCATCCGGAATGTATAAGTTGGAAGCGAAAATGGAATCTGGAATGGGTAAACGAGGAATATAAAGTCCAGAATGGACAAGATGGGAGCTGAAATAACGTCAGGTTTTTGTAGCGTTTAACGCCCGCTTTTACTACTATGGCACCACCAACAATGAGACTGATGATACATGGAATGAAGATGAAGCACCGTTGGAATGTGATGGCGGGGGAAACCGGAGAACCTGGAGAAAATCCGCTCCTGTGCTGCTTTGTCCACCACAAATCTCGCATATGGTTGTTTGGGATCGAACCTACCGTGTAGGTGAGAGGCGAGTGGTCCAACCACTCGGCCACGGCGCGGCCAAATAACGCCAGTGAATTTGGCAGTGGAAAAGACGATGACGAAAATGGAATTTGCAATAGACAACTTGAAGATGTAGCTATCGACCAAAATTGACGAACGTCTAGCCGGCGCGGAGAAAGGAATGGAAGAGCTCGGCGGGAAAGTGGCCAGCGCGTTAACACCCTAGAGAATTTCTCAAACAGTTCAACGTCTTGAGAGGAAGATGGCGCGCCAAGGTAGAGAAGTTTATGATAGAAGAAATGCTTAACGGAAAACTTAGAGACATGCAAAACCTTCGCGCGTCAAGCAACAGTACTTTGGTATGATGGAATATCAACTTTCAAAGTCTTTCGTCGACATTACGTTGCCCTCACTACCCACAATCGACAGAAGAGAAACACAAACACAGTCTCCAGAAACGGGAGCAGAAGTTTGAATGTAATTCCAATGTTGGCGTCATCCAATGGCCCTCGAAATCGGGAATCGCTAATTGCCGCAACCTATTGTAGTCAGCTGAAGTCGAGGCTGCAACAACCAGCTGAGGCGCTACAGGAGTTTGCCATTGGCATTGAACAGTTACAGAACAAACCTCTGGTGAACTTTCGGCCAAGTTATATTTCCCAGGAAGCCGTCAACTCGAAGCCGAAGAAATGGGAGCATCTGATGCTCGACTATTACAAAACCATACATGAAGCACTAACGGCTGACGACTGAGATGACCAAGGTAACCTCACAGGAGATTCAGGAGTATTCGATACGGCAGGGGCAGAGACTCAACCCAGCGACGTCGGTGGAGATCTTTCAGTGGTTGGTGTTGGAGGTGTGGCCAGCCAGGAAACCTAGTAAGGAACTGCCCACAGCGAACAGGCGGCACTTTCAGCTGGACAGGATAGCGCGGACCCGAGGAGGTAGCAACCGGCAGCCGAGTTAACAGCTTCTCCTATCTTAGATATCAGAAGTATTCCATGCCATGGGGACAGAATCAACGCAACTACCCATCTTCTAGCAGTATGTGTTGGGGTGTGGGTGAGCAAGACACATGGTGAGACTGTACACAACCTAACCAACGGGCGTTAGGCAATATTTGTTGGGGTGTGGCCGATCGGACAAAGACTGTCTGCAGCCAAGCCTACGAGCTGGCGGAAGACAACTGAGGCTCGGCTTGGCAGGGGGCACATCGGAGACTTTATCGCTCTCCTCTCTCGCGTGACACTTGCTCCGTACAGAAGAATGGATTATAACCTCGTCGTGAACACAGATGCAGCATTGATCGTAAACCGTTGTGGCGCAAGTCTTACCTTCAAGGAAAGCGATTCTACCGTAGCGGATAGTGACAGCATTGGGCAATATCCTGACTGAGGAAGAGGTCTTCTTGGTATTTACCCTGGGACGGAACATCATAAGTCTTAGGGTGTTCGTCACGAGGATGACTGAGGAAGTGATATTAGGATTGGATTCCTCAGGAGCCACGATGCGGCGGTTGATGTCGCAGGATAATTATGCAACTCGGCGGAGACGAGGTTCTCCGGAGTTTCAATGGACATCCTGTGGTGCACAGGTTTTGATTGTGGCTGCAAGAAGTATACGAAGACCGATGGCGCATCCGGTTCACAAGCGTTCTAAGGATGACGTGAACGGTCTTCACGAAGTTCACGAGACGGTTGTCAACATTTCCAGGAAACGGACTGGAAGGAGATCTCTTACGACCGACAACCAAACAGCAAAGGTTTCCATCAAAGAGATTTCGTGTGGTTATATCACAGCACCCACACTATGGAGAGTTGGCCTAGGCTTCAGCAAATATGGCGAGGACCGGACTCTGAAGGGGACCAAAGGAAAGTGCTGGTGGTGTATCTACTTGGGGTGACCAGCCCTGAGAAGTGTGACAGCGCCCTGAACAGCCGCGACAATAGAGCATAGTGAACACAATAGTCCGACAAACAATGTTCATTATAGCGTTTCCTGCAGTTGAGTAAAACGTTATCGAGGAGTTGGTCTTGCCGATTCTTGAGCCTCCGATGACGTAACTTTCAGAGCCTGTGCTACAGGACTTATCTGTGTGAATCATTTGTGTTGAAACTGTACAATATCTCCAAAGCTTAGGGTTGTAGTAAGAAATGTCTTGAATAAAAGTTGCTTGATATTATGGTGGAAGGTAAATGCCATTGGACGTGTTTTATCGTGAGGACGTTATGATGGTCATTTTAGGGCCAAATAATTTTTTTTAATGGGAACCTCCCTTTTTTGTGTTGTTTTATAAAGATCTTATTAAAAACTAAACAGCATTTGTATAGAGCACTTTGCAATTGCTCATACCACCAACGTAGATAACAACGAACATTCTGAATGGTTGTGTACGAAGAGCGGAATGAGATATTGTAGTCTCAATTCAAATAATCCACACTTCCTACATCTTTCTGAGGGTCTCCCGTTGAAACCATCTCGTAGGCTTTTGGGTGACATTCAATACTTCCTACGCCTATTAGGTACGCGGCAGTGAGAGCAACAATGTGATAATAAAGAAAAGCTTCATTCAGGATCTTACTACTTTTCAGAAATAACAATCTAAATCTTGTAGCACACATGATTTGCTACTTATTCTAAAAGACCTGATAAAGCTCTGTACCTAAAGAAAATATTGTACTCCATTCCTGGAACTGCTCCATTGATAACAGTAAACCAATAATATATTATGTGTGCGTGCGTGAAAAAGCTACCGTTTTGATCCCACATTGAAGGCTCCAGTTAGTCCTGGTGCAACATGTTTTCGATAAATTTGTGAATAAATAATAATTCTTCCATTAACAACGCAGGGTGCTTATAAGCTTTTGGTTTATATTTTAAACAAAATGTGTTTAACAGTTGGTTATATATTCGTTAACGAAGCGGTGTGCTTATAAGTTTCAGGGTAGAAAGTAACCTATGATCATCCTTTTAAACTGTGAAAGAGCACATTTAGTCTTGTTTTTTCTTGCTAATGTTTTCCATATAAATGTCCGTTTTTGAAATAAATACTATTTTATTTTACACAATATTGAAACACAGAAAATTAAATAGGTTCGCATTACACTCAACAAGTTAGCGTTTTTTACTTTCTCTACACGTACTATACATAGTGTATAGAGAAGGTATTCTATTGCACCCAAAAATTCGATACCGATATTTTACCGGAAATACATGTTTTGGGTCCCCCTGAATCCAATAAAAACATTTTTGGAAAAAAGTCCGTGTGTGTCTGTGTGTATGTGTGTGCGAGTGTGTGTGTGTGTCTGCGGACAGCATAGCTCAAAAACGAAAATACCTTAAATACCAAACTTTATATTTAACTTTGGTATCTTCCAAGGATGCGACACGAAGATTTTAAAGAAGATCCCCCACCCCAACTATCCTTTACATGGAACTTTTTTCGAAAATTTTCATTTTCTCAAAAATGGCTCTAACGATTTTGATTAAAATATCGTACATTAAAGATATTTACCTGACAAATAATATGTATATCTTGAATTTTCTGGGATTAGCCTCTGTAGACTACTTTATCCTGGATGAATTTTACGGAATTTTGTATAACTGGCAAACCGTAAGAGAGAGACAAAAACTTACCTAACAGAAAATGTAGAGCACGTTAAAGCACACAATTTATGTTATAGACATTTTTTTCGAGGAGTTGATCGTTTTTGAGATATTCCTTGTTTTTTGGTTTCATCTTTGAAAAACTTGTACTTTTCTCATACAGGAATTTGTCAACCCGTGTCCATACAAACAAAGGAACTTCAGTCCATAGCAACCAGCTTTTGACTTCACTTTAACCTATGATACTCCCATATTTCGCTTCTACTTACAAGGAAGTAAGTAATGAGACTATTTCTGCTAATTTTTTCTCGATTAGCACGAAGTAAATAGAAGAACAAGCTTATTAACAATAATTTGTTACACAGAAGTAGAGAAAGTCATGTGAATGGAAGACATCAGACTTTTTTCTTAAGCCTCCGTTTCTATGACAATGAGCAAAAAACCACTTCCGGTATACAAATAAGAAAACTACACATGATTTTGGCGTAAATTAAATATACGAAAAGTGAAACTGTGGAAGAATTTGCATTATTAGGCAAATAATTAATAGATACACTTATTTATAAGGGTAAGTAAAAGCTTGAGAAACCTTAGTTGCACAATTATGCTCCTTCCTTTGTAAGTAATCAATCTCTGGGAATAATTAAAACAACACAGGAATCAATGAAACTTCTATTAATGTACTCAATATTGAGTTCAATTGGATGCGTTCGAAAGTGCACGCTATACCACGGCTCTTGTTTCCTTCCATAACAGTTTTTTTTTTTGTAGTGTTTAACGCCCGCGTTTACTGCTTTGGCACCGCAGGCGATGACACTGATGATACATGAAGATGGAGCCCCGGTGGAATGTAATGGCGGGGGAAACCGGAGAAAACTCGCCCCTGCGCCGCTTCATCCACCACAAATCTCACATGTGGTCGAACTCGGGCCATCGAAGTGAACTACCACAGATGAAATCAAACGTCCTATGGTACGGTGCTCGTCCATTTGGAAATATTCTCAATAAATTTTTCCGCAGCTGCTACTGCATTACGATTCCGTAAATGCGCAGCACTCCCAAATATTCTGTAGTGAGCATTTTGAAACTGACTGTTTCGAAAGCAAGTCATACGTGTAATTAACAAATAGCTGAAGTGTCATGTTGTGTAGTCTCCGTGGCCAACGATCTGGATGTAGGATTAAAGAGATAAATTTCAAGAGCTTATGGTAATAGTAAAGGTGCGAATTGTTTTGTTTCAAATGTAAAATATTTATCTTTCAATCTCCTCTAAGTAATATTTTTTAAAAATATTTGAGTTTCGTGAAATAATTTCATTTCAAATAAGAATTAATATTAAGTAATTATCGTCTTTTCTTTCTCAAAAGTAACTTGAAAACAGCAAAAGTGTACTACGACTTTTATTGATTTCGCTAAAAAGAGTCACTACGTTAAAGGATTGTCATAGCTCACCTTGCAGCATGTATTACTAAAAATGAGTTTAACCATTGTAAATTGAATTATTATCATCGTATTGTACTTCACTAATTTTAGAACATATTCATTCAACCATCTTATGAAATAAAACTTCTTTTCTGTTGCGAACTTTTATTTTATTTATAAAATTTCGCGCAAAAATATAAGCATGTTTGCAAAATGAACTTGAATTTTATTCATGAACGCTCTTTAATTGTTGTGTTCTCGGAACCCCTTTCTATATCATTCTGAAAATCTCTTAACTTTGCTCAGAGACGTCACTCAGGCTTAAGGTTCGTTTACGTGCCATAAATCTACGACACGGGACCAGCTGAGGACTTTAAAAAAGATAAATAAATAAATACCTAAATAAAATAAAAAAAAATCCATTACCCTCCGCTGGGTTTAAACCCACGCTCTTGGGAACCAGAAGCTAGTATGTTATCCCTAGGTCAATAATATTGGCAGAAGCTGATATAGGTGTACTTTTCTGAAAATCGTCACCGGTTAATAAGGATATGAGTGGTGAAAAAGATGCACATATGAAACAAATGACAGTACCAGGTGGCCCAACACGTATACAGACAAACCTTAGTGGGATAAAGAAGTTGCAGAAATCAACGGGGCAATTGGAATTGATAATGATATGATGAAAGTTTAAGGGCGCACAACTACATGGTCATAAGCGCCCAATAAAAACAAGTCGTACTAAGACAAGATAAAAGCGCAATAAAAAGTTAAAATCAGTCAGTAAAACTAAATAAAATGATAGAAAACAACTGCCCAATACATAATTCATACAGTTAAAAGCTGGTAAAACAGAATCTAAATGTCATAAATAAAACAGGCCCTAGCCCTGAGAGGCTAAAATAGGTAAAATCAGCAGCAACCAGTTCAGGAACATATCAGACTGCAAAGTAAAATAGAACTAGATATTCAGGTTAAAAGGCAATGATGATAGGAACTTAAAAGCCGATCTACTGCTCCGGTATCGTCCAACAAGATCTCTTTAGTACTGGCCGGCAGGTGTAGAGTGGCTCGTAATCGGGCTAGAAGAGCACACTACCAGCACATGGCAAACAGTCAGTGCTTGCCCACACTGTGGACAGGCAGGAGCAGGATCCCTTTTGAACAGGTAGCTGTGTGTAAAAAAACAGTGACCGATACGGAGACGAGCCAAAACCACTTCCTCACGACGGGAAGTGCGTGACGAAGTAGTCCAGTGTACCGGAAGATCTTTCACTGCCCTTAGTTTATTGTTGCGGAGAGCAAGCCACTCCGCGTGCCAGCGCGAAATCACCGCCCTCCGCAAAACAAGTCCAAAATCTTCGGCTGTTGAACAACTAATGGTAACACTGGACTCCGTGGCTGCTGACTTGGCCGCCTCATCCGCTAATTCGTTGCCTGACAACCCAACGTGTCCTGGAAGCCATGCGAGATCCACATTCACGCCAAGACCGGGCAAAACGTGGAGGGCATCCTGAATGAGCTGCACTAGAGGATGGTAGTTGTATAGCTCACGAACGCTCTGAAGTGCGCTAAGCGAATCACTCAGAATAAGGCAGTTACCCAAGTTTCGACGGCAAACGTACTGAATGGCTCGATAGATAGCATACAACTCCGCAGTATAAACGGATGTGTGAAGAGGCAAACCGAAAGTATGTGATTCGGTGCCAATTACAAAGGCACACCCAACACCGTCGATAGATTTACTGCCATCGGTATAAATACAAATTCGGTCACTGTAACGGGATAAAAATTCTAAAAAACAAGTATGGATACTAATGATGGGCATCACAGACTTCCCAAATGCCAACATCCCGAGGTCGACGTGGGAGGCAGCACTTAACCAAGGTGGGTGCACCCTCTCTCCCTTAGGAAACATGCTAGGCATTAGGATATTGGAGTCCCGAAGGAGCTATCTAAAACGAAAACCTGCAGGCTTGGGACTAAGTGTTAGGCGACAATAACGGTCGTCTAGCTCAGTAGAATAAAAATGGGGAAAGGTTGGATGCATAGGCTGGCCTTTAAGTCCACTACCATAACTTGCTAGCAGGGCATCACGCCGAAATCGAAGGGGTGGTTCCGCCGATTCGGCATAGAGACTCACAACTGGGCTAGTTGGGAAGGCTCCAACAGCCACACGAATGCCCTGATTGTGGACAGCATCTAACTTTCTCAACACAGATGGTCGTGCCGCGGAATAAACAATACATCCATAGTCTAACTTTGATCGGATAGAGACGCAGAAAAACTGACCGATCCGCTCCCGAAGATTTACCACTTAGTATCCGTAAAATATTAAAAGAACGGTCACACCGCGCCTTAAGCTGTGCTATATGTTGTGACCAGCAGAGTTTTCGGTCAAATACCAACCCCAGGAATCTCACCTCATCTGCGAAAGGAAGTAACGTTGGCCCAAGGTGAAGAGTAGGTGCCACCTGCGGCGCCAGAAGTTAACACAGACCGTCTTCTCAGGGGAGAATCGAAAGCCGTTTCTTAAGCTCCAATCATAGAGATTGTCCAAGCACCGCTGGAGACGGCGTTCCAAAAACGGTGTGCGCTGAGAAGTACAGTATATCGCATAGTCATCCACGAATAAATAGGACGAGATATCTGGGGGAACACATTGCGATATCGAATTAATCGCTATAGCAAACAGCGTGACGCTTAGTACCGAGCCCTGCGGCCCTCCGTTCTCTTGACTAAACGGGTTAGAAAATACCGAGCCGACCCTTACCCGGAAAACGCGGTCTTGCACAAACTCCTGAAGGAATAGCGGAAGGCGTCCTCGAATGTCCCAACTGTGGAGGGAACGTAATATTCCCGCTCGCCAACACGTATCATAGGCCTTCTCGAGGTCAAAATATATACCAACTGTTTGGCTGTTCCTCAGAAACCCGTCAGAAATCTGAGTTGACAGCGAAACAAGGTGGTCAGTTGTTGAACGGCGTCGTCGGAAACCACACTGGATGGGGGTCAAAAGATCGTGGGATTCCAGCCACCATACCAACCGTCCATTGATCATGCGTTCCATCACCTTGGATACGCAGCTTGTGAGGGAAATAGGACGGTAACTGGAAGGAAGTTGACAGTCCTTTCCAGGTTTCAAAATAGGTATAATGGTGGCCTCCCGCCACTGAGTTGGAAAAGTGGAATCAACCCAGACACGATTTTAGACCTCGAGGAGGAAGGACTTGCCTTCAGGAGTGAGATGTTGTAGCATTTGAACTTGGATGCCATCAGGACCGGGCGCAGAGTTTCGCGAAGATGAAAGTGCGTGTTCTAGCTCTGCCATGGTGAAAAGGCGATTATAGTCTTCAAGGTTTCCAGAACGGAAGGCGAACCCTTGAGCTTCCACCTGAGCTTTAACAGGAAGAAACTCAGGCGGATAGTTGTCTGAGCTAGATACATGGGCGAAGAACCGGCCAAGAGTGTTAGCCACGTCATGCGGATCTACTACAGTATCTGCGGATGTTTTTAGACCGGATATGGGCATATAGGTCGCTTTACCAGCTACACGCCTAAACTTATCCCATACGACAGAGGAAGGTGTATGTCGATTAAAAGACGCTACAAAGTTGCTCCATGATGTCTTCTTGCTATCCTTTATAACTTGTCTAGATTTTGCGCGCAGTTTTTTATAGTGTACCAGGTTATCCAGTGTAGGGCGACGCTGGAAAACCCGGAGAGCTCGTCTGCGAGCACGAATGGCAGTTCGGCAGTCTTCTGTCCACCAAAGAACAGGAAAACGACGAGAGTGGCCAGTCGAGCGTGGAATAGACTGCTCAGCAGCAGATAGAATGGTGGTTGTGAGGTGCTCAACTAAGGAATCAACTGCGGCGTGCTCACTGTACTGAAAAACAGCCAAACGGGAATAAAGGTTCCAGTTGGCGTGATCCAGGCGCCATTTAGGTAAAAGTGTGGAACATAAATTGTGGGTTAAGAGATTTATAACGACCGGAAAGTGGTCATTAGAGCATAAATCAGAGATGACATTCCACTGTAATGAAACGGCTAATTGCGGAGAGCAGGCGGCTAAGTCTATGTGTGAAAAACTGTTAAAGGCCTCAGAGAGAAAAGTAGGCTCGGTATTCAGGAGAGTGAGATTAATATGATCCAAGAAATCGGCGAGCAGTTGGCCTCTCGCACAAGCCCGAGGGGAGCCCCAAAGCGGGTGGTGGGCATTTAGATCCCCCAACAACAAAACAGGTGTTGGTAGCTGGGAGACTAGATCTTCCAGATCAGTGCGCGAGAGGCCATCAGAAGGAGGTACATATATACTGCAAATGGTGAAGCTAATAGAAGGTAGCTTAATCCTGACAGCAATGGATTGTATGTCAGATTGAATGGGTACAGATGTAGCGAAGATGTCATCTCTGATGAGAATCATAGTACCCCCATGTGCAGGTACTCCATCCGCCGGAGATATATCACACCGGACAGCAGAGTACTGCCTGAAGGTAAGGTTGTCTTGGGGACGAAGCTTGGTCTCTTGCAAGCATACGACCAAAGGCTGATGCTGGTGGAGCAACAAGTCCAGCTCTGGTCGACGTGGTCTAATGCCGCGTATGTTCCACTGTAGGATAGCCATGGTCTCTGGGATGGGATATGTTCTAAATAGAAAGGCGTTTCTGCAGGCTGGCCGGTTCTGGTCGGTTTAATTTATTCTTTTTTGACGTTGGGCTAATACTCTTTCCAGGAGCACGATCCTGCCGCTTACGCACTGTCCCTCTGGCAGTGAGGGCAGAATCCTCCTGTTCCATCTCCTCCGCATGGGAGGACCGCTTACCCATAGAAAATTTCGGCTCGAGAATCTCGAACCGATTTTGGGTGCTGACCGACGGAGATGGACGTCGCCGATCGGAACTCCTCCCAGAAGATTTCTCAGAGGAGGATCCAGGTGGAGAGTGATGGGGACTTTTACCACCCTTGGCTGTTTTTGGTGCAGACGTGTCATCGCTTTAAGGAAGTCAGTCCTAACATAGTTTTTCTTGAAATGCTTTGCTGGTACAGAATAGGTTATGGCTTTGCCGGTCTTATTGCCAGGGGTCGATGGTTGCGGTGACAATTGTTCTCGAATAGGTCTTTGTGGCGGATTTGGCGGATGGTGGTGCCAACGTGGACGTGGATGTTGAGGTCTTCTGTAGTGGTGTGGCAACGACGATCTTTTCCGAAATTGTAACCCCGTTAACATCGCCGGTTTGTGTGGCAATTTCCCGCTTCGGTACCGGTTTAGCTGTAACAGAGCTGTAAGAACCGGACCGTGGGACAGAGGGCTGTCGAATACGCAGGAGTTTACGGGCTTCGGAGAAGGACACCTTCTCTTTCACCCGTATCTCCTAGATGGCTCTCTCCTCTGCAAAACGGGGGCAGGCTCGGGAACTAGGTGGATGTTCCCCGCCGCAGTTCACACAAGACGCCGTTTTAGTGCAATCCCCATCGTGGGAAGCGTCGCTACATGTTGCACACGTTGCCGGACCAGAACAAAATTCGCTGGTATGCCCAAACCGCTGGCACTTGTAACATCGTAAAGGGTTGGGAATATAGGGCCTAACCTGGATGGCTTCGTACCCTGCCTTAATCCTTTGAGGGAGATTTACCTGATCAAAGGCAAGGAACAGAGTACGGGTAGGCACAAAATCACCATTAACTTTCCGCTGAACCCTATAAACGGATGGTACGCCTTGTTCTGCCAGATTCTCTTGAAGCTCCTCATTGGACAGACCGTCCAATGCGCGGGTGGTGATAACGCCACGCGAGGAGTTCAAGGTCTTATGCTTTTCGATCGTAACCGGATAGCTACCTAAAAGTTTCGCCTTAAGTATTTGTCCTGCCTGGGAAGGTGATATTGCCTCAACCAGGAGGGTTCCATTTCGGGCTCTAACACAGGATTTAACCGGAACAGCAATTTTGTCTAAACGCTTCTGAATAGCGAAAGGGCTGACGGATGTAAAGTTTTTTCCTTCCTCTGTTCTGAATATGACTAAGTAGCGAGGACCATCGGGCTCGGCTACTTCCTTTCCCAATACTAAATTATTGCTATGTTTAAATTTTGCCATAAAAGATATGGTGTATATTCATCCCCCAGTGCTCCCCACCCACCACGGAGCCCAACGCGGGGTCACCCCACTGGGGTGACAGGGCTACACAGGGGATATAGCAGGCTCGCCGTCCCACTCACCCTGGAGTTCGGTATATACCTAGTCCTGGCCGATTGACTAGGGGTGGGTTAGTCCCTAGCCTCCCGTTTAGGCAAAGCAGAAACCAGAGTGGTGTATTAAGTTGCGCACCCTCCCCAGTTACTGAAAGACAGAAGCCCAGGCTCAGGTACGCAACCCTCAACCAACCAGGACATTCCTTTTCACCGACACGGGTCTCCACGCACGGCCTACACGTGGGTGGGCATTTTGACCTACTGACTCCCTCACCACTCTGAGGTTGCCCACAGAGGGAGTCAAGGTGGCTCGGGACCCCGGGTGCGCCTAACCCATACCTACCGTAGTAGGCCCCTGGGGGGGGGCAATTGGAAGTGAACCTCGGTCAGTGACGGGTGAGCAAATAGCGCAAGCGACCTTCCTTGCATATCAGCGAAAACGGTGAGAGAATCGCGCAGTCGCAGTTCCTGACTGGTACTGGTGCCTATGATGAGAGTGAAAACGTTGTTAACTACTTTCCACTTCAGTTACAGATACTTTATTTTTGAGAGAATCAAGTCACCTATCACTGATCTTCAAGTACCTAAGATACGATAACAGAAAACACGCATGGGAGTGTGCAGTTGTTGTTATTATTATTATTATTATTATTATTATTATTATTATTATTATTATTAATAATAATAGTATATGCTTGGCAGAATAAATAAAAACGTGAAAACATGAGAGCATCATTCACTGTATTATTATCATTAATGTTATTACGCTTATGCGCAGTATACGCTTAGTAGAATAAATCAAAACATGAAAAAATCGTAACGAAATATACGCAAACACGAGAGCAGGTAGTGTTTTACTTTATTATCATCTTTACTTTATTATTATGTCTAGAAGAATGAATCAAACACGAAAACATGTAACGAAAAATATGCACACTACTTACTGTTTCACTGTATTATTATTATTATTATTATTATTATTATTATTATTATTATTATTATTATTATTATTATTATTATTATTATTATTATTATTATTACTATTATTATTATCATTATCATTATTATTGTCATTAATATTATTATTTATTATTCAGTATACGCTTAGCAAAATGAATCAAATATGAACACGTAAAATATGCAAACACGACAGCATGTAATGTTCCACTTTATAATATTATTATATGTACGCTTAGCAGAATAAATCAGAGTATGAGAACATCGTAACGAAAATAAGCAAACGTGAAACTATGTAGTGTTTAACTGTATTATTGTCATATGATATTACGTTATATGCGCTTATCAGAATAAAACAACATAGACGGCCCGGGTTCGATCCCAAGCGACCGCATGTGAGATTTGTGGTGGACAATGCGGCGCAGCGGAGGGTTTTCTCCGGGTTCTCCGGTTTCCCCCGCCATTACATTCCACGGGGCTCCATCTTCATGCATGATCAGTGTCATCGCCTGCGGTGCCACAGCAGTAAAAGCGGGCGTTAAACACTACCAAAAAAAAAAAAAAAGAATAAAACAAACTATGCAACCACCATAACGAAAAACAACATAACATGAGCGCACTGTATTACCATCATTAACAGTATACGCCTAGCAGAATAAGTCAAAAGAAGACCACTCCGTAAGGAAAGCTATCCGTTGTTAGAAGCACACAGTATTACTCCGCGCCCACGAAGTGTGTGATAGATGACACTGTCACCTATTACATTCAAAACAAGTTGTATGAATAAGAATTGCTTACTAGTTGGTTTTGCTTCAATAAATACACTTTACCTATAAAACGATGTTTAGAAATATATCAAGAATATAATATCAAAGTGAATACATTCAAACGCATACATACTTAGTAAGATTCATCGCACCGTCAGATAATTGGGTGGTATGAATAAAGATGAGACGCGTCTCACTTTCGTGTGAATAAAACTCGACGACTCAAGATGGATCGCGACCACCGTCTCGCGCGCTTTCATAGTGAGATGTGTCTCAGGTTTTGGAATGAATAAAAAGTAGCCGCGTCTCACTTTCTTGAGACGCCTCTCATGATTTTTTAAAGCCACTTCTGACGGTATCTCAGCACGTGAGACGCAGCAGCTTATAACAAACTATAGGCACATTTGGTACCAGTGCTTATATTTGCTTTATCTGCAGTGATTCATTTATTTCTTTGATGTTAAATGAACTTCAGAGCTCTACTTATTAATACGGTCCGTAGTAAACTCAGTCGCCATGTATTTTAAAACTTAATTTCTTCTTGTTCCTCGTATGGAGAACTTAACACTACTCAGTAAGTGGTCAGATACCGAAAATTACACTTTAAAAACTTTAAAACGATGGTATTCCAGATTTATGTTTAATGAAATATTTGCTATAAAACAGACTTTTTCTATAACTTAAAATCTGTTGAAAATTTTCTTTGACAAACCGGATTTATTATTTTACGTTTTACACGACGTTTTGCGGTTAGTTTTTAAAAGTCCTGTATCTTATTACTTTCATTTCTGTTTCTTGTAGTTTATGAACATGTTGTACAACAATCCAGTAGTTTTGTCATTAATTCTCTCCTTTACCCCTTACGATTTATACGGACGAAACATCTGCGTATATTCACACAAAAAGAGTGAAACACCGGAGGAATGTCTGACTTCCTAATTTCATAAAGTACTTTTTATTATCAATTTCATACTCCCCCACGACAGTCTTCCAAGTTCTGGAAGTGCACATAACAATGGAACAATCCTGAGCCGGAATCCGATATTTCATTAGATATTATTGATTAAAGTTTAAATCTTTGTATCTTCTTTTTCGAACCATAATTATTTAACAACATAATAGCTACACGAGTTAATACCAGGTGTCCCAACTGTCCCGCAGATAGTCCTTCCACATTAAAACAGTTGCAGAACTCAACGGGGCTATTTCCAGCTAAAACCGGCCAGTGGAGAACTGGCCTTCGTTTTACTCCTCTCATTGAGTCCGCTGATTAGCAAAAGGGGCAACACCAACTGGTTCCCCACTTAACGATTTTGACTTGAAATATCCCCGTTGAGTTCCTCAAATCTTTTAACGCAACTATACACAGGACAGCTGGGCCACCTGGCTTATACAACCAAATAAGATTCCGAATTCCCAGGCCATCACGTTAATTTCTGAAAAAAAAAAAACAAAAAAAAAAAAACATAAAAACACACACACAAAATCTGCACCTTCGAGAAAAACAGCTAATATAATATTGGTTTACTGATTTCTAAAGTCAGCTGTTTCTCTCTTTATACACTTATTTATATATAAATGCAAAAAAAAAAAAAAAAAAAAAAGGAAATGTTTACATAGGAATTGCTAGGATTATGTTATATATACGTGGATGTTAACATTGCTTGCTTATATACACATGTGTAGTATTTGAATAAACGTCAAATTGTTTTACTAAAACTGAGCACTTACAACGCCTCATATCAGGTCAACTAGTCTTAATTAATTGTTGTAGGGCAGCAATCCAGCAGACAAAGTCACACTAAAAAACTCAATGTAAATACCCCATTGGTTAGTCAGACAGATGTTTTCATTTTACAAAAAAGGCTATAAGAATGTTGTTAAATAAATCTGAGCCTCTTTTAAAGTAACAGTAATAAATTGAAATATTTATGATTTAAAATCTACACCAGGCAGAAGAAAGACAGTCTATAGTATTCAGCTTTTCAGACTACCCATCTAAAATGCATTTGCTTGTTTATTTATTTTAAATTATATTTCAGGTGAACACAAGCAGCCCTCATCACCAGGAATTTGGTCGCCACTGTTGGAGGATTTTGTTGTGGAAAAGTTAAATCGTGATGACAAAGTGATGAAGTTTAAACCTGGAGATCAAAAAGTGAGTGAGTATGACGCTCCTCTCAACCTTAATACAGAACAAGAGTAGCCTGTTACACAGCATAGAAACGTGTGGAAACGCCACGCAGCTATTTGCTAGGGTCTCTTCGTATGTGCTCTACTTCAACTTTGCAATGGTTCACATTGATGTCTAATCATAGTAATATAATTGCACATTATGAGGCACGCGCCCATGTTGAAACACTCAAGTAACTTCCGTAATATTCGCATATACATTTACATGCATACTGTGACGGGAATGTAATTATGCTGATAATGACAATATGCTGTAACTACATTTTGATTGTACACCATTCAATAGTTCATAAGCGATTTCTCATTTTAATTTCCCCATTATTATAATAATATTAATATTATTTTATTACTATTACTACTATTATTATTATTATTATTATTATTATTATTATTATTATTATTATTAGATTATGCCACAGACAATCTGATCTTTGTTTTATTTCCAACAAGATGGAGAGTGCAAGGGCGTATTCACTCGAAGTTTATAGTTTCAGGGCCGCGCCGTGGTCGAGCGGTTAGACCTCTCACCTGTATCCCAAGCGACCGCATGTGAGATTTGTGGCAGGTAAAGTGGCGCAGGGGCTGGTTTTCTCCGGTTTCCCTCGCTATCGCGCCTGCGGTACCATAAGTAGTATAGCTTCAACTCCCATCGTGCAATTCGATGTAATCTGAAATTAATAGAATTGTTTAATTATGAACTTTACTGATGAGTTTTGTAAATTAAATAAAGTTATGTTTTTGTAAAATTAATCGATAACATTGTTTTCAATAATAGAAACATTTTCTTGTCACTAAAAGGGATAAACGCTTACTTTTAATGCTGTTATGTTGTTCATGTGAGTAGGGTTACAAACAGTTGAAACACATCTATGAAACGGCCTAGTATATGCGCTTGCCTTGTTCCTACCGGCAGAAATAATAACAGTGTGGGAGTACATTATAAGGAAAATATATGTGAAGCTGGGGAAGAAGATTCCCCTGCTTTTAAATCTTAATCAGGATGAAAGTGGTTACAATGTTATACATTTTGTGCATTTTGTGAGCAAGAGAACATGGATGGGTGTATGGATGGACATAACATTTTAAATTGGTATTTCTTATTAATTTAATTACTATTATTAATTTATTCTTGCTCATTTACTTTTTATACTCTAATATCATTTCATACAACACTGTGAACAAGATTCAAGATATAGCGAGCCCTACCACTACGTGGATCTCTAATTATTTTGACAAATCATTTATATAACAATTATTAAATGCCTGTTATTAATTCACTCATATTCAATTATTTTTGTAAACTAATGTGTTTTCCTGGTCGTCTTCTTAGCACGGTTGTAGCGTTGCTGCTTGCCAAGCGGGTGACCTGGGTTTGATTCCCAGTACCGGCGTGGGGATTTTTCCCCCGCTGGGAGACCTGGACCGGGGTGTACTCAGCCTCGTGAGGTCCCTGCGGGGCAAATTGAGGAGCTACTTGATGGAGAAGTAGCGGCTCCAGGTCATGAGGACCGCATTAACTGACCGGGAGGGGGATCGAAGCGCTGACCACGTCTCACCCCCAATACTGCACCCCATCCATGACGTCTGTAATGGACCGAGATGGGGGATGCAGTGCCTGGGAGGTAGGTCAAGGCTCTTAGTGGGTCAATATTTTTTCATACAATAATTCTATTTCAATAGTTTATTTGATTTTGTCCTTTGTGGCATCCATAAATATGGGAAATGTTGTTTTCAAATTACTTTATATGTATGAGAGAGAGAGAAAGAGAGAGAGAGAGAGAGAGAGAGAGAGAGAGAGAGAGAGAGAGAGAGAGAGAGACTTAGGAAAAGGCTGTAGGTGTGTACTTTAGACTATGCCAGTATATGTGCGGTGGTCTTCTTTAGGGACCAGCAGTAATGGACTACCATGACCTATTTTTAAAATCTGCGTAACAATATAGTTAAGGCGTTATGTATTAGTGCGAAAATAAACATAACCTCATTCCACTGTAGATCACGGAACCCTCCTCTCTCTTTTTCCGGAAAATTGTTCTATAACATGACCGTCAAAATACATTTGGCTTGGATTTTAGGTAAGATGGCCTTTTCAATCGATAACAATGAAAGTCAGGAAAGCTGGTCTTCGCATTGACATCTTCAAGCGACGGATATACCGTACTACTTTGTAGGTGCTCAATAGAATTTTAGTTATATTTTTAAAAAGAAGATGCAGAACTGCAGAGAGCTGGACAGATATTTATCGTAATACCAATATGTAAGTTAAGCATATGCACAGGTATAATAAAGCACATTAATATGAACAGAAGAATCTGGAATGAAAGGAGGAAGCACTCATTAAGTTGGTGTGGTGATGTGAAAAACTTATGACAAAGTTTGATTTGGAAGATAGCGGACAGGAATTAAAGGCAGCGGCTGAAAAGGGGAAAGCTGAATTGAAGAAAAAGAAGAATAGAATCCGAAATGACTTTATGATGCGTTGTATGCACTAATGAGATTTATAACATTTATATCTTCATTAGAGGTTATTTTATCTGAACAGGGTTATGTAGTAAAATGTTTGTCCTTCGTTAGCGACATAGAACATCTCTAAATCTCAGTGCGTCTGATGAGGGTGTGTGGAAAATAGTCATCAATTAGAAGTGAAGTCACGAATTAAGGCAAACAGAGTAACTTATGTGGTTGCAATTGCCATGTGGTGAATGTAAAATGCTTACACATGCAGTTACTCGGAATCTGCTATTAAGTGGAATACGAGTATTACTAGTACACATATGCGGGGCGAAAAATGAAAAATGAGCGAGAGTTCTTCAGAATCCGCTGATACAGAACATTATGAATAATTTAATAAAGAAGAATTTACAAACGAAATTAAAGAATAAAAAAGCAATAATTAAGGGCTTCAACAAACACCACGACCAAACGAAAACTTGGATGAGAAAATAATTAAAATGATGCAACATTTTAAAAACCTCCTGGGGAGGTTTATAATTAATTGGGCCACTCGGATTAAAACCAACAATAGGTCTGTTCCTTCTGAAATAAAGTCGTCAAGTTCAACAGCAATTATATGTGAGTGTCAATGTGACGATTTTATGCAACTTAAGTCCAAGAAAAGTTTTCCACTTAAATCGAGACTCAGTGAGAACACATAGGAAGTTATTGGTGCTTCATTGTTTCTGCAATAGAGGGTATATTTTGTTTACACAAAAGTTCCCTCCCTCTAAAAATTCTCCAGTGCAAGGTCATTAACTGAAACTGTCGAATAATGAAACTGCAAGTTATCAAACGTAATTGTTGTGTTTCACGCCAGTTTATTAGTCTCATTGTTTTAATTACGAAACCTATATGCCGGACATATTCCCATTTTACCCCAAGGCACATTTGAGGACTGTTGCTCAAGGTTTGTGCAGTGGGAACATGTATCCTTATAGGATATTAAAAAAAAAATTAAAATTCAACTCTCAAGGTTTAATAAATGCAAAATGGATACAACCTATTACCCAGTTAGCAGATTTTAGAAAAACCTCTCCCAAATAAAATTTTAGAGCAATAATAACAGAAATAACGACTGAAAAATTTTGGTGCACAGGAATTGTTAAAAACCAAACGAATACTCACATCGAGTTAACCTAATAAGAACGAATCCGGACTCCAACTTCCAGCTGTCTTTCTCATACACTCTCAAGCGACTGTCTTTACTCGACTACTGGAAGCTCCGAAAAAACCTGACACCCGGCAGAGACGTTACAGACCAATGCCATTAGTTAAGAAAGAGGCTTTCAGTCGTACCGGAGCGGAACAAAGATTCGTAACAAAGAAGCTCCGGGTACAATATATATATATATATATATATATATATATAATATACTTATATAATATACATATACAATATATATCTCTCTGTGTGTGTGTGTGTGTGTGTGTGTGTGTGTGTGAGACTAATGAATTGGCGTGAAAAGCAACAAAATGTAACTTCTAGGGTTAAGTGAATAAAAGTGAAATCATATTTAAAAATCATAATATTCTTCCAACACATACAGCATTTTCGGAAAGTACTTATATTTACTGCTATTATTTTCAATTTTGTTATTTATATGTTTTTTTTTTCATAACATTGTGGCCGATTATTGCATTTAAGAAGCGAAAATAAATAAAATCGTCTTCTAAGAGAACAAGCAGAATACAAAGTATACCGAATGCCGACGAATGTTGCATAAAGCGGAACGCATTGTGAGTCTCCAGTAGATGACAGAAGAGTGATTTCTTCGACAGAGACCGTTTCCATTTTAATTAAACAGAGTAAGACATGAAATACTGCTTCAACCGTGTGATATTTCACAGGAACACTTTCAGTATTTACCTCATAATATACAAAAACAATAACTTACTAGCATAGGCTTTCTAATAAGAATGGAGACACATATTGTAACAAATGTCTTAATTGACTTAAAACTCGGTTACAAATAAAGTCTTAAATTCACTGCTGCAAATAATTCACTGGACGCTTCGACGTGTAGAAAGTTAATGGCTTTCTCCATCCATGACGCCATTGTGAACTAACCTCCTTTCACTCACGACTCAGTGTAAGTCACAGCACCACGCACTATATGCTATTCGTACTCCTTTTATAGCCAGAAAATAAGGTCACAGAACTAGCTTGAAGCTTCGACAAGAATCGAGAAGGTTCCGATTACCATCGCGCCGCACTTCCTGTGTTGTTACGCATTCCAAGGTCTCCAACTGCGATTACTCACATACTAAGGCGAACGTGAGAATCGCTGAAGAAGACAGCACTGTCATGCTGTTCACTTCTCAAGGCTGGTAGTCCCGAACAACACCACCGTGGAGGTCTAGACGATCCAAATGTATTTACCAGCTTCTTCCCTCGGCGTAACTTCTGGATTACGGCAGGCGACATTTATCCTCTTCGCCATAAGGTATGGCCGTTGATATGGCGTTGAGCTTGGGGCAGCGATCACCTTGCTGGAAACCTTCTCAGTTGGCCCGTCGGTCTCCATCTTTTTGCTCGCACCCTGGGTTCACGAGGTCCCTCGACAGCCGCCTACCATACGCGCCCCAGTGGCCACCATACGTTCTTTAGAGCACCCTGTGGACTTGAGGATATCCGTCGGAACTCCGGAGCACCACTTGTCTTCGCCGAGTCGTAACACCCACCTGCCGATGTCGAACGTCCATCATGGTTCCTGAGGGCACCCAATTCTAATATTCCTCTTCAGCCACCCTCGCGACGAACAATCACGGACTTACAGAATCAACTTCAACAGGCCCTGTACCGGTGCCGACTAGTATTTCGCACAGCTTCCCAGGTATCCAGCCGTCCACGACGAGCCTGTTTTCCATTCCTCTGTCTAAGACAACAGACATTCCTCTGTTCTTTTTCGCAGTCACACTAATATTTTCATCGGAAGCGTGATCCTATCGCTTATGCACTGTCTGTCTTGCAATGAGGCAGACTTCTATGTTGTATCTCTTCCACGGCGGAGGACCTCTTTCAAAGAGAAATTTGGATAGATTAAAGGCATTGAACTGCGAAGATGGTCGTCGCCATTGAAGATGAGCTCCTCCCAGACGGTTCCTCAGTAGAGAATCTACGTAGAGAGAAACCTGGATGTTTTGGGAGTATATGTTTCACGGTCATAAGGAAGTCGGTTTTAAAATAACTTGTCTTAAAATTTTTCTCATATGCAGAGCACACTACTCCACGGTCGACTGGCCAACCTCGTCGTTTTCTGGTACCTTGGTGGACTGAGGGATACCGGAATGCCATTCATGCTCGCAGCCGTGCTCTCAGGGTTTTACAGCGGCGCCCTTCACTGGATAATCTCATTCAATATAAAAGGCTGCGTGCCAAATCTAGACAAATTATTAAGGATAGCAAAAATCCATCATGGTGCAAACATGTAGCATCTTTCAATTGACGTGCCCTTTCCTCTGTCCTATGGGATTAATTGAGGAGTGTGGCCGGAAAATCGTACCATATACCAAAAAGATATTGTTGATACGTTTGACGTGGCTAACACCTTAGGCAGTGTTTTTTTATAGTGTTTAATGTCCGCGTTTACTCCTTGTGGCACCACAGGCGATGACACTTATGTTTCATGGAATGAAGATGGAGCACCGGTGGAATGCGATGACGGGGGAAACCGCAGAACCCGGAGAAAACCCACCCTTGCGCAGCTTTGTCCACCACAAATCTCACATGTGGTCGCTTGGGATTGAACTCGGGCCGTCTAGGTGAGAGGCGAGTAGTCTAATCGCTTGGTCACGGCGCGGCCGGCAGTGCTTTTGCTCAGGTGTGTAGCTCAGACAGTTTTTCACCTGCGTTTCTTCTCGTTAAGACTCAGGTGCAATCTCAAGGGTTCTGATTTCGTTCCGGAAAAATTGGGGACTACAATCGCCTTTTCACTATGGCGGGGTTAGACCATGAAACTCTGCGCCAACTCAATGGAATCCACGACGAAATGTTGCAACATCTCTCTCCTAAAGGTAAGGCATTCATTCTTTCTCGAGGTCTATGCGTTGATGCCGCTTTTCTAGGAAAGTGACAGGAGACAGTCATACCTATTTTGAAGCCTGAAAAGAACCACCATCTTCCGTCCAGCTACCATCCTATTTACCAGTATCGTTTGCAAGGTGAAAGAACCATTTGTTCAATGGACGGTTGGTGTGGTGGCTGAAATTCCACAATTTACTGACCAAAACCCAGTGCAGTTTTCGAAGACGTCGGGCAACGGCTGACGACTTGTATAGCCGTCGACGCAGATCAGGAACGACTTTCTTAAGAACCGCCAAATAGTTGGAACATTTTTCGACCTCGAGAAGGCTTATGACACGTGTTTGTGAGCAGAGATATGACTTTCCCTCCACCACTGGAATATACGTGGTCGCCTCCCATTGTTCATTTAGGAATTTATGATACCTGCGTTTTCCGAGTAAGGACCGGCTCGGTTTTTTCGAATCCTTTTATTCAGGAGAACGGAGGGCTACATGGATCGGTACTAAGCGTCAAGTTGTTTGCTATAGCGAGTAATTCTATATCGTAATATGTACCCCCAGGTATCTCTTTCTGCTTATTCGTAAACGACTTTGCCTCTTTTAAACTTCTCAGGGTACGCCGTTTTTGGAACACCGTCCTCAACATTATTTAGACAATCTTTTTGACTGGAGTTCAAAAACGACTTTCTTTTCTCCACCAAAAAGTCACTCTGCATTAACTTCTGGCGCCGTTGAAGGCAATTTCTGCCTTCTCTTCTACTCAGTTCAGAGTTACTTCCATTCGCAGATGAAGCGGGATTCCTTGGGTTGACATACTCGGAAACGTTACTGGTCATCACATGCAGAACACCTGAAGCGCACCTTTCTCTCAATATTTACGGTCCAGTTTTAGCCTTCTGCCGAATTGGCACAAGCCCTCTGCGATGTCGGCGTGATGTCCATTATGTCTGTGGGCCTAAGTGCATTCCTTAGCATCCAACGTTTAACCGATTTTTCTCTACCAAGCTGGACAAACGATGTCGCCACCTCTCACTTAGTCCATGGCCGGCAAGTTTGCGTTTCCGTGAGCTTTTTCGGTAGCACGATATTGAAATGCCTAGCATGTTTCCCAGGGGTGGATGGTGAACCCACCTTGGTTACGTGCAACATTCCAAGCAGATATCAGGATGACGTGAAATCTGCTATCCTTGTGTCTAGCATGCGCACTTTATTTATTTTTTATAGAATGTTACCCCATTACAGAGACAGCATTTTATATACACCGATGGAAGTGCACCGACGGCGTTGAATGTGCCTTTGTCATTGTATCTTCGGCTTACATTTTAGCACATCCATTTATACTACAGAGTTGTATGCCGTATAATGAGACTTTCTGTATGTTCGCAGTTGAAATTTGAGTGACTGCCTTATTACGAGTTGTTTTTTCTTTACACTTCTTTTTAATCGCAACCATCATTTTGATTTTTGACGTCGAAATCTCATTAATGTTGATGCACGAGCTTACTTCACAGGTGCTGCTAGAACTATTGCCATTCCAACATGATTTTTTTCCTTTTATTTTTAGTAAATGTTGTACCGCAGGCAATTTATTGTTAGTAATTTCTTTACAGCAATCATATCGTGCAGCGCATTGAGATGGCTCTCAATGTCTTACATATTCGGGTATTAATGTGGAGAGTGCATGTATTCCTGGTCAGGTTGGCACTCAGGATGCCCTCCATGTCTTACATACTCGGGTATTAATGTGGAGATTGCATATATTCCTGGTCACGTTGGCATTCAGGATGCCCTCCATGTCTTACATACTCGGGTATTAATGTGGAGAGTGCATGTATTGCAGGTCACGTTGGCATTCAGGATGCCCTCCATGTCTTACATATTCGGGTATTAATGTGGAGAGTGCATGGATTCCTGGTCACGTTGGCATTCAGGATGCTCTCCATGTCTTACATTCTCGGGTATTAATGTGGAGAGTGCATGGATTCCTGGTCACGTTGGCATTCAGGATGCCCTCCATGTCTTACATACTCGGGTATTAATGTGGAGAGTGCATGGATTCCTGGTTCGCGTTGGCTTGCCTGGGAATGAACTGGCAGATTGGGCAGCACAGACAGAACCCAGTGTTGCAATTACCCGTGTCACTGCTGAAGATTTTTATTTTTTTTTTTTTTTTTATTCGGGGAGTAGTACTTTCGTGCTGGCATGAAGACCTTTCCACGAAACAAGCTAAGAACAATGAAAGACCTTCCACTATATTCAGTAACTTCCTCTCGTATATCTCGTCATGATGAGGTGATATTGGCTTGGTTGTGTTTGGCAACTGCATTTTTACCCAGAGCTACCTGCTCCTATATGTTCTCTCTGTAGACAAGAATTCTGCTAATGGCAGTCAGTCATGTACTGATTGAGTGTGCCCGTCTAGCACCAATATGAGCAACCGTCGGCCAGTATTAACGACGCCTTGGCGCATAATTTGCCTCTTGCACCAAGAATTTAATTCTATGTTTCATTCTTATTGTTCCTATACAACTAAGCTTCTTTAAATTCCTTAACGTGCCTTTTAGCAACTCAGATATGCATGCAGATCTGGTTTTATGTATACCTTTTATTTCCATTGCTTTATTAGTGTTTTAGATTCCCCTTTGGTTTTCTACCATGGGTAGTTTTATTTATACTAGGATTTACATTGGCTCCTTTTACTTATGCTTTCTGTTAAATAGATTTTTAACTCTAACTTGAGCCAAATTTTATTTTGTACGACCTCCCTGTTGAGTGGCCCTAAACGCCTCTAATCATTATCTGATATGCTGATTCTTACGCACCAGCTTGTTCCAGTACCTTCAATCTGAAGCATATGAGCTGTATAAGGGAATGTGTGAGAGTAATGATCTTGAGTTGGCATAACTGAAATTCCTTTTAATGAAAGAACATTTAGAAATGGTTTTGACGTCATTATAAGAGAGAATAAACAAGAGTATAAATCATGCAAACTTTGTCATAAATGCTCTTTTAGGGTAAATGAGAGAGCAGCTCATTATTTCACTGCAAACAAAAACATCAGAAGGCGCATGCTAGATATATGTTAATATAGGAACTGAAATACTACAAGCCTGAGGATCTCCAACATCTAATTGTTCCTCCAAATGATGTCATAAAGAATCAAGAAACGCAACAGAGCCCATCTCTTGTCCCGACAACGACGAAGAAGAAGTAGAGTAATTTTAGTAGGCAGGCAGTAATAATAATAATAATAATAATAATAATAATAATAATAATAATAATAATAATAATAATAATAATAATAATAATTTAAGTGAGCTTACCCTCCCCATATTTTAGGGCTGACACCCCCCTGGGGGTTAGAAGCCTATTGGGGAACCAATGGCACTAAACCTCAAAATGGAGGACCTCAGAATGGTCCAAGTGTTTGGCCCGTAGCCAAGCATGGGTGTGAAGAAGTATACGATATGAAATGCAAGTGAAATGGGTTATAAAGAAGAAGACAATGGAATAATTCAGAGGAAAACCCGCCCACATTCTGTTTTGCAAGTGCTTGGGATCAAACCTGGGACTGCCTAGGTGGGAGCTGAGCAGTGTTAACCACTCAGTACTGCTTTAATAATAATGGTCATGATAATGATGTCTTTAGAGTTCTATAAATGGTGTATATTGTGTTTCTCAGAGCATTATTATTGTGAATGTCCTAAAGTTTATCAACTACCCTACTTGAAAATTGCATCTGGGCACCCTAGATGATCCTACACACGTGGAATTTGAACATGATAAATATTTTTCTCATTACAGCTATGTGCAGCTTTTGTGCATATGTATGTGTGTGGGTGCATGCGTGCATGCATGCGTGGGTGTGAGATAGGTATAATACTTTTACTTTTAATCGTGTTAGCCATGAGTTTACAATTATTTTAATTTTAACAGATAGTAACACCTACCAATGGAAAAGAAGTAACAGAGACAGACTTGTACCTTCTTGCAGCCATAGAGAAGCTTGTTCACAGAGTAGACTTTCTAGAAAAACGATTAAGCCGCACTGAGGAGCTGCTATATAATGTTATAGCTAACAGGAAACATGATGAGAATGCAGGTAATTATAAAAATAAATGTTGTTTTCATTAGTTTATCCCTTCAGAATAAGAGCTTAAGGTGATGCATTTGAGAAACTTGACCAACCACTTTTTTCACAATAAAACAATATGAATTTGAATCTTTAAGAAAATATAAAGTATTTCCAGCTTGGCACACTTTAACCACCAATTGTCTAAAGCTATAAATGAATAGACACATGCTCATTCATAGACACTCTCAATTTAAATCTTTATTTTCTTGAAAACATTTTCCAACATTTTTCCATATTGAAAATGCTCAACATAATGAAGTTTTTAATAATTTGTTTCAAAATGTATATACTTTCCCTCAAAAGCGCATTAAAGAAAATTATCTTATGCTTTTTCAAAACAATGTCTCAATTTTGAGAAACACATTTTGAAAAATCAAGATTTCTGGAGAGTACGAAAAATAATAATTTTAATAATATAAAAAATGTTATATGACAGATCTATTTGTAAAATAAGAATTTCAAGTGTAATATTTTTTTTAAAAGCCATTACATGGCTAATATTTATTCGAAGTGAATTTAGGCAATAAAAAATTATAATTTAAACAACCATGCAAACTAGAATTTTGAAATATGGCAAAAATAATACTATTATTCGATATAATAACTGGTATAAACTTGAATAAGATATCTTGCATACTGTCAGTTTTACAAATTTCAAGACCTTAAAGAGAAAATTTGTAGTAATATGTGGTTCAAGTTTTGGTATAAATAATGTAGTTTTTTTTTTCTTTCAAATGTTTAAACAAAGGTAATAATTCCATATATGCGCAAAACTATGTCTCAAGATATGTTTCTGTATTTTTTCATTTGTTAATTTTCATTGTAAGGCTTATTAATTATCAAGGGCAATGAGCTTATTCAAATGAACTCTTATAAACTAACTTTCTAAAGGGGCTAAGCTGATGTTTTAAAATTTCAGTTTATCGGACCTAAGGGTAACTCATTCTTGCTGTGTTGGAGGTGAGCTACTAGTGATTGTTTCTTATGTTGACAGATGATGCCTGAAATATCTTCCTCCATGCCCTCTTCTATTGGGCCATGGATTATTAGGTCGCTCTAGATGCTTTCTCCGCTCCTTATAGATGCTTAACAATAGTTTTGATGTAATGCAGGGCAATATTAAAGAGAGTGTGAACATTCATTTTAAGAATGACATATGTGATAAAAAGAAAGTGAAAGCTTTAGCAAATGCAAGATGTTGCAGCAAAGAAATCCTTACTAAAATTCACTAAAGGTACGTTTTTTAAAAAGATATACAATTTCATTTACTGTAAACTGTACTACTAATAAAAATTACTGTGAAGTATTAATGTTATTGATTATTCCTATTTGTAATTTGCTTTATTGTTTAATAATCACATTTTATTTTCTATATTTTTAGACTGTCTGCAGATGTATTGACAAACTAATCACTATAAAATAAACAAAGTTTATGTAATATTTTTACACCCAAAGTGCAAACACATGAGGAAGCTAATGTATGTATTCCTGTTGCCATGCTGTGGCAGAAATGAACAAACTGAAGATAAGTCTTGCCTTTACAATACAACAACAGTTCAGTGCACGCTTCCTGACATTCAAGGGGGTGTAGAAGAACATTCATGGATATGTGAGAAGGATAGATAGGTTAGGGTCAAACCATGTCTTATCGTGGTGCAACATATAATAATAACTATGCAGAAGATGACTATACACGAATAAAACAAGATATTCTATCAATTTCAAGAAATGTGAACCATCATGTCCATAAGAATACATGCAAAGAGTAGCTAAGTTCTGATCTAAACATCAGCTCTCTTATATCAAACTCTTAAACTAAAATACAGTAAGAGAACTGTTCAAAAAATGCAGCACTCATGATTGTTTGGCATGCATTTTCTGAAGTTGTGGTTCTAACGCCCTAGTTTAGATAGACCAAAGAAAGCCCCAACTACATCTATATCATAGAAAGGCACAATGTGCATTGAATAAAATGAAAGTTTCTTCAAGAATGTTTGACAGGATACAGTTGCAGCAAGTGTTGTTGTATATATGTTTTATTTACATCAGCTGGCAGGTCCATAACACAAGGAATCAGTTATGTATTTATATATCGGGGTGAAGGAGAACAAGGAGAAAATGCATGTCTGTTTTGTGAAATAAATAATTTTACATCAAAATATTCAGAAGGGAGGAAGAATCTGATTGTTTGGCGTGACAATTGCTGTGAGCAATGTTTATGTACATTATTATATGTCTCGTATTTAGTGCCAGGCCTATAGTTTTCTAGTCTGTGGTCAACATTGCTCTTTAGTTGTAAGGCGAAAGGAAGCATTGAAATCATATGTGCCTAATGATTTATAGAAAGTTATTACAACATCTCATCCACTTTCAACATCCTGAGACTTCATTAGCTCCAACTTACAGTGGGCCAGATGTTACAAAGTTAAACATCAGTACTGCACCGAGTATTCTGATTATTTGTCTTGATATAGTGTATATTTAAAGATTGTATCAGGCCTAGAAGATTCAAAAAGAGTAAATATTCTGAATAAAAGAGAAACCAGTAGAGATATCACGAGCATATACTTAATAGCTTGTGCTGATGATCACATCACCCACATGAGCAAATGTAATAGGGAATAAACTAGAAATGTGTTCCTGTTATCAACTGATGTTCTTTTCATTTTCATTGTTGTTATTGTTATTATTCTTGATTGATTGATTCAAAATAGTTGATGTTATTTATGTTCAATTTTATATGCTTAAGCTGTATGCAAAGGAAAGGTGGAGCCCACATACAGTGAATAATGAATCAAACACAATCTCTTCTGCAAATTTTGTTTTTAATTGTATTTCTTAAAATGTGTCACAATATAATACAGTTTATATATACAAGTATTTCTAAATGTGATTTATTAATGGGCCTGTCATGCCAAATAATACAGATTGTTTGATTGGATTATTTGGTAATGTTTTCACAATTTTCTTTGGAATTAGTATTTGGTACAAAACCTTTAGAATTTTACATCTAAACATAATTGTAATATAACCTATAATTTCAAAGTGGTCCACACAAATGAAATTGTGTCTGAAAGGATTGAAACTTTTTATCACTATTTATCAATATATCACAAATAATATAACTTAGCTAATCCAAGATAATAACAACTTAGCAGCTTCACTTAGCAATAAATAAGCAATTCATTTTAGCCATAAAACAGTGAAAAATTTACAATCTGCAGGAATATAAGCAGCCTACTTTGTAATAAATGTAAAAGAGCTAAATCAGCAAATCCTATTGATAAAATTCTTATTATTTACCCAATTGTCTTATATAAAGCAATAATTTTCTTCAAATCATATTCAAAATTAACTCCCAATCCTGATATAAATATTGTTAAAACAGAAATTACTAATAAGAATTTTAATAGAATATTTTTGAGTTGGGTTTGTATCACCTAAGTATCACTTATGTGTGATTTTTCCAGACTGGTTTGGATGCCATGTGGGCATCATTGTCGATGGATGAATCAGCTGGAAGCCATCGACAATGATGCCCACATGGCATCGAAACCAGTCTGGAAAAATTACACGTAAGTGATACTTAAGTCTTACAAACCCAACTCAAAAATATTCTGTTAATTCGTATCACTGTTCCAAAACACCCTTTGATTAAAATTGTTCTTAAGAATTTTAATATTCATCATCTTTAATATTTAACTTTTGATTAAAGAGTTCATGAAATATGCCGCTCAATCACGTTCAAGAACTTTATTGTGTGTGTGTCATACTTATTAAAATTAAATTAATCTAAAATTAAGTATTTATATAAAATTAATTAAGATAAGAATTTTGTGCAATTTAAAAAACATCGCTCAAGACAAATGATGTAGGATATACCTGCATATTTAGAAGTATGTACACTATATTTTGATTCAATTTTATTGTTCACAATTTTGACTATCAAAGATATTTTGGGATATTTTAAAAGACAGACATTTTGAAAATGCAAATTGTGTTTAAACTAGCTTGCTTACCTGCATTACACAAATGGTGTTTTAAATATTGACTGAAGACATCATTAATGTGTTTACTGCTATACTCTTGATAAAACAAATGCTTAAGGATCTTAACTTCATCCATATATGAACAAAATCCTCACCTTTACCTCTTACAGGGGAAGCATCAAAGTTTTTGTGTCGTGGTGTCCCTGTGGTTTTGTCTTACAGAGCATGCAAAACTCGAAGTCCTATTTTGAACTGGAGGACTAACAAATGTAGGATATAACTAATTGATTGTGGCTCATTTCTGGACAAAGCGGCGCAGGGGCGGGTTTTCTCCGGGTTCTCCGGTTTCCCCCGCCATTACATTCTACCGGGGCTCCATCTTCATGTATCATCAGTGTCATCGCCTGCGGTGCCAGAGCAGTAAAAGCGGGCATTAGACATTACCAAAAGAAAAAGAAAAGAAATGTGGCTCATTTCATATTTGAAACCACGCAGGAAGCGGCGAACACATACTCCTGAAGATGCGCAATTTCCGGACAATATTCAAACTCATATTGCCTATATTTAAGCAAACTATACGTGCTTAGGTTTTCACAGCCGGCGTTAATCAGTAAACTGTAGAGGTTTCCGGATTTGTAGGCCATGGTCGATTAGATTAAATGTCACCTGAGGTATTGCCCGTGCCTCCGCCGTGTATCCTCTTGCTGGTTGAAACTAGAGTGGCGTGATTTTGGGGGGGGGGCGGTAAGAGGTGAAAGAATCAGGGAGGAATAAAGGTTGAGGGAAGTATAGGAGTACCACGGTTGCGCCTGCGTTAGTATATGCCACATTCTGAGCTGCCGACACACCGGGAGCGAGTATCTTTCAGCCCGGGAGAAAGCCCTGACAGTCCCCCGGAGGTTCAAAGGTGAACGATTGGTGAATAGGAAAGCGATAGGTAGGATGATTAGTATATGCTCTTTAGTCAAAGAAATTCAATGTATTTGTCAACTTATCGGCAAGGAGGATATCTGATAATGCTGGTTGAGACTGTTGCCGTTGGGCGAGTTGACATGATGTTAACATTGCTGGTTAGGAGAAGTTGCGTCTGCTGTTTCAGTATCGTGAAGTTGTCTGTCAGTGTTCTGTCCGAGCCCAGCGACCGTGGCCTCAAGGGCACACAGTCGCGTTCTCGCTGTCAGTGTCGGCTAGATAATGCTCGATCCGCATCAGCTTGCGCTAGCAGGATGCGCGGTCGGTGTCAGTCTGGATAGTTGCCTGTCGTAGTCTTTGGATATGGAAGGTGTGTGCTGCAGTTTTGCGGATGGTACTGAGTTGCCTGGCATCCATTGCTGCGAGGCGCACATTGGTTGCCCGCTGTAGCGCTTTGAGGCGGAGGCTGAAGTCCTTTAGTTGCTTACGGATGACGATTATGCATTTCTGAAGCTGAGGCGTCGCCTCAGTTCTGCTCATGAGCTGCGGCGGTGTTGGAGTCTGGTCAGCTGCCGGCGGAGGTTGAGGAATTGTTCGTGGGTGCAGCGAGCAAGATGCCTGCCCTGTGAAGAGGTCACTACCCCCATAAAAGGAGCAGTAACGGTGACGGCGGGTCAGGTGCGTGCTAGCGGCGGTGGTGTTTGGTGAGCGTAGTAATAGTAACGGGGCTTCGCTGTATTGAATTCCGAGGAATGCCCGTATTGGCAGCACCGTCTTGATGAGTGCTGCGGCATAGTGCGCTCTATCCAAAAAGGTTAGGCGCACTAGTGGCATTGGTCCCCTGGTGGAGAGAATTCCGGATGCACGTACCAGTGAGGGTCACTGCAGCTTGGCAGTTTCCAGAATTAGCTTCTCCGAGAGAAGGCAGTGGACCGCAGACCACAGCACTAAAAGCGTCGAAGTGTCCTAAGGTGGCGGCTGCGGCTCGGAGGGTGTGAGGAGGCTGGCTGCGACTGTGAAGTGAAGGCAACTGCTATGGCAGTCGGTTCCGGCAGCGTGAAGAGTCGGGCTCGGCGGGCGGTGCTGCGTCGGAGTCCGGGTCACTGGAGTGGTCGTCAGTGTATGAGCCAGAGCTTGCCTAGCGTTTCTTCCTCCTCCTCCTCCATCTCCTCCTCCTTCCCTTGCACATACTGCTACGGTGGAGTCTCGACCGAGTAAGAGTGATATTTTTACGAGTGGAGGGGAAAAACCCATTTACAGACTATAGAGGGGCAAACTGTGGGGTTGCCTTAAACTGGCAATACCCACTAAAAGTAGTCCTCCGCCGGTAAGAAATAAGGTGTGGAAATGCAAGCGTACCGCTAATTGCACCTGCGGATTCAAGGAAAAGGTTGTAAAGGCCGGCCATATTGCCACAGGCCGGGTGAGTGTAGAGTGCCTGGACACGAACATGGCAGTAGCCCTGATCGTGCCCTTGGAAATTCAGGGTATGGAAATCTGGGAAAGTTTAGAAGCTTGTCTCCGATTGGAGATGCAGTCACGTTCTAGTTGCCCTGCAAAGGAGGACGTGGTCATTATCGAATATATAGTTGTAGCACAATTACTTATAATTATTTGGCATATATTTATTGATGCTGCCCAGTGACAAGAACGAAGTCTTATGTGTGATTGTTAGTTATATTTTTGCTAGAACCCAAATTGCTTCTTTGCGGCGGAGGCGTCGTAGTATTACTTGTGTTTCTTACTCAGTAGTTGAGCATCGTTAGTTTTAAAGTTAGTCATTAGTTGGATAAATGATTATTCATTAGAGTTAATTGTAACTATTAGAGAGCATAAGTATATATTCAGATTGAGCCTTGGCTTATGTCAATGTCTTAATCTAAGGGGTAGTACATTAGTAATTTCCTGGTCATTATCAGCTGGGGGTCCCTCCTACCCCCGGGCGGCCTTGATTCAGAGGGCTGCCAAATTTCATCAACTGCGTACATGGACATGGAAAATTCTGATGGTGGAAATCTTACTAACATATCAAAGTTTTCTTGTATATCTGTTTGGGGTTCGCCCAGGGCGAAGGTCTGTCAAACAAGGAGAGCGGTCTCTTGTATTCGTTTTCGTCTGTTTCATACCCGCCTAGTTCTTGAATTAGGCAATTTCGGTTAGTTGCTTTGCGTTTGTATAAATTGTAGCTTTGACTTTTGCGTGAATTTTTAATTCCTCATATAAGCAATGGGCGATGCTAGGTGGCCCCACCTTGACAATTATGCGTATTATTCTGTTTTGGATTATTTGTATCTTGTGTATATGTGGTTTCGTAGTAAATCCCCATACGGGGGCTGCATACGTGATAGTAGGTCTTATTAATATTTTGTAGAGAGTAAATCCCATGTTTACTTTTAGTTGACTATCCAGATTTATAACTGGATTCAGTTTATTTTGTTGAGCATTTGCATTAGCTCTCACTTTAGCTATATGTTACCAGACCTAGGTAGGTCACCTAGTCCTTCCATTCTATTCCTTCGCCTTGGTAAGTTAGCAACTGGAGACCATGTTTTCCTTTTCTGTGGAGTAGTCTTTTTGAAAACTATTGCTTGCAACTTTCTGGAATTTGCTTTGATTGTCCATTTTGTGTATCACGGCTCAAGTGTGTTTAATGCATTTTGCAGATGTAAATGCAAGATGCGTGGCTGAGAAGATTGCGTCATGACGGCAGTGTCGTCTGCGTATATTATTTGTTTGATCTTACTAGTTCCTGCACAGCATTTATGTATAAGCTAAATAGCATAGGCCCCAAGAGGCTACCTGTGGGACTCCTGCTTTTATATGTTTTGCGCTTGAGTCTGTATCCTCTACCGAGGTGTGAAAACGTCTGTCATAGAGGCAGTCTCTAATTAGAGCAATGGCACAATCGGGGAATTTGTATTTTGTGAGCTTCCGGAGGAGCCCGACATGCTAGATAGATGACTCCTGTTGATATATTCGTATTGAATCCCTTGGTGATTTGTTCTGTCGTTCTAAGCAGCTGTAAAGTGGTAGTGTGTTTCGCTCTAAACCTGAACTGTTCGGGTATTAGTGTGTTGTCTTTGTGTATATGCGTATTTAGTCGCTTTAATATTACTTTTTCTAAAGCCTTGCTAATCGTGTTCAGGAGGCTTATTGGCCTGTAATTGATAGGTAATGCCAGATTCTTATTGGCCTTAGAGAACAAAAGTATTTTGGCTTCCTTCAAAGTTGGAGGAAATCAGCCGTTGTGGAGCATGAAGTTAAATATCCAGCCCAGAAGCTTAAGTGTTCTAGCGGCAAGTTCTTCAGTACCACATTTGGAATTTTGTCTGGCCCTGGAGCTTTTGTTATAGGCAAATGTTTGATGATCTAACCTATTTCACCTGCATTGGTTTTGCGCAATTTGTTGTGAATCCGTGTTTACGCTATTATTTCGACTTCATTCTCGACTTCTCGAGTAAAATCGTCCAGCCGATTACTAGATTTGGTGAAAAAAACTTTTTCAAGGGTAACCTTAAACGCTTCGGCCTTGGCCTGGGGAGTTCCGTCTATGGTGTTATTTGTTCGCAGAGGTTGTTAATTCATTCTCGCACGCGCAAAGCATTTTGATATCCGCCAAACTGTGTTTTGTGGCGGATTGAGATTTTCTGGCGTATTCTTCAATTGAGTGCCTATGTCATTTCTAGTGCTTTCTGTTGCTAAATCACGTGCTCGGTAATACTCGAGTATATGTTCAATATTTCTGGTTCTTTCCCAGGTGCGCCTGGCTTTGTTTTGTGCTTTATGCAGCATCTTTCTGTCATGTGTGTACCTAGCGTTTATCGTTTGATGCCGTTTTTAGGGCACGCACGTGTTCGTAGCTATTTTATTGCTAATTCTAGTTTATCAATTGCCGTGTCCTGTTGTTCGGCTGTGTTTACTTCTAGATCAAGTAGATATGAATGGTCGACAGTATTTTTTAATTGTTCCCAATCTGTTTGATTATAATTGTGCCGTAAGGGCTCCGGTTTAAACCTAATTGAGGCACTAATTGTCATAAGGACAAGCAAGTGACCTGATGTCAGTTCTTGTAAAACTTCTAGATCTGTTATAACGCATGCCTTTCAGGAGCGCAATGTCTAGAATGTCCGGCATGTGGTTCGGCATATGCGATACGAAAGTTGGCTCGTCGGGACCAGCTATCAGATAATTTGTGTTATTGATGTGATTTAATACTTTAATGCCTTGTGCAATCGAAAGAAAATATTTACAATTAAAATTAGCTGCAGCAATTACTTTATGTCCTAAGTTCACGAGTCGATCTACGTCATCTGTGACTATGTCCCCCGGGGGATTATATACGGACGCAATGACAGCTTCTGTGTTGTGTATATTAAGTTATTCGCCGTTGCTTCGGCCCGAGTTAATACAGGATGCTTATTTGACAATGATCAATGTTCACTTGAATGGCTATGGCGGTTCCTCGGCCTCTACGGTCGCGGTCGTTTCTGTATATTTTAAATCCGGGAATGTAAAAACGATCTGTGTGGTTTATGTGTGTTTTGCTTAGCAGCGCTATCTGTACTGAGCGTGTTGGTAACAAATCTGCTAGGTGTTTCGCTTTCTTACGGATACCGTGGGAGTTCCAGGAGAATATTCTAACTGTGTGAATTGTCCATAGCAGCCGTTGTACGAGTTCTGTGACTGCATATGGTATTGTATTGGGTTCGTTCATTCCCGGTTTAGCTAACGCATTGCAGAGCTTTTCTAGTAGTCTCTCAGTGTAACTTACTGATTTAGAATTTATGTGCATGCCTCGTGCCTCCATTAGTGCACCTGTTGCCGGGCTTATCCTATTAGCGAGTTTTGTTGGGGGGGGGGGGGAGCGGCATTCCTGTTGTGAGACCCAGCAGCCTCCTGACTGAATGCGAGTAATACGAGGTGTCGCTCATTCCTGATTGTGTCTGCCTCGGTTGTGGACCGAGGGTTTCCAACCTCAGGGTGGTTTTCTATTGGAATTGGACGCGACCGACCTTTATTATTCTGTGCTGCGGCAGCCATTGTCATACTAGGCGTTCTTCCTTTCTGGGGTTTCCTAACAGGTTTGCTAGCGATGCCCGGTATTTTGACATGCGGGGCTTCCGCGCCAAGTTGCCATATGGCCCTGAACGCCACATAACACGCACTTCCATTCCTGAGGAGGAAAGGAACATGTTCCTGAGAAGTGGGATCCTTGGCGCATGTGGGAGTACAAGACCTACATTCTTGCTTCACATGCCAGTATGAGCATTGTTTAGGCTCTGCAGCGGACCTATAAACCTCTATCCTTATTCTAAGATATCCCAGAAATTTGAGGTCCAACATTTTCCTACTATTTATAGTGTCCTGCAGTTCAACTAGGAACATAGGCAGGGGTCCTAAACCTGTTGCGCCGACGTATCTGAATGATCCTATTGGCCGTGAAACCGCATTGTGCCAGGTCTTCTTTAATCTCTTCCCCGGTAATTTCGGCGTACACCCCCTAATTAAAAACCTGGCAATTCTTGGTGAGCTATTAGATAATGCTGTACGCCTTGGGCCTTGAGATATTCCACAGAATCTTGCAGTCGTTAAGGCAGAACAATTTAATAGCAAACTCACCGGAGTAGCGCATCTGTTCAGCTTGAAATATTATTATTGGGGAGTTTGGGGTTAATATCTATCATAAGTTTGCAGAATGACGTGACCTGGCTCTTGCAAATGAAAATCGGCGCTAGTTCTGATCTCCTAATCGGCATTGCAGAGAGGGCACTAACGTCGTCTACTCTAGAGGTGCTAGGTTGTAGAAAGGACATTACCAGGGAAAGGGGTACCCTAGGGTTGGTAGCGTGCGTAAGGGCGGAAGAAGTCCAGGCAGTGTGTTGCTTGATAGTTGGCGAGGTCTTGGAGCGGGTGAAAGTCAAGGAGTTAGTTTTTGGTTGGGGGGGCCTCTTCTTTGTCGCCCTCGTCGGAGAACTCACTTTGGCAACCGAAGTAGTCCTTCCTGTCTTTGCCATTTCTTACCTTTTTGAGAGATAAAGAGAGAATAAAATGTGGAGTTGAAAGTTTGACCTAGAGGGAAACTTAAAAATAAATAGAGGAAGAGCATTAGTATAAAATAGCGAGCACCAAGAAGCGCGGGGAGATAGAGGGTCGAGCCTCAACGAGGCGCTTAAGCGAGTCTTGCGACTACTTGCTGTGACCTTATTCCCCTACTCATCTAAACTGCGGAGGTCCGAGTGATTTTTTTTTTTTGTTTTTGTTTTTTTTGCTATTTTGATGTCATGAGGCCCGGTATCACCGTAGCAAACTTGGGGAGCAGGTAGACGCCATGGCGTAATACGCTGACGGCGGTCTAAAAAAATTGAAGTGAACCATATTTTCATAATGGAGTGTCATGAGGGCAATGGAGCTCTTCCCAAGTAAGTTCTGCGCGGCGTTGCCAGTGGAGTTCCAAACTGTAGCTTGTGGTGCATAGGTTCTGTTAGTTGTTCGGTCATGTCTTGAAGCCGGATGGTCAAGTCACGAGTCAGTTGTTGCAGCATTTCATCGAGCTGCTTGTGGACCTTGTAGATCCGTGAGTTGTTGATGTAGTCCAGCACCTCCTCTAGGCTCTTGGAGTGATTGAGGATCGCACAACTTCCTGTTTTGTCTAGTACTTCTGCCACATTAAACCTGATGTCGTGGCCCTTTAGTAAGCATGCTCGGCCACTGCTGACTTTCCAGTGTGCCCTAGTCGGCAGTTGCTTTTGTGCGGTAGACACCTTAAATTAAAAGCGGTTCCCGCTTGTCCTTTGCCGAAATCAGTTGACGCTTTAGCTTTGTGGTGGATTTAAATATGGTTCCTATCTCTGCAAGAGATGCCGTCCGTCACACTGTGAATATATGGCAAGTATGCTTTATTCTCCTGTCTTGTCATTTCACTGAAGTTTCTTGTTGGTCTTCTTGGATGTGAAGCGCGATATATCTCCTTGTTGGTATACCTATTGGCTTATAATGTCTGATGCAGGTGCTCAAGTTCCTGTTCAGACGAGGCCGGTTCACAGAAATGTTTGGCAAGTTCTGTTAGGGTCTTTATTATGCCTCTTTTCTGCCGGGGGTAGTGGTTGGAGTGTCTATGTATATAACGGTCATTGTGTTCTGCCCTACGACATGTCTGGTTTTCTGGTTACCAATACATCTAAAACGCGGATGCTCTAATCTGCCTCCTCCTCCATTGTGAATTGTATGCTGTTATGTTATAAAGGAATTTTTCCAGTTCTTCAACTACGTGTGGCCAGATTACAAACGTGTTATCCACATATCTCCACCACACTTTAGATTCGTGAACGGCGGATTCGAGGGCTATTTCTTATAACCTTTACATATAAAGGTTTGCAACTGTGGGACTTAGAGGACTGCCCATGGAAACTCCATCTTTCTGCTCATTATAGTTTCCATAGGAGGTAGCTTGTTGTGAGAGGCAATGACGGGAAGAATTTGGCTATATGGACCAAGGTGTCTTTGGTAAGAACCCTTGTGAATAGCAAGGTGACATCAAAACTTATAAGTTGGTCTTGAGGTTTCAATTTTATCATGCCCAGTTTTTCGATGAAATTTGTCGAGTTCTTAATATGTGTGTCAGTGTTTCTGATTTGCGGCTGTAGCAACTTTGACAAATGTCTTACTAGCATGTAGGTAAGAGATCCTATTGCACTTACTATTGGGCATAAAGGCGTGTTTCCCTTGTGTATCTTGGGTGGTCCGTAGAGGCGGGGTGCAATCGCTTCGCTCTTGATGATCATCTTCGTAGCTCAAGGGGTGTTCATTGAATTCCTGACTAATTTATTGGTTGCTTTTAAAATCCTATTTGTTGGGTCCTTCTGTAATTTATTGCACGTTCCAGGTTCTAACAATTACTCTATCCTCTTATTGTATTCTTCGTTGCCCATCACTACCGTGGCGTTCCCTTTATCGGCATTGAGTATAATAAGAGAGTTGTTCTATATTTTTATGGTGTGTATTTCCTCCCTACTAAAATTCCCTTCGGTGGTTTGGCGTGGCGTAGAATCCGTGAAGCATCGGGCCGTATTCCTTCTGCTTGAGCTGAAGGTAGAGTGTGGATTGCGGCTTCTATATTCTAAATTCTTCTCTAGGTATGCCCGATGGAGTTATTGCATTGGTGTTTAAGGGCGCTCAATTCCTAAGGTCATTAGCGACCTAGTTATTGCATAATTTCCATCTTTGGCTAAAAGTGTGACCTCATTCGTGGACAATTCTTTGCTGCTTAGGTTTGCCAGAATACGTCCAGTGTCCAGTTTGATGTCTTGGCTGGTTGCGTTGGCTTTTTTTTTTTTTTTCATATTTTGTATTCTGTCTGTTGGACACGGTGATGAAAGTACTCTCAGCCGTGCGGTAACTGAGACGCCCAGCCGATTCCAGTCGTCATATGAGAGTTTGTGGCTAGTATCTAAATGTAATTTGAAAAGCATGCTATCCACGAAGACCATCTGCTTGGCGTTGATACGAATGCATTCACGTAGCATGGCTTATTCAGTGCCATATATATGCAATGAGCTTTGCTGAACTTGAACAACCTCTTCATCTTGATGAAGTCGCGTGTACAACCTGTGTCACGGCAGCGTCGGCGAAACTCATGGCGTATAGCTGCGCCCAGGTTTATATAGGCACTACCTTGCGCAGCACAAAAACACGGATAAAAGAGTACAAAAGCAAATGCCGACTATGGCACACTGAAAAGTCAGCAGTAACCGAGCATGCGTTACTAAAGGGCCACGACATCAGGTTTGATGAAACAGATGTACCGGCGAAACAGGCTATCCCATGCACGGCTCTACCGAGAGGCCATTATAAACACGGTAATAATTTTAATAAGAAAGGATAAATGACACGTTAACACAATTTTCCAGTTCCAGTGTGATTGGCAGGCTGAGGGCAGCCCGAGGTGTGCTAGACGTGTCCCTGTTCTCAGAGAGAACTTAACCACGTTCTGACGTGATTGTGGGTTTTGTAGGATGGCGGGTGTGTTTTGGGGTTGTGGAGTGACAGGAGGAGGCGAATATTGCTCCTCGACGGTTGCCTTGATGGTGCAAGGGCCCTTGTGCACCGCTGGTGTGTTTTTATCAAAATGTTTCTTGAGATTAAATTTTGAATCCAAGCAACTCTTGAAGGATAGTAAGGAGCTTAGCCGTAGCAGCTGTTGGTGGTGCTCCTTCGTTACCGGGGATGCCCGCAAGCCATGCGGGGAAGCCGGTATCGCCTAAAGCGGCGGTTTGTGGGATCGTAATCCCCAAGACACCTAACGAGGGCGCTCCGATGGAATGGTAACCCTTCGTTGAATTTTGTTGCCCGACGCCTAATCTCGTCCTCCAGGTATGGTAGACCAGAGGCTTCGTGCAGGAGTCCCGTTGGAAAGCCTCGAGGCACAGAATAGATAGCCCGGAGACACCTATTCTGTACCCGCTGAAGCAACAGCAGACTGGAGTCTGCCGCCATGCCCCAGATCTCACAGGCGTAGATTAACAAGGGGATAATGAGAGCCCTCAAAAGGCGCAACTTAAGGGGAACCGTCATCGAGGACCTCAGCATCGGGTACAGTGAGGCTGCAGCCCCATTGCCCCGGCACCACAGCCCCCGGACGTGCTCCCTAAAAGTGACGCCCCTGTCAAGCTTCACCCCCAAGTAGGTGATGGTGTTGGTCCATTGTATCCTTCGTTTGAGGTACGTGAATGTGGGGAAGTTTGCGGGAAAGCGGCGCTTGGTGAAGAGAATAGCGTGGCTTTTCTCCGGATTTATGGACAATCGCCAACGCTCGCACCACTCTTGGATGAGGCAGAGGTGTCTCTGGATAGGGTTGAAGGCTCTGCGTGGGTGTTTGTTTGTACAGTATAACAGCACGTCATCAGCATACTGAGCTATGTTGACTTGCTGCACTGTTGGTATGTCGGCCATGTAGACGCTAAAGAGCGTAGGGGAAAGTACAGAGCCTTCAGGGACTCCGCCTCTTACTGGCCTAGGTGTTGATTTGTGTCCCGCAACTGAAACTACAAAAAATATGTGTTTAAGATATGAGTGTAGTAGCTGTATGATGTGTGTCGGGTGCTCCAGTCGGATGAGTTTGAGGAGCAGACCCGCGTGCCAGGTCGTAGAGAAGGCTTTCTCCACGTCCAGCGACACCGCAGCAGTGTAGGCTCTGTCCTGGAAGCCCAGGGCAGCGACCTCCACCACTCTCAGTAGTTGCTGGGGTGTAGAATGCCCGGGACGAAAACCAAATTGGTGATCTGGGATGGCATGAATGTCGCCCAAGAGAGGGGACAAGCGGGCTAGTATTAACCTCTCGAAAACCTTCGAGAGAACTGATAGGAGACTGATGGATCGGTAGTTGGATGGGTGTAACGGGTCTTTCCCCGGCTTCAAGATGCATATCACCCGGGCCTCCCTCCACTCGCGTGGAAAGTGGCACAAGGTGAGGCACATGTTGAAAACCTTGGTTAGAAAGAGTACCGCCTTGATGGGAAGGCATTGGAGCATGGCGGGGGTTAGTCCATCAGGACCCGCAGCCTTTTTGGGGTTGAGGCGCCGGAGTGCGCCCTGGAGTTCACTGGGTCGGATGACGGGAAGTCGGTCCACCTCGTCGGGGGGGGCGCCGAAGGTATCGACGCACCTCCCGCCGAGCACGGTCCGAGAAGTCTTCGTCCTGGGGGTCTTCTCGTGGCCTTATAGACCTTTCGAGGTAGTCAGCGAACACATCGGCTTTGGCTCGGGGTTCATAAGCCAGGCCTTGGGTGCCTTGGATTGGGGAGGTGATTTGACCTCCGCGGTGCCGGAGAGCTTTGGCAATCCTCCACACGTCGCCATCCTCGAGCCTCAAGCGGGTCATAGTCTCCTCCCACGCTCGCACCCTGTGCTCGCGTAGTCGGGTCCGGACCTCTCGGCGTAAACGCCTCAGGAGTGCTCGGTTATATGGCGTGCGGTGGCGCTGGTATAGTCTGCGGGCAGTCCAGGAACGGCGTACAAGCAGATGGAGTTCTAGGGGTAGGACATCTCGGTGTAGAGGAGCTGGGGTGTGAACAGTTAGGTTATGGGCAGTTCGCACCACGATAGAGGTAAAGGATTGGACCGCAGCCTCTAGGGATGGGATGTCTGTGATCCTAGGGTTCGGCGGGATGGAGTCGTTGAGGCAAACCCTGACGCATTCCCAGTCAACGTCGCGGTTTTGAACCGAGACGTCGTGACTGGCAACCCGTGTGTTAACCTCAGCTAACACGGGATTATGATCGGAATGAAGTGCGTTGATCGATGTGAGAGATGTATGAAAAGGGAATTGTTTGATGATCGTGAAGTCATTAACGGATGCCCTTCCTTGACCTCGTGGATGGTGTGTGGGTTGCCAGGGGCCCTCTACTCTGAGTTGAGGGTCCGCATCTATCATGCGTATGATATCATTGCCTCGGGCGTCCGCCCGGGGGCCGCAATGCCAACGCGGATGTTTGGCATTGAAGTCTCCGGCCAGAATGACATTAGGATGAAGGGCTAGGATGGAAAGGTAATCGTTTAGTACGAACTGCCTATGGGGTGGATGGTATACAGACACCAGTAAAACTTCTGTACCGCCTAGGTCAACACAGACAGCCGTGGCTTCCATGGTTTGAAGAGGTGGGAGCTGGATGGGTTTGTGGACTACCCTGTTTCTCACGAAGATCGCTGTGCCACCTCCTCGGCGGCCCACACGATCCACTCTGAGGCAGTTGTAGCCCGGAAGTCGGAAAGTCTGATGCTCCTGCTCGATAAGACCACAGTAAAGCCGTAGAAAACCAGCCGGGCCAATCATATGTCGGTCTCCGCAGCCGCCCAGGGACTGGTGGATGATCGACAAATAGGAGACGAGAGGGCGGTCTCTCTCGTTTATATATAAGTTGTGCGATCCTCAATAACGCCACTCTAATTTCAACCAGCAAGAGTCATCCTCTAAAGATGTCTGGCGGAGTCACGGGCGAAACGTCAGGTGACACTTCACCTAGTCGACCACCTACTGGTTTATTGGGAAATACTGTCAAGGTTTCATAGTTCACTTTTGTGGCAATTTTTGAGAATCCTTGTCTTACTCATAGGGATATTACTTAAGTCCTATTCATCTGTTACATTCCTATTGAGTTATTTTTGTAATAAAGGTGAAATCACTTCCAAAAAAGAAGAAGAAATAGATTAGTGTCTAATTGATTTAATTGTTAGTAATCATAGATAGTCATGGTATTTAATTAGTTACTTGTCATAAAGAGAAAACCTTTTTGCATGCTTTCGTCAAAGAATAATAGAGCCTATGATGCATACCAAGTCTGTATTTGTTGTTACACATAATCGTCGTTGAAATGTTTCCCAGCAAGGAATTTCTTCAGATGAAGAAACAGATGAAAATCCTTTAGTGCTGGTGTGATTGTTCCTAACCAAACAATACGATCAGATCTTTAATTTGCTTGGTTTTCTGTGTGTGTGTGTGAGTGTGTGTGTGTGTGTGTGTGTGTGTGTGTGTGTGTGTGTGTGACCGAGCGTTGTCAAGAACCAAAATGATTCCACGTGAAAGCACTCCATGCTTCTTGTTTTTCTTTCTTTCATTCTTTCTTTTTCTATATTGAACCACGGCTCTTTCTTACTGTGTCACAATAGACGGATTTGTTGACTGCCTGATTCCATACCAGAAAAAGCTCTTTGTCTGTCCCAGAAAAGTGTGCATATGAACTTGCGAATGAATATAGTCTGTTTCAATTTCTTCTTCGCGGGGGATATTATGTGTCTTCACTCCATGGTTGCTGCAGGCCGCACTGTGGCCGAAGGTTAGACCACTCGGCTCTCACCTAGACGGCCTAAGTTCGAATCCAAGCAACCACATGTGAAATTTATGGTGGACAAAGCGGCGCAGAGGCGGGTTTTCGGGGTTCTCCGGTTTCCCCCGCCATCGCATTCCACCGGTGCTCCATCTTCATCCCACGCATCACCAGTGTCAATGCCTGCGGTGCCACAAGTAGTAAAAGCGGGCGTTCTGCACTACCTATAAAAGTGGTTGATTCAACAGTATGTTTGACACCATGTCTTATCGGCTGTAATGATGTTCGTTAGCAGAGCATCACTCTCCGCAGCATATCGCAGATAGTGCATATCACTCTTGTACTCATCAGAAGGATTTTGAGCACTCATCTTAAGTATAATTTCCGAAATCCAGAGTGTTCTGTGACAATGTTGAGGATTGAGCTTGGCATTTGTGGAAAATGCGAAGACATCTGGATTTGGTGAAACGACGTCCACGTGATTTTGTTTTCCCTATTGCTTACACCATATCATCCGTGATCATAGTTGGTCGGCAGCTCTTTATGAACATTTCATGACCCTCATTAAACTAACCCACTTCCACATCATTCCATCACTCATTATTGCTTCCTATAGGCCTCACACAACAGCAATTAATGTTTTGTTGGCATCATATTTCTCCCACTGATCTCACTTTACAGAAGGCGGGGTCTCTCGGTTCTCTTTTCGAAGAACAGAAAAACACAAAGTGACGATCGCTCACAGGTGCTTTGGCTTCCTATTGAATGGAGGAAGTGATTACGAATCCTCAAAATCCTGAAATGCTGCAGCGACAAGAATTAAAGTTGTACTTACTTACAAACACAACTTGTGTGCCAGCTTTTCCAACAGTTGAAAGCTTTTCTTATATCCCTATAGAAAATTCTTCCGTCCATATATAGTTTTTTTTGGTAGTGTTTAACGCCCGCTTTAACTACTTATGGCACCGCAGGCGGTGACACTGGTGATACATGAATGATGATGGAGCACCGGAGTACCCGGAGAAAATCCGCCCCAGCGCCGCTTTGTCCACCACAAATCTCACATGCGGTCGCTTGGGATCGAACCCCGGCCGTCTAGGTGAGAGGCAAGTGGTCTAACCACTCGGCCACGGCGCGGCCACCGTCCATATATGGTATGTTTTTTATACCAATATAACTATTTGTAGATCTCTGTGTATTTTTGTCTTTGCGTATCCGTATGACAAAACTATTCTGCTTATTTTTTTCACTTTACCACGAATTTTAAGGATTCGGACTTAAGGTAACATTATCACTCTTCTGCAGCATTCCAATAGGTTGCTAAGTGTTCACTTTATTCACACATGACATTTGATTCATTGGAATAGAACAAACATTCCCTTCGTTATACTGTGTGTACTTGAATTGCAAATACTGCTTTTCCAGGATATTCTAGTACCTTAATGATATGTAGCAAGTTCCTGCTCTGACAAATTCTGGTTCTATAATGCTCTTGTAAGTGCACTGTATGTTTGGAACGTAAAAAACTGCATTCTGCCGGTATCTACAATAAGCGATCCAAACGTGAGATTGTCTATTAAGTTCAAGAGCCTTTATAATCTGTACAACAGAAAAACATGAACTAAATTATCAAAACACAATGTATTAGTAAATTTAAGAATAATATTTTATTTTTTCTCTACCGACCAGATATACGAGAACCATGCCCTACCAATTTCTCTCGCATTGACTCCAGCTGCTATTACTTTAGTGAACGCCGGCTTAACTGGAAATCTTCAGCATCCATGTGCAGAGCTATGGGGGCCAGCCTTGCAGAATTAGATTCCTCAGAGGAGAAGCTCGATATCATAGCTTATTTACAAGTCTCCAAGGTTCCAGGTAATATTTATGTTCTAACAGGCTAGTAATTTATGATCAGGTGTTCAGGAAAAATAAAAAATGATCTACTATTAAAGACCGGCTTAGATTTAGCTATATACTAGTGACATAGAAGCGTTTATTTTTTGTTGTTTTTTTTTTTGTTTTTTTTTTTTATCGTGGACTGGAGGGTGTATTTTCCCCCCTTAATATTCTAAATAAAGTTCTTTCTTACAAAAGGCTTGGACCAAATAATTACATGTTCATGTTATCTATAAAGCGACCAAGGCGAGTGTGGCCCTTCATCGGAGAGCGCCACTTGTATACGGAACGATCTGTCCTTCCCTTTGTACAGTCCAATTTGGAAAATGCGAACGAATAGAAGTGTATACCAACGCGAACGATACCTACTTTAAAACACTTTCCCCATTTTGGGTGTGTCTTCAGCGTATATATAAATGGTTTCTTTCTCTCTTTCTCCCTCGGGTAGCCAGATATACTGCACCTAACTCATGGAATATTATCATTCCGCCAACATTTGGAAAATGTGCAGTCATTGGTTGCATTGCGTATATCAGTGGTTTGTTTTCACTGTGTTCATTTTTTCTAAGGGTTCTAGGAATTTATGCTGTTTCAGCCACGTCAGAACATTCGCTCGGTAAACTCCTTTTATCTTATACCTTTCAAATAGAAATATAATATGTTTCACTATTTACTACTTACCTTACTTGCAGCATTTTAGTAATTTTTGCAGTATAGAGATTTATTTTACTCTTTTACCACGTACATAATAAGATGATTCCGAAAGTTCACCGGAAATACATATTTTGAGGACCTCTGAGCGAATAGAAAAACATTTTCAGAAAAAGGTCCACATGTGTGCATATGTGTCTGTGAACAGCATAACTCAAAATCGGAAAGTCCGTTAAACACCAAGGTTAATATTTAGGTTCAGCATCTTCCGAGGATGCAACATGAAGCGTTTCAAACTATATCTTACATGAAAAGTCATATAAATGTAAGATGAGATTTTTTAGTTTCATAATACTCCTGAAATGTTCTTCTAACAACGTACTTGTCCATATTATGCAATATTGCGAGGTGATTTAGTTTTCTTATCGTAGTTTCTTCAAGGTGATATTCCTTCTGATTTTAAATATCCAGGCAGTTTAAATATCCCCGCCCTTATTGCCAACACCTTAGGCTGGACCTTTGAGGCCGATTCCAGTTCCAGCTTTTGTTCCCCTCAATGTCGCGTTGAAAGCCCATGAGTTATCATTGCTCTCCGACAACCATGGGGATTACAACCGTACTTTGCTAGCGCGAGGCAAGAACATGCCATCTCTTTTTCTCGGCATTTCATTCCTGGGCCCAACGCCATACATGTGTCGTTACTTCAGCATTTGCCTACGGATGGTAAACACTTTCTCCTTAAGCCCTACAATCGTATCTGGCATGAAGTTGGCAAGGATCGCCAACTACCTTCCAGTTACCGCGCAATTTCCCTAACCAGTTGCGTTTGCAAAGTTATGGAACGCATGTTAAATGGGCGGTTTTACTTGGTGGCTCGAATCTCGGGGCCGCCTCGAATGTTCAGTGTGGGTTTCGTCCGCACCGTTCTACTATCGATCATCTGATGTCTCTTTGGACTCACATTATAAACGAATTCCTGAGAAAAAGCCCGACTGTAGCTGTTTGATTTAGAGAAAACCTAGGACACGTGTTGGAGGACTGGCATCCTTCGTACAGTTCATCAGTGGGTTTTTCGTGGTCACCTTCCCATACTCATTGGAGAGTTCATGAAAACCCGTGTGTTTCGTGAGGGTTCGTTTTTATCTGATTGTTTTACTCAGGAGAACGGAGTACCTCAGGGTTAGGTATTTAGTGTGACACTGTTCCTTGTAGCTATCAACCCTCTTGTTGACTGCCTTCCACCAGGGATTTTCTCGTCGCTCTTTGTTGACGATTTTGCTGTGTACCTCTCAGCTCATCGTAACTGTCTCTTTGAGCGTCGTCTTCAACGGTGTTTATACTGCCTTTCCTCTTGGATTATATCAAATGGGTTTCACTTCTCCGTCGAGAAGATGGTTTGTGTAAACTTCTGACGCCGGAAGGAATTTCCTCCTCCTTCTCTCCGCCTCGGCGCAGAAATACTACCGTTTGCTAACGAAACGAAATTCCTGGGATTAATCTTTGATAGAAATTTAGTCCGCCCTATTACTTATTTGAAGTCACGGTGCATACGTTCTCTTTATGTTTTACGTACTTTTAGTGGCACATCCTGGAGTGAAAATACGACAGTAATTCTTTGTTTCTGTCGAACATTAGTCCGTTCCAAATTTGATTATGGGTGTATCATTTACTCTTCTGCGCGATCCTCTGTCCTTCGTAGCTTAAACACTGTTCACCATCAAGGCATTCGCTTAGCAACTGGTGCCTTGCGCTCTATCTTTGTTAATAATATTTGTGCGGAAGCAGTAGAACCACCGGTATATTATCGCCACGAGTGTATTCTGTGCAGCTATGAATGCCATCTAACCAGCATGCATAGACCCCAGTTCATACATCCTTCTTTGACGGCTCTTTGGATGTTCTGCACGATGTCCGCTCCGTCGCCCTCTCTCCGCCAGGGATGTGTTTTCGCAACCTCCTTGAGCAAATGGACATGACTATGCCTGCCGTTCCTCCAAAAAGAGAAACTCCCGTCCCTCCTTGGCCTCGCCCGGGTACCTCTAACCACCTAGGTCCCCCCCCCCGGAGTCAAATACCCTTGGTTTCATCCTTCGGTTCATTTTTTAGCCCTGAATGACAAACATCTCAACACTTTTTTATTTATACTGACGGGTCGAAGAACGATCAAGGTATTGGATGAGCCTTTGTGGTTGGAAACTTAAGTTTTAATTTTTGTCTTTCGCGACAGTGTTCGATTTTTACAGCTGAGCTCTTTAGTATTCTCTTGGCTCCTTTTTATGTGTGGCGACATAAAATACCGCTCTCTGCCATCTCTACCGATTCTCTCAGAGCCCTCCAAAGTGTTCATGCGCTGTACACTTTCCACCCTATCGTACAGCTCATCCAGGATTTTCTTCACTCCCTTTCAGAAATAGGTCTTAGTGTGACGTTCCTGTGGTCGCAGCGGGGGTAGTCGGGAAAAAGGCAGCTGATTCTGCTGCCAAGAGAGCCATTCTATCTCCCAGGATTTTTTGTTCTTCCGTTCCCCCGAATGATCTAAAGGTGGTATTCCGTGGAACCATTCTTTCTCGTTGGGCGGCTGAATGACAACAAATTGCGGGTCACTAAACCAGTCCTAAAAGCCTGGAAAACCTCTTGTCATACTTCCTGCCGAGAAGAGATCATTTTATGTCGCCTGGATATTGGACTCTGTCATTTTAGCCACTGATTTACTGTGTGGAGAGCCAGTTCTAATTTTTCAGTGCGGCGTCACCTTGATAGTGAAATGCATTTTATTCGAGCACCAATTCTTAGCTCCACTTCGTAAGTCCTTGAGTTTACCGCACGACTTGTATGCCATCTTGGCGGACAACCCGCTTGCTATAGAACATATTTTATCTTTTATTCTACAGTGCCGTATATAGTTTAAGTTACGTTTTACAGCTTTTGCAGTATGTAGTTTTATTTATTATTTTAACCTACCGGACCGTTTTTTATGTTTTAACTTGGAGGGGGGCTATATTAGTAAGCTTTAATATTTATTTTACCATTACATTTTAGCCAGAATTTTTATATGTTTATTTTCTAGGGCGCCAATAATCTTATAGGTTGGGCGCTCCAAGCCTTACCTCTATCTCTATCTCTCTCTCTCATTCAAGCCAGTAGAAGCATCAGGCACGTTCAGTGGTATTCGCAATAGGCGTTTTCCGACCTTCTGTCTTCTCTTCAAAACCTAATATAAAAAATAACATCTCCAGCTTGCAACTCCATTTTCTTCCATCAGTAACAACGTGAATACCACGCTAAGGAGTGTATCAGACTGTACAATCTTTACTGACGTTTGTATTGCGACATCTCTGTAGTTCACTGACTTTCCGTTCTCAGTGTAGGACTTCTCTCGCCTTGGCCGGCTTATAATCACTTATCAAATTATAGTTATTCTTTAAAAATGTTTTATCAATTGCAGGGCTTCATGATCGAACTCTAAGTTCATTTTGTTATGACGTTAAACATTACTAACATTAAATATTATTTACTTTTGTAATGCTAATACAGTTTATATTATTCACAATACTTTTCTATTCAGCTTATTTTCATATAAAAGAACTGAAATGGATTATAAAGCAAAACTAATCTGTGTAACGTATATTATTCAACATAAATGCATGTAAACAGTTTAGTATGTAGAAATGCAAAAATGCTAAATTAATACTATATGAGCAGAATTTTGGGGGGGTGACAAATGTCCAAAACAAAGAGGCATGTAACAAATGCATGCGGCTAGAACAGGGAGTAGTATGTAGAGATCTTCACTAAGTGTCGCCCTCCGTGGTGTAATGGTTACCATGCTGATTTCATATACCCAAGGTCGCGGGTTCAAACCCGGCGGAGGACGATGGATTTTTTCGGCCTGTTAGAGAGGCCTCTGAGCGGTCTTTCACGCCCAATTTAGAATGGGACGCTGAGAACCACAGCAGTTAAAGAGCATGCATAAATAACACGCCATTAATCATTAACTTCACTAAGTGTTCTGGCTGGTCGCACACCAAAACACATCATTTGATTGTCATCATCGTCTCTAGATTGACCTTGAATGTATTCGAGATGGGCGATGTTGATACATTGGCCGCCAACATTTTTAATACGGTTATAGCGCCTTGGATTGGCTTATAGTTGCCGACCATCAGACACTGTCAAATAGTAACAGAAGGCACCCTGTGTCGAAGGGATAGGCAGCTTCCTGGGTCACTTAACAGGCGGGTTTTCTTCGATTTTCCCCGTCATTCATCCCACGCGGAGTCATCTCTTCTTTCATCCATTTTAGTGTAATTTTATGTCATCCACTTTCTATTTTCGTACCAGGCATCGCGCTGCACACCCATCATTGCTTCTCTCTGAAAATAAAATGGAATGGAAATTTATTTATGGACGCTGTTTAAGCACAGTAGTTCTCAGTGTCCCATTTTATATTGCGCATGGAAGACCCAAGCAGAGGCCTCTTTATCCGGCTTGAGGTTCTTTTACGTCGTAAATCTAAGACACAGGACTAACGGCTTTACTTCCATTCCGAAGGTAGCCATGCTAAGGATTTTTACGCTCAAAAAATCCATCGTCCTCCGCCGGTTTTAATCCCGCGACATTGAGTACATAAGACCACTATTACTACACGAAGGGCGAGTGATTTCTCTCTGATCCAGAGCATCTGCTTCACAGGCATCTGACCCTAGGCGCTAACTTATAACACCTGGGACTGTTAGTTCTACACACGAGGAAGTTCGACAGAGAGAGAGAGAAAGAAAGAAAGAGGAAAAAGAAAAGGTAGAAAATAAAGTAAGTTTCTCATCCAAAAGTAAAAAGGTAATCATTGAACGAAACTCCTCTCCGAATTTTAGCGAAAACACGTTGAACGATTAATTGAAATGTTTGTCAAATCCCAACATATGTATCAGTATTACATTTGTTTTGTTAACGTTTAACAAATGACAGTAAACAACTTGCCTTAACAGCACCATTTATTTTGAAGCATGAGTACTTACTGAACTGCCTGGAGATGATGCTGTCACCTGATGAGACGTTTTCAAACTATAACCTTCTAGAATCATCGGACCTGGCACTGGGATTCAAGTAGTTTCACAGGGATGTAGGCTAGATTGGGAAACAGGCAACACGTGGCATTAACTCCCCATATGAGTACTAGTGTAGTTAGTTGGGTAAGAGACATTTCAGATTGGCTCTTGCAAGTTATGGTCATGTAACATTTGAGCAGTAAGGAAGAAACTTGGGAAGAAGTAAACGGGCTAAATTGGGTGGCAACAAGACGCATCTTAGATTTTAGTATCAAGAATATTTTCGCTTTCGTCCAATGTATTTTGATGAGGAACAAAGTAGAAACCGAAATTATATTTCGATATTTCTGCTGTAATATATTTTGCGTAATAATGGTACTTTCTATAAATCAATTACGTTGAAATTCGCAGTAATTAGGAACAAGGCATTGGACGCTATTAATATGTCATGGCTAGTATCCAAAATTGTATATTTGAATGGATTAATTTTCAGATACATCACGCAAACTAGACAAAGAGGGATAGCATTCACTTTTAGCAATGGAAAGCTGAAGTTCCAAGAATTCCTGAAATTGTGAAGAAAATGGATAACCTGTGCATATTCGTGTGATACTGCTTCAGTGAGAACACATTGGCAGTGTTAAATAATGTGAAAACCCCGTTATTAATGCTTTTTGTTGCATATAATGCTGCAGAAGTTTCTTTGTAAGAAACTGAGAGTTATTCGTATTATGCAGCTATGTCAAATTATGTCGTGCTATCTAGCCGGAAAATAAATAACAAGTGTCAAAACAAGCAGTATCTTCCCTTTTTTCCAGTGAGTTCACAAAACTTTGAGGCAATTTAAGTACAAAAAACATACAAGAAAAGAATTTTTTCAGGGTTGTTAAAGTTTTATTTGGCTTCAAAATTTGGGATTAAATTGACATAATTACGTATTATAGCATAAACTGTTTCCAATCACAAAATTAGTGATCTGAACTAGCAACCTTTACAAAACTCGTTAATATTGCATGAATGCAGCGTCTGGTTGCGGTAGTCGACATCATTTATTCTCTTCGCCACAAGATATGACCCTTACCATGGTTATTGAACCTTGAGGCAGTATCCCTTGGTCCCACCAAATTATCTTGTTGGAAACCTCGGCAGTAGACTTGCTGGACTTAACGGGTCTTTATCAGGTCACTCGCTATCTATATGCGTTGACGAGCCATTCCATGCATGACGTGAAGCTGGTCTACGAGATTCTCCATGCTGGCTCTTCTGCCCCGAATGGTACCTGTCAAATACCAAACAGGCTGGTGTAAATCCGGTGGTGTCGTGGTAGAAGAGCTACCAGCAAGAAGAGCGTCACACTCACGTCCCAATCTCGTTGGTGATTGGCCACAACTTTCCTTAAATGTTCCTCCAGAGTCCTGATGTACCGCTCAACTAAGCCGTCTGACTGTAGGTGGGAGGTGTTGTGTGGTCTTGTGTACTACAAGTCGCTCCAGTGTCCTCTAATCAGGTTACAAAACGGTGCCGTGGCGGGTTTTCTTCGGATTCCCCGGTTTTCCCCGCCATCACATTCCACCGGTGCTCCATCTTAATTCCATGTATCATCAGTGTCATCGCCTGCGATGTCATACGTTGTAAAAGTGGACGTTAAACACTCTAAAAAATCGAATCAGGTTAGACACAAAGTTGTTGCCTTGATCACTGTACACCTTCGACCACTTGGTGAAGTAATCCAGGTGAACAACAGAGACTTGTTGCCTCTGTCTGTGACAGGGAATGGCCAAGCTACATCAAGATTTTGCGCACGTAAGCTACTCTCACGTTATAGTGCTGCATACCACCCCTCCTCACGGTATGTGGGCAGCGACTTGCCGTACACACACGACATTGGCAGCAGCAAATCTCAGCTTAGCCAATAATACCGTTGTCGACGCTGGTCGATGGTTCGGTTGGGTTTCAAATGATCTCCTAAAGTGCCCGCATGTACTTCATTAAGGACTACTGTCACCTTACTTTGTGGGAGGATCAGCTGCTCTTTCTGGGTCTTACCGTCAGGTGATTTCCATACACGGAACAGTACTCCTTCCATGGTCTTCAATAAGTCCCAATGAACCCAGTAGCACTTGTACACACTTCTTAGGGTGCAATGTCTTCCTTGCTCGGTCTAGTCCCTGTTTTCACTTATCTCAGGAGTGGCACCAATTCAGCGTACTTCAGTTGCCCTCTACCGCTATCCCATCTAGCTGCAGGCACCGCCGAAAGACACAAACAGTTGCGGCGCGCTCTTTCTCCTCAACATTAGTGCAGTGGCCACACTTCTCTCAGCAGGGTCGTGCGAACATGGTAGGTGCATTGTTGTGGCTCCTTCCTTTCTGATTTTTGATGTGAGGTTCTACTCTTAGAGCCTCTGGACTCAACGGGCTATCTGGCCCTCCAGATTCTTGAAGCTCAACAGTCAGGTCAGGGCGGAGTAATCAGTCCTCAGATGGAATGGCTGATCTTAAGCACCTTCCCTACTGCCTGATGCTCTCACTGTATAGCACAGTAGTTCTTTTCTGCCATGGATAGTGTCTTGATGTAGTACGCTATAACTCCCTCTTGGCCAACTGAACCTGTGATAGAATGCCTCGAATGCCGGTGTCGCTGGCATAGTGTCCACAATAAAATCACTACCAGGTTGGAAATCCTAAAATAGGGGCACTGCAGAGTGCTGACTTAAGCGCCTGAAACATGTTCACTGCCTCTTCTTATCACGACAAGGCCATTGCTCTTCTGTCAGACGAGATAGAGGGTTCGCGAGTTGGAAAAACCTCTGACAAATCGTCAATAGTAGCTGTACATGCCCAGAAAACTTTACAGCTCACATTTGTCCTTCGGACGAGGCTAATCTCTCATTATTCCAGCTATTTCCGGGTCCGTAGTCACCCCAGATGGTGAGATTATGTAATTCAAATAAATCACATCCTTGTAGAAGAATTGGCACCTCTATGTTCAACTTCAAGTTAGCTGCTTGCCGCCTTTGCGATATTTTGGCCAGATTCTCAAGATTATCTTCGAAGTTATACCGGGCAGGCGTCGTAAGTCAATTCTCTGATCACTGATTCTATGAGGCGCTGGAAGGTGGTTGGTGCAATGCGGAGGCTAAAAGGAATCACCATAAATTGCAAAAGCCCTTGACCATTCGAGAATGCTGCTTTCTCTTTGTCACTGGGATCTAAGGCCGCCTGTCATTATCTCGATTTCAAATCCTAATTCTGGATCCACTGGGCATCAGCAAGTGTGTCCAGGGTGTCGTCAATCCGAGGTATGGAGAAACAATAGTTTCTGGTGATGGCATTCAGCTGCCTGTAATCCACGAAGATGCGTAGCTCTCCGTTCTTCTCCATCAAGACTGAGGAGAACACCAAGGTTGTCGACTCATCAGTGAGTCCTTAGCCCCCATGTCCTCCAGTATGTCTGTACCTTTGCCAGAAGAGCACATCTTGGTGGTTGTCGGATTGGTCGTGAGTCTCCGGTGTCGATGCTATGATATGCTCGGTCAGTGAGGCGAAAATCGCCGTTCCCTTCGTTGAAGGCCGACTGATATTGACTAAAAAGCTGCCGAAACCTCTCCAGTTGTGAAGCGGCCACCCTCTTTAGCAAATCTTTCAGGTGCGGCCCCAGATATTGTGTTAGCTGGTCGGATCCCTCGCACGCTATTTAATTGCTGCTGGTTAACACTGCTCTAACTCCGTCCCAGCTTGAATGTTCTGGTTGGTGTCCATTGGGTTCAGCAACGTCACAGGTACTTCTCGGGAAGGCAACAATGTTCGGGAAAATCATAATGCGTGCAGTTATTTCTGCCATTCCAATATCAGTATCCCTGACCTTCGCCCTTCAAGTGCAGCTTCACAATCACCTCGTTTCTCTCGAGCACAACTTACATGGCCCTTCAGGATCACCCTGCAGATTCTCGGACACTCTTGTTGACTCCGGAGCAACACCTGGTTTCAAGATTCAACCCAAAGCTAGGTTAGAGAGAGAGAGAGAGAGAGTGTGTGTGTGTGTGTGTGTGTGTGTGAGCGCGCTGGCGTGTGTGCATGCGCGTTTGTGTGCGTATGTTTGTGGTGTGTGTCTGTGTTAATATCTCATTGTAAAGGTGCACAAAAAGAATAAGGTTAACACATATGAAAAACACTGAAATTTAATTTTTTTATTCATCCATAATTATCCTTAAATATTATACTTTCCCAATATCAGTAACTGTAATTTTAACACATCTGCATTGTATTGATCCCAGAACAGGCCTGGGGTTCGGAGAATCCTCTCAAATAACCAAATAAAGTCCAAGTCTTTAAAATAAATCAAAGAGACTATTAGGGGAATGAGCTTCAATATTGTCTTTATACAATTAGAAGATGTCTTTAATGTCAACAATGTGAATAACACCTTTTTTCATTCTTCCTTTTAATTATTTCTTTATATCTGCTTTAGCTGCTGTGGTAATATTGGTAGGTTTTACTTTAGGAATAATTGCTTGGTGCTTTTTAGCTTTCAATGAGTTTTAATGTTCATCCTTGCATTTCTTTCAACGTGGAACACACATCATTCATTTCTACATTCACTTTCAGAATATCAGCTGGCAGGGAATGATTATTCAATATAGAGAACATTTCATTAATGTTCTGCACATTTATAAATTAAGCAGAGCCAAACCCAGGACATTGGGTTGAAAGCCACCTTGCGGACTGCATGGTCAAAGGACTATTCTTTTTTTTTTTTTTTTTTTTTTTTTTGAACAAGCTAGCAAATCCTCGATATTACACACTCTTTAGCTAGAACATGTTTTGCAGGCTAGGGTCCACTGCCAGATCCAAAGAGCTGTCCAAATGACGGACCGCTGATACTATTTTGCAACGGGAAGATTTTTCTTCCTAAAACTGATGAAGATTAATTTGTTTGAATTTAAGTTCCTTAGGTGTTCCTTCAATTTCTGTAGGCTGTATCTGAATTTAACATTTCTTGTATTTACAAATGTAGGTCCGGCAGTGCCGTGGCAGAATGGTTAAACCGCTTGTCTCCCACCTAGGCGACAGGGGTTCGATCCCAAGCGCCCACATGTGGGATTTGTGATGGACAAGACGGCATCTGGACGGGATGTCTCCAGATCTTCCGGTTTCCCCTTACACTCATTCCGCCAATAGCTCCATCATCACCTTTTCTAGCCTTATCATTTCGCTTGCACTTCAAATCATCCACTTCCTCACGCTCATGCCAGCAACTCTTTCCAGATTCTTCATTCGTAGTTCATATCATTGCTCCCTGACAGGCTTCGAACCCTTGGCACCTTCTTGTAGGGGGTGTCAGTCCTACATATGGGGAGGCTAAGCCGACTACGAAAAAACTAATGTAGATATTTTGCAATTTGCACTTTTGAATGGTGCTTTATCAACTTTCTTGGGACCTAGAAGTTCTTGTTCTGTATTTATTTATTGGAAACACAACAATCTGTTGGTGTTTTATAAATTAAGTGTTACACTTTGGATAATATGTGTATTTTATGAAAGTTGATTTCTTCCTTTTTCTTTGGAAGGGGTGAAAGTTGTTATGATTTGCTTGACTAGTTTCTTCCAATGTTCCTGGTTATATAGAAAAACTGTTAATTCTAGGGTTTAAATTGTTTGCTTTAATGTGTCTGTTAGAAGCATTCAATTGTAATACAATTATAATAAAGCAAAAGGTTTAAAATCTAGGACACAAAAACATACATATGTTAACAGTTTGCTATATAAAGTGGAATAGTTACCATTAAATGTCATGGAGTGTGAAAAATAAGTCTCACAATAAGTAAAAACAGCCACACACAATAGATCTCAGTGATGAAGGAAATTCAACATATTTAAAGACGGAGAATAAATCAAACAAATTATACCTTACACCCTATAAAATTAACTTTAAAAACATTCACATATCACCCAAATCTACCACTAAATTAAAAAAATATTCAGATTATAACATTGTTTTGGATGGTATTAAATTATTAATAATTTTAATATGACATATTAATGTTATTTTTTAACTAACTTAATAATACAACTAAAACTTCTTAAATTAGAAAAACACTTCTGAAGTGCTAAGAAAACTGATAACATACTACAAGCAAGAAATCCGGAATATATCAAATAAACTGTGGAGCAGACCTGCATTAGTAAAATAAAGAAATGTTGATTCAAAATAGAATGAATACCTCAAGAAGTTAAAAGTCAAATAAATTATATTTTTTCTTCTTTTTTTTTTCTTTCTTCCTTTCCTGTTTTCTTTCTTTTATTCCTTATGTCCTTTCTTTCTCCCTTTTTTCCTTATCTCTTTCCTGCTTCCTTACCTTTCTATTGCCGTCCCTGCCTTCCTCCCTTTTTTTCTTTCTTTCAGCCCGCATTAATTACTATGGTCCTATTGGAGGCTTTGACTTAGGGAACAAATTGTTGATTATAAATTCAGCTTTGGATTTTAATCAGTGCTGACATTGAATACACACACACACACACACACACACACACACACACACATATCCACTACCACTTGTGCATTCTTTCGGATTATGGAAACATTATAAGAAATGAAAAAGTCCCTTCCCTTGTCGGTAATCAAATCAACACCACTGGGGCAAGAGTTAGCAATGGTGTCCACTCAAGCGGAGAGACAAACACTCATTTTGGGAAGAACAAAATAACATTGAAAGAGAAACATATTTGATGGTCGAAGTATGAATGAATTTAATAGTTTGGAGAAAATTTACATAAAGAGATCCAAGAAACAACTCATAAATTTTGTCACACCAAAAGAATATTCCAACCTTTAAGTTCCTAAAACCAAAACTGGCTCTGGGTAGCTCTTTGGACTCTGTAGTGGATGTTAAGTGACAACGTGACGTGTAAAACATTTTCTAGTTAAAACTAGGTAAGTGGAGCAAATAAAATGTATAAATGTATAATATGTAAGACCCAATTAGCATCCTGTGTTAAAGTTCCCACATAATTTATTTTAATTTTTAAATAATATAGTAGAATATGTTTAGGCTGTTAGCGCTGCTATGCCTCAACTATTGTAAAGCATTGCACTAAAATTATTCTGCAAATATTGCACTCTATTGCAGATATGGATTTCTGGATTGGAGGCTTATACCCAGGACTGCTTTGGATCTGGGCAAACAGTGCACGGCCCATAGCTACCAACTCTAGCTCCTCTGCTATACTTGGAAACGGAAGATGTCTGATGCTGTTTTACAATCCTGCTCTAAGAAATTATGAGTACCGTGGCAAAGACTGTGGGTTACATGCTAAATACATATGTGAATATGAGCAAAATGTAGCATCTTTTGCTCTGGAGCAAATATAAGTATGCTGTATTAAGGGTAAAATTGAATTTTATTGGTCATTTAGAGATCAAACGCACGTAAATATCATTGCTAGATTTGAGAGCTTTATCATTCCAATCTTGTTACAGTGAAAGTTAGAAAAAGGGACCAAGAAATGCTCTGCAGTTCTATGCAATTAAATTTATGGATCTGAAATGCGTGCCTTTATAAAACAGATTTGAATTGTTTACCTTATATCATTGTAAATGATATTATGCAAATATTATTACAATGCTCAACATTGTTCAAAACATTAGTTTTCTAATGAAATATAATAATAAAATTAAAACAATTTATGAATTTCAGTTTCTACATTTACCTCTGTATTATTAGTAGAACCTGGATGTTAGGCAAAATGCCCTTTTAATGGGTGAAGGTAAATCAACCTCCGTAGATGTGATTCAGAGTAAATAGGATCAATAGGTCAAATTCTATTTTGCCTTTTTATAGTATATTAGTCTCATTCAATAATAAGTTATTTATCTGTTTATTCGTTTATTTATTTTTGCTATTTTAAGCAACATTTCTTGTTTAATTGCAATTTTGCATTTTTAAGTTTTGTTTCTCACCTCAAGATACTTTCCATGCAATGTTTTTGATAAGAAAGTAGTTGTTACTACAGGATGGGCTTCAGGTAGAATCATCTGTGAGAGAGGAGGAGTGTGGTTCACAATTCAGACATTAGTAGTGTTTAACGCCCGCCTTTACTGCTCTGGCACCGCAGGAGAAGACACTGATGATACATGAAGATGGAGCCCCGGTGGAATGTGATGGCGGGGGAAACCGGAGAAAACCCGCCGCGGCGCCGCTTTGTTCACCACAAATCTCACATGCGGTCGCTTGGGATCAAACCTGGACCGTCTAGGTGAGAGGCGAGTGGTCTAACCAATCGGCCACGACGCGGCCCTCCGATCTTGTTATTCACATGCGTCAACGTAATCCTCACCAACAACGATGCTAAACCTTTGCCCCTCACAATGTTATAATTTTTGGCATTTTTGTTGTGGGGTTGCTATTCATTTTACATTTTGTAAAATTAAAAGAAGTAGCTAATAAAATACTTCAAGTGCTCTTCTAACAAAATGTCTCACCGTTCTCATAGATATCGTCACATAGCATTGTGACCAATTCGCTCTCGCCTCAGCCAATGCAAAATTGTATTTTCAAACCTTATTGTTACAATTGTGTGCTGCATGCGTTTACTATTGTAGGAGGGAAAAAATTCTACTAGAAGCAGTCGGTACTGAGTTGTTGTTGGGTGAAAGTATAAGACTAAGCTATAATGTCTAAATTCAGCAAACATTTGAAAAGTAAACTTTACAGCTATGCATTTGGTTTTCACGTGCTTTCAACTGATTCAACAGTTTTATTGTGTAAGGTTTGTGAGAAGACAGTTAATTATGAAAAAAAAAAATCATAGACAAACAACAACAAAGCATATATCTACATTTGCCTCAAAGAATGGTGGAAAGAAAATAACGCTACTTCTAGCAAAGAATCATAATTTTCATTAGATTTGTGTAAAACATTAATTCATGCTGGCATTCCTTTCTGGAAATTAGAAAATCAGCTGAAAAGCGTTCTACAAAAATATACTGGAGAATCTGTTCCAAGCGAATCAACTCTGAGGAAAAACTACTTGCCTACATGCTTCGAAAATACAGTTCAATGCATTCGCAACAAAATAAATGGCACAATAACAAAAACAACAAATCATCTTAATAGATGAAACGACGGATAGTGTTAAAAATCATATTACCAACATAATTGTTGGAGTATTGGAACCTGTGGAGGCTACATCACTTAAAGTACTTTTGCTAACATTAAAGGAATTAGAAAAACCTAACAGTATAACCATTGATCATTGTTCACAAATTTGTTGAACTTATTCTGGCCTGGCGGTGTAATGCACAATGATGACATCCTATTCTTACTGATGCAGCTCCAATCATAAAGATGGCTGGTGATACTTTGAAGGTTCTATTCCTCAAATGATTTATCTAACGAGACCAGCACTTGACTTTCACAGAATATCAGAAGAGATTCGCAATTCATTTCGTGATGTAGTTAAACTAATAACCAACGCCAAGAAATTGTTTCTAAAAGCGCCATCTTGAATGCCATTCTTCAAGACCCTTGCCCTTGGGCTCAGTTTGGCTCCAGAGCCCATGTTAACAAGATGGATTTCTGCTACCCTGTACTATGCCGACAACTTCGAAAAGTTAGTGAGTTTGTTGCAGCAATCTCTGAAGATGAAACTGCATTCATTCGGAAAGCGAAAATATTGCTAAATCATTTGAATGTTTGTAATAACGGGTCATCGAGAAGTCGCTCCGCACCTCCCGTGTAACCAAGATTCCCCTAGAGTCGGTAATTCTGGTGACAGCACTGGCTGGCGCGAACGTATAGTGAAAACGTTTCGCTGGTTAAGAAAACTGCTAGGTTCACTATATTCATGCATGAAAGGTAACGTAGAAAAATAATATGCAACTAACCTGATTAAAGAAGATGTTGAACATGTTTACCATTCTCTTGAAGACACAAATTCACTCGTTTTAATTTATTTTCGAACACTGTATTTAATGTCTCCTTTGTTACAGATGTTATGTAATCTTCTATTGCCGTTTTCAGCTCACAGATTTTTTTTTTGTCTATATAGACCGAAACTTTAGCAGCTCCACAAAGAAAATAATCCAGTGGGGTAAGATCAGGAGACCGCTGAGGCCACAAACCTTTAGAAATTAGTCTTTTCCCCAAAAATTCAAATGAGAGTCCCTGGATTTATGTGATGTATGGGCAGTAGCGAACATCACATAATTTCTTGTTGCACCGTTCACTTCATCTGCATTTAGCTGTGAAATAAATGGAATAAGAATATCCGAGCAATTAATTGAGATATGGAAAAAGTTAGCCCTATAATTCGAGAGCGAGTGATCGCACACCATACACCATGATAGACCATACTCGCGTATTATGTGAATTTACGCATCCTGATAAGTGGAACCAAGCTTCATCAGTAAAAAATGTCCTATCTAACACGTCAATTCCATGGTGCAAAATAAACCTCTAAAACCATTCACAATGCTGAACAGTTTTCCCGTGATCTGTGGGTTTTAATTCGTGGACGACTGATACCTTTATGGATACAAACCTAGTTCTGTTTTGACTGGTTTGTATGTGGAACAGTAAGAAATATCACATTGTTGGGCCAATTTGTTTATTGATTTCTGTGGACTTTAAAGCATTCTATCTGATATATTCGATTGTATTTCTTCTATTAGCACATTGGGTCTTCCACTTCTAACACCATCATGCACGGAACCTGACTCCCAAAATTTATTAATTAAATCACGCACAGTATCTCGGTGCGGTAGTTTTGAGTTAGGGAACCTGACAACGAAATTTTGTTTCACTTTCTCAGTATAATTTCCACGTTCATTAAAAACGTTTTCCACTAGAAACACGCGTTCCTCTGTAGACTACATTGATTTCGCTTTAGGCACACGTCAGAACTCAGAGCATAGTAGACCATGCTAACCAGTACAATAAACAACTCATGCGCTCGCAGGCGCTGATAACGCCGATAATCATAATATCCGTCGGAATCGAATGCGATAAACCTGGGGATGCCAACCTTTTATCGAGCAGTGGCCAGCAGCAAGGTGCGGAGGAAGTTTTGATGGCCCGTTACATAACAGTTCATTGTGCTAACTTGCCTGAAACTATAACAAAACTTGAAAAAAATGGGGGAAACACTTGTGAAGAAAGTGTGCGCCAAGTTGAATGTGTACCAGGTGAAGTGGAAAGTGTAAACGTGTAATGTCCGCTATTACCGGCTTGGTAGAAATAAAACAGATATGTGAAATAATAAAACGTGATACTATAATTGTGTCAGCAAGAAATTCGTGTGCAAGAAGTTGTTTCAAATATCCATTAATTTCAACAGAAGTAGAACGATCTTTTTCTGTAATGAAAAATATTTTGTCGGATGGAAGATTAAGTATGAACATGACGAACTAATGCCATCATTCGGATCTCTTAACATTGTATTTGATGGGATCGCCGAAGAGATGGCGCTACGAGCGTCTAATGTCAACAGGTGTCAGCAAATGCTACATGCTCATGCTTTGTTGGCGGATGTCGGCTACGAGCTATGTGTCTTGTATTGTTCAGGGTGCGGTACAAATTAATCTGTACGTTATTTAGCCTGTGGAACTAAACTGTACATCTAGTATTATTTAGGTGTAATACAAACTAAACTGGTGCATCTTCATATTATTTAACCTGTAATACAAAGTAAACTATAAATCTGCGTGATGCATGATACAAACTAAATGTAGTAATCATGCCGTTGTAATTAATATGCCAAGAGAATGCCGTACTGCTTCGTTCCCGGGTGCAGTTCAGGGTACGGCAGAAAATACGAAGGTAACAGGATGTTATTTACCCCACTTAAAGAAAAAGACTTGTCTGTAAAATGGGGTAGAGCAATGCCATGAAAAGGCAGGCAGTTGTCATCGAAAAGCACAATATATGATGTGTATTTTTCAGAAGATCTCATTTTGAAATCCGACCGTTTCATTGTAGCGGGAGAAAATGTTGAAACCCCTCGAGTGAGATGGAAATTAATGCCAGGAGCAGTACTCATATTTTTCCAAATTTATCCAAATATCTCTAAAGTAAGCTGAAAATCCAGAAACCATCCAGGATGCAGCAACATCACGAAGGGAAGAAAGAACAGCGAGGATAACCGGGAAGGAGAAGCTTCAGCTTCAGCTTTGAAGGTCAAGACAAGATCAGTCTAGTTCTACTCAAATTCACAAAAGTAATTTAAATGATGCCGAAAGGAGAATATTGTCTTTCAGAAGACAACTAAAGAATGCAAATAGAAATTTAATTCGAACTAACTGCAGTTTATCCTCCGCTAAAGCTAAAATCCCTTTGTTAGAAAAGCAGATTAACAACATTGAGTTGATTCAATATAAAGATAACAAATTTCGTAGTAAGAAGCAGAAAATTATTATGGATACCATGCTGAAAAGTTGTAAAGTAAAATCTCCCGATGGTATGAGGTAGTAATGGCGGTATTTTAGAGAGTTTATTACTTAAAATAAAGTCCCCAAAAGTTTATAGGCATTGTCTGCGTCACAATTTGTTGCCTCTTCTTTCTGAAAATCGTTTAAGAAAACTGTGCAAGGACTTAAGTGCCCCTATGAAGTAAATCTACACAGTATAGACGCTATTTCTCGGTTCTATAAGAATGACATGGATGAGAATGAAAGATATGGTACTATAATATTTAATACACTTAAGCTTAAGGAAGAAATTAGCTTTAATAGCGCCTCAATTAAAGTAGACGGCTTTGTAGATTTGGGTGATCTCAGGCCAAATTAAAAAAAATCAGATGGAAAATCATGCATTTGTTTGTTCCTTTTATGCAAAATTGTGTCCAATCAGTTGCAATTTACGCTTACAGAAATGCCACTCTAGTGATATTCAGGCAAAAAGTTTGATCCAAGTGATATTACAACTAGAAGAAGCTGCGGCCAGAGTGATTGATTTTTACCTCTGATGGAGTCGGTCAAATAAAAAAGCATGGAAGTCTTCAGAAATTAGTGGGAAGAAAAATGCAATACAGTGTCACATTAGTAATCCTGCAGAACCAAAAGGAAAATATGGGCATTTTCCGATTTTGTGCATGTATTAAAATGCATAAGAAACAATTTCCATGACAAACTTGAAGTGACTTACAAAGATGAAAATATAAATTTCAGTTTTTATAAGAAGCTATTTGAGGAAGCTATTTCTGGGTAAGAGCATTTCTCAAGCTAACAACAGCTCATTTACATCCCTCGTGTTTTCAAAAAATGAACGCTAGGCTTGCATTCCAACTGTTTAGTGACAAAGTTGCAAAAGGCCTAAAATGTTATCGAGAAATGGGTTTAACAGGATTTGAGGATAGCGAGAAAACTCAACAATTTACAAAGGATCTTGCCGATGCACTCATATTTCCCACCTTTGTATAAACATTAATCCTCCCATACTAATATTCTCAAATTTCTTCACGCTATTCAATCTACAAAAAATACATTTGCCTCCTCTAGAACAATGGAGTCATTATTGGTAACCTTAAAAAGCACTTTAGAAATGAGCGAATCGCTCTGGGAAAGAGGATATAAATATGTGTTAACAGGGAAACTTACCCAGGATCCTTTTTAACGACTCTTTGGAATCAAGCGCTCATACAGTTCAGATGACCATCCTTCGATGATTGATTTTCTCCGTCTGCACTTCAGTGTATCTGTATTCTAATAAAACAAGTACAAACCTTTAGAGAGAATTGTGGGCCTAAACGGGACCTGATTCTGAGCTCTTGTAAACCAGATGCGCATGTTAGCTAGAAATGCTGAAGTGCGCATCGAGACTACTAAGAAATCAGTGGGAAATTCCGTAAGAGAAAAAATGGTTATTAAAAATTCTTCTGATTTTAAAGTTTGGGAAAGCTCTATACCAGAACTAGAAAACGGTGTTCCTGTTCCTTCTGTTGACAGATGTTTAGTATATCATATGGCGGGATATATTGCAATATCTTGTGGTAATATGCAACCAGTATAAATGTAAGTTATAATTAATGCATTGCAATTTGTTTATAAAATGCCTTTTTAAATTTATAATGCATTTTAGAAAATTTACTGAACCTATCTTCTTCTTCTTCTTTTTTTTTTTTTTTTTGTGCCTATCTTTACGTTTGTGTTGCCTTTCTTGCCTGCCTATTTTAACTGGTTTCATGCCTAAACATCCGAGTTATAGTTCTTAGTATTGAAGCGTCCAATATACGGTCAATTTATGTAAAACCATGGTTTTATAAAGTGTTATTTGCCTTTATTTACACACAGTCATTACAGTATTAATATGCTTCATGTCATGAATACAAAGGTATGTTTTAAAATGTAATAATAATAGTAATAATAATAACAATAATAATAAGTTATAATAAACATAATAATAACAACAACAATAATAATAGCAACAATGATAACAACTATATTAATAGTAGTACAATAATAACACCAATACTCACTGAAATTGACTCAGGCTATTTTAATCAGAATAAAGTAAGAATACACAATGGAGTCGCAGTTCTAATGTAATGTAAGCACATCATTTACACTGCTGTCGTAATCAAGAAGCTAGCACAGGTTTCTAAATATCTAGAATTTATCGAGTTTATAAATTATAGATGCGTAAACAACTGAAACATGTTGAAAGAAAGGAGCTCAATGCGAAATGCATTGCAGGAATCAATGGTACTAATCTATTGAAATATGTAATGAATATGTGCATTTAAATAGGTTTTTATGACCTTTATTATAAAGTTTATTCTATTTTTAATTAAAACCAGCATTTTGGGGACATGAAAGTGTTCGATTAAAAAACCACTGTAATCTCAAAGAACAGCTTCACATGCGGCTATCTATAAATTCTGATAAAATTAAGAATCGTTATGACAGAATTAAATTGGTAATCAGCAACTCAAAGATAATTCAGAATGAAATAATTGAATGTATTTTGGCTTACATATATGAACAAATACAGAAAGCGCTAATCCCCCATTGATGACATAACTGATATCACTCAAAATTGATATCTCGTTTCTGTTGTGTTGAGGTTTATAACTTCTAATGCAAATCCACTGTTTGAACAATTAGATAAGACATTTCATTAATTCAGTTTTTGCAATAAACTAATAAGTCAGAGTTATGTCCGGTCACTTAAATTGCTTAAGACGAAAGTGAAGGACAACTTTCTTCAGGTTATTTTCATTCATTGTTTAGCACATTGTTTAAATTTAATTTTCTCAAACAGTTATAGAAATATTTCCAATTTGCTGAATACTTTTTGCAGACATAGTGGCATTACATCCTTCTTACACTATTCAGGTAAATATAACTACATTCCTAGAACTGTGAAAAAAGATGGACATCAAACTCGAAAGCTACCAAGCAACAGTAGAAGATTGGAAGGATTTGAAAGAGGTTCTTGAGAAAATAATAAAAAATCTTACTTCCAACAACACATATATCCACAAACGCAGAGTTTTCTTGAGTGAAATTTTGAATTCAATCTAACTGATGTTGGTATGATTTCGTACAAACTAAAATTCAACTAACTTGTGACTTGAGACACAGAAGAAAAAATGAAGAGTACTGGATTAACATATTTCGCAAAAGCGAACTATAATGTGGACCATAAAAGATAGTATACCCAATTGTCCAATGAGGATTTCCTTCTGAAATGCAAGTATTTTTTTTATGAAATTATTGACAAAATTTATGTGATCGTGAATTTCCAAACTATGACATCAGATTTTATTTGAAGTCTGATATTTCATTCACTTTTATGTATTATTCTGCGGTGTTATTTTCGTGTTGACGTTGGGTGCTATGTGCAGTGTTGTCTTTGGCACCACATTTAAGACGCCTTGTGCCGTGAGCACAAATTGGAGTCGTTGACCAAACTCACTCCACTACCTGTGAGTAGACCCACTTAGCTGATAAGGTGAAACTACTACCGGTGAGTTACCTCGGTATTGCTCAGCCTACACGATGATTGACTAACTCGGGGTGGTAAAGCAAATGGGGGTAGTTCAGGGAGTGTGGTCTTGTGATGATTAAAAGCCATATAATTTTCTTGAGTTTATTCTTCCTAGAAGAGACGAGGCAAACACATTTGCCTTACAATAGTTCTAACTCATACACCTATTGCGAATTCTAACACTTGGCTGATTATATGTAGCATATTAATACGCGTCACTGACTTTAGATTTGTTAACGTTACTGTGTTTAACTTTTGTATGAAGTGATTAAGTTCAGCCCGACGACCGACAGCATAACAGCTGCAGATAACTTTCACGAACAGAACAGATTGGCGAGCAGATATTGGCGATAACAGAGACTGGTGAACGGATATTGGCGATAACAGAGACTGGCGAACAGATATTGTCGAGAACAGAGACTGGTGAACAGATATTGGCGATAACAGGGATTGGCGAGCAGATATTGGCGATAACAAAGACTGGTGAACGGATATTGGCGATAACAGAGACTGGCGAACAGATATTGTCGAGAACAGAGACTGGCGAACAGATATTGGCGATAACAGAGATTGGCGAGCAGATATTGGCGATAACAGAGACTGGTGAACGGATATTGGCGATAACAGAGACTGGCGAACAGATATTGTTGAGAACAGATACTGGCGAACAGATATTGGCGATAACACAGCCTGGCGAACAGATTTTGGCGATAACAAAGACTGGCGAACAGATATTGGTGAAAACAAAGATTGCCCACGATGTGCCTTCATGGGCTCTTTATATACAAAAAATACTGTCATGTCGGCCTCTTTCTGATTGGACAGAAAGGCAGCACGACTGACGTAAATATTTCCCAAGAATCAATTTCCTTATCCCAGGGTGCACTGCAAACCTCACGTGATAAGCCTTGCACAATGAAGAATTACCGTCTTCTGAATTTTTCTGTTCACCCCCGTTGTAACTCGAGTGTACGTGACTTGACAAAAGAGATCTTTCTAACAAAAGCGCTCCTCATCTCCCTTGACTCTCTTGGCGTCAGCTTTCTTCTCCAGCTGAATTTTCTCAGTTAAATACGTACATTTATACTCTTTAAGTTTACACATTGATAAATAATTAATAACTAACAATAATTGTGATACGGAAGCTAATTAACGGTCTCAACTCAACACTTAATATTTTCCTTTTCATATCATCCTATAATAACTGTCGGTAATGTTGCCGACTAGGGGTCTGTTTACTGCACAACTTCGCAAACTGAAAAATCACTGTAAAATGAGATGGGTATGCAACTGTTAATAGCCGATAGATGGCAGTAATAGCACAATTATTTGTTGTTAAATAGCTGTAGTATACTCTATTTTTCTTTCTCATTCAATGCAAAGGGAATGCGCCCGGTTATGGATAATGCAAGATAACATTGAAAATAAAATTTATTTTTATTGTTCTCTTGGTCACATCGTTTAAATAAAGAAATAAAAACGTACTTGATTGACGTATAAAGTATATTTTTGTTGTAATTCTTTAAAATTAACAATTTATAAATTATGTGCATTAACCAATAATCCTTCTTGGAATCTGAAAATAACGGAGAATTGACGGGACCCGGATTGTATACCGTTTTAAGCTAACTTACCTAAGGTAGGTTATTTCAGGTTATGTGGTACATGAGCTATCTAAAAGTAATTTCATCAGAACATGAAGATAATCCCGTCACCGTCATGTTGGAATTGCGGTGCTCCTTATACATTTGATCAAGTAATATTTTGGGTTAAATGGAGAAGTTTAACACATAAAGCTACTATCGAATAAAAACTTACCAATTGCTTTGTTTCTTTTTAACGCAAACATCAGCATTACTAGTAAATATTCATAGTAATTATAATAATAATAATACTATTATTATTATTATTATTATTACTTTCAGAAATAATTTTAGCTCATCCAAATCTACTTGCTCTTTCGTTATATCATTGTTAGCCTTAATCATTTCTTATCTAGAAGAAAACAAAGAAAGAGATGGAAAACAGCAGGACGAAAGGAAAGAATGAGATTCGGAAGAAGCATGACTGTTAATTTGTGAGGGAAGAAGGATGCAAGTTCAGTTTTGGAGGGAAATAGGAAGTTTAAGCTAGAGTAAGTTTTCGGAGATTGTCGCGAGAAACTTCTGAAACACTCACTATGGAAGCGCTGTCATTACTGTTATTATGCCGACAGCATCCTTGCTTTTCCACACTGTTCATTGCATATTTCATGCTTTCCACACTATCCTATGGTGCGCTACCTTCCCTCCTATACACAGTACCAACTATATATAATGAAACAAGAAAGTATCAAGATGTTTTTAATAATCAGTATCAGATGAAGTTTACAATGCATCTCATCAAGACTTCACACAAATTGCGAACTGTGGTCACATGCACCAATCCATCACTGCCTGGAATGTAATTTTTCAACCTGCGGAGCAGCGATGTCGACATAAATCCCCCCATAATAACTACCTTACGCGAGTCATACCTGAATTAACAGTTGTTCATTTGGACGTAACGTCAGGCAGCCAACCTTTGCACCTGAAAGGAGGAGCATATAATGGAGCATATATAGTTTGTTTTGCGAAAAGGAGGGAAGGCAGTGTAGTCGTACGATAGTGTGGAAAGCATGACATTTGCAATTAACAGTATATGCCTTAGGAAGCGTAACCATAGCAAGGCGGGGAAACCCAGAAATGAGGCAACGCATTCATAGGAAGGTGCGGGAAACGCTGAAATATGCAATTATATGCATCAGGGGGTGCATATACTGTTCTTCTGAATGTCTCCTACTGTTCTCCACCTCTTTCATATTTTCTTCAATGAAAAAACAACCCCTTTAAGGCTACCAATGACATAACTAAAGAGCAAATAGATCTGGTTGGGCTGACCGTTATTCTTACAACAACTAATAATAATAATAATAATTTTTATTTACTACTAATGCTCCTGTTTTCATTAAAAAGAAACAAAACAATCGATACTTCTTATTTAACAGTAGCTTTGTGTATCAAATTTCTCCATTTAACCGTCAGTATTACTTGATCAAACGTAATAAGAGCACCGCAATTGCAGTATGACATATATGGGGTTATCTTTATGTTTTGATGAAATCGCCTTTAGCTAGCTCATGTACTACATAACCTCAAATAATTAACATATGTAATAAGTAAGATTAATGGTGTATTATAGATGGCATCGTCTGCTAGAATTACCACGCCCTTCGGCTACGTGATATACGTGCCATTTAGCAACATATAACCTTTCTACTACTGCCATTTTGCGGCTATTAACAGGTTGCATTCCTTTGGCACTATGTGCTCAGTTCTACAGCGGGTTTTCAATTTCTAAAGTTGGTATGGTTTTGCGGCATTGCGCGGCCAACTGACTCTTAAACGGCAACATTACCCTCAGTTCTAGATAAACCAGAGTCCACAGACAACCACTAGCGCTATCTGCCACCGAGAGCTGTATTTCAAGAGAGCTGTCTCCTCCACGAAATGGCGTCTCTGCCTCCGTAATCGTCGACACGAAGAGACCGGTTGAGATGAAATGAGGAGACAGGAAGCTCGGGGGAATTAATAAGCCTCCTAGCATTAGCCCGAAAAACCAATGTGTTAGAGAGGTCGGCCTACCGAATGCCAGTTCCAGACGAAACCCCTGAGCCACCTGGTGGGTAAAGTTAATAATGTTTGTGGGCTTGCTACGAAAGCAGTTCACCTTCTTATCCAGCAATACGCAGCCAACTGACCCTTAAACGGCAACATTGCCCAACTTTTAAAGTGCTTGCTTAGATTTAGGGTACTTCAAAGCCTGTTATTTCCAGTGAAATCAATTTATAAATTGTTCGAATATAATACAGGCTTCCTGAATGTAGGTAATAGTGTCTTGTGTCTGTTATATCTTAAATTATGGATTTTGGTTCCTGGAATGTTAGTGTTCCTACGGTTGCACTGCCGGTATAATATCTGAACTAGATCTGAATTTCTTTATTCAGATAGAAAGAACTCATAGTGATGTATGAAAATAGGGGATACATTTTGAAACAACCTAGATAAACAAAGATAATGTATGTATGCTGTTTGGAAGGCAGGTTAGTTTTATCAAATTGCATGCACTTTCTTTATAACGTCTGCTCGTTTCAGTTTTATATTCTTGCGAAAAGGAATATATAACATAACAAAAAAAAAAAAAAAAAAAAAAAAAAAAAACATTTCATGCATCTCAAACGCAGATCATTTAGTTGTGTTGTATAAAATTTAATAGCATTTGTCTTATAGTTATTTTTCCTATAGATGTTTTCCTATAGTAAGAAATGCCAGATTTCATTTTTTATAAAATTGGAACACTAAATGTTGAGACGTTAATATACGGAAGCCAAGTTTTCATATCAAGTTTCATTTTATGTTAATGGAAGGAAATTGATGCCATATAAATTGGTTGATTATGTGGTCAAGAAAAAATTAATTACTGAAAGTAATTAGCCTGTAAGTGTCCTGTGATATCAGAATATTGAATGTAATGTGTATTTTAAGTATTATTTCATTTTGACCAAAAATAATTATTTTAAAAAATCCAACAATGATAATTGCATTCCTATGTGCTTGAAAAAAGTTGTTCTTTCCAGTATACCGCATTTCCAAGCGTTGTATACCCGTATTTAAATTTTCACTAAACACTAAGCTTATGAAACAAATATTATATGTATCAAAAGTAATTTACTAATAAATAAAAGGAAGTCTGTATTATATACTTTCTCAAAGAATGTTTAATAAGGAGAAACATGTAAAATAAGTTTTGAGCCTTTATAAGAACTGAATATACGCTCAACTCTGTGCATTCGTTGTTTGCTCATCATTGCCGGCACAAGGGTAGCGTCCTATGGGAGCGCGTGTGCTGTAGAATGCAATCTTCATTTATCTGTGCAAACCTGCAGTTTTAGTAATTATTGTATCAAGTAATATCCAAGAATATACAAGAACATCTTAACAGTGAAACCACTGTATTATTTACAAATATTATATTACCTGGAATGAATTATCTCCATCGAGGCCACGACTCTGAGACGTAATAATACTACGTTATACCGTGAGTAATACTAAAGAAGAAAGAATCTCAACAAGCTCGCCGAATGGAAATTGTTATACATTGAATAATATATGTGTAACAAATTGTCTCACACACGAGGGGCGTAATATAAAGTATAACAAATTGGCGCACAATCGAGAGGCACGAATAGAGGGAGATCATGATCATGCAGAGACTGATTAACCAAGAAGAAGGCTACACGACAACGCAGAACAGATTTGGATATCATCAGTGGAGAGGTTAACCCCATCACGTGGAAGCTGACCCAAGGATTCCACTTCGCGAGAGCTGAACCAGTGCACCACATAGCAGAGGTCCAAGGAACGACGATCTTACAAGAGAGAAGAACTCTACGCGTCCTCAAGTAAAACTAGTAATAATAGATCTGAGGAATAGGAATTTAGGAACAATGGCTGAACAAGTGAGTGTTAAAACAAGTGAAAGTGTTTTAGGTGTAGATGAAAAAATAAGGAGTGATAGTGTTCTGGAACAGATTTTTAGAAATTAAACAGTGTAGATAAAAAAATCTCAGCTAAAATTGAGGTTAGTTTAGATACAAAATACAGGATTTAGATAAAAAAAATCTCAGCCAAAATTGAGGCTAGTTTTGATAAAAAATACAGGATTTAGATAAAAAAAAATCTCAGCAGAAATACAGAGTGTAGATAAAAAATACAGGGTTTAAATGAAAAGATAGAAACTGCTGTAAAAGAAAACGAAGCCAGGGTTATGTTGATGGCCACAGAAATTAGTAATAATGTGCAAGAATTGAAAGTAGAGTTGAACACTCGTATAGACGGTATGTCAAGTAAGTTGGAAGAAAGTAGGAATGAGTCTAAAATAAATATGGATAGGTTAGAAAGGAGAATGTCAGATTTTAATTCTAGTCAAGAGGATGCAGTAAAAGAAGTCAAGAGGGAAGTGACCTCAGAAATATTTGAGTTAGAATCTCGATTATTGCAGGAAATTAATGATAAGTCCAGTAGAGTAGAAATAGACATTTCTAACCTGAACACTGCATTGCTATCTCAACATATGAGAAGTGATAACCTTAGACAAGAGATTGAAAAGCTAAGTAGTAGAGATAATGAGCATGATGTTCAGTTATCTAAAATAACAGAAAAGAATGAAATAGTTAAAGTGCAAATGAGTAAAATAGATGCTAATACGATTAATGTGAAGGATGGCATTAATAGAATAAATAAAGTTGTTATAGCTATGCAGGCAAAAAAAGAGAAGTGTAATAATGTTAATGTGACTAATGACCATGTGAATTATATGTATGACCATTGTATTGAGAATGAAGAATTAGAGCCTGTAGGTGAGATATGTAGACACTCCGACCGTGCCGTCACACCACAATATCTGTAAATATACCCATTTTAACAGTCAGTTGTTACATGATCTTTCACCACCAACTTTCGACGAAGATTCTGGTGACCATCCAAAATTTTTCTGAGGGAATTAGAGGATTATTTCAAGGTTAAGAAAATACCCCCGGAGCTCCACATGATGATTGTAAGAAAATTACTTAAGAAAACAGTATTGGAATGGTTAAGATTAACTTTTGCATCCCATGAAAGTTACAGAGTATTCAAGAATTTATTTCTAGGTAGATTCTAGGGACCTGCTAGGCAACAGAAAGTGAAAATTGAACTTGCTACAGGGAGGTACGATGAAAAACAGGGAGTTACAATGACCGAATATTTTTTAAAGGTTGCCAATTGATGTAAGTTGGTAAATCCTACCACGTCTGAGATGGAATTGATCGGAAACCTGGCCAGGCACTTTCCAAATCAAATCAGGAATCATTTAGTTGTGGCAAAGCTTATTTCATTTCCTGAGGTTATCGACTATCTTAGTGAGTTCGAGGCCTATGGTATCAGTAAAAAAAAAGTCAAATTACAGCATCATATGCCAGTGCCCAGTCACATAATGTGGCACATGTCCGTGAAGGTCAGGGATTGACAAATTTTGGTAGAGGAAGTAGGAATGCTTCAACAGTGGGAGAGGCACAGTCCCATAGTTCCGCAGCTCAGCCTCACGACATAAACCATAATGCTCTTGATAGATATGGAAATCATTTTTCTAGGACAGATAAAGCTAGTGGAAATTTCAGAGGAAATCCACAAAATGATAGATTCCAACGCAGAGGCCGTGAAGCTCAGGTAAACCACATTAGGTTTTACAGGGATTATACACACAATAAAAATTATGGTTATCAGGGTACACCTAGGCCATATTACAACTCACTGGTACTAGAAGTTATCACAATTTTGTGAGGGAAAATGAGACAACATTAGAAATGCACTAGTAGGAAATTTTAGGGATCCTGGGGCAAATGATGGTCAAAACAATGTCATTGCCAGTTTTCATGACGATGGAACTTGTAGTACCGCAGTAAATGCGAGCACAAGATGTGATCGAACCATGAACCAGGAAAACTGAAAACTAATCAGAATGTTGCTCCGGTTTCTGATTGTGTAACATACCGAATACGGAGTCATATATCTCAAACCAGCATAAAAACTACTAGTGACAAGTAAGTTTATATTAACTAACCCTCCACAAATACAGATTATAATGATGAATCAAAATTTCAATGTTTTGTTAGATACAGGGGCTACATTAATGAGAATTTATGTAATGCATGGGCTAATGGAAATACATCTTTGTTATTCCTACCAGTTAGTAATGTATACTGCAGTACAACCATCGGTAAGAAAAAGGAAAGAATAAAGCATCACATTTATATTACTGCCCGCATTAGGAATTTTAATTTTGAATTCATAGCATTGGTAATCCCGAGATTAACCCGAGAGGTTATTATAGTCACAGATCTACTCTATGAATGGCAAACCATTGTAGATTTGCAAAAGCATGAGCTTGAAATAGTAAATAAAGGTGTTAATATCCCAGTGGGAATGCTCAGGGAATATGAATATTCTATGAGTGGAGCTTGTGATAATATTCACAATGAACAGTTTTTCCTCGAAGATGTAGGCCATGAAGAATCATGGGAAGATAGTGACTTTGAGCTGAACGAACCCTTAGGGTCTATTATGAATATTAATGTAAAACAGGATTACAAAAAAGTACATTAAAACTCCTTGATATAAAGGTTTATGAATCAAACGATTTGAATTCCGGTCAAAAAACTATGTTGCAAGATTGTTTAGTAAAGAATAACAACGTGTTTAGGTCCAAGCCTGGGTTGTGTACTAAGTATACCCATACGTTTGAGATGGGAGAAATAGAGCTCTGAACCTACAAGAGCCGCCCACTACCTAATGCCATCAGGGAAGAAGCCAACAGAGTTACACAAGAAATGTTGGACAACCAAGTCATTGAAAGTTCAGCATCCCCTTTTTTATTACCAATTTGTTGGGTACACAAAGCAAATGGTTCACTAAGCATCCCTTTATATGCCAGAAAAGTCAATCCTCATACCCAACAGACAATTTTAGACCTTGGGTATAGACAAAATGTTATCGAAATTGAGACCTGGTAAATATTTTACTAAATTGGACTTATTTCTTCATATTGGCAGATATCCTTAGAAGAAAATATGAAGAAGTACACAGCATTTCATTTTTGTGGAAGGATAATACAATTTAGAACTTGTAGTTTTGGTTTAGCTACTACTGGGTCAGATTTACTACGCACTATTTATGACATTTTTGGTAACACAAATGAAAACTTTGCATTGCAATACATAGATGACTTTCTGATTTTCGATGACAATTTTGATACCTACATCCAGCACATACATTATATTTTATGCAAGTTCCAGGAGAGTGGAATGACCATTAAGCTAAAAAAAAATATCCCAATTTGTGGTTAGGGAAACTGAATTTTTAGGTTATGGGATTAGTAAGCAGGGAATTAAACCTAATGAAGAGAGAATTAAGGCTATCAAAAGAATATAAAACAGCCGAAACGTTTCCTTGGGATCCTGCAATATGAAAGTCGTTTTTTGATCAATTATGCCAAGGATGTTGTTCCATTGAGGGGATTACTCAAGAAAGAACAAAAATGGAAGTGAACAGAGGACCACCAGAAAGCTTTCGAGAAGATAAAGAGCCTATTCCAAAATTGTATTTTGCTCGAGAGACCACGAAGCGTCTTACCATTTATCATCCACTGCGATGCTAGTGATTTATCTTATGGTGCAATACTTTGTAGGCGAGATGAAAATGAAGACGTTATACCATAGCTACTGTGTCTAGAGTGCATAGTGAAGTTGAAGCTAGGGCATGTACTAAAGAAAAGGAAGTACCAGCAATCTATTTTGCATTGACTAAATTCCGTCAATATATTTATAATCAGAATATTATTGTGTACACGGATCACATCGGTTTGTCTTTTATGAACAGGTGTAAGTTGACAAATTAAAATATTTCACGATATATTAATGAAATAATGTCCTACTATATCTCTGTTCGCCACTTGCCTGGAAAAGAAAATATTTTTAGTGATTTGTTGTCCCGACAGAGAACAGAGTTAGCTATTCCAGAAACACTTTCTCATGCACCTAATGAGGTTAGATTTATGAAAATTAAAATGGAGATAAACAAGGAAATAAATCAGAAGTTAAAGAACTTAGCACGACTACAAATGGAAGTTCACAGCTCCAGAATATGGCAACGCTCCTGACAGTTGTAAAATCGTACAGAAAGGTGGAGTTTTGTACCGACTGCATGGCAAGGATAATAAGAAATGGAAGGCCATGATTCCAACTAATTTAGAACGTGAGATAATCATGGGTTTTCATGAAACCCTGGCCCATCCAGGATGCAGGCGAACGGCTAATGAAATTAGTAATACACTGTATATTAAACATCTCAACAAGAAGGTTCGAAATGTTGTAACAACTTGCGAGATCTGCCAAAAAGCATAACCTTTAAATTTTAAATATGATTCTGAACCACAGTGTATTATATGACAGGAAAAAAAAAATGAATTGGTTTGTGTTGATGCTCACGGAGTACTTCCCTCGCGCCCATATAATTTTAAGTATTTATTTGTGATGTACGGTGTGTTTACTCGTTTCACAAAAATATATCCTGTCAGGAATATTAAAAGCAAAACTTGTGTTAAAAATTGTAGATGACTGGATACCCAAATTTGGGCTCATAAAGGCTATCTTGTCGGATAATGCCACAGTACACAACAGTCAATACTTTCTGAAATCTTTGAAAAGTAATGGAATAAAGTTATATAACTCATCAGGATATTATTCACAAGCAAACAACTGTGAGAGGAGGCTCCGAGATGTTGGTTTATTTATGCACTTAGTATGTTACACAGATCATAAAAATGGTTCAAATTGTGCAATTTGATTGAGGATATCGTAAATGATACAAAAGATGACACAACTGTATTTACCCCTTATGAATTAATTACTGGGCAACCTCCTAAAAAGCTGGTAATCAATATACCTACAACTTTGCAAGATAGAAGAAGAAAGGAGACTACAATAGAGGAAGCATGCCAGATGGCATGGTGTAGAGTCCAGAAGAAAGCAGAACAGCAGAAGAAAGTTGCGCGAGGAAACATACAATGGAATCCAAAAATTGGAGATAAAGTGCTTGTGAGGCAACACAGTTTATCAGATGCCCAGAAGAAAGTCTACTGGAGACTAAATTTGTTGTATAAAGGACCATATGTCATAGCTCAGAAATTTGGTGAACACACATTTGAATTGGTGGATGAAGAGAACAAAATTGTGGGAAGATTTCACAAATCGAAGTTAAAAGAATTTGAAACCATAGAAAATGTGTAACAGTGGCCCTCACACACAGAGTAAAATACTAAAACATTGCACGTGTCGTAAAATGTCCACTCTTATGTATGTAGACTTAAAGGATTTTGTCTTGTGTCTAAAAGAATTACATGTATAATAAGTAAGGATATAGTGCTTACAGAACTGTAAATATATTTCTGAAAGTGATAAGAGTAAAGTCAAGTTGAGTGAGATTCATTTTAGTAATTAATGAGTAAAGATTTCCCTTAAAATAAAAGTTGAAAGTATACTATGAAATGTAATTTAAATGTGTGGGTAAATTTAGCAAGTAAATGGCACATTGATAATATATGTAAAGAGAAAGTAATCTCAAATGTTATTTTGTGTATGAATAAATGTATATGTCAATGACCTGAAACTTCAAAGTACTCATCAAGAAATGATAATAATGTTAGTAGCCTGTAGTGTCAAATTAAAATGTGAGAGATTTTTAACTTTAATACTAAAAGTGCCATTAAAGTATCAAGACAAATTATCATTCAATTTTGGATTTTTATCAAATAGATGTTTCTGTATGTGAAGTTAAGGAATTACTTTAAAACTTAATATATATATATATATTTTTTTTTGTACAGGGGATTATCAGACGATATGTTCCTTTAAAAAATTTAAAAAAATGATGAGCAAAGTATACTATGGCGTGTTGTCATGCAAACAAAATAAAAAAAATGGCAACGAAATAAGTATATGGTGGATATCAGAAGGAACATCTGCTCTGATAAGAGGCATTTGAGACGTTAATATATGGAAGCCAAGTGTTTTCATATCAAGTGCTCATTTTATGTTAATGGAAGGAAATTGATGCCATATAAATTTGTTGATTATGTGGTCAAGAAAAAATTAATTACTGAAAGTAATAAGCCTGTAAGTGTTCTGTGATATCAGAATATTGAATGTAATGTGTGTGTTAAGTATTATTTCATTTGTGATCAAAAAAAAATATTTTAAAAAATCCAACAAGGATAATTGCATTCCTACGTGCATAAGTAGCTTATGAAATAAATATTATATGTATCAAAAGTTATTTATTGATAAATAAATGGAAGTCTGTATTATATACATCTTCAAAGAATGTTTAATAAGGAAAAACGTATAAAATAAGTTTCGAGCCTATATAAGAGCTGAATAGACTCTCCAGCCCGCAGCCTAGTGCGCAGCAACACAGCAGAAGCAGTAGCAGCAGCAGCAGCAGCAGACTTCATACAGAAAAACTGTATGTATTAATACAGCCGTAATTCTTCGATATTACCAGCGACGGGCGACCAATAAGGCCACAGCCAATGTCCTCTGGGCGGTTTTAGGCGCATTCAGGTGTCCGGTCCTCTATTGGTCAAGCTGTTTAACACTCGTTACTGGAGATAAGAGGTTCAGTCATTTGTTTTTGAGCACCAGGGTGCAGTGATGCTTACCCACTCTCAAAGCTTTCCACCACCCACACCCCATCCAAACAGCAGGCCTTAGGGAGATCATGCCATCGCTCCCTGGTTCGTGCACGGTGACAAAGCGGAATAGTCGCTACGTCTTCCAGGCGAAATTTGTGGAGGATTACCCTGGGGAGGAAGAGTATCCCCACTTTACCTTTGGCCTCGGCAAGACGAAGATCATCCGAAGGTTCATTCGGGGACTTCCGGTGGACACACCGGTGAGTGAGTTGAGTAAGACCTCCGCCGCTAGGGCGTTAACCCCGAACTGCGAAACAACTCACTAAGGCCGCCCCAAATGGCCAAGGAGCTAGGATCCCCGTTATAATAGTGGAGCGAGCCAACGACCCGGAGGCAGAGATAGATTGTGTCACGGACCGTCTGTTACCTCCGGGTAAAAGTAGAGCAGTCCAGGAGCTCTGGCGGTCCCCCCCCCCCCCGATGTCATAGGTGTCTGGGGTTTAACCACTCCAACCACTTCTGTTTAAGAAACCTCCGCTGCCTTCGCTGCGGAGAGTCCCATCCTTAGGAGGTATGCCCAAGATCAATCACCGATGAACCCACCTGTGCAAACTGCGGGGGTGCGCACGTGGCTTGTTACGGTGGGTGCCGCATCAGGAAGGAAAAATATAAACTAGGATTAGATACCCTATTATTTTTATTGTAAATTTTTATACTAGAGTATTAATAGATATGATCTTTAAACTTAAAGAATTTGACGGTTTTATAGTCTATTTAGAGGAATCTGTTATGTAATCGATAATCCACGGCTGTAATTGCGTCCAGACGTCCAATACCACCTCAGAGGCAGGACAACATAAGCACCCACTCCAACTGCGCCTCAGCAGCAACAAGCACCCGCCACTGTCACACAGCAGCAGCGCCAGGATCAACCAGCTCCATGACCAGACCGCACCCCCGCCACAGCTACAGCGGCAAGACCGTCTCCGCGTGACCTGAGGATGTCCAGAACCATTCGCACTGACACTCGACCACGTACAACCCACACCCAGCTACCCACACCAAAACCTCTCTGGCACCAAGAGAGCGCGGACGCCCCAGAAGGCTGGCAACTGCTTCGACGGCGCCGGTGGAGCGCGAGGAAACCGCGCTCCAACGGCGCCGCTGAGAGGAGCCGGTCGCCGCGAACCGCACCACCGCTCGGGCCAAGTCCTCATCCACCCAAACTCCAAACCCAACTCCCGCTCCTACTGCCACCGAAACTTCAACACCGAGCCCCGGCTTTGACCTCGCGGAGATGCTGAAGTGGCAGCAGCATCTGTTGCAGACCCACGGAAGGCAAATCTGCGAGCTGATTGGCCGCTTCTTCTCTACCAATGACCCGGCTGGCAAAATGCTTGTTGCCATGGAGGAGCTCACCCTACTGACCAGCATCGTCCCGAGCACCCGGAATGGGGATCAAACTAGGTGTCGAACCTCTTATAGATTCGCGTTCTGGAACGAGTGTGGACTTTCTGGGCAGGGAAGAGAACTCCTACATTTTGCCAGAAGCCAAGCTCTGGATATCATCCTAGTCTGCGAAACACATCTCCGACCAAACTTCCGCTTCCACTTACCGGGCTACGGCTGCCACAGGGCGGATCGTCAGGGCTCCAGCTCCCACCCCTGCAAACTCTAAAGGCCACAGCAGCGATGGTTGACCTCGACGGTGAAGAGGTTTTAATAGTCTCACATGAACCACCCCACCAGTCGTGCCCAACGACTACCAATCCATCCCAGACCTACATCCCAGTGCCATACTGGCCGGCGATTTCAATGCCAAGCACTCTCGCTGGCACTGCGGTCGACGGGCAGACGCCCGAGGCAATGCAATAGTTCGCCTGATTACCGTGGACCCACAGCTTCAAGTGCAGGGTCCCTGGCAATCCACTCACCATCCGCGAGGTGGAGGACTGGCCACGCTAAATCACTAACTTCTAGGATATTTGCATTGGGCTCCATTTTCACTATTTCTTTTAAAACTTCTGAGCTTTACCTCTGTAATAATGACATTTTCAAATAAAAATATGCTCATAAATGTCTATATCAATTGAATAATATTTTTAAAAGTTCTATGATAGTGAGCTGAACTCCCTTTGTCGCCGAATTTTTATAATTCCAAGCTTCATCACTATAACGGCACTTTTCAAGTTAAGCTTTTAACAAATTCCTCTTCAATCAATTGAGCATTACAATTTTGTTCTCTGGGCTACTTACACTAAACTCCTTTTTCAGTGTTGTTTTAAAAAAGTCTAAGCTTTGCCTGTATAATAATGTCATTTTTGAAATTGTTTAAATCATAAATGAAATTTTGTATAAACTATCCTTCCAACCTTCCAGTTTGCATTGAACTCCCTTTTCACCATGTTCTATGTTCTACCTCTATAGTTATGACATTTTCCAAATAAGCTTTGTAACCTTAAATGTCTTATGTATATAAACTGAACAGTTCATTTCTAATTTCTATGATATTACACTGGATTCCCCTTTTCACTATTTTGTAAAATTTTAGGTTTTGCCTCTATAATAATAACATTTTCATAAAGGGTTTGTCATTAATATCCTTTTTATATACATTGAACACTACAGTTCTAAGTTGTATCATATTCGCTTTGATTATCCTTTTTCATAATTTTTAAAATGTCTTAGTTTTGCTTTATAACAATGGCATTTTCAAATAAAGTTTATGCTGTATGATTTTTATATAATTTGAAAACTACATTTCTAAGTACTATTATATTTGCTCCAAACTCCGTTTTTTCCAAAGTTTATATCATACATATAATGTATTTTATATGTATGATATAAACTGTCCACAGTATATAAATTTAGTATTCAGTGTATTTTATATACATTGAATACTAAATTTATATTGTGACAGTTTATAAGTTCTAATTTCGTTTTTAGTTTCAGCTATATCCCAGAGAATAACCCGCACTCTTTGCGCTATTGCCCTTCTTCAGAACAGTGGTTTTTAGTATTAGTTTAGGCATTTCTGATACCTGTAGGGAACTCTGGAAGAATAGTGCCTTCTCGCACCTAGTCGATTCTTTCGCGGTGGAAAAATGGGTGTACATTCACCTGCAGATTGCCACTTCCAAAAGACAGCCCTAAGAATCAATTTTATTAAAAGTTATTTTGATTAAACTAGAGGTGACAAGCTTTAATACCTCTGTTTCACAGATCCTGCTGACTGTATCCTAGGAATACATATTAATGAAGCTGATCTTGATGTGGCTGGATTGAAGTTATCCAAAGCATGCTCCTATTCATGTTATGACTAATGAATCACCCGTAGGATTCCATATAATTGAAGGTAATCTTGATAGGACTCGTTAGACTAGAGTTATCTAAACAAATCTCCTGTCCAGTTTAATGACTAGGCAGATCAGCCCCAGAAATTCATATTATTGAAGGCGATCTTGAGGGTTCTAATGTAGAGCTATCCAAAGATGATGGAGATGGTTGATAAACGAATAATATCAGCGCATGAGATCCAAAGCAGAATGTCATTGCATATTAATCGCCCACTGTCTAGACCTCAAATACTATAGCACTTTTCGTACTCGGAAAGTACCAAATCAATCAGGAATTTTGAGAGAATTGCACTGTGGCAATTCACATGATGCACCAAAGTTCGTAAAAAATTTAAACTATATATTAAACTAAAATGATTTTTATTTATGAACGTTCTTTAATTGCTGCGGTTTTCAGCGACCGTTCTATATTGGGCCTGAAAGACTGCTTAATTTAATCCAGAAACTTCTTTATCAGGTTTGAGGTTCTTTTACGTGCCGCAAATCTACGACACGAGATAAACGGCATTATTTCCCATCAGAACGAAACCATGCTAAGTATTTTTACGCTCGAAAAAATCCATGGCCCTCCACTGGGACCTTGGGAACCAGAGATTAACATGTTACCCCTAGACCACGGGGGACGTCGAATTGAAACTATGCTCCGTGATGTTACTTATTTCTATACCAAAGCAATTGCTTTGGATGGAAACTCGCTTATTTTTAGAAGAATTATTGTCTCGAAAGTCTATTTGTGGGTGGGGGGTGGGAATGGTCGCTGCGACTTTTAGCTTTTAATTGAAACACTTCCCACGACGGGCATCTTTAGCTAATTCCATCGCAGAGGAAGTTTAAGCTAGTTTTTCCCTTGGCAGCTGATAGATTAATAAAGCACAATGCTTTTTACGTTCTTTTTCCATGTAGTGTAGGGGTTTTAAAAATGTTCACTTGTCAGAGGAAACAGCAGTCTGTCATTTTGAAAATAATGGTCTCAAGCAGAAAATATTGTTCTTTATGTTTAAAGGTATGGATCGCGGGGAAATATAACTTAATTTCAGCTGTTCGGCTTTTATATACTGTATATATATTCCGTGTTTCACATAAGCAATAACGTTTGGTGTATGTGCTGCAACGGATTTCATTAAGAATAATATGTTACAAACTTCACACATCGCTTGCTTGCGACTAGCTCTTAAATAGGCTTTTTCCATTGCAGACGCTTTAAAAATTGTCAGACAGACAACAGTTGTCTGTATACTTTTGAAACTAATGGCTGCAAACAGAAAATGTTCCTTGTGATTGTGTTTGTGTTTTTAAATATGTTATAGAGGGAAGCTTCTGCTTTTAATACCAGCTGAAGTGAGGCTCATTAAATAGATTTCATTATTATACAACCGCAAGATGGTCGGGTCCATTCGCTGAAGCAAAATTAAAAAGTCAGTTTCATTATGGACGCTCATTAACTGCAATAGTTCTCAGTGTCCCATTCTATACTGGGCGTGAAAGACTACTTAATTTTGCTCAGGGGTATTTTTGTCATGCCTGAGGTTGTTTTCACGTATCGTAAATCAATCGCACGGGACCACAAGCTTTACTTCCGTTCCGAAGGAAGCCATGCTAAGGGTTATTACGCGCGAAAAAATCCATTGCCCCCTGCTGAGTTTCAACTCATGACCTTGTGAATCAGAGGCCTAAATAATTGGGGGGGGGGCCAACGCGCGTAGGGTTTTTAAACGTGGGCGCAGGATCCATTAATCTCGCGGTCATAAAAATAGGATTCGTTCCTCCCGTGCCCTTAAGGGTCGGATAATTACAAGGTTTTCATTCCTCCCGGTGAAAGAGGTAGCAGTTTTAGAATTCTATGAATTCTAGCATTCATTCCCTCAGAAACGGTCTCGGTTTAATAGCCAGCACGTAACATATTGATACGGATATCCGTAATTGTTTTGCTTCATTTCAGTTCACCCAGATAGTTTTATAGTAAACCTGTCCCCCGACGAGGCTGAAATAACGGTGAGTAGAATGGAAGAGAAAATGCTACTTCAAAATACCCTATGAATAGCACTTAAAAGGTAACTAACTGTATTGAATTTTGTAAGATAAATTATTTTGTACCTTCGCTATAGACTATCTTACTGATTGTAGATATATCAGAGAAGGCACTGTAATCCAACTAAAATATTTACCGACTTTTCACCGGAAATGGAAGTTTTGAAATCCCTGATAATTCAGATTTCATTTCCAAAAAGTCTCAGAATTACTCTGAAGGGGTAACTCAAAAATAAAAAGTTATAAGTTATGCATCTCTTAAGTACAGATTTTCTTATTTTTGTTTACAGCGAAATGTATTTATTTCTTAACGACGCTGTCAAAACAAAAAACAAAACAAAAAAAGACGATAATTTAAACAATGAAACGACAAATTGTATAGCGATTATAGCCAATAAAACACGATATGAGGATTAATAAATTCAATACTACTTACATCACACCGGTATATTACACGCTTGCTGTTCGACCAAGTCCGGTTCGGGAGGAATGAAGAATGTTATCTGCTGGCTATTCGGTCGGTACGGGAGAAATTAAGGTTGTTACCTGGTCAGCTACCTGAATTCGGGAGGAATAAATCCTGTGCCCTTAAAGATACTTCACTTATCAGAAATGTACTCCACAGTTTTTAAACCTCTAAGTTTCTTTAGGGTAATCTGCATGTCAAAACGTTTCGAAGACAATCTGTTATTGTGTGTGCGAGGATTCTCTCAGGGATTCGCCAGCTTCAAGTAAGTATTTTGTGTACCTGGACCATCTAGGCAACCTACGCTATTACCAGTGCCACAAATGAAAGCCTTCGTTGACATTGCAGAGATAGTCGTGCCAATTAATCACAGCGGGCCAGAGAAATTGCCGTATAGGTTTTAGCAGAGCCGTTGTTAGTTTCAAGCCGGAACACACACCCGAAAATGCTGTTCAGAATTGCCAACTACAGACCTAATAGCGTAATGGGAAAAAGAAGCTAACAGCTGTTTTATTGCGATTTAAAAAAAGAAATAGTGCATGAAAATGCAAGTTATAATGGGGAAATTGTGGGAACGATCTAATAGCAAACTTCAATGATCCACGAAGCTAATCCCCAACGATTCCGTATTTTAATGCACTTTCTGCCAATCTGCTCAATTTATTTTGCAGTTTTCTGCGAAATAAACTTGCACTTTTTTGCTGTTGCTCTATTAGGGACTTTTCTGGACACTCTTCGTAGCTTATACTTTTAAAACTTGAAGCATCTTTACCGAAATTCTTGTACCAAAAGGAGGCACCTAACCTGCTTTTTGTTTATTTTGAATCACTTCACTTTTATTGTTTTTCCAACACTTTAGTATTGTGCTAATTTTTTCACACAACTTTTTTAATTTTACTGTAAAATTATAGATATGAGCAACATGCATGTATAAGAACAAATATAACTTCATATACCCAAGGTCGCGGGTTCAAACCCGGCGGAGGACGATGGATTTTTTCGGGTGTAAAAAATCCTGAGCATGGCTTCCTTCGGAAGGGAAGTAAAGCCGTGGGTCCCGTGTCGTAGATTTACGGCACGTAAAAGAACCTCAAGCCTGATAGAGAGACCTCTGAGCAAAATTAAGCGGTCTTTCAAGCCCAATATAGAATGGGACGCTGAGAACCACAGCAGTTAAAGAGTGTCCATAAATAATAACACGCCTAAGAACAAATACCATAGTAAATGCTTACCTTCTTTTGACATAATACTCCAGTTGATTAGAATTTCCACCTGATATTTCTAAGAAAGTTAAGACATGCTAAATAGGCATGATGAAATGAAAATTCAAAAGAAAAACTTCCTGTTTGGAAGCACTTTCATTTGCTCTTCAGAGTCCTAAGTTATGAATATTTACATTGACAAACAAACAAAAATATGTTATATCTGCCTTCAGTATGAGCAACTGTATTCTGATACTTAGCAATACTCTAAATTACATAGCCCTAGAACATCCATATCTCTCTGAGCTCAGTTGGTTCAGTGCAGGTCATCGTGTTTAAGGTCAATGTTTCAAATTCAAACAAGTTGACAGTTTCAAAGTATGCTTAAAACATGCCGTTTCCTATGCGGCATGCAAAAACTTTTAAGGGATACAGGTGATGCTAATATAAACTTGACAATTAAGAGCTTTAGTAAATACATTATTGCAATTATTTACAGTATCACACTTCCTTCGACATGCATGGGAACAGGATAGAATGCCCTTGCAGGAAGAAAGTAACTACCAAAATAAAATGTTTATGGTATACAATTGTATTATTTGATCTATACACTCTCGCATTAAAATACAAATAACTGCATATAAACATTTCATGAAGAGATATATTATAAGTTTGCTCTGAATTAGTTGATTTTCCTCTATGAGTTACAGTTCAGATCACTATATTTATGTTTGCAATATTCCTTGTGTAATTATTTAACATTACATTGGAGAAAATTGACAGTAATTTGTCTACAATCATGCAATTTTCATGGTTACATAAGCCTGTTTCCAACAGATCTGTTATTTTCTCCCATTTGTAAATAATTTGTGCTAAATTTTACAAGAAGTTCCTATGATTTGAGCACATAATGAGGAGCACATAAGAAATTTTACTCTGTATGCATCTGATACTAGTATACTGAATATGCTAACTATGTGATGCACAAATGAATTACTAAATAGGACGGAACAATAAGCCCTCCTCTCTGAAGGCTCGGAAAGCACTCATGATTAGTGAATTTTGTTTGAGATTTTTTATGTATGCTTTACAATCAATAGGTTTAACTACTTTTCTTACAGCATAATCGCATACATAGATCACAGTAGACATTTGAAACTCACCAACATACATATTTTCAGAAACTAGACTCAAAGACATCACACAAACACATTATTATGAAAGCAAGAAACTGGATTACTGTTTTTAGTATATCTCCATATATTTCAACATTGTTATACTTAGAGGACACTTTTCAATCTGATTTTTTTTTCACGTTCTAGAACTCGAAATACAGAAACATTGTGACCACAACAGCTTAGTCTGCGATAATTACCAAAACTCTTTTCTAAACATTCAATCTAAAACTTACCTGGTAACAAATGCTGGTTTAATAGTTACAAGTACTAATTTTATTATGTTTATTAACACCTTGTGGTTTGATTAAATGAATGGAATGTTTCTTGGGGCTAGCTCAGACCTTCCCATCTCCTTAACTAATTCTAAAAAATTATACAAAAAATTAATACGATTATCATCTGAACTAGTGAAGACTGACTGGTTTAAATCTCTCTTAGCTGTTCCTTTCAATACATTCTGTATATTCAAAATGCCCCACCATTTATTAATTATTTCTAGAAACTCTGCAATAGAGCCACTGTTTAAATCATTAGTTTTTAATGATGCAATGGTAGTGTCATGAAAGACATTCTCTATAAATTGCACCTTTTGCCGGTCTATCTGATTACGATATGGGAATTATAGTTCAGTTTAAAGGCAGTTGAAAGCTCATTAAAAGCATGACTATGATTATCGTACAAGCTTCTTATATGTTTGAAACAGTTTTTTTTTATTTTTTATTTTTTTTATTTTTAGAAACACCACTCTCATTAAAATCTGGGAAATTCAATGTTTTGTTGTCATGGCATTGATTAATGCAATTGTTTCGAATGTTCTTGTAGATGTGCAAGGGATAATATATGAAGAAAATGCTCCAATCAATATACATCCATGAGGAATTCAATAACTGTTATCATTTGATTGCTCACATCACCTATTTATCATGTTCGTATTTATCCTACTATTGTCACAGATAATGCACAGTACAATAAAACCATGACTGTGTACAAATGTTATTAATTTCTGTGTTCAATCCATTAGGAAATTCCCTGTCAGAACTTTTACTTATATTAGATAGTTAACTTCTTTAAAAGAAACAAATGCAGAATGAATCATAAATGCCTGGATAGTCCTAGATACTTCAGTACAATTAATCAAAGCCTAACTTGTTAATTTCCTCTTTTTTTATTCTAATGAGGGCTTTACATACACATCGTCAAGTGTAAGGATAACACACGTTTCTATTTCTGTTACTTTTTTGAAGTTATGTTATGAAAATTCTCATTTTCATGTTCAGACTCTGAGCTTACACTGTATCTTGCAGCCAGGTTTTGGATGAGGCAGGATTAACACACTACTGGCTCTTAAGAATCTATAAGATTATGCAGATTGACAACACCGTTCTGTATTTAAAAGCTTTTTTATAAATATGATAGGTGATTCTAAACGGATTTTTTGTGCTGAATTCGAAAATGATTTTCATTTTCGCTCATCGTGACAGGTATTCAAAATATTCACCAATAACTAGAAATGAAATATAAACTTTGTTAAACGTAATAAAATTTACTTTCAACAAGAATTTTGTGTGTAAAACTTGATCAGAATTTGTAATTTGTCACTATTTAAACATTACTTGATAAGCACATTCATAACCTTATCTCAATATTACATTTCATATTTTCTCCTCTTCTAACTTCTCGCATGTTGTTCAGAGCAGTCCCTTTTTAACATCCATCAATAATGAGCCATCATGCTAACACTCCACTTCCCTTGATACATCATTTCTACATATTTTTTATATCCTGTGAAATCCGCCACTCTGTTCCTCATTAAAATTTCCTAAAGTTTAAGGGAAATAATTTAGATATAACAATCTCAACCACGTTAACAATATACACATACCATCCCAAGTATTCAGGCGCCCTCAAATTGCCAACTTCAGTTCCTGAATGAGTTACGATACCTAAATTCGATAGCCAGATAACGCTAAACAATGTATTGCCGACTTAGAGGCGTTTTTCCAGATAAGGGGGATTCCAGATAGGTATATAAGGTTGTTAGTGCAGCGCAGTCTTGTAGGCCCTGTGCTAAGTCGGTTTAGATTGACTGTGGGTGAATATGCCGCACATTTTCGCTTTCCTAGATAAATATTGTGGTCGAATGTCCAATATATGGTGAGTAACCAAATTACAAATGGTCGATACCAAGTTAATAGTGGAGATGATGATGATGAATGGGGCCTTAAAGGCGTTCAACTACATGGCTATTAGCATCCTTAGCAGTGGAGAAAACATAGTTGATTATCTTCTGCGATGTGGTCAGATAAGCAGATTATGAAAGCTGCCGCTGGGAGAACTTGAATTTATCTCTTATATGACACGGAATTTCCCATAAAATATTCGACAAAAGTTTATTGTGGCAAGGCCTCACAGTTTGAGCGATGCTATTGCTCCATTAACATCTCTACAAGCACCCGATACAAGGAATGCCGCGGATAGGTTCGAAAACAGATTCGAAGCAGCAGACAAAAGTAGACAAAATAATAGGAATATGAATAGGATAGATGGAGTGGGACAAATGCACCTCGCTCTAACCAAAATGGTAGACAAGGTACAAACTATGGAAACCGGAACAATTTTGTCTCGTATCCTAGGGAAAGTAAGTTCTAACGCCCGACAAAGGAAAATCCGAGGCAACCATGAGGGAAATGTATGACACAACTGTGAATATCCAGTGCAGTACATCAGATAAAACCGAGGTCGGCGACAACGCCTTAGAAATTGTCGCCTAGAGCAAGCCACGGACCTATGGGGGAAAATCAAATTAATAATGAAAATGCTTGGGGTTCGGGACGACTCAGTCCGGTAAGCGAGGCAGGACGCCAACCGTTTGGGTGGAAGCGCGCCCAGTGACAATGTACAATAACGCCTATGAAAACGAGGTGGAATACATAAATAATCAGCACCCGAGAGGACCACGTACCCACAGATGCCAGAAAACTGAAACCGGATAGAGTTAATGACAGCTCCCTAGACTCACCCGTATAGTTGAGTGTCAGGTCCTAATCGACGCAGGGAACAGCAATAATTTGAATCGCATAATCAAATGTAGGGACACGCCCCCTGTAGAAAGAGAACAAGATTGGGTAACGGAGTGTACCGATACTGCAATAATCCAAACAAAGAAAAAACACAGCAGATACTTATTATAGAGACACTTCAGAATTATAAATTAGAATTTGTATGTTTATTAATACCAAAATTAGCTGCGGATATAATAGTCGACAATAATGTGCTTTTTGCGTTGAAAGCCAGCATTGATTGCAAGAAAGTACAGCTGGTACTGCGCGCAGCTGAATTAGGGTTAAAGAGCCCTTTTGCTAAGTCTCTTGACCAGGAAACAATTGAGCTAATGGAGATTGAAGAAGAAATACAAGCAGAGGCATTCTTTGTGGAATATTTGTGTTTAAACAATGAAAGTGTAAGCCTCACCGCATCTCCCATTGTATGAAGATGGAACAGAAGTAACGTCAGACGTAAATATACCTGATGTACGTGAGCTCTTATGGCATGGGTTTGGAACCAGAAGCAATAAACGAGGGTCGCAAGAACATTACCGTTAATAACCAACAAAGTCAAAACCAAAAAAACAATGTCTGAGCAGATACGCCCGAGAGTGCAGAATATAGCCGAAGTAAATGTTGAAGTACGGAAGGATTATTCGGAATTTTAATGAATCTTGCTTGGAAGGGACCATATACTACCAAATGATTAATTAATAAATATAGTCTCCTATTCGAAAACAACTGCAGGACAACAGCAATTTCTGAACCGTATTGGTAAAAATAAATGGCGTGTTATTTATGGACGCTCTTTAACAGCATCCCATTCTATACTGGGCGTGAAAGACCGCTTAATTTTGCTTAGAAGTGTCTCTATTAGGCTTGAGGTTCTTTTACGTGCCGTAAATCTACGACACGGGACCAGCGGCTTTACTTCCCTTCCGAAGGAAGCCATGCTACGGATTTTTACGCCCGAAAAAAATCCATCGTCCTCCGCCGGGTTGAACCGTATTGGTGTATTCCCACTTAAGATTCCAAGATTGAAAGAAAGTAGGTTTACTGAATCTTGTTCATTCCACAAAATTTAATAAGCTCTGACATATTTTCTGGGCAATTCCTTTCAAAGCTTACATAATTGCTATCCACAAATATTTGACATCAATAGACTGAAGAACGAACTTTCTTTTTATGAAGTGACCAATCATTCCTAGACGTAGTTGTAGACTACCCCCTCCCCAAAAAAGGTAGTTTCGAAGAAGCAAACGGTGTTCCACTTAGCAGAAATTGGTTTTAAGTGTTGATATAAACTGTTTAACTTTTTCTGGGAAAGAACACAGCTATGCGTTTAACATATCAATAAGGCTTACTAGGCTCTTAGAAAACATTTACCTACTCTCGTACTATCACTGCTTATTACACGATGACCAGGTTAGAATTGGAAGAATTACATGAAAGAGGAAGGGAAAATGTGCTAAAATAAGGTTTAAAAATGAGACAAATAGTGTTGCTTTACTCAACTAATTAAAAATATCTATCTTGCATTTTAGGTAATTAAGTTATAATCAAATACGTCAAATCAGCATTCACCAGAAATAAGAAAATGCAGGAAGCTGTTGTATTTTAAAACATACATTTCGGCTGATTGAGATTGCGTATCATTATCACCGATTCAATCTTGAGATGTAAATTGTGTGGCGGTAATCCTGGCAAATCCAATAAACTTAGCAATTCAGTTATATAATTCACGACTTCATTTGGATTCATAATGGAATCGATCGACTTAAATGAATGCATTTGTCCTTCAATTTTACACTGAATTTTTATATTCCAATCTTCTACATTCTTATTAGTTGCTGCTAAAATGGTTCGTTCACTCAACCAAGCATATTTTTTTGTTGTTTTTTTTTTGTAATTTGCACCAATATTTGGAAACACGTAATTCTTCATTTGACGTTGTGAAGTGACAACAATTTGATGGAAACGAAACGAAACGAAATATCAACAGGAATTTTCCCATTGCCAAAGTATAATAATGCCTTTGCATCTGAAAAGCGCAATGTAGCATATATAGTTGGTATTGCGAAAAGGACAAAGTCAGCGCACTAGCACTGAATGGGGAAGAAAAATAAAGCAGTAGGGCCTATGGAAAGAGTTTTACTTCTTTATTTTAAACGATAGTAGTAAGGAAAGGACAGTTAATGCATAAAAATGTATTTGAATTTCATTGCTGCGTTGTGTCATCTCGATAAGTTGTTGCGTTATCTTAACATTGAATAGGGAGAAAAATACTTCTGCTATCTAGTGGCAAACAAATAAGTACTTATTCTAGGTGTTAGTCGCCAGGAAAGCTTCTTTGCTTCTTTATTTTAAACAATAGGAGTAAGGAAAGGACAGATAATATAAAAAAATGTATTTGAATTTCACTGTTGCGTTGCGTCATTGTGTCGATATACTGGTGCGTTGTCTTAACATTGAATGGGGAGGGAAAATATAGCAAAACCGTTTAGCAACAAATAACCGTGTTACCACTGCCATCTGGTGGCTATTAACCGAAATGTGTTCGCTTGACACTATTTTTATTCATATTATGAGATTTTAAAAACTTTTCCGTACTATTTTTAAACATTTTCTTTTCCACAAACCTTGTCATGACAATAACGGGAAAAAAATGTTGAATTTGTTGCAGTCGTTCGGAAGTGATGCGCGTACATACATTTCGGCGACTCATTTATACATACATACATATGATAAAATGCACTCTAGATGATTATTGAATAGCTACGCCAAGATAAAAGATAAAAGGGGAAAATAGGGGATTATGGGCACCATTGCAAATATATACAATAAAAGTACTAAAGGCGGGGAAGGGGGGGGGGGGGGAGAGAATGATACAAAAATGCCTGCATTATCAACTAGAGAGATCGTTTCACACTATGGTATCTTTCCGAGGAGCTTTGACTTACCCTAAGAGAAAAGATGCGCGCCTAAAGGTTCTAATTCTGACGCTGACATACTAACGGTGAACGCTTTATTTAATATAGATATTAGATATATTTATGGCTCACCATTAGCTGTCATATGCTACTGTCCCCCTCACTCTACCAGAGATCAGAACATTCAATAAAAGCATTCTCGTCACAGGCTTGCAATATAAATAGTTGTGCTTAGTGATGACTATATCACCTACTAGATTACTCTCGAAAAAGAAGTTTTTCCTGTCTTAAAGGGTTGAAGACGTATTCGGGAAACTCAGCGTGTCAGGGTAGACTTCCATGCTTATTTCCTTTCAAAAGGAATTAATGCGCAGTTATGAATAATCAAATATAACTTTGCTTTCTTAAAGGAAAGGAAAATTGACGCAACTTACAAAATGTAAGCCCTGTTGTTGTTTAAATTTTAGAGTTCACTATTTGTGGGAGCGGCGGGGGAACACAGTACTTTTCTGGTTTCTACACCACGAACCGTCACTGAAAACCATCACTTAGAAACCCGCTCTTTGTTTTGTCTTGTCTCCTTTTTTTATACAAGGAAATATGCAATAAGGCCGAATCTGAAAATGTCTATCTCCATTAATATGAAATAAATACAAAAATAAGATTTGGTAAAACAGTCATTGAATAATAGACAGAAAATATTGAATGTAACACATTCGATTTTTAATTTTTGCTTTTAGTGACTTACGTTTACGGAATTTTCTTCAAACACAAGCTGCGAGGGGGGTTAGAAAAATCTTATTCTAGGATGAAACGCCTTTTATAGGGTTTGCAACACTTAGCAATTTCAGTATTGTTATTGAGGGCAAGTACACACACACAAATGGCACTATGGAAACCTAAGCCAAACACCATGTCCACATTCAAATCGCGCGCGTAAACTCACAAGGGGCCAGGTCTGGCGCTATGTGTAGTGCATTTGTAGTGTCTCGTGATGGGCAGTGACTTGATACATTGCTGGCGTTATTGCTTCTTGGAGACGCTTGTGAGGGCGTAGAAATGTCAGCCGGCAGAGCATTAATGTACATTCGCTTATGTTCTCGTGTTTTCCAAGAGTTCCGGGCTGGATTAATAATAATCACTGTACTTGTAGGTTATACAAGAATCGTGAATGATGGAGTGTACAGATAATAGATTGACTAGTGCAGTGATTCAAAATAGTATGGCGTCTAATTTCTTAGCGCCTGTAAAGACGGATAAACAAATATATGAGAATTCTATGTTAGAAGAGGATCCAAATGCAAATTCAGCTGTAACGAACGAAGAAAAAGTCAAACCAAGGTGGGGGCCGCATCACAAAGGAGCTCAAGAACTCGCTAACTTATATAGCAGAGGTAAGGGCGATTCTGGGTATTACCGATTTTGTTAAAAACTGAAATATTGTCTAAGGTGGTAAGTGTTGTATAACACAATTTATCATGTGTTGTGTTGCCCTTGTAAGCTTAAATTTTCAGATCCATTGAAATAGTTTGAGGTTAAGGCTCAAGTGTTACACGCCCACTTTGAAAGCTATTCACTTATGCGATTATGGCACATACTGAGGCGGTTTTGTTTTGTCATAAAAGTCGGCATTTATTTTTAATCGTAGTCTTAAAATTCTCATAAATGAATAAGAGAACTCTGGTCATTCATTTTTACTCGATGCAACCGAGTGACAATACTGTGGTCGGACCATTTTCGGAATTCGGATTAAAATATGCAGTAATAACCAGTTGGAATAAATACTCGATGGTCGGGTATTATGCAAAGAAATTGTATAGCAAAATCAAAATGCAACAACTTACTTTATAAAGTAATAATACACATCTTTCCTTAAAGAATTATAAAGGACCAATAAAAAGTAGAAAAGCATTTAAGTATTAGCATAAAATGTAAACTCAGAACATTTCTGTCATCTTTACATTTACTTTGAAAATGAAATAATTTGGGTAAATTTGACTGTTTAAAGGTGCTCATAAGATTTAAGTGATTCAGTGATTGGTATTTATTTGCTGAAATCTACATCCATAATATGCATATATGCATTGTGTATGTTAAGGTAAATTGTGGCTTTTCATTACAGTGAACCTGCTCTTTTGGCAGGGAAGAGTATGTTCTGCATGTTTTCGTGTTGCTGATTCTGCAATTTATGTTGTAAATATAAAATCTCATTAATTCATTAATAGATTTTCTTAACACAGGAAGTAAAGTAAGATACAAGAATCTAGTTGTGTAATTTGAGATGCAGTAGTTGCATGTATATAGTGGTTATAAGCTCTTCTGTGCAGCTGTTGTACTAAAGTAGATAGGTTAAACTGGTTTATTAATAAGGTTGCTACTATGCAAATGAATGCTTGATAGAATATTAAATATTTTCTCTCCTTATGTAGTGATAACTTTGATACAGGTGAGGAAAAGAAAACCAATTGCCTGTTTTGCACATTTTTCCATTTGTGGTCATGATTGCAATGCAAATACTCTCTCTTCAGATGACATTGACTCCATTTATTATGCTATGCTAAAGCTTAGGAAAAACTTATTTTAACTACAGAACAGATTTATTAATTTTTTTTAAGTATAGGACGCACTTACCATTAGTTTTGAAGCTTAGTTCTGTTTGGAAAGAAAGAGGGATGACAGTAAATTACAATAAGAGTAAAGTAATGATGGTAGTCAGGACTGAAGAACAGATAAAAGAGATTAACATAGAAAAGGATGGACAGCAGCTAGAACAAGTTGAAAGCTATGAGTACTAAGGAACACCATACCGGTAAATTACACAGAGAAATAAGGAAACGTGAAGAGAAAGCTACCAAGGTGCATTATGCATTAAGCAGATGCAGAAGTAGATAAAATGACAAAAACCAAAGTACACAAGGTAGTAATAGAACCAGTGCTTGTTTACGGAAGTGAAAGCTGGTAGTAGCAAAAAATGAGTCAAGCATGCTAAATGCAATGCAAATGAAAAGCCTAAGAAGAATAGCAAGAAAGACACAGCGAGATAGTTAGAAATGATAAAATAAGATTGTCTGGCTTATGTGAAAGTGAATGAACAGGTTATTTTTGGTGTATTTAGTTTTCCTCAGGAAATTGTTGAGCCGTTTATTTAACATGGATATGTAAGTGGATGCTTAGAATATAGTGTAAATATGAAGCAAAAAAAGGATCTTCATGTTTTGAAGCAGCTACTGTTTTGTATCAGCCAAAATATTAAGGTAAGCCATTTACTTTGAATGAACTATGTTTTTTTAAGTGCTTTTGGAAAACAAGTTTGAGGCAAGTGAAAACTATCAGGTTGTAGTGAGCCACAAATTACAGGGTCCTATGGTTTTAGTAAGGTTGGGTTAGGTTTAGTGTTTGTATACACAGGGTGATAATGAACTATACCCAAATATTTTCACAGAATAAGTAGATTACTTAAATAAGTAATTTGAGATAGGAGACTTTTGTCCTGTTTATTAATATTTTGAAGTGACAGCTATAAGTTTCTGAAGTGCCAGTATGCCACATATCGCGGCACTTCATCTGGAATGAAAAAAACAATAATAAAAAACATTTACTCTGACAGGAATCAAACTTATGACCTTAGGGATATCAGCTTCCTGCGTTACACATTAAGCCACCAGAGCAGCTGAAAAAATTCCTTCAGAGAAGGCTATATAACTCAAGAACGTAGTTAATGAATGCTCAGTGTTGCACTGTCAAGTGATTAGTTTGAGATTTTACAGATGTTTGCAACATTAAATCTTGAGAACGCTATTAACGAGATGCTAAAAATCGATATTTCTATACTCGGGCAGCAGTTTTAAAAACATTCTAAGTCATTTTTTCAACCTGCTTTGCTTTAACACTGCCTTATCAGCACCTGATACCCACACGTTTAACGCTATGTAGCTGCGTTATGTTTATCCGGGGACCATGCATCGCTGATCTCAAATTACTTATATCAGTCACGTGCACAATCTTGCAAATTATTTCGGTGTAGTTCATTAACACTGTGTATAACTGGATTGAAATAAGAGGTAAGTGTATTTGGCATAAGACAAAGGCGAGGCTAGCAGAAGCTGCAGCAAACAACAGGGTCCTCTGATTTCTAGATTTTGGAGAGGTTAGATTAGATTTAGTGAATATGTATAAGACTATAAGTGTTTTTGAAATAAACAATGCAGATTAAGATCTTTTTTTGAAAAAACCTTTGAAATCTGTTCTATAGCCAAAGTAAACTTTTATCAAAGCTTTAATAATATCTCAGATCTACTTTTGGTCTTTAAGGTTCAATAAAACTTTCAGATACAAAACTATCCTTTCCTGTGCCTTTAGTATTAATGCATTACAAAGTGTATTAATACAATGGCAAATAAGGTTTGCCATCATGACTGCCTATGAAAAAAAACTCTTTGATTTTAGTATTTAATAGTGCACTGTAAGCATTATGTATCATAGTGCATACTTAGAATTCAGTTAGAATCCTCGGATACATGGTTATTAGTGTTTTGAAGTCTGATAGAAAAATAAGTTGTGATTGTGGACAATTATATTATGATTGTCACTTCAACAAACTTTCATTCTACACCTTCCTAACTTATACTGGCTCTAATATTACAATAGTGACTTCAACATGCTTTCATTCTACACCAACTTTTAAACTTCTACAGACCAGGAAAGTTTCTGAAGTAGAAGTAGGTAGTGTAGAAACACATAATACCTAGGATGATTCCGATTTTTATGCCTTTATTGTACAACAAATAGCACCAATTGGATTAAGCATTTTTTCATTAAAAGCTAAGAATTTATTTGAAGGGCTACAGTTAGTGAATGACAACACTGTAGATCTCTGTAGCTCTTTTGATAATGAATGAAAACTTTATCATTTGACTCTCTAGAGGATCAGAATAACTAGTGTGTTTTCCTATATGCACCAACCTGTAATGTTTTTAAAACAATAATTGTTAAACTTTAGCTGATTATTTTGTAGTGTTGGCCCTGAAATTATTAGTTACATTGCTGCATGCTTTTTCAAATCAGGCATATTATAGTACTGCTGGTTTAGCTTGTTACTTGAAGGTCTAAGCAACTGCCAAGGCGCTACCTATGTAAATCATTAACTGCAATCAAAATCTTCTGCCGCTTGCATTCTATTTAACCTCTTCGGGTGATTTGGTAATCTTTTCATTTTTTATTTGCCCAAGTAACAGGTTAGTTTAGCAGTGTTGCAAGTAATGCTGGAAGGTTTTGTATTTGTATGAATTTTGCTAATGCTCATACTTTCAAAACGCTGATAAATGTATGTTCTAAGGCATAGTGTTAAATTCGAGGTGATAGAAGTTTAGTATAATGTGCATGTTTTGCATATTTTCAGTTTTTCTACCACATGCACTAATTTTTAAGTTCAAATCTAAAAGAGCATTTATTTCGCTTTGAAAAGTATGTTTTAAAAATGTACGTTTGTAACAATTAAGTTGGTAGTGAAACAGAGCAGAAAATGTAATTATATATATAATTATATATGTAATCAAGTCTAAGAAGAATATAAGATGTAATCAGAAAACATATGGATGTATGTCCACTGCTATTACTAAAGTGAAATAAATGTAAGCAAATCTTTTTGTAAACAAATGAAAGAAAAATTGTTTTGTGGCTGTAGGGTCACCAAATTCAAAAACAAAAAAAACGTTTTGCATGTTCTGTAATATAATTATAAAGTGCATTCTAAAAGTTCCTCTTATATTGTTTATATTACTTTTTGTGTTAAAAGTTTTGCTCACTACCTCAAATCTTTCTGAGAAACTCTTTAATTTAATACTGTCATAAAATTGAAAACAACTCACATCTTTATGATTTTACAAAACAAAAAGTAAGTTTTTTTTCACATTTTGCTGATAATCTATTCCTATAATTGACCAGTAAGTATTTAATTACGAAAAATCCTTTCCAAGGCTCTTATGGCTGGTGCATCTGTTGTATGAAAGAATGCTAAAAGGTTATCCAAAATAATCTTTAATATTGAATATGTCCTTAAGTATAGAAGCTTGGTATTTAACCCATTACATAGTTTTTTTAGCCAGAGGTTTAATAAAGAAACTTAAAAAGCCAAGTAATCTAGCTCTATGGATGTGAAACTTTTAAAGCAGCACTTTAAAGTCCACAAATAATAAAAGTTCATATAAACAGATGTTTGGGGATATATTATGAAAATCTATCAGCACTGGCTATTCAATATAGAATTATGGGGGAAAGTATAAAATGAAAATGGTTTGGTTGTGTACTCGAGCCAAAATTGTGTGTGGTCCTCACTCATAAATTAAGGAGGCAAAATAATTGATCCAGAGGACATGTTACAAAGAGTGTGAAAAGTGTAATATAGGATAGTGAAATTATAAATTATAAGGCCTATGTCTCCTTTGCTGTTCCTGTGTCATCTGCTGGAACTTGTGATAGCCAACTCCTCCTCGAATGTACACTAGCACCATATTTCATTGCTATTACTGCGTCAGAGCTTCAGTGCATAAGGTTCGAGTGTGATGTTAGACAAACATTCAAGGATAAGATCAGTTTTATCAGGAAGTAAACTAGATGAGATGGGTGCCAGTTAAGAGCAATCACCTTAAATTGTTAGCTCAACAGACAGACATCTGCAATGTAATGCTACATGGCTGTTTAAAGTGAAATCCTGTTGCTGAACGCAAGTGCAAGCATTGAAACAAAATGGTCCGTGTAAGCGAGTGAATTACTGCATTGATTTTTCTGATCTTTAGAAATTGGTTTCACTGATTCACAGCTTTTGTTTTTGGTTTCATAAAAATGAATATGTGAACACTTCAACAGTTTGAGGAAGACAAGACCCATACATCCTCACTGGTGAGGAAAGTCTCTTGTTGAACACTTAAATTTCTGTTTAGTCTTTATATTGCTCAGAGAATACAACACTAGAAAAGGGATGGTTGTAGTATAAATGCCCATAATTCAGTTAAATCATTCCTCCAACTATAACTGACAAGAATAAAATTCTTTGAAGTTTGTTTTCAATTATAAAGCTATTAGAATATATTAAAAAGAATAATTGTTGAATACTTAAATAGCTAGCAAATATGCCATTAAGAGAGCCATCATTAAGACTCGTACAGAAGCCAATTAGACAGTAAAAAGAAGTGATTGCCAAACCGAGCTATATACATGAGGTGAGAGGTTGATTTACAAGAGCTCATTGTGCAGATCGACATCTCAAACACAACAGTTTCACAATTTTTAGAGAGGCTGACGGGACATCCCAGGGTGCTGGTGATGTCCTGAACTAATGAAGGAAGGGGAAGCTTATAATGAACCGGCAAACTTTTAGTAACAAAGTACTGAATCAGCTGCTGGAAGATAAATACTTGCAACAAAACTAACTGCCTAACGGTGTGGAGATTCATAGATAGATTTATAGTTTGAATTGACATTTTGCTTTCTCAAGAGTGGAAGATCCTGTAGAATGGAAATAAAGTTGCATTTTTTGTATATATTGCTTGCAATAATAATAGATAATTATATAGATGTACTGTTAATAGATTTGTTATGCTTCGATTAAAACTCTCAAAATTTATTAATTTTATATTTAATTTGGATATTTTCTAAACTGCAAAATGTGATCAGAAATACATGCTAAAATGAGTTTTAATTAAGGTGAGCGACTGAAATTGCTGGCTTATTGTGTGCTGTGTACAGAGTGATGCACTTCAAAAATGATTTTATTGATATAAGAAAACAATGGTACCTATGCAAAATTATTAATGTATATTAAGAATTCTATACTCCACATACAGGGGAAGAAATGTATAGTCAATACTGTTTATCTTTACATTCCTTTTATTAGCTTCTAAATCCTGAATAAACAACATCTAATTTTAACATAGTCTCCTTTAGTTAACATTTCCTCTGCATGTATCCAACATGAATAGAGCCTGGATTTTTATGTAATTGCATATTTTAAATCCTGCATAAAATTTAAATGAGAAATAAAAATGTTGGCCAATTACGTCCTTTACAAATTTTTATTTTTCATTTTTTTTTTTACATATTTTGCACATTTCTACATATTTTAACAATATTACGTAAAACTTGCATATTTTTTAGGGTTTCATTACAATTTTATTATTTTTTAAAAAATATTGTAGCCACATTATAAACTACTGTTTTCAAAAGTTTTGTTGAAAGCAACAAAAATCAATCTGCAAAATAGGATGCAAATTAAATTAAGAATGTGATAATAACTGCCTCGCCTCATTCTGATTGTTGTCCGTTTATATCAAATCAGGTGCCACTCGACAGTGTTGACCTCCAGTGTCACATTTCTCGTAGCGCTTTGGGCATTTACAAGGACTGGAGAAATTGATTGTTACCATTGTCACAGTAATCGGCATCTTGTAATATAATAGGAAACAAAGTGAGCCGCTGGACAACCATCAAAATATAGCAAAGCAAATTACTGCAGTTAGTTTCTTGCAAGTCTTAGTAAATTGGCACCAATTGTGTCCTCGCTATCCTGTAAGTTGAATTCATAGGTGAAACTAGGTAGTACCTTTACAATCGACAGAAAAATAATAGTCTGTCAAGTATGTGGTGAAAGAATTGGCTGTTCCATGAAATCTCAATTGGATCAACATATGCAGCAAGCACCTACAGTCTTCTAGAATGCAAGTTCTGTTGACAAATGCAACAGGAACCATCCAGAAATGATTTTTTTAAAGACCTGTGCAGTGTAATGGTTGCAGCTAATATTCCGAAGCATAAACTTCAAATTCCTCAATTTCACTCATTTGTAGAAAAATATTGCAAGAAGGTTTTTCTTGACAGATCTACTTCAGGAAAAAGTATCTTCATGTGTGTTATGAAGAAGCAGTTGCTCATATATAGAATGAAATTGGAGACTCCTGTATTTGGTTTGCCGTTGATGAAACTACAGATGACATGGGTCAGTACATAGCAAATTTAGTAGTAGGAAAACTAGATTCTGAAAGTCCAGCAAATCATTTCTAATCTGTTGTAAGGTGTTAGAACATACAAATCATTCTAAAATTGCAAGATTTGTAAGTGATGGGTCGAGGATTCTGTGGCCAGAGGGTGTGTGTGAGGAAAAGGTTTTAATTATGTATTCAGATGCCGCAGCGTACATGACGTGGAGAGAAGCTTCTCTGCTCATAAGAACATTTTATCCAATAGGAGACAAACAATTACCCCTGAAAATATGGAAAAGTGTATGGTTATTCACTGTACGTTGGAAGAAGCAAAAGACTCAAAATGAAAATGCCTGGTTGTTCATCATATGTCAAGAGATAGAAAACTGAAAATGCATCCTCATTATAACGTTTAATTATTTTGAATTGATTGTTTCACTCATTGATAAATTGATTCAGTATTTCAACATTGCTTTTCTGTCTAAAATTTAAGTAAAATAATTATGTGAAATGAGTAATTTTAATAAATATAATCCAAAACATATATTTCTTATTTTGTAATTACCTACTTGAAAATAAATTTTAGGTAAATTCTGCATAAAACAAAACATTTTCCCTATAATTAATTCTATGTTTAGTCTTTAAGTTTTAACTCATTGTAATTAATTTACGTACTTGCAGACCCATCAAATTGCAAAATTCTGGGTAATTTGCAGTCTGCATTTATATTTGGGGTGGTAATCCTAGCATTTAGAATATTACATAATTTTACATATTTTGTTGATATTACATATTTCATTACATGTTTTGATGTTTTTTGTTGCATAAATATGTACGTATTTTGCACCTTAATATTACATAAAAATCTGGACTCTAGTTATGAATCATTACAAATAAGTAATACCAAGGTTTAGGAGATAAGGGAAGTATGACTGCATGTTAAATTGTATGCATGGTGAATTTGATACTGGTACAAGTGCCACAATAATCCCACTGTTTTATAGAACTGATCCCTCATTACACAATAACAGCTGTAAATCACTGTGAGCCAACTAAATGTATTGTGTGATATAACAGAACAATGTTCTCTGGCTTCTAGCAAATGCAGAGGAACCCAGTGAGATGTGTGGCAGGGGGAAAGGTAGAGTAACTGTTAGAGGCTGTTCCAGAAGTTGTACAAACAACAACAATGGTACAAAGAAAGCTTAAGTTTGAAGTTTGATGATTTTACATTGTTTAGCATTTGTTTGGCAACCATCATTAGTGAATGTTCTTAGCGAATTTGTAAACATAGATAAAACTGGTCATCGTTAGGTGATACAATAATGTTATTTGAAAGGTCTTAGTTCAACTATATTAAAGCTGAGCTAGATTCTACTTCATTTACAACAGTAAAATATTGGGTGGCCATATGAGCTACCAAGACGAATATGGCAATGGTCAAACAAATGGGATTGCCAGCAGTGGTGGCTCGTGGTTTATGACATTGGGGGTTCAGAGAAACTGGGACTGTAAACAACAAAATATTTAAAATTATATAAATATCTTGCCGTATAATCATTATCCCACATGATATGTACCGATGTGGTGCTGATGTTGGAATGTTTGTACTCTAAATCCATCCTTCTTTGTTTCTGGATAGCAAAACGGTCTATCATCTTCTCACTAAAATCCACTAGCTGGTTGATCATCTCCTTTTCTATGGACAATATTGCAAGTGCATTCAGTCTATCTTCATCCATCGTACTCCTCAGAAATCTTTTTATCCTTTTTGACGAAGAAGAAAATCTTTCCACTTCAGCTGATGAAATTGGTATCGTAATTATCAGTTTAAGGAGTTTGGTAACCTCGCCGAGGCAGTCGCTCAAATTATTTTCCAGTATAAACCCAAGTAAATCAGTTGCACTCTTTACCTACACTTCGGCAATCATATCTAGCATAAATTGTTTTAAGTTCTGTTTCTAATTTAGTTTTATCAAGAAACGGGTATGAATTAGTAATATAGTCCAAAGTTTCATCTAAAAATACTTTGTTAAAGTTTCAGAAATGTAAATATCCCAACAATGTTGGAGCTCTCACATGTCTAGTTCACTGAAATCTCTGTGATGCTTGATTAACTATTACATCGCAGACTTCCTTTGCCATGATAGTTCTAGGCTGATGAGAACCAGGGACAGGACATGGTTTCTTTGCTGACACTGGTCGTTTTCACTTTTTCAGATATTGTGTCAACGCTATCTATTATTTTTATTTCATTGATGAATGAAGCTACAGCAGTCTCGATTGAAGAATTTACAGTTTGCTTTTGTAGTACAGTGTACAATACTTCAACATGTGGCATAACTATAAAAAAAGTGTAGCCAGAAACTGAAAGAAGATAACTGCATTTTCAGTCAAAGTCCCTGCACTAGGTTAATTGTGGAAGTCTGGAGGCTTGCATCCTCAAGTTTCTCCAGATATTCAATAATTGTATCCATGTTTTCGTGCACTGTGCAGACTGTGCAAGAATTGAAGTTTCATCTGTTTGTTGAACCACGTGGAAGTCGTCTGCCAACATTCTCGTCAAGAATTTTAATTCTTTGTGGAGAGTGGCGAAGAAACTTGGTATCTCAGCAATATTTGCGAAGAAAATCCTGACTCGCTGCTTGGGACATGATTAAATTTAATTGGTGAGCATAACAATGTACAAAATAAGCATAAGGATAACTGTTCCTTGCGATAGCCTGCACACCAGAAAGACATCCACTAAAAATGCTGGCCCCATCATAGCTTTTGCAAATTAATTTGTTGCTGTTATTCCCTACAACTTCTTTAAGGACAATCATAATATGTGATGCTAACGAAGATGCGTCATGTGTGGAAGGATATAAGAAAGTCCAAAATTGCTCCACTTGGCAGATGTGTAACAATTACGATGAAACGTCTGTCGTCTCATCAGCTGTAATTGATACAAAATCTGCATTAGAAATCTCAGAGAGAATGATATCGCAACTCCTAGATAGCATGCTGTCCAACAATTCATTTTGAATTATCTTCAATGTCCTTACAAAGGTGGAGGCTGTTTTAAAATGTTCTTTAACAACATTATCCAGAACTGACGTAAAATTAATTAGCCCTCTAAATACTCCAGGGTTGTTAGAATTCGTTAATTCATCATGGGCTCTCAGAGCCACCTCGAACTCTCCGCAAAATTTGATGCAGTTAGTTTTTGATAGCACACATCTGGTTTTTCTTACTTGCTAGTTGTGCAATTCTATGTTCCTACGAAAAGCACTGCTGAGTTGTTCCCTTATGTCATTTTGGCCCAATACTGGGAGATAAATACAAGAATTGACATGTAATTGTGATCCGACATGTCTCTTAATTTTCTGAGACAAATGTCCTAAATCTGCTATTCCAGGTTTTGTCTAGCTACAGTCTTTTCCTTTAACAAAATTTAAGCAGTTAAAACAACACAATCTATTTGTAATATTACACCAGCAAGCCTGTATTTCTTTTGTATATTTTGGTTTTAAATGAGCATGAGTATTCCTTGCCGTTAACAGTTTGCTTTTGAATTGGAGAAAGATGAAGTTTGGTCTGTCTTGTCTTTTAGTGAAAGTTTAGGAAAGTCAGTTCTAATGAAATTGTACAATGTTCATTTTCCTAGCTACTTTCGTAAAGTCAATGCAGTATTCACCACCACACACACACACACACACACACACATTTTCATTTTGGCACATCTTTTAAATAATTTTCTTTGCCTGAAAACTGTGCATAAAGCCAATAATGCAACTTCGAATTCATATGCATTGACAGACAACGCAAGCACGCAAAAGTAGGGAGAGGGGGGAAAAGACACTTGTATAACTCGGTGAGTCGTTGCTTGGATTTCGGGTTGTCGCTAAGACAAATTTTAGCGACTGCTGATTCTTGCTCCCTCCTCCTTCCATCTCCGTTCCCCTCACCCACAAACTCATGCTTACTTGGTTCTATGAGGCGTTTGAACACATCACGAAACTAGGCATTCCATTGTTGTGCTGCATAATTATCTTACAAGATTTCTTCTCATTTCAAAGGGAATTAAAATTATATTGTAATAATTTATTTTCTCATTTCAAAGGGAATGAAAAAATGATATTGTAATAATTTATTTTCACATTATTACTGACTTACAAGGAAAGAAGTTTACTTTGAATTTGATTTTATAAGGGGTTCATTAAACCCTGAACACATAGGACGAGCTGCACCTGGTTGCCAGTCCAGAAATTGTAAAGAAAATCCAAAAATGGTATTGGATGACTGTTGACTGAAAATGCACGGGCTAGCAGACATTACAGGCATTTCAAAAAATTGTGTGCATTGCATACTGTCTGAAAATTTGGATATGAGAAAATTGTATGCAAGGTGGGTGCTGCGTTTGCTGACATTAGAACAAAAACAATGTTGTGAGGATGTTTCAGATGAGTGTTTGTCAATTTCACTACAATAAAGCTGAGGTTTTGCAATGATTCATAACAATGGATGAAACCTGGGTCCTTCACTTCACACCTGAGATGGAGCAATCAAAACAGTGGATTGGAAAGGGAGAATTGGCTCCAAAGAAGGTGAAGACAAACTCCATCTGCAGGCAAGGTCATGGCGCCAGTTTTCTGGGACACATGCAGAATAATTTCATTGATTATCTCAAAAAAGGAAAAGCAATCGATGGCAAATATTATGCAAACTTGTTACAGCAAAACGGTAGCATTTAGCGAAAAAGAAAGTTCTGCTTCATCAAGACAATGAACTAGTTCACACATCCATTATTGCTTGGCCAAAATCAGTAAGTTAAAGTTTGAATTGCTTCCTCATGCACCCTATTCGCTAGATTTAGGCCCCTCTGATTATTTTCTGTTTCCAAACTTGAAGAAATGGCTTGGTGGTAGAAGATTTGCCAATAATATACAGGTGATGGCTATTTTGCAGACCTTGATAGTTCTTTCTGTAAACAGGATATCGAAGCTATTTAACATCGCTGGGAAAAGTGCATCAAGCTGAAAGGAGACTATGTAGAGAAATAAAGACGTTTGTCCCAAAAATGTTTGTGCGTTTTTTGTTGGGTTGGGTACTTGTGGGACAACTCTTGTATATGGCTGAAAAACTAGCATTCTCTTCAACTTCCCTCCTCACCCTCTTGTCACACTTAATTGAGCTCACCCTTGCCTTAAATGATCATTTCTTTTTTTGATCAATTATGACTTAACAATTGGGATCTTCCCTGTTGTGCAATTACTTAATTTCTTTGTATCAATTTAAGACTTTAATTAAAATTAACATGATATATAAATCGTACTTTATGTATATATACATATAATCTTCAAATAGTATTGAATATTAAATCACATCAACGGCTTTGAACTATATGTAAAACTCTTGTTTTTTTACTTATTATTTTTTCTAAGGTAATGTGGCAGCACTATTCTTTCACTATAATAACTAAAGGTGTTTTGTGTACAAAACAGTTATATTGTCAAACAAATTCCTTTTATTGTATAATATTTATGGGTATAAGGGCCTTGACGGAAAAGTAGTAGTCAGTTTTGGACAAAGGTCTAGGGGAAGCATATAGTGAAACTGTACACACATGCAAGTTACTCTGCATTACAATTTTAATTTTTTTAAAACAAATCATTTAAGGTCAAACAAGCTGTGAAGGAGCAAGTGGATGAAGCTGCTATGTTACAATTTTAACATTTTGATAAAACCAAAGTTTCAAGTGTTTATGGAAGCATTTATAACTTGAAATTCTCTAATCATCTTCAACTCATATGAGTATCCTTAATTTATTGAAACTCTGCAATAAAACTGCCTTTAATAGAATGGGACATTACACCCTAGCCATCTTAACTAAATTTTTGTGAAATTTTAACATATGAGCTTTATCCCTTCAATTTTAACTCATTGTGATTCTTTAAAAGACTGAATAAAACTTGGCAGCCTAATACAAATTAAAACTTCAGAGCTACATACCACAGGAGCATTTAGGAACACCATGTTTATCAGCTGTACTGTAAGTAATGTGCTATCAGAATAATAAATAAAAAGCTCATTTTAATGTTGAATTATATGTATAAAATCAAATTAACTTTTTAAATTGCTATGCTCTGCAACTAAAAGTCTATTAACTATGTAAATATGCTTAAACAAAAATATTTACAGAAATATTCTGTGGATACCATTGATTAGGAGCAAGCATTGTGATTCCTTGTTAAAACTGTTTTAACTACAGAATTTTGCACTAATTATACAAAAGGGTTCTGTTGTTAAATTGCATCTCAAAGATGCAAATAAATTTTTAGACCTATGTTTTTAATGAGATGATTTTTTAAAATACATTTCTTCAATTAAATAACTATCAAAATATCAGTGAAATTTGGGTGTTCATTTCGATTTTACATCAGCTTACTATGACTAAAATGTGGAAAATAGAAATTTCATCCACAATCCCTTTAACATAAACCTGTCTGTGCCCCGTAGGATGTGCTGTGTTTTCTACAGTAGGACAAAGCAGTTCAGATGTTGCAATATCATTCTGTGTTGGCTTTAGCAACAGAATAGATATGTTAGTAGATTAAACATTGCCAGTAGTTATGTACTCATTTTCATTTGCCATAAAGCTTATAACATTGCATCATACACTGAAAGCATTTATTTATTACTGTTCTATCTGAAATACCAATTGGCAAACCCTGACTGCTATTTGAGGGAATGGCTGAAGTTTACCTTTGGAAGGATGTATCTGCTCTAGTTCATGTTCTCCTTTTGGCCATTGTTACGGTATTAGTAGCTGGCATAGGCTATAGTTGTTTAGAATGCCATATTATTAATTGTATTTTCTAATAATGAGATGCAGTTTGTATAATTAAATGTCATTATTTATTACAGATGAAAAGCTTTGGGGATTTAATTCTAATTTTATCCCAAAATCTTTAAGTGCAGATATTCCTTTTTCCCTTCACATTCTAAAGTTGCAAAATGTTAACAAATGTAGTTTACTAAGTTCACTGAAAATGTACAAAATAAGATAAATAAAAATTGTAATCCCCTTAGAGTAGGCTGTTCAACTTGACTCATCTGAGTCAAAGCACTGGCTGGCTGAAGGGGCAGCACATCATTTGATGCAGGTCTGTGCTTTCTGCCAGGTCATTCAGCTTGCCCTCAATTCCCAGTGTATAGAATATTTTCTCTACGTGTCATGAGTAATTTGATGCTCTTTAGGTGCACTGGAATAGCCTGCTTTGGAGGGTATATATGCCAACTAATATATGAACATGAGTAGAAAGAATTCTCCTTATTGATTGTATAGTTATCATTATTGTTAATAAATGTATATGCTTATCTGTAAATGTTTCAGGCTTTTAGCCAGGTTAATAGTTGGTTTGAATGTACATTTCTAAGATATTTATCATATTAGTTATCCTTTACCTCTCTGGAAGACCAAGAACATTTAGATTTATTATGTCATTATGAAAGCTACAGCTCTTTATTTGTGTATGTTCAGTAATAATTACCAAAATTTGTGTTCAAATTTATCACATCAATTGAGTGAAGGCTTCCTGACATATAATTAACTTAATCAGAAATTCTTACACTATCAGGGTAAAAAATAATCCCAAAGCTTACAACTTATTTGTAAACCATTGACTTTGGTTATAGAAATAAATTATGGTGTAATGACCAAATTGTAATGGAATTATGTACTCAAATCAAATACTTTTCCTGGTATTTATAAAATAGTTCAAAATTTGAAAAAATCCCAGAGAAGAGGCACTTAAGACATGAGTGGTGGTTCTGCAGAGATGATGATCAGTGTCTACCATGCAGCATATTTGATTAAATAATCATTACTATAGGTGTATGCCATTAAACGGAAAGACAAATGTCCTCTGCCATGTTCTCAGTTTCTCCTCTCTTTGTCATGCCCTCTTGGCCTTGATTGATGTAAATCCAATAGCCATGTGACAGGGAAAACAACTATGTTTAATGCATAATGCTTAAAGGAAGCGTTTCCTTGATCATTTGAACTTGCGGTAGAACTAAACCTTGGAATTACAGATCAATGTGTGTTACATAAGGGTGTCTTATATATGAATCCTGTACTTTTTGCATCATAAAAACAAATTACTCAAACTTTACATTAGCTCATTGGTCAAAGTAGAAAACAGTTTATGAAAACAAAAGAATCGTGATTATGGATGATGAAGTTGCTTTTTTATACACAAGTTTCTATCCAATTGCGATGCCAGAGTAGCAGTATTGAATGACCCAGGGTCAAATTTTTCAAGATTGTTGGCTTTACCCGGGTTAATCTCTCTGTAACAGCCAGGACCTATCCTGGATAAGTGGATTAGGAATATGCCCTTTAAGAATTCGCCTGTGAACCAGCAAGAGGACATATTTTTGTGAGCAGTGCTTGTCTCCTTTTGTGAGACACTGTTGTGAGTTTAAGTATTTAAATTTGGCAACTAGTCAATTCTCTAAAACTTCATAAGAATTAGGGGATAATGGCTTCTAAAATCCAATTTTAGTTTGGCAATTTTGCTATAAAGCATCCCAAAACATGATATTTTTTATTTTTTTATTGCTGCTGAATATAAATTCTAATTGAGAAATCATAGTGATGGTATTTTCACAAAAAGTTATGAAATTTTGCTGGAATCCATAGTGGACATGCTGCAATGTGCTCATTGCCAAATGGTCTCCATAGGTTTTAGCTTCCAGATATTTATTAAAGCATTATATTATACAAAAACATGAGAACTGAAGAAAAGTAGCAAAAAGACTTTCTTTATAAAAATATCAGCATTATATGCATAACCATGATTTTATGCATGTAACATTCAGTGGCATCTGCACAAATATCATGTGCCTACAAGTTTACTTAATTATAGAAATACAGTAGCTTGAGTAAAAGTTCATGATCTTCTGAACAAATAAATATAAAAATACTTTCAAGCTCACTGATTTGAACCCTTTGTTATTAATTTATGGTTATCTTCCATGATGTTTAATTGTAGGCTTTAAGTAATAATGTTGTAAATTTCACAATTTAACACAAGGGTATGTGATTCCCACAAAGTAATGCTTGCTGTGAGGTAAGTTGCTTAAAGAAGTATTCAAAGCTTCCAGTTAAAAAATATTCTTTTCATAAGAGGTGTGCATTGTTTGAAAAACTCTTTTAACAGGAATGCAGAAAATCCTATAGATTGAAGCAAATATTGATAGAGGCCATGAGTGTGTTCCTACAGGTTGATGTAATAAGATTTGTTGATTAATTACAAAAATCAAGATGTATTCTAATTTAAACTAATTTAAACTTTGATATAAAATTGCTGTATTATTGTATTAGTGAAAGATTGTGTTGTAGCATTTATAAACTTGCAATAGCATTTACTATAGACACAGAAAACATTTTGGAAAGAGAGTGAAGTCCTACATTTGCAACATATTCATTTTGTGAAATGTCAGCATTTTAGCCTGCAGTTTTGAGAGTCTAATTTTTCTTTCACTGTAATCTCCCACTAGTAGAATGCATATATGAGGAGGTGACACGCAAACACGAACATGTCCAAAATTTAAAAAAATGAGTTACGATGTGGAATGGTAATTAGAGGATAAGCGGAATGTATATACATCTTGCTATTGAAGCAAACCCGAATATATTCTGTGATATAAGCCTGTGAAAATGCGTGGTTCAAAGCAAATGCGAACATGTCCACGTATAAATTTCCTGCAATAAAGAACTAGTCCATACAACCAATAGGAGGCTGTGGTTTGTCACGTGATTTCCATTCCATTCGAGGCCAGGCATTCCCGCGCAGAGCAGCTGGTATGATTATTGTCGCGCTTCTGTGTTCTCATGTAATATTGTATTCTAATATCTAGTAGCAGCAATTATTAGGTCAGCCTTTTGTTAGCGAGTGAAATAGATGAAGAACGTGTATTTGTGAAGACTGCAAGCAAGGGTAGCAGAAAGAGGAAGAGGAATGAATTGCAACGTGAAAAGGATAAAGGGAAACGGTGTGTTGCACCAAGAGGCTTTCATTCTTTACATGCATGTACACACCAAAATAAACAGTTCTCTTGTCGGGAAATACACCCACGAGATGCAGTGCACCTGAGGCAATTAATTTATAAAGTTCAAGATAAAGCAGCTCAAGAAAGGATGCTTGCACGGATGATGTCGCTGAAAAATATTCAAAGAAAGCGACCTCGAAACAATGAAGGCGAAAGTAAACCTCGCAAATTTAATGTTAACTACACTCTTTTTGCACAAAATGGAAACATAGTATATCCAGTGTGCAAGAAATTTTTCATGCATATTACTCTAATGAATTCTACTCGGCTGAATAGTATAGCAAACAAAATAAATAAAAGAAGGAAAAGCAATAAAGGAATATAGAAGTGGAAACCGCATCAGTCATAAATTTGCAGACAAAAAGAAAAGTGTTATACAATTTATAGGCTATCTGCATTGTACTGAAAGTCATTACAACCGACAAAAATCACAACGGCTGTATCTGTACAGTGAATTAAGTATAAAGAAAATAAGTGCGCTGTACAACAGATCTGTGGCTAATGACAACAAAGTGTCTACATCTATATACCGTAGAATATTCGTGAATGAATATAACATTGGATTTAGAAGTCCTGTTTCAGATATTTGCAGTTTCTGCGCAAGAATTGAGCAAATGAAGGTGGCTTCAAAAATGAAATGATACAGCTTATCACACAGAAAAAGGTCCACAAAAAAAGGACAAATGCCTTCTATGAACTTCTACGAGAACACAATGAATAGACATGGCTTTCTGTTTTGATTTGCAGCAGGTCCAGCCACTGCCAAAGAAGCATTTTACTCCAGGCAGATAAGTGTTTACAGTTTGTGCATTGTCAGTGTGAAATCAGAGAACCCTGTATTTTACACGTGGACAGAAGATTTGGCAGGCCGTGGTGCAGCGGATATGGCTTCAGCCTTATTGCATTTTTTAAAATCTGTCGATTTTAAAGAAAAACTGTACTGAAACTTTTCTGTGACGGTTGAGCTCAAAACAAGAACAATGTCGTGCTTCACACACTCATGTATTTTCTTGGAATACATGATGGTCCTGTTGAAGAAATACACCTCATTTTTTCCAGTTCGAGGACACAGTTTCTTACCTGCTGACCACGTTTTCGCTAGAGTGGAGAAACTTCTAAGAAAAAAGGCAACAGTTGTAACAAAAGAGGAATATATTGAGGTCTATCAGTCAGTGCGTGAAGTAAGAAATCATGGTGAAGATTGGACAGTGATGGACATGAACTCACTATCTAAAGGCATACGAAATTTAGATCACATCAGTAAAATGAAACAAATTTTCATTAAAAAGTGTCAAGCTATGGAAAACATTCATATTGATGCGGATGCAACTGCATTCTACAAATCCCAGCAAGAGCTACCAGAGTGGAAATCTCTTCTGAAACGTGGATGAAGCATGAAGAAACTCTTCTGTCAACCAATACCTGAAATACCCCTCAGTCATCCAATCCCAGATGCTAAGAAGAAAGATGTTGATGGTTTATTGAAAACTATTTTTGGAGCAGACTGGAGAAATGTAAGATGTAAGATGGTATGCATCCATCATTGACTCTATTCCCACATCGCGCAACACAGAGACAGATGAAATTTCTTTTGACAGTTTAGAAGATGATTGTGATTTGTTTGTTTAAGTGTGTTGGGTCAAGAACCTTTCTAATAATAAGCCATGTCATTGTTGATATCATTCCATTTTGGTCATGATGCTTTAATTTATGTAATTAAATGATTCTAAAAAAAGCAAAATATCACAGCTTTGTTAAAATTTCCAAACAAAGCCAAAGCTACCAAAGTGAGTTTATAGTTTTTTTTTTAATGATATGATATATTAAAATGTTATAGATAGGTAATCTGATATACTATAAGAAGTATTACTCAATAACGTGCAAGTCATTATGAAACAAGAAGATATTTTCCTTTCGAAATTCATTCAAAGGCGAACATGTCAAAATGGATCATGCAAACGAGAACATGTCCATATTTAAATGTACTTTTTAAAGGAAAATTTTCAGTTTAGATTTATTTCACACACGTGAATTGTTTTTTGGATACACAATAAAGGCGTTTCACTATCAATATGTTGCTTTAATTCATATGTATAGTTGAGATACGTTTTTTGTCGATTGTGAAAAACTGTATTTAATGGACATGTTTGCATTTGCGTGTCACCTCCTCATATACTATCATATCTGTTATATACCAATTTTGCTAATCGTTCAGTTTAACCCTACATTAGTCGTGTGCAAAATTCCACTATGCACTTGAACATAAAACAAAAACGGTGCCTTCCGAGAATCAGAAGCATCTCCTCCTTTGTCTAGCTGTAATTTTATCTTTTACATTGGTATATGTTGCAACATTGAGCGTTGGTTAACCCATTGACTTGTATTGCCTATCTCCTTTCATCAGCATGTGTTAAGGAGCAAAATTTTTACTGTGACAAAATAAAGTTGTGTTTCTCTCTAATACTTTTTTCTTTGACATGATATCTCTTGTTATTGAAAGATGGACAAGTACACAAAAGAAGAGGAAATAATTTGCAAATTATTCTTGGAAGTTTTGAACACAAGTGATTATGAGTTAAATTTCTTTGAAGAGATGAACTGCATAGGAAATAGTGATCATGACTCTGAGCTGATGAAGATTCTGCTTCAAGTCAACACGCTAATACCTCTGGTCAAATTCTGACAGCATCTGTTTTCTTGAATTAGGTACCATATTTATTTGGAAAGAACAATAGTACAAAATGGTTTACATATTCTTGTGAAAATGTAGGAGAAATGTGTCAGAGTATTATAATACACTTAGCTGGAGTTAAGGGTCAGAAAAAAAAAGGTAGTACATCAATCAAGTTCTAGTGTATGTTTTTCAGAATAGCATGTTGAAAAAAATAGTGCAGTATACCAATTCCAGGAAGAGAGAACTACAGTCAAGAAAAGATAGGTACTTAGGATATCAATTTGGCTGAAATAAAGTCCCTGTTCAGATTACTGTATCTTGTGGGGGTTTTGATAATCTTCATGTCAAGTGGGGTTTTTCTCAGCAGCAATGTCACTTTGACAGCACTTTGTTTTGATGACATCTTGAGCAGAAAGAAGAGAAATCAACTCATTTAGCACCCATTGGAAATTATTTGAATATTTCAATAGAAGAATAACTACTGCATCAGGCTTGCACCCTTTAGATGTAATTGTAGCTTTGTGTGATTATAAAATCAAAACCATGGAAGAATGGTATAAAGATATTTGCCCTGTGGTTAAACAATTTTATGTCTAAAACATTGAAATATTTCTAGGATAGCAGCCCACTGAGCCTTTCCAGCAGAACACCCCACCAAATAGTTCTTTGGTTAGTTGAACCTTTGTTAAGAAAAGGACAAAACATCACAACTGACAGCTCATTTAGTTCAATGCTGCTAGAAGTAGTTCATCAGAGACTATCCATTTGTCCCATTCAGAAAAAAATAAAAGGGAAATCCTAGTATGTTCATTGAAGGACAGAATCGTGAAATCAACATTTATTTGGTTTGAGTCAAAATAACATTGTCATATGTACCAAAGAAGAATTTAGTGTTTGTGCTTTCATCTATGCACTTTGCTGATAGTATAGATAAATCTTCTGAAGAATAAAAAAACAAATGCTAACTTTTTATAACCTCACTAAGAGGTTATTTGACACACTGGATAAGATGCAAGCAGCATACTCCATATCAAGGAAGTTGAATAGATGCCCTCTTGATCTCTTGTTTGGTGATGGTAAGTTACACTGCTTTCCAGGCTAACATGCAAGAAAGTATGCCCAGAAAAACAAATCTGAAGATTCTGGCAAAACAAGTTTGCAAGATCAAATGAAGGCCAGGCTGTGCAAAATCTCCCTGCGGCCTGACAGCCAAGTTTGGTGGTGCCACTTACTAAGACCAAACCAATTTCAGAATCTGGGACAATGTTTCTTTTACACAACAAGAAAACATTAAATGTTAATTTAAATTTGTGTGTGGAATACACAAAGAGTTATTTATGTAAACAGTGTATTTAAAATGAATCTGGATTTGATGAAACTATGGATATGGTGTAATATAACAAGAGTGATTAAACATTTAAGAGTACATTTATTAAAAACTGAGATAGCTGTACATGCCTTACCAGTTTTCTGTTTAATTTTATTTTATTATTTTCTACTTTCTATTATTTAATGTGTACATATGTATTATATTGATTATGTGTTAATGTTCCTTTGTATTCTAATTAGATATAATCTAAACTTTGAAAATAAAAATAGTAACATCTTTTGGAAGTATAAGAAATAAATGAAAATATCAGTGTACGATCTCATATGGTGGGTAAGTTATGACGAGAATGGCACTGTGGAATTGATGCAAGAACATTTCTACAGAACTAAATTAAGGCTCAATATTGTCAAGTTATGATTGCATTCACATGTTTTCTGTCTTATTACATAGCTTCTGCAAGCTATTCTTATACTTTATGTACCACATACTTGTTGGTTGTACCAAAATTGGACCGTGAGCTCATAAAAAGCATCTTTATTTCAACTCTCTCTCTCTCTCTCTCTCTCTCTCTCTCTCTCTCTCTCTCTCTTTATATATCTCTATTGTATTCCAACCAAAAAATTGGTTCCAAGATTTCACCAAAAGTATACCTGATTCCATGAATCCAAAAAATCTGATGTTTTGCATTCAAATTACTTTTTCTAGCACATATGTATGTTCATAGTAGATAGAGAAGACATTGTATTCTACCCAGAAGTTATATACTGGGATTCACTGGAAATGCATGGTTTTGAGACCTTCAAAAGAAGCATTTTTAGGAAAATGGCTCATGTGTGTCTCCCAACTACCCTTTACAGAGAATATTTTTTTGAAATTTTGATTTTCCAAAAAATGTAAAGATTTTTATTAAAATGTTGTATGTTTAACATATTTTCATAACCAACAAAATGTATATCTTAAATTTTCTGGGAATGGCCTCTTCATTTTGGATGACTTTTGTATAACTCGTAAACCATAAGAGATGGACAAAACCAACTTACTACACAAAAAATGTAGATCTCACACAATATGTGCCATATATTTTTTGTAGAGTTAACTGTTTCCAAGATAAACCTTGTTATTGGTTTCCATTTTATTAAAAAAATTCCAACTTTTTTCAAGTGGAAGTTAACTTTTGTTTCATCTCATTTGTTTTACTCCTGGGAATGGAAAAGATAAGCAAACTTCAATTGTTTTCACATAGTGATAGCTTTTAAAAGATTTGACTATAAATTAAGCCTAGTGTATTCCCTTATTTCCCCTTCTACTTACAAGGAAGAAAGTAATAGGACAATTTCTGCTAATGTTTATCTCCGTTAGCTTGATATAGATAAAAGAATTATCCTTTTTAAGGAAAGTTTGTTAATGGAACAGCTAGAGAAAGTCATGTGAATGAATTAGATGTTTTACTCGCTCTTCTACAAAGAATTTTGTTCTTTGGTTTGTTACTTTAGATACACCCTCATTGCTCATTTACATTTTGTTGTAAATATAAGAGGAATACAGTTGTCAAATGTTTTCAAAGATATTCTCGAAGTGATCATTTTGAAATTTTCTTCTCTTTGGACATACATGAAAAAAGAAAGAAAATAATTCGAGTTCAAAGTCATTCACAATGAAGAGAACTTCACATAATGTGCTTTGCCATTTAAATAGCAAAGTGACATTTACTCAAATTTGTTAAGAACCATTTTAAAAAACAAAACAGAAACTTCATGAAAAGGTTAGACTTTTTCTAAAAATGCTTATTTTGATGGGCTGTTCAGGAAATCATAAAAGATGTATTTCCATTGAAATCTTGACATGTTTTTTTTTTGGTGTGATTATATACTTCCTCTACTTATTGAAAATATGTAGTAGAAAAATTTAAAGGTACACAATCTCTTAAAATTGAGCCTGCTGTTGCATTGCATCAGTGCTGATTTAATTATTAAATTACTACATGGTTCTTTCACTGAATGCCATTAAGGGATTCTTTCTTCAACAAAAGGTAGATTTTAAATTATGTTCCCTGTTTTTCTTTTTTTTAAAGATGTGACTACTTCAGTGTAACCTTTCATAGAAAAGCCATCATATTTGTAAAAGAATTATGTCTGACATAATCTGTGTGGAGTATATGTACAAGATATATTAGGATGCATATTAGGAACAATATTATTCCTGTAACTTATACAGTGTGTTCATTTTTATCTTTGAATTCCCACGTGCTGATTGAGCAAGAATGGTACAATTTACTGGTGAGCCTATAATGAAGCCATAGCATGCTCTCATGTTCCTCATCAGACATCAAATGGGTTTTACTTTCCCTAGAAGGACAGTATCCAGCTCAGCTCATCAGGTTGGTATCTCATGGAACATTACACTCACTTCTTGTGTGGGAAATAGGGGATAAAATTGAATGCCCCGTGTATTTCTGAGAAGAGATGGGAAAAGAAAACCTGTTGTGTTACATTTACACTCACTGTTCCACAAACTATGCATACAAAAGCATACTCTAGTTACTTCTTGTCAATATAAATCTATCTTCATTACTCATTTACTCATACTGCTGTAATATTACAAGGAATGTCATGCAGTGATTGTTCAGATGACTGAAGCATTGAACATTATAGCTTTTAAGTAAACAATTGAAAATCATGCAATAGATTGCCTTGATCAGAACCACAATCGTTAATAGTATAAGTCAAAGGAATAAATATTAAAATTAAAAACACAATGGATAGTTTAAATTAATCAATATTATAGATAAAAATTACTACTTCTAATTGACACATCAATTATCGAAAACTATTAAATAATTTTATTTTAAGTAAAATTTAATAGAGATAGTTTCTGGACTTACATTCACTTGAGTCTTTGGTAGGTCATCTTTATAAGATTAAGGGGAAATAAAAATTCCATCCTTTTGTCCTGGGAAGTAGATTAGTAATTTTCTGCACCTAGGCAAGCTTCAGTTGAAAAGTCTTTTTTTCAAACAGAATTCCAAGAGGAACATTTGATTTCCTCAGTGCAGAGTACTGAAAAATGTGGCTGCATACCAGTGAGTTTCTTGGATTTTCTATTGACAGTATAATGATTGCTTATTAAGGGTGTTGCACAGCACTAATATTTTGGTGAAACATGCATATGACCTGTGACTATCAGAGGTGGCACAAGTCTTTCTTTCTGCTCATTTGATGTTGTAGGAAAGTTGGTAAGACTGGATCACAATTACTATCAATAAAGTAACTTATTACATTTGTTTGAAAGAAGCATGACAATTTATCTAGATTTCAGTGAATACATGTGTGAGCATGACATATGTTATTAATAAATCTGTATACAGTCTTGTCTTCATGATGTTTGACTATTAGTGTGCAGCCTTCAGATAACCCTTCTTCGTTCAATCCTCGCATTTATTCCATTATTACTAAAGCAGGTTGCTTCCCTTGAATGGATCGGATGCTACTGATTACAAGAATGCATTAGGCTAAAGCAAAAACAAATATTTACAAAGCAGATTGCTATATAATATTGAAATAATAGTGAATTGCAATTGAGAAAGTATAAAACATTGGAAATGATTAATGCCACAAGAATCTATTTCCCTACCACAGGTTTTCCTTTATATGGCACACTTCTCGAAACGTTTTATTTTCTCTAAGACAACTTAACGATTTTGATAAAAAATACCATATGCTTAAGCTATTTCCATTACAAAAAACAATGTATAAAATAAGAACTATAGCTTTCCTGGCGACGTGTTAATTCAAAATCTTCTCGGGCTTCTAGCCAGGTAATAGCTTGGCTTGACACCAACGTTTCGAAGAAGTGCATCTTTCTCGTCTTCAGGGTGAACTGATGGTTTGAGCTTGAGGAGACTGGTATTTATAAGAGCTGGGATGAAGCTAACATCTGATTGGTTCGCGAGATATTATGGCCTGGTAATTTAAGATGACTGAGACATGGGCACGGACTTCGTAGAAAACTATTTATAGCAGTTTATTCGGCTAATGTTTTGTGTTTGAGCACGCACCTGCTAGAAAATAAGTCTTGGAAGACTGCAGGTACAGGATTAGGTGTTAAGGCTCTTTATCATCGGTGTCCATGCTGAACTTAATTGTAGGCCAGAATCGCGATTTAGATTATTTGTTTCAGATGAGATGGCTAAGGCTTCTTTTACTCTCCTTTCCCAGTAGTTCGAACACTTTGCCACTATCTTGGTGTTAGTTAACTTTACTAACACCCCGGAAGACCTCTATATTTTGGATGAATTTTGCATAATTAGTTAACTGTAAGAGATAGACAAAAACTTGAAACACAAAAAATGTACAACTCGTTAAAACACATAATTTGTAATACACGTTTTATGCAGTTGTGACCGTTGCTAAGATATTTGTTATTGGTTTCAATTTTTAACTGTGTAACTTCTCAAACCGGAAGTCAACGTTTCGTTTCATCTCTTATTTTACTATAAGCCATGCAAAGTGAACCGAACTTCAATTGTTTCACATAAGACCTGCTTCTAAAAGTTTTCACTCGCTTCAGTCTAGTCAATTCGAGTGTATTCTCTTGTTTCTGCTGTTTAGCGCGTTGTAGATAAACGAAAAATTTTTGTAAGAATGTACAGTATGTGGAACAGAAAAGTTGTGAAATTAACACAGACAGTGTTAAGCAAAGACAGTTCTAAAGTTGGGTGTCGCCCTCCGCGCTGTAAAGGTTGCCATGCTGACTTCATATATCCAAGGTCGCGGGTTCAAACCCGGCGGAGGACAATGGATTGTTTCGTGTGTAAAAATCCTTAGTATGGCTTCCTTCGGAAGGGAAGTAAAGCCTTTGGTCCCGTGTCGTAGATTTATGGCACGTAAAAGAACCTCAAGCCTGATAGACAGGCCTCTGAGAAAAATTAAGCGGTCTTTCACGCCCAATTTAGAATGGGACGCTGAGAACCACAGTAGTTAAAGAGCGCCCATAAATAACACGCCATTTCCATTTCTCAAGTTGGGTGACAGACGTTTCGTATTTTACGGGATCGTCCCTTATTTAGCTAAAGAGGCCCGTTGTCCTGACAAAATATTTTGTCACGTATTCTTTAAAACATCGCCCCCCCCCCGCATTTTATTTTCCAACGCTACCACTTGCTTTCTTAGATGGTTACTGCATCCAGCTCATGTGGTAGGTTACTTGGTTTTCATGTGTTTCTACCCACAGGGCATATAAAAGATACTCCTTGATCACAGCAAACTGAACAAGACACGAGTCTCAAGTTCTTCTGTTGGTAGTATGTAATGCTTTTAAACGTGAGTTTTCACTACCGCTGTTTTGAATTGTGTATGTTGCCGATTGCCGTATGTAGAAGTGTTAAATTACTGCATGCAATTTATCGCAATTTTTCACAGGAATGCCGAAAAGAAAGTATATTTTTACGGACGAAATTAAAGTAGAGTTTCCATTTCTATAACTAAAACAGCAGACCAAGAAATTATTTTGCACGTTGTGTAAAAGTAATTTTTCAATCGACCATGGTGGTCGATGTGATGTGCTACAACACGTTAACGTGAAGAAAGACAAGTTAGCAGTTGCGAATGAAACATAGTCACATAGTATATTGTCTTTTGTTACCAAACGGAAGAACAGGGCCTTTATAAATGTACAAAAACGCCTTGCAAACCTTCCATGCAATGAAACACAATTCCTTCAAATCAATGGACTGCACTCCTGCGATCACCAGAAAATTGTTTGAGAAGAAAGGTATCTGTTCCAGAACAAAGTGTGAGTCCATAATAGTGAATGTGTTGGCTTCATACGTACTTCATCAAATATGTGAGGTTCATTTCGGTAATGGACACTTCTAACCACAAAAGTGCAAAACTGGTACCAGTGTTTGTTAGATATTTTGTGCCTGTGATCAGTTAAGGTGATCGATTTCCAGGATATAGATTAAACTGACGAGGCTATAACAAATCTCCTCATGGAAGTTCTTAGCAAGTCTCATCTGAGGGATAAACTTGTTGCGTTCTGTGGAAGAAAGGGACAAAACGGATGTTTTTGCAAGACTTTGCTGAAGAACAACATTCATGCTGTGCAAACCAGTGCTGGTATTCTCCCAGTGGACATAGAAACCATTGTAAGCAAAGCTTTTCAGCATTTACACCATTCGAGTTGAGCTAAAAGTTTAGCCAGTTTGCTGAATTGGAGTATATACAGGTGCTTGGAAGTGTAAAAACTAGATGGTTTTCCTTGGAACCGGCTGTTAAGGATACCCATCTGTGAAAAACCTAAAATCAACAGTATTGCTTTGATTGATATGAAACTTTAACACAGCAATTGCGGTATTAAGAATAGTTTACATGCTAATTTTCTTTTGTTCAAAATAGTTCCTGTGATATTAACATATTTGTAGTATTTTATTGTCATTTAATTAAATCCTTCCACACGATGCAATTTCAGTTACAGAAATATAATACTTTGCAGTTATACTGATAAATACAGTATTTTATCTGACTATGATAATATAAAGTTTATTATTTAATTACTCAAGCACTGGTGCTATTAGAAAAAAATCATCTCGTCAATTTTCTTTTGTACTATTTTTAACCAATCATAAAAGGTTTCAAGCTTCTGTTTCGAAAACTGCATTGTGTGGAACAATTAGAAGTTTTGAAAACGCTGAAAAATAAAAACACGAGAAACTAGGTTTTAAGGTTTAACATACAATTTAACGATGTTTCTTTGTAAGTCTTAGAATTTCATATTCTCTTGCAGCAATTTTTAAACCATGAATGTCAACTCTCACGGAATGTTTACATAAATTCCGAGTAATATATAAAGTAAAGAAAAAGTGCAAGTCATTTGGTCCGAGTCAAGCACTCTGCCGCCAAAACACTCTCTCTTTCACGGCCGGGAATGTGCTGTTGGTAAGGTGTGGGGAGGCCCGCCGGGTGCTCTATCTCGCCTGTGGTTTAGGATGGGGAGGGCCCAGGTTTAATAATTGGTGGTACGGCTGGGCTGGATGATGACGGGGCAGGTAGAGGCACCCGGTGTGAAACCTGTTTTGTAAATTTTGAAACATATTACTCGCTTTTTAGTTATTAGTGCATACTATTGTATTTTCAACTTAAAATAGACATATTTAAGACCAAATGTTATTGGTCAAAACCAAATTTCAAAGCACCACACCCACTTAGTCACCCATTTAAATCGTCACGTGATGATTAGAGCGTCGCATGGTAATAAAACTACAGGAAATTGAACTGCAAGTATTACATTATTCACTTAGGCAAAAAAAAAAAAAAAAAAATGATACCCTTTTTTGAACAATTTTAACAGAATTGTTTATATTTATGAGGTGCTAAAAATCTATTTTTTTTTTTTTTTTTTTTTTTTTTTTTTGTCTCAAGATATATGTCCTGCAATCTTAAAATCATTCTTTATAGACCCTCGATCACTGCTTTGACTCTATTTTATTCAGAATTAACTGAAAATGCTTTCATCGATAAGGAAAGTGAAAATGAAGAAGGATGGATACTTTCAAACCATAAAACTTCACACTTTGATAGGCACATTGCAAGAGGATGGCTTGCTTAAAGAATCTGATTTCTTGGACATTTCACGTTTATTTCAAGACACGTTAAAATTGTGCAGCTTATTACTGCATTGTCTTAGCTCTACCTGACAGTAATGCTGCTGCAGAAAGAGTATTTTCTGTCACAAACTCTTTGTGGATGGATGGAAAAAAAAAGTTGGTTTGACGTGAAAACTATTAAATGATACTTAAGGTTCATTTTTAGAACATTTTGTGTGTTGATTTTTACAAAATGTTGGAGAATGTCAAATTCTTGCGAAATCTCCAGACCACTTGACGTAACGCGGCACGGCACGAGGTCTTTTAACAAAGAAACTGGCCTTTTTTTAAATTATTTTTTTTTGTGCGAAAACCTGGTGGATTTAAATAAAGCGCACGTGCATTCGCCAACCATGAACCTTCGTATCGTGCGTGAATTTTTTCCCACTTGTCGATAGCAAGCAAGCAGCATTTGAGTGAGGCAGTTTGTGGTGCTTGCGTCTGTTTCTCATTGCAAGGGAAATGACGGAACGATTGGAGCAGCGCTACTATATCAAATTTTGCCAGAAGCTGGGTGTCATAGGTGGAAACCATTCAGACTGCTTTCGATGACAATGCTGAGCATCGCAGATTAAGGAGTGGTACAACCGCTTTAATGACGGCCGCACATGGGTGGAAAGCGAGCCACGCTCCGGTCGGCCATCAACAGGCCGAAATAACTGGATCATTGCCAAAGTGAACGCTGTGGTGTTGCGGGACCGTCGTTGGTATCCGAGAAATTGCGGAAGACTTGGGCATAAGCATTTTTTCGGCACATTCCATTTTGACCCAAGAATTGGTCATGAGGAGAGCGGCGGCGAAATTTGTGCCGAGGCTGCTGATGATGGAGCAAAAGCAACTTCGTGTTGATGTCTCACAGGAATGATGGACTCCACGAGTAGTGGTCCCGGCTTCCTTAACACCATAATCACTGGTGACGATTCCCAGAGTATGGGTACGAACCGGAAGCCAAATCCCGGTAATCACAGTGGCAGAGGCCGCGCCTTGGCCGAGTGTTAACGGTAGATGACCCGGGTTCGATTCCAAGCAACCTCATGTGAGATTTGTGGTAGACAAAACGTCGCAGGGGCGGGATTTCTCTGGGTTCGTATTCCACCGGTGCTCCAGCTTCATTCCATGCATCACCGTGTTATCGCCTGCGGTGACATGGTAGTAAAAGCGGGCGTGAAACAATATAAAAGCAGTGGCAGCAATTCTCGTCACCAAGGTCAAAGAAGATCCGTCCAGTGCGCAGCAACGTTAAAGTAATGCTGGCTGTTGTACTCCACGAGTACGCGCCATAGGGTCAATCACCAAAGAGTACCACAGGAATGTCCTCCGTCGCCTACGTGATTGTGTGCGGCGCAAGAACCCGGACTTGTCAACGGGAAGTTGGCGTCTCCATCACTACAATGCTCCAGCACATTCCTCGCACTTGATTCCGACTTTTTTTTTTTTTGGCAAAACGCTAGACTCTTGTGCTTCAAAAGGCTCCTTACTCTCCTGGTATGGTCCCCTGCGACTTCTGGCGGTTCCCCAAACTCAAGAGGCCATTGAAAGGAACGCAATTTCAGACAAGAGAGGACACTATGGTAGCAACGACAACTGAGTTCAAATCCATTCCGAAAGAGGCTTTTTCGGCATGCTTCCGACAATGGCGGCACCGCTGGGAGAAGTGTGTGGAGTCCCAAAGGTACTACGTTAAGAATGATAATGTGTCCAACTCTTCAGCTAAGCCAGGCCCCCTCGGCCAAAGGTTGGATGATTTTGTAACAGACCTCGTATGTACAGTAGACGCTGTAAAGTCTTGCATTGCTGTCAAACAACAGGCAGTGCAAACAAGAAAGGATGCAACATATTTGCAATATGTACACAACGCAAGCATTTGACAAACTCTTGCGTGCTGTTTGTAGGTGAATATTTTTTACAGAATAACATGCATTCAAAATCTTACACTTGCATCTCATTGGGATTGTGGTTTTACGAGTATGACAGCAATCAAGCACCATTGTTTAGCTTGGCGCCAGTGTTGTTTTCAGAAGAGGAAGTGGAGAAAGATACTGATCTAAATGAAAGCGTTACTTTGGCCTATAATTCAGCTTCTGTCAAAAGTGATGTATATATGTACGAGGTACGTCCAGAAAGCAAGTTCCGTTTGGTAATAAAATTAAATTGTGTACAGATACAGAATAATTATTTATTGCACAAAATTCTACAACTCTTAAACTACTTTTCCACATAACTGCCGAAATTTTGCAGGCATTTGTCATACCGTGGCACAAGTTTTTGTATACCTTCTTCATAGAAGTTTGCTGCCTGTCTTCAAAACGTTGGAAACATTTTCTTTCAGCTCTTCGTCATTGTTGAAGTGTTGACCGCCAAGGAAAGACTTAGATGTAAGAACAGATGAAAGTCGCTAGGAGCGAGGTGAGGGCTGTACGGAGGATGGTCAAACACGTCCCAGCCAAATCCCTGTAGGAGGTTTTTCGTCACATTTGCAGTGTGTGGTCGTGCGTTGTCGTGAAGAAAAACAATACCTTTTGACAGCAATCCTCGGCGCTTATTCTGTATTGCGCGGCGCAATTTCCTAAGTGTCTCGCAATAAACATCTGCTTTGATTGTTTGACCACGCGGTAAGAAATCAATGAGTAAGATGCCTTTCCAGTCCCAGAACACTGTGCACACCATTTTTCGAGGTGTCCAGATTTGTTTCGGCTTAACCTTTACTGGGGATAAAGTGTGCCTCCATTCCATTGATTGCCGCTTACTTTCAGGGGTGTCGTAAGAAACCCAAGTTTCAACTCCTGTGACTATCTGTGTCAGAAATTCTTCGCCGTCTTCATCATAACGGGCTAAAAACAAGTGCACTACCCATCCGTTTTGTTTTGTGTTGCTCAGTAAGAATCTTTGGTACCCAACGTGAGCAAAGTTTACGAAATTTCAGTTTTTCGGTAACAATTTCATGAATTAGTAATCGTGAGCTTTGGGGAAATTCCATAGCGAGAGCACTAATTGTAAACTTACTGTTTTCCTGGATCTTGTCATCAATCGCGTGAACCAGTTCTTCTGTAACCAAAGTTCTTCATCGTGCACTTCACTACGTCCTTCATTGAACTGTCGGACCCATCTTCTCACCATTAAATCACTCATCGCAAATTTGCCGATAAATTTCATTTGGTTTCACTTTCCTAGCATTCAGAAAACGAGTCACAATCTGATTTCACAAGCGGCGGGATGTTCAATCAACACCGACATTGTAAACAAGCACAACAAAGCGTATGTGGCTGACAGCGATCTCAAAATAGCGCACGTTTCTTCTCCTTGATACAGAGCGTCTACCGCGCATGTGCGGAACTGCGATCGCAGCGCTGCAGCGGAGATAAATTGAAACGGAACTTACTTTCTGGACGTACCTCGTATATTCGTTTCAATGCAAGTAACAAACAACACTTTACTTTCTCTAGCCCGTATGCCCGCACATAGTGGATTGAGAAGGTATTGTATTCCACCCAAAAATGCGATGTTGATATTTCACCGAAAAATGTTTTGAGGTCTTTTTAGTAAATCATTTTTAGAAAAAAGTCAGTGTGTGTGTATCTCCGTGGACAGCATAGCTCAAACTTGGTATTTAATTTAAGTATCTTCCAAGGATGCGACATGAAGATTTAAAAAATCCCCCCACCATATACTAACCTTTATATAGACAAGAGGCCACGCCGTGGCCGAAAGGTTAGACCATTCGTCTCTCATCTAGATGGCCTGGGTTCGATCCCAAGTGACCGCATGTGAGATTTGTGGTGGACAAAGCGGCGGGGGCGGGTTTTCTCCGGTTTCCCCTGCCATCACATTCCACCGATGCTCCATCTTCATTCCATGTATCACCAGTGTCATCGCCTGCGGTCCCTTGGTAGTAAAAGCGGGCGTTAAACACTTAAAAATTTGGACAAAGTTTTGAAAATGTTGTTTTTCTCAAAAATGGCTAACGATTTTTATTAGAATTCCGTATATTAAAGATATTTACATCACAAATAAACTGTATATTCTTAGTTTTTTGGGTTTAGTCTCTGAGACATTGATGAGTTCTCGGGGTCATTGTAATACACCCAATATGGTGATTAGGCTGCTAAAACGGGCATCTGGGTTGGGGTGACAAAGCTGCTGCTGCCTCGGTGACTATGGTAAGTCGTGGAACCCAGCGACGGCGAATTTTGTCATGTTCAAAATGTGGTGCAAGATGGTCAAAACTGACTTTCTCTTTTTGTACTATCACCTCGATTGTGACGGGCCTTCGGGCACTAGAGCAAAGGGTTAAATCCCCTTATTAACTAAGTTATTTAACCAGACCTTTAAAAGAAATTTTTGTGCTTGTACACATCTTCAGTTCTGGTACAACTTACAACCCCGTGGCATTGTACCCCAGCACACCGCTAGAGGAGCCAAAAAATTGTGTGTCTTCCGGGTCTAGAGGTAACATTGCCAGCCTCTGGTTCACTAGGTCGCGGGTGCAAACCCGGCGAAGGGTGATTGATTTCTTTTTATTTGCGGGGGGCATAAAACTCCTTAGTATGGGTTCCCACGAAAGGGAAAGTTGGTACCATGTAGATTTACGGCACGTAAACGAACCTCAAGAGTCTAATAGAGAGGCCCTTAAGATAAATTAAGTGGTCTTTCACGCCCAATACAGAATAGATCCCTAAGAAGTCGGCAGTTAAAGAGCGTCCATAAATAAAGCTCAGTTTTTATAGAGTGGAGCGGTTTCCCCCTTCTTTCAGGAGGAACAACCATTAATCCATGCTGAGTTTGTGAAAGTGTATGGCAACAATGCACCATGACGCAGTGGTTAATTGGCAAATAGGCTCTCAGTATGGAGAAACACGTTTGAATGACGAAGAACAATGTGGTAGAGCATCTCTGGGAATCCCAAGTGATGAGAGTAGTACGTGAAAGAACAAAAGAAGCAGCCCATCTCGTTTACATTCTTCAGTAAGGCATTGTTGTATTCAAAATGAGGCATTCAGTGTTAAGTGAACCAATGTAGAATGTACCCATGTTAATTTCCTCTTGTGTCCCAAGTTACATTAAGTAGACGTTATTTTGGTTCTTAAGAATACTGAAATATGTTTTATTACATCCAAAATATTAATATTGCGGGAAAAAATTCACATATCCACAATCAGCAACAAATTAAGAAATAAACACTAAATATATGATAAACAAAAATTTGGTAAAATGTTGATACGTGAATTTCCTTGGTTTATAAGTTTTGGGATCTTGTCCAGTGATTAATCAATGCCAGTGTAAAAAATCGAAACCGCATATCTAATGCTATATTGCCTCAAGGGATCTGATTTTAATTTATTGTTTAAATGCCGCTGTCCTGTGCATTCCAGCCCAAGTATCATCCTTCACCACACATTTTCTGCCCCTCTTTTTCATTGACCAATCGAAAGCTTTCAATATTTTATGGCTTTAGTATTGGCAGGGTGATCGTTATTTGTATTAGGTAACTGGCGTTTGCGCCGATCAATATTGCTGCCGTTGGCTTTTACACAGTTTTTTCTCCTTTTTAGTTTCTCTAGTACATATGTACAAGGTATGAATACATGGCGGATAGACATATTGTATTCCACCCAAAAATTCGTTACCGAGATTTTACCGGAAACATGTTTTGAAACTCCTTGAATCCAAAAAAAGCATTTTAGACGTGTGCGTGTGCGCGCGCGCGCGCCTCCCTGCCCGTAACTACTCTTTATATGGAACATTTTTCGAAAATGTTGTGTTTCCCTAAAATGGCCTCTGAACACCTCTTTCTGGATGACTTGGATATAACTTTTGTATAACTGGTAAACCGTAAGAGAGAGACAAGAACTTACTGCACAAAAAATGTAGATCTCGTTAAAAGCTTCAATTTATGTCATGTACATTTTATTTTATCCGAGAGTTAATCGTTTCCCAGATATCCCGAGTTATTGGTTTCAGTTTTAAGGTACTTTCCTCGTACAGGAAGTATCATTCTTATCTTCTATTTTGTTTACCCTTAGCAAGCAAAGAAAACTGAAATATAATTGTTTCACTTTTAAAAATTAGAGTCTTGCTAATAGGCTGTGCATTCCCTTATCGCTTCTATGTACAAAGAAGTAACTCAACTAGTGTTTATTATGATGTAAATAAAAGAATACTTTTTTATAAATAAAATTTGTTTCGTAACATCTAGAAAAATACAATGTAACAGATTTTTTTTTTTTTCTTTAAAAATTTGAAACCATGATGACACTATATGTGTAACTGAATAGGGTAATTCACAAAACATTTTTTTACAGAAGAGACTAAAACCTGTTTTCGTTCCAAACAGAAATAGATTGTAACATTTTGAAATGAGTACATGAAAGAGGAGATATACAAATTCAGGACAAGATCACTTCATTAGGCTACACCACGTTGTTTTTAAAGCCAATTGAAAGTTGCAGCAGGGCCTATCTCAAGCTGAATAAACGTATTTGTCAACACTTACACATATAAATATTAGCAGTTGTATATTAACCTACTTAAGATATCAAACATAATCGATCAGACTCGGCATTGTTGCTTGGCGTTTTGTCAGATTTAAGCTGAAAATAACATTGCTTACTCTCGTCAGTCAATTTTAAAACATCCCTTAATTAAAGGGCTTTACCTTCTGTAAATAAATGCTGTGGCATATGCATGAAAAGATATTTGGTTTTAATATCTTCAACTCATAATTGACCAATCCATTCAGTGTAGTATTTGTAGTTTTCATTAAAATCAAGAGAGTTTTTACTTGCTAATCATGAACTTAACACCTTCGGATTGAAAAGTGTTTTTATAATAACATTGCAGAGCTCCACTGAAGTTCTTTACCATTTCTCTCTTAACAGTGCAACTCTCTTCTATTAACCTATTCCACTCTCTATACGTTTGAGCTCTTTCTATTTTTCTTTGTTTCCTTTCCATTACACTAAAGAGTCTGTCACACGGTAGATAGCAATGGCCCCTCTCAGGAAAATGATGAACTTCAATGATCTACCTTTTATTACAGGAGACTGCCAAAATCTTAACATAGTCTTATTACTTTCTCTATACGTACTATGTATATAGTGTATAGAAAAGGTATTGCATTCCACCCAAAAATTCGATACCGAGATTTCACCGGAAATAGATGTTTTAGGGTCCCCTTTGTCTAAAAAAAAGCATTTTCGGAAAAAGGTCCCGTGCGTGTGCACACGATAACTCATAAACGAAAAGTCGGTAAAATACCAAACTTGGTATTTAAGTTTAGTACCTTCCAGGGATGCGACCTGAAGATTTTGAGAAAAATCCCCCCACCCCCAACTACCCTTTACGTGGAACTTTTTTCGAAAATGTTGTTTTTCTCAAAAATGACTAATGATTTTGATTAAAACATCTTATATTAAAGCTCTTTATCTGACAAAATGTATAGCTTAAATTTTCTGGGAATAGTCTCTGAAGAGTACTTTATTCTGGATGAATTTTACGGAATATTGAATAACTGCTAAACTGTAAGAGATGGACAAAAAGTTACAGCACAAAAAATGTAGAGCACGTTAAAACACACAATTTATGTTGTATTTTTTGTTTATGGAGTTCATCGTTTTTGAGACATTCCTTGTTTTTGGTTTCTGCTATGAAAAACTTATATTTTTCTTGTGCAGGAATTTGTCAACTGCGGCCCATACAAACAAAGAAACTTCAGTCACATAGCAACCAGCTTTTGACTATCACTTTAACCTATGGTACTCCCTTATTTCGCTTCTACATGCAAGGAAGCAAGTAATAAGACTATTCCTGCTTTATTTTTTCTTTTTTTTTTCTCTGATTAGCATGAAGTAAATAGAAGTATAAGCTTTTTAAGAATAATTTGTTGCAGAGATATAGAGAAAGTCCTGTGAATGGTAGACATCAGATTTTTTTTATTCTATCATGGACTACCATCAGTGAAAACATGGAGGTTTTTTACAAATAGGTATGTTATTTTCTAAAATAAATATATAAGCATCTATACTACTTCATTACAGCCCCTGTTAGTAATACTGTTAGGCCATGCATACAATGTGCAGTTACTATTCTTACCAGAATAAATACCAAATACATATAGCCATACCTTAAGTACAACATATTGCTTGTGCGAAGATATGGCATATTTTGTTTAAAGTCAAAACATAAGATATATACATAGATTCATCTAATTTGGAAATGTTTCTAGCTTCTTTAAGTTTGCTGTAAAATACTCTGGCCTTTAATTTTGTTGATTTGAGTGCAGCTTCCAATCTCTGACATGTACTATATACATGTGACTTTGGCCTACCAAAAGAACAGTTAAATCTATCTCTAAAATATGAGCTGTAAAAGTGATACGTGACCTCACATTTTTACATTTTGAACATCCTTGTTTGGGGAATATTTCTGAGTTGGATGTGTAACACTTAAGTATCACATAGTTTTTCCTAACCAGTTTCAAAGCCATGTGGGCTTCATTGTCAATGGTTTGCAACTGCAATGGTTTGTTTGGGTTATGACATGAGAGGTACATTTCTGGAAAGCACTTTTGCAAGTACAAAGTGTACATTTTCAATATATTTAAATACCATCTCTGTTTACCACTAGGGCCATAGAGGGAACAGAATGGGAAACTGCGAATATGATCATTTATAGCTTGTAGTATCTCTTCTGATTTAGCTCTTGGTCTATTGTTGTCTCCCTCGCTGATCCTTCGGGCTTTTGTTAGCAGTCAGAAGGTCCCCAATACGTTTCACACTTGCTCCATGAAGACTTGTAAATGTTTCCCGACAGGCAATGTGTGACAACCTGGCATACTTAATCTAAAACTAAATAATAATAATAATAATTATTATTATTATTACTATTATTATTTTCCATCCTCCCTAGAATCTGCAAGTAAGACTGAGGGTGTGAATGTAATATTAGGGATGGAAGCTCGATACCTCAACACTCAATGGTATCGAAGTACGATGTGTCGTATGTCTAATACTTTGAGATTCATCCTTGATACTTTTAAATTTACAAGTTTTGCTTTATTGTAAGATGTGTTTAAGTTTATGCTGATAAGGAGTGGAAGGAGTCAGCACATGCTGGACTAAGGATCTTGACAGATATTGACTACATTTCCTGTGGGTGAATGAATGTAAACATGTATGTCTAAATGACAGTGGGGAAGAAGTAGTCTACTCAAGTAATATTACTCAGTGACTGACTTGTGAATTAAGGTGATTAAGCCGACACAGTAAATCACATTTCTGCAAAATCCTGCCTTTGTGATTCACTCTTGGCACATATGTGACCATAATCTGTGAATTCACGTGAGATAATGCAGTGCAAGAAAATATTTGTTCATTGCTTCTGTGTATAAGTCACGCTCAGGTCTCAAGTGTAGCTGATTTCCAAAAATATTTTGTTCCACTAATGCACAGCTTACTGTGTGTTTATATGGCTAATTGCTTATTATCAGATGAAGAATTACATATATGATTGTTTTGAGTAATGGTAGAATGTATATTACTTTTAGTTTGAGTTTCATGTAAAACTAGGAAAGAATAGTTAATACATAAAAATGTATCTGTTGCATTACATAATTGTCTTGATAAACTGGTGCGTTACTTTAGTATTGAATGGGGAGGAAAAATAGAGCACTACTACTGCAATTTAGCAACAAATAACCATGCTACCACTGCCATCTGGTGGCTATTTATTGATTGCATTCCCATGGCACTGTATTTTTTAAAGATTTTCTTTTACACAAACCTTGTTGTGACAATAACAAACGCAACAAAAAAAAGAATTGTTCAGTTTGGTGCAATCATTCATAAATGATGCAGGTACATACATACATACATACCATCAGCGATTCATAATTTCAACATGTCAGAATAAAGAGGAATTGCCAGTATTTGCTTTTCTATGGGTAGAAAATCCTTTAAAAGAAAGCATAATTAGATATATTATTATCAAGATATACAGCAGCAGAAATTGTTTTATTACATATTTCTTCGTAGGTACAGAAGGAACAGCAGAATATACTAGGCTAAAGTGACATGCAAATCTTGGGTGCTTATGTAATGACATTGACATTTTTTTCTGTATATGTCCAGGGGGGGGGGGTGGGAAGGAATAATTACAGACTTCCTATCTGAGAAAAATATAAGCATTGAAAAATTTAATCCAGTATTAAATATAATCTGGAAATGGAAGTTGACTTTACCAAATTTTGTCCATGAACAAAATAAAAATTTTTAGTATTGTGAGCCTTTGTTTATCTTTTACAGTTGCTAGTTATGTAAGTCATCCAGAAAGAGTGAGAAGGACTTATAAGGTTATACATTTCCTTTGACGTGAAAATATCTTAAATATAATGGCATTTTAATCAAACTTGTTGGAACCATTTTAAGAAATCAAAATTTTCCAAAATCTTCCATGTAGTTTGGGGTGGGGGAATTTTGTATCTCATTCTTGGAAGTTATTGATATTAAACATAGTTTTTTATTCAGAGTTAATTGTATATGTACCACATACACACACACATTTTTCTAAAATGCTTCTTTTGGATCAGGGTGCTGCAAAATATATATTTTTCAGTGAAATCTTGACAAAATTTTTTAGTGTAATTCAAATTGGTTATAGATATACACAGAACTAATAAGAATGTAATTTAGTGAACTTGATATTGTTGCCTATACAGTGTTTTATAAAGTGAGTATCGAGTAAATGTGCTAAAAATTGATAATGATATTGAGTATCGAGATTTAGTGGCATCCTCTCGTCAGTAAACTATCCAAATACAAAGTTAACCATTGTGAATGAACATCTTTGATGAGCAGATGTTCCAACCGTGTCACATTCACATGACTTTCTCCACCCTCAATTGTTTATTAGTGGGTTGTAGAGACTATTGCTACGAAAATTTATATTTCTAATTACTTAATTTTAATTGAGAGAAACCTCTCCACAGCTACCAAACGCAAAGCGATGAGTTTAATTACTGGACATTATATGCTGACCTGAAATTTCAATATTTTTTTAACACAATGCCAAGAAACAACTGAATATTTAAATGACTTTTAAAGAATGATCAAGTATTGAATAATTCAAATCATTAATAATGAATATCTCATTAAAAATGTGTGTTAAACAGAAATCTACATTTTTACTTTTTCTAGCATGTTAATAGTAGGAAAGTAAGATATTGCATTGCACCCAACATTTTTATAAGATTTCAAGGGAGAAAAATATTTTGAGGTTTCCTGAATCTGCCAAAAACTCATTTTTAGAAATGAGATTGTGTGTGCGTTGTGCATGCATCCATCCGCCATGTAGTTCCAAGAAAGGCATTACTCAAAAATGAAATTTAGTAACTTCCAAAGATGCAACACAAAGATTTACAAGAACATATCCCCATCCAAAACTACCATTTACGTGCAAACATGTTTAAAAATTTAGATTTTCCCAAAAATTATTTAGTTTGTATTAAAGAACCATGTGTTCAAAATATTTCCTGAAAACATATATATATATATCCTCTGTTCTCTTCATAATGAATGCCTTTTACATGACTGGTAAACCACAAGAGGTGGCCAAAAGTTTGGTACATAAAAAGTGTATATTTTGTAAAACCGCAAAATTTATGTGAAACAGATATTTTTAGAGAATCATTTTTGAAGTATTGCCTGATCTTGGTTATAATTTTGAAATATTTGTATATTTTCTAATGGGAAGTCATTATTCATTTTTCTTTCTCATCATGCATAGGGAACAGAATTTCAAGGCCATCATATAACTCCAGAAATGCAGGGAATACAGTTGCTTAAGCCAGCCAACTGTATTTACCTATTTCTGATTTATCTACATCTACAAGGAAATTGGAAGAAAACCATTTTGCAAATGTCCATCTTGATTCAGTGAACTAGGTATAAGCATATTTTTAATAAGAATGGATAAAGAATATGAAAGTAGCAATTCAGTTATTTTGTTTACATCTGTCACTTAAAATTTACTATTTAGATTATGAATAAAGAGTACTTTACCAGGCTATTCCTAGAAAATCAAGATGTACACTTGATTTGTCAGGTAAATAGTTTTATTATATATCATTTTAATCAAATTATATATTATTTTGATCAAAATCATAAGCCACTTTTGAGAAAATAAAATTTAGAAAAATCAACCATGTAAAGAGTTGTATGAGGAAGGAGGATTTTTTCTGAAACATTTTCTGTCGCTGCTTTGAAAGATATGAATCCAAATTTCAAGTCTGGTATTTAATCACCCTTTTGTTCATGAGAGATACTGTTCACCAACATACACACTTGAAAATATGTTTTCCTAAATCATTTTTCTTCCATGTTTTAATTACTGAATCTCTAGGTGATGACAAACTTTGAAGTCCTTTCATGACCATGAGAAAAAATGAATGACCTCCCATTTGAACAATATGTAGCATTTTAAAACCCCAAACCACTAACAGAAATATCTTGTGAATACTACAATAAATGTTTGACATAAATCAGACGCTTTAATGAAATCTACATTTTTGTTTAGTAAGAATTTTTTTTTTAAAGTGGTAGCTTAATTTCCTTTAACTTATCATCATATCGGATGATGAATGAAACCGATAAAATGAAGCTGAAATGACCTCGGGGTCCATGGAGCTTTAAGATTACTCGACATTTGTCTTCTCAGGATAACGGAAAACCGTGAAAAAAACATTATTCGGGTAGTTGTACAAATGTGGACGTCCATTACTGACACTTGCTCCACTAAATTTGGTGTTGGTGGCTGCAGTAATGGACGTCCACATTTGTACAACATGATAGCTTCACTGTATATAACAGCTTTTATAAGTTATTTTAAATTATCTGGGTAACTCATCCTAAGCGAGATTCAAACTCATGACCTGATGAATGTGAGGTACATACGCTAGTCTCACACTACCCAGGTGTGCCTGATAAGATTTTGTCTTTCCCTTAGAAATACTAATTCTACAAATGCATTCAGAACGAATCAGACTTCGCTGGCTATTCATTGGAAATTCAGTCGCCCCCCGTAGTGTAATGGTTACCATGCTAACTTCATATATCCAAGGTCGCGGGTTCAAACCCAGCAGAGGATGATGAATTTTTTCAGGCATAAAGATTCTTAGCATGGCTTCCTTTGGAAGTTGCTCTCATGTCTTAGATTTACCTCAAAAGAACCTCAAGCCTAATAGAGAGGACTCTCAGTAAATATTAAGCAGTCTTTTGCACCCAATTTGAATAGGACGCTGAGTACCACAGTAGTTAAAGAGCGTATATAAATAACACACAGCATTTCCATTGAAAATTCAGGATATGTGTACTGCATTTTGTCTTGCAAATATCATACACATTTCCATGTGAAAGTAGGAGGATGGAGGACTTTTCTTGAAAATCATTGTCACATTTTTAGCAGGCATGAAAGTAAAAAAGCAACTTTTATATTTAACCTACTTTTTGTTTTTGACTGACACACACATGCGCACAAGTTAAAGCAGATAATTTGTGTTTTATAACATACATACATACATACATACATACATATACTTAATTATTTTTTTAATTCAGTTATCCATTTTTAAGATATCCTTTATTGGAATAAACTTTAAAATCCTTAAACTTTTCTCAAATAGGAACTTTTTTCTCCTCTTCAAGCAAAGACAAAGAATTTCAAAGAAATTGCATAGTGACCAGCATTTAAAAGATGACTATCATTTAAGTCCATTGTATTCCCCTATTCCTGTTCTATCTACTAAGAAATATATAATAAAATTATTTCTACAATGGTAGTTAATTATCTTTTCAAGCTATAAGTAGGACATAGTTGGAAAGGTAGAATCAGTGTGATAAAATCAGTTAATGTGGTAATGGCAGGATTTTACTGTTATTCTAGCTTAGAGCAATTGGGTGGAAACTGGAAGAGCAGTGGCATTGAAAATTGCAGTCTTGATTCTGCCATTCCATCTCTACAGCTGTTTATCTCAATTGAGATAAAGTATGTAGAAGAATAAAGTTTTGTAAGAATAATTTATTGAAGAATGGCTAGAGAATGTAATGTATCAGAACTTTTTTATGGTAGACAGCACTTATATATTCTTATAGGATGATTCAGTTCATGAGTTAGGTGTGGGACAATGATACAGAATCATTCCCTATCTTCTGAATTTTCTGCAAGTAGTATGTGAGGCACAGTGCAATGTGTTTATATTAAAAATTATTAAGTAAGGAAAAAACTGCAGTTCCACAGGTTCATTCTTGCATATGTGGTGGAAAGTGTCCGTATTCTGGCTTCTCAATCCAGGGAAGTTAAAGATGCCAATAGGGATGAATTAATATAAAAAAAGAAGTTAGGTGTAGAAAATGATGGCAGAACAAAGCGAAAGTTAAGAGCTACAGTAATAACACCACTGTCTATGGTAGTTTTTAGTATTGCAGGTTTACCTAATTATTTTTCTCCTGTTTATGTGCAACCTTTAACATCTAAGTCATGCTGACTACTGTTGCCTTTGGAACAGTTGTTTATGGCGATGTTGGTATTTTTCTTTGGATTGCTCTTGTGCTTGCAGACTATAAGGAGGATAGGGAATAATCCTGGCCAAGAAAAATTTCCAGCCTCCAGCCGGGAATCAAACTCTCTGAAGTTTTCATTATTGGGTGCGAAATTCAAAGCATGTACATCTCATGTCTGATTTTTCTCTTAAAGGCTACTGCATAAATCTAGAAGATGTCACTCAATTCAAGCCTTTTTCCCCCCCCCCTTTCTTTCTTTCTCTCTCTACTGCATATAGTAAGTAGAGAAAGTATTGTACTCCATCCAAAATTTGATAACAAGGTTTTACCAGAAATAAAGGTTTTGAATTCAAAAAGGGTATTTTTAGAAAAAGAGCTGCATGTGTGTGTGCATGTATGTGGCCATAACAAATAGATTAAATCTTACTACACCAACATTTATATCTTGTTAAAACTTACAATTTATGTCAAATAAAGTTATACTGAATCCTTGCATTTGACAGTTTGGATGGTTTTGTGTAAGGTTGGCTATGCTGCCTTTGCAGTGTTGCTAGGTAACTAGTTACAATCACAGCTGATTACAAATGTCTCCATCATGTGTAAAGATGAATATAAACAGGTGCATAGTAAATGAATGCCAATGAATAATGAAACTAATTGTTATTATTGATGTTAATTGAAAATAAAAGTGATATAACGTACGTGACATACATTACGCATTTACGACAACATAGAATAAATAAAATAAGAACTATAGCTTTCCTGGCGACGTGTTAATTCAAGATCTTCTCGGGCTTCTAGCCAGGTAAAAACTTGGCTTGACACCAACGTTTCGAAGAAGTGCATCTTCCTCGTCTTCAGGGTGAACTGATCAGTTCACCCTGAAGACGAGGAAGATGCACTTCTTCGAAACGTTGGTGTCAAGCCAAGTTTTTACCTGGCTAGAAGCCCGAGAAGATCTTGAATTAACATAGAATAAATTAATGCAAAATAGCTTGTTGCAATGAGAGAAAGGAATAACAAACTGATTTTCACTGTTTAGAATTTTAATGGCTCAATCCCATCCAAGTCTCCATCATCGTCATTGTCATCACCAAGACATATCATTAGTGGCTTATATTCACTGATGATTTCACGTAATTCCTGTGCTTTTTGTATTATTTGTGCACATGATTCACTTTCTCTTTCTATTAAGCCACATCCACTTTTGCCACACCTTCCAGCAAAAGTCTACCACCTCCATAATTGTGAAAGTCACGTACAAATGAACACCAACAACACTATCAACAATACAACAACTATAAATAACAACGAATAATATGTAGTTTGTACAGAACAATTCAGCGCATATGTTAGGAGTTCACAAACTGAGCACACGGTAGGAAATAGCCAGATATTGCAATGGTACAGCATTTAGATCCGTTTCCGTTGTCTGACTGACCGACCAGAATGCTGTTTTGTAATTGGTTCCAAAAGTCAAACGAGTAAAGCTTTTCATCTGTTTTGTGCGGGTGTACCAACTTAATTCCCAACTGGCAGCGGGGGTATATATCAAGTTAACCATTTTTGAGAATTCCTTGTTATTCTTTGAAATTTTCCAATGTTTATAATTTTCTTAAATGGAAAGTCATTTTGTACATGTCTTCATCCTAGTCATGAGATTAATATAATATCAAAGCCATGACATAGCAACTGGCTCTTAAAAGATTTTGCTATCGTTAGTCTAGTGTAGCCCCCATATTGCCCTTGTACATGAAATTGTTATACAGTTTTTTGCAAAATTCGAAATATTTATCACCTGCAAACAAACATTTGTGAAGAAGATGAATGATATAAACTGGTGTGACACTTCTGCTGATCTGACAATCCAAAAACATATTCTCTAAGGCGAAATACACGTCATCACAGACTTGCAAAGTGATACGAGATAGAGATTCAAGACATTCTTGCTGTTGAGAGAAACACCTAGAGAACACTAGTAGATTGGATAGTTGAAGTTTCTTATAGAATTAATCTACAAAAATAAAATGTGATGCTAGCAAATGCACTACATATAAGTATAGAACTCTTTTTTTTTTTCTTTTCTTTTCTTTTCTTTTTGGAAACTATAAACAGATGAAGCAGGATGTACAAAAAGTAATATCTTTTTTCAGTTCAGAAGGATTATGTTTAAAGACAATTGGATTTTCTAGTTTGAGTTGTAGGATATCACAAAGGGTCCCAAGGAGCGATAATGTTTAGTTCATTAAACCTAGCTATACTGTGTTCCCAAATATTACAGTGAGCAATTTATTTTTGCCAAAGTTTATTCAGGACTTTATCTTCTTTTTAGACTATCTGTTATCAGTAGTATCAATTAATTCCACTCTGTAGGTAAGACATCCCTTTGAATGTCTAATGGATAAATTATCTATTAAACAAAAAAGTTGTTAATAAACAAGCCATTATTTATGCCTATAACATTCTCTTACCTTTCCAGATTGAAATTACAATGAAAACGATGACATACTTTTTGGGTTAAAACATGTTTCTAGTCATAATTGAAAAATATATCCTTTCTGTAGAAAATCCATGGTATGCTACACCTCAGGTTGAACAGGATAAGCATTGCTATTGGCTGTGTGTAACCTCCAAAGTGAATTAACAGACTGGTATAGCAGTGAAATTAACGTAAATAAGATAAAAGTACTATATTTATACTTTATTACAAATAAGAATGAAGAAACTTATCTATCAAAATACATTTTACAAAATAGCATTTTCCAAACTTATTATAATCGATAAGGTATAATGTAATTGTAGTCTAGAAATTAAGCAACGTCACCGAAAAAGAGTACCACTCAATTCAGAAATTTTATTTGCAGTAGCCATTGAAAACAAAATATTATTTAGTGGCCGAGGGTAGTGCTAAATGAATATGGAAATGGGTGGTTAAGCTGCAATGAAAGAAATTGCAATGGGCATTTAAAATGCTCTCTGTACTCTTAAATTAAAAGAAAGCTTAGGCTGTCGCAAATCTTTGAAATTGCTGCATTTATAACCGACAGTTAAGGGCAGAACCAAACAACTCAATTAAACATCACAATTTTTTCTCCAAGAATCAAACTGAAACTGAGCCATTTGCTCAAAGGATTGTGTGCTGTATGTGGAGTCATCAAAGCATATACATTCTTGCTATTAATTTAAGAATGCCTGGCTACTGGCCGATCCCTCGCAACAGGTTCTCCATTCTGTGATTTGTTCATGCCTGGCTACTGGCCGATCCCTTGCAACAGGTTCTCCATTGTGTGACTTGTTCATGCCTGGCTACTGGCCAACCCCTCGCAACAGGTTCTCCATTGTGTGATTTGTTCATGCCTGGCTACTGGCCGATCCCTCGCAACAGGTTCTCCATTCTGTAATTTGTTCATGCCTGGCTACGGGCCGATCCCTCGCAACAGGTTCTCCATTCTGTGATTTGTTCATGTCTGGCTACTGGCCAATCACTCGCAACAGGTTCTCCATTCTGTTGTTTGCTCATGCCTGGCTACGGGCCGACCCCTCGTAACAGGTTCTCCATTCTGTTGTTTGTTCATGCCTGGCTATGGGCCGATCCCTCGTAACAGGTTCTCCATTCTGTTGTTTGTTCATGCCTGGCTATGGGCCGATCCCTCACAACAGGTTCTCCTTTCTGTTGTTTGTACATGCCTGGCTACTGGCTGATCCCTCGCAACAGGTTCTCCATTCTGTTTGTTCATGCCTGGCTACTGGCCGACCCCTCGTAACAGGTTCTCCATTCCGTTGTTTGCTCATGCCTGGCTACTGGCCGACCCCTTGTAACAGGTTCTCCATTCTTTTGTTTGCTCGTGCCTGGCTACGGGCCGACCCCTCGTAACAGGTTCTCCATTCTGTTGTTTGCTCATGCCTGGCTACGGGCCGACCCCTCGTAACAGGTTCTCCATTCTGTTGTTTGTTCATGCCTGGCTACGGGCCGACCCCTCGTAACAGGTTCTCCATTCTGTTGTTTGTTCATGCCTGGCTACGGGCCGACCCCTCGTAACAGGTTCTCCATTCTGTTGTTTTCTCATGCCTGGCTACGGGCCGACCCCTCGTAACAGGTTCTCCATTCTGTTGTTCGTTCATGCCTGGCTACGGGCCGACCCCTCGTAACAGGTTCTCCATTCTGTTGTTTGTTCATGCCTGGCTACTGGCTGATCCCTCGCAACAGGTTCTCCATTCTGTTTGTTCATGCCTGGCTACTGGCCGACCCCTCGTAACAGGTTCTCCATTCCGTTGTTTGCTCATGCCTGAATACTGGCCGACCCCTCGTAACAGGTTCTCCATTCCGTTGTTTGCTCATGCCTGGCTACTGGCCGACCCCTCGTAACAGGTTCTCCATTCTTTTGTTTGCTCGTGCCTGGCTACGGGCCGACCCCTCGTAACAGGTTCTCCATTCTGTTGTTTGCTCATGCCTGGCTACGGGCCGACCCCTCGTAACAGGTTCTCCATTCTGTTGTTTGTTCATGCCTGGCTACGGGCCGACCCCTCGTAACAGGTTCTCCATTCTGTTGTTTGATCATGCCTGGCTACGGGCCGACCCCTCGTAACAGGTTCTCCATTCTGTTGTTCGTTCATGCCTGGCTACGGGCCGACCCCTCGTAACAGGTTCTCCATTCTGTTGTTTGTTCATGCTTGGCTATGGGCCGATCCCTCACAACAGGTTCTCCTTTCTGTTGTTTGTACATGCCTGGCTACTGGCCGATCCCTCGCAACAGGTTCTCCATTCTGTGGTTTGTTCATGCCTGGCTACTGGCCGATCCCTCGCAACAGGTTCTCCATTCTGTGGTTTGTTCATGCCAGGCTACTGGCCGATCCCTCGCAACAGGTTCTCCATTCTGTGGTTTGTTCATGCCTGGCTACTGGCCGATCCCTCGCAACAGGTTCTCCATTCTGTTGTTTGTTCATGCCTGGCTACTGGCCGATCCCTTGCAACAGGTTCTCCATTCTGTGGTTTGTTCATGCCTGGCTACTGGCCGACCCCTCGCAACAGGTTCTCCATTTTGTGGTTTTGTGCCACTAGGCTTCTGACCACTAGGCATTGGTTTGTCAGGCCTACAAATATGGGGAGGGTAATCCAATTATGAAACAAAACAAATAGAAAGCAGAAATTTTATGCAAGAAAATGATATTCCCAACATTTTGTAATGTAAAATTTATTTACTTTGGAGGATATTTACCAGAGATATTAGGGATTGCTATGTTATATCATCACACTCGCTGCTAAGCTATGTTTATCCTTAAAGGCATTCAATGTTTATAATCTCAAGGGATACCATAAACATTTAAATAAAATTCAATTTATGTAGCATTTTTGAGTGGCAATTTCCGGTTTGTTTTGATCATATGTTGTAATCAAGAACCATTTGCTGTTTATAACTGTAACAGAAATAATCTACTATGGAACTATAATATATTGCTGTCATTTCCAAACTGTGATACAGAAATGTGCTGGGGATGGTGAAGCTGCTGAAATGAGATTTACAAAGGAAACTTTGGGACAGAACCAAGGTAAGAAAATACCATGAAATATATTTTAACTTAAGTAGATATATTTAAGTAATTCATAATATTATTATAAACTCTTATTGTAATACACAACTAGAAAAAGTTTTGAAGTGTGTGTAATTCATAGCTGAGGACTAAATCTACAGTTCAAAGAAGCAATGGAATGGTCTGTTATTGCACCGGGTATCAACATCATAGCACATCTAGTTTTACAGTTAAGCGAGTCTGGTTTTGTACTGCATAAACAATTCTATAACCCTTAATGTAGCTACACTTTTTAGATCACAATAATACCAAGAGGGTGAGTTTTCACCAATACATTTATTTTTATGCAAATGTGAAACATTAATCTTAAGTATGAAGTTATTCATTGAAATACATTGAAAATGAAAATGAGAATGTACAAAATAAATTGAACATATATAATTGAAACAAGATTTACATGTGCAATATTTATAACATTTTTTAAGAACAAGCATATATAAGATGTGAAAATTTCCTACAGTATTACTGATTAGGTAATGTCCCAAAATCATGCTCATTTAGACTCTCAATTACCTATTTACAAGGTGGGTTTCAAAAGTTTCTGGTCTGTTAAAAACATTTTTAACATTATAAATATAAAACAAAGATGCTCTTTTTCAACATATTCATTCTGTTTTTCAATGCACTTTTCACATCAGTGGATTAACAATTCTGTGCGTTTCAAAAAGTAATCTGGTTCTTAATCAACAAAATGTTCCATTATCAGTAGCTTTCATATCATCATCAAACTTCCTTTCTCAGCTTGGAGAAGAGGTAATAGTCATTTGGAGCTAGGGCTAGATCTGGACTGTAGGGTGGGTGGTCAATATCTTTGAAGCCACATTCCTTTACTGCAGCATTTGCAATTGCTGCTGTGTACACTGGTGCATTGTCATGGAGAAGACGAACACCAGGTGACAACCTTCCTCACCTCTTTTGTTTGATAGAGTGCACAATTTCTGCAAAAGTGAAGCATAATATTTTATATTCACAGTAGTATTCCTTTCTTTGAAATCAATGAAGAGAAATCCATTAGAATCTCAGAAGATTGTTGCCATGATCTTTTTTTGTGGATTGAGTGGCTTTGCCTTTCTTGGCAGAGCTTCACCCGGTTTAAGATAAGTCTCTTGTTGGACAGAGGAGCAAATTACAGAACCATAGTTTCATCCCCTATAACAATGAATTCTAGCACTTCTTTCTGGTTTCCATGGCAAAGCTCCAAAAACTTGGTGCAGCAAGTCACATGCTGCTCCTTCTGAACTGCAGAAAGAACTCTGGGTATTCATCCTTGACCTTTTTCATGTGTAAATGATCATGAATGATCTGGAAAACCGTTGTTTTAGATAACCCCAACCTTGTTGAGATTTCTTTGAGTTTCACCACTTGTCACACAGCATTTCACCTGCAACAATGGTGATGGTTTCCTTAGTCACCAACACATGGATCATTAGTGATTCTCTGTTTAGATCATTCTGGAATATGAAGGGGAAGCATCACCATAAACACCATTAAGTGTCATTTGATTTCAGCTGTTCAAGTCCTTCTTTTGTTACTGCCCAATACTTGATTGTATCAGTTTAAGCAACACAGCATGCAACGTCTTACACAAACGAGAGCCACATGGCTAGTAGTGGGCTAAAATTCATGTGTGCACATCCCGACAGATGTAACTAGTTCCACTCAAATGCATTATAATTTTGGTGCTCATTTTCAGGGTCAGGCCAGAAAGTTTTGGAACCTACCTTGTATATATTCACAGTTTTTGCTGATAAGAATGGGATGCTATGCACAAACAAAACTTGACTTAGTTGAACACATCATCAGGAACTTCTTCTTGCTCTTTGTGCATATTCTACATCTTCTGTCTTTGTCTTGCATCCAATAAGTTTTGATATGGTTTTGAATGTGAATATATATCATAGTGCATTTCCACCAAAGCAGCTTCAGAATTAGCACATAAATTGGTATGAAGTGATTTTGACTGTCAATTTTGCATTTAAAATTGATGCCCAGTTTCCTCTTTCTTTTGAACTAATGACCAAATTATGTAGCCATTTTTTGAGCCCATGTAGTTCTTGCACTAAACAAACATTGCCACCAAACAGTCATGGACATACTTTTACTCCCTCAGTACATACTATGTACATAGTAAATTTGATAATGAGATTTCACCGGAAATATGTTTTGAAACATCCTGAATCCCAAAAAAATCATTTTTAGTAAAGAGAGAGAGAGAGTGTGTGTGTGTGTGTGTGTGTGTGTGTGCGCGCGCGTGCGTGTCATGGCATAAAAACGAAAAGTCCGTTAAATACCAAACTTGGTATTTAAGTTCAGTATCTTTCAAGGATGCGACACAAAGACTTTCAAGAAAATCTCCCCACCCCCAATTATCCTTTGAATGGAAAAATTTTCAAAAAATTTCTCTAAATTTCTCTAATGATTTTGATTAAAATGCCGTATATTAAAGATATTTACATGGTAAAAAGTATATCTTGAATTTTCTGGGAATAGCCTCTGAAGATATCTTTATTCTGGATGAATTTTGCAAAATTTTGCATTACTGTAAACCGTAAGAGATAGACAAAAACTTACTTAATAGAAAATGTGGAGCTCGTTAAAACACACAATTTATTTATATACTTTTTTTTTGTGGAGCTGATCGTTTTTGAGATATTCCTTGTTATAGGTTTCAACTATAAAATACTTGTATACTTTTCTCATATGAGAATTTGTCATCCTGCCCATACAAACAAAGGAGCTTCAATCACATAGCACTTCTGACTATCACTTTTGCCTATAGTACTCCCTTATATCCTTCTTACTTACATGGAAGCAAGTAATAAGACAATTTCTGCTAATTTTTTTCTCGATTAGCATGAAGAAAATAGAAGAATAAGATTTTTAACAATAATTTGTTGTAGAGATGTAGAGAAAGTCATATGAATGGAGCACATCAGATTTTTTTAGATTGTAATACTTAGCAATTTTTGTTTATTATCTAATAATAGAGTGAGCAACTAATACTCTTTTGATGCTTGATGAATAAGCTTTATTAGTTTTGGGCAGAAAGGTAAACACTCTTGGTGTTTTGTACAGAAAGAGAGTTGTATTTGCTGGATACACTGTCATTGCCATCTCTTACAATTTCAACCAGTGCAATGCTCAGGTCCGTCACGGAAATGATTTGAGCCACTTGTTCGCTGTGGTCTGAATTTGTTTCATGAAGTGACCCAAAGCATTTGTATACTTTCCTATATATGTAATACCCATATGAGGATATCTGGAAATAGCATTCATGCATTTAAATGAACTTTAACCCACTTGTTCTGGCTTATTTGGTATGTACATTCTAAGAAGACACTTGCCATGAAATCATGATAGTGCTTTCAACAGACGATATGTAGTATTCTGCATGGTGCTGTTCCAAATGAATCTGTTAATTCTTTACAGGTTTGTAAATTAACATTCCTGCCCCTACTACCAGGTTTTACGTGCATCTTATGGGCCTGAACTCGGAACATGATCTTCTATAGTTACACTCTGATGAATATTTAAAAAATATATTTTTATAGATAAGATAAAAGTTGGTTATAACAATGCTATACCAATAATTACACATCATTTTGTTTTCTAATCATGGATGTACAAATACTTAGAACGGAAGAACTACTCTTCACATGATGGCTGTACAAATACTTAGAACGCAAGAACTACTCTTCACAAGGTTATAGTCATCAAATTAATTTCAGACAGAAGTCTGAAGGAAGAAGGAAGATAAAAAAGAGCCATTGTTTCCTCTCACTGCTTAGCTCAATTAATGGTTCTGTTCTCTCACTCTGGTGGTAATGCTGTGCATTGTCTTCTGGAAGTCATATGCATGCGCTAGTAAAGGATAAATGTTTTTGTTGAGATGGTGAAGTTTGCGATTGTGGTTCTAGCAATAGTAACAGTTTTCTGTTGTCGACTGCCATTCTGCATACAAAAACTGTCCTCCTGGAACAAACTTTTCTCTTTTCCAAATGAAAAGTAACAAGCTGAATGTGCTGATTGCTGCCTGTCTGGAAGGCAGTATAAAATGTCTTGTTTGTTGTCAATGTATACTGGCAGTATAAATTGCTCCACTCCCCCAGGTTGCAAAATTTCGAAAGCTACCAGTGTTATCTTAAATTTCAAAGCCACTCAATAGAATGTATACACTTTATAAATGCACTAGTTTTCAATTTTACAGTAACAATTAACAAAATGTTTCTTTTTGTATTGTTCAACTCCTTCACTTATCATTGTTCCACAATTGAACTTGGAATTATGAAAGACCATTTTAGATTCTTGTTTCAATGTACTTGCTTGTTCTTGTTCAATGTATTTGCTCAAAATGCTCTTTCTTTTCTATTTCATTAGAGTAAATCACTTGTTTCAGTGTTTTATCTTGAACAGTTTTGGCTTTAGAACAGAGGTTGTAACAGACTCCTTGGATTTTCCCATTGTTGCATAATTGTTCAAGATTCTTTCCTATTAATGAAGTTGCACAATACAGCAATATGTTTACAACGTTCAGATAGGCTTTGTATTCACATTCACCTTTTATGACATTCCTGTTGGAGTCCATTTGAAAATATTTACATATAAAAATCACATCCCTGTATGATATGTTATAAACCTAATTAACAATAGCATTTTTTGTTGATTTTAAACATACAAGATTTCTCCCCCCCCCCCCTCTCTCTCTCAACTAGAAAAGAAATAACACTTGCAAGATAGCTCTCCTAATCTTTCTTTCACGTCAAACACATGTTAGCTGTTTTGAAAATTTTCATTTTTAAATTTAAGGTTGAAGACCTGAAATGTGACAAATCCCAATTCATTTTCTGAAATACAACTCATACCACACTCTTTTGCAAATTAGTTTTGGTAGCCATATTTCAAATTCTCTATTACTCAGAACGAATGCGAACTATTGCATAATGTAATCGCAGTCCCGGAAAAGCTTTCTTGCTCTTGCCACCAGGGGCATTTGCTGTCAAAATATGAGTACTAGCACTGCCTATAAACATACAGTATGCTGTGAAAATACAAATGATTCCTCATCACAACTCTTGTCTCAAATATAGACCGTATAACCTGAAAATGCTCACCATGCAGTTTCCAAAGGAATGAGTTAGGCAGCCTTCAGATGATCAACTGCAACAGCACTCTGCGTGGGCTGCAACCATCAACCACAAAGTTAGAAAACAGTTCAAACGAACTGATAACAAGATAGCACAGCAAAACTCGTTCAACTGATTGCAACCACGCCTTTTGCAAGTAATTGATGTCTATATCACTATTGAATGAATGGATGTATTCACCCGGACAACAGTTGAGCAAATGACTGGCTATCTACCGATTTTATTATAATAATTGGAAGTAAACCGACATTATGGGATTGTGGTAGATCCAAATTAAAAAAAAAAAAAAATGAAGCTTGGAGAGAAGCATGCTGTGATGTGGTGGAGGATTTCAGCAGTTACCAGGGGAAAGTTTGTAAATGGTCTGTATTATTATTTATTTAAAATACAGTGACTATTGACAATGGTATATTTAAGTAAAATGGTATGCAATTTGTTTTTCTCAGAATATGTAGTAAAACACGTAAAAGTAAACCCAAATATCTTATTAAATTTATTGATGTTTATACAGTTTGTTATTTGCAATAATATATTTAATATATTTTATATTTATAATTATTGACAAAGAATCTTATTAATTTAATATTGTCATATGTATTTTTATATTCGTTCACCGTCTCGTGGTCATGAGGATCGCAATAACCCTAGCCGATACTGCACCCCATTCATGATGGGTGACGCAGCGGCCGGCGATAGGCCAAAGTTCCTTGTGAGCTGTCGTGCCATGGAGTTTTACACCGTCTCGTAGCACACTAAAACCTAATACATGTTGTGAAACATTTTATTATTTTTCTTCTGGCTGTAGCGTAGTTGTTTGTTACACTTGTGAAATTGGCTTATTGTAGACAGTTGTGTGCTGTGTTATTACATGCTGTTGTAGAAGGATGATCGTTTAAAACAGGCTGTTCTAACTCGACTCGTTTCAGTCAGAGTATCGGTACTTACCACAAACCTCTTGCATGATAGCCAATACTGGGGGAAAGCTTGCCTTAAATTCCCAGTTACATTATATATTGCAGGCAGACCTGTTGAGTCATGATAAACTCTCAACACTGGAACAGTATGGTCTAAAGCCTGCCTAAATGTTCAGTTCGTTTTTAGTGTACCGTTTTGTTATTAAAATTACTAGCAATATTGATTCGTGTTTTAAAATCGAGCTGAAATATTGTTAATATATAAATGAAACGATTGAATTTCTCTTTTTCCCTGTGTTTGTGATATGAGTGTAAACATACCCATAGAAGCTGGGATAGTAATTTTTACTTTCTCTATACGAACTATGTACATAGTGTATAGAGAAGGTATCGCACTCCACCAAAAATTCGATACCGAGATTTCACTGGAAATATGTTTTAGGGTCCCCTGTATTAAAAAAAAAAAAAAGTATTTTCAGAAAAACGTCCGTGTGTGTGTGTGTGTGTCTATGAACACGATAAGTCAAAAACGAAAAGTCGAAAATACCAAACTTGGTATTTAAGATTAGTATCTTCCAGGGATGCGACACGAAGATTTTGAGAAAAATTCCCCCACCCCAAAACTACCCTTTACATGGAACTTTTTTCGAAAATTTTGATTTTCTAAAAAATGGCTCTAACGATTTTCATTAAAATATTGTATATTAAAGATGTTTACCTGACAAATAAAATGTATATTTTGAAATTTCTGGGAATAGTCTCTGAAGACTACTTTATTCTGGGTCAACTTTACGGAATTTTGCATAACTGCTAAACCGTAAGAGATGGACAAAAACTTACCACACAACAAATGTATAGCACTTTAAAACACACAATTTATGTTATAAGCATTTTTTTGGTGGAGTTCATCGTTTTTGAGACATACCTTGTTTTTGTGTTCTGAAAAACATACTTTTCTCAACTCCTGTCCATACAAACAAAGGAACTTCATTGACATAGCAACCAGCTTTTGTCTATCACTTTAACCTCTGGTAGTCCCTTATTTCGCTTCTACTTACAAGGAAGCAAGTAATAAGACTGTTTCTGCTATTTTTTTTCTGATAAGCATGAAGTAAATAGAAGTATAAGCTTTTTAAGAATAATTTGTTGCAGGGATATAGAGAGTCATGTGAATGGTAAACATAAGATTTTTCGGTTAAGGAACGTGAAGTGATTCTGCTTAGGGCTGGGAAATTGTGTTTTATAAATACAACCGGTGAAACATCCAAAATATAATGCAGCTGTACATTATGGTGTAGATACGCGTAATGCCACATGTTTGTAGTGACACAATCGACTTCAAAAAGGGAGTGTGCCTATGTTTAATTACATATCGGCAAAACTGCTTGTCGTTCCATTCCTATAACGTGTGTCATCAACATATGTGTGTCTCATATTTCCACTATCAAAGTATGGAGTTACCGTCGGTACATGCTTACTACGCTGTTGCTCAGCGTGAGAATTGGCCAGCGTGCATGTGCCTTTTAAGTTTGACACTTCCTTTAGGACGGATGAAATACATTCGTTACTTTCGAGGGTGTATTAATTTGAAAGTTGTGATCACCTCAAGAGAACCTAACACACGTATTTTCGGGCATACTTGAGATATTCGCATGTAAAAAAATCCGATGTGCTCCATTCACACGACTTTCTCTACATCTCCAACAAATTATTCTTAAAAAGCCTATGCCTCTATTTACTTCATGCTAATCTAAAAAAAAAATTAGCAGAAATAGTCTTATTGGTTGCTTCGTTGTAAGTAGAAGCGGAATAAGTGAGTACAATAGGTTAAACTGATAGCCAAAGGCCCCAAAAAGGCAGCGGGTCCTGACGGACTAACCCCCGCCATGCTCCGATGCCTTCCCATCAAGGCGGTACTCTTTCTAACCAAGGTTTTCAACATGTGCCTCACATTGTGCCACTTTCCACGCGAGTGGAGGGAGGCCCGGGTGATATGCATCTTGAAGCCGGGGAAAGACCCGTTACACCCATCCAACTACCGATCCATCAGTCTCCTATCAGTTCTCTCGAAGGTTTTCGAGAGGCTAATACTAGTCCGCTTGTCCCCTCTCTTGGGCGACATTCATGCCATCCCAGATCACCAATTTGGTTTTCGTCCTGGGCATTCTACACCCCAGCAACTACCGAGAGTGGTGGAGGCCGCTGCCCTGGGTTTCCAGAACAGAGCCTACACTGCGGCGGTGTCGCTGGACGTGGAGAAAGCCTTCTCTACGACCTGGCACGCGGGTCTGCTCCTCAAACTCATCCGACTGGAGCTCCCGACACACATCATACACCTACTACACTCATACCTTAAACACAAATATTTTGTAGTTTCAGTTGCGGGACACAAATCAACACCTAGGCCAGTAAAAGGCGGAGTCCCCGAAGGCTCTGTACTTTCCCCCACGCTCTTTAGCGTCTACATGGCCGACCTACCAACAGTGCAGCAAATCAACATAGCTCAGTATGCTGATGACGTGCTGTTATACTGTACAAACAAACACCCACGCAGAGCCTTCAACCCTATTCAGAGACACCTCTGCCTCATCCAAGGGTGGTGCGAGCGTTGGCGATTGTCCATAAATCCGGAGAAAAGCCACGCTATTCTCTTCACCAAGCGCCGCTTTCCCGCAAACTTCCCCACATTCACGTACCTCAGACGAAGGAAACAATGGACCAACACCATTACCTACTTGGGGGTGAAGCTTGACAGGGGCGTCACTTTTAGGGAGCACATCAGGGGGCTGTGGTGCCGGGGCAATGGGGCTGCGACCTCACTGTACCCGATGCTGCGGTCCTCGATGACGGTTCCCCTTAAGTTGCGCCTTTTGAGGGCTCTCATAATCCCCTTGTTAATCTACGCCTGTGAGATCTGGGGCATGGCGGCAGACTCCAGTCTGCTGTTGCTTCAGCGGGTACAGAATAGGTGTCTTCGGGCTATCTATTCTGTGCCTCGAGGCTTTCCAACGAGACTCCTGCACGAAGCCTCTGGTCTACCATACCTGGAGGACGAGATTAGGCGTCGGGCAACAAAATTCAACGAAGGGTTACCATTCCATCGGAGCGCCCTCGTTAGGTCTCTTGGGGATTACGATCCCACAAACCGCCGCTTCAGGCGATACCGGCTTCCCCGCATGGCTTGCGGGCATCCCCGGTAACGGAGGAGCACCACCAACAGCTGCTACGGCTAAGCTCCTTATAATCCTTCAAGAGTTGCTTGGATTCAAAATTAAAACCTCAAAAGAAACATTTTGATAAAAACACACCAGCGGTGCACAAGGGCCGTTGCACCATCAAGGCAACCGTCGAGGAGCAATATTTGCCTCCTCCTGTCACTCCACAACCCCAAAACACACCCGCCATCCTACAAAACCCACAATCCCGTCAGAACGTGGTTAAGTTCTCTCCGAGAACAGGGACACGTCTAGCACACCTCGGGCTGCCCTCAGCCTGCCAATTACACTGGACTGGAAAGGCCTTTGATATGTCACTGAAGTTCCTTTGTTTGTATGGACAGGAGTTGACAAATTACTGCATGAGAAAAGAATAAGCTTTTCAAAGCTGAAACCAATAACAAAGAATATCTAAATAACAATCAACTCCACGAAAAAAAAAAAAATATATATATATATATATATATAAATTGTGTGTTTTAAGGTGCTCTACATTTTTTGTGTTTTAAGTTTTTGTCTATCTCTTACGGTTTAGCAGTAATGCAAAATTCCGTAAAATTCATCCAGAATAAAGTAGTCTTCAGAGGCTATTCCCAGAAAATTCAAAATATACATTTTATTTGTCAGGTAAATATCTTTAATATACGAAATTTTGATCAAGATTGTCACATCCATTTTTGAGAAAGTCAAAATTTTCGAAATTTTTCCCATGTAAGGGGTAGTTTGGAGTGGGGGAACTTTTCTTAAAATCTTCGTGTTGCATCTCTGGAATATACTAAACTTGAATACCAAGTTTGGTATTTTACCGAATCTTCGTTTTTGAGTTATTGTGTTCACGGACACACACACGCACGGACTTTTTTCTGAAAACACTTTTTTTGGTTTCAGGGGGTCTCAAAACATATTTCCGGTGAAATCTCGGTATCGAATTTTTGGGTGGAGTGCAAATACCTTCTCTATACACTATGTACATAGTACGTGAAGAGAAAGTAATAAACAGGAACAGTTTTTTTTTTTTTTTGTCGTAGACTATGCTGTAAAATAGGATAATTCTTATGAAAAATGACTTGCTCGCTTTCGGGTCTGCCTCAGAGCATATACTACCGTACGGCGGGTCATGAGGGTCGCTCTATGTGCTGGTAGGTCACGTGTTTTAGAGGAATTCGTGCAATTACAGTACGCCAACAGGAAGGTATAGCTTATCTAAATTTAGACCAAATATCCTTCATTATAATAAAGGAGTTTAGTTTGTACTACAGTGTTTTAACAGCCGAATTTACACCGCCTTTAGGGGACACCATTTCAAGAAGAAAATGATACTTTGCTTGTAATGGTCGCTGATGAATTGATGATAAAATGTCTCCTGAAGGCGAAACGCAGGTTTGCCTGTCTGTACAGAGCTTTGGTTTTGAATGATGGTCACTCCATTTTTACTTTCTCTACACGTACTATATACATAGTGTATAGAGGAGATATCTACTGTAATGAGCCCAACAATTCGATACCGAGATTTCACCGAAAATACATGTTTTGGGTCCCTGTGAATAAAAAAAAAAAAAAAATAGAAGTACTTCAGTGTGTGCGTGTGGACAGCATAGCTCAAAAACGAAAATACCAAACTTGGTGTTTAGGTTTATTATCTTTCAAGGATGCGACACGAAGGTTTTCAAGAAAATCCCCCCACCACAAACTACCCTTTACATGGAAAAAAATTAGAACATTTCTCTCTCTCTTAAAAATGGCTGTAACGGTTTTGATTAAAATTCCCTATATTAGAGATATTTACATTACAAATAAAATGTATATCTTGAATTTTTTGGGAATGACCTCTGACAGAATGCGCTAAATAGTGACATAGCGCCGACTCAGCATTTCTCACAACAAGAAATGGCAACAATTGCACTTACGTTTTTAATTCAGGAAGATGGTGTCAAGAAAATAAGGGATCTATTCCCGTCCCAACAAACATTTTCGGGGTGCGAGGCATAGAAGTAAAAAAGAGGGGCTTTCCAGTTTCTACGGGACGAATGGCAAGCTTATTCCGAATTCGTCAACTTTACGCTTTTTCTTCTGTCAATTAAATTGAGTAATCAACAAACAAAAGTTAAATTAATTAGCGTATCGGATGAACGAACAAAAGGAAAAGAGCACAAGTAGCCATTCGCTTTCGTATACATATTATACTAACGCTATACATAAGTAGCGCTGAAGGTATATTTAGGAATGCACGCCGTGCCGGTAGTCCCTGGTTGGAGAGTCTTGCTGGTTGGAATGCGACTAACTCGCAAAAAGGCCACAGATAATCTTTTTATAATCTTGTTTATAATAAGATAAATATATCCCTTAATTTCTGTGATGTAGCAGAAAGCTGTTCATACAGAGAATTTCAATAACGTGACACTTTTTAAGTTAAAAATGGAAGAACTTAGTTTTTTTAGGGTTCTGGGGGGGGGGTCCGATCCCCATCGCCCCTTGACCCCCCGTAAATACGCCCCTGCTAGGTATATTCCTGTAGCGCAGGTGCCGTTTGTTGTGCGCCGGGTAATTTGGAGGAAAAACTTATTCGCAACTGTTGGTATTTCAGATTGGGGAGGGGGGACAAAAAAACATTTACAGTATTATATCTCACGATGAAAATTCACTGAACACAGAAATTGTGAACTGTCGCTTTTAGCAAGAAAAATATTTTGCAACCGTAAAAAGTCATTTTGAGTTATATGTTGAGGCAGCAAAAATGTACTGGCGCATTTTCTAAAAAGGGTATTTGCAGTAGTGAAAAAGCACATAAGTCGTGAACTTCCTCTACGGGGGCATGTTAAAAAATGCCATTAATTGCATAGCGGTCAGTTTATGATGTCTCCTGAACTTATTATGGAGTTCGATCCTTTCCTCGCGGAGCACATTCGACGATATGGAATCCAGGACAGGGACACACTCTATCTTCAATTTGTGATGTAACAATAGAACTGTTCTCTAAGCAAGTTAAAATAATTATCAACAAATGATGCCAAACATGCCAAATATTTTGCTATAGTAGTAAATTCTACTGCAGATGTTTCATATATCTATCAGCTATGTCATATTAAGGTACGTTAACGAAAACGGGCAAGCCTATTGTGCTCGGCATTTGGCAAAACTAAATGAAACGTTCAAGTCTGAAAACTTAGCTGAAGACGTACTGAGTGTGTTGTCTACACATTCCATTGACATTACAGACAGTAGAGGCCACTCTTAGGACAATGCGAGCAATATGTCAGGATCCTATACGGTTTACAGGCACGTATTACAGAACAAAATCAGAAAGCGCATTCTGTGCCTTCTTTGAATTGAGTTGGCACTAGTGCTGCAAGCTGTTGTCAGGAAGCATGCCCATTCTTCAATCTAGTGCAAAACATGTGTTTTTCTCTGTTTTACATTACGTTGGGAACTACTTTTTTCTTTCATGGGTCCAGGAAGCAAAACAGTAGTTTATCAAAAATGCGTTGTTCAGCAAGAGAGGAAGCGTGTATAAGTGTAAATAAAAATTGGGATAGTGTTATTGAGGCTCTTATACCTGTGAGAAGTCACTTGTGCTAAATGAGGCTTCCTGAATCAGCTTAGTAAACTAGACATTCATCATGATGACAGTTTGTCAAAATGAGTACTACAGAAGAGCATCAGCCCTCTAAACAGAAGCGGAATGGTGGCATTTGAGGTGCAATCTGGTTTAAAACTGGACAACCAGTATTAAGCTCACTTCCTGTTTAGTCATTTAGTTTTTGTTCCACTTAAAATATATGCAGGTGTATGTTTTAAAGCGAGATAAACCTGATGAATGCTCGAAAGGAATAATGATTTTTATTATGATACTTAGCTGGAAATAACTGACACACTCGGTTACACAAAATCCAAACATAAATTTATATTCTGGTGAAGTGGTACATTTGTTTATTAGTATAATGAAGAAACTGAATAATATTTCACTAAACTTGTCTATTAAACATTCCAACACTTATGCCTCTCATTTTCGTGAGTATTCATATAGGTGCAATGATCCATTGGCAAAACTACCTGTGATACGCTTTAAATTCACAAATGCTTTAGTTCAGTAGATTTGTAATTACTTTAGTAATGCATTTCAGCACTTCAGCATGCTCCAATTTCACTTTTGTCCATTTCAGAATTCTATTATTTCATCGTCAAAAATCAAAGAACAAATATCTTCTATTTTAGAGGTATCACCTAAATTTTTAACAATCTAAATCAATTTCCTCTACATTTCTTAAAGAGATTTGGGTCATCCATCTAAGACATCAAAAAATGCAGTTTTATTTATGGACACAGTTTAACTGCTGCGGTTCTCAGCATCCCATTCTATATTGGGCGTGAAAGTCAGTTTAATTTTGCTCAGAGGTATCTATCAGACTTGAGGTTCTTTTACGTGCCGTAAATCTATGACACAGGACCAACAGTTTTATTTCTCTTCCCAAGGAAGCCATGCTAATATCTAATTTGTCGCGAATTGGCTGAATTATTAAACGAACACATGTACCTGTGTGAACTCTGGAATCTATAGGTATAATGAAACCTTAGCGTTGAAGCCCCTATACCCAGTAAGGTCAAGAAAGAATTAAATCTATCACTTCGCAATTTTCCCGCCACTTTTCCAACAGCTGATTCAAATGGTGCATTTGCATCAGCACGCCCGCGAAGAAACAAAATTACATAAGACCACCTTGTGGTTTACTGGGAAACATGCGAGTCAGTTGTGAAATTCAATGCTATGCCGGCATGTTGCCATGGTAGCTCAGTGGCAGAGCAACTGGCTAGAGATCGGGAGATCCGTGGTTCAAATCCCGGCTATGGCATTGCATTTTTCAATCTGACTAGCTATACAACCCCTGTCCTACACATGTCTTGTGTGAGAAAACAATCCAATTAGATCATATTTCCATTTAAAAAAAACAACACAGTGCTAAAAAGGTCATATAACACCAAAAACGAAAGAAAATGTCTTCATAAATAGCAAACAATTCTCAATTAACGCAGTGCGCGTAATGGTATTTTGCTCTAAAGCTTCACAAAGCGTATTTGAAACCCGCATTCGTTGTGCGTAGCTTTTTATGGATTAAAACATGTTTAAACACAAATTACGCAGTAAGAAATGTGTGCACAATGAAAACAATAAATTCAGTACAAATGATAAATGAGTGCAGTTACTTAGGTTGCCAGTCCTCCATTTCAATACTGCGTAAGTATTTATGTCGCCGCCGCCGCCGCACATCATCATCGCGCTCTAACAAGATTGCAGCTTTGCCGCGCTTTTGAACACGAATCCTAAATCTTTAAATAATCGTCAAACAGAGCTCTCGCTAAAGCACGGCAAATCCTGTCAGTGTCTGATTCATTGACTTTATTTAGTCTTGGTTACTTTTTTAACTGGCGGGATTTTGTTTTTCCGAAAAACGTTCATGAACTACCCTCCGAATACGCTTTAACACACGTTCGGAATAATTATTTTTCCGCGCTGGCTTACCATGGGCTGCAGGACGCGCTTAGCTGGAGAAATCACATTTCCATGCACTAGATAATCGTTGCGAGCCGCGTAAATGGTGGAAACCAACACTCCCGTTAAAGACTGTCTTTTGCACAATGTATCCATCTTCCAGTTCTTATTTTATTTTGACAGCTACTGTACACATTCGGAACAATTTGTTTGCATTTGGAACTTAGTTTCACTTCTGTTTGCTTTAAAATATCGGGCGGGAGAACGCAACACACTGCACATGGTTGTCGCTATTTTGATCTTTCGGCAGTGTCGCCAACGTATGAGATTACATACGCTTTCGCACAACTGACGCATGACGTGAAGATTTAAGGATTGCCAGAATGTACTCGAAGCAGGCCCGGAGACCAACAGGCAACGTATATTTGAGCAAATTGAGGCAAATTGTTAAACAGAATATTTTGTATTATTACGGTTACAATTTTTACTAATATAATAAAATTTACTACTGTTGCTGCTGCTGCTTACTTACTACTGCATTTTCTCCTCTATATGTGGCATTGGTGACTAGATGATAAGAATACTTTTAATATGGCACCGTGAAAAGGTATAATTGATGAGCTCAGGCGGCACCGCGTAGCATACTTCATAAAAAATATACGTAGATAGTTATCTCCACAATAGGATGATTTTTGTGGGTGATACCCAACATCTGGATATGACTTGCGGAGTACCTCAAGGTTCAGTTTTGGATCTACCCTATGGAATATTTATAATGATGTATTCAAAGTGCAGTTGCCAATGGGCACAACATCTATTGGATACGCCGATGACATGACCTTTCTTATGTCTGGGGGATGCAGAGAAGAGGTGGAGGGCAAAATTGAGTGGTCTACACACCAAATAGAAATTTGGATGTTAAATAAGAGTCTGCAGTTGGCTTTGCCGAAGACTGGAGCGTGTGCAGCGAAGGTTGCGCTGCGCATCTGCATTGTCTACAGGACCCCCTCCACAAGGCCTTACAGGTTCCAGCAGGGACCATACCTACCCATTTGCTAGTCCAGGAACAAACTTATGAACACATACATACCTTGAGGACTCAAAAAAACTGTTGGTCAGGGAGAACCACTCAGACTGGCAAGAAGAGAGGACGGCTGAGTAGACCAAGCTGCTCATTGCTGAAATCGCACGGTAATCTGGACTACTATGTAGCGCATTTTCTGACCGGACATGATCGTTTATTTACATCGAATGTGTTGGCTGAATGTACGGACCTTTGTTCGTTCTTTGCTCAAGTGGTTACTCCTGAACACGCTGTTCTAATCAGTCCGAAGTGGAATGACATAGTTGCTCGAATTATATACGCATAGGTCAGGTAACCTGAACAATGTTATGCTTCGGTTATGCTGGAGACCAAAGAAAACTGACCAATGGTGACCTCTATCCTCAAGACTAAGGAGAGGGATGAACGCGGTACGTAGACATGATATTGTTATTGGTATGTGGACCATCTTTACAGCCTCTTCTTGAAGCAATAGTGTGCAAAACAGTTCCGATCACAATGAATGGCTGATTGCAGTAAATGTACAAGGAGTACACAATGTCGTCATCCGTAGATACAGTTATAGATTCATCACCTAATAATAAGTAACTAGTTCATTTTCTAATCCCTCGCCTAAAACATTTCCCGCCAATTTTCGTTTTGAAAATTGTGTCCAGATCCTTGGATTTGTTATTTACACAGTTTTCCAGTGTTGAACGTGGCACATTGAATATTTTTGAAGCTTTCTTAATCCCATTTCCTTAGCTCTATTGCTTGCACTGCCCTTCGCATTGCATTTTGGGACCAGCATTTGCTACGCCCTGGAGTCATCTATAAAGATGAACAAAGGTAGAAAAAAGGGTCTTAATTTCGGATATCCGCAAATGTGCACCTTATACTATCCGAAAATATGAACCTCGCGCCCTTTTACGAGCATTGTTATGCCAGCTATATTATTTAAATTAATATTAAAATTTAATAATATTGTATAGTGGTGTATATACTTGCTTCACACACAGGTCTTACCTTGAATACGGCTCTTCGAAGTGAGGTCGAAATAAACTCGTATACTCCCAACAACAGCCAATCTCACACTATAGTAATGATGACCGTTTAACGGTATTGCCGGTAGAGTGCAGCACTTCATAGATGAAAAATACAACCATCCGAAATATGCTACCTTACTTTATCTTTGGAAAAGTGCTTACAATTATCGGGTAATGTTTTTATTGCCCTTACTTGAAGCCTCTGAACCAATTAAAAAGGGAACACTTTGCTTTAATGCGCTTTGTAGCTTCTCTTTAGGATAAGGCAGAAGCACATGTTTTTCCTAAGGCCTCGCTTTTAGTTCGGCCGCATCTTACTTTCGCAACGAAAGAGTCTCAGAAGAGTCTATGAAAAACACGTGTATATAACTTATTGCCACAATCTTGAGGGTTGCAAGAATGGTGGTTTTTCACACCATGACAGATGCAAGTTAATTCCGTTGCAGTGATTTTGTCGTCATCTGCAGAAAATTGCTTTGGTGAGAATTTAAGAAGACGTTGATTTTGCTTTTGTGTGATAATATTCGCGTTGTGTCTTTCTGACTGTACATGTTTATTCGCTGCCTTCACGCTGTCATATTTACCAGTAAATGAGATACTGCATATTCTGTACTCGTCACTATCAACTTTTTATAATTTTCGTCCTGCAACCATTCTTCACGGAACTAACTTAGATGTCGCCTCTTCATTTCACTGTTATTACTCACTATCACATAACAACAAACTATAACTATTCTGAATTATGAAAGGTAGTGGTAGTCTATTCACTCACGATCCGAGCGTTCCAATCATTGCCGGTAAACTGCTGACAAGTGACAATGAACGAGCCGCGACTTGCCAGTGTTTCTTTAATAATGTGAGTCGAATACCTATTAAAGACGCAACAATGAAAAGTTGCCAGAATAAGAATAGAAACATAGAGTTTTGTTACAATTAGAAATAAACATTCAAACCAAATTATTAAACATTGTTCATGAGTAAGGTGACATTCAAGCCCATAGATTAAAGTCATTGGCCCGTATACCCGAAGAATTCACTCCAAACCCGGGCGCGCCCGGAGATCTGGCAACCCTAGATATATGCTGTAATGTATAAAAGTAGATTACCGTTAGCGACGTTTTGTACTGATATAATTAAATTACTTGCATTTTTCAGGGTAGTTTTGTAAATGGTTAATGATGGCATCAACGCGATATTTGCAATTTATATCATAAATGGTTGCAAGCCTCTACACAAAATTTAACGGTCCTTCGCGCCCAATATAGAATGGGACACTGATAATCATAGAGTTAAAGAGCGTCCATAAATAACACTCCATTTCCATAGCAGGAATTAAATTGGGAATGTCTATTTTTATGTTCTGAAAGACAGATCTATTTCTCTCGTAATTTATGGCTTCATTATTTGCTGTTTATGCGGTGACGGTTTTAATATCTAAGCCATTTTTATTTAAAATCTCTAATACGTTCAGCGATAGCTTCTGAACTTTCATTGCTGTCTTCATAAAAGTCCAGAGCTTTTCATGAAGTCTTTCAAGAGAGTGGGTGCTAGCATATCACACACGAGGGACTCACATTTAGTGCGTTCACAACGGCAATATTTGAATCAGAAAACACTTTCTATGTCCATAAAAATATATGAATAATGATGCTGAGTTTGATGGCGACTTCAGCAGCAACAATTTTATCTTCTTCGGCGGTATTTTTCTTCACAAAAAATGAATCCAATGTTTTACTTTTAGAAGCATTTTGGCAATGATTTCATGAGCATTTACAGCTTTTAGTCCATCCCTGAGCATTTACAGCTTTTAGTCCATCCCAGTTTACCATAAAACTATTTAAACACAATTTGCACTTTGCATATTCTCTGCTAACGCCCATTGTTAACCACTTATGTCATTTCTCCCATTCTTGATTGAACACAGTCTTTTCTTTTTGGGTTCATCTGTTTAATTCATTACTTTCTGTTTAATTCAAAAACATTTTGTCTGAGTGCGGGGCTCGGGTAAAAGGAACAAAAAGATACTTGAAGTTAACTGATGCTGACGACTGGCGATAAGCTGAGAACACATGGTGCGGACGTGATAACAAATGCGCTGTTTGCCAAAGCAACTGTGTACTAACTGATTATTGCTGTCCTCAATTTTTTTTAAATATATAAATAACAAATAATTGTGAGTTAAAATATCATGGTGGAAAAATAAATCAGATTGCCGACATATTAAGCCTTAGTCCAGACTCCGTACAAAGTTCTGCACACCCGGACTGTCCGGAGTGCGAGTGAAGGTTGAATGTTTTAGTTGAGATGGCTGAAGTTAGTGATTGTGACTATAGCAAGAGTAAGAATAATTGTTCTGTCGTTGGTATAATTATACATACAAAATAAGATTGTGTATTCCATTCATGTGACTTTCTCTGTGTGTCCTACAAAAGTCTTACAAAAGAACATTCTTATTACTTAGATCCTTGTAAGTAGAAGGGAATACACTATGCTAAAGCGATAATCAAACCATTTAAAAGCTGTCGCTATACATTGTCATTGAAATTCGCTTCTTGCATAATCCAGAGTAAAACCAAAGAAACGCGGAGAAAAGACTTATAAGTATTTCAAAATTGAAACCGATAACAAGGAATATTTTGGAAACTTTTAAGCTCTATGGAAAAATGTAAATGACAGAAATGTTGTGTTTTGACAAGATCTACATTTTGTGAGCAGTAAATTTTTGTCCATCTCCTACGGTTTACCAGTTATGCAAAATCATTCAGAATGTAGAAGATTTCAGAGACTATTCCCGGAAATTCGAGATATACATTTTATTTGTCATGGAAATATCTTTACTATACAGTATTCTAATGAAGATACTGAGAAAGATTTCTTAGAAAATCAGAATTGTCCATGTAAAGGGTAGTTTGGAGTTGCCGATTTCTTGAAAATCTTCGTGTCCCATCCTTGGGAAATACTAAACTTGATATACTTGTGAGATTCATAACACGATTTTTCGTTTCTGAATTATGTTGCCCCCCCCCTTTCCAAATACACACACACACTGGCCTTTTTCTAAAATTGTTTTTTTTTTCATTCAGGGGATCTCAAAACATATTTCCGATGAAATATAGGTATCCAATATTTGTGGAATACTCTTCTACTATGTACATTGTACATATACGCTAGAGAAAGTAAAACTGTACTTCTGGAACGAATTTTTTCTCGTTTTCGAACAAAAAAAGCAACATGCTTAGACGGATTTGAAGATTTGTGTGTGTGTTTTTATTTTTAAAGATGGAAGGCCTAAAATATGGCTAGTCTTTTTTTTTTCTCCGAAATCCAACGGTTACTAGACTCGATCGAAAATTAATTTCAGTAGACATCTCAAATTCCAATAATCATAGTCCCTTTCGGGGGGGGGGGGTTCCCACTCTGCCGCAAGGGACGCTTGCTGTCGAAATACCAGCACTAGCACGGTCTCTATAGCGTATATCTCTGTTGTCGTTCGAGCTTCCGAAATTGCGTGAAATGTACCTACGGAATAGGAAGCCGAGCGTCCAAGTAAAAGTGCGCGTACGGTATAATTTTTATTCTTTCTTTGTTTTCTGTGTCTATTTGAAAGTAAAAAAGAAGAAAAATACGCAGTTGGTTTGTTTTTCTTCTTAATTATGGAGTACAGTAATCTCTTCGCCAATTCGTTTTTCTTTTAGTCTGTCTTTATCAAATTACTATTTTTGCACGGAGTTTGTCCCGTAGCAATATAAGTTTGGTTTAATCATATCGTGTATTTTCAATGAGCTCATTTTTTCTGGCCCTGGTCTTGCTGCTCGTTTGTTTATTTAGAATAGATCGATCCAACGCAATTGATTGGCTACAGTGTTGCCAACTCGGTGTTACTGAAAGTTTCCTAAAGGCATTTAAAAATTCGCCGTTTTTAACAAAATCCTCAAATTTGAAACAAATATAAAAATAAATTATCAGTGCCACTTAAAATTTATTATTATTATTATTATTATTATTATTATTATTATTATTATTATTATCAAACCAAAAGATAATGATAATCAGTTACCACCTAAATATAAAGTAGTTTTTTAAAAATTAACAATTACTCATCCTCACTTGGAAATACGTCTGATTAGGTCTATTGTCAGGAACAGACAACTTGCCCTTGTACCTATCAATTTTAACACAGAGTCAGGTGAATGTCGACACTTTTCTATGCGTTTTAGTCCACTTTTTAAGGTAAGGATCGAGTTCAGGATCCTATCACACAATTTTTATTTCACTATGCTCATTTGCTTGAAAATTCGATCGATTTCTGCATTTGAATGGGGCAGACTTAACACTTTAATTGGAAAATACCTAACTCTTGAAAAGAATTCTTCCTTGTGGAATCCATATAAGCACCTACTTCATCCCAAAAATCCATTGTACAATTACTAGTTTTGCGCCATTTTATGAAACTGGTATTCTGCCACTTTGTCCATATCCCTCTCTACATTATTGCAAAATTATCATAGCAATACTGAGTATAGAATAAGTGCACTAATTTGGGAGTACATAATTGTATTGAAAATTTTTCAAAAATTTCCCTGTTATGTATAGCCAAGGTAGACCCCAAAAAAGTCACCAATCCCAAACATGAATTTTTATTGCTGTTGTGCTTCTCTGTAGACCTTTCCCCTAATTTGGCAACACTGCCTGTCTAGTCTACCGCACTGTTGTTTGTGCGAGAGAGTGGGCTGCCGTTTAGTAGTGGCGATTGCGGATGGTTAGAGCACTGTTTATATTTGAATGCAGCAATATTTTATTCAATGAAACATGTGAATAAAAACAGTACATATCTCATAGACTACTTTGAAACTTTAAAAGTGTAAATTTTGAGGCACAATCATTTTGACCAAAAGTGCATTTACACTATCTCATATTAAGAATTAAGCTTTTCTGACGTGACTTATGACAGTGATTGGATGCCCTATAGTATTTGATGAATTTTCAAAACAGCCACAAGTTGGCCGGCAAGGAAGTTGCAGCACTTGTTGGACTGACTCGGTTTAGAAAACGTGTAGATGCCTTTAAATGGCTTTGTCTAGTGTTAGTGTAAAATATGTGTGTATTCATCTGATAAAATTTTGAAGTTTTGGAGAGTTATTTTATAACAAAAGAATTTTTTGATCTTATCTACAATGAACCCACGCCTTTCTGAAGTTTCCGTTGGTTTCAACAGAACGTTTGTTATAATTTAGGTTTACAAATTGTTGGCAGTGTATTTTGGGTGTAGCATTTTCTAATCTTTGAGCCAACAGTTTAGTTTGTTTTGTTTTTGGTTGGTCTAAGACTTTGTTTTATACCATTTTTGTTTATGTGAAATTATTCTTCTGCTTGGTAAAATGTCGCATGTAATATAAATTGGGAACTACTACAGAAATATAATTTCATCACTTGTTAGTTCCATTTCTAGATGTGATTTCATTGAGTTTGTTTTTTAAAAAGAGTGAATCAAAGCTTCTTTAAGCAGAGATTTTGAGATTGCAATTGACCGAAAAAATGGTGTACGTAACAGAAACAATGACATTTATTTTGAAGTTGACTAACTATTTTAAGTTCAGTTTTCTAGAGTGATGCACAGAATGGCTGGGGACAGTTCGGTTCAAGTCAGTCCAGTTCTGTGATGTCATATGACAAGTTCTTTATTTGGCGGTTAGTTTGAAAACGGCAATTAGTATTACATACAGCATTGGCAATAAATCAATGGTCAAGTTTCCCTTTGGCTTGTGGGATTAAAATGTAGAAAAAAACAATTCATTTCTCAAACTTTCCTTCGTGAATTCCTTTTGTCTAGCAATTTCTATAATCACCATTGTGATATCTGTTAAAGATACCCTTACGTGCTTTTCAATCATCTTGATGGTTCTTCAGATAAATTTGAAATTCAAATCAATAAAATGATTAGTACTTTAAATTACCAAATAGAGTATGTTGCCTCAAAATTGGTTTATGGCTTTAGATAATTATAAACCTTTAATATTTGTATAAACTTTTTTATTTTCTCTATAACTACTAACTTTAAAGTAAAGAATATACTCAAAAGTTTATTTTCTTAGTAAAGTTATATTTGTATGAGTTGATGCGTGAAACTGCCAAAATTGTTCTATTTTTACTGGAACAATGACTGCACTAAGTCTAAAGCAGGATACCTGGTAATCAGAAAAGTGAAAAATATGAGTTCCATTTGTGACAATATCCCACTAGAACAGATGGAAAACTCAAGTTACATATAGAATGCATATTTTTTTCCTTGGCCCACTTTAAAATAGCACATGGTCGAGTGTTCTCAGAAAAATCTGATGTGTTCCATTCTCATTATTTTCTCTACATCTCTGTAACAAATTATTGTTATACCCCCGCATTTGACAGATTGGGTGGTTTCGCGTAAGGTTGGCTATGCTGCCTTTGCGGCGTTACCAAAGTAATTAGTAAACACCAGCTGATTACAAATGTCTATCATGTGTAACGACGAATATAAACAGTGTACGTAGTAAAGGAATACCGATGAATAATGAAACTAATTCGTTATTATTGATGTTAACTGAACATAACAGTTATACTGTAACGCATGTAGCATACATTAGGTATTTACAATATAGAATAGATTAATGCAAAATAACTCGTTACAATGAGAGAAAGGTATAACAAAATGATTTTCTCCAATTTAGAATTTTAATGGCTCTATTCCATCAAAGTCTCCGTTGTCATCATTCTGGAAAGGATCATCGTCATTGTCATCAACATCGTCGTCGGCACCACCAAGACATATCATTAGTGGTTCACATTCACTAATGGTGTCATCTAGTTCCTGTACTTTTCGTATTATTTTGTGAACATGATTCACTTTCTTCTTCCATGTAGCCGCGTCCACTTTCGCCACACCTTCCCGCAGAAGCTGTGGTGAGTGAAAGTCTTATGTTCCCTCACATACAAACAAACACCAAAACACTATCAACAAATATAAATAACAACGAATAATAGTATCTTGTACAGAACAGCTCAACGCACGTGTTCATAAACTGAGCACGTGGTTGGAAATAGCCAGATATTGTAACGGTGCGGCTTCTAGATATGTTTCCGTTGTCTTGACCGACCGACCGGAATGCTTCTTTGTGATTGGTTCAGAAAGTCAAACGGGTAAAGCATTTCATCCGTTCAACTTAATTCCTAATTGTCAAGTGCAAGGATTCAGCGATGGTTTTTTTTTTCTTTTTTTTTTATAGAAACCATATGCTTCCAGTTCCTTCATGCTAATCGAGAAAAAATTAGCAGAATTAGTCTATTACTTGCTTCCTTGTAAGTAGAAGCGAAATAAGGGAGTACCATAGGTTAAAGTGATAGTCAAAAGCTGGTTGCTATGTGACTGAAATTCCTTTGTCTCTATGGACAGGAGTTGACTAATTTCTGTGAGAGAAAAGTATACGTTTTTTTAAAGCTGAAACCAATAATGAGGAGGATCCCAAGAAGGATCAACTCCACGAAAAAAAAAATAATGTATATAACATAAATTAAGTGTTTTAAAGTGCCCTACATTTTTTGTTGGTAAGTTTTTGTCCATCTCTTACAGTTTAGCAGTTGTGCAAAATTCCGTAAAATTCATTCAGAATAAAGTAGTCCAGAGGCTATTCCCAGAAAATTAAAGATACACATTTTATTTGTCAGGTAAATATCCTTAATATACATACTTTAATCAAAATCGTTAGCCATTTTTGAGAAAATCAAAATTTTGGAAAAAACTTAGTTGGGGTGGGGGATTTTCTTGAAAATCTCTGTGTCACATGCTTGGAAGATACCACACTTAAATACCAAGTTTGTTATTTAATGGTCTTTTCATTTTTGAGCTGTGCTGTACACACACACTCACAGGAGTGCTGCTTGTGTGTCTCCATTCTCATTAGAAAAAATATTTTGCTTGTTTGTCTCTATTCTTATTAGAAAGAATATTTTAGTATGTCAGTTATGTTTTTGTATTATGAGTGAAGGCGTGCCTGTTAAGTGTCACACATATAAAAGCAAAATTGCATGTTTTATGCTGTTTGATAAAGCTGGAAAGAGACTCTGTTGAAGAAACCATTCCTCTGGCTGGTGGTAGACTTAAAATGCGGAAGCCGCTTCATGCAGCATCGGTTGGAATTTGGCATACTCTGCACTTTGTTCTGCTAGCAGTTTATTTAAAAATCTAGTGTCAAATGCAATAATAGGCACAATTTTATAAAAATAAATTATATAAATAAAAACATTTGAGTAGAATAGCAGTACTGTATATCTGTTGGTAGAATGTTATGTGTTTTTAAGATTATTTTATACTTATATCCTCTTAGCACTTTAAACTACTTTTTTATTTATTTATCTTTTATTTATATTTTTATTTTCACGTCAGTTCATTAGACTCATTCTATTAAAAACCTAAATACATGTATTTTTAGAATCGATAACTCAATGTTTCAGCATTAAAATATTCCAGTCCACAACTAAACACAGGAGAATTTCCAGAGGGAGGGGGATTATTGTGCAGGCAAATGTATCAGTAATTTAGTAACAATGAAGTACTAATTCTTTCCTGTTATCTCTGACTGGGTGTTGTATTTACATAGAAGACTTTTTCTTGGACCCTTATGTTGAATAAAACCACCATTGATGCTCAAATTTAATTACTTTTGAACTTAATCTGTGGTAAGAATAAAAATGAGATCTCTCAAAATTTGCAATTTTCAGGATGTGTTTCACATTCGTATGAATTAAACTTAATGACTCAAAATGGAAGTTACTTTGATTGTGACCAACATCTTACTCACTTACATAATGAGATGTGTCTCAGGTTTTGGAATGAATAAAAATACGAGATGCATCACATGATCTGTTAAGCCACCTCAGAAGGTGTCTCAACATGTGACAAATTATAAGCAAATTTGGTACTAGTTTTGGTGTTCTTTGAGCACAGAAGGAAGCTTTATTAAACCAGGAGGGATTCTGAAGAATTAAATTAAAATGGACTTCAAGATTAAAACAAAATGTGCAGTGACTTGTACAACATTTTCTTCTCAAAGCAACAGGAGCAAGAGATGGAGCTTTAAGAAAAGAAAAAAAGATTAGAATATAATTGTCATTTTTTTCATCTATATAACTCCCTTTAACTTCATAGTCATATCGGGGGCTTGTCTAAAAACAACTGCTGGTGATTTTTGCTTAACTGTAAGGTTTCTTAACGTTGCTATTTCAGTTGTTTATTAAACACACACGCATGCATGCAGGCAGGCGCAGGCAGAGACACACACAGGCACAGACACAGACACTCTTAGAATTCTGTGGGATAGAGGATGGTTATAGTTAAAAATGAATTCCCTGCTCCAGCTAAAAATCAAACCCAGGACCTTTGGGTGAGAAGCCAGAATGCTGACCATTCAACCACAGGTAGTAAAACCTGCGTTTCAGTGTGGCATAGGGGAAGATACAGAAGTTTTTCTGAATTCAGTGTCTAAAACTTTTTGGAAAGTTGGCTGCAACTACACAGTGATATGAGCTTTTGAATTGGATCAAATTTTTGGCAAATGCTGCTGCATTTCAAATAATCAAATATGGCAACAGTGCAATACATTCCCTAATGCAATTGGAGCTGGATTATACCCATATCATGATATATATAAAAAATGATATTTCATGGAGACGAAACCATTATCAGGAAAGGCATTGTTTACAAGTGGCATGGCTCTATTCAGGAACAAAATTCTGATGTCTGCGGAAATATTTGTAATAATAATAATACTAATAATAATAATAATAATAATAATTTCTTTATTTCTTAAAGATGGATATCATATAGGCCTATATAGGTATTTCACCAAGGAACATGTTATAATACAAGCAAAAAAGTGTTTTCAAATGATTCAATAAAAAGTAACCTTAGCTACAGGGTATCTTTGTTTATGTATATTGTATGGTTCTCCATAATAAACATTTGCAGAAACATGATTACGAGATTCTTGGTACAAGACTGTGAAGAGGAGTAACAGCAGGATCAGCTTATAATGTTGATCATAAACATAAGGTTGATTACAGTGATGATGGAGAGGAAGCAGGTATATTAGGGAAAGGGACCTGAAAAAAGGGAATAAGGGGGGACATAGGCAGAAATACCTTGACACAACAAAAATTCTATCATGGCCATAATTTTTGCCCTAAAGCAATGAAATTTTGCACAGTTAATTGTCTTGATATCTTCTATGACTTCTATTTTATAAGTAATTTTGTCAACAAATAAAGAAATTACACTACTTTAGAATTTTCAAAACATCAAAAAAGTTATATACCTTTTTCTTACTATCCGTTTCGTGTAGTTGCTTGAAAAAAAGTGTACATAAAGTATTAGAATTATGCTATATTATGGCGCAGAAGTATTTTCTCTATCTCCCTTCAATGCTTTTTAAAGTATTTTTCAAGATATGTGAGTTTTTTTATTTCAAATGCTGTATTTCATTGCCCAAGTCCTATAGAACTAAATAAAACGAAAACTAGCTGCGCCAAAATACTCAATGTGGACTGTGTGTACAAAATTTCATTGCAATATCTCAAATAGTTTCCAAGAAAAAGGTACACAAGTTTGAAAAATTATAAACCTGAGAAAACAGGAAAAGAAAATTTCGTTTGTTTTATTTAGGGAGTGATCTACATACTTCAGATACTGTCTAACATTCACCATAAATTTAGTCAGCTTCTTCTTTCTGGTCAGAAACTAAAGAATCATAACTTCTAAATATTTATAACTATGTTTGCCTGTAAGAAATGTAGAAAAACAAGGGATCATAGCGGATAATCAAGCAAGCAGAAAGTGGGCGTGGCATGACAAGTCCTAAGATTTAGTTTATTTGGATCACAAAGAAATTGAATTATGTTATGAAACTTTGGGAACATAAAAAGTTGAAAAATTTGCCATTTTTAGCCTACATCCGCCTTAAATATTAAAAATAATAAATGATTATACGAGTAGGCTTATATAACCAAAGCAATATTACAATAATATATCAACAGAAACTACAGGTATTTTAATAATTACAAGTCTTTGAATTATTTCAATTAAGTTATTACGGTGGTTATTAAATTATTAGTCGCATCGGTACAATTAAAAATTAATACATATAAATGTACTGCTCATTTTCATCATCTTTGTTTTTTATGGCATAGGAATGTTCTACAAATATAAGTTTTAACACAGTGGACCTTTTATAGAAGCATGTCTATTTGAAAATAACTAAATAAATAATAAATATGTAAAATGATGCTCTTTTAATGTTTTATTCTTAACTTTCATTGTTTCTGTCAAGGACATTCTTTTCTATTCTTTCGTGTGTGTATAGTCTTGTTGTCCTTTGTAATGCATTTTCTTTTTACTTTTACTGGCACATATGACATAAAAAGTATATAGTAGGTGGAGAAGGTATTGTATTCCACCCAAAATTTGATGCTGAGATTTCACAAGTAATATGTTTTGAAGTCCCCTGAAGTCCAGAAGAAAAAGGTTTTTTAGAACAAGGTTCATGTGTGTGTGCTTGCATAGACTGTTAAATACCAAACTTGGTATTTATGTTTAGTATCTTCCAAGGATGGGACACAAAGCTTTTTAGGAAAATCCCCCCACCTTAAACCACCCTTTACATGGAAAAATGTTTGAAAATTTTGTTTTTCTCAAAAATGGCTAACAGTTTTGATTACAAATACTGTATATTAAAGAGGTAAATATATCACAAATAAAATGTATATCTTGTATTTTCTGGGAATAGCCTCTGAAGACTTCTTTATTCTGGATGAATTTTGCTTAACTGATAAACCATAAGAGATAGACAAAAACTTGCTACTCGAAAATGTAGATCTCGTTAAAATACATAATTTATGTTGTATACCTTTTTCTTCTGAAGTTGACAGTTTTCGAGATATTTCTTGTTATTGGTTTCAAATCCAAAGTATGTTAACTGTTCTCAAACAGGAAGCCCACTTTGTTTCATCTCTGGTTTTGTTGCTTGTCATGCAAAGAATACCAAACTTCTGTTTTTTGATCAGGTTTTAAAGGTTTTGACTATGCTTTGTGACCTTATTTCTCTTCTACTCACAAAGAAGTAAATAATAAGACCAATTCTGCTAATGTGTATATTGATTAGCATGATGTTGGTAAAAGAATAATGTTTTGTAAGAATAGTTTGTATGTGGAACAGCTGGTGAAAGTCATGTGAGTGGAACATCAGATTTGTTTTTATTCTGCTTTTCACATTGCTTATTTTCATAAATTAAATTTCATTATAAACCCTAACAATAACTTTTCCTAAATCTTGTTTAATTCTGCCCATTGCAAATTTCTAATTTTCTGACAATTACAATTTATTTACATAGTTTTTTTAAGACATCCACAAAACAGGATTAAAAAGTAATATTTCCTTTTCCATTTTGACAGTATAAAGCATATAAATGAATCATAAAATTATGCGAAATAAATCTTTCCATACGTGAACAATACATTGTTGACCTGTTTGCACACAGATAACATATGAGACGCAGGTAGCGCGTCTCACTTCGGAGGGGAAATTTTTATTCATACAAAACAGTGAGACACTTCTCAAGACTAGCTGTGTCTCACATTTTCTGCCAGCTGTGTCTCATAACTCATCTCTCTTTATTCATACCCAACCAATGGCTGCAATTCTGAAGGAGTTTGTTGGTTTTAATGTCCAAATCACATTATTAATTCAAGCTATTCATTATACTGAATTTTGTCCAGGACATTTTTAAAGGGTTGTATTATTTATTGTATTTTGTACTCCAAGTTTACATTTGTCGTCCTCTTTGTCGAAGCCCTTTAAACACTGCCTTTTTCTTATGTCCCTTACAAGTTCTTCTATAATTTCATTATGTTCTGTATCGTTGGGTTCTGAAGGACCCATGTTTACTTTTTGCCTGACAGCATGTATATGTTTAGAAATATTAAATGTTATGGCAGAATCAGGGAGAATTTAAATGTAAGCATGATTGTGTATTTTACATTTAATACATGACAGATCACTGTCACATTGTTTGCCTTACCTCATAAATTTCACTGCTACTTAGTAACTGTATTTACCATATATCCTCATCAAACACATTGTTTTCAATACAGAGCTTCAGCAATTTCCTGTGCCTCCAAAGAAGGACAACACTTTTCCTACATAATTTAAGTTTCTTTGTTCGACTAAATTAACCTCTTGTAGAGTGTAATCTTTATCTCCTTATTGCATTCAAATTAACATAGTCACTTTAGATTTTTTGCATTAATATAAATGTGCTTTCATATATTGTGCATATTCTGCAGGTTCATACAATTGGTATTAAGGCCTGAATGCAAATGGTAATAAAATGCCCAGCTCTTAACAGATCTGTATATGATTGAAAAGGCTCTTCTGCATAAAATGCAAAGCCAAAGATATTTTTATAGCATGGCATAGAAAAAGTGCCTCAAAAGAGAGGATGATTCCGTTAATGTACACATGGAGGAAAGCTTTGTTTTCATTGTAAGGCACATACTAGTTCTAAAAATGTTTCCTTAGGAAATTTGTTAAAGAACAGTGGTTCAGCCAGAAAAAATGATAATGTGAATTAATACTGAGTTGAAATGTTTTAAAAAAATCAATTTTATATTCACAGTATGAATCCAGGATAATTGGAATTAAAATGAGGGATTTTCTATTTTACATATTTTTTTCATTTGGGGGGGGGGTTCAATCACAAAATGTCTACTTAACTGTGCCTCTAGGGTCATTACGGTCCATTACTGCTGTTTCCCTCTGAAAAATATAACCTTGTGCCAATGATAGCCACAGTAGAATAAAATTTGAATGGAATGAGATTCTTTTCTTGCAAGTCCTGGAGCAAGATATACTGAGGGGTAGATGGGAGCACCAGTTGATACCAGACTTCTTCAATGAAGTTACATTCTGATAAATTTCCCAATCTGCTTCAAGCTTCAAACAAGAACTTTTCCTAAATCTTTGGCTCCAGATTGTCTCTTTAATACTTTTGTCCTTTCTAGATGAAATTAAACTCCCTTGCTCAAAACTGTTTCCAGTGAACTACAAGGGTGGTCTGAAAAGTTTCCAACCTAATAAAGATACAAGACACTTTTTCAGAATTTTTTTTTGTTATTATTTTTCAACATAGTCTCCTTGTAACTCTACATACTTCTCTACATAGTACTCAGCGTTTTTCTCTGCAAAATAATTTCTTACGAAGGTGATTGCCCCTTCATTTGACGAAAATCTCTGTCCTCCGAGTGCAATTTTCAGATTAGGGAACAAAAAGAAGTTGCTTGGGGCTAGATTTGGTGAGTAAGGCGGATGGTCAAGCAGTTCAAACTGTAATTCGTGGATTTTTGCCATTGCAACCATTGAGGTTTGTCTTGGTGAAACAGGGTTTTCTTTTTCTGCAAATTTGGCTGTTTTTCTGCAAGTTCTGCCTTCAGCTTGTCAAGTAATGATGTGTAGTATGCTCCTGTAATGGTTTTTCCTTTTTGAAGATTATCGATTAAAATAACTCCATGACTATCTCAAAAAACAGTTGCCATCACTTTCCCAGCCGAAAAAACAGTTTCTCCTTTTTTTGTAGCTGGTTCCCCCTTTGCAGTCCACTGTTTGGACTGTATTTTTGTTTTGGGCGTATCATGGTGTATCCAAGTTTCATCTACAGTAATTAATCGGCGCCAAAACTCTGATTTATTGCGCCTAAACTGCGCCAACAGAGCATTGGAATTGTTCATTCGAACACGTTTTTGGTCAAACGTGAGCAAACACAGCACCCAACGTGCTGACAGCTTTCTAATGTCTAAATGTTGATTTAATGTGACAAACACGTTCTTTTGACATGTTCATAGCCTCTGCTATCTCTCTCACATCATTTGGTGAACTTTGGCGATGGTTTTGTCAGTGCAGTTTTTGGACGTCCCGAACATTCGTCTCCCAAGCTCATACGGCCACGTTTAAATTCAGCTGCCCAAAATTTCACAGTGGTAAATGATGGTGCAGAGTCCCCATACACAGAACCCAACTCATCTATGATTTGCATAGGTTATTGTCTTTAAAAAAAAAATATTTAATGACAGCTCGATACTTGATTTTGTCCATTTTCATAAAAATACTCGCATCACCTCAGTCAATGGACTGTTACATAACAACTGAGCATCCAAAATGGCTGAAACTTTGCTGCGTAACTGTCAATAGATGAAGAACGAAATTCACTAGCTTTTATTTATGAGTGCTGCCATCTTCATGTTGAGGTCGGAATTTTTCAGACCACCCTTGTATTATCACAAAAGGGAAATTTATCTTTTTCTTTATTTTGTTCCTCCCTCCCTCCCTTTCTGTGTTTACCTTCCTTATATGTAGGACTAACATCCCCAGGACTTATAAGCCAGCATCTGTAGTGAAGACACCTGTTGAGGAGCAGAGAGAAGTGAGGATGAGTCCAGCGTGATGCCAGGAATGAAAGTGATAAAGTGGATGATATGTATGGCAGGAAAAATGATCACTATGATGGTGTTTACCCTTGTATGCAACTACAAGCCAAACCTAGTCTGAAGCCTAGTATGAAATGATTAAAAAAATATATGATTATGGAGCAGTTGGTGGAATGAATGACTGGGAAAACTGGAGAACCCAGATGCTGCTTTGTTCACCAAGGATGAAACCTGGCCACCTAGGTGAGAGTCTAACCATGTGGTTAAAACTTGACTTTCTGGTTTATAGAGCCAAACAATGTTTAGAGATCCTCTAAATAATGCAAAAAGTGCTTGAATTTAACATCCTCAAAAGCTTTGTGAACTATTAGATAAAGAACTTCCCAGGCACTAAATATTTAAATTCATGTTGATCATAATTTACAGCAAACACTGTATACCTTGGATTCCTCGTGCAGCAGAATATGGTAATAAGCACTATTTAAGTTCAGTATAGTTAAGAATTTTGATATAAATTATAGTGAGAGATACTTAACTTACTATTCCATATTTAATAATCAATAACCATTTTAACCTCATTCTATTTGGATACTAAACACAATAATTTGAAATTGCATAATTTATATTTCCTTCTGCAAGCCATCTGCTGTTTCAATAATTGCATTCTGGATGGGGTAATCCTCATGCAGGCAACCGTACAAGTTTGGAATCACTAATTGTGTATGACATTGTATTAAGTGATTACAACCTCATTTAGGGATCTGTAAATTCATACTCCATGTTTCACACTCTCCATGGTTACTTATAGTCTAAATGGACAAGGTCAATGATATTATGAACATCAACATATTCATCATTAACATTTCATCCACATTGCAAACTAGGGTGCAGGTAGCAACATTTGGAATATAATACAATCTGCATCTTAGGTGGAATGCAAATGAGATACATATTTACTTTCAATAATAAATATGCCCTGCTTTTTGCAATAAATGATGCTCCTAATAATGTATGGATTGCTAAATCTAAGACTACATGGAATTCAACATTCCAACAAACATTATTCTTTCCCAATGGGATGACTACCTAAAACATGCACTGGTTCTGAAACATATTAGGGTGTCAATGAACATTTTTTAGATTTTAAATCAATTTTAAAAATGTAAATGTTTTTATTATTTATCAAAATATTCCCCCTTAACATCAATACATCTTTGTATCTAACAAAAGCAATCCTTAAAGCAATTGTGTCACTTTAGAAACCATGCTTTTGTAATTTTCCATTGCTTCATCTGATGACAAAAAAGTAATTCCATGCATTTTATCTTTAATTTTTAGAAATAAAAAACAAATCATAATGTGCTACTTCAGGGCTCTATGGTGGAGGTTTTGAGGTACCCAGATACTCTGTTGTAAGTTTTATTATATGCAATGTTGCATTACAGGATGTAAAACTATTTTATCTTTTGGGCATTTTTACGAACTTTTTCAAACTTTGCAGTGAACAGACCACTCTGCAGTAATGGTATGTCTATCTTCTAATGCTATTGTAGCAATATGACAAAAATAGGAACTATCTTCTTACCAGCACTGCAACTTCATCAGACTTTGGTAGGCTTAAGATCTGCTCAAACGGCCAATCTAGTTGATATACTTGTTTTTATTTTTTTAGGACCATAATAAATCCAAGACCAGTAACAATGTACCAAACCAAATATGAAGCGCCATGTCAACATTATTCCAGAGTTTTTCTGCACCAATCAATGCATTGCTTTTGATCAGGCGTCAGTTTATGTGAAGTCATCAACAACAAAGTATTCTCACATCTAAGTATTGCCCCATGTTGCCCAAATAAATTCATGCCTTCAATCTTTCCTTAAAGAGGTGCATTATTTTGATTAGTAACATAGTTCTTGGGTGTCCTGCAGGAGATTCATCAATAAGAAAAAATTGATTTCTCTTGAATTCTCTGTACCATTTAAAAATTGTTGGCATAGATGGGGCTTCTCTGCCAAATTCTTTGTAAGTGGATAGTTTATGTACTAATGACGATTTAAAGTCATAAAAATCATAGATTGGAAATGTTAGCCTGTCAGATTCATATTCATTCATAACAAATAGTTAAAAGGCACTTTTGAGGACAGTTGGAACTTTTAAATTCTCACAAAAGAAAATAAATATAATAGCAAGGAAATTAATGAATCCTGAACTATTTTCTTATTTTTAATCATCCTTTATAGGATTAATTCTTTTACCCCAAGCTATCTCTATATGCTTAGTTGAAATAAAAATAATAAAGAATTTCATGTAATGGGTAGTTTGAAGTGTTCTTTCTGTCACATACTTGGAAAATACTGATCTTAATTGTTGGTAAACTCCACACTTACTTTTTTGAGTTAAGCTGTTCAGAAGCAGATGAACATACATGGACCTTATTCTAAAAATGCTTTTCTTTCCCTTTTCTTTTCTTTCTTTACTCATTCATTCAACCTCCAAATGTTTATTTTTGCTGACATGTTGATATCAAATTTTTGGCTGGGTTACAACATTTCCTCTGCTTACTATAGATAAGTGATAATAACAATAATCTGATGGTGCTACAGCCCCTTGGGGCTTAGACTTTCTAACCCAATTATCTGCCTCATTCACATATACACATCATCCAACCAGCATTGCAACATCTCCCAACTGGAATGCTAGCTTTCATGGCTAAAGTTGCTGCTTATACTATCAATTTGCTCAAAATGCTAAGTGCACAAAATTTACACCTCTCATGAGTGGGGTCCAACCCAGTTCGTGTTATAGCCTAGGACATAGATGAGTAGTAGGTAGGGCTTTTTTGCTGGTGGAAAACACTGGAACCTATTCATGGATACAAATATCTAAAAAATATTTAGAATTCATTTATGTTGTTTTTTCAGGTTATGGAATTGTAAAAATATTATTTTTACTGTTTCCGTGCTAAATTACCTTAATTGAAAAGGAAATATTGCATATCGCCTTGTTATTTTAACTAATAAAGGGTTATTAAATTTAATAACAAGAATGGCATCGTGATGATTTTTATTATCTTCTTGTAATATAGCAGCTGCTGCTCCTTTACATTTATTAGGAGAAATTGGTAAATAAATTAAATCGAATAGTTGGTTGAATATGAATTGCTTTATTATTTTTATTAATAATTTCATTTTTTAGAGAGAATCAAAATTGAAAACATTCTTCCGGTTTGCGGGCAGCATGGATAATGAAACTATAGAAAGACCGAAGAGAGGACAACTGCGCATGCATCAATGCTTCTTGGCATTTGAAGTGACAGAACCCATTACTTTCACACCAAGTTCAGCTTTTAACTTAAAAATACACACACAAAACCTAGCCACTCCTAATCTGGCCTATCATTTAAAATATAAAATCCCCTCGTTTTAAACAAAAATTATGCTTTTCCACGCATGCATGGTTGTTGTCTATTATGCTCTCTAAAGTCTCATATATGGTATTTGTTCTTATTCTTTCTTTGCTCACTTTGTAGCTGCTTTGTATATTGGTCCCAATTCTAGTTGCGTTTGACAGTTTGATCTGGATTGCCCTCAATATAGAGTACTATTGTTCGTTGATGTAGACGATTGCCTGTGTTTGTTGCATTATTCTCAGCCGTAGTTTGCACTGCTTCTTGCACAACAATAGACATGACCTAAATCTGTCAAGCACGAGGCGAGAATGAAAAGAATTTCAGAATTCTTTTCTGTGCCTACCACCAAACGCAAAAATTGCCCAAGCAGTTCATGAGTCCATCAAACATACTGGAGTATCACCAAACTCAAGTGTGAAACTAGAAGCATCAGATGTATCTACAAGTTCTGTAACGGTCTGTGAAGTTCAAAGTGAATTTCTTAGTGTGTGGCCTAGTTGTTGGACTGTAGAACAAAAGAACAATTTTATAAAGAAAAACGATTGGTTGTATTTTCATGATGGCAAGTTAGATTGCTCAGTGTGCAAAAATGTTGGAAGTTTAGGTACACAGACGAATGTGGGTATATGGCCATCAAAAGAGTGGATAAAATGAAATTATTCTTATGGAGATACTCGTAAACAGAAACTAACATCCCTCAGGATTAAAATTTTTGACCACAAGCAAAGTACTGGACATAGAAGTGCTAATAAAATAACTGAAGAAGGGGAAAAAAGAAAAACTTGAGACAGTATGACTAAAGTAATTAGAGAGAGAAAAGGAAATTACTTGTAAAGAATTTCATATTGCTTATAAGATGGCAAAAAAGAACCAGTCTCTGTACAATTTTGAAACGGAAATTGATTTACAAGAATTGAACGGAGTTGGTATGGGGAGAAATTTGCATTCAAGAAATGCCAGTATAAATATAGTGAACCACATAGGCAGTGAAATGAGAACAAGATTGATAAAAAATATACTTGATTCAAAGAGCAAGTTCTCTCTTATTCTTGGTGAATCAACTACACTAAGTCAAAAGTCTGTTCCGATAGTGAAGAAATAAAAATGGCAGAACCGGTCAACCTTTTCAGTGATTTAATGGGCTGGATGAAATGACAGCAAATGGAATTTACAAAAACTCTGATGTGTTCTATAGGTGCACTAGGGTTCGCAGAAGATTTAGTTTCACTGACGTGTGATGGTGTCGCAGTAATGTTCGAAGTACATGGAGAAGTTTCAAAACTTTTCAAAGACAGATTTCTGCTATTGTGCTAGCCATAGACTGGAATTATCAGTACACAATGTTATGCAAGAGGTGTCTGGCATCATAGATTTAAGAGTTTTATGCACAAATTATATGTATGTATGATGCCTCTCCAAAGAATGCAAGGCATGTGTAGATTTTAAAAATTGGAAGAATTCTGTCCCCAAAGTGAGTTGCATCGAGCTATAGAACTGTTTTGGCTGTTTGGCATGATTTTGTAGCACTCGTACTTCATTTTGAAAGAAGTAAATCAGAAAATTGTTGGGACAGAAGGAAAAATACACTTATGAAGGTCTTCACAGGAAAATAACATCTGTGGAATTTATTTTGGATCTGGGGTTAATTTGCAATGCTTTGCAAGAACTGTCTCAACTAAGCTTAGATCTTCAGGAGAGAAGTACTGAAGCCCACAGCAAGAGTGAGTGTCTTGTTGATATTTGTGATAAGAGGTGGCCTTACTATCAGAAAGCTCTTGAGGCAACTGCAAATCTACACTTTAAGGGTGTTCCTTTGCATAAGAAAAATGGCATTTATGATCCACCAATCTCCCTCAAAAGCTTTCTATGAACAATTTAAAACTTCTCTACAGAGAACATTACTTTACAAAGAAGACTCTGAACTGTCAAGATGTGCAAGAGTTCTGGATTCTAAAAATTAGCCAGCAAACTCAAGAGAAAATATTCTGTATGGAGAAGGCACGCTGGCAAGAAGATTCCAACTGAATGAGAGAGAAGCTATTCTTGGGTTAGTAGTACTCTCAACACAATAGCTGTATCTTCAACTGAGTGTGAAACTTGATTGTGAACTTGATTGTGACTCCAGAAAACCATTAACTTAAGAATTGTTGGACCTCCTTTGACGATATTTGATCCAACAAAGTATGTCAAAACTTGGTTGTTGTAAGGTTGTCATTCAGCCATGGACACCAAAAGTACGAAAACGAACTGAGGAGAATGATGATGACATGTCAAAATTTTGAAAATTGTTTTGAATTCAGTGTAAGTAGGTTTCATTGAAAATTGCATGCTTTCTTAAATGTTCAGTAAATCCCATGTCTTCTTCCTCAATTGCCCTCCTGTGAGGTCCGGCATCTCTTTTTCCAGAAAAAAAAAAAAAAAAGCCCTGGTAGTAGGGTAAGTAAAAATTATTTTCAATTTTTTTTTGGGGGGGGGGATTGGTGGTCACATGTTAAACATTACTTGAACAAAGTTTGTTCCGTATGTCATTTTTTAAAGCTAAGTGATTTAAAATAATTACTTTTTTAAACTAATCTATACATCAAGTGTGTTTGGATAAAGGCTGACAGCGTTTCAGGCATCTTTACATACAAGACTCAAATGAAGGATTTGCAAATGAAAGTCCCTTTTATATTGTAGCTTCCTTTCTTTGATTCTATACTAGTCAGAAGATTTTGCTAAAAGGGTACATTAAATATTTTTCCTTCTTTTCTTAACATTGAGCCATTTACAAATCAATTGAATTCCCACTTAACAAATGTTTTGAGGCTCTAATGTCCTGCCAGTTATTAGATAAGTGGAGCAATGTGAGTGTTTAACATTGATTCATTTTCCATCATTAATTATTTGCTTCTCTGTGTGAGCTTGTGTGAGAAAGTTCCAATGATTTAAATTTAATTTTAAATTCAACCAGTTGTTGCAAGTATTTTTAATTATATCCACATTGTCATAAAGAACAATTTATTTATTTCAAAATCTTCTCGGGCTTCTAACCAGGTAAAAACTTGGCTTGATACCAACATTTCGAAGAAGTGCATCTTCCTCGTCTTCAGGGTAAACTGATGGATTGAGCTTGCGGAGACTGGTATTTATAAGAAATGGAATGAAGCTAACATCTGATTGGTTCGCGTGATAGTATGGCCTGGTATATACCAGGAGACGAGGAAGATGCACTTCTTCGAAACATTGGTATCAAGCCAACTTTTTACATGGTTAGAAGCCTGAGAAGATTTTGAATTAATACATCGCCAGGAAAGCTTCAGTTCTTATTTTAACAATGTATTTATTGAGACTATTTTGTATTTGAAGAAAAATCTGATGTGTTAAATTTATATGACTTTCTCTACTCTTATGCAAACTAATATTGTCAAAATTTATATTTCTACCTTAATCAAAGTAAACCATAGTTGAAAGGCTATATTACATACCAATTTCTACCTTAATCAAAGTAGACCTTAGTTGGAAGGCTATATTACACATTTCATATTACATATCAAGGCATAGCAATAGTGAAATGTTTAATCACTGGATGCTATTTATACTGGCCTTAAAAGTTCCATATTCTTTCCATGCAATCACAAGAAACAACTGAACATCAAAAGGATTTTGAAAGAATGACCAAGTATTGAATGATTAAAGCCATTAACAATGGATTTTCAAAAATAGCTTACGGCACAAAAGCATTTAAAATAAATTGTGTGTTTTAAAGAGATATATAGTAAAGGCAAGTGATTGGTTTGAATGTTGATACCCATCAGCTGCATACATGCACCGTATCTTAATGAATCACAAGTAGATATCCTTTGTAGTGCTATGTAACCAAATAAAACCTAATATCTAAAGCATTTATTGCTGTATGTTTCAAATAAATAATCTCATACTTTATAAACCACAAATAAAAGAGAATATTGTTTTTGTTCCAGACGCAGAGAATGGGCCAAAGCAGCAGACATGCAACATTTTCGCAAGAGTCTTAGTTTGCTGGGGTACATAAATGTAAGCACTCTTGTATGCAGTTCTGTATATACAGTATAACCATTTACCACTTTTCTAATGACAGATGTGCTCTATCTTAAATAGGAATTCTATTGAATGGGAATTTCATTATGTACTTTCCAGCTGAATTATACAAACTTTCAGCTAAAGGAAGCAATTTTTGAATGGGAATTTCATTATGTACTTTCCAGCTGAATTATACAAACTTTCAGCTAAAGGAAGCAATTTTAACAAAAGTTTAATTACAAATAATGGTATAAATTCATAATAGTCATTCATCAAAATATTTTATGTTTTTATATCTAACGGATGTGTTAAGTGAAGTAAGAGATTTTTCCAAGTCCGTTTTGATACATCCACATTTGGAGATGCTCTGCTCTGGAAGCAATATCATATTTGTTTATTTTATTTACTTCTAAATTGTCTAGCTACTAGCTTTAAGTTTTGAAATTAAAAATTCCAAGCTTTCTGGCAACTAAACTCATCTCCTCCTGTGTTATATTATATGTATATAATGATGGGGTGCTTCATTTTGCACAAATTGTTATAAACTGTCCAGTAGAACCTTTTCTGTTTCTTTGGTTTATGGAAGTTGTATGTTTTCCCTCTTTTACACTTTGAACCATACTTTATTTCTTCAGTTACAAAAAAAATTGTTTTTTAGATTTTCAATCAAGTATTCAGGCTAAAATATCTTGCCATTTGCGTGATTTGTTTATGGTATTTTAAATATCACACAACACCAACCTGGAAAAATGAATTGTGAAAATGCAGCATCTACCCTGTGACTTGACCTCAGGAAAGTAAAGTAAAGAAAAAATAATTGATTGTTGAAATGTTATTTGAGCCTAGCACATTCACCAAAGTTTGTGTGTTGAAAGAATGAAAACTTATTGCTTGATGCATAGTACTAAATTTAATAAATAGTCTAATTCCTTCTTTGGGGTACTTTAACTGTAGCATACTTTGTTTTAGTGGAGAAAAATATTAGAAGGTTGTTCCACCACTACTCCTGTTAACCATTTGCTGCTAGTAGAAACTAGCTTTACAGATCCAACAAAGTGCAATTAAAGTTGAAATGCTGAAAATGGTGTGCTATCTATGAGTGTGTTTTATACTATTTTCTAATAGCACACATTGTAACAGGATTTTTATTCGTTAATACCCCAGGTTGGGAGGTTATATGGAACAAGACTTTATATGGTGGTGGTTTGTGGTTTACACCGCACGTCGGACAGTCATAAGTAATAGGAATTTTACGTTGTTAAGTTTTACGCTTCAACGTGGGTGCTTATGTGCAGCATACCTAAGTGTCACTTCAAATCAACTCCACTACACTCACATACCTGGTACTGAAGCTCTTCTTGGATGGGTTGCCACGGCGTTGCTCAGTCTTACACGATCATTGACTCTCTTTGGCAAGTGGGAGGAGTTGTAGGAGTGATATTTTAATTGTGAAGAAATCACTTGTGAACTTTTACTGTTATTTATTCTATAAGGAGATTCCAAAATAAGCACCTTGCTGTACACTGTTATTCTGCTGACAGGTACTCTTACCACTCACTCACACATACTCTCAATTACACTGTTTCTATGTTAAGTACATGGCACAATTCACTCTCAAGTAATCACGAGCTGACTATTAATTAGGTGAGCGACATTAGTTTAATTCACTAACAGTTTCTTCTCATAACAATCGCGGATAGAGTTTTACAGTTGCACGTCATTACTTCGCGAACAGAGTTTTTTTTACAGAACGATGACCTACCGCATCTCATGGACAGATTCTTGGACGTTGCCGCTCACGGGCAAATTCTTAGCAAAACGACCTTGCCTCTCGCAGGTAGATTCTTGACAAATGACCACGATGTGTCGAACCCTACTTCTTTTATACTAAAAATGGTGTCAACATATAATAATTATATTTGAATATACCATCTGGTAAGAGCATGAAACATATTTTGCAGAGAGAATAGAATATCTGTGTGTTTTACTATATTGGTTTACTTAGTACCTATAATACGAGTATTTATTTTATTTATACAAAAGTTAAATAATTTGTCTACTGAAATTAGGCCCCAGCATTAATTCTGGAGACAACTTAGGAAAAGGATGGATAGTGTGATGATGTTTACTGTTGTGTTCCTCGTGTTGAAGAGTTTAAGGTTGCGAGGCCATTTGTACCACTTGTGAGGAGTTTTTTTAATGATGCAGGTGGGATACTTTTTACCTAGTTGGCTTCTTGGGATATCATCAAGAGGAGGCCTCAGTGAACTTCAAGATGTTAAGTGGGATTGTCAAAAGGATGCCATGAGTTGTGCCCTTGCCTAGTACACTCCACGGAACTGCATCGAGACATGCAATCATGCGTTACCCTGAAGAGCTTGAGATGCAGATAACCTAAAAACTGCCAAAGTCAAACCACTAAGCAAAAAAAGGAGATATAACCCAATTACTAAATAATAGGCCGATTTCACTCCTATTTGGCTTCTCTAAAATATAGAAAAAGTATTTTATAAAAGATTAATGACATTTATAGAAATACGTGATTTAATATCAAAAAGTTCACAGAAACTGCACTTTTTGATTTTGTAAACAGTGTAATAAGTACCTTAGATAACAAAGGGAAAATATTAGGTACAATCTTTGACCTCACTAAAGCATTTAACATAAGAGATCACAATTTATTGTTCCAAAAATTAGAAGATATGAGTATTACAGGACATGCATTAGAATGGATCAAATTGTATATAAAAACCAGAAAGCAAATGGTAGAAATATAATATACTGAAAAATCTCACATTAAATTTGGTGTGTCTCAAGGTTCTATTTTGGGTCCTGTTCTTTTCTTATAATTTGTAAATGATTTGCAAGCAAATGTTGAAGCTAAAACAATAGTTCAGTATGATGATGTCAGAAATATATTAATTGAAAGCAATAAAAGCGAGGAACCTCAAATCTTAGTAGGTAAAACGTTCAGTGATATCTCTAAGTGATTCAACAATAACAATTAGAGTTCAATAAAAACACATCTAACCATTTTCACTTTTTGCAGAATAAATGTCCCCTACAAACACAATATTAAATTTGGCGTGTCTCAAGGTTCTATTTTGGGTCCTGTTCTTTTCTTATAATTTGTAAATGATTTGCAAGCAAATGTTGAAGCTAAAACAATAGTTCAGTATGATGATGTCAGAAATATATTAACTGAAAGCAATAAAAGCAAGGAACCTCAAATCTTAGTAGGTAAAATGTTCAGCGATATCTCTAAGTGCGTCCCAGATGGCTACGGTGTAGGTTGCTTCATGAAGTTGTTTGAGGTTCCGACTTCTCCAGTAGAGCTCTCACCTCCTCCCTGAAGATGAGCAGGATTCTTTGACTGCTTTCACTATTGCTTGGTGAACGTCTGGAAGTGAAGTGGTGTTGTCCTGCTCCGCGTGGAGGTCCTGAATGACCTCACTTAGGCCCTGGATTTCCTGCTGCAGGTTGATTGATGGTGTCTGTTCAGAAGTCTGCGTTGGCTGTGTAGATGATGGTGTCCGGGCTGGTTGAGATGATATATGCCTGCTCTTTGGGTAGCTGGGGCAGTGGGCTTGCCCGGTGAAATGTCCCGTACCACCACAGGTGGCACAGAACCGGCGACGGCGGCGAAGGTCGTGCCCAGTACAATCGGAAGTGTAGGCGTTGGTACCACAGTAGTGGCATCTCGGCGGCGAAGAGCAGGCATCTTGGCTGGGCCCAGAGGCACAGCAGGGACAAAAGGGCCGGTGTCGTTCCTGTCTGCTTGCCTCAACGTACAGAAGTCGCCCTAATAAGCGCAACCGTGACGCCAAGGCAGCCTCCAGGTTTGTTCGGTTCTGTAGCTCCACTCTAACCAGTGGTGTTGGGCCCCAGTCGCAGATAATTCTAATGGCTCTCAAACATGAAGGCCATCTAGACTGCGCGGCGAAGGTGCAGCGCTCATTGCCGGCGAAACGGCAAGTGGCGGAGATGCCGGCGAGCGCTTCCTACCGGCGGATGCTGGAGAAGCTGCTGGTCGGCGCTGGTGCTTTCTCTTCGGCATCTGGGCAAAATATAAAATGGAGATAAATCCAAAAAAATGTAAAACAATTATATTTTCAAGGGCAAGAATAGTAGAAAACGTAATATATAAATTAGACAATAAGAAAATACTGAGAGTAAATAGCACCAGATATTTAGGGGTGATACTAAATCAAAGATTGGAGTGGGGGGAACATGTAAACTCGATGACTGGGAAGGCGTGGAAAGCGTTGCATTTCGTAATGAGGATTTTAAAACGCAGCAATGGAAAGTCGCGAAATTTGGCATACACTTCTTTAGTTCGACCAATATTAGAATATAGTGCTGCATGCTGGGATCCGTATCGGGTGGGGCTAAAACTGGCACTAGAGAGAGTTCAAAAAACAGCAGCTATATTTGTAGACCGAAGTAAACGATTCGAAAATCATACCAGCACTGCTACTTCCTGGGAAACACTAGAAAAACGTAGGAGACGAGCAAGGCTATGTGCAATTTTTAGAGCCTATAACGGGGAACCTGCATGGAAAGACATATCCAAACGATTATTAAAGCCATTATACTGTGGGAGGAATGATCACTCGGAAAAAATAAGAAATAGGGAACAAAAAAACAGACATAGGTAAATTCTCCTTCACAAATAGAACAATAAACGAACCTGCAGATTTACTGGAGACTTTGCCTCAAAGTGTAAATAATTTTAAAAAGAGACTAAAGAAGAATGATTTATAGTCAGGATAGTACATAAAAATATTGTGTTATTATTACTGTTGTTACAATTATTTATGTATTAGTATACTATGATGTCATTGGCATTTTAACAGTGTACTATTCACATTATTGTTTATTTAACTCATTGTATTATTACGTTGACAGCGCTGCCACCGGGCCACGACCTAAGCAGTGAAATAAAGTATCTAGCTATCTCGAAGCGAAGTCCCCCTCCTAGGCCTCTTCTTTTTTTTTCTCGAGTGAAGTGGAAACCCCCAATTTACAGGCGACAGAGGGGATAACTCTGCCAAGTGTGGGGGTCGCCACAAACTGGAAATACCCACCAAAAAAAAAAAAAAAAAAAAAAAAAAACACTCCACCGGTAACGCTTGTTGCACCTGCGGATTCAAGGAGCGGGTGTATTGGCCGGCCATAGGCCAGAGCCAGGAGAGTGTGATAGCCAGGACACAAACATGGCTGAAGCCCTTATTGCTCCCTTGGAAATTTGTGGTGGGATTTACATAAATATTACACGTGGATATATTTGCAGCCCTGTAACAAAAAGACATAGTCAGTATAGCATTTGTTTCCATTTTGGGTATAGTCATTAATGTATTTGTATGTGTCTGAGGCCTGTAACAAAAGACATAGTTAAAATATTACTTTTAGAACACACTCTAAGCTAGTCAGTCATATTTCTGCAACATCTGCTTCTCTGTCTGGCAAAGTCTTTGATATAAGCTATTCATGCGGTTGTGTGCAGCCCTCTAACAGAAAGCACGTAGTCATTATGTAGAGCAGTGTTTCCCAACCTTTTGAAGTTCACGGCACCCTTGGGAATAACATTAAACACCAGGGGCACCCTTCCTTGAATTAAAAGAAAATTAAGCTTAATGTGTTAATTTATTGAAATATTATATAATAATAACGTACACCATAACATAATACAGTAAACTTTACTACAATCACTGAGTAAAAATACATCAATAAATTTTGTTCGATTAATGATTAATGTGAAACTTGTGATTGATGCTTAGAGCACAGATATGTGATGTCGGGTCTTAGAGTTGACAGTGAAACACGCAAATCATCCTCAAGGTTATTCAGAATATTTCTTGCTTTGCATTTTATTGTCACCATAGCAGAGAAGGCTTGCTCACATAGATAGGATGTTGAAAAGGGCAAAAGTGCGTTAATTGCTTTCTTCATTAGGATAGGGTACTCCTCTCTCCGTTGAAGCCAAAAACTAGCCACCGACGCCTCACTCTTGGTGAACTTACCTTTGAGTGTGGAATCGGCACAAAGATCAATAAATTCATCTCGTTCGCAAGCAGTGAAATCTATTTCCTCTGCACTATCTACGAAATCAAATGGTGAGACAACCCAGTCGAGATTCGTAGTGGAAATAGTTGGAAAGTACGCATCTATTGCATCTTGCAATCTTGATAAGTGATCTCAAATGCGGTCTTTCAGTTTACCCAGATCTTTATCTCCTGCCACATTAAGAAGAGATGGAAAGTTCGACAAATCTCCTTTTTGAACTGCAGACTTCCAAGAACTAAGTTTTCTTTTAAACCCTTTCATTTTATTGGTTGAGGGGAGTATTGTTTCATGTCGACCCTGCATCGAAACATTCAGTTCATTCAGCTTATGAAAAATATCTGCCAGATACACAGTTCAAAACACCAAGAATCACTTAGTAAGAGCTCATGAAATGTGTCTTGATTTTCATCCTTAAAAAAAGTTTTTAGCTGTTCTTTAAGTTCGAGAACCCGGTTCAATACACGACCCCACGACAACCACCTTACTTGTGTGTGAAGTAACCAAGAGGTATGAGCTGCATCCGTTGCGCGACATAACTGTTCAAAAATTCTGCACTTCAAAGGTCGAGACTTCATGTAGTTCACCATTTTCACAACTTGGTTAAACACTACAGCAAAATCTTCATTACACGCTTTCACAACTAATGCCTCTCTATGCAGAAAACAGTGAGTTATAATAATGGATGGATTTTCATTGAGAGCTCTGGCAGTAAAACCTTTAATTTTCCCAGACATAGATGGTGCACCATCTGTACATATACCACAACAGTCTTTCCATGAAAGATCATGGTCATTGAGATAGGAATTAATAGAAACGAAAATATCATGGCCTTGGTCGTAGTCTCCAGCGGTCTACAGAACAGAAACGGTTCACTAATATCTTTTTCATCAATATATCTGATAAAACCAAGGTGTTGGGGTCTGTCACCAATATCGAGACACTCATCTACTTGCAAAGCAAATGTTCTATAAGTTTTTATTTTCTCCTTGACTTGTTCGTTGATATTGCATGACATTTCAGATATCCTGCGGCTGATTGTGTTGTTGGACAGAGGAACTTTCGAAATTTGATTAGCTGCTCCTTCGCCAAGTATTGTTGAAACTATAACTTGACATGCAGGGCTAATGATTTCCTCTCCAAGAGTGTGAGGTTTCTTTTTTTTAGCTATCAGTTCTGCTACTTTAAATGAGGCTTCAAGAGCAGTATCACCTATGGTCATTCTCTTTACCATTCGCACAGCTGTTTTCTTCTCCCCTTCTAATATATGTGAAAAATACATTACACTTTTCTGTGACACACTAGGATGCTTTGTTGTAAGATGCCGCTTCAGTTTGCTAGGTACCATGGCCTCGTTGCTAAGTGTTTCGCCACAAACTAAACACACAGGGATAGGGTTTTCCTCGTTGTTATTCCACTTAAATCCATACGCTAAGTAACTGTCCTGGTAAGTTCTTTTCTTTCGTTTGTCTTCTTTATGTGGTGAATTCGACGGTCCGGGAGAAACTGTAAGATTTGGCTTCTTAAAGCAAGCAGTAGGAGCCGACTGTTCACTTTCACTGTCCTGGCGTTTACGTTTAACAATGAACTTATCCATAGCTAAACCTGTGAATCAACGCGAGGAAGACAACTGAAAGCGCCAAGCGGCGTACACTTTTATATATTCATCTGTCGAAGTCTCGGGAATGTTCGTGAGGAAGCGAGTAGTCTCGGGAATGTTCGGCAGGGTCTAGCTGTAATGCCATCTGTGGGATACTAGTATAACTGAATTATTGAAATGAATCGACCACTATCACCATCTGCCGTGCATGAGAGTAATTGATTTGACTTATTTTATTTCAATACCTTACAAGACTTAAGGCTTCAGTAGAAGGTATTTTTTTTTTTTGTTTATCTCAATATCTCGCGGCACCCCTTAGCCAATCACACGGCACCCTAGGGTGTCGGGGCACACCGGTTGGGAACCGTTGATGTAGAGAGTTCATTGGTTGCGCGTGGCCTTCCATAGTGGTCACCCAACCAAATAATGGCCACGCCCAATGTTGCTTTACCTGTAATAAAATCAAGCAAATATTTATTACATTCTATTAACTAAATATAAGAGAAGGACCATATGTGGTCTGCCAGGTCGCCTTAGACCTCATACCTCCAGATCCGCCTTGACTCGGAGAGTAAGGACTTCAAGGGCCACCAAACTCACGTTCTTAGACACATTCATGGGTAATATTGTGGAATTCTAACTAGTGTTTCTAGATATTCTTGTATATTTAAATCGGATTCTCCCAGGCCGAGGGTTGTGTCAAATAAGAGAGCGGTCTCTTGTGTTTGTTATTGTCTGCTTCAGCTGCCTAGTTCTTGCTAGGCCTCCAGGAGCCAGGAGCAGGAACTAGTCGCCCGAGCGTACTCGGGCGGGGGCAAATCGACACGGTACCTATCCGCTTTTCTTGCGGATTTACCCGTGCGATATAGTATATGTAGTTTTGCAAGCGTTTGTGTCTGTGCCAAATACTGTGGGCTAGATGTTTCCCTTGGTGCTGCCGGCGCGGGCTGATTTATCTCCCAAGGTGGCCACCCACCCAGGAAGGGACCAGGCTCGATGCTGCTTAACTTGGCCAGCCGCTTGCGGGCTGTCTAGGAAAGCAGTGCCAGCTAGCGGGGAGAACTGATAGGATGGAGGTAGGGAGTGGGGGTAGGCCAGTTGTGCAGTTGGTCGGAGAACGACTCGGTGGTCATCCAACCGAGTTATGACCGGGCCCATGCTGCTTAACTTGGTGGGGAAGTGTGTATTGAAGGGAGAAACGGCCGAAGCTACCATCCCAAGGCATCCTTGGGAAGCCGGTAGCTGACGCGTCTTCTAGGCAGCGTGTGGTCGTATTGACCAAGAGTATTCACCAGGGGATTGGTGTAAGGAGCAAGTTTAGTGTGCGAGCTGTTTCTCGCACAACATCCACTGTATAGGGAATTCCGGAGTGGGAATGGAGAATGTGGGACGGGAATCTACAGTCTGTGCCATATATCATCCTCAGTGCTCTGTTCTGTACGGTCTGCAGCCTGCAGCCTGCGGATGGTGGAACGAGCCACCGAACCCCAGACCTCGCAGCCGTACAGCATCAGGGGCGGGATGACTGCTCGATACAGCCGTAGTTTTAGGTGTGAGGGCATGGTAGAGCGGAAGATGGGAAACAACTGCCGAAGGGCAGCGTGCCCCATCCTGACCTCCCTGACATGTGGAGTGAATGTAAGGCCGCGGTCGAGGACGACTCCGAGTATTTGGTGGTGCGGACCCAGGGGATCCGCCTCCGCCGCAACCTCAGGGACCTCACCGTACGCCAGCGACGGACTTTAGCCAGCAGTAGGGCGGAGCTTTTTTGCGGGCTGGTAGACTTCCGCCACTGTTCACTCCATCTGCGAATGGCCTGGAGCTGTCTCTGTAGCGCGGGGTAGCAGTAACTAGCGTTCTTATTACGTGCCATTATGAGGACATCGTCGGCATACTGGCAGGTAACAGTACCGGGTTCTGTGGGGAAGTCAGGCATGTAGGCGGCAAAGAGTAAGGCGACAGTACGCTGTCTTTCGGCACTCCTGCCGCTGTTGGTCGGACTGTGGAATGTCTCCCCTCCATCCTCACCCTGAAAGTGCGGTCCCGAAGGAAGCTACTAAGCAGGTGAAGGTAGGGGGGAGGGATCTCTGCGTTCTTGAGTTTGTACAATAGTCTCTGATGCCACGAGGTGGTGAAGGCCTTTTCCACGTCCAAGAGTACCCGACTGTTTTGAAGTTGTCCTCGAAGCCCAGGGCAGCTTTCTCGGTCAGTCGCAGCAGCTGCAAGGTTGTGGAATGTCCAGTACGAAAACCAAACTGATGGTCCGGGAGTAGGAGTCTCTCCTCAAAGAGAGGGATGAGGCGGGGTAGGAGTAACCGCTCTAATACTTTCGAGACGATCGGGAGTAAGCTAATAGATCTGCAGCTTGACGGGAAGACCGGGTCCTAGCCGGGTTTCCGAATGCATACCATCCTGGTCTCCCTCCAACACGCTGGAAAGTGGCGGAGATGTAGGCTGCTGGAATTGACTTTTGTCGTTCCTGAGGGACCGGATGATCCTCCAGGGTTGCTTCTCTTCCAGGCCACTTTGCGGTGCGCGCGAAGCAGGCGACTTCCAGAGATTTGAACCTCTGGCACACTGCTTGGGTCCTGGGATGGCGGAAGTGCTGCCATAGCTTCCGCACAGTTGCCTTGGCTTTTAGGAGCTGTCGGAGTTCATTGGGTTGGATTTGTCAGATGGGATGCGGTAGGTGTGCGCGCGTACCACATTCAGGATTTGTTAGGAGAAAGCCGTGGCTGCCGCTTCCAGGGCGTCGATAGAATCGATGCGAGGTCGCGGGTCCACGGTTTGGTTTAGGACGGCTGCGTCCCAGTCGATCTCATTTATCCAGTCTGGCGTTACCAGAGCAGAAACGACCTCGGTTGTATCCACCACGACGGAGTCATGGTCGGAATCCAACTCGTTAACCGCCGAGAGGTCTAGATGAAATGAAATGTTCTTGATAATTATATCAAAAACATCCGGTCTGTCGTGAGCCGGAAGACACGTAGGTCCGTGTGCGACGAGGCTGGGGTTACCGTTGATGAGGCGGTAGAGCCCGCGGCCCCGGGGGTTGGTGCGGCTATGCCAGTGGGCATGTTTCCCTTTGAGATCTCCTGCGATGCATATCACTGGGTGAAGGTTCATTAGAGGGGTGTAGTCCGCTTCATGGAAGCGGTGGTTAGGAGGGTCATAAGCAGCTGTCACTAGCGTGTCGAGCCCGCCAACGGCAAGCCGAATTGCACAAGTCTCCACGTGCTGTAGCGCTGGGAGTTGAAAAGGAGTATGGGTAATATGGTTCTTTATGGTATGACCCGATCAGACCGATGGGTGATGTAACTTGGCAGCGAGAAGTCAGTAACAGCATCCAGATGGGTTTTGCAGACCATCAGGATATCAATTCCGTAGGATTGTACAAACTCAAGAATGCCTGGGGTTGGCCCCGGATACCGTTCGCGTTCCAGTACGCGAGTTGCAATGGTCTCCGAACGAATCTAGAGGCCATTACTTAGCGGAACCGGGTACAACTGCTCCAACGTTTGGAGGAACATGGAGTGCTTCTAGAGGGGGGGGGGAGGCGGGGGTCACTGTATTGCAACTTAAAGTTGCTTAACACAGGTAGGACCTTATTTAAGAGGTCACCAAATCAAAGGGCTAGGTCCTGAAGTTCATCCAGGTCCGCCTGTGGGATGGCCGCTGTTAAGGCCGAGGAAGTCGCTGAAGTAGCCGATGCTGCTGATGTGGCGGGAGCTGCCGGCGATGCTGGTTTTGTGGCGGGGACTAGCGGCGAGGTTGCCACCGGAGCCGCCGCAGTTGGTAGGTGCTGCGATGCAGGGGGCGTTGCCTCGTGTCTCCCAGCAGTGGAAGCCTCTTGATTGGCCCGGCTGGCCAGTCGCCCGGCGAGCCTTCTTTCCTATTATCTTAGACTTCTTTTTCAAGGAAGTCCGTCGTGGGCCCTCTGTTGAGGGCGGTGTGGCGGCTTTCTCCGTCGATAAAGGCTGTCGTAGGAAGCATGTAGCGTGTGCCGGGAGTGCTGGTTAGTGGCGCATGAGCCTTCGTAGTCGGCCGCTGGCTTGGGCTGAGGTTTGTTAGTACCGGGTCTGTCCGCTGTGGTGCTAGGCGTGTACGTCTGATGGGCGTTTGGCTCTCACTGTCACTTAGCATGTGTGCAGCCTTTCATCTGTCTGTAGATGTAGATCTTCCTGACTAAGCCCTCGCCACATGTAGTGATGGTTTTGAGGTCGTTGTGCAGGACTTTGAAGAGTCCTTTGTACAGTGGCATCAGCTTGTTTCTGTCTACCTCTTGCCGGACATACACAAATCTGGTCTATGCTGCTTGTGAAGAAGCGGCGATGGAAATGGCCAGGTGATGTGGGAGTAAACACGCCCATCGGTACAGTACCGCTTGGTGATACTCTTTCTGCTGGACTGAGATCGTTGTTCGTGCTGACGGCCGTGTGGAGTCCCAGGAGCATAGAAGGGAGGTTGTCTGTCCAGGTGGTCATATTCAGCGAGACACAGAGTGCAGCCATCTTTACACTTTTCATTGGCTTGTGGGTGGTAGGTGTTGGTGAGGAATTTGTGTATGCCAAGGAGGTCGGTGAGTTTGTTGAAAAGTTTTGCTTCAAATTGTCGGCCCTGGTCTGTGGTGATCTGGGCCAATGTGCCAAAACGAGGGATCCAATGCTGGAGAAACCTGTGGACTATTGTTTCCATGTCTATCCTGTGGAGGGGCATGCACTCTGGCTAACTAGTGGCCCTGTCTATCATCATGAGGCAGTAAGTGTGGCCCCTGGAGAATGGTAGTGACCCCCTAATTTCCAGGTGAACATGTTTTGAACTTACTGGCTTCTGGAAAAGTCTGTAAGGGCACCCTAGTATGTCTAGATTTTGGCTCTCTGGCATTATTGGCTTGCTAATGTCCATTGCTGGATGTTGAACAACATAGCGAGCCAGAAATATCTTTCAGACACAAGTTTCCGGGTTGCGCTGATTCCTGGGTGGCTGAGGCTGTGGATCTTCTCGAAGATGGGTTAGCACAAGGGGTTAGGCAGGAATGATCGCTCTATGGGTGTGTTCACATCACAGGTTTGCGTGAGTTCTTAAATGGTGCAGATACCTTGTCTGCTCCTCAGGACTGCATCAAGACACGAGGCCTTGGTGAGGTCTAAGATGCCAGGATCAAGTCAGTCAAAAGGGTACTACGAGTTGTGCCCCTCCATAGAACTACATGGAGACACACAATCAGGTGTTACCCTTGGAGAGCTCGAGATGCAGAATGGAATCAACAACTATGGCAGGAATTACCCTGTGACAGGAACAGAGGTGTTTCAGCTCTGACCTCTCCTGTTTACATCTCAGCTGCCTCACTCTTTCCTCTCTGCTGTAATTAGCAGAGACTGAATTTTAAAGGGAGAATTTTCAATCAAAAAAGGGAAAAAATAATGCCAAAAACAGTGTAAAATAAGACCAAAAATGGGGAAATTTATGTGAAAAAAAAATAGAAAAAAGCATACAAAAGTATTAATAAGAGAAATACCTATATTTCACGATTCACTTCATAAAAACAATTGAATTTTATCACATTTAATATTTACACATGCTTGAAAGTCAGATCCTGTTTTTTAGAATGCAAAATATCTTTGTACAGAGAAAAAGACATCAACATCAATAGAAACCAGTGGTCAGTACTTGGTTTGAACTCTAAATTCTAAGTCGCTACACTTCACTAGTTTTTCAAAGTCTGGGTTTTTAGATAAAGTTTACCTGAGCTTGTCTTTGGCAAATTCCTCTAGCATATTGGCATACATTCCACTGTGACTCCTTAAATAGGCACTCCTCCAGTTGTATTGTATCCCCTGGTAGAAGTTTGAACATGTGCGCTGCATACACTTCAGTATCTAAATTTGGATTCTTTAGTAAAGCCTTTGCTTGCACTTCAGCTGCTGACTCCACATTATCCTAGGACAGAAGAAATTCCTTAATTTTGGTAAAATTCTGACAGAGGAAAACAGCAAACAAAATGCATGTTCCCCACCTTGTTATAACGGGAAGCTTGAGCAATGCTCTGTTCTGCTAGGAGCCTTAACTAATGCCTTCTTAAGCTCAGAGATGAAGGTGTTTGCTGTAGTGTATTCAACTCTGATGGGGTTTCAACTGAGCAAATGCTGAGACCATGTATGTTGCTTGATCAGTGACGACTTGCCATACTCCTGAGGGCCAGAGTTTACAGTAACAGACATTAAAGCTCCTCCTGCTTGAAGCGTTGACTTACTCCAATTTGTGCATTACGAACAGCATTGGCTTAGATGAATCCCTCGTCAAAGACAGTGCAAGTATATTCAGAATGGTCCTTCAAAGGGGATCAGTTGTTTCATCTAAAAAAAAGTCTTTTAACTTTTTGTATACTGGCAATTAATTCTTTCAAAGAGTACTTTCATCTTGAACAGTTCTTTGTGTGTACTTTTCTAAGAAACTCTTCATGGCAGGAATATTAACTTTGTGAAGAGGAATACCACATTGTACGAAGTAAAAATCATTCTGTTCCTTGCCTTTTGCTCAGCAATGATTCCTGGACTGCTTCATAGCTGTCTCACGAATCACTCGAGCTTGCTGGTGCTTTGTGCACTGCCTTGATATTGTAATCACAGTGAACATTGAATAATCTGTTTGAATGAACTCAGTTGAGAATGTTTTGGCCACACTCTGTAGCTTGCTGCTTTCGACATTTGAGATACTATTATACAGCTGTTAAATACATCTTTGTGAGATGTAACTGGCCTGTGCTCGGCATGTTGCAGATAAACTTGTAACAGGAGCACCATTCCATAGTAGCCTTCAAGTCCCTGAACGAAACAGAGAAAGTGAATCTTCATTTCTCTTTCTAAAAGTCCACCCCTTGGGAAAGACCAGTCAACTGTAAAAATTGTCCTTGACCTTTTCGTGCTGTTAATCATATCAAGTAGTCATTGACCTCTATTTGCTTTGTTCTTTACACCAGTCCAGCTTTCATTGGGGTGAAAGGAATTTTTCTTGTAATGATGATGTAGTGAAAGCAATTTTTTAAATCTTCCACTAAAATACTGGGCAATGCATTCCATTTTAAAAATACATTAATTAAAAGGGGATCGAAAAAAGGAGAATTCACAAAAAAAAAAAAAGGGAACTGAGACTAATAAAGGGAAAAAAAGGAACTCGCTCTAAAATCCGGTCTGTTTGTAATTAGCACGGTGATGCTATTTCTCTTTATTCCCTATAACTATCTGTACTCTGCGCCTACAAGTAGCAAGTCTAACCTGGCTTGTTCAGCCTTTGTCTAAAAAAAGAAATCCTGTGTTGTAGTTGTTCACAACAGTTACTGTAGGAAGTTGGCCATTTTGAATCTGTCACAACATGGTAGACTGAAAGGTGTTGTAATATGTTACAACTTGGAGATGAGCTCATTGGCAACCACTACTTGGAGTAGAAACACTAAACTATATTCATTCATTAATCACATTAGTTTCAAACTTTAAATTCTATTTATTTTAAATGATACAGGTTGCCTTAGTGGTGCGGCAAGATGTATGTCGAGGCTACGTAAATTAAAAACGAAAAAACACATTCGTTGCTGCTAATGTCAACTTTAGCATTGCCCCTCTCACATGACATTACTCCTGACCATTGCCAACATAAAGACAAATAAATCTGTCTATTCTCTGTGATTGCCATATCCTCTTAACTCCTCAACAGTATAAATTCAGGGATGCTATAGTTTTCATTTTGTTAAAATTAAGGAAGCATACCTCACTGGCTTCAATATATCATCTACTTTATGATAAAGCTCTACTATTATCTGGATATATAACGTGAAATATATCCTCTAATGTTATTCTTGTTTAAATCTTCAAATTATGTACAGGTTTATCCAATATTCATTTATATTATCTATTCTTGATTTCCTAGAGCTTTAGGTTATATATTTTATTAAGTTGTGCATCAAAAAATTTACTTCAGTTATGTACATTATATTTACTAGATTTAATTAGTTTATGCTAAACTATATTTAGTTTATTTGTATTAATTGTGTTGTGGAAATGATTATCCTTTCTTGTATTGCAAGTCTGCATATTTTACTTGTGTAAGAAAATTATAAATATGTACATTGACTATTGTATGCCTTTTTTGGTTACAAAGAATGTTGAAGTAATCACTAGAATAACATTTTTGCGTATTGGTAAACCTGCTTCCTTAGTTTAGCAACCATAATTATTGTGGAAATATCAAGTGTATTTGAAAAACTTTGAATGAACACTATTTGAAAATTATAAATTGGTTGTTTCAATAAGATGGTTGGAATCATTTCTGATTAAACTGGAATAAAGTGTATCCTATCATAGTGAGTTTCATTTCCCTGAATCACATAGTTCCAATGTTATTTAGATAGTGTGAACTGTATTACAGGCTAAAATATTACCTAAGCATAATTCCATACAAATTTTGCCATAGTTTTTATGTAATATGAAAAAAATTACTACTACAAGGCAGATCAAATATCAACAGGAATTGTTTTTTTTAAATTTATCGCATCAACAAACAAAAATACTCATATACAGATTACTTTTCTACATAGTGTCCTGCCTTCGATACACATTTTCTTCATTGGATTGGCAAGTTTTTGATGCCATCCTTATAGAAAGGAGGAGGGCGTGTGCAGAGCCAGTTGCTCACGAATACTTCTACACTTATGTCATCATCAAACTGGTGTCCACCTAGGTCTTGTTTCAGTGGTCCAAACAAATGGTAGTCACAGGGCAATAATCTGGACTGTAAGGAGGGTGTTCCGAGGTGTCCCATGCATTTTCTCCAGTTTTTCCCACGTTAAAGTGGCAGTATGTGACCTCGCATTGTCATGGAGAAGAATGATGTTTCGGATTGGTTGCCAGTGGCACTTGTTGTGATATGCAGCTTTTGCTTCATCCAAAATGTGACAGTAATAGGCTGCATTAATTGTCCTTTGTTCGTAAAGAAAATCCACCAGCAAAATGCCCGTGGAGTCCCAGGAAATGGTTGCAAGCAGATGAGTGTGGTGTGACCTTGCTTTGTCTTCTCGCCACCACACCATGCTTTGACTCTGGGTTGTAATGATGCACACATGTTTAATCACAAGTGACGATGCAATTCAAGAAATTTTCTCCCTCCTCCTCATAGTGGTGCAGGTGTCTCTGACAAACTTCCTGGTTGAGGAGATGAGGAAACCACATGGTAGACAATTTTCTGTAATGGAGTTCATCTTGGATGATTGAACACTTCCGTAACTTATTCCTAGGGCAAAAACAAATATCGGATATTTTTATGCACTGATCTTCTTCAGTAATGTCACGAATGGCAACAATGTTGTCTGCAGTAATGCTTGTCCTCCCATGAGGTTCATTTTGCACTGCTTCTCTTCCCGCCACAAAAATTTTAGTCCACTCATACACTCGAGTCTTTGAAAATATTTCTTCCCCAAATTGTGCACGGAGCCATCTCAAAATTTCGGAAGGTTTGGTGCCCTCTTTTGCAAGAAATCTGATGTTTATACGTTGCACAATAGACGTCAGTACCTCTTGCTCACTCATGGCATACTGATGCAGCCCTGTTCGCCATGGTACATGCATGGGCAATACCCCCACCAACTTACTGACAAAGTCTCTCCTCAAAATTATGACCAACAACAGCGTACATTAAAATTTCTCTTTATATTTGATCTGCCCTTGTATATGAAATTTACTATTAATTTTCTATTATTTTAGTGCTAGTTAACTCTGTTTTACTTAAAGTTAAGCCGCTACTACTATGTTAAAGTAATCCATTCTGTCTGCTGTGGGTTTTTGAAGAAAGAGCAGAAATTACGTTTTTCATACAATAAATTATATTGAATCAACACTGCTTTACATGTAATGCTTGTTCCAAATACAATTTACATAAATTTACCTTTCCAGATGATTTGACCTGGATATCTGTTGGAATGGTTTAGAATGCTGGAAAACTGCATGTGTTACTGGACAGTATTAACTAAATATTTACTTTCAGTGGTGCCTCCTCTAGTTCTGCAAGTCATGAGTTCAATGCCCAAGAAAATTAGGGGAAAAGTACCTTCTTATTTTGGAATGATAAGACAACCAAGCATTGGGATGTGGCAGTTTGATGGGCAAATGTTGCAACAAGGCAGTTGGGCAAGCAGACATTGACAATACCATCTCATGTTTACCAAGAAACTGAATGATAGCAATAAAACAAGAAGCAACTTCTGTCTTGCAAACCTTAAGTTCTCTCACTTACAAATATATCATAGCAATGAGCTGTGCCATCTGAAATGAATTGAGGAGAAAATCATTAACAAAGTGCAGTGTGTATGACGTACTTCATACCTCGGTGATGAACTGCTCGGCTTCCAAAATTTCATGAAACCTAACAATGAAAATTAGGGAGCCTAGCGCCCAAGAAAGCATGCATAGGTTAAAAGTGGAATGGCTAAGTTTATGGTGGTTTACTATCACAAAAATTTATATTTAAAACTTTGTTTACCCTCACTGAAATTGATATTTAAAATAACACAAAATGTGTTTATTTCTTTTTTCAAATGTTCTGTAATTTATGTATAAGCTGCATCTGTTTGTTGTGCAACAATTTTTTTTTGTTTAGTTTAAACAAACTTTAATGCCTATTATTCTTCAGAAATACTGCTGTAAATTCTACAGAGTTTACAAAAATAAATTGTACTTCAGTTAAGCAATGTTTACGTCTGGTTGAGTGCCAGACTTTATGCTTTTTCATCCATTGCATCAATCTCATTTCCAAATAGTTGAGGTGTTTTATTTATTTAACAAATTTGCATACTAGACTTTAGAATATGTAGTTAGCAAAATATGTGTAGCAAAACTCATAGGAGTTTTAATAATGTGCAAAATGATGTTCCCATATTCAGCAATATAATTAACACCTCTAATTGCTAATTAGCTTTATAATATCTCAGTAACAAAATTAGATGTTGAGTAGATTCTGTTAAGTAAAATATTGAAAATGTCCCCCAAAATTATGAACAGTACTCTATTAATGATGGCCATGCTAAGTATTAAAAAATATTTTTAACTACTTTTCATCAGAAGTAGGTGTTACATTACTATAATATGGTTAAGAGACCAATATTGTGCACAGTTCATTACCGGAATGCCACCAGTAATGAAGTAAAGCTTTTGATTACTTCTTATAATGTTATCAAAAATACAAAGCTTTTGAAAATTTGCAAATTCCACAGTTGTTAAAATAGTCTTGAAAACAAGCAACATAAATTCCCTCTAGTCTATTATATAAAAAAACAACTGAAATGTCATCCCTGGTGTACAAAAATACTCCAAATTTTATTTAACTTTGCATTTATTTGCATCATATAATTTTAAAAATGAACATGAAGCATGGTTTTGAGGGGTTTTTGGAAGACTGCTTCAATAGGTAAAGTAATTTCGTATTTTTTTTTTTTTTTATTGTTTTTACTTTCTCTATAGGCACTATGTACCTAGTGTATAGAGAATGTATTGCACTCCACCAAAAAATTCGATACCGAGATTTCACTGGAAATGTGTGTTTTAGGGTCCCCTTTGTCTAAAAAAAGCATTTTCGGAAAAAGGTCCGTGTGTGTGTGTGTGTGTGTGTGTGTGTGTGTGTGTGTGTCCGTGTGTCTGTGAACACGATAACTCAAAAACGTAAAGTAGGTAAAATACCAAACTTGGTATTTAAGTTTAGTATCTTCTAGGGATGCGACACGAAGATTTTGAGAAAAATCCCTCCACCCCAACTACCCTTTATATGGAACTTTTTTCGAAACTTTTGGTTTTCTCAAAAAAATGGCTCTAACAATTTTGATTAAAATTTTGTATATTAAAGATATTTACCGGACAAATAAAATGTGTATCTTGAATTTTCTGGAAATAGCCTCTGAAGAGTAGTTTATTCCGGATGAATTTTACTAAATTTTGAATAACTACTTAACTGTAAGAGATGGACAAAAACTTCCTACACAAAAAATGTAGAGCATGTTAAAACACATAATTTATGTTATATACATTTTTTTTGTGGAGTTCGTCGTTTTTGAACCATTCCTTATTTTTGGTTTCTGCTATGAAAAACGTATACATTTCTCATATAGGAATTGTCAAATGCTGTCCATACAAACAAAGGAACTTCAGTGACATAGCAACCAGCTTTTGATTATCACTTTAACCTATGGTACTCCCTTATTTCACCTCTACTTACAAGGAAGCGAGTAATTCTGCTAATGTTTTACTGATTAGCATGAAGTTAATAGAAGTATAAGCTTTTTAAGAACAATTTGTTGTAGGGATATAGAGAAAGTCATGTGAATGGAACACATCAGGTTTTTTATATTAGGACTTCTGTTAACTTGCTGTTTAACAGTCATGACTTCTGTTGACTCATTATAATTGAATATAATTTGAGGATATTTTCGTATTATTTCAATGAAATGTGGCCCAAATTTGGCACTTTTGTGCTCCATTGCTAAACTTTTGAAGTAAACTAAAGCAAAAGAAATTTGAAAGGAATGGGGATTTTAAAATCTGTGCCTTGTTAGGCATTGTTTGCTTATTTTTTCAACCCCATTGGGGCATAACAGAAAGACAAATGTGAACCATAAAATGATTTTATTGCTTGAACTTGATTACGGTCACAATTATTTTTCTACATAGCCACACCATGAAGATTGACATTTATCTTTCTATAAACAAACTTTCAATACCATCTCCATAGAAGCTGCCACCAGTGAATGCAGGTAGGTATTCACAGCATCTTGAAGTTCTCCATTGGTACACAAATGCTGTCTGTGCTCTTAGAACTTTCTCGAGCTGCCAAAAGAGATGAGTCATTCAGTGGCTAGATCTGGGGTGTATGCCTAATGCTGGAACCCTTCACAATGAAACTGAGTAAGCAGCTGTTGGCTTACTGCAGACGAATAAGGTCTTTGTCCTTAGCTTTTCCCTTGTTTCTTTCTGTTTGTACATATGCTAAGTAATAAATATGTGTTCATCTTTTGTTCTACTAATATGCTTCAATTTTCCTTTCTCTATTACTTACCTATAGTACATAAAGGAAGTACTGCATTCCACCCAAAAATTGAATACCAAATTTTCACTGGAAATGCCCGTTGAGGCTTTCTGAATTTTAAAGGAAACCATTTTTAGAAAAATATTGTGTATGTGTGAGTATGTGCAGAATGATGCAACCATGAAAAGTCTATAAATGTTGAACATATTATTATATGTGATACTTGGATTTTCTCAAAAATTACTTTGACTTTGATTAAAACACCATATTTTTGGGATATTTTCAAGGCAAATAAAATGTATATCTTACAATTTTGGAGAATAACTTGTGTCTGCATGACTCTTGTACAACTGGTAAACTGTAAAGGATAGATACTCAAAACCTTACTGTACAGAAGTATCTTAAGAGTATCTGGCTAAAGCACACAATTTTTGTCAAATAACAGTTTTTTGTGTGGTTAATTGTAGAAATATTCCTTGATATTGGTTTGAATTTTCAAATATATACACTTTTCTCAAATAGTTACTATTTACTTTTCTTCTTGGGGTTGTGTTAATTATATAGAATTTCACTAAGAAGCTTGCTCTTTTAAAATTTGACTTTTTCATCTACTGTATTCTACAATGAAATGTGCCAAAAGAGTTTATCTGGATTAATCAGAATAGAAGATATAAGAATAAGCTTATGGGCGAGGAGAGAAAGTCATATAATTGCAACATATTAGCCATTTTATCTGTTGGTCATCCAAAGAAAAGGGCATTTCAAAACCAATATATCGTGATGGATCTGACTTGCTTAAGGATGTTTGTATTCCCCTTCTACCTGCAACGAAATGTGTAATAAAACCATTTCTGCAAGTGTTTAAATGAATTAACATGAAGCAGAAAGAACAATACGCTTTACTAAGATTAATTTGTAGATTAGTAGATAGAAAAAGTCATGTATTTTTAATACATCAAATTTTTAAGATTATTCTAGAGGCATGTAACAAAATGTATTTATTCTTGTTCAATAATACCTAATATTACCCAAAAGTTGTATGGAAAACTACAGTTAAACTTACATATACTATAATTATAATAAATTTGTTTAAAATCTTAAAAATGCATTTATATTAATAGAAACAATGATATTTTCATGTTTTTTTGTAAACACCACTATATAATATCTAAAAATTATGTAAAATTGATACCTGTCCAATATGATTACATGATTTTAGACTTAAAACTACAGAAAGGAACAAATAATTAAAATGTATAACTTTGGATTAGATGATGTAATACAAATGATAAATGATATAATACCAAACAACTTAGTAGTTATAATTAAACGAAGCCTGCTGTTTATAATTGAATGCTTGCTATTTCCTTTTTACAATCCCCGCTGAAATGCCTAGAGTTACTACACATGTTTGCATTTGAATGTAGTACTGTATTAATTCTTCTTGCTGATAGAACATGTTTTTCTGACAGTTTTATTACAACTGAGACCAGCGGCAATAAGGTGGTTGCTTGCAATTGATTGGAATTTAACTGTAACATTCAGTTAACTTTGTTTGACTCCATGTGCTCAGTTAAACCTGTCTCAACTGCCATTTATAACATCTGAAGGTGGCCTAATGAATCGTGAGAATGCAGGACTCTAATTTCTAGTATCAGGGGTAAAACATGAGAGTATTAAGCATTCAATTTTCTCACCAGATGATACCAAGGTGATGCTATAGGCATTACAGTGTAGGAATGTGTGGTTGTGCCCTTGTCCTGTACTTTTCCCATCAGCATTTCCTTATTAAAGCCTGAGTTCATCTGCATTATATCTGATCTTCGTTGAATGTGTTAGTATGTAATTTATAGTAGTTTCTAAATTTCAATCTTTTGAGCAAACTCATATTTCTCTTTACTGTGCTGATTTGTCCCTCATTATTTTATAGTACTTCTTGAAATGATGCAGCTGACTTTAAACAAGTTTTCACCAATCTGCAGTTGAGTCACTTTTCTTGTTGCAATGTTTTGCAAAATACGGTCTTATGCTATTGCATTCATTCAATGCCTCTGCAGGAATTCTTGAATGTATTATTCTGCAATTTCTTCATCTTTACCTTGAAAGCATTTTCATGTTCAACATATTCTTTCATTTTACATAATTGTCTTTCACTTATTAAGCATATAGTTCTATGTTTCATTGCTGTCCATGATCTGTGATTAAACTTTTGTTTATGATGTTTCGGTTTTCCTGGAAACAAATAGAAACAACATTCTCCTTTTCTTTGAAACTAATGTGTCTAGATTTCTTTTCTGTGATGGTGCATATAATGAATCTGATTCCTCAGAAGTTCAGGTTTCTCCCTTGGAAGATTGTAATTGCTCTTCAGACACCAGATCACCAGAAAGATCATCTTGAGGTTCAGTACTCTCAGCCTCGAGTGTCAGATCTCCATCTACATTTTGCAATACAAAGTATTTCAACATCTCGCACACTTCTTTGGCTATTTCACATTCCATTTCTACAATTATGGAAGCTGTATGGTGTTCTTCCTCTAGTATCTGTACAACTTCTTTTGCAACATTTAAAATATTCATGCTGCAGAGCTGCACATCTCCAACTCAACTGAAGAAGAGACAGTTACGATCACGAGAGCAATCTACTCCTGAGGAGCCTTCTTGTAACTGCTATACTTGTTTGCATGCCTTACAAATATCAAATTAAGTTTTTTCTGTTCCTAGTAGAGTTTAAGTTATAAAATTCTACGGATATGTTTGGAAAGCACATTCTAGCAAAAACGGATATCCTTTTCAGCCCCATGAGTGTGTCTGCTTGTTAGCACTAAATGATAATATAGTGATCAGCTATCGCTGCAGCTTTCACTGTGACAAGAAGTTGGATGGTTTTATTTTTGGAAGAAATTAATTCACATCTGAATTAATATGGTTCAATTCCAGTATTGTAATTAGGCAATTAAATTTCCTTAATTTTTTTTTTCTATGCCAGGGTATTATAGAAGTAACCATTTTAGTGCTGTAAGTAAATAAAATAAAAAATAAAACAAAAGAAAAATTAAGGATTCTAGAGCCACATGACATTTCACCCCAGGAAAGAATGAGTACATATTCACATTATATATCATAGAGTTCTACCTCGGAGCTAAAAGTTTGTTTCTTAAATCACAGTATTTTTATAGTTCTAAGTTGCATTTCTATATGTTGAAGTAGTTTTTTTTTAACTTAACGTCCTTTAACCTGGTTAGTCATATCAGACGATGAATAAAATTGGTGAAATGAAGCTCAAACGATCTCATGGTCCATTGAGCTTAAAATTACTCTACATTCATCTTCTCAGGATAAGGGAAACTCCTGGAAAAAAACCTTATTCGGATAACTCACCCTAAGTGAGATTCGAACTCGCAAGCTGTTGAATATGAGGCAGATATGCTACCACCACAAGGTAGGCAGTTGTAGCTTAAAATCATTTAACCTGGTTGGTCTTATCGGGCGATAAATGAACTTGGTGAAATGATAAATAAGAACTGAAGCTTTCCTGGCGAAGTATTAATTCAAAATCTTCTCGGGCTTCTAGCCAGGTAAAAACTTGGCTTGACACCAACGTTTCGAAAAAGTGCATCTTCCTCGCCTTCAGGGTGAACTGAAGACGAGGAAGATGCACTTCTTCGAAACGTTGGTGTCAAGCCAAGTTTTTACCTGGCTAGAAGCCCGAGAAGATTTTGAATTGGTGAAATGATATCGGGATCCATGGAACTTAAAGTTACTCGACAATCGTCTTCCCAGTATAAGGGAAAACCCCGTAAAAAACCTTATCTGAGTAACTCAACCTAAGCAAAATTCAAACTCGTTACCTGTTGAATGTGAGGCAGACACGCCACCACCACACTACTCAGGCAGGCACAGAGGTAATTGTTTAATGCATAAAACTCATTTCTACAATTGTCAGATTTCTAGTTATATAAGTTACAGATACAAATGATATCTATGAAAATATTTTGAAAAAAATGGGGTAATGTTCACACAAGAGTATCAAAGGTGGTTTTGAATCTTCAGGAAGGAAGTCATCTAATCAAAACAGGAATAGTCTATATGTGAATGTTGAAAATATAGATTAAATACAGACGTCTGGTGTGCAGATATATTAGTACATAGTAGCCAGATATTGTCACTATGTATGGTTAGAGAAGAACCCTTTGGTATTAGTGTAAAGTTGACAGTTATAGATTATTTAAACAATTGCAAGTTGCTACTCCGAAGTTTTTTTGTTTTTTTTTAACCCGATAGGTCATATTGGATGATGAATTAAAATTGGTAAAATAATGCTCAAATGAGTTCATGTGTATAGAGCTTAAAGTTCTCAGGATAGGAGAAAATCATGCAAGAGAAATCTTATCCGGTTAACTCATCCTAAGGATATTCAAACTCTGGACCTCTTAAATACTACCCCCACACTACAGAGGCAGGTACTATACCAAAGCTGTATAGCGAGTGGTAAATGCATATTAGAATGGACAGTAAATGACAGTAGAGTCTTGTGAGTATATATTGTAACAAATGTCTTTATTGACTCAAAAATGAGTTACAAAATACAGTCTTTGATTCACTGCTGCAAATAGTTCACTTGACGTTCCAATGCATAGCCAATTTATGGCTGCATGTCGTCCATAGCTCGCATGCTAACACTCCAACACTCATGACTTGGTATAATTCACTACAACTGCACTGCAATCCTTCCCCCTTTAATAGCTAGAAAATAACATCACAGATCTTCCTGGAAACTTCTAGAAGCCAAAGCTTGGAGAAACATTTTAAATATCGAAAATAATCATGATTTCTCCTGTTCTAACGGTTCCTGTTATCGTTCGCATTGCTCTTCATGTTGTTTATGCATCCAATGCAATGACTCGCATACCAAGGTGAACCTGAGCAGCGCAGTCACACATGGATGGCAATGTCACAATATTTTGGTGTTCACAAAATTTTAGTTAGGCCTGAAAATGTAAAATAGCATTTGCTGTATAATAGTTATGATTGTGAACAAATTGATATAACTCCAGCTGCTCCTAGCAACATTATAGTAGCAGTGTACATAGTTACATGCACAATGTTCTCTTGGGTGTTCGGCTCCCTGGTCTTCCTTCGGCAGGTTTTATGAAATTCCACAGGCAGAGCTGAGAAGCACCATTGAGACATGAGGTATGCTATACAGCCTTAATATCTATGGATAGTGCCTTCAATGCTAAGGGTAGATCCCAGAGTTCATGCACATACATTATCAAGTCTGCGCATGTTAGGGCAAAAACGTGTAAATTAAATTATACCTAGCTATGATTATGGGTGACACGCAGAAACGGAGAAATATTCTGCGCTTGTGCACGTTACCTACTTCCCAGGACATAAACTTTTAAGATTGTTCCTTATGGTCAGGGCAGCAACTCTGGCTTATATAACAACTACAGATTACTTGAATGTAAACTTGATAAGGCCACCAAAATTTTCTACAAATCCAACTTTATTAGGATCTTTATGGCAAAGAATACACCCCGCGCTATTGCTAAATACATCTTGAATAGTACTTCTACAGTGAATCCAACTGCCTGTGTGGGCATTGCTGTAAAATGATAGTTGTAGAATGGAAACAGAGGTCACAGTAGGCAAAATTAATGCTTCAATATGTCATATAGTAGCATTTCAAGGTTGCTAGTTAGCAGAATTAAAGCTTCAATATGTCATACAGAAGCATTAACAATGTTGTTATCTAGTGACCTTGATGCCTGTATGCATTTGAGCCGTAAGATAATTAGGACATTCCATTTGTACGTGTGCAGAAGTTCCTTAAAATGTACACAAGTTAAGATGTGCTATAGGTACCATTACCTTGTCTTGAGTTTAGAGCAGGAACACAGCAGATTCAAACACCATGAACTGTAAACTAGTGCATACATTTACATTTACTGGCATTCAAAGAAAAACTATATGGTGATAAAAGTTACGATGTTCATGTGTTATTAAACTGTAGCCTCCACTGTTAAAGGAGCAGTCCAGTCTGAAATGATTTCTTGATTATGTAGAAAAATGGAAGACAAATTATAATGATGTTGGTTTCTATCTCTACTCTGTGCAATTGTGTTAAGTGCAAATATGGAGCCTTAATAAAGATTTATCACCTAAGAAGAGAGCTCTGCAAAGAAATTTGGTACAAAAAATGAAAGAAGCAAGAGCCCAGGGAAGAAGAGCTTATATTAGAAATTTCCAATTGTGGATTGACGGAGAAAAGACATCGCATCTGGACAAGAAGGAGCTAAGAGAACCCCAATCAGGCACAGAGGAAATTACTCAGCAGATGTCAACGCCAACTTTAGGAAGTACAACAGGAAGATCAAAGTCCAAGCAAAAAGGAATGGATGTGGGTGAAGACGGGGAAAGTGTGTGTTTGAACCGAAATCCGCCTGTCAGCATGGATATGAGAACGGCATATGCAGATAGGACGTCATCCAACATCCTTACGAGAGAAGTAACAGCTGACGAAGTAATGACGAGAAGTAACAGCTGACGAAGTAATGACGTCAACAGAGGAAACAACAGGAGGAGGAGCCACCAGAGTGACGTCACCCAAGAAAATAGTGTCACCGAGAAGAGGGGAAGTAATAGCAGCACGTAATTTGGCTTCGAAGGGAAAGAAGGCGTGGCAACAGAGTAGCGGGGAGAATACAGAAGGGGAAGAAGACAGCATTATATCATCTGAACATGGCAGCATTCTAGTTTTAGACAGAAATAAAGCTATTCCTTCCGGAGAAGGGATACAATTAAGGAGTAAAAGAACACTAGAAACATTTAGATTTAGATCAGGCTCACAATAGGGAAGGGAGAATATAAGGAGGCTTGGATTCTGGAATTGTGAGGGAGTTAAAAACAAAATATATGCGGGGAGTTTAAATCAATTATTGACGAAACTTGATTATCTCGCGGTAGCTGAAACATGGTTAAAAGAGGACCAGGTTTACGTAAAGGATTTTGATTTTGTAGGGATAAAAGGAGATAAGGTAGCAAGAAAGGGGAGGGCATCTGGAGGCATAGGCTTTTTTGTAAAGAAGACGTTAAAGTAAAGGAGTTAAACTTGGTCAAGGAGAAAAGAAATACTATGGATTGTATTAGAGGAGAAACAAATAGTTGAAAATGTTATATGTATAGGCATAGTATACAATCCTCCTCTTCCTTCGCGCTTTCATAATCCGGACCTCCTTAAACACCTAGAGATAGAAATAGAACATTTAAAGGAGAGATATGGTAATTCTGAGATTATATTAATGGGAGACTTTAACATTAGGATTGGCGAAAATGATGTTATTGGAGGGAATAGGTGGATGAGTAAATGATACATTAGAGAAACCTGAGAAAATTAGATACAGCAAAGATAAGATAGTTGACAAAGGCCATATGAAATTTATAGAATTCTGTGAATTAAATGCCTTTGATATTTTGAATGGGAAATATGGAGAAGATGTTAATGGAGAATATACGTATGTTAGTAATAATGGTCAAAGTGTGATTGATTATGTATTATGGCCAATTAATATGGGGTATATTTTAAGTAATTTTAAGGTACTAAATTTAAGTTCCAACAGTGGGCATTTTCCATTGATAGTAGACATAAAAACATGCACAGAGCAAATAGTCTATAATTTAAGGGAGGAAAAGTGTAACATAGAAGAATACAGTAGATACAAATGGAAGGAAGAGTATTGCAATAAATTTAGGCAGACACTAAACTCTAATTATGGCCAGATATGTCAGTGTGGAATAAGTTTTATGATAAAGGAACAAGAAATTGAAAGTGCTATGGATATCTTAAATATCATTATGCTAAGGGCTGGGGAGGAAATGAAAATGAGAAAGAAGGTTTGATGAAGAATGTAGAGTAACTAAAAGACAAGTCAAACAGCTGCTCATAAAGTGGAGGGAATTAGGATACATAGAATTAAAGAAAGAATATATGCAAGGGAGGGATTTATATAATTCATTACTGGAACAAAAGAAAACAAGCTGGATGAAAAAATATGAAAGTAATTTGATACGAATCCTAAATGAAAATAATGTAAATGAGAGATGGAAGGTTATGAAATCAATGTATAATAAATATGTAACAAAACCATGTATAAAACCAGGAGAATGGATGGAATATTTTAAAAATTTGTATGGGGAGAAAAAGAGTAAAAATGAGATAGGAAATTGGGAAATAGGTAATAACTATGTAGATATACTCGATGATATAATAAGAAGTGAAGAAATAATTTAGCAGGTGAAAATAATGAAGAGAAATAAAGCAACGGGAATAGATGGAATCCCAGCAGAGTTCCTTAAGGAATTATGCACTGAAATAAACAGAGTTAAGGTTTTAGTAGACTTATTTATTATCAAATGTAGGAAAAATTTTTACAGGTATTATGGCAAGCAGGATACAAACATGGGTTGAAGAATATAATATCCTCTCGGAACTTCAGATAGGCTTTAGAAAAGGGAGGAGGACAGTTGATAACTTATTTATTATAAAAACACTGGTAGATAAATACTTGAAAGACAAAAGAGGAAAGTTATATATGGCTTTTGTGGATTTAGAGAAAGCATACGATAGGATAGAGCTTCAATTGCTGTGGCATAAGTTGTTAACTAAAGGAGTGAGTAAACAAATGGTGGACACCCTTAGAGCATTATATAAGGAAAATACTTTTTGTATAAGAGTGGAGGAAGGGGTTGTAACAAGAGAAATCCAACAAGAGAAAGGCCTTAGACAGGGATGTAAGTTAAGTCCAGTCCTATTCAATTTATATATATAGATGTATTAACAGAAATTGGGAGAAATAAGAACTCGATGCCAGTAATTAATAATATTCAGATTCCAGGATTACTGTTTGCAGATGATCTAGTTATAGGTGCAATTACAGTGAATGGCTTGAAACAATCCTTGCAAACATTAAATAATTACTGTAAAGAGTGGAGTTTAAAAGTGAACCAGGACAAGGCGCAGATTGTAGTGTTCAAAAAAGGGGGAAAATTGAGCAAGTATGAAAAATGGAAGAATGAGAATGAAAAGGAGTACAGGGTAGTGAGAGAATGTATTTATCTAGGAGTTAAAATTGATAGTGGTGGCAATTGGGAAAAGCAAAAGAAATTTGCATTGGCAAAAGGAAAAGGAGCTTTATCAGCTATTAGAAGTTGCAAATACAAAGCACCTAATATAAATATTAGATGGTTAGAAAAAGTGTACAATATGGTGGTTGAGGCAAAAATGCTATATGGGATAGAAGTATGGGGATTAGAAGGAGGATGGGAAGGCATAGATGAGGTGCATAGGAAATTTTGCAAAGAAATACTGGGGTTACCAAATGCAACTGTTAGGCAGGTAGCACAAATAGAGCTGGGTAGAGTGGCAAGTAAGGGAAAGATTATGGAAAGGGCATTGAAATTTTGGCATAGAATATTGAAATTGGAAGAAAGGAATTTTTTAAAACAGTGTTTAGTATATCAAGAGAAAAGTTTAAAGAACAAGGGATGGGTAGACTGTCTTCGAAATAACCTGGAAAGTAGTGGGTTAGGGGAAATGTGGAGAAGAAGAGAAAATAATGTGAATAACTTCTGGAAGTTGGCAAGGAAAAGATTTGAGGATATAGAAATACAAAAAATATTTAGTGAAATAACTGAAAAGAGATCTTTAGTTTTCTATATACCAATGAAAGTCTCATGGGGAAGGGAAAAGTACATTGATGTGACAAATAAAGAGGAGCGAGAAGGTATTGCATGGCTGAAAGCAGGAGTATGGAGATTAAAAGGTTTAAGGAAAGGTATTCCACAAAATCAATGTCCTATATGTGGCGGAAATGAAGATATGGAACGCATTTTATTTAAATGTAAAGGGACTGAAATTTGGAGAAAAGAGTATATTAATAAGAAATGGTTTAAAATAGATAGAAATGTAGTAGTAGTTGAAATGTTTCAAAAAGATAGTAAGAAGATTGGACAATTCTTATGCAAAGTGAAAAATAAATGGATATGGACAGTAAATAGACAAAATGGTGTAATAAACTAGAATTAATAAACTATTGTAAAATATGAGTATGACCGGTAAAGAGCCAGGGCTGAACACCGATCATATTCACCTGTATAAAGCTTAGCATAAATAAATTAAAAAATATATATATATATATATATATATATATATATATATATATATATATATGGAGCCATTGTCATATATGTGTGACTTCATTCAATGTGTAATAGATTCATTACATATGCATTCAAAATATGCTACACTTAAAGATAAAACACAACTGGTTTAATGATAAAGTTAGCATTTTTTTTTAATTCAATTTATACCCCGGTCAACTATAACGTTCATCTTTTATCTTTGACACACATTGTCTATCGGCAATAATGTTAACTTGTGTATAGTTTTCGTTGGGTTTTGTACATAAAAAAACACACACATGCGCGTGCGTGCACATACACACACCACCACACGCGCATGCTCACACCAACACGCACACAGAGTCCCTCTCTCTCATTCATACTCTCAGACTCTGGGAAGGAATAGGGAACATTTAGGCTAGAGAAATAAATTCTAGCCCTGGCCAGGAATTGAACTGGGAACTCTTGCACATTAAGCAGTTGCTCCACTCTTTGGGCCACCCCATAAATTGTTTTATTTACCCACCATTTGAAATTAACACCAGCAGATCTTGACAATCCTAAATTGGTGATAATTTTTAACCACTTCAGAAAATCTATATCTTAGTGTATCTACTTGTATATTTAAATACAATTTTTAAGAACAATTGCCATCTATGAATTACTCCATTTTAAAATTATTTTTATGGCACATCTCCATGTTTGAGGAGCTAAAGTGAGTGAGAAATTACTTTGTGATTGACACAGGTGCTAAAGGGCTCTTAAAGCAAACCCTCCACTGGAAGGAGCACAACGTTATTTCTCTTTCACTTAATGTTAGAATTTCTTTTCCTTTCTTTTTGTATTTTCCTAAATGTGTTGTGTTATGATTAACACTTCTGCAATTAGAATTTTTATCAAATGAAGACCAATTGCATATTTATGAACACAAATAGAGATTTGTGTTCTATTGCTTCACTTTGTACATCAGAATTTAATTTGAAATGTTTTAAAGACCTTCTCCCTCATCAGCCTAGATTCACTGCTACACTTCTCCTGTAACCTGTAGGTGGCTTTCTTCAGGCTGAACATACTGTACAGTGATATCCTTTTCATATGGGGCATAAAAGTTTAATCAGTTGTATTTATTTTTATGTATTTTTTCCCAAAGTTAAAGATCTGCTAATTTTCTAAGCATTTTTAAAAGTTTAGGTGTATCTTTCAGCTGGTGTGTGAACCAAAAATGCTTTGTAACTCTTGATTACTCCATTTGTTTTTATCTATTTATTGAAACAATAACAACTCCCCACTTTGTTATCTGTGTCTATGTTCCTCTTTATCTTCCTGAAAAACTATTCACATTAAAATAAGCACAATTTATTAAATTTTGATGTCCCATATGTAGAGGATCTTATCCTCTATTGGTGTATTATGTAATGTACCTACTACAAGCATAGTGGTGAACGTACTGATGATGGAACCAAAAGTTACTAAAAGGAATAATAATAATAATAATAGTGATAATAGTAATAATAAAAAACTGTTTTGGTGTAGAAAGTTAAGTTAGAACCATAAAAACCACAATTTGTGGACAAATTGTAAAAACTTCTAGGTTTCCTAAACAGGATCATAACATTCAAATTAGTACATAGGTTTATTTGACGTATATTTTGAAACTCATTACAGCATGTTTAAGACATCTGTAGACATAGGAATACAATTTCCATATTTATACCATGAAACATTTTTGAATTTCTTTAATACAACAAAAATGTTATTAAGTTCCGTTTCATCATCACTCCAACTTTGCAGAGCTTTATTCAGGTTTGAAAGGTGCAGTTTTAATTCATTCGTCTATATATTAGCACTCTTATGTATTATAAGTTATAAGATGGTTATTACCGTTGATTCTATGTACGGTGGTATTTGCTTCACTTATCAAGAAAAAAACTGACTCAGGAACATTTTATATGCAGAAACTGACTTGCATAGACACATTTATCTACTTTGCTTGTGTCCTTTACATTAAGCAAAACTTTTCCTCCACTATCACATTAAATCTCCTAGTTTTTCTTTACATTCAGCAGAAATTGTGCAATATCCAAAAAGTATGCAGGTTTATCTTGTACTGGCACCGTCTATCAAGAATATTTTTACTCTGTATTTTTAGTTACATACTTAAATAAAGCTTCTCTACCTTCTATATGCATGATAAAGTAAATATGATATATTCTTTTTGTGTGAAACCCAATGATTTGGAAGTAATGAGCATCCAATTTTTACTTTCTCTCTGGTTTGTCTATAGTAGGTACAAGAAGTACTGGGTTAGACTCCAGAATTTGATATTGAGATTTCATCAGAAATACATGTATTGAAACTCCCTGAATAAATAAATAAATAAACACAAATTGTATTGTTAGGAAAATCATTTGTGGATGTGGGGGTGGGATGGTTGAGTGGGGTGATTTCTCCCAAAGATACAATATGAAGATTGTCTATTTTTGTTGTGTGTGATTGTTAAGCCCACTTTGTTATCACGTAATTTGTGCTTATTTATGGCGTGTGTGGGTGTGACACTCTTAAACCTACTTCTCTTGACAGTATATAGGTCTTAAGATACTCGATGTCAGACCTGCTCAGAATTCACGTACCTGTTTTGTAGAAGTAGATTCTCTCTGCCTCGGCGTAGCTGATTCAGGGTTTGATGTTCGGTACAGCACTTGGTCTCAGGGTGGAAACAGGAAAAGAGTTCTGGTACAGAAACTGGGTGATGAATTAAGAACAGAAACAGGATCCTTGTTCATTTTAATGTTTATCTGCGATGATTCATCAAGTATTCACAGTGAAGTTATCTTGACAAACAATTATTATACACATTTCTCTTAAAACTGGTAAACTCAGAGAAACACTACTAATACATGAAGATAATTATTACTGATTTTAATCACACTTGTTATATTTTAACACTGTCTTAAAATTATACTTGTCGCGTTCTGGCTCATTTCATTATGCTGAGTAGCATGAATTACTTCTCTGAACAACAGGACGAACTGAATTACAATACACATATCTCGCACTTTGTAATTTGAGCGTGAAATTATTACTCTGAGTAGTGTGGAATTCTCCTCTAAATGAAAGATGAACTGTGTGAATTTACATTACACATCTCTCGCACTTTGTACTTTGAGAACAAAATTGTTACACTAAGTAGCATAAATTACTACTTGGAATGACTGGATTTGTGGCTCTTTAAAAAGGCTAGAAGGTAAGATGTCCTAAATGCTGGTTGACTCTCATTTACTGCCAAAAGTTATACTCTGCATCATCATGTCACATGGTTCTGTTGTATTGAAGCCATGTGACAGAGAAATACAAAGAAAAATACCTGCTTGGAGAGTATTTGGGACTTTTCCCAAGTTTGCACTTGTATCTCTGATGCACGCAAATAAAATAAAGAAATTCTGCAAATTCTCAAGGTTTCTACATACAATAGAGGCTGCCTTTTGTCATATTTTACTGTGTAGTATCGCAGCTTTGCGTTGGCTAATGTTACAATCTATATATATATATATATATATATATATATATATATATAAAAATGAATCGCTGAAATGTATGTACTTGTATAACTTCCCAACGATTGCATCAAATTGAACAATTCTTTTTTTGTTGTGTTCGTTATTGTCACGACAAGGTTTGTGGAAATAAAAATGTTTAAAAATAGTACGGGAAAGTATTTAAAATCTCATAATATGAATACAAACCATAATAAGTGAATGCATTTCAGTTAATGGCTGCCAGATGGCAGTGGTACAAGTTATTTGTTGCTAAATGGTCGTGGTACTGCTATATATTTCCCTTCCCATTCAACGTTAAGGTAACGCACCAGCTTATCAACACAATGATGCAATGCAGCAGTGAAATTCAAATACATTATTATATATTAACTGTCCTTTCCTTACTTCTATCGTTTGAAATAAAGAATCAAAGAAATTTTCCTAACGATTAACACCTAAAGTAAGTAGTTATTTATTTTCCGATAGATAGCGATAGTAGTATTTTTTCTCCCCATCCAATGTTAAGGTAACGCATCAGTTTATCGAGATGACACAACGCAGCAGTGAAATTCAAATACATTTTTATGTATTAACTGTCCTTTACTTACTCCTATCGTTTAAAATAAAGAAGCTTTGCTGGCGACAAACACCTGAAATACGTACTTATTATTTGCCACCAGAAGGCCGTAGTACCTACTGCTCTATTTTTCTTCTTCAATACTAAGGGCATGCACCTGGTTATGGAGACAATGACATAAGCTAACTGTGAAAATCAAATATATTTCTTATGTATTAACTATCGTTCCCTTTGTCACATTGTTTAAATAAAGAAATAAGTATATTTATGTTGTAATTCTTTAAAATGAACAAGTTATAAACTATGCACATAGCCATTCACCCTTCTTAGAATCTGAAAATAACAGGATCCGTTTTAAGATTAACTTCCTATTGCAGATTTTGCTTATTTGACATTATGTGTTACGTGAGCTAGCTAAAGAACATGAAAATACATGCATCACCATCTACAATTGCGGTGTTCTTAATACATTTGATAAAGTAATATTTTGGGTTAAATGGAGAAATTTAATACACAAAGCTATCATGAAATAAAAGCTTATCAGTTGACTAACTGGATCTACTTGCTCTTTAGTTACGTCATTGTTGCCTTAGAAATTTGACATAGAAGAAAATAAAGAAAGAAGTGGAAAATATTAGGAGTAAAGGAAAGAAAGAGATTCGGAAGAAGCATGAATGTTACTTTGTGACTTTCTACTTAATGTAATTCATTACCTATGCCAGTGTATACCCACCACACTATGGATGCACTGCCATTACTGTTATTATGCCAACGACATCTTGGTTGCCAATGCTGTTAACTCCATATGTCATCCTTTCCACACTACCTTATGGGATTTGCAAGGATTCCCACCACACAATTTACAGCTTAAATTTGACTCGGTGATAATTATACGACGCAATATCAATCAGCCGAAATATGCAGCAGAACAAACTCACTGTTAAAAAAATTATGAAAAATTTGATTTAAGTTACTATAACATGGGAAAGTTAAAGGTGAGGATTTACTTATTCCAAGAACACCACTAATGTCAACCGACTTTCGTTTTGAATTTAAGCACACATTGCATTCGCAATGACAATAAATCCCAAGATCAATCGTTACAAGTGTGTGTAATATACCTTGAATTGTGTTTTTCGCATTTTGTAGGTTGCGTGCTCGAGAGTCGGCAAAGTATCGGCGCTATTTTTTTCTCTCCGGAAGGAAAATTGTACAATACAAGGCATTAACAATTTAATGCTGTCAAATTATTTAATTGTACTTTTATTTCATTGCATGGTCGTACTGTAAACGATAGATTTTGTCCGAGTTTTTTTTCGTTAGGTCACCACCTGTGCAAAACCGGGGTGGGCAGCTAGTTTTTGATATAAATACAAGAAAATAAAGTAAATCTCTTATATAAACATGTAATTAAGACAATTAAAGTATTGGGGATTGTCTGTAGATCTTTGATATCAAGACAATTATCGTCTATAACTACCACTGAAAAGGTAATGAATTTCGATTGTAGAGAAATTCGTAAACTTTCTATATTTCCTTCAAGCTTCTCTGGAAGTATTAAGTGGACAGACAACCTTTGCTCAGATGTTGCTGAAAGGTCAATGAACAGAAGTTGTGAGTAAACATTCCCTCACTCCAAATCTCTCGATGTCGATGCGTTAAGACGTGCAAGCATTTCTACCTGATGTAAAACATTACTCAGTCCATTAGGGACATTCTTTGACCAAGGAAATTGGTTTCACACATTACATTACACATTGTTTAAAACTTAATACAAAACACACACACACACACACACACACACACACACACACACACACACACACACACACACACACACACACACAAATAAGGTGTGTGTGGTGTGTACTCTTAATTATTTGTGGGTGCAAAAAAATAATTATTACGATATAAAAATAGAATAAGGATTACCCTAGAATTACAATAGTTATTACATAAATAACTGTGAGGCTGCAGAATTTTAAGTTGGCCCAATTCACAATAAGAACATAACAAAAGTACAATTAAATTTCCCTGTAATAAAACAGTAGTTATAATATACAAAGTTAAATACACTATAAACATATAAGTAACATTAAGGTTTCTCAGATACATCTAATCTCCTGTTATTCTATTCTATTTACTTTGTGGAAAAGTGGTGTTTCTGGATCATTATTGTCAGACCCATTGTTGTAATTTCTGAAGAGCCGCATTTCGTGAACATTCTCAGTCTCCACGTGCTTTTGAGCCCTGTCATGTTCTCTTTCGAAATTTGGAATTGTGTGACATATGTCTCTCTTTGGGTGTCATTTCTATTAGGGCTTCTATGAAAGTCTGATGGTGATATTCAACACATACTGAACAATATAGCGTCACTCTCACAGCTAACTGGTTCTACTTCACTTTCAGTGCAAGAATTTATATTGGTATTTTCTAGAGATAATTTCCTTAATATTGATTTAAAGCCATCAGCTAACATGTTTCTCTAGACAACCCGGGTTCGATCCCAAGCGACCGCATGTGAGATTTGTGGTGGACAAAGCAGCAAAGGGGTGGGTTTTCTCTGCGTTCTCCGGTTTCCCCCACCATTGCATTCCACCGGTATTCCATCTTCATTCCATATATCACCAGTGTCATCGCCTGCAGTGCCACAAGTAATAAAAATGGGCATTAAACAGCAAAAAAAAAAAAAAAAAAACAAAAACAACTTTCTGACCTCCCCTTTAACAAAAGCTATATTCGCGGGCTTCTTTTTACTTTGCTATAAAATCACAGAACTTACGTATATAGACATATTCTTAAAAAAGTATAAACTTTATTATAGAGCTTAAATCCACTTGACTATCAATTATACCTTTTTAGATGATAGGAGTGTGACAAAAACAAGGATGCACCAATATACCTTATTATTAAAGATGGTTTTATTAATTTAAAAATTATTTGTTTGTGAACAATGCTGTCAATCGCCAGAGTCATATCAGTGATGTGTCATTCTTTTACATGACAGTAAATTTACTGACATGGGGCTGTTGGTTTTAAGGAACCTGCAACCTTGGGATCAGAGGGCAACATTCATGACATTCAATGTATCCCTCATAATATATTATAGTATTAGTTTTAAAAAATCATTCTTGTATGTAGTTCCCTTAATCAGGGATAAAATATTTATTTGAAACGGTTGCAAATTAAGGAATGCAGCTTAGTACTATTTCTTCTTTAATTTCATGCAAGATGCTGTAACAGTATTCAATTCTCTGTATCAAATGTTGCTCCATATTAAATTATGTTTGCCATGAATTCGTGTGAAGAAGTTTGCCAATCTAGTCTTAAGCTATGATTAGGATGAAGATAATGTAATGTGAATTAACTTTACATAACTTAACTTAAGAATATAATGTCAATTTTTTCTGTATGTTTTGTTAAGTTTGATGTCATATGGTAATTAGAACTAATCGATGTGAAGCAGCAATGTGAAGCAATGAAAGAACTGCCAATAGAGGGTAACATCCATTATGTTAAGTGCATCCTTTAGTTTAGCGGCATTTCATGTCTTCATGTTAAATAAATGTCATCATAATTCTAGCATTAAGCCTGAAAACCTTGAATATAAATTAACAAATATTTTGGGAATCACAGATGCTAGGGAGAACTTTATTTGATAAAAATGGTATGTCTTAGGAAGCTTCCTGTAACAGCATATTTTTTTCATTCTCTTATATGTTTCTATTTACATGCACACATAAAAGAGTTCAATGTTCCATGTATAAATCAGTTTCATTGTATTGAGGATTACGCAATTTTCCAAAATATTTATGATGACATGGGGGAAATTTCTTATTTAGCAATTAGCTTTGAACAAGATTTGAAAGCGTGTCATTTGCATGGATACATTATTCCTGCACTAAGGGACTGGTGTTTACTAACTATGCAACTTGATGAGAATTAAAACAATTATATAGCCTAGTCATTAAATGTTTGTTGGACAATGTTTCTGTATCTTGCCAATGTAGCGAAGGTGCACTGCGTAAATAAAAATCACTAAATTCAATTTGAAAAAAAACAATAATCCATGCAAAGAAAAATTTGAGTTCAGAGAATTAACTATATATCTACACCTTCCTCTCACACATATCAGGAAAACTTTGTTGTGTTTAACATTAAGCCTAGATACATCCAAGAATTAATGGATGTTATTATTATGCCATATTTGCAGTTCTCTATGTAAAATATGTTATATTGGAGAGAGACACTTAAATTTATTTAACACCGTAGATCTAGTGCAATAATGTGACTCAAAGCTAAGAAAAGTATAACACTGGAAGAAATAAAATTGTTGATAAGAAAATGTTCTACAAAGAAGGCAAGAAATAAGCTGCAATGAACATAAAGCAGGTCAAAGCATAGTCATTTTAATTATGCAAAGTTTTAGGTCATTTGATTTTTTTGTTTTTGTTTTATTGGAGTTGATTCAAGAATATTTTTAAAGCTTTTCAAAAGTTATAATATAGGCAATATGAAATTGCATTGTGGTTAAAGGGTTAATGACTACTGAACTTTCCAGCAAATGGTAGTGTCCTAAGAATCAAAGGTCAAATATGTTTTGGTGTACACCAAAGGCTTGCAGCAACTAATCATCCTATAGTTAGAGTGTGTCCTACAAATAGCAAATGTTAAAGAACAATACCACAGCATTAGAAATCATGCAGTGTTGGTTTGTCGAAGGTGGTCTATCAAATTTGGAAGGGGAAATGAGTGTTAATTATTGGAACCAGCTGTTCAAGGGAGGAGGAGGAGCATTATTTTAAAACTGTGAAGGAAATGTGGAAGTTACCATCCTGAAAATGAATACAGCTGTGATGCAACATTCAAGAGAGTAGCCCTGTTAAGGGAGTGGGTAGTGTAAAATGACAAAAAAATGGCATTTTCTGTTTTTAACAGAAAAAAATTATGTGATCCTTTCTGATTCAAAATATATATGGTTTGCTGATCCCTTAACCTTTTCACTGCTAATATATTTTTAGGTGAGAAACACCTCCGTTTGTTACAGACAATAACATTTTTCAAATCAGAAATATCATAGGTAGCCAATTCCCCTTGTTCAGTGGTATAAAGCAGAAAGTCTATATGTAGTAAAAGTTTTAGCTTGCTGGTACTACTGGTTTCTCGGAAAAGGGAACATAAATGTGTCCAATTTTTGCTATTTATCTAGCAAATAATTTTTTTAAGTTAACAATTTTTTCCAACAAACTACAAAATATACGATCATAAAAATGTAAAGAGACATTCATGAATATATCCATATTAAATCGTAACTTTTTTATATTGATCTATAAATTACAGCCACAGAAATTGACATATCTTGGGTTAGCTGTATATCAATATAATGCTCGCACTACCACTGCCCTTCAGGTGTATATCCATATAATGCTCGCACTACCACTGCCCTTCAGGTGTATATCCATATAATGCTCGCACTACCACTGCCCTTCAGGTGTATATCCATATAATGCTCGCACTACCCACTGCCCTTCAGGTGTATATCCATATAATGCTAGCACTACCACTGCCCTTCAGGTGTATATCCATATAATGCTCGCACTACCCACTGCCCTTCAGGTGTCACATGTAACAGTCAGATGGTGACTTCATGCTCCCATATTCATTATGACTGGCCAGCTTGGAAAGACCAATTCACAGAAGAATATAAAACTGATGGTGTTTAATTTGGTCTCATTTCTCCCAATGACAACAAAATTCTAGGTAATAAGGGCTGATGAAAAAATATTCTCGCTTAACAAAGAGGGAGGAAGACACTTTGATGCCCTGATAACTTATGCTACAACCTTGAACACACAGTCTACCAGTAAGAAGCAACAGAATTAACATCAATTTCTCAATTTGTTTTAGGAGATACTTGCAGAAACCCATTCTATCTTTCTTTCTTTGTAGTGCTCCTAGATTTTTAATTAACTCCTTTTGCCAACAATATTGCATATATATAAATTTAAAATCTACAGCAATTGAATCTACTGCATTATTATTCCTCTGAACTGGATGAGACATGACAACATCCTTAGCATGTTGAATTGTGTACATTTTTAGGAGCTTTTGCGACTGGTATGACAAAATTGCCCTAAGGGTGAAATACATACAATTTGTACACAGTTAAAGGACATGCTCGCTCATCTTTACCACACGTCTCTCAATTACAAATTCACATCAATGCCACTTGGCAGAGGCACACTGCAGAGAAGTTTCATTCATGGGAGTTGCAAGGGTGTGGAAAATGAAACCCCCATTTGGTTTTCATTTTGGTATAAATTGTGCCGGATGGTAGCATACTAAGCAATTATGCCAATTCACTTTGGATCTGACATTAGTATATGTTTTAATTATATACATATAGAAAACTGGTTCTTCTTTCGAACATGTGAGGCAGGATTTTTAGCCGTTTTGAACATGAAAGTATCCCCTTTGCAGCTATTCTTTTGAACTTGTGACACAGGGTTTTTTTTACTTAAAGTTTATAATCTTTTTTATTTATCTACTTTCCGCTCTTTTTTTTTTTTTTTCTTTTTTTTTTTTTCTTTTTTCTTTTTGGTAGTGTTTAACGCCCACTTTAACTACTTATGGCACCACAGGCGTGACACTGATGATACATGAATGATGATGGAGCACCGGTGGAATGAGATGGCGGGGGAAACCGGAGTACCCGGAGAAAACCTGCCGCACAACAAATCTCACATGCAGTCGCTTGGGATCGAACCTAGGCCGTCTAGGTGAGAGGCGAGTGGTCTAACCACTCGGCCATGGTGCGGCCATTTTCTGTTCATGTAGTCATACTAAAGAATTTTGGAAGCATTATGTTAATGATGCAAGATGGACTATTTGGCTGCATTCCATAAAAGAATGCAATATCTTGCATCATTAACATAATGCTCACAATTTTTTTTTTTCATCAATAAATTACACTAACTGTATAGCTATGTATATTGTATGCCCTAATTATGTTATGTTATTGTTAACTAAGCCTAGCCTACATGTAAGCACAGCATAATAAATATAGTTAACAACTAGATAATTATTCAATCCAAAAGTCATGAGAGTAGGGTTCTTATTTTAGCTTTCTCCTACTTGCAACAAAATTCAAAACTCTGGATATGTGCAGTTAATAGGGTGCAGGATGGTATTACTTTGGAACAGCAGCCCATTGTCAAATAATAGCTGAAAATAAACCTCTGTATCATTGAGGTAAACTAACATATGTAATTGGACAAGTAATTTCTAAAATTTTTATCTGTAAGAATATTGCCAAGAGCATACAACCTTCACTTCTCACACTACAATAAGATTGCATCCTTGTATTTGTAAAGCAATAAAATCCAAGAGAAAGCATGGTCAGGGCTTTTCAAAAAAAATGATTGGTTGTTAATCTCTTCCATATCATTTGTTGTGTAGATGTCTTGGGAATTTTTGCAGAGGTTGGCTACGATTATTACAAATAATGTGCACATTGGTTGCTATGTGAGAAACAGTAGGCCTCATAGTCATTGGTCGTTGCAATGGTGAACTTTCAGACTTGAAAAAATTAGTCTCCTCCTCACATCACAAGTTGAAAGTAATGTATGTTGTAGATTTCTGGATGTATTTAGTATATTATGTTATGTATATTATTGTACAGTGTTTGGGTTCCTATTTTTAACAGCAAATATACCTGTTTTGTAGAATTATTTTTTTTACCTCTAGTCAAATGACCATGTTGGTAGACATTCTTATGTTGGTATTTGCCACTTCCATAAACAGCAGTTTGATGGTAATTGTTTACATGTTTGTAGCAGTACGAAATAGGTGCGATTCAACATGAGTAATGTTGAAATTACTTGAAGTGCCAACAGAAGACTAAATTATCAGTATCAGTTAGCTGCAGAGGAACGAGGATCACCCAGAACAGATCTGTTGTTTGAAAGTGTGACTAAATCTTATAAGCGTGACTACAAACGAACATTCCACAAAAAAGTGTACAACTGGTATAACTGTGCAATATAAGAAATGTTCTGTATTTTTTTTTTCCATGTTTGATGGAAATCAGCCTGGCAATTGATTCGTGGACTAATTCGGGTGTTGCAAATCTCTGCATTTGTCTGAAAAAATAAAAATAAAAATGCATGAAAGTTGACACTCTCAAAAGTGTTGTCATCATTATCACTCATTAATTTGTTGTTGAGAGCAACTGCAATTGTGGCAGTTTTTCATAATCATAACTGTTATTCAGTACATCTATTTCACATTTTCAGGATAATCTAAAAATTTTTGGGCACCCACTGTATGGGTATTTGATGTAAACTCTCATATCTCATCTCCACTATCTTTACTTGTCACTAAATTGTCAAATAGAAACTTTCTATAAGTTCTTGTATAGGATCTTCATTTAAATCAGAAAGCTCACCCAGATATAGTAATGAACAGCTCCTTATAGGAAAGAATAGCAGGTAACTCCAAAAACTATTGAGTGTCGCAAGAAACATTCACCAAGTTGCAATTTTTATCCCACCAAAGGAAATTAAGGAATTTTCTGTCTCTTATTTTCACTAATCTGAAGAAATGATTATTCAATGTCAGAAGTTATGCCAAACCTCTTCTGTCTAAACCTAAGAAAAATATCTGTTGTCAACTGAGTAAGCTTCAGGCCACTATCCAGGCACTAGTTCACAGAATCATGATTTGGAGCCCTGGCTGATGCAGATATAGATTAAATTCTAGTTCTATTGCCAATTTATCTTACTGTCCTTATTTTTGGTGATAGTCACAGAAGAGGAATTGCCGAAAGAGTAGCAGAAAACTTCAATACAATCCAGAAACCAAAGCGTTAGTGAAACCTGGTGCAAATCTAAGTGAAGTGATAAACAAAGCCAGTGTTAGCGCTCAGGAGTTCAACAAAAATGACTGTGTAGTGATAATTGGGGCTCAAATGATGTGAGCAGTGGTAATTCTGAACATATTAATAACAGTCTTGAAAAACTACTGCCAGAACTATCAAATACAAATGTGATTGATTATTGTTAACCTGCCCATAAGATATGACATGCATAAAACTTGTACAGTTCATAGAGAGGTTAGTCTAACTGAACTTTGCAAAGGGTTTACCAATGTAAAATTAACAAAGCTTCAAATGCATCTAGAAGCTTGTACACCAGGCATGGTATGCATTTCAACAAACATGGTAAAAGAATCCTGGGTGAAACTGTCTGTAAAGCTTACCTGGATGATGTTAAGCACACCAAGATTGGTAATGCTGAACCAAAAAAACTGAATAATGAGTGTATTAGTTTTACTGTTAATTCAAAACCCCTTCTCATTCTGACAACAGACACCTTTCCCACACATTCTGATAGAGCCTTGATATTACACTTCAATATTCAATCTCTCAGAAATAAAATTAATGAACTCACATTATTTATTGAACTGTTGTATTCTCAGCTTAAATGAACACGGGCTGGATAGTAATAAGTTAAAACTTTGTATACCCACAGGGTATATAATAGTTAGTGCCTTCTGTCAAAGTACCAAAAATGACAAACTGCCACATGGTGGAGTTGGCATTATGATTAAACAGAACTTAGAATACATTGTAATAGATATTACTCATCTCTGTGAGGCTGCTGCTATACAGCTACCTAATAGTAAAATAATTGTGGTTTCTGTATATCGTGTCCCATCATGCAACAAAGATCAGTTCATTACTAGGTTAGAGCAATTGATATGATTCTTGCATAAATTAAAAAAAAAAAAAACCTAAGGTATATGTATAATTGTCCAGATTAATACAGTTACTAAGCTAATTAACTGCTTTAAATCCTTTGATTGTTACTGTTTAAATGACAAACTCACCAGAATCAACGCCTGCCTTGACACTATAATAAGTATGTGCATCATACACAAGTTAAAAATGGAATAATACAATGTTGCTCTCAGACCATGATTGCTTATAGCTGAAATTAAACATTAATAACTCAGTTCAGACCTCAAATATAGACATAAAAAGTATCAGACTGATGAAGGTTAGGTTAGATAGGTTCAAAAATCAATTGGGTGACTTGAATTGGAACAGCATATTAAATAAATGTATAAACGTAAGCCATGCGTTTTCCATGTTTATGAACACATGTTTGCTGAAAACTGCCCAAAAACTATAAAAAAATTCAATCCAAAAAATAATATTCACAAACAAAGGCAAGCAAAATCCTGGTACACTCTCCCTATTTATTCGACCTCCGTGGTGTAATGGTTACCATGCTATCTTCATATACCCAAGGTTGCGGGTTCAAACCCGACGGAGGACGATCCTTAAAATCCTTAGCATGGCTTCCTTCGGAAGGGAAGTAAAGCCGTTGGTCCCATGTCATAGATTTATAGCACACAAAAGAATCTCAAGCCTGATAGACAGCCCTCTGAGTAAAATTAAGCAGTGTTTCACACCCTACTTAGAATGGGACGCTGAAAACCACAGTAGTTAAGGATCGTCCATAAATAACACGCCATTTCCATATTTTTTACTCCCTATTTAAAACAAATTAGAACTTGGTTAATAATATACCTCTCCATGTAACATATCTAGAAATGTAATGAATTTAAAGAAACATACTTAAAAATTAAAACAACACTACAAACAAGAACTCAAAGCTTCTAAATGTAGAACTAATATATGGTCATACAAAACTCCTGAAACAAACAAATGTAAGGCTGCTTGGAGTATTATAAAAACTGAAAGAAATAACTCTAAAACTGCTACAGAAATTCCTATTACAGCTAATATACTCAATTCCTATTTTGTTAATATACAACAAGCATCCAGTGTAATTAACCCTCAAGTAGAACTGCCATTGGAAAATGTAAGTGTCGCTAAGCAAGCACAATTTCATTGTCCTTTATAACTCCACACTGCCATTAGACAACTTAATAATTCTAAAGCACAAGAATACTATGGTTTCTCAAACGTTGTCATTACCTATCCACAAACTGCTATACTAGAACAAGGTATAGTTCCAGACTCTTAAAACTAGCCATAATAATTCCTGTCTTTAAAAAATGTGTCCATATCATTATTGCCAGTCTTTTCTAAAATAATAGAACACAAGCAACTCTCCAGATATTTTGAAAATAACGCTTTACTAAGCACCCCTCAATTTGGCTTTAGACCTAAGCTCTCAACAATAAAAGCTATTGAAAACATAGTAGATTGTATCTATAAATGCTTTGAGAAAAAAATCCCAGTCAGCTTAACCCTGCTAGATTTAAAAAAAAAAAAAGCATAAATTATCTGAAATTGTTATTAATCTAATATAGTCATACTTAGACTTAAAATAGTCAAATGAGAAATGAAATGTCTGATTCAATGCCAGTAACTAAAGGAGTACCTCAAGGTTCAGTATAGATCCCTTCTTATTCATTATATATGTAAATGATTGCCCATTAATCTGCCATGTAAAACAGTTTTATATGCTGATGATACAACATTAGTAACAACAGGCTCAATTCTAGAAGAACTTTGTAATTTAAATAAACATATGGTGGATTTAGTAACTGAATGGTTTAATACAAACTGCTACAGATAAATACTGCTAAAAGTGAAGAACTGTTATTTCAATTAAATGCAAAGAATCAGGATAATAAATCTGTCAAACTTCTAGGACTATACATAGACAAAAGACTTAATTGGGAACATCACATAAGTTACACAAGTGGGAAATTAGCTTGCATCTTATTCCTGTTATACAAACTTTGTCATAGCATTAATGAAAACTTAATCATACCTGCATATTATGCCTTCTTTCATTCCTGTCTAACATATGGTGTACTTCTGCAGGAATACAAACTATATTCAAGTGGCAAAAAAAGGCAAATGTATTGCTAATCTAGATTATAACCATCCTAGCAGACAATTTTTCAAAAATCTTGAAATCATGATCATGTCAGCATTGTACATTCACCATTCATTGATGTTCATAAAAGAAAACCTACAAAAATATGTGCTCCGACAAGACAGTACATGGCTAGATAACACAAAATAATTGTAGTATGAACTTATCTTACTCAAGATTATCAAAAATTCATGGCAGCCATAAATGTCTAGGATTAAGTATGTGCAACAAACTTCTGATATATATTACCTCATAACCCAATCATAAATTCAAAACATTTCTGGACAATTGGATGAAAAAATAAAGCTTTTTACTCAGTAGAAGAATTCTTTGAATGTAATAACTTTCTCATAGATGAGTAATATCTAAGTTAGCTTTATAAAATGTAACCACAATACAAATTTATCATAAACATGCTGTAAATAGTTCATTATGCAAATGGTAGCAAATATATGTAACTGTTTTAAATGGTGTAAATAATTTTACAAAGCTCCAATTTTGTAATGTGATAAATTATGTACTTGATGAGACCAATTGCAATGTGTAAAACAGCTTAACTGTTAATAAACTTTATTCTTATTCTTATGATCACCATGATCATACTGCCAGAACTGGCACCATAATAGATCTAGCAATAAAGATTGAGTGCTTCAGTGAAATGAAATGGAGTTTTGTTTATGGACACTCTGTAACTGCTGTGGTTCTCAGCATCCCATTGGCTGCGCCGTGGCTGAGTGGTCAGACCACTTGCCTGTCACCTAGACTACCGGGGTTCGATCCCAAGTGACCGCCTGTGACATTTGTGGTGGACAAAGTGGTGCTGGGGTGGGTTTTCTCCGGGTTCTCTGGTTTCCCCCGCCATCGCATTCCACCGGTGCTCCATCATTCACGTATCATCAGTGTCACCGCCTGCGGTGTTATAAGTAATTAAAGCAGGCGTTAAACGTTACCAAACAAAAAAAAAACAAAAAAAGCATCCCATTCTAAATTGGGTGTGAAAGACCGCTTAATTTTGCTGAGATACCTCTTGAGGTTCGTTTACGCTTTGTAAATCTACAACCAATGGCTTCTGAATGCCTGAAAAAATCCATCATCCTCCGCCAGGTTTGAACCGGCGACCTTGGGTATGTGAAGTTAGCACGGTTACCATGACACCACAGCAATGAGTCCTTGAGTGGCAAGCCTAAGATATCATCCTGGAGTAAACTAATATTTATACATCCACTGTGCAACACTACATAGAAAATATGATCTCCAAGAAATCAGTGATTGGTTTGATGATTGGCCTCTTCTCTTTTCTTTAAGTTTTGCAATAATGTTAAATTAGATAAACATTTAAAACAGCAAATAATCATTATAGCACAAAAAAGCTCAAATTCAATTTTGAGAAATTATTTTATATAATCAACAACAACTCATTACACTGGACAAAAAAACTCACCTAAATGTTTTTTTATTGCACAAAATGTATAATTCTTTATGTTCTGAGTTCAATATGGCCTTAGATTTTTTCTAGCACCCTCAGTTTTTTAGTAAATTCTACACTTCTAAAAAGTGTAAATAATATGTAAAGTTACCATAATATGTAGAAGAATCCTTCATGATAAAATTATATAATTTTGTAAATGTAGCCAATTAACATACCTGAAAACATTGCTAGTTCATTTTCAAGTTCATCCTCTGCTGCTGTTAGTTGAATTTCTCCTGTTTGTTGCTTCTTGTGTAATTTCTTATCTGCAAGCACATTGGTTTTGCAGCTTCCTTGATACCTCTTTTCCAGTTCAGAAATATTGTAGTGGAAACTTTCTTCATGTTCATCACTAACTTGTCTTAGATTTGTAGGGAAAAAGTTCAAATGGGAATGCAGGAAGTGTATTTTGAGAGACATGTTGCAGCCTAGATTTCTCTAGGCTCCTAGTAACTTCTCAATTAATTGTTCATAATTTTGTGCTCTAATATTACCTAAGAAATGGTCTTGAATGATATCCTTCTTCATGCTCCACATGATTTAATTTACTTTCAAACTGCTGATCTTTCATTAGTTCTCAAATTCCAGACCCAATAAAAATGCCTTCCTTCAACTTTGAAGAACTGACTCTTGGAAATTTGTTTTCTAGGTATTTGAAACCTGATCTGGATTTGTCTAACACCTTCACAAGGTTCATCAGACCTAATTTGATATGAAGTAGAGGCAAAAGAATTTTTGATTTATCAACTAATGGTTTGGCTGAAATATTTTTCTCTCCAGCTACAGAAGTCTTCCGGGGAGCTACATTTTAGTGTCGTGATGTTTGGATTTGGCATGGCTATCCCATTTGTACAAAAAGCTGCATATCCACTTTACAAGCCTAACAATATTCCAATCATTTTGAAATTACCACACATGAACCAGTTGTACTTGTCATACAATACAGCCAATGGGTACTCATGATTGTATATTACCATTATGTAAAAACACAGCTTTTAAACTTAATTTTGAAGCATCTATGAAGAGCCTCCATTTGTCTGGGTTGTGAGTTTTACCAAGAGCATTCATCAAACCACCAATGTCACAACATAACTCATGCTCTCTTCCTTTCTGAAATATCTAATCAGGTGCTCTTCTCGTTTTCAAAAAAATGATATTGATGTATCTCTTTGTAAAACATTCCACTCCCTTAGCCTAGAACCTAAAAGTTCTGCTTGAGCTTTGGAAAGATTTAAGTCTCAGACCAAATCATTTAACTCTCCTTGAGTTACCTCATGCATGTTGGGATCTGGGTCTTCAGTCTGATCCTGCCTGAGCTTGATGGAGCTAGTGGGTTATCACTTCTTTCAGACTCGTCTTCTAATGTCCAGGTTTCAGGAGGAACAGGTATAGGCATCTCATCAATGTGAGCAACAGGTCTAATAACTGATGGAATGTTTGGATATTCAATTTGCGTTTTGTCTTTACCCTTAAGCCCTGTTATTTTAGTCATATGAAAATAGCAATCGTCAACATGGTTCATTGGTTCCCTCCATACCATGGGAATTCCAAAAGGCATAGGAACTTTACGTTTATTCTTTAACCACCCTCTTAACTGGCTGGCACAGTTTATACAAACTACATGGGGAGCCCAACTGTGATTTTAATCACCAAGTTAAAGATCAAAATATAATTCATAAGCCTTTTCTATGAGTGGTGTCATTTTCTGTCTATTTAACTTTGTTGTATATTCACTGCACACATAACAGAAATTCTCAGGATTATTTATACACACTCATGATATATTTACTCCTAATGTATATTCAATACATTTACAATATATCGCCAAGTAACAATTATGTTGTTTTGTATTCTCAATTGGTCACACTACACACAATGTCTCACTAGTACAACTTACAAATCACTGATTCTGCTATGGATGAAGAAACTGGTATTCATTTTTAGGTAAACATAAGATAAGGCAGAAGGAAGATTACTAACATACTATAAGAGTAGGAGTTCAAAAAGAAACAGAAGATTCAGCTATGGATCAAACTAGTAAATATAAGATTATATATAAGATACTGGGAATTGAATTGTAAACAATTGAGACAGAAAATATCATTTATTTACTCTTAGGAGGGACAAAAACAGAAAGTAAGTTGTCCAAGACAATGTTAATTATTAATATCATAACACCATGCTCCTTACTAACTAAAGCAGTAAAATATTAAAAAATAAATTTTATTATTATCACTATTAGGTCTTGTTTACTGTGTCAATCACTATAACATAAATTTAAGCATTTAGAGGGAGTGCCAATTCAGAAAATATACTTTATTTTTGAAACTGAGGGAGCTAGAGAAAAACTGTTAACCAATAGAAAATGGTCCATTGCTGTGCTGAAGTTTATATGCAATTGTTTTCTGTGCAGGGAAACGTACACAAGAATGCATCTGTGTTGGAATCTGTATAACATTAATGGTGGTGAACATTTACTTCATTGTGTTACATTTCCGTATGGAGAATCTGAGTACAATTGTGTTAGCAGCTTTATTTGGAATTATCACTGCAGACTTGAGCTCAGGAATTGTCCACTGGGGAGCTGACACATGGGGATCTGTAGAGCTGCCCATCATTGGCAAGGTAAATGCTAATTTAACACTCAAACAAGTAGCATGTTGACTTTAGTTTAATGTGTCAATAAATTAAGCTTTAGGCTAATCCACCAATGGCATCACTTAACTCAATGCATAACACCTGAACCTGTCCTTGCTACTATATCCTCCAAGGATCTGTACTCAAAATGTCATCTTGGGGAGAAAACTTGGAGTGTTTTGAGTGGTTAAGTGCAGTGCCTTAGAGAATTGAGGAAGTAATATTCTGACAAATTATTAACAAAAGAAATTTAACTAGAACCAGATTCTTAGGTTAGATCTTCCAGGAAAATAATGATGATGATGATGATGAACAATGCCTGAAATCAGGGAAGACTGATATTTCACCTACTTAGGGATGCAACACTATTGAAAGAGTAGGCACATATTTTGTCATGTAATAATGTATTTTATGTAATATCAAATTATGAAATATGAACATAAACATTTAACCAAAATGAGTGAAATATGTAAATAAATATGTAATGAAACTATTGTATGCAAAATCCAAAATTTTATTTATTTAGTTTCCTTCTTAGAAAATAGAAGTACACATGCAGGATAAGGGTAAAATGGAAATGTGTGTTATTTATGGATGCTCTTTAACTGCTTTGGTTCTCAGCATCCGATTCTATATTGGGCATGAAAGATCGCTTAATTTTGCTCAGAGGCCTCTCTTATCAGTTTGAGGTTCTTTTACGTGCCATAAATCTATGACACGGGACCCACGGCTTTACTTCCCTTCCGAAGGAAGCCATGCTAAGGATTTTTACGCCCGAAAAAATCCATCGTCCTCCACCGGGTTTGAACCCGCGACCTTGGATATATGAAGTTAGCATGGTAACCATTACACCATGGAGGGCGATGCAGGATAAGGGTGAATATTCTGAAATGGGCAATATGAATAACAAGACTGCAAAAAATAAAGTATGTATTTTTGATACATTTGTTCTTGTTTTTGAATGCCTGATATTAGTTGAGTTCAAGAAGAAAAAAAAAGGCCAAGAGACAGACCATTATTACCAAAATGAGGACTGTAGTTACATACTATATAATCATGTGTAGTTGTTAGAGGTAAAACGCCACGCCACACATCACAACTTTCATGAATTATTGGATCAGCACAAATACATGGACAAGGAGGAAAAAGAAAGGAGCCTATGAACTGTAATGTGCCAAACACATATTTCAGTGATAAAAAAGTGCTTATGGCTGGTGACTCTATACTAAAATTTTCTGGTGAAGTGTGCATAAAGAGAGGTTATAAAGGGCATTGTTTCCGCAACATTAAAGTGCGTGAATTACAGGAAAAAATGGAAAACATGAACCTTAAAGAAGTCAAACCTGATGCGGTGTTGTTGCATGCTGACACAAATAACATAGGTTATTGGGTAAGTGCAGAAGAAATCATGGGTGATACTATGAACCTTGTTAATGCTATCAGATCCCAGGAGCCAGATGTGAAAATCGTAATAAGTGGTGTTCTTTGCAGAACGCAACGTCGGGGTTAGAAGAAGAATGAGAATTAATCGAGAACTGAATTGGTTATGTGATGTAAAGAACTGTGTAATGCTAGACGGAAATTTGTGGTTGTGTGACAATGACTTTGATAAAGATGGGATTCACCTGAACCGGAGAGCTTCATTCAAGTTCGGTTACCTACTTAATGAAGTAATAACTTCAGTAATTCAGGAAGACTAGAATCCAAAGTGGTGGATGAAATAGTAAATATAAATTCAATGCAGGCATCAATCGGTGAAATTCCTCTCTCCTTTCAAATAAATCCTGCACTTCATGTTGCAAAATATACAATGCATAAGAAATAAGTTAACAGATCTCGACTTATTGCTCAATCAGGAGTATACAAATGTAGACATAGTTTGACGGAACATTGGCTCAAAGAGGATGAATGTACATTCCTAACTATAGTATGGTAACTGTCTACTGTAGGTTAGTTCGTAGATATCGTTCTGAAGTCTGGTCTACAATATAAAAATGTTAATCATACTGCTTATTTGAACAAGGAAATAATTTTGAACATGTTGTTTGTGAGATCATATACCCTAGTATTAAATTTCTAGTCATCTTGATATATGGTGGACTTTGAGACAGTGATGTGTTTTAACAATTAAAATTTAGTTGAATCGATTTTGTAACACTACATCACTTACTTTTTTATTTCGGAAAACATGTTTCAGAAGCCATGTGCTTCCATTGTCAATTCCTTTGGTCGACTGCCGGCATTGCTTGCTGTGGTGGTTGTCTCTGTCCCTGGTGGTGGTTTGATGAACCTCTGAATGAGTAGATCGCCTGGCGGGATTTCAAAATTGAAAACCCGGTTCTTGTTTTTCCAAATATATATGTTTTCCCAAACTTTTAATTCTGTCTTCCTTGTGATGTTTTTGAGGATTTTTGGGCTTCTATTTATAGTGTGTTTCTCTTTCCAAAAATGCCAAGCTACTGCAGATTTTTCTTCTTGTTTGAGTTTAATATTTCTGTGGTGTTCTTTTGCCCTGGTTTTTATATTTCTCTTTGTTTGGCCGATGTAGATTTTTTCACAGTCATTACAGCTGAACTGATATATTCCTGGTTTGTTTTCTTGTGGGATATCATCTTTTAATTTAGAATTTAAAATGTTTTTTATAGAGTAATTGTTTTTAGGGGCTAGAATGATGTTATGTCGTTTGAAGATCCTCTGGAATTTGTAGAAAGTTGTAGGGTGGTATGTAAACTTCTTGTAGATCTTGTTTTCTTTCTGGTTTTGAGTGAGTGTGCTGACTTCTTTAGTTCTCTTTCTATTTTTGGCTTTAATAAACCAGAAAGAAAACAAGATCTACAAGAAGTTTATATACCACCCTACAACTTTCTACAAATTCCAGAGGATCTTCAAACGACATAACATCATTCTAGCCCCTAAAAACAATTACTCTATAAAAAACATTTTAAATTCTAAATTAAAAGATGATATCCCACAAGAAAACAAACCAGGAATATATCAGTTCAGCTGTAATGACTGTGAAAAAATCTACATCGGCCAAACAAAGAGAAATATTAAACTCAAACAAGAAGAAAAATCTGCAGTAGCTTGGCATTTTTGGAAAGAGAAACACACTATAAATAGAAGCACAAAAATCCTCAAAAACATCACAAGGAAGACATAATTAAAAGTTTGGGAAAACATATATATTTGGAAAAACAAGAACCGGGTTTTCAATTTTGAAATCCCGCCAGGCGATCTACTCATTCAAAGGTTCATCAAACCACCACCAGGGACAGAGACAACCACCACAGCAAGCAATGCCGGCAGTCGACCAAAGGAATTGACAATGGAAGCACATGGCTTCTGAAACATGTTTTCCGAAATAAAAAAGTAAGTGATGTAGTGTTACAAAATCGACTCCACTAAATTTTAATTCTAGTCATCTGTATATACGATCTCCTGATGGAATCATTGATACCTTCCTAGATAAGCTCGAAATGATGTTGGGTATCTTACAAAATATGAAACACTCTATAATTTTGTGTGGAGGCTTTAATATAGACTTTTAACTTGATAACTCTCTAAGAACTAAAATCCTTATGGTTACCTACTCCCATAACCTCAAGCACCTAATACAGAATGCAACACACATCTCTAACTCCTCAAAAATATGCTTAGATCAGATTTTTGTCAGTTGCAATTTTCCATTTTGTACAATCAATAACATTAATACAGCAATTTCTAATCATAACATAATATTTGTAAACCCAGAAATACTGGAGAAGTTTCATTTAAGGAAAACAAAACCATTTACAAACAGTTATATAATCAACAAAATATAGACTATTTCAAGTACCTTTTGTGTATGGATACCTGGGAAAATCTAGATGATAATTGTGTTAGTAAAAAAGCAAAAGACTTTTTGAACATAGTATCCCATTATCGTGTCGTAGCATTCCCATTAAAAAAAGTTAAACCCTATTCTAATTCTTTGTCTAAAAGCTGGCTGACAAAGGGATCCTTTTGTGATGTCTAAGAAATGAATGCTTATGGAAATTAATAAAATTACAGAGGATCCTGAATTTAAAGAATATTTTTAAAAGTATTGTAACATTTTATTTAAAGTTGTAGCGGCAAAGAAATTAAATAATGATAATTATATTACTAATCATTGGAATAAGGGCAAGGCTATTTGGAACATATTAAAAAAAGAAACCAATAGCAAACAAAAAAATAATGATACTATAACATTATCTGTGAATAACATTACAATAGTAGAAAAAAAGAAAATGATATCTGAGCCTTTTAATAACTATTTTGCTGTGGTGGCAAGGAACTTAACAAAAACCATGCCTCCACTGTCTGATAACCTAACTTTACCCCAAGTTGTAAATAATGATGCCACACTTTATTTATTTTCCCACTACGGAAAAAGAAATTTAACAAATTATTAATGGTCTCAAAAATAAAAAGTGTAGTGGTTATAACGATATACCTGATTCACTCTGCATGTGGAACTTATGTATGAAGACCATTATCAGATATCTGCAATATGTTTCTTGCTACTGGCTGTTTTCCTGATGTTTTTAAAATTGCTAAAATTGTTCCCATTTTTAAAAAAGGTAATAAAATGTGTGTTAACAACTATAGAACCATTTCTTTACTCTGTGTTTTTTTCTAAAATACTTGAAAAAAATCATGTACAATAGATAAGTACCCTTTTTACTGAAGCACAATATAATCTCTAAATCAAGTTCGGGTTTCAAAAGGGCAAGTCAATAAATATGGCTATTTTCTTCCTTCTAGAAGAAATCTTTAGTGTAAAGATAAGAACGAACAGGCCTTAGGATTGTTTATTGATTTATCTAAGTCATTTGACACAGTGGACCACAACATTTTGTTGAATAAACTTGACAACTACATGTTGCTAATGACTGGTCCAAGTTGATAGTATAGAATCAAAATTACAAATAGCGGAGTGCAACGTTTCTCAAGGCTCCTTATTTGGGTCAGTTCTCTTCCTTATTTATATTAATGACCTTCCCTTACACATGACTCCTGTTAATGCTGTTTTATTTGCTGATGATGCAAACTTTGTGTATAAAAATCTGATGTGTTACACTCACATGACTTTCTCTAGCTATTCTACAAACTTCATACATAAGATTCTTCTTCTTTCTGCACCTTGCTAATCGCGGTACTCATTAGCATAATGTTCTTATTATTTAGTTCTGTATAAGTAGGAAGAAAATAAGGGAATACACTAGACTAAACCAATAGTCAAATGTTATAAAAGCTGTCATTATACGAATGTCATTAGAAATCCCTTCTTTTCTTGGCCAGGAGTAGAAAAACGGGCACTCCCGTCTGAGAAAAATATAAGTACTTCACAACTGAAACTAATAACAATGAATACCTCGAAAACGCTAAGCTCCACGAAAAAAATGTATATGACATAACTTGTGTATTTTAACAAGGCCTATAGTTTTTGTATAGTAAGTTTTTGTCTATCTCTTACGGTTTACTAGTTATGTCAAACTAAGCAAAATTCATCCAGAATAAACAGGTCTTCAGAAGCTATTCCCAGAAAATTCAAGATATACATTTTATTTGTTAGGTAAATATCTTTAATGTATGATATTTTAATTAAAATCGTTAGAGCCATTTTTAAGAAAATCACAATTTTCGAAAAAAGTTCCATTTAAAGGGTAGTTTGGGGTGGGGGGATTTTTCTCAAAATCTTCGTGTCGCATCCCTGGAAAATACTAAACTTAAATACCAAGTTTGGTATTTTAGCTACTTTTCGTTTTTGAGTTATAGTGTTCACACACACACACACACACACACACACACACACACACACACACACACACACAAGCGCACACATACACCCCCCCCACACACACACACCCACATGCACACATACACACACACCCACACACACACACCTTTTTCTGAAAATGCTTTTTTTGGATACAGGGGGTCCTAAAACATGTATTTCTGGTGAAATCTCGGTATCAAATTTTTGGGTGGAGTGCAATACTTCTCTATCCCTAAGTACATTGTACATATGGGGCTAGAGAAAGTAAAAATCATTGTCAAACTTCACTACAACGGAATATACATGATTCAATGTCAAAATTATCCAATTGGTTAAATTATAATAAGTTATTTTTAAATGTCAATAAATGAAGTTACTCAAATTTTGAAATGCACCCAAACTCCATAAATCAATTCCAAATACTTGTTGAAAAAGTTGCAATAAGTCACCAACATTGTGCTAGATTCCTAGGTGTCACAATTGATGCCACATTAACATGGAAAGATCACATTCTTGTTCTCAGTAATAAACTGAATTGTTTAACTTATGCAATAAGAGTGTTAAGTAAACTTTGTAGTGCAGAGGTAATGAGAGTGGTATACTTGGATATGTACACTCAATAATTTCATATGGTATACCCTTTTGGGGGAGGTTCTAACCAAACAATTGCAATATTCAAAATACAAAAGAAAATCTTAAGAATAATGCTTCATACTCCAAATATGCCTATTTTTTATGAGTTTAATATGCTCCCACTACCATGCATATATATTCTAGAAACAGTCTCCTTTATTCATAGCAATATGCAAGACTTTAAGAGAAATAAGGATTATCATATCTATAATACTCAAACAACTGAGGCAATACACCCACAATGTCACAGACTTAATATAACTCTCAATAGTGTATCCCATAAAGGAATAATTCTATATAAGATGATGCCCAGACCATTAAAAACTGATCCAGGAAACATTTTTAAATCTAAAGTGCATAAATTATTATTAAAACACAAATTTTATAACATTAATGATTTTCTTAACTCTGTTATTTAACACCTATTGTATTATATTACACCTGTGTATTTATTGTGCTATTTTATTTGTAAGTAATGACAAAGCCATATGTACAGATTGTATATCTGCGGTGAAGAAAAATTGAATTGAAAACTTTTTGTATAAAAGCACTTAAATAACCATATCTAGTTACTATTCTCTAATGGGATGATCCATATGGATGATGGACATTGCATTAAAAGCCTACTAACCAGGGGGTGTGGCAACAATAATAAATGCAGCAAAGGAACAGAACTTTTAATAGTAGCTCTGGAGCCCTATAAAGCCACGTTTACCTGTTAATGGCTCTACAAATTTCATTAGAATACTCTATCAAAACTGAATTATGGAATGTGGCCCAAAACACAAGATCAGCTGTCATATGATACACTTTTCCATGCATGTGATAGGATTTGTCATCATAAGTTACAATTACAAAATCTCTAATTTGAAAGACAATTAAAATCTTGTGTTTAGTTTCACCACCACCACTGCCATTGCCTCCGCCTCCTTCTTGAGTATAAATATCCAAATTCAGTATTCAGTATTTTTAATGGGATCTAAATTAATTAGTTAAGGAAAATACAAGACAGTAAGATAAACAGTTATTAGCAATAACAAATTATATGGAATTTTAGAAATGTTTCACTGTAAAGAAAGAACTTGTTAAAATATACTTTGAACAAAAGAATACATAAGTATAAAGATAAGACCCTTGTCTCAAACTTCGCTCTCTACCATAGAACTTGGTGTTTATTCGTAATACCAATAAAAGTATTTTGTAAAAGGTTTCTTCCACAAATTCTATTTAATTCCTCTCTGTGATTCTTTCTGTATGGATGATGCTGGAACAACAGAAAGAAGTTTCTCTGGTGAGGTAATATCATTACCATGAGCAACAAAAGTATCTGCGGACCTCTCACCATCAGTTGATCCTTTCCCATTGTCTGCAATTGAGAATTTCCAAAACCAGTACTGAATTTTAAGAAACTGTTGTAATATTTCTGCCATGTAGTGCAAATTGAATTTGTTTTGATATTGTGATGTTGCTCCATCTGACTAAAAATGTACAATTTATATATCTGTAGAAACTATGCTGTGAGCTCAAATAAACATAAGTTCAAGGTTGGGGAGATATTAGCAAAAGCATTCTTCTTTTTGTCAGAAATGCAAAACTACAGTGTGAATTGAAATTTTTGTTTTGAGAAGCACCAAAAGAAGAAACTGAATTTCTCCATTGCATTTTATTCCATAATTTTCAGAAAAATCTATGTGAAAGAGTATCTCTTGTTCATCCATGTTCTCTTTCAGATATTTGTATGTTTCATGTTGCTGTAATTTTATAAGAGTGGCGCTTGTATTGAGGCAGTATTAGAAAACAATGTTGGCACAACACTTTTAATGGAATTGATACAGTTTCCTTGCTAGAGCTTCTTTCTTTTTCAGCCACTTTTGATAACTTACTACATCCTCACATTTTTCATGGTCTGTCTCTATTACTAATTTATTGGCCACTGTTTACCAGTGTGGTACATACAATCACATGTGGCTGACTGGATTCACACATGTTGGTGCTTCAGAAAATGTAGTTTATCACTGTAAGCGTGAAATTTGAATGCAATCTACTAGGTCGAGTTGGCAAAAATGTAGTATATGACAAATTACAATAATACTCTGTCACAAATTATATGTGAATATTCATCATGGTGTCCAGGAGGCCCGTTTATTTTATCTTCTGCTTTTGTTTCTTTCTTTCCTACACAAAGACGATTATTATAGTCTTCCTCCAAGAAGCTTTGCACAAGTTCTCTGATATTTACAGGCAACTTGTAACATATTTTACATGCTTTACTATTTTCCTGTACAGCTTATATGACCAGTTTGAGAGTGCATCATAACATAACTATTGTTCTTTAGTTTGGGAGAGTTAAGAATACCTGCAACTTTTCTTCATTCTTTATTATCAACTTGCACATTCTTCAGATGACGAATGAAGATTTCATTGTAATTTTTTTTTTTTTTTTTAAATTGATTTGGCAAACTGTTTCCTAGGAAAGTTAATTTTTTCAGTTTCCTATATGTTTTTCTGGTTTTAATGACTGTTTTTTTCAACAAGATAATCGTTTTTTAGCCCTCAAATTTTTTTGTGGATCATACCTTTCTGTATGCCTTGGTTTTAGCCAGAACCTTTTTCTTTCTGCCCAAATTTCTTTGCTTGATCTATCCTGTTTCCTCTGAATTTGTAGACTGTTCAAAACAATACTACCAGGGGTATTAATTCTTAAACATCTTTCCATTAAAGCCTGTTCTTTACGATTTCTTCTTTACTTCTGTACTCTTAATTTCACTTGCCTTCATACATTTCATTTTTCACAAAGTAATGTTTGATACTTTCTTTCTTTCTTTTATTATATTCTATGTCTATATTTGTTTTTTTATTATTATATTCTATCTTTTTTCTGCAACTGCTCATCAGTCATGTTTGCTCTCTGCCTATGTTTCTTCTCCCTTTCATACTTCTTCCTTTTATCTTAAGACTTCTTTTTCTTTCCTGTAAACAATTATTTTGATGAAATAATTTCCAAATTCATTCTATGTTTAAGCAAATGAAATGCTGGTCCTGCAAGAAGAAAAATTATCCAGAAATTGTGAGACTGGCATTACAGGGACTGTTGTTGCAAATCATTAAATTTCCTATGCTAGTTCTGACAAAATGTGTGGTTATCAATATTATGGAGGATAGGTTTATAGTCGACAAACCATGTCATGTTTTGTATATTTACGAAAGTTTTGTAAATGCCACCTGGGATGATATAGTTTCCTATATGGTCTATAGAAAATATAACATAGTTATAAGTGATGTATTGTATCTCTCAATAAAATACATTAATGTAAATTGACAAAAGAATTATCTGTTGGCACCATGTTGACGTTTCACCACTATTAATCATGGAAATTTACAGCATGAAGCACAATTGTGTTTTCCAGCAGTTCTTTTGTTTTAAGGGACTGGAGTTATAAAATGTTTAGGGACAAACTTATGTTAAAGCTGTGCCCTTTTAGAATAAAATAAACAACACTTCATCTGTCATAAATATATTAATTCTCTATTTTTAATATCTAGGCTGGGAAATTAAAAATCCAATCAAAATATACCACGTTGGACATAAAAAGTAAAATGTAGTTGGGGACATAGGGATCATTGTTATATTTAAGTATTTGGTTTTAAGTTTTAATCATAAATGTTAAACTTAAGAACAGTATGCTTCATTTTTTAATAAAATATGATAGATACAATATTTGCCTAAGTTCAAACTGAGTGGAATATTTTTTTAAGTAAAGTTTGATATTTTAAAATAATATGCATTTAAAATAATTTTTAAAAATTGCTTGCCTCTTTGCGTTACTAGATTCGGCTTTTCTTGAATCCAGCCGACTGCAATGAAAATGCTGTCCACTCTTCTGCCCAGTGCATGAAGTGTCGCTTAAGGGGTTGACAATGATGGTCCCGATGTGCCCCTCCGTTGTTTCCCATCTCCAGTTTGACTGGTTGTGGGCAGTCCTTTGCTAGATTACCTGGCTTGCCACACCCCATTTGAAGGTTGTCATTATGTCGTGGGAATACTCTTCATCTGAGGTTAGCACAGTGGTTATGTGCTGCCTACATACTCAGTGCGAACCTCCTGCATTATCTCCCTTGGTTCTTGTAGTCTCGACGTGAACTGACTACGGTAGGCAAACAATGGTTCCCAGACTCTCCGGACATCACTGACACTGGAATTGCATTCAGTATTTCTGTCATTTGTCCCTGGAGTGTGACTTCCTGCTCTGCAGACTATTGGTTCTGTAGCGAACTGTTGGCGGCAGAGTATGTCCCATCGTATGCATGGAGATGTAGTTGCATTATGGAGTCTCAACCTTCAGGATCTTTTCAGCCTTCCGTTGAGCATCTTTTTATCATGGAGTTTGATTTTTTAGCACTGCTATCAACTCTTCCATCCAGGAGGGTATTAAGCCATTGCTTATGGTGAATTACCTGGATAAGGTTTTTTTAGCATCATTTCACCAATTTCATTCAGTGTCCAATATGACAAGCAAGAAAAACTGAAGCTACATTTTAAAAAAAAAAGAAAATCCCGATTTTTATTTCTTTCATTCTGGATCCTATTTTTGTCTATTTTGTTGATGCCAGATTTTCTTTTTGGATACCATGGTGTTAATTTCAGTAAGTGTTTTTGTCGTCTACTCTTATCTTACTGTAATGCTGTAGCATTCTTATCGCAATGATACTCACTAGACTCTTTTGGAAACTCCAGACTCAGTGTCGAAACTAACTTCTGCTGCTCTCTGGTGAAACTAAAAACTGTGCAGGCATTGCTGCTCCACTTATATACCTGTCAATGAAGTAGAGGTTATTATTGCACGTGTAAATTACTACCAGGTGTGACCTCTCACTCAGGAGCAACAATGTCTCACTTTTATGCAAATGGTCAGCTTGTGCTATGTTGTTTTTACAAACATCTGCAACAATCAGCTATAAGTAATGCAAAGCACGCCATTGACATAGTGCAGCAATTCAAGGTGGCAAGGCATAGGCATGTGCATTTGCCGTGTAGTCACAGTATCTAATTTCTTTGAAAAGTAACATAGTAACCATATAATAAATGTCTGATTTGCTTACCAGTCATATTTTAATTGCCAATTGTAAATCTTTTAAATGGCTACTTTCAAGGAAAAAAGATAGCCAAGAATGTGAAAAATTGCCAAGTTTGGCAACCCTAGTTCATCATGGCTGTGTGAGTGGTAATGGCCTGATCAGTTTGGGAATGACAATTGCAATGCTAATGTTTTGTTTGATCATCCTAATGCCTACACTCACATTAATACCAGTGACATACCAAAAACTGTCATCCTCTTGGACTCCTTGAATTTCTGTTTATGACTTTTCAGTTTGCTACACTGGACAGATATTTTGTTGAATGCCTATATACATATAGGCTGCCTTGAAACATCCTGAACAAATATGTCTTATAGCCCAGGCATATTTCATCTGGGGTACGCAAAGACTTCTTAGGGGTACATATAATATGTTTCCTGAATGATCACAAAGTAATGAAAAATATTTCAACCAGAGAGATTTGAACTGCTCTACTCATATACCTAACAATAATAACATATAGCTGTGCTCACTAATAATTTGTGTTGTTTCAAACACCGACAACAATAACAGCGTCTGAGAATGTACATTAGTTAACTGTTAACCTACCGATAGTTCAGTACTCAGTACATTTTCGTGACTGTTAGATGCAGGTTCGTTTTCTTTGCTCGAAGTTTCACATCTCCTTCTTTATATATGTGAACTGTTGAATGTCTTTATTGTGATAGTCTACTGTTTTAACTTTTGTTGTAGGATGGATAAATTTGTTATAAGAGGAAAATGTAAACTCGGTGAATCAATAATGTTGAACCACTGTAAGTGAAAAGTGTGACAACGCTTGTTCCAACATGGGACTTTGGTGAAAATAGTGTTGAAGTTGAACCATCTACGAGCAAGTCGAAAAACCCGAGAAATGTGAAATACAGATATTAGAGTGAATCTTACATTAAATATGGATTCGTGTCAAATATGTGTGATCCATCTCTTTCCCCTGCATTATTTGTAACCAAACTCTGTCGAATAATTCTCTGAAACCCTCTGAACTTCACAGACATTTGGTAACCAATCACAGCGAATGTAAAGACGAGTCAGTCAAATTTTTCCAGTGCAAAGCGGAATATTTTAATAAAAGCTCAAACGTGATACACAGTTTTACAAAATCATCTAAGGTGGCACTGGAGACATTGTATGAGTTAGCGTTGCTAGTTGCAAAAAAATAAAACACCTTATAGCGCAGTTGAATCTCTTATTATTCCTGATTCTTTGATTATAGCAGATAAAATGTTGCACAAAGATTTCGCTAAGGTAATGAAAACAATTCCGAATTCTAACACAAGTGTAGGGCATAGAATTCATGATATGGCACAAGATATTGTCGATCAAATAGTTGAAAATATTCAAATAGACAAAAATTTGCCATTCAAATCTATGAATCGGTGATGATGTTGAGCTGCTTATATGTTCGGTATTCTGACGTTAAAAAGGTGCTAATGCTGATGAAATTCTAGGAAGTAAACAATTACCAGAACATACAATGGGGGAGGATGTTTTTAAAATTCTTGAGAATTTGTCATGGGACTGGTGTGTAAGTTTGTCCACAGATGGTGCTGCTTCATTGACAGGTAAAAAAAGTGGTCTTATTGCTTGTATTCGCAAAATTAATCCCAAAGTAATTTGGCAACATTGCATTATATACAGAAAATTTGGTAGTGAAAAAAAAAACTCCTGATTTACATGAAGCATTGAACATTGCTATAAAAGTAGTCAATTTAATAAAGTCACTTGCACTGAGCTCCTGTCTGTTCAAAAACAATGTGTGAGGAGATGGGAGCTAGGCACATTTAATTGTTTTTACACACCAAAGTGGCTGGTTATCACAAGGACACATATTGAATTGTCTTTTTAAACTGAAAAATGAGGTGAAATGTTTTCTTATAAAATTGCATTCCAATCTGGTGGATTATTTTGAAGATGAAGAGTGGATTGCCAATTAGCTTATCTGACGGATATATTCAACAATTTAACGAGCTTAATCTTCAACTCCAAGGTTTTGACAGAAAAAATTTTAAAGCTCATGAGAAAATAAAGGGGTTTTATAAGAAAGATATATTTTGGTTTGATTGATTTAATAAAGAGAATATTGCAGTTTTTCCAACTCTTTTGGAACATAGTGGACAAAATGAAGTCAATATTGCTGATGGATTTTTGGAAATAATCAAATTCCACCTCAGGTTACAGCTTTTAAAATACTTCCCAGAAACTGAGAAAGACAAGGATGGATTACAAATCCATTGTGCACCACTGCCATCAATTTCTCTGATCTTCCCGTAAAATTACAATAAAGTATTTTGGAAATCTCTGTTGACAGTTCACATAAAATTGGAAAACATGTTAATTTGTGATTGCTGGTGCTATGCACGCAAAGAGTACACTGAACTTAGTGACTGTGCCATTACATGCCTTTTTCCATTTCCCTCAACTTATCTATGTGAGCAGGGTCTCTCTGCATCGACAGCAATCAAAACGAAACAAAGAATTCACTTGAACTAGAATCCCCATTGATACTTAAACTAATGAAGATTCAGCCAGGAATAGAGGAGCTGGTGTCCAGAAAACAAGCTCAACCATCTCATTAACAGGTCAGAAACATATATAACTTCATACAGTTTTGTGTATGTGCTATCTGCAACGTATTTACATAGTTCCTGTATTTATTGTAATCACTTATAGTATAATCCTCCTTTCTGTAATATTTAATAAAGTGTAAATGTTACATCTACTTTAGATATGGTTATGTATAATTTAAATTAGGGAAAACTCTAGGGCTAGGCCTTGGGGTAAGGCTGGAATTTAATTTATTTCACAATTATTATTGATTACATTGATGGTGCTTCCTACCCTGTCACATATGGAACTTTGTGGCACTGTGCAAGTTGATGTGATATATTGCTACTCCATTGGGTACCATCAGCACACTCCATCATGTGGACCCTTTTCCTCCAGCTACACACAGCCTTTCATGCTGACCATTACATTGCATCACAGTGAAGGGCTTGGCCAAAGCCTTTGTTGCATTTCCCATTTTTTTATGCCAAATGCAATACTGGAACATCAATATTACATACCACCAGCTATATACACAGTCCAGCAGAATGGTGGAATATTTCCATCACCAACTGCTTTATCTTACTTTTAAAGATGATATTTTATGGCAAAAATAAAAAATGTCGACAAAATTTAAAGATAAGATTCCTCCTATCCCTCAGAAGAAAAAAAGAACCTGTTTTCTAAAATCTTAGGAAAGCATTTTACAATAAATCAAACAAGAGATCCTGAATTTGAACAAGAAGTATCTGAGAAAGTTACAGTACCTCTTCAGTTAACATTGTTTTCTGCGTACTTCACCTCTCCACAGGTATATCCAGCTAGCAAATCTCCAGGCCATGATGTGGATGTCAAGCCACTACACGAAGCACTGTATCAAAAAACTCTGACATAAATATATAGTGCCATACTTAAGTCATGTTTTATTTTCCAGTTAAATGGAAAAGCAAATTTGTTTATGATACACAAACCAAAGAAAGCCAAAAATGATCCTCGCCACTATCAACCACTATTTTCAAAGATTTTTGAACGTCTACTTTACCCATAACTCTTTAGTTCCGCAAATTCTGTAGTACCTAACACTGAATTTGGCCTCCAATCAGCTCATTCTTGTCCTCAGCAACTCCATTGAGTAATTTATATAGTTCCAGATACCTACAAAGAAAAATCTCTTTCTTGGGCTATTTCTGGATATTGAGAAAGCATTCAATAAGGTTTGGCACACTGGACAGTTGAATAAAATAAAGCCACTACTCATAGACACCTTGTTCATAATACAATAGTGTAGTCATTCCTCTCTAACAGAACTTTTGCTGTTAGTTATGAAAAACACTGTTTCTTCTATAGATACTATAGAGCAGTGTTTCCCAACCTTTTGAAGTTCACGGCACCCTTGAGAATAACATTATATACCAGGGGCACCCTTCATTGAATTAAAAGAAAATTAAGCTTAATATGTTAATTTATTGAAATATTATATAATAATAACGTACACCGTAACATAATACAGTAAACTTTACTACAATCACTGAGTAAAAATACATCAATAAATTTTGTTCAATTAATGATTAATGTGAAACTTGTGATTGATGCTTAGAGCACAGATATGTGATGTCGGGTCTTACAGTTGACAGTGAAACACTCAAATCATCATCAAGGTTATTCAGTCTATTTCTTGCTTTGCATTTTATTTTCACCTTAGCAGAGAAGGCTTGCTCGCATAGATAGGATGTTGAAAAGGGCAAAAGTGCGTTAATTGCTTTCTTCATTAGGTTAGGGTACTCCTCTCTCCGTTGAAGCCAAAAACTAGCCGCCGACGCCTCACTCTTGGTGAACTTACCTTTGAGTGTGGAATCAGCGCAAAGATCAATAAATTCATCTCATTCGCAAGCAGTGAAATCTATTTCCTCTGCACTATCTATGAAATCAAATGGTGAAACAACCCAGTCGAGATTCGTAGTGGAAATAGTTGGAAAGTACGCATCTATTGCATCTTGCAATCTTGATAAGTGATCACAAATGTGGTCTTTCAATTTACCCAGATCTTTATCTCCTGCCACATTAAGAAGAGATGGAAAGTTCGACAAATCTCCTTTTAGAACTGCAGACTTCCAAGAACTAAGTTTTCTTTTAAAACCTTTCATTTTATTGGTTGAGATGATTATTGTTTCATGTCGACCCTGCATCGGAACATTCAGTTCATTCAGCTTATGAAAAATATCTGTCAGATACACAGTTCAAAACACCAAGAATCACTTGGTAAGAGCTCATGAAATGTGTCTTGATTTTCATCCTTAAAAAAAAGTTGTTAGCTGTTCTTTAAGTTCGAGAAACCGGTTCAATACACGACCCCGCAACAACCACCTTACTTCTTTGTGAAGTAACAAAGAGGTATGAGCTGCATCCGTTGCGCGACATAACTGTTCAAAAATTCTGCACTTTAAAGGTCGAGACTTCATATAGTTCACCATTTTCACAACTTGGTTAAACACTTCAGCAAAATCTTCATTACACGCTTTCACGACTAATGCCTCTCTATGCAGAAAACAGTGAGTTATAATAATGGATGGATTTTCATTGAGAGCTCTGGCAGTAAAACCTTTAATTTTCCCAGACTTAGATGGTGCACCTTCTGTACATATACCACAACAGTCTTTCCATGAAAGATCATGGTCATTGAGATAGGAATTAATAGAAACGAAAATATCATGGCCTATGGTTGTAGTCTCCAGCGGTCTACAGAACAGAAACTGTTCACTAATATCTTTTTCATCAATATATCTGATAAAACCAAGGAGTTGCGGTTTGTCACCAATATCGAGACTCTCATCTACTTGCAAAGCAAATGTTCTATAAGTTTTTATTTTCTCCGTGACTTGTTCGTTGATATTGCATGACATTTCAGATATCCTGCGGCTAATTGTGTTGTTGGACAGAGGAACTTTCGAAATTTGATTAGCTGCTCCTTCACCAAGTATTGTTGAAACTATAACTTGACATGCAGGACTAATGATTTCCTCTCCAAGAGTGTGAGGTTTCTTTTTTTTTTAGCTATCATTTCTACTACTTTAAATGAGGCTTCAAGAGCAGTATCACCTATGGTCATTCGCTTTACCATTCGCACAGCTGTTTTCTTCTCCCCTTCTAATAAATGTGAAAAATACACTACACTTTTCTGTGACACACTAGGATGCTTTGTTGTAAGATGCCGCTTCAGTTTGCTAGGTACCATGGCCTTGTTGCTAAGTGTTTCGCCACAAACTAAACACACAGGGATAGGGTTTTCCTCATTATTTCACTTAAATCCATACGCTAAGTAACTGTCCTGGTATGTTCTTTTCTTTCGTTTGTCTTCTTTATGTGGTGAATTTGACGGTCCGGGAGAAACTGTAAGACTTGGCTTCTTAAAGCAAGCAGTAGGAGCCGACTTCCCTTTCACTGTCCTGGCGTTTACGTTTAACAATGAACTTATCCATAGCTAAACACTGTGAATCAACGCGAGGAAGACAACTGAAAGCGCCAAGTGGCGTACACTTTTATATATTCATCTGTCGAAGTCTCGGGAATGTTCGGCAGGGTCTAGCTGTAATGCCATCTGTGGGATACTAGTATAACTGAATTATTGAAATGAATCGACCACTATCACCATCTGCCGTGCATGAGAGTAATTGATTTGACTTATTTTATTTCAAGACCTTACAAGACTTAAGGCTTCAGTAGAAGGTATTTTTTTTTTGTTTATCTCAATATCTCGCGGCACCCCTTAGCCAATCACACTGCACCCTAGGGTGCTGGGGCACACCGGTTGGGAACCGTTGCTATAGAGGCTGATGTTACTCAAGAAAGCATTGTTGTACCTAACATACACCCATAAACTTGCAAAAGATGACAGTCTAACTAGATCACAATTTGCAGATGATATTGCTGTTCTAAACAAAGACACGTGGCTGATAACCTGCTGGGCTCTTAGTGCATGAAATGGAAAATTAAAATGAATCCGTGCAAGTCTAAACTAGTCCAGTTCACTTTAAAGACTAAAAAGCAAGATCACCAAAATTACTTTCAAGGGCAAATGTAGGTCTTATACTAGATAGCAAACTCAAATGTAGAGAACTTATTAAGAAGACAACAAAAACCTTGTTTTTGTGTCTCTGAATACCCGGCTTGTATGCAAGACTTGCTGTTGAGTCTGGGTCAAAGAGGTGATCAGCCCGATGCCTGTATGAAAGCAAGGATATGAAATGACAGTGAAATGGATGACAGGAAAAATGTGCACTATAACCTCTCTGATTTTATCCAGCTAGTCATTTTTATTTCAGGAGCAAGTATCATTGCTGATACTGTTTTGCCACACAGTCTTTGTGTAGGCTAAAGTTGCAAAGGTAATTATCGCTATTGTTGAAACAAAATAAAATATCATTTGATATAAATTATTTTATAAGTAACTTTTCTTTACTGCATATAAATTAACTTTGAGCATCTGCAGTGATCTCATAATTTTGAAATGGGAAACATGTGCAAGAAAGAAAAGTTAATCCCGTTTTTCAGAAACTCAGAAAGTATTATTTACAGAGTAGATCAACAGTAAACAGGCTACATTAGAATGATGTAAATGCTGTGCAATAAATCCTGAAATGAAATGAAATGACATGACATTTTATTTATGGACGCTCTTTAACTGCTATAGTTCTCAGCATCCCATTCTATACTGGGCATGAAAGACCGCTTAATTTTGCTCAGAGGCCTCTCTATCAGGCTAGAGGTTCTTTTACGTGCCGTAAATCTACGACACGGAACCCACGGCTTTACTTATCATCCGAAGGAAGCCATGCTAAGGATTTTTATGCCCGAAACAATCCATTGTCCTCCACTGGGTTTGAACCCGCGACCTTGGATATATGAAGTTTGCATGGTAACCATTACACCACAGAGAGCGACAACTAAATCCTGAGGCCTATTGTTGACAGGTATTATGACATTGCATTGTAATACCTGCCTACTTATTACCAACGGAAGTGTCTTAAACTAGCTTAGGTAACATAAAAGTGATTCTTTATGCTAATGGGTGTTAGTATCCAGCATGTAGAAAAACAAAGGTTTAAAGTATGTTTATAATTTTCCAGAAAATTGTCATATTTTGATGCACACACGCACATGCACACACATGCACCCATGCATGCACGCACACACACAGGCACACAATATTAAAAGTAAGAAATGGCATCATGCAGTTGAAAGGATTTCAAAAGTACCTCCTACTAAGACCTTACAAACTTTGCAAAGGGGGCAAAGATTGTATTAGATTAACAACTGATTAAATTGCAAAGGGTACTTATTGCCTCCCCCTCTTTCCTTAAAATAAATACATTAAAAATGGAGATAATTGGCATTTCATGAAGTAACATTTACTTAAATGTTACATTATGTTAAATGCCACTTTTATTATAATATATACAAATGTGATTATACATGAATAGTGGGAGTAGTAATCTTGACTTTAGTTGTAACTGAGGATAATATCCAGGGCAAAAAAAAGGGGAATACATCTCAGACCTAGGGTGTTAGGGAGCCCATGTCTAAAAATGTAAATATCAGGAAATTGTATGTATAGGTTTTGTCATTTTTGCCATTCTCCCCAATCCAAATAGTGGCTACTCTCCCAATGGTGTACACTCCATGTGTAGGGGAGGGGGGGGCAGCCTTAGACTCATGGTGAATGAGACAGGGTGCCATAATGACTTGTGAGCAGTCTTGACAATACCCTAATATCATTCACATGTTATTGCTCTCTTTGAAGTATCTTGCTCATAATTATTTGTGGCACTAGATAACAAACACGAGTGATTAATTTTCAAAACCTTAATGCTTTGCTAAAAAGTGTTCTTATTGTTAACTTCAATACCATGAACATTAATCCTTACTACAAATATAAAGAAATCCTACCATCAAACTTAAGTATTGTTATCATTTTTGAGTATGGAGAATTAAATTTAACAATTGTGTAATGGAATTCAACAGTAGCAGTTTTAAGAATCTGAACATATTACATATAGTTTATGTACAAGTGTTCCCTTTCTGAAGATCATCCATAGTAATTCGAGGAATCTGCTATAATCATAATTTTATAGAATTTGTGCATGACTGCCAAGGAAAAGGACTTATATGTGTTCAGAATTCATAATATTTACTTTTTTAATGATTACATTTTTATGTGGCCATTTAGTGTCAATAGTCATATTGGTGGCTTTGCCTTTAGAAGCAAAGGATGTGTTATAAATGAATAAACTGTAGGTTTTTCTTTAAAGTTTTCTATGAAAGAAATAAGCACACACCCTTGCTTGCTCTCTTTCTCTCTGTGAATGAATGATTCCAGTTAAAGAAGAATTGCCCAGCTAGGAATGGAATCTGGACCTCTGGTTGAGAAGCCAGAATCCTGGGTCAATTCATAGTTTCATAGAAGAAAATAAGTTTTGGATTTTTGCTAAATCTGTTGGCATCAAACTTGGGAGCATGTAGATGATGACACCGCTAATATGTTTCAGTTCAATGAAAACATTGCTTTTATAAAAGATTGCGTGAATGAGGAAAGGATGATCCATTTACAATGACAATTTAAAAAGGGGAATTCATTTTATTTTTCCATATTCACGTTATAAATTTGTTTAAAAATTGTTAAATTTTTTTTTTAGTTAAATTCTATCACATGGACCCATTTCTTTGGGGGTGTCACATGTTATTGTGCTACTCTATTGGTTAGCATGTGCTTTGGCCAAGATCATCAGAAATCTCTTGGGTAAACAGACACTGCATGCATTGCTTTTTCTCAGAAGTTGAAGTTTCACATTTCACCAATGAGCAGGTCACTTCAGCCAATGAAATGAAAGAAATCATAAATGACAGGTGTTCTCGCATTCTTCTTCCCAAGCGTGGAGTGTGAGCGCTTACTTGAGGAAAATGTGACAATGTTGCTTTTCACAACACTGCATCTTCTCACTTAGATTTGATATGCCATGTATTAATTGTTAGCATAGCACTACAGCAAATTGAAAAGTGCATCTTGAACATGTCTTATTTTTCATTTGCAGAATTTTCTCCGGCCATTTCGTGAACATCACATAGATCCAACTTCTATCACCAGGCACGATTTTATTGAAACGAATGGAGATAACTTTATGGTTACAATTCCATTTTTGGGACATATGACTTGGAATTTCATCACTCATAGCAATGAAGAGGTGCAAAATAATTTTTCTTGGACATGCTATTTATTTCTCCTTGCAATTTTTGTAGCAATGACAAACCAGGTGAGTCTATTAATTATTGTTACCTGTCAGGTTTTATTAACAATCATGTTAATGGTCTTTAAAAATGTTGTAATTATATTTAAGAAAATAATTAACATCTTTGATTATATCTTGGTATTATTGATTGCTATTGATGTGAGCAATGTGCGTGCTAAATGGCAGGAACAATGGGTTAATATTTTTTACCAGTAATAAGGAAATAATGTAGGGACACAAATTGGCTTAGCAAGGGAAAATGAAGGAAAATACTATTTTTCTGTATAGGTACTTCTAGTGTTACTGAATGTACTGTGTAATGTTGGTTGGTTGGTATCTAATGTTGAACAGTTGGCAGTGAAGCCATTCGCTCTCTTGCATTCCAGTATTTTGATGTCATATTATCATGAGAACTCAAGGTTGGGCAGCGCAGTAGATGGTTTCCATCCATATCTTCTTTAAGTGTACAGAAAGGACACAGAGGAGATCTCACTATACCAATCCTGAATAAATGTTTATTGATGGATCTTCCTGTCTCTAGCTAGTTGCTAGGTTTTTATATGTCCTTTGTTCCTCTCCGTCTGAGATTCTTTATAATCTTCACTTCCCTGGTTTTCTGCTTATGCTTTGTATTTCTCTGCTTTTCAGATTCTTTATAATTTTGCTGATGACTAACATTCTGTAAGTTCTTTCTATTTCTTTCTTTGTCAGCTTTGTGTTCCTAGTCTGCTGCATGCTCCTTCCTTATCCTCTCCTTCCGTAGCTTTGCCGCATATTCTTTCTTTTCTTTCCCTCTCAGATAATTTGTATTTTTCATTTTCCCTAGATTTATATTCTTTCTATTCCTTTCCTTCTCAGATTGTAGTAGGCTTTGTTTTTTCTAGCTTCTGCTTTATTTTTTTCATGTTCCATTTCATTATATTCCTTAATTTCACACAATATTATCATGCTAACCTTTTGTTTCTTGTATGCTGTGAATAAAAGAACATTCTCAAGCTGACAGTGTTTCTAACTATAGAATGATAACTGATTAATTAACAGAGAGATAATCTTATAAAAAGGGAATTAGTATTAAAGGTTGCTATATTGTTGTAGGAACCCCTTAATACAACAAATAAAAACTTTCATATAAACTTAATCTTTATTTAAAGAAAAAAGTGCCAAGTCAAGTAACTAGACTAGAGTAGATTAGATTAGACAAAGGACTCTTTCAAATATTAATAACAACTAACAAAATCCAAATCACCTTAGAAAGTACAGTAAATAGTTGTCAATAGGTTTATAAACCATTTATAAAATGTAATAACAATGCCCCTATATACAATAGTATGATTACAGGATTTAATTCATCTCTAAAAATTCAAGCCTGCACACTCTTTCAATTCTCTATTTCTCCAGGTCATAATTTCATCAGTTGTTTCAAAACAATTTTAATTTTGTCAATCCCAAGCGTATGTAATATTCTTCTGGGAAATCAGACATTGTTTCAATATACCTTGTTCATCTAAACTGTTTAACCTAAACCAGTATTCCAAAACTATCACCATTATTTTTGAAAATTAGTTGAGTCGATTTTGTAACACTACATCACTTACTTTTTATCTCGGAAAACATGTTTCAGAAGCCATGTGCTTCCATTGTCAATTCCTGCGGTCGACTGCCGGCATTGCTTGCTGTGGTGGTTGTCTCTGTCCCCGGTGGTGGTTTGATGAACCTCTGAATCAGTAGATTGCCTGGCGAGATTTCAAAATTGAAAACACTGTTCTTGATCTGCCAAATATATATGTTTTCCCAAACTTTTAATTCTGTCTTCCTTGTGATGTTTTTGAGGATTTTTGGGTTTCTATTTATGGTGTGTTTCTCTTTCCAAAAATGCCAAGCTACTGCAGATTTGTCTTCTCTGGAGTTTAATATTTCTTGTGGTGTTCTTTTGCCCTTGTTTTTATATTTCTTTTTGTTTGATCGATGTAGATTTTTTCACAGTCATCGCAGCTGAACTGATATATTCCTAGTTTGTTTTCTTGTGGGATATCATCTTTTAATTTAGAATTTAAAATGTTTTTATAGAGTAATTGTTTTTAGGGGCTAGAATGATGTTATGTCATTTGAAGATCCTCTGGAATTTGTAGAAAGTTGTAGGGTGGTATGTAAACTTCTTGTAGATCTTGTTTTCTCTCTGGTTTTGAGTGAGTGTGCTGACTTCTTTAATTCTCTTCCTATTTTTGGCCTTATTAATTTTTTTTTAATTATACTTTTATTTAATGTCGCCTAACTACACAGGTCTTATAGCGACAACATCATGTAACAATGAGAGATTTTATAATACAATATTTACACATTAAATTCATAATTATACCTAATTTGTAACATTAATTATTGGAATTCTAACAATAATATGTAGAGTATCATACAAAAGTGTATTAAAAGTATACAATGTTTTTCAATGCAGTAGTAAGTTTACAATCTTTTATGTATTTAAACAATGATAATAATTTGGTTGGTTTGTTGAGTGCTGCCTGAAGATCTGGAGGAATTTGATGGCTGGTTCTGTACTTAGAATAGTGGGCACATTCCATTATGATGTGCTTGACTGATAGTCTCTGGCTGCAATGTTCACAGGATGGAGGTTGCTATATCCCATGTGTAGCCCTGTCACCCCAGTGAAGTGATGCCTCATTGGGCTCTGTGGTGAGTGGGGAGCACTGGGGGATGAATCTAAACCTTATTTGTATGGAAAAACCTAAACCTAAATCTAAGACACATGGAAAAGAAGTAGTTGAGTCTAATGCTCCTTGCTACTTAGTTATATCTAGGACAGAAGATGGAAGAAAATTTACGTCTGTGAGCTCTTTTGTCATCCAAAAGAGATTAGATACCATTGCTGGCCTGGTTAATTCTTGTGTTAGAGCCCGAAATGGTTCCCTCCTGGTCGAGGCAATTTCAGCCTCTCAGGTAGCAAAGATTCTTCAAGCATAAATGTTAGGCAGCTATCCAGTTAAGGTGGAAAAGCACAAAACTTTGAATTCCTTGCATGGCGTTATCACCACCTGTGCATTGGACGGTATGTCCAATGAGGAGCCTCAAGATGATCTGGTAGAACAAGGCATAACATACATCTATAGGGTTCAACGGAAAGTAAATGGTGAATTCGTGCCTACCGATACCCTGTTCCTTACCTTTGACCAGTTAGATCTCCCTCAAAGGATTCAGGCAGGGTACAAAGCCATCGAGGTTAGGCCCTAAATTCTGAACCCCTAACGCTGTTACAAGTGCCAGCAGTTTGGGCATACCAGCGAATTTTGTACTGGTCGGTCTACCTGTTCTATCTGTGGTGACGCTTCGCACGATGGGGATTGCAGCACCCCTCCATCTTGTGTGAACTGCAGCAGGGAACACCCATCCAGTTCCCGAGATTGTTTTGCTGAGGAGAGAGCGATCCAGGAAATTCGGGTGAAAGAAAAGCTGCCCTTCTCAGAAGTCTGTAAGCTCCCGCGTATCCGACAACCCTCTGTCCCGCGGTCCGATTCTTATAACTCTGTTACAGCTAAACCGGTGCCGAGGCGGGAAATCGCAACGCAGACCTGCGATATCAACGGTGCCACCATTGCAGAAAAGATCATTGTTGCCAGATCCCTCCCGAAGACCTCAACAACGTCCGCATCACCATCTGCCAAAACCGCCAATGTAAAGCATTTATCAGCAAAATTGTCACTCCATCGTCGACCTCAGGCAATAAGATCGGCAAAACCATAGAGTATTCTGCACCTCAGAAAGCTTTCAAGACAAGTTATGTTAGAACTGACTTCCTTAAAGAGCGTGTTGCGCCTGCACCCAAAGTAAAAGTCCTCGTCATTCTCCACGCAGATCCTCTTCTGAGAAAGCTTCTAGGTGGAGCTCCGATCGGCGTAGTCCATCTTCGCCGATTAGTACTTCAAATCGGTTCGAGGATCTCTATTGGTAAGGGGTTCTCCCTTGTGGAGGATATGGAACAGGAGGATTCTGCCTCTGCCGAATGGACGGTGGGAAGGTGACAGGATCGTGCTCCTGAAAAAAGTATTAGTCCGACGGCTAAAAAGACTAAATTAAACCGACCCGCACCGCCCAACATGCAGAAACGTCTTTCTATATAGAAATTATCCCATAATACGGACCATGGTTATACTATAGGGAACATACGCGGCATTCGACCACATCGAGCAGAGCTTGAACTGTTACTCAACGCGCATCAACCGCTAGTCTTCTGCCTACAAGAGACAAAGCTTCGTCCACAAGACAATGTTACCTTCAGGCACTACTCTTCTGTACGGTTTGATTTATCACCGACAGAAGGTGTTCCAGACACGGGGGCACTATGATGCCCATCAGAGATGACATGCTGATTTAGTCAGACCTTTATTCCAGCCTGGCAGTTTTTAATTACTGCGAGCACGACTCTGTGACCTTTTTAGTAGAACACCTCACAGAGACCATTCCGCGGTCAACTGGACAACCCCGTCGCTTTCCTGTCCCTGGTGGACTGAGACTGCCGGAATGCTATTCGTGCTCGCAGACGCGCTCTCCGGGTGCTCCAACTTCGCCCAACGCTAGATAATCTAATAGCATATAAAAAGCTGGGTGCCAAATCTAGACAAATTATTAAGGATAGCAAAAAGACGTCCTGGAGTAAATTTGTAGCATCTTTAACCGACATACACCTTCCTCTGTCATATGGTATGAATTACGGCGTGTGGCCGGAAAATCGATCCAATTGTCATTCGCCAGTCTTAAAACAGCGGCAGGCGATGTAATTGATCCTTTTGATGTGGCTAACACTCTTGGCAGTGTTTTCACTCAAGTGTCTAGCTCAGATAATTACTCCCCTGAGTTCCTGCCTCTCAAGGGTCAGGTGGAATCTCAAGCGTTGCCCTTTCGTTCTGGTAACTTTGAAGACTAAAATCGTCTTTTCACCATGGCGGAGCTAGACCATCCACTTTCATCTTCGCAAAATTTTGTACCCGTTCCAGATGGCATCCACGTCGAAATGTTGCAACACCTCTCTCCTGAAGGCAAGGCGTTCCTACTCGAGTTCTATAGTCGTATTTGGATTGACGCCACTTTTCCTGCACAGTGGCAGGAGGCCACCATCACACCTATTTTGTAACCTGGAAAGGACCGTCATCTTCCTTTCAGCTACCGTCCTATTTCCCTCACCAGTTGCATTTACAAGGTGACGGAACGCATGATCAATGGACGGTTGGTGTGGTAGCTGGAATCCAACCATCTTCTAACATCCAGTGTGGTTTTCGACACCGTCGTTCAGCTACTAACCACCTTGTCGATCTATCAACACAGATCATGGACGGGTTTCTTAAGAACTGTCAAACAGTTGGGATATTTTTTGACCTCGAGAAGGCTTATGATACATGTTGGCGAGCGGGGATATTACGCTCCCTTTACAGCTGGAATATACGTGCACGCCTACCGTTGTTTATTCAGGAGTTTATGCGGGACCGCGTTTTCCGAGTAAGGGCCGGCTCAGTTTTTTTCTGACCATTTTATTCAAGAGAACGGCGTGCCCCGGGGATCGGTATTGTGCGTGACGCTGTTTGCTATTGCCGTTAATTCTATCTCTCAATGTGTACCCACGGGTGTCTCGTCGTACTTATTCATGGACGACTTTGCCATCTTCTGTACTTCTCATCGTACGTCTTTTTTGGAATGCCGTCTTCAGCGGTGTTTAGACGCCCTTTATGAATGGAGTTCACGAAACGGCTTTTGTTTTTCTGCTGAGAAGTCAGTCTTCGTTAACTTCTGACGCCGTAGGTGGCAATTGCCACCGTCTCTTCAACTTGGCCCAGATCTCCTTCCATTTGCAGATGAGGCGAGATTTTTTGGGTTGATTTTTGATCGGACACTTTGCTGGTCATCACATATAGCACAGCTCAAAGCGCGATGTGACCGTTCTCTATATATTTTACGGATTCTAAGTGGAAAATCTTGGGGGAGCGGATCGGACAGTGTTACTTTGTCTGTATCGTACTCTGATTCGGTCCAAGTTAGACTATGGCTGCATTGTTTATTCTTCAGCACGACCATCTGTGCTGCGGAGATTAGACACAGGCCATAATTAGGGCATCTGTGAGCCTCTACGCCGAATCGGCAGAACCACCCTCTGCGATATCGGCGTGATGTCCTGCTTGGTAATTATGGCTGTGGGCTTAGCAGCATGCCTTCGCATCCAACGTACCCCTTTTTTTAACTCCGTGCTGGACGAACGATATGGTAATTTGTCACTCAGTCCTAGGCCTGCGGGTTACCGTTTCCGCAAGCTGCTTCGGAATAACAATATACGAGGGGCATACTGAAAGTCACGAGCAATCCATTGTAAAAATTTAAATTTAAACAATGCAAAGAAACGAATTGCAGGATCGTAATCTACAGACTTTAAGCCACATGTTGACATATTGTGACGTCATTAGCTTCTATCACGTGACCATAGACGGTGTTTGAAAAATGGCTGACATTGATGTTTCGTTTCGACAGCGTGCTGTCATTGAATTCCTTGTGAAAGAAGGAAAATCTGCTCCTGAAATTCATCTCAGACTTCAACGTGCGTATGGAGGTGTCTGCATGGGTGCCAGCAGTGTTAGAAGATGGGTGAAACATTTCAAAGATGGAAACACGAGTCTGCAAAATGCGCCTCGTAGCGGGCGTCCTCGAACTGCCTCTACAGAACGCAACAAGGAAAGAGTTGATGAGCTCATTACAGGAGATAGGCGTTTCACTGTGAATGAAATTGCTGCGCAACTTTGAATAGGACATAGTGCAGTGCAAGAAATGATCCACAGCTTGGGTTATCGAAAGGTCTGTGCCCGTTGGGTCTCCCGTTTATTGACTGAAGACCACAAACTTCAGAGAAGAACCATTGCACAAAACCTTCTTCAGAGATTTCATAATGAAGGTGATGAATTTTTGACGTGTATTGTGACTGGAGATGAAAGCTGGTTCCATCACTATGAGCCAGAAACGAAACGTCAGAGTATGGAATGGCACCACTTGAACTCACCATCGAAGAAGAAAGCGAAGACAGTGCAGTCTGTAGGAAAAGTTATGGGAAGTGTCTTTTGGGATGCACAAGGTTGCATTCTGGTTGACTTTCTTGAACCTGGACAAACCATAAATTCTGCCCGCTACATCAAGACACTTCTGAAGCTCCGTCGGGCTTTGCGTGATAAACGCCCTGGAAAGAGGATCATCCTTCAACAGGATAATGCGCGTCCGCATACTGCCCGTGCCACTATGGAGAAGACCAGGGCAATAGGGTGGGAAACTTCCACATCCTCCCTACTGTCCCAACTTGGCACCCTCCGACTACCACCTTTTCGTTTCTGTGAAGGAGCAGATGCGTGGCCAACGCTACGAGACGCTGGAGGATATTCGGAAAGCAGTGCATCAGGGTCTGCGGGCAGCTGGAACGGAGTTCTATCACAAGGGCATTTTCAAACTTGTAGAACGATGGGAAAAATGTGTGCAAAACAATGGAGACTATGTCGAAAAGTGAAAGAAAGTCTGTAGATTATGATGATGTATTTGGTTTGGCTTAAAAATCATAAAATCATTTCAGTATGCCCTCGTAGCATTGCCCCGCATGTTTTCCATTGGAGAGAGGTTGCACTTGGTTACGTGCTACATCTCACGTTGATCTCGGGATGGCGTTTTATGAGAAATCTGCGATGCCTGTCTCTAGTATCCATACTTGTTTATTAGAGTTTTTATCAAAATACAGTAGCCGCATTCGTCTACACACCGAGGTAGCAAGTGTAACGACGGCGTTGGATTTGTATTTGTATCTGGGACCGAATCCTCTAATTTCGGTTTGCTTAGTTGCACATCTGTTTACGTGCAGAGATGTATGCCATATACCGCGCTCTTCTCTATGTTCGCAGTCGAAATTGGGGTGACTGCCATATACTCAGTGATTCCCTTAGTGCCCTTCAGAGCATTCGTGCGCTGTACCACTACCATCCCCTCATACAGCGCATCCAGGATACCCTCATTATATACGCTTCCGGTGTTAATGTGGAGTGTGCATGGGTTCCTGGACACGTTGGGTTGCGGGGGAATAACTTGCAGATTTGGCAGCGAAGAGCGAGGTCAGCTAACCCAGTGTAACAATTATGTGTGTAACATCTGAGGATTTTAAGTTTGTTGTCCGGAGAGCGGTGTCGTCCTGGCGTGACGAATGGTCAGCTCTCCACGGAAACAAGCTTCGGGAGGTGAAGGAGCTCCCCTTACACTAGGCAACCTCCTCACGCATATCTCGACGTGAAGAGGTTATGTTGGCTTGAATGCGCATATGCCACTGTTAATTTACACATCGGTATCAGTTTGTGAAGGAGCCTCCACCGATCTGTCCGCTCTGTGAAGAGTCCTTGACAGTCCGCCACGTGTTGCTGGAGTGTGTTCTTCTAGCGCACATTCGATCATCCCTACAAATGCCAACTAGTCTTGCAGAGGTTTTGGCGGACGATGACAGAGCAGTAGATAGGGTTTTTAACAAATGTAACTTACGCACTGCGCATTTAAGTTGTTTTTATACCTTTGGAGGTCCCTTTACTGTTTTACTATTTTAAAATCGGTCGGTTTTGTTTTTTATAATGAGTGCTCCATTTTAGCAGTCTTTTATCCATCTTTTAGTCCCATTTGGTTTTATAGATCACCTTTTTTATTAATTCTAGATGACTTTTTACCCTCGATTTTATGAATTCTTTTAGCTATTCTTTTATTCTGACTGGTTTTATGTTTTATCTTATCTCTTGGCTTTTGTCACAAGTTATAGTTGGGCGCTAAAGACGTTGCAGTTAAGTGCCCTAAAACCCCATCTATCATCATCTCTATGGCTTCACATACCTAAACTTTTTGCAACGCGTTTCACTTTCAGTTGACGGCATCATCAAGGTGTCAACTGGCTGGAACTCCAGTGCTTCTGTGGATCTTGCTTCTCTAGGGTTGAGACATCTGATGGAGATTTTATGAGGGTAGTAGTGAGTTAACTTCTGTGGGATGTAAAAACCAGTTGACATCTTGATGATGCCTTCAACCAAAGGTGAAACGAGTCGGGAAAAGTTTAGGTATGTGAAACCATAGTGTCTGGTCGACTCAATCTGTACTATTTTATTAATGTATATACTTTCTAAATTAAATAGAGAAAACAGTAATATTTTCAATAGTGTACTGCAACTGCATGAGGCTGGAGAGAGAATGAGGGTGAGAAGGAAAATATTTAAACTTATGGAGCATAGGTTTAATGAGGAATGTAAGGTATTGCAAGAAAATTTCATTGTACAATATTTTTTTTATTACAATAAAGTGTATTTTAATTCAATGTTGCTTCAGTTCTCATACACAGCTGATGACTGCATCTCTAATCCAAGTGAATGTTCCAAACTTACTGTCAAAACCAGACTCAAAAGGCCTTTTTGCCCTCCTTTTTATAACTCATGATTACATAGCAAGAAACTTCTAGAAGCAGCATTATTATTGAATGTACACATTACATGTAGGTGTGACCATGTTACACCCAGGTAAAACAATGCAGGGCTTCATGACATGAACCTGTTCATTCACATTTTAAATTTATGCACAATTGCAAAAATAAGTCAGGCTGTTAAAGAAAGCCAACTGTGCATGTCCATCATTCATGATGGCAAGCTATAAGCGCCAGCACATAGGTGCATAGTCACACTGCTCCCTCCTCATGGGTGGTTGTCATCTCAGCATCGTCTTAGCAGGCTAGACAACCTTTCCTCTTCCCTCAGGGCAGTACCTGAATCCAGTGGACAGCGTCATTAACCCTTTTCACTACAAGGAATTGTCCTCGCCATGATTGTTGAAGTTTGGGACAGCACCCCTTGGTCTGGACCAGATCATCCTGCTAGAAACCTCGGCCAGTTGTAGCAGGTCTTCATCTGTCACTCACTATAAAATTCTTCATGGCTGCTGGCTGTTCTACTATAGGGAGATTAGGTCATATGGTATAGGATCAAGATGGATCAAGAGGATCATAGGATCAAGATGGCTGGTACCAACTCATTGGTGTCGTGGGTTGAAGAAAAGTGACACTCTGACATCCCAATTTCTTTGATAATTAGCCACAACCTTCCTCAAATGTTCTTCTAGAGCTTTGATATACTGCTCAACTATGCTGTCTAACTGTGGGTGAATATCAGGTTAGACTTAAAGTTGGTGCTCTGATTACACCCACTCTCTAGCACTAAGGTGACAGAACAGTTCTTCTAAAAGGCAGTTCCCAGTGGTCTTGGCATTGAATAGTATGCACTTCTGGCCACTTGGTGAACTAATGCATAAATCCCAATGTATACTTGTTATTCCTCTATGCCACAGGGAATGTCAATTGTTATGATTCGAAGAGTGCTCCCACATTATACTGTTTGATGAGACTCCAGCTCCCAGTCTGTGGGCCACACACATACATGACATTGGTGGCACCACCTCTCAACATCTGCCCATAGTCTCAGCCAGGAGTTTGTGTTTTAGTTTGGTCCAGGATGTCCTCCCATAGTCCCCAATTGCACTTCCTCCAGGACTTCAGCACCTACTCCGAGGAAGGATCAACTGCCCTCTCTGGATCTTTCCATCTGGTAATTCTCAACTTTTACACAGTATACCTTCCTTAGTCTTCAGTAAGTCTCATTAGGCCCAGTAGGACTTGTACACGCTACTTCTGGGTGCGTCTTCCCAGGTCAGACTAGTTGCTGCCTCCACTTCCCCAGGTTGGCATCTGCCAGCTCTCCCTGCTAGGCCTGTGCTGTCACGCTCCTCCACCGTAGTGCATTAGCTGCACTCTTCTGGATAGGCATCCACATTAGAGTGGCTCCTTCCTTTCCATTGCTATGATGTGAAGTTTTATTCTTGGAGCTTCTGGAGCCCTCCAGGTTCTTGAAATGCAACATCCAACTGAGGGCGGAGTGGTCAGTTACAGATATTTCTGGAAATCTTCCAGTTCCTTTACTATTACCAGAGCTCCTGCTGGGTAATGCAACAGCTTGTTTCTGTCTTGGAGAAAGTTTTGCTTAGCTTTCCTGGCCATTCTGGACCTGAGCTAGAATGACTCCAATACCGGTGTCACTGGTGTCTGTGTCTGCACTAAAATTGCCGCCAGGTTGTGAAAATCCAAAAGCAGGCAGACTGCTGACTTATGCACCTGGAACACACACTGTCTCTTCCAATCATATGTAAAACCAATCCTCTTCTGTCAGATGAGAAAAGGGTTTTGCAATGTTGGTGAAATCTCTGACCATGTCTTGGCTGAGTTGCAAGATCCTTCAGCCGATGGGCATCTTAAGTCTGCACTGATTCCATGAAGTACTGGAAGGTGACTGGTCATTGCAGAAGCTAAAGGGCATAACCATAAATTGCTAAAGCCCTTGGTCTGTTGAAAATGTGGTCCTCTCCATGTCTCTGGAATCTAGGGCCATCTGATTTCAAATCCAAAGCCGAGAACTACAGGAACCTTAAAGTGGTCTAGGATGTTGTAAATCTGGGATAAGGTAAAATAGTTCTTTCTGGTGATGAAAATCAACTTCCTGTAGTCCACAGAAGTGTAACACACATTTCTTCTTCGCCAAGACTACAGGGGAGCATCAAGGACTGTTGGGCTCAATGGTTCCCCTAAATCTCATTTCCTCCAGTATGTCCCATAACTCTGCTTGCTTCATCAAGGAACATTTCTTGATGGTTCCAGGATAGATCTGGTGTCTCTGGTATTCAAAGCTTGGTTAGTGGGGCTGTAATCACTGTTTCTTTAGCTGAAGATAGACCAGTACCATCTAAATAGATGCCAAACCCTCTCCAATATAATGGGGTCATATGATCGGTGCCCACTTCAGCAAGTTTTACAGTTTTTCAGCTGGTGCCCCAGATCCTGCTACAGTAATTTCGTCTCTGGATACATCACAGAGCTATGGACTTGCTACTGGCTCGCACTTTCCTAACTTTGCGCCAGCCTGGACATTCTGATCAGTGTCCATTGGTTTCAGCAGCCACAAGGCACTGCCTCCTGACAAGTCAACAATGCTAGAGTAACAGATAATCTATTCAATTGTGTCTCCATCTTCTCCATTGCAGAATTAATTTGTCTTCTTCTCTTCCATGATTTCATGGTTTTTATTTTGGTTAGTAATGCCATTCTGATTTCATAGTCTTCATTTCTTTCATTTTGTTGTTCTATCCCACCCCTGTCACCAATGTAACAAAATCTCTCTATTACTTGTTTGTTGATTATAATAAATTGTGTGTAATTCAAATGCTGTAGCACAACTTTATCTTTTTTTTTTTGCTTCAAAACTTGCACACAGTTGATGACTTGCACAATCTCTCTAATCCAAGGATGCTCTTCAAACTTTTTGTTGAAACTGATAGTGGCAGATATCATTCATTGCCCATCCTTTTATACCTCCTGTTTACATAGCAAGAAACTTCCAGAAGCAACACTCATTACTTTATGTGTACATTACACTCAGATGTGACCATGTTGCACATGTGTAACAATGCAGAGTTTTGTTGTAATGAACCTGCTCACCCACATTTTAAATCTATGCACCAATCCTCCATAGGCAAATTGTCATCTGACACCATCCCTAGTTGGTAGGACCAACTGGATTTTTGTGTCGGCAAACTTAACGGCATGTCAGGTCTGATTACAGTGGTATCCACATGTTTCCTTGTTTCCAGTCGTCTGCCCAATGTGTGTAGTGTCACGACCCCCAGTCCCTGCTCACTGGGCTGTATAAACCTGCAATATACATGCCTAGTCACAGTATCATAGAAGCTAGTGAAACAGGTGTTGAAAAAATGGAAAGATCAAGGGAATACAGAAGTAAAGAAAGAATATCTACAGGCATATAACCAACTCCTAGAACAAAGGAAACTAACATGGAGGGTGAAAAAAAGAAGAGTAGTTTAATTAGGGTGTTAAGGGAAGGGAATGTCAGCAAGATTTGGAAGGTTATCAAATAAGTAGAACAGCCGAATATTGACCCAGAAGGATGGCTAGCGTAATTACAAATTCTTTATGGCAAATATGGAGGCAGTAGGATGACATTAGCCCTTGACATCAGTAATAAGCATGTGAAAATTCTAGATAGTGCAATAAGGGGTGAGGTGAAAAGAAATAAACCAACTGCTTGGATGGGATTCCAAAAGAGTTTCATAAAGAATGGTGCAATGACATAAATAATTATGAAACAAAAGGTGTGTTTAATTCAATTAAAGAAGGTAATGTACCGGTCAAACTGTAGAAAACATATAAATAGTTATAATGCTCTATGCTATGGGGGAATGCTGGGGGATGCATACCCCTAAACTTTTCTGTGCTCAAAGTACCTTTTTACAGTGTTCAGTTTATGGATGTTTAAAAGTTTGTCACCAATTTATTTTATTGGCATAAATCAGAATGTTGAATTTATTTAATTTTTTCGTGTTGGTAATCGCTAGCGCAGTCTGTGAGAGATCTGTGAAGTGGCTATTTACTTCGTGTTCCTGCATTCTTGCATTGGTTTTATGTGTGGCTGAAGCGTGTATCCCGCCTTTTTGCTGCAAGTTAGTTTTGAGATTAAACTAAGATGAGCAGCAAAATAACCAACTATTTTACTTGTTCTCCTGCATTTTTAAAACTTCTAAATGGTGGTTGTGCAAGTAAACAGTCAGAAACTGTGAAGTTGTAGTAGCTGATAAAAGTGAAAGTGAAAACCTGAACATTGAACCACATGTGAAAATACAGTGAACCAAGCAAATGAACCTGTGCATGAATAATAAGTCAGATGATCGTCCAGAATGTTGGCCTTTGGATAAGAAAAGTGCATTTTGTGAGAGTAATGAGTGGTTAATCATTTCAAATAAAAACATTGGTTGCAAAATTTGCAAATAAGTAGGAAATTTGGGTGTAGAATGTAATAAACAAGGTATGAAGATTGCACAACCTTGGGCTACAGTCTGTGTCATCATCTGGTGTTTCAAGAAAAGAACAGAAAAAAATATTTAAACATTAAGAAAGTTGCTTTCGTCAAGCTGCAGCTCAAGTGCTACTTTGTGCTAAAGAGAAGACTGAAAAATGCTTGCACTAAGGTGTTTGAGAACGATCAGGAAGGGACAGCAAGTATATTTAACACTGCTTATAAAGTCAGTCATTTAATGATTTTGAGACCGAAGTTGATCTGCAAGAGCTTAATGGTGTTGACATGGGTTGCATTTTACATTCCGGAAATGCATGTGCAAGAAATGAAAACTACAGTGATTAAAACAATTATTGAAACAAAATAAAAAATGTCATTAATTATCGATGAGAGCACAACAGTTAGCCAATTATCATCTTTAGTAATTCATTTGAGAACCAAGGTCCCTGATATGAGAGCCCACTAACATTTTCCTTGATGTAGTTGAGCTAAATAATGTATTTGTAACACATTGTTGAATTGTTTGGCATCTATGGGATTTTCTAATGAGTTCCTGAAAGAAAATCTTATTTCAGTTGCAACAGATGGCGCAGCAGTGATGATGAGAAAGAAAAAAGGAGTTGTGACTTTATTGAAACAGAATTTCGCACAAGTTTTGGATTGGCATTGTGCTAACCACAGACTTGAATTGTCAGTTGGTGAAGTAATTAAAAGAGACTTCCCATCACATGTGAATCACTTCAGATCTTTCTTAGACAAGCTATATACAGCTTTAAGAAGCTTGTCAGCAGTATGGAAAAGCTTTAAAGCTTTGGTTGGACACTTCTCAGCTGCTAAAAACGATGAAAGTAGGGAGTCAACTGACTGATGGTTTACTAAAGTGCATCATTAAAACTGGTTTCACTCTTGACTTAGCTTTAATGTGCAAGAGTTTTCAGAACTAAATCTTGAGCTATAGTCACGAGACATCACACTTTATCCGGCCCAGCAGAAAATCAGAAATCAGCTGTTGGTGTTCGAAGAAAGGAAACTGAGCAATGATCCTCACTACTGCGAAGCTCTCAAAGCAGTAGGAGAGCTAAACTTCATTATATTGGAAAACGAAACACAAAGAAGACATCTTGAGCCAAGCAGACTTTGATTGTCTAAAACAGTAGATGGAGAATCATGTGTAGTAGTCAGAGGATATTGCTATCTCTGAATGTGCGGAAGTGTTGGACTCACCGAATTGGCCTGAAAATCCTGGAATAACATATAGTGAAACCAGTATAAAGACCCTATGTCATTGTTTTGGACTTCCAGAGAGAGGGATGTTGGGAGCATTTCAGGATTATTTGATGGAGAAGAAAATACCAGCATCCCTCCATCCTCTTAATGCAGTGTTGCCATATCTACTAGTGAACCTCATTATCACACCTACAAGAGCTACCATCAGCAATCTGATGTTCATCAAATTGGTTGGTCCTCCATTGAAGTTGTTTCAACCTATGGACTATGTATGCTTGTGGTTTATGAAAGACAGACATCTTGCTATTGATACCAAGAGTAAAGTAAGAAGATGTGAAGACTACAGTGGCCATGAATTGGTGTAAATTTGGAAAATGCTATAATACTAGGTAATGCTAATTACAAAGTAAGTAATTTGATACTTGTTAATTCCAAGATCATTTAAAATAATAATATAAATTATTAGATGTACTGAAAACATTGGTAATTGTCGCTGTATTTTGTCGAGTTGAGAGTACCCCCAAACAATGTTTTAGAAAAAGAGCACTTTGGGGGGGGGGGGGGTTGCGGATGCATGCGTGTTTTTTGCAGGTTGCAAAGCTATGATTGGTTACTGAATGTTTTATTGCTTTTCTGCATCACAAAATTCCTCTTAAACTGCTAGTGAGTACAGAAATATTGTATTAAACTATGTAATGCTGCATGAATAATATAGTAGGAATGATTAAACAAAATGTACTGATCATGTAATCATTATTTCTTTACATAATAATGCAAATCTGTTGTGTAGTAAACACAAGCAAGGTAAGACTTATTCATAGTGTATATAATAAGTTTTGTGAAAAGTATCTTAACTTTTCATTAAATAATGTTCTTAGCTTAATGGCAAAATTTACTGATGTTTCCAAAAGCCACATAAACTGTGCAAAACTTTTACATTAGTCGAGGTGCGACATGTACAAGCATTTGTTCAACAAGTGACAGCCGAAAAATGCAGTGAATGTGTATCAGTATCACATGTTTGGGAAGAGTAAACAAAATAAGATCTGGAGGTGGACATTGTCGTTGGGCAACTAATTATCAATCTCGGTGATGATTCATACTGTTTGATTGCAACTGCAACAAAGACTTATATCTTGACCAGTTCCACCTTCAGATTAGCTCTTCTGGTAAGTCACTGCATTATGGCAGTATATTAAAGAAATGTACAGTATTGTTGTGCATATGTGAATGCTAAAATTCGCAAAAAACTGTTGGAGGGATGTACGTACGTATACAATACTTCAGCAAACTTTAAAAACAATGTGTCTGCATTTTATAGTTTTATGGAAGAATTTTACATTTTGCACTGAATATATAACGACTCGCCTACCTTTTATTATGTTTTATTTATTATACATTTCTTCATCTTCATTTGCAATACAAATTCCTGTCATTTCTCCGGGAGCACTTCAACCTGCACTATCTGTATCGTTCAGAGCCAACCTATTACTCCTACATCCCTTAAAAAGTAGTACAGCTTATTATAGATTTAATAGAGTTGTCATTAGTTGTGAACAGTGAAAGTAAGTAGCTATTTCTTTTCCTGCCAAACATGGGCATGCAGCTTTACAATTGTATGGCAGAATGTGGTTGCAGAAGAATACATTCTGATTTTTTACATCATCTGTGAAGTAAGGATGGACAGATAATATATAGGTATATTTCCCAATTTATAAAGGGATTTGTCGTGGGATTGCACTACTATCTAATGTAGGACAAATCTCTACTGGATTTAGGCAAGTAGAATACAGAATTGGTAGAAGAAAACAATATCCTTTGGGAATACCAAATAATTTTTTGAACCAGGAGAATTGTTGATAATAGCTTTATATATGAGGGCTGATCAACAAAGACAGACAGGTTTTTTCTGTAGCTTCTGAAAATATGTGCTTTTTGTATCATGAATATTTGAAAAGGGCAGATTTTTATTTATAAGGTCTGTAAGTGGCAGCTCTCCCATATCAATAGGTTGGTAGTAATGCTCTATTTTGTAGACTCTGTTTAGGTGATGCACAAAGAGCAGTACAACGGAATAAATTTCTGTTTTTGTTAAACCTTACAGCTATTGAAACTTAAGAAAAACTGCAGTGAAGATGCACTACTTCATGTATCAGTGTTTATGATTCAAGGACTTGTCTACGTTAAGCAAGGTGGGCCTGATGTTTCGGGTTCTGCTGTGATTGTTGGGAGGATCAGCAGATAACATTATATAGCCTCAGTGAAATGCTGACAATTTCATATGCAGTGTCTTAGCAATAATGCAGGACCATCTCCATGCCACATCTGTTGGCTCCCAAACAAAAAGCTATGTGCTGCATCTCTTGGTTGATGGAGAGGATGTGTTTCTGGAATCAATTTTCACTAGTGATGACTCATGAACCGCATCATTATGATCCTGAAGGAAAACGAGCCAGCACAGTGTGGAAATCACCAGGTTCTCCAACACCAAATAAGGCAAAAGTTGTTGATCTGCAGGGAAAGTGATGCTTTTATTTTTTTGTTCTGGAATGGTTAACCAGCATGCAGTTCCCCCTCATACTACTACAAATCAGTATTGGCTAAACTGAGGAAGTTCTACCAGGACTTTCTCAGATAAGGTGGCCACTTCATTTTGATTTGTCACAAATCAAGTCTTGCAGTTTCTGGCTCAATTCAGTATTACCTGTATACTGCATCCGCCTATTGCCCTGATCTTGCACCCTATGAATTTTTAATCACACCACTAAAGGCAAAGCTTCGGAACATTCAATTTGAGAACTGAAGCAGTGCTCAAAGAAAGTGAAGTGATCCTTAAGGACCTGCACCATGTCTTAAAGGACTGGCAGAGACGTTAAAGCTTATGACAGGATAGAGCCACAGTCGCCATGACATTGATGATCCATGGAATGAAAATGGAGCACCAGTGGAATGCAATGGTGGGGGAAACAGAAGAACGCAGAGAAAATCTGTGCCACTTTGTCCACCACAAGTCTCATATGCAGTGCTTTGGTGAGAGGCCACTCATTCATGGCATGGCCTACCAGGCATAAACTATTATTTAAAGGATTGAGTCAACACATAGTAAATATTCTGAAGAAAACATTTGTGGAAGGGAGATAACACAGGAACAGGTGGCAAAATTGAGTAAATATGAAAAGTGGAAAAAGTAGTACAAGAATGCATTTACTTGAGTGTTAAAATAGATGTACATTGCTTGTGGGGGAGGGGGAAAATAAACTAACGCCGACAAAAGGAAAAGGATCCACATCAGCACTCAGAAGTTGAACTACACGTATGTATAGTGGCTGTACATATAATACAGTGGCAGAACTAAAATTGCTATATGGGGACTGAATGATGGGAAGGAACCCATAGGATGTTTTGTAATCACCTTCCATGATGTAGTGGTTATCATGTTATGGGAATGGTTACCATGAATGGGATCCTGAGAACCACAGTAGTTAAAGAGCATCCATAAATAAAACTCATTTCATTTTTTTAGGATGTTTTGTAGGTAAGTATTGGCTTATCAAATGTGGTGGCAAGAGAAGTAGCAAAGGTGAAGGTGAGAAGAGTGCGCATTATAGAAAGAGCACTAAAATAGATTAGTATCCTGAAATTAGATAAGGATTCATTGTTAAGGCAGTGGAAATGAGTCTTGGGAACTTTGGATAGATTAGTAGCATCCAAAGAACCTGAAAATGAATGGGAAGGGGGAATATTGGAGGATAGGGGAGAGTAATCATAATATATTTTGAAAAATAATAAAGAGGGGATTTGAAGACAGAAATCCAAAAAATTGTTGTTGCTGTAATAGAAAAGAAATCTCTGGTACATTGTGTATCATTGAAGGAAGAGACATATGTTGGTAGGTAAATATACAGCAAAGGGATAGCATGATCAACAACTTAAATTTGGGGATTGAGAAGGATAAAAAAGGACATTTGACAGAGTGAGCATCCCATTTAGGAAGGTAAAGAATATCTGCAGCATATTTGAATGCCAAGGAATGGATGTAACAGAGGAAAGAGTTGCTGGCATGGGATGAGGAGGATAAGAGAACAGCAGCCTTATAGCAGGATAGATCACTTTTAGGTTAAATTAACAAAAAATGAAACTAGTCTGTACAAAGAGAATATAACTTATAAGTTAAACTTCTGTTAGCCTTTTTGATAGCTACAGTAAACTAAAATAATTAAGTGGGTGGGTAGACTGGGCAGAATGCCTGCCATACTCATGTTTCTATTAGCTTAATAAATAAGTAAATAAATGTACTTCCTTAAAATGTAGAAAATTGCTGCTCCAACATACAAAGTGTACTCCACATTTAATTGCTAGTTTTGCATATGAAGTTGACCAAAACTAATAACTAGGAAACCAAGTGTCAAAAAAAAACTTGCATGTTAAAGCAGTAGTTCTATTTATAGCAAGGTTAATGGCTGAAATTTGTGCATGCAGGAAACAAAAATTATAGCATTAATTTAATTATACATATTTTATTTGTTGCAGATTCACAAGTGGTCTCATACATATTTTGGGTTGCCAGCTTGGGTTGTCTTCTTACAGGAGTACCATATAATACTGCCTCGCCGCCATCATCGAATTCATCATGTGGCTCCTCATGAAACATACTTCTGCATTACCACAGGATGGCTTAATTGGCCTCTTGAAAAAATTCATTTCTGGCAAATGTTAGAATGGATAATAGAGAATGTTACAGGATGCAGACCACGTGCTGATGACATGAAATGGGCTCAAAAACGAGCATGAGGTTAGACAAATAAGGCACTTCCACTCACTCACTCACTCTCACCTCTTCAACATGTACCTTCCCCTGCATGCGTGCCACACACACAGACAAACACACACACACACACACACACACACACACACACACACACACACATATTTGGTGCTGTGAAATGCAGAAGTGAAATTCCTGCGAAGCTGAAACTGCAAATAAAAAAAACCCTTTCTTCCCTGAATGTTAGCAAATGTATTTAACAGCTATGAACAAAATTGTCACTGATATTTTTATTACAGTGTTTAATGCATTAATTTATACTAGTCAAGAAAATATTAATAGCATATTTATAAATATCTGTTATAATGTATATGAAGGGGTATGCTGAACCAGTTTATATACTTTCAGGGACCAAAGGGTAATTTCATTGTTTCTGTCAACGTGATATTACAAGAGTGCAAACTGCATGCTCGAAGGAACTTTAATAAATATGTTTTGAATGAGAGCGTGCAAGTTGCTCATAAAGAGAAGTATGCTTTTTATACTGTTTATCAGTTATATAAACATATACATAATATTTACATATATATGGATACATTTTTTAATCACCTTACCTTTGAATGCAGAAACAATGTTGGAGCCAAGGGTATGTTTGTGTTGATTACAAGCATTAATGAATTTGTTATGTGCGCTCTTTCTTTTGTTTAAATACTTTCTCTGGCCATAAGTATTTGTATGCTTCATGAATGCAATATTGTTAAAGGCTGGATCAATATAATAAAGCTGCTTTTGTCACAAGCATATTGAGTAACAGCAGAGGGATTCTGAATTGCAGGTGGGAAACTTGAGAATATATGAATGTGGAGCTATCCTATAATGTATCCAATAATTACAAAAGTGATGGTAACAAAACAAAAGAATCATTCAGTGTTAGTTTATTTAGTCTAGGCTTTGTTATTTATTACTGCTGAAACAGCTCTTAAATGAGTGAGGTACTAAAATTTAATTGATAAGGGAATTATCAAGTATGGTATGGTTTGCATTATGTGATATTGTGCTCTGTATTACATTAAGTGCATTTTTGCATTAAACAGGTGTGCAGTGATAATTTTTTTTTTACAAGCCATGCTGAAAAGTTCAATGCCACAGCTGGAGCATAAACCATAAATATTCTACTGCATCACATGTGATTTATCTGTGCTTTATGAGATTGATGATGATGATAATGATGATGAAACTGAGTTGCCTCTTTCTGGTCCTCACATGTAGGCTGCTGGATGTATATAATTATTATAGTTGTATTTTCTGTCATAGTTTGGCAGTAATACTGTATTTTCCTTTGGTACCCTTTGAGTGAATTGCAGTACATAACATAATTAGCTTAAATTGTTTGTGGCTTATCTTTTGCTTCCCATTTCAAACTTTTGGTGTGGTCATGAACTGTGAATTAAGTAGACACAAGAGAGACATTTCACATAAGGTAGATAATATTACACAAAATGTGTTTATGCAAACAGAAATGTTCTTATATAGTAAGTACTGAGTCAATAAGTAGTTACGAGAATTTGCTAAATGGTAATGTGAAAGGTAATTATATTTTTTACAACTACAGCTAATGTTCACTTCTAGGCTTTTGAAATTGCAAAAAAGATATAACATTTGATCTGCTTCTTTCACAGCATTAACGATATATTCTCTGTCTTCAAATCCATTTTCAGTTAAACTTAACAATACAATCAACAGTAACAGAAAATATTGCTGTCATATTTCCTGTGCATTTGTGGATATGAATGCAATAAAATATTTCCGGCAAACTCCATTAATAAGAAACCCAAAAATAATATAGTACAATTTAGTTACAGTCAAATTAATATAAGTCCAAGGAAAACCATTTTTTCTTTAGTTGATTTATTACCAAAGGGATTGCTGCACCAATTAACTGCAAACTAAGATCATGTCTATGTTCATCACTACTTGTAACTTTAACACATTAACTTAGCTCTAAGCCAGGCTGTTCCAACTCGACTCATCTAAGCATGTGTGTAGTCAACCACAAAACTCTGAGCATCCTGCCATTTTATTTCCAACACTTGATTCAGCCCTAACGATAGCTTGCCCTCAGTGGTGTGCCGTATTACATCTTGCTAGTAGTAGAGTTGCGAGTTGCTCACTATTTTTGTGGCATGCACCAGTGGCGGTTCATGGGTTAAAAATGTAGGTGTTCACAAAGTCAGCACTTTACCATACCACCACCACCACCACCATGACCACGACCACCACCATTGCCGTCGCCACAACATCAAATCCAGTAATATTAGAAACAATGATAGTGCCTAAAAACAAGAATTATAAATTTGTTACACAAATTGTCACTCACCCAATATTGTAAAGATGTTGAATTTCATAGTCTCTTGAGAGTTAACAGCAATTTGAGGTTCCCAGATGGTGATGAAGGGATGAAGTCCTTTAATGCAATTCATGTGAAGAATGGTATTTACAATGAATAATATTGACATTGTTTGAATTATGCAATTAATGCCAAAGTTATTTGTACAGGAATTCCATGCACTGCTTTTTCAAGTGAGCAAACTTTTCTATCATTCGGTGATTAAATTCTTTTATGCTGTTGACCAGTTTTTTCTCAATAGCAAGCATTGCCAGTGCTAAAAGTTGGTCTTCAGCCATCATGTTCCTTGTAAAGGTTTTAATTCTTTTCATTGTGGAAAAACATATTTCTAGTTCTGATGTAGTCATGGTCATAGTGATACCAATCTTCAGTAGCTCGGTTAATTGCAGAAAACTTTCTTCGTTGAGATTGTTTTCTGTTATGAACTGCAACGAATATGATGCTCCTTTAGCGTTCATCATATCATGCCAGTTATACAGTACTTGAAGTTCTGCTTTAAGCTGTGACTTGAGCCACCATGGTTAGATTTCAACAGCAGTGACGAGATCTTATTCTGGAAACTCTTCGGAGAATGTCTGGAAAGAAGGGACATGAACTAGCCTCTGTGTTGCAGTACTTTAAATAAGAGCTCCACCTGAGGCATTATTCTATGAAAGAATTCCAAATAGAAGGTGAATGCAGAATCTTCCAAAGCTGCTAAGAGGTCGCTTGACCCTGTCTTGTTTTGTCATCAATATTATCAAGCAGACTAATTTCCTCTAGACACTGGACAAGACGTTCTTTATTTTCGTACACAACATTCACTGAACGAATGTTGCAAATCCATCATGTAGCTGCTAGCCTCGGAACTCTGTTTTGCACAATTCTGTCAAGTATTTTGGTTCTTAGACATGATCTTGACAAAAACTCAGGAAATCCTGATAGTGTTGAAAAGAAAATCCTGGATGAGCTGTTTATGGCAGCAGCAAATTGCATAACAGTGTATTTAATATGTGTGAGGTACACAGCTGAACTCCACTTGCACTGCCACTCATTACATTGACCTATTAATTTATGTTTCTGTTCTCCTCCAAGCTCTGGCAATACCCAGATATAGCATCAGCATCTTGGGCAACAGGATTGAAAAAACCCTTTGCACCCTACCCTTGCACCTTGTATCTGTACACAATAGCGAGTTGTTGCTGGGTAGACACGTCCATGGTTTCATCGGCCATGACTGCTAAGTAATGAGCTACCTTTATTTCTTCTGATATAATTTCCCTGCACACCACAAGCATGCAGTCAAGGATCTTATTTTGCACCATCTTTGAAGTACCTTTGAACACGGTTGCATTTTCTAAGTGTTCTTGCACTGCTATATCAACAGAGCTTACAAAATTAATAACCCCATGAAACAGTACTCTCCCGCTCATCAGACCGCGTAGAGCTAGTTCAAATGCTCCACAAAGTTTTACGCAGTCAATTAGCCTAGAGAGAATGTACCTAATGTACATGGAATGTGCCTAACTTGCTTGTTGTGTTCTTGTTATATATATATAAGAACTGGAATAATTTATATACACTGTATGTATAAGTTGCCAAAACTTTCTTGTGGGTATACAAACTTAATTCCCCGATGTGAATACCATACATTCCCCATGTGATGGCATGTTCTTCTAAAACTATTTTGTGAAATTGTTTCCCATAAAATCCTTGCACCAGGAATCAAATGAAAGAAGTTTTAAACATAGTAAATTGAAGTAAATCAGAGAATAAGACAATTTAAGGCTTTAGCTCATGGGATGAAAAGAAGGGCATATATGAATGGACTACTAAATGTTCATACGCTTTGAGAAGAAGAAACCAAATGTGAAGATGCTTAAAAATAAAATAAATATATATATACTAGCTGCCCGCCCCAGCTTTGCATGGGTGATGTATCTAATGAAGAAAACTCAGCCAAAATCTTCCGTTTACAGTACGACCATGCAATGAAATAAAATTAAATAATTTGACAACACTTTATTGTAATGCCTTGTAATGTACAATTTTCCTTCCGGATTGAAAAAAATAGCGCCGATAGTTTGCCGACTCTCAAGCACGCAACGTACAACATGGAAAAACACAATTCAAGGTATATTACATACACTTCTAACGATTGATCTTGGGATTTATTGTCATTGCAAATGCAAGGCAGCACACTTAAATTCAATCGAAAAGTCGGTTGATATTAGTGGTATTCTTGGAATAAGTATATCCTCGCCTTTGAACTTTCCTATGTTATAGTAACTTATAAGAAATTTTTCATAATTTTTTTAACAGTGAATTTTGTTCCGCTGCATAATTTCGGCTGATTGATATTTCGTAGTATAATTATCACGGAGTCAACCTTGAGCTGTAAATTGTATGGCAGGAATCCTGGCAAATCCAATGAATTTAGTTAGATAATTGACTACTTGATTTGGATTGGTAATGGAATTGATGGACTTAAATGAATGCATTTGTCCATCAATTTTACCCTGAATTTTTACATTTGAATCGTCTACATCTACAAGTTGCTGCTAAAATGTTTGTTCAACCAAGCATAGTTTTTTGTAATTTGCACCAATATTTGGAAACGAAATGAGGTCAGTGGAGATGTCAACAGGAATTTTCCTATTGTCAATGTCTAATGATACCTTTGCATCTGAAAAGTGCAGTGAAGCGCAATGATCTACACAATATAGCATATATAGTTGGTATTATGAAAAGGACGAAGTCAGAGTACCCATAATGTAGTGTGGAAAGGAGGACATGCAGTTAACAGCGTGGGCAATCAAGGATGTCATTGGCTAATAACAGTAATGGCAGCGCATCCATAGTGTGGCGGGTATATGCTGGCATAGGTAATGAATTAGATTAAGGAGAAAGTCACAAAGTAACATTCATGCTTCTTCTGAATCTCTTGCTTTCCTTTACTCCTAATGTTTTCCACCTCTTTCTTTATTTTCTTCTATGTCAAAACAGCAATTTCTAAGGCTAACAATGACGTAATTAAAGAGCAAGTAGATCTGGTTGGTCAGTTGATAAGCTTTTATTTCAAGATAGCTTTGTGTATTAAATTCCTCCATTTAACCCAAAATATTACTTGATCAAATGTATTAAGAACACTACAGTTGTAGTGTGATGGTGATGTGGGTATTTTCTTGTTCTTTAGCTAGCTCATGTACCACATAACGTCAAATAAACATCATCTGCAATAGGAAGTTAAACCTTAAACAGATCCCATTATTTTCAGATTCCAAGTAGGGTTAATGTTTATGTGCATTGTTTATAACTTGTTCATTTTAAAGAATTATGACAAAAATATACTTATTTCTTTATTTAAATGATGTGACCAAGGGAACGATAGTTAATACATAAGAAATATATTGGATTTTCATAGTTATCTTGCGCATTGTCTCCATACCCAGATGCATTCTCTTAGCATTGAAGAAGAAAAATAGAGCAGTAGGTACTACGGTCATCTGGTGGCAAATAATAAGTACGTATTTCAGGTGTTTGTCACCAGGAAAGCTTCTTTATTTTAAACGATAGGAGTAAGTAAAGGACAGTTAATATATAAAAATGTATTTGAATTTCACTGCTGCATTGTGTCATCTTGATAAACTGTTGCGTTACCTTAACATTGAATGGGGAGGAAAAATACTACTATCGCTAGCTATCAGAAAATAAATAACTACTTACTCTAGGTGTTCATCATTAGGACATCTTCTTTCTTTCTTTATTTTAAGCGATAGGAGTAAGGAAAATATTGACCATCTGCTCCCAAACAAGTTAAAAGATGTTCTCACTCATTCGCCTAAGCTCAGCAGCAGAAATCCCTGTGTAATCTACAGAAACTTAGCAATAACATCATGCAAGAAATCACAGGGATTCCTCTGCTGAGCTTAGACAAGTGAACGAGAATATTTTCGCAAATTGTGCTAACTGTATGTGAGCAGAAGGTCAACATTTCCGTAATTTATCCTAAGATAAATATTTACTCAATTTACCCCCCCACCAACCAAACCAGTGTTGTACTAAAAATAGTTAATGAAAAAAAGACATCAGGAAAGGACAAAGAGCTAAAAAAAGATTGAAATTTTAGGTTAATACTGAACTTTAACATCAAATCAGTTTATATTTCCCACTAACAAACTCAATTATCTTTTACATTATCTGCATTAAATTTCATGAACTAGATACTTTTCCTACAAAATGTGTGTATTGTTTTATGCATAAATGATCACAGACTTAACCATGAAGAAACTAATCTATATATCCCTAATGGTTATGAAATAGGAGATATTTTGGTATATTAACAAAAAACATGCTGGTGTAGCAATATATAGAAACAATAATTTTAAGGACCACTATAACAAAGTTAACGTTCTGTGTACAGGACAGTTAATATATAAAAATGTATTTGAATTTCACTGCTGCATTGCGTTGTGTCGATAAACTGGTGTGTTACCTAAACATTGAATGGGGAGGGAAAAATGTAGCAGTACTAGGACCATTTAGCAACAAATAATCCTGATACCACTGCCATCTCGTGGCTATTAACTGAAATGCGTTCACTTGGCACGGTTTTTATTCATATAATGAGATTTTAAATGCTTTCCTGTACTATTTTTAAACATTTTCTTTTCCACTAACCTTGTCGTGACAATAATGAACACAACAAAAAAAAAATTGTTCAATTTGATGTAGTCATTCGGAAGTGATATGCATACAAACATTTTGCGATTCATTTCTATATATATATGTTTGGCTATGACAGTTATTTGTGCACAGCAGATGGAAAGAATGTGCAGGTTTGAGAGTTTTTTTTTTCCCTGGCCACTACAGAACTGAAGGAAAAGTTACTTAAAATGTTTCTAAATATTGAGATAATTGATTTTTCATGCATTGTTCAATAATTTTTTATGTTATAGGGACTAGTGCATTGTTTCTGTTGCTAGGTGGTTTTTTTTCATCCTTTATATTTATAAAATGGAATTATAACAAAAATGTTGAAGCAGAGTAGAAGCAATCCTACTACAACTGCCCTATGGTCATAACAATAATGTCAGTCAGCTGTTTTATTAATAAATTTTAGGCGCATAGTAAACTCCATTTACCAAGTTTTTTATGTTATCAACATAAGTGCACTTAAATTATCATCATTCTCTTTTAAAACAGAACAATATATTGAAAAATTATTCAAGGGATCATTTACAAAAGAATTATTGCAACTTTTATTAACCATGTCTTGAATTCTATTTCAAAGAAATATTTAATTCATCAGGAAGCACAGAGATATTCAGTTTATGTACATTATCGATCTTCAGCTTTATGTTCCATGCAGTTTTACACTTATTAGAGAATCATTATAACTAATTCTTACTTATAAATTTTCTTTCCTGTGTAACTTTTTTACATATTTATGGTTATCAACATCCTCACCCAAACCCATTTTGGTTTCTTATGCAGTATAATCATATTTTTAAGTTTACATAAAACAAACCAACTGTTTGTAGTTTATTTTTATTTTCATTTATAAATATTATTTAATAACTTTGTTTTCTTTGAGTAGCAGTTATTAAGAGAAGTGAAAAAGAAAAGTTCACAGGCTTCAGATACATTGGCTCAATTCAATACTATGAATTCCTAGTCAATATTGCAGAGATTTTGTCTAAATTTTAATATGTTTCTATTCCCTTGTTCTCTAAAATTGAGTGCAATACATTGAATTTCATTCATACATGATATGGGGAACTGCATCCACAACGCACAGTGATCTGAAAGCACAATATCAACAACATCTTATGACAATTCATTGTTATGTATGTATATTGCTGAGATATGCATCAATTCTGGTTGGTTTGTTATCTAAATAATAAATATTAAAAGATGTTTTTATTGGATAAAGGATTTTTTCTTCCTTAGAAGCATCTAATATATTGAAATTTATGTCACCTAAGTAGATAATTTTATAATATTGTATCTGTTATGGTTTAGATTTAAGCTTTTCCCATTGACAAGAAAAGAATGTAAATTAGATTGTGGGATTTGATATATAGATAGAACAAAGAGTGTAATTTCTGTAAATAGCAACCATTTAAAAAACTTCCTGTACACAGAACGTTAACTTTGTTATAGTGGTCCTTAAAATTATTGTTTCTATATATTGCTACACCAGCATGTTTTTTGTTAATATACCAAAATATCTCCTATTTCATAACCATTAGGGATATATAGATTAGTTTCTTCATGGTTAAGTCTGCGATCATTTATGCATAAAACAATACACACATTTTGTAGGAAAAGTATCTAGTTCATGAAATTTAATGCAGATAATGTAAAAGATAATTGAGTTTGTTAGTGGGAAATATAAACTGATTTGATGTTAAAGTTCAGTATTAACCTAAAATTTCAATCTTTTTTTAGCTCTTTGTCCTTTCCTGATGTCTTTTTTTCATTAACTATTTTTAGTACAACACTGGTTTGGTTGGTGGGGGGGTAAATTGAGTAAATATTTATCTTAGGATAAATTACGGAAATGTTGACCTTCTGCTCACATACAGTTAGCACAATTTGCGAAAATATTCTCGTTCACTTGTCTAAGCTCAGCAGAGGAATCCCTGTGATTTCTTGCATGATGTTATTGCTAAGTTTCTGTAGATTACACAGGGATTTCTGCTGCTGAGCTTAGGCGAATGAGCGAGAACATCTTTAACTTGTTTGGGAGCAGATGGTCAATATTTTCAGCGTTTATTTAAGGTAAGGACTGGAGTGCACCTTTGCTCGCGACTCTCGGATCTCTCGTGCAGTGGAGAGAGGTTACCTTATAATTTAATGACCCTATATAAGTTACTGCAAACTAGCTGAATTATTAAATGAAAACAATGCATGTGCATGTGTGTACTCTGGGATCTAGAGATAGAATGAAATCTTAGCATTAAAGTCACTAGATAAAGTGTACAATGCATTTCTTGTCACTATGTTGTCGCTCTGCTCTGCTTCCAAAATTGCACAAAACATAATGAAGATAAGCATCCAAGAAAAGGTATGCTCATAGTGGTCATCTATATCCATAGTGTCAACTATTATTTTTTTAGGATATATGTCCCTTGTAATGCTGTTTGTTCCAACACACAAACACAATTATTTCAGGTGGATTCTCTCTTAAATCCTTTTTCTTGCATTTTATGCTTCAGTTGAATTGTTTTGGATCTAGGGTAACATAATACTTGGTGGCATTCTTCTATGTACTTCTTACGATAAATTTTAGCAATGATTCACCTAGAATTAGAACTTTGTTTTTCACTTTTCTAGGGCCTGACATACTCATTTGTACTGAATTTTTCTGTATTTTATCACTCTCATCTCTTGTACATTTTGCATACGTCTTGTAACTGTTCCTGTGGCCAAACTATTAACATTTGCATTTGTTGATTTTTATACATTGTCTCATTATAATGTGTCTCTTCCTTGCAAGCTTGATAAGTTTCAGCTCATCACTTGACAGTTCATGCTTAAGTTCTTGATTTTCTAGCATTATTTTTGTTTCCATTTTTCGTATTTCCCTTTTTGGCATTTATACAGTGTTATCTGTAGAACATATTACTTCCAGCATTTCTTAATCTGATTTATTTGTGCATGAATTGCAGCTCCATGCACTGTCTTCATTTAATTCACTTATTTTTCCATAGCACACCAACTATGAAACCACATGTTATGCTCATCACATCTTTAAGCACTCTTTTATTGCAATTTTGACAATTTGACGGCACCTGCAGGAGCTATTTTGTGTGTAATCATTGCTTGACATCAACTTGAATAATCAGCATACCACTTCATTCAGTTAATAACTTGATTTCAAGAATAACAATGTTCAAAAAGGCTTGAAATATAAAACAGAACAACTAAAAATAAATTGAATGTAAATACTAACCTTTGTGAAAGGCTCCATTAACAAGTCTATCTAGTCTTTTGAACCAGTCAAAAGCACATGCTAATTAGGAACAACATTTATGTACCTAGTTCCACATTTCAAAATACCTTTTGCTTCTCCAAAATTATTGTTATAATTTATTTCACCATGTGTAACACAACTTCCTTGCTTAATTTTCTAGATATTAATCCTTTCTGAAGATGGCAATTTAAAATGCCATTGAGGGGTTCTTGAATCACTTTTGAAATGTCACTCTTTCAGGATTGCATTGGACAAATAATAGTAACACAAAATTCAAAAATCTGATGATAGTGTTTGTCATTTAGTAATGTACAGTGTTTTATATCCAAAAATGCAGTCTGAGGGATGTAGAAATGGGCTACTAGCACAGGCATGGCATTCTGGACCACACAAGTCACCTGCAACCTTACCCGTATATTTGTTGTTTGCAGTATACAAGCAAGCATACAGAAACACTGCTGTACATGATTACGAGAAATGTTCCACACGGGAGAGTGGGCTCTTTCATATTTTGAAGCTTACAAAGATGATGCAGTGTCTTTATGGTGTACACAGATAATCATCATCAAATTGAGCTTTCCCCAAGTAGAGACTGACATTAACCAAGCATAGTAAACAATAAAAGGAAATTGTAAATAATACAAATAACTGTTAATAAAGTTGCAACCAGTAAAACACTACTCTAATATAATTACAGTCTATAAATGGAACTTATCTAACCTAAATGAAATTGAATATAAGAATAAATCATTTTACATACCATGCAAATGGTTTTTTATTATAGCGTGTGACACTTTAATAACACTGATGCTCCCTGCTTTAACAAAATGAATTGTTCATCTTTTATTTTCTGCAAAAGATACAAAAAAGCATGCAATAGTACTTTTGGCTCCAGTTAATAAGCCAACATCACCAATTCAAGCAAGATGTGTGTGTGTGTGTGTGTGAGTGAATATATATAAAGTATTACTTGTTCATTTTTCATGCAAGTTTATTAACAATATCATATTTATTTCTTCACTTTGAGATAGGTATTTTAGGCTGAAAACCTTTATTGGATGAAAAACAATTTACTGTTATTTGTTTAGTCAATTAATGCAAACCTTAGATATTAATAAATAGGCATTTCTAGCTTTTAAAAACCAAGAATTGCATTATCCCATCGCTGCATTAGAGGGGTTGCTATGCTCCATCATGCTCCTCCCTCTGAGGATGTGGCTTGCATTTACCCATAGCTTTACACTAGTGTGTACAAGTAAAAGTTGTTTTTTCCTTTAGCACACCAGTAATTGGTGGGTTTTGCAGCACTCTATATGAACTGTGAAAGAATGTTTCTGCTAAACAGAACAGCTTTGCTATATTGATTTGCAGCAGCCTAAGAAAATGAAATCATTGAAATCCATTATGTTTCATGTTAATCAATGTTCTTTACATTTGGGTACATATCTTAACACACCTTCTTTATATGTTTTGCAAGTGTACTATTAAATAACTTGAAAAATGTTATCCCAGAAACAAATTAGATAGATAATGTTAATCATTATTTCATCATCACAATTAATGTACCACTGCTTGAAATAAACATTAGCATTGTTATATTTTAAAAAGTTGTGGCTCAGAAAAAATGCCTTACCTATGAGATTCAGAGCTGGTGGGAATGTGATCTACTTATGCTAAGCAAAAATATTAATCCATTTTTTGCAATTTTTATAGTTTATTATGCTGGTTGTGATTTAAAGTTTGCAAGAGTATTTGTAATTTAAGATTTAGATTAAAGGCAGAGCTTTATATATTGCAATCAGTAGAATTTTTCACAAAACAGTCTGTCCATCTATTTTTACAGATTTTTATGAGATTAGAAGGAACAACTGCAGAGTGCAAAATAAGACTCATAGCAGTAATAGCATTTACAGCGTAGTCTTAAATTTTATTGTGTTCATTTAATGTGTGGGCTCACTAGATATTCCAATAATGTATGCTATCCCAGCTTTTTATATTGCACATGCAGAACTTCCCATTTAAAATTGTCAATGTGAATTGAGCTTGTAAAACATAATTTTGTTCACAATAAAATTAAATCCATTTGTTTTTATTCTTAACATTAAAATATATGCAGTCAAATACAGAAAGACAGAGTTGTACCTGAGTTTTATTAAGCACCTCTCCTATCCTTCCATTATTTTTAAGATGCCTAATGTTATTTAAATGTAAATATATAAATATTACAGTAAAGAAGATGGGAAACTCTCTGCACTTAGCATGAGGGCCATTCTGAAAATCAACGGACCATCACACACTGTTTTGATGTGGTTACTATGACAGCACAATATGATGGACCTTAAGGGTAGCCATAGGTTAAGTTTCTAAATTCTATATTAATGGACATGTGTATTTGGTATTTCTAATGATTTCTAAGTTATTGTTTAATTGATTATTTTATGGTAAACAAAAAATACTTCGCTTAATGAAAAACTAGAAATTTTCTGACTTAAATATCTATTTTGACTATGAAATATTTAAGAACAAATTTTGGAAACACATTTTTATTGGTGTTTTAGTTTTTTAGAAAAAAATAATGAATTTATGAGAAACAATATTTTTCAATAATTTTAGTCTCATCTAGATCAGTGTTTCCCAACCTTTTGAAGTTCACGGCACCCTTGGGAATAACATTAAACACCAGGGGCACCCTTCCTTGAATTAAAAGAAAATTAAGCTTAATATGTTAATTTATTGAAATATTATATAATAATAACATACACCATAACATAATACAGTAAACTTTACTACAATCACTGAGTAAAATAAATTTTGTTCAATTAATGATTAATGTGAAACTTGTGATTGATGCTTAGAGCACAGATATGTGATGTCGGGTCTTAGAGTTGACAGTGAAACACGCAAATCATCCTCAAGGTTATTCAGAATATTTCTTGCTTTGCATTTTATTGTCACCATAGCAGAGAAGGCTTGCTCACATAGATAGGATGTTGAAAAGGGCAAAAGTGCGTTAATTGCTTTCTTCATTAGGATAGGGTACTACTCTCTCCGTTGAAGCCAAAAACTAGCCACCGACGCCTCACTCTTGGTGAACTTACCTTTGAGTGTGGAATCGGCACAAAGATCAATAAATTCATCTCGTTCGCAAGCAGTGAAATCTATTTCCTCTGCACTATCTACGAAATCAAATGGTGAGACAACCCAGTCGAGATTCGTAGTGGAAATAGTTGGAAAGTACGCATCTATTGCATCTTGCAATCTTGATAAGTGATCGCAAATGCGGTCTTTCAGTTTACCCAGATCTTTATCTCCTGCCACATTAAGAAGAGATGGAAAGTTCGACAAATCTCCTTTTTGAACTGCAGACTTCCAAGAACTAAGTTTTCTTTTAAACCCTTTCATTTTATTGGTTGAGGGGAGTATTGTTTCATGTCGACCCTGCATCGAAACATTCAGTTCATTTAGCTTATGAAAAATATCTGCCAGATACGACAGTTCAAAACACCAAGAATCACTTAATAAGAGCTCATAAAATGTGTCTTCATTTTCATTCTTAAAAAAAGTTTGTAGCTGTTCTTTAAGTTCGAGAAACCGGTTCAATACACGACCCCGCGACAACCACCTTCTGTGTGAAGCAACAAAGAGGTATGAGCTGCATCCGTTGCGCGACATAACTGTTCAAAAAGTCTGCACTTTAAAGGTCGAGACTTCATAGTTCACCATTTTCACAACTTGGTTAAACACTTCAGCAAAATCTTCATCACACGCTTTCACGACTAATGCCTCTCTATGCAGAAAACAGTGAGTTATAATAATGGATGGATTTTCATTGAGAGCTCTGGCAGTAAAACCTTTAATTTTCCCAGACATAGATGGTGCACCATCTGTACATATACCACAACAGTCTTTCCATGAAAGATCATGGTCATTGAGATAGGAATTAATAGAAACGAAAATATCATGGCCTGTGGTTGTAGTCTCCAGCGGTCTACAGAACAGAAACTGTTCACTAATATCTTTTTTATCAATATATCTGATAAAACCAAGGACTTGCAAATTTTCACAATTTATGTCAAATTTTCGATAAGTTGATTTATTTTAATGCCCCCTATGATTCAAGATATCGAGGTTCGACTCTCTGTGTGTGTGTGTGTATGTGTGGGGGGGGGCATGCGTGCTCGCCACTGATTGCCCCTCAACTGTAAGTCATATTTAGAAAACAAGTGGAAAATTTTTAAAGCCTGTATATTTAGCGTAATGGCTATGGTGCAAAAGTGCACAGGTATTAAAATTGCAGGTCAAATCCCCATGACTGCAGATTTTTTCTTTATTTATTACTTCACTTAGTTGAATGTGATTTATAGGAAATATTGTGTTGTGCTGCAATTTTTTATTTCAAGTTGTTTTAACTACCATTTACATTTTCATGACCTAAATAGTAGATACATATTGGAAACTTAAATGAACTATTTCAAGCTCAAAGGTGCTTCAATATATTCAAATAATTGTAAAGCAGTAAAGTAAATGCCTAATAAAATATTGAAGATTAATCCACGAGTAGCTTGGCTGTTATTACGGGTTCCATAGATTACTAACAACTTACAAAATGTAAATAATTAATAAGTGCTTGAAAGAGCTAAATGTTGCTAAGTTATTTCAAAATAAGCTGCATTGGTATTAACACTGCAATTCAATACAGGCAGAGCAAAAGTAAGCACACAAATTAGGAGTGGGCAAGGTTTCAAAGAAATTGCTCAAAATGGTGACTTCTAATATAAATGCATAGGTGATATTGGCATAAATGATTCCTGAACCCTATGGAGCTGCCAATCTCGTCACTGGCTGCAACCAACATCTCTTCAGATGAATACATCATAGTCTGTTGTTGACTCTGGGAAAAAAAAAATTGAGTCTTACAGTCCATGGTAGGACTGGAAGACTCAATTTAGATGCTCCCATATGTCGATTGAATAATGTGCAGAAGCTCCATAGTGTTGGAAATGCAGTTGAGCCCGAGCATCAAACGGCACTATTCCCAGCAGGGCTGGCAGTACATACTTCACAATGTTTATAAGTGTCCCATGTGTGATTATTCTTTTAATTAAGAATGAGTCCATTGGTAAACAGTGAACAATTATGGTAGCTGCATTAAGCACCATTTACAAAACTGAAGGTATAAATTACAATCCTCCAGGGTTAATGCCTACACATTTTGCAGGTGGAAGAAATAGAGTTAGGTCCTCGTACAGACTCGCCATACACTTGTGGGGTTGATTGCAATAACTTGGGTGCTAGTGTATGCAATAGGTCTTCTTAAACTCTGGAGCACATTGGGTACATCTTGCACTGCAATCTGCCTTATTTGGCACCCACATTCTCACAAATGCCAATCTACAGATTTGAAAGTAGTTAAATGGGGCTGCCGAATATTGATGTACCTTTCGATATAAATCCATGCAGGTATTGCACAAGGTGCATAACAGCAAGTTCAGCAGAAGTATAATTTTTCTCCTTGTTCCGGTAGCACTTATTTAACTGTTTCAACGTAGTGTTGTATACAGAAGACAAATAGGAAGTGAGACTGAACATTTGAGTAAGAAACAATTACCATGTGGTGGTGTTAGTGTCTTCCAGGGGCAGCATTAGGGGAGTAGTTGTACTCTGTGCAACTGATAACCCTCTAGCTTTAGTCATCACATGTGAGAGGAAGCCACAGTAAATGATGGTGATAGTTGGCAATTATAAGGCATAAGCATAATATTGCTCATAAGATGAAAAGAAATGGGGGGGGGGGGGGGAGAAGAAAAAAAACTCCCATATGCAGGTTTGAACTTTGATTCCTCGGGTTTATTCAGGTTCACAGTCAATCTGCTTAACCGTGTAGTCAAAGTACAACTATCAGAATTTCCCTATGTTTCTTTAGCCATTTGTCAACCTGTTATCCATTGCAGGGGCATGCAGCCCCATATTAGATCTACAATTTAAGCGATTTTGGTAAAGTTAAAATTAAGAAATGCCTATTCAGAGTGTTAAAAAACAGGCTTTACCAAGAGCTTCAACGAGCTGTAGTTAATTTCAAATGTAGACTATTTACATATTTCTTTCTGATTATGATTTATTAACCCCATTCGCTAATTACTTTGAACATGCATAGCTTGTAACTTGGCCTTGTAGACCATTGGTTTTCTTATATAAATTTAAGAGTTGAAGAGAAAGATGCAGATTGTACATGATGGCCAGCTTCAACAACAACAAATGAAAATATAAAACTAGAGCACATGTTTTGGGAAGATAATCATTGCATATATTATTAGATTCAAGAAGCCCTAAAAATGGGATTGGCAGCATGAGGACAATTCTTTAAAAAAAATCTGTGTTAGGAAGGTTTGCAGTTATTGTATTCCATACTACCTCACAAATGAGTAGAAACAGACAATTATGCAATGGTGCCAGAAAACAGTAGAACAATTTGATGGGGGACAGTCCAGAAACATGTGTAACAGGGGACAAAAGCTGGATATACCTATATAATCTGGAAACCAAGTGACAGTCATCAGTCTGGGTCTTCCCAAGAGAGAAAATCCCAATATAAAACTGATTATTTTCTAATATTCCATGATGACTTCATATAATAGTAATTCCAGAAGCTAATAAAACAATAATTTTAAATAATGGGACTTTGGAAGGCATTAAAAGAATAATTCTTATAGGAGCTCATAAAGAATCAATAGCAGGTGCGAGATTCTGTGATAAACGTTCAAAAGAATGGTACAAAGAAAAAGACTTGTGAGGCAATAAAGAGCTCATCATAATCCTGCTCCTGAGACAAACACGAAGATAATTTAGTCATATTAATCATTTGATTTTATACAAATTATTTAAATTGGATCTCTATACATAAACTCCACCCCTGCCCCCCAGGCCATAATATTTTTCTGGCTGTGCTACTGATGCCTGCTGGCCCATTGCAGTTATTTTGACTCCTTGTGGAATTTATTAAAATATTCAAGGTATGTATTGTGACTGCATGATAATTCTCATAGTACAGCTGTCAATGCCTTTAAATATTTCCCAGTTTATATATAAAAACAAGATTGAGGAAAATAGGATACCCACTATGACATTGGCATTCTAATTGCTTGTCAGAACAGTATTAGATATAAAAACACATTCATGAGAGAACGTAGGCTTTCACGGCTGGAGTCATTGTAACTAGAAAATGTTTCCAGGCTGTTTTGCCGTGGTCTGCTGGTGTTAGGAGTACCAGACGTTTCGTCCACAACTACGGTGGACATCTTCAGTGGCGCGGTCGAAGTTTTCTAGGAGAAGGTTTCGCTGCGTCTGAAGCGTTGAGTCCAGTCCAGTGTGATTGGCAGGCTGAGGGCAGCCCGAGGTGTGTTAGACGTGTCCCTGTTCTCAGAGAGAACTTAACCACATTCTGACGGGATTGTGGGTTTTGTAGGATGGCGGGTGTGTTTTGGGGTTGTGGAGTGACAGGAGGAGGCGAATATTGCTCCTCGACGGTTGCCTTGATGGTGCAACGGCCCTTGTGCACCGCTGGTGTGTTTTTATCAAAATGTTTCTTGAGATTAAATTTTGAATCCAAGCAACTCTTGAAGGATAATAAGGAGCTTAGCCGTAGCAGCTGTTGGTGGTGCTCCTTCGTTACCGGGGATGCCCGCAAGCCATGCGGGGAAGCCGGTATCGCCTGAAGCGGCGGTTTGTGGGATCGTAATCCCCAAGAGACCTAACGAGGGCGCTCAGATGGAATGGTAACCCTTCGTTGAATTTTGTTGCCCGACGCCTAATCTCGTCCTCCAGGTATGGTAGACCAGAGGCTTCGTGCAGCAGTCTCGTTGGAAAGCCTCGAGGCACAGAATAGATAGCCCGGAGACACCTATTCTGTACCCGCTGAAGCAACAGCAGACTGGAGTCTGCCGCCATGCCCCAGATCTCACAGGCGTAGATTAATAAGGGGATAATGAGAACCCTCAAAAGGCGCAACTTAAGGGGAACCGTCATCGAGGACCTCAGCATCGGGTACAGTGAGGCCGCAGCCCCATTGCCCCGGCACCACAGCCCCCGGACGTGCTCCCTAAAAGTGACGCCCCTGTCAAGCTTCACCCCCAAGTAGGTGATGGTGTTGGTCCATTGTATCCTTCGTCTGAGGTACGTGAATGTGGGGAAGTTTGCGGGAAAGCGGCGCTTGGTGAAGAGAATAGCGTGGCTTTTCTCCGGATTTATGGACAATCGCCAACGCTCGCACCACTCTTGGATGAGGCAGAGGTGTCTCTGGATAGGGTTGAAGGCTCTGCGTGGGTGTTTGTACAGTATAGCAGCACGTCATCAGCATACTGAGTTATGTTGACTTGCACTGTTGGTAGGTCGGCCATGTAGACGCTAAAGAGCGTCGGGGAAAGTACAGAGCTTTCGGGGACTCCGCCTCTTACTGGCCTAGGTGTTGATTTGTGTCCCGCAACTGAAACTACAAAAAATCTGTGTTTAAGATATGAGTGTAGTAGGTGTATGTTGTGTGTCGGGAACTCCAGTCGGATGAGTTTGAGGAGCAGACCCGCGTGCCAGGTCGTAGAGAAGGCTTTCTCCACGTCCAGCGACACCGCCGCAGTGTAGGCTCTGTCCTGGAAGCCCAGGGCAGCGGCCTCCACCACTCTCATTAGTTGCTGGGGTGTAGAATGCCCAGGACGAAAACCAAATTGGTGATCTGGGATGGCATGAATGTCGCCCAAGAGAGGGGACAAGCGGGTTAGTATTAGCCTCTCGAAAACCTTCGAGAGAACTGATAGGAGACTGATGGATCGGTAATTGGATGGGTGTAACGGGTCTTTCCCCGGCTTCAAGATGCATATCACCCGGGCCTACCTCCACTCGCGTGGAAAGTGGCACAAGGTGAGGCACATGTTGAAAACCTTGGTTAGAAAGAGTACCGCCTTGATGGGGAGGCATCGGAGCATGGCGGGGGTTAGTCCGTCAGGACCCGCTGCCTTTTTGGGGTTGAGGCGCCGGAGTGCGCCCTGGAGTTCACTGGGTCGGATGACGGGAAGTCGGTCCGCCTCGTCGGGGGGGGGGCGCCGAAGGTATCGACGCACCTCCCGCCGAGCACGGTCCGAGAAGTCTTCGTCCTGGGGGTCTTCTCGTGGCCTCATAGACCTTTCGAGGTAGTCAGCGAACACATCAGCTTTGGCTCGGGGTTCATAAGCCAGGCCTTGGGTGCCTTGGATTGGGGAGGTGATTTGACCTCCGCGGTGCCGGAGAGCTTTGGCAATCCTCCACACGTCGCCATCCTCGAGCCTCAAGCGGGTCATAGTCTCCTCCCACGCTCGCACCCTGTGCTCGCGTAGTCGGGTCCGGACCTCTCGGCGTAAACGCCTCAGGAGTGCTCGGTTATGTGGCGTGCGGTGACGCTGGTATAGTCTGCGGGCAGCCCAGGAACGGCGTACAAGCAGATGGAGTTCTAGGGGGGGGGTAGGACATCTGGGTGTAGAGGAGCTGGGGTGTGAACAGTTAGGTTATGGGCAGTTCGCACCACGATGGAGGTAAAGGATTGGACCGCAGCCTCTAGGGATGGGATGTCTGTGATCCTAGGGTTCGGCGGGATGGAGTCGTTGAGGCAAACCCTGACGCATTCCCAGTCAACGTCGCGGTTTTGAACCGAGACGTCGTGACTGGCAACCCGTGTGTTAACCTCAGCTAACACGGGATTATGATCGGAATGAAGTGCGTTGATCGATGTGAGAGATGTATGAAAAGGGAATTGTTTGATGATCGCGAAGTCAATAACGGATGACCGTCCTTGACCTCGTGGATGGTGTGTGGGTTGCCAGGGGCCCTCTACTCTGAGTTGAGGGTCCGCATCTATCATGTGTATATCATTGCCTCGGGCGTCCGCCGGGGGCCGCAATGCCAACGCGGATGTTTGGCATTGAAGTCCCCGGCCAGGATGACATTAGGATGAAGGGCTAGGATGGAAAGGTAATCGTTTAGTACGAACTGCCTATGGGGTGGATGGTATACAGACACCAGTAAAACTTCCGTACCGCCTAGGTCAACACAGACAGCCGTGGCTTCCATGGTTTGAAGAGGTGGGATCTGGATGGGTTTGTGGACTACCCTGTTTCTCACGAAGATCGCTGTGCCACCTCCTCGGCGGCCCACACGATCCACTCTGAGGCAGTTGTAGCCCGGAAGTCGGAAAGAGGTATCTGGACGGAGATGTGTTTCGCTGACTAGCACAAGGTCTAGGGCAAATGAGCCGGCAAAATGCTGGAGCTCACTCCCCTGACCGCTCAGGCCACACGCGTTCCAGAACGCGAATCGGAAAGAGGTACGAGACCTATTTCGACTCGCCATTCTGGGCGGTCTGGACGATCACGGTCAGGAGGGCAAGTCCCTCCATGGCGACAGCCATCTTTGCGGCTGGGTCTGTGGCATATAGGAATCTGACCAGCAGATCACATATGCTCCGGCCGTGGTTCAGCAGAAGCTGCTGTATCAACGCCATCACATCCGACATCTGCAGGACAGGAGGAGTGGTGGGGGTTATGTTTCTGGGTGAGGGTGTAGGAGGAGTGCTTCGGGGCGCCGGCACGCCGCCAGCCGCCTCCTGCCCCTGCTGTCGCTCGGGTACGGGAGTGCCGTTCCCTTGCGCAGCCCTGGGGGAGAAATTAGGCTGCCTGGACGGCCAGCTCACCTTAGCTTGGGTGGGGGGCTTTTGTTTGGGTTTGGCTGGAGCTTCTTTGTTGCGTGGGGGTTGGTGGGTGTTATTACCATCCCGTGGCTTCGCAGGGCCACGCTCAGCCCTTTGCGCCGTAGTGGTGTTGGTGGCTATCCTTTGTTGCGCCGGCTGTCTTGCAGGAGGGGCAGGTGCAGATGTTGGCGCCTCTGGGCGCTGGTTGGCTACAGGTGCTGTTCTTGTGACCTGCTGTAGTTCTGGCGGCGGTCTCCTGGCCGCTATGACAGCGATCCTCTTTAGACCAGCCACCATAACAAGCAATATGTTCGCCACCACTGTTTGCGCAAATCGGCTTCGCGGTGGGAGATATCTTGCAGACCTCTTTAGGGTGGGCGCCTCCGCACCTTAAGCAGCGCAGGTTACGGAAGCAAAAGTGACTGGAGTGGTTAAACCCCAGGCACCGGTGACATTGAGGGGGCCCGCCAGAGCCCTTGGATGGTTCAATTTTGACCCTGAGGTAACAGATGGCGGTGACGCCATCTATCTTGGCCTCAGGGTCATTGGCCCGCTCCACTACTACGAGGAAGAGGGGGAGGGGAGATTTGGGGCCTTGCCCATCTGGAGCGGACCTGGTGAGCTGCTTCACCAGTCTTGGGGTGATGCCCTGGCGGATGAGGTCTGTCGAGATATCCTCCACCGAGGTGTCGACTGGTATGCCACGAATGACCCTGCGGAGGTCCCGGGACTTATCCAGTCCAAAGGTAAAATGGGGAACACTTTTCCTCTTGAGGGCTTGCAGGATGAGGTAATAATCCTCTATAATCTTCGCCTGGAAGACGTAGCGGTGCATGTTCTTCCGAACCGTGCACTGACTCGATAGGGATGGCATAACCTCCTTGAGGAAGCCTACCACCCCCTTAAAATCGTCCACGATAATCGGTGGAACGTGCCTCCTCGACCAAGGATTCTGGGCGGGCCCAGAATCTCCGGGGCGGGATGTTGCCTGGGATTGGCCAGAGGGCACGCCCTCTGCAGCCAATCGGGTTTGCCTCTTCTCCTTCCTCGAGGCCACTACGCGAAAATCGTCCTCTCCGTCTGTGGAGAGGCCGGAAGAGGTCTCCTCATGATCTACCATCATGGAGGATGAGTGGTACGACAGGACCGAGGTCCTGCCGCTGCGGTGTGAAATATTACTGCACACGCTGGCACAGTCGTCGTCGGAGTCGTGCTCCGGAATTTGGCATGCACGTGAAACTGGTTCGCGCGGGAGGCCCTCATTGGTGTCTTGCTTGGATGAGTCCAAACAGATAATCTTGCCTTTACCGCCTTGGCGTTCCTGGCTAGATCTCTTTTTGCCCTCTACAGTAGCAGGGCCACTGGAGCGCAGGGTGGCTGCACCAGTGCTGTTGCTGGCAACGGCCGTTGCTTCATCATAGGCAGGCCCGCTTGGGGCTTTGCCTTTGGATGGTTTTGATTTGCTCCTGGTCATGGTGGAAGAGGACGAGGACAGGGATACTTGCCCTGCACCCTAGGGTGCAGTGCACAAAAACACACCTTGGTTTACCCTCACCTGCAGGCAGCAGGGGCTAAGAAGCAGGCCGAAACAGAGGACCGGACGCTTTGATTAGCGCGCCTTACCCGAACCTAAGAGGTTGGGTGGCTGTGGCCTTGTTCGGCAACCCGTTGCCTTTGCACTTCCGATGGTCTGGAAGTGCACTCCGCTCTTATTGGAGTGGTGGCCGGCCAATCAGGGTCCTCGGTGTTTAGTTGGTGATGTTTGGCTGGCGTCTGTGGTTGGTAGCAACGAAGGCAGGCTTCTGCATGTGGCGCTAAAAAGTGCCTGGAATGCCAGAGATGGCCTGAAGAGCAGGAACTGAAGAACTCGGAACAGCGCTCTCGTGCCAACTCGTTGACTCTGAATGCTGATCTGAAGCGTTGAGTCCAGTCCAGTGTGATTGCAGGCTGAGGGCAGCCCGAGGTGTGTTAGACGTGTCCCTGTTCTCAGAGAGAACTTAACCACGTTCTGACGGGATTGTGGGTTTTGTAGGATGGCGGGTGTGTATTGGGGTTGTGGAGTGACAGGAGGAGGCGAATATTGCTCCTCGACGGTTGCCTTGATGGTGCAACGGCCCTTGTGCACCGCTGGTGTGTTTTTATCAAAATGTTTCTTGAGGTTAAATTTTGAATCCAAGCAACTCTTGAAGGATAGTATGGAGCTTAGCCGTAGCAGCTGTTGGTGGTGCTCCTTCGTTACCGGGGATGCCCGCAAGCCATGCGGGGAAGCCGGTATCGCCTGAAGCGGCGGTTTGTGGGTTCGTAATCCCCAAGAGACCTAACGAGGGCGCTCCGATGGAATGGTAACCCTTCGTTGAATTTTGTTGCCCGACGCCTAATCTCGTCCTCCAGGTATGGTAGACCAGAGGCTTCGTGCAGGAGTCTCGTTGGAAAGCCTCGAGGCACAGAATAGATAGCCCGGAGACACCTATTCTGTACCCGCTGAAGCAACAGCAGACTGGAGTCTGCCGCCATGCCCCAGATCTCACAGGCGTAGATTAATAAGGGGATAATGAGAGCCCTCAAAAGGCGCAACTTAAGGGGAACCGTCATCGAGGACCTCAGCATCGGGTACAGTGAGGCCGCAGCCCCATTGCCCCGGCACCACAGCCCCCGGACGTGCTCCCTAAAAGTGACGCCCCTGTCAAGCTTCACCCCCAAGTAGGTGATGGTGTTGGTCCATTGTATCCTTCGTCTGAGGTACGTGAATGTGGGGAAGTTTGCGGGAAAGCGGCGCTTGGTGAAGAGAATAGCGTGGCTTTTCTCCGGATTTATGGACAATCGCCAACGCTCGCACCACTCTTGGATGAGGCAGAGGTGTCTCTGGATAGGGTTGAAGGCTCTGCGTGGGTGTTTGTTTGTACAGTATAACAGCACGTCATCAGCATACTGAGCTATGTTGACTTGCTGCACTGTTGGTAGGTCGGCCATGTAGACGCTAAAGAGCGTAGGGGAAAGTACAGAGCCTTCGGGGACTCCGCCTCTTACTGGCCTAGGTGTTGATTTGTGTCCCGCAACTGAAACTACAAAAAATCTGTGTTTAAGATATGAGTGTAGTAGGTGTATGATGTGTGTCGGGAGCTCCAGTCGGATGAGTTTGAGGAGCAGACCCGCGTGCCAGGTCGTAGAGAAGGCTTTCTCCACGTCCAGCGACACCGCCGCAGTTTAGGCTCTGTCCTGGAAGCCCAGGGCAGCGGCCTCTACCACTCTCAGTAGTTGCTGGGGTGTAGAATGCCCAGGACGAAAACCAAATTGGTGATCTGGGATGGCATGAATGTCGCCCAAGAGAGGGGACAAGCGGGCTAGAATTAGCCTCTCGAGAACCTTCGAGAGAACTGATAGGAGACTGATGGATCGGTAATTGGATGGGTGTAACGGGTCTTTCCCCGGCTTCAAGATGCATATCACCCGGGCCTACCTCCACTCTCGTGGAAAGTGGCACAAGGTGAGGCACATGTTGAAAACCTTGGTTAGCAAGAGTACCGCCTTGATGGAAAGGCATCGGAGCATGGCGGGGGTTAGTCCGTCAGGACCCGCTGCCTTTTCGGGGTTGAGGCGCTGGAGTGCGCCCTGGAGTTCACTGGGTCGGATGACGGGAAGTCGGTCCGTCTCGTCGGGGCGGCGCCGAAGGTATCGACGCACCTCCCGCCGAGCACGGTCCGAGAAGTCTTCGTCCTGGGGGTCTTCTCGTGGCCTCATAGACCTTTCGAGGTAGTCAGCGAACACATCGGCTTTGGCTCGGGGTTCATAAGCCAGGCCTTGGGTGCCTTGGATTGGGGAGGTGATTTGACCTCCGTGGTACCAAAGATCCCCGGGAGCCGCTGTCATCAGCCGGTGTGTACCGCATTCCCTTTTCCTGCGGCTCGGTATACATCGGAACCTCACGCTCATCCAAAGATCCCCGGGAGCCGCTGTCATCAGCCGGTGTGTACCGCATTCCCTGTTCCTGCGGCTCGGTATACATCGGAACCACACAACGCAGTGTTACTACTAGAATCAAGGAACACAAAGCAAACTGTCGACTAGGCCAGACAGAAAAGTCCGCGGTCGCCCTGCACGCTATTGAGGCAGAGGGCGAGCATATTATAAATTTCCAAGACACCTCTATCCTCTCATCTACAACACACTACCATGCACGACTACAGCGAGAGGCTATAGAGATTTACAAGCATCCGAACAATTTTAATAAAAAAAGAAGAGGCACTAAAACTCAATAGGAATTGGCATCCCGTCATTGAAAGCAGGAAACGTCATCAAACGAGAAGCAACGAAGCGGTCCAATCAGAAGCCACGTTCGCCGGAGAGCCCAAGCCCCGCCCCCCACTTGCCAGTATAAAAGTAGCGATCCCGACAGTCAACGCTTCGTTTTTTTCTTTCGACGCGGTTTCGACGCAGCGTTGTTGCTTCCGAGTTCTTCAGTTCCTGCTCTTCAGGCCATCTCTGGCATTCCAGGCACTTTTTAGCGCCACATGCAGAAGCCTGCCTTCGTTGCTACCAACCACAGACGTCAGCCAAACAACACCAGCTAAACACCGAGGACCCTGATTGGCCGGCCATCACTCCAATAAGAGCGGAGTGCACTTCCAGACCATCGGAAGTGCAAAGGCAGCGGGTTGCCGAAACAAGGCCACAGCCACCCAACCTCTTAGGTTCGGGTAAGGCGCGCTAATCAAAGCATCCGGTCCTCTGTTTCGGCCTGCTTCTTAGCCCCTGCTGCCTGCAGGTGAGGGTAAACCAAGGTGTGTTTTTGTGCACTGCACCCTAGGGTGCAGGGCAAGTATCCCTGTCCTCGTCCTCTTCCACCATGACCAGGAGCAAATCAAAACCATCCAAAGGCAAAGCCCCAAGCGGGCCTGCCTATGATGAAGCAACGGCCGTTGCCAGCACCAGCACTGGTGCAGCCACCCTGCCCTCCAGTGGCCCTGCTACCGTAGAGGGCAAAAAGAGATCTAGCCAGGAACGCCAAGGCGGTAAAGGCAAGATTATCTGTTTGGACTCATCCAAGCAAGACACCAATGAGGGCCTCCCGCGCGAACCAGTTTCACGTGCAGGCCAAATTCCGGAGCACGACTCCGACGACGACTGTGCCAGCGTGTGCAGTAATATTTCACACCGCAGCGGCAGGACCTCGGTCCTGTCGTACCACTCATCCTCCATGATGGTAGATCATGAGGAGTCCTCTTCCGGCCTCTCCACAGACGGAGAGGACGATTTTCGCGTAGTGGCCTCGAGGAAGGAGAAGAGGCAAACCCGATTGGCTGCAGAGGGCGTGCCCTCTGGCCAATCCCAGGCAACATCCCGCCCCGGAGATTCTGGGCCCGCCCAAAATCCTGGGTCGAGGAGGCACGTTCCACCGATTATCGTGGACGACTTTAAGGGGGTGGTAGGCTTCCTCAAGGAGGTTATGCCATCCCTATCGAGTCAGTGCACCGTTCGGAAGAACAAGCACCGCTACGTCTTCCAGGCGAAGATTATAGAGGATTATAACCTCATCCTGCAAGCCCTCAAGAGGAAAAGTGTTCCCCATTTTACCTTTGGACTGGATAAGTCCCGTGACCTCCGCAGGGTCATTCGTGGCCTACCAGTCGACACCTCGGTGGAGGATATCTCGACAGACCTCATCCGCCAGGGCATCACCCCAAGACTGGTGAAGCAGCTCACCAGGTCCGCTCCAGATGGGCTAGGCCCCAAATCTCCCCTCCTCCTCTTCCTCGTAGTAGTGGAGCGGGCCAATGACCCTGAGGCCAAGATAGATGGCGTCACCGCCATCTGTTACCTCAAGGTCAAAATTGAACCTTCCAAGGGCTCTGCCGGGCCCCCTCAATGTCACCGGTGCCTGGGGTTTAACCACTCCAGTCACTTTTGCTTCCGTAACCTGCGCTGCTTAAGGTGCGGAGGCGCCCACCCTAAAGAGGTCTGCAAGATATCTCCCACCGCGAAGCCGATTTGCGCAAACTGTGGTGGCGAACATATTGCTTGTTATGGTGGCTGTCCTAAGAGGATCGCTGTCATAGCGGCCAGGAGATCGCCGCCATAACTACAGCAGGTCACAAGAACAGCACCTGTAGCCAACCAGCGCCCAGAGGCGCCAACATCTGCACCTGCCCCTCCTGCAAGACAGCCGGCGCAACAAAGGATAGCCACCAACACCACTACGGCGCAAAGGGCTGAGCGTGGCCCTGCGAAGCCACGGGATGGTAATAAAACCCACCAACCCCCACGCAACAAAGAAGCTCCAGCCAAACCCAAACAAAAGCCCCCCACCCAAGCTAAGGTGCGCTGGCCGGCCAGGCAACCTAACTTCTCACCCAGGGCTGCGCAAGGGAACGGCACTCCCGTACCCGAGCGACAGCAGGGGCAGGAGGCGGCTGGCGGCGTGCTGGCGCCCCGAAGCACTCCTCCTACACCCTCACCCAGAAACATAACCCCCACCACTCCTCCTGTCCTGCAGATGTCGGATGTGATGGCGTGGATACAGCAGCTTCTGCTGAACCACGGCCGGAGCATCTGTGATCTGCTGGTCAGATTCCTATATGCTACAGACCCAGCCGCAAAGATGGCTGTCGCCATGGAGGGACTTGCCCTCCTGACCGTGATCGTCCAGACCGCCCGGAATGGCGAGTCGAAATAGGTCTCGTACCTCTTTCCGATTCGCGTTCTGGAACGCGTGTGGCCTGAGCGGTCAGGGGAGTGAGCTCCAGCATTTTGCCGGTTCATTTGCCCTAGACCTTGTGCTAGTCAGCGAAACACATCTCCGTCCAGATACCTCTTTCCGACTTCCGGGCTACAACTGCCTCAGAGTGGATCGTGTGGGCCGCCGAGGAGGTGGCACAGCGATCTTCGTGAGAAACAGGGTAGTCCACAAACCCATCCAGATCCCACCTCTTCAAACCATGGAAGCCACGGCTGTCTGTGTTGACCTAGGCGGTACGGAAGTTTTACTGGTGTCTGTATACCATCCACCCCATAGGCAGTTCGTACTAAACGATTACCTTTCCATCCTAGCCCTTCATCCTAATGTCATCCTGGCCGGGGACTTCAATGCCAAACATCCGCGTTGGCATTGCGGCCCCCGGCGGACGCCCGAGGCAATGATATCATACACATGATAGATGCGGACCCTCAACTCAGAGTAGAAGGCCCCTGGCAACCCACACACCATCCACGAGGTCAAGGACGGGCATCCGTTATTGACTTCGCGATCATCAAACAATTCCCTTTTCATACATCTCTCACATCGATCAACGCACTTCATTCCGATCATAATCCCGTGTTAGCTGAGGTTAACACACGGGTTGCCAGTCACGACGTCTCGGTTCAAAACCGCGACGTTGACTGGGAATGCGTCAGGGTTTGCCTCAACGACTCCATCCCGCCGAACCCTAGGATCACAGACATCCCATCCCTAGAGGCTGCGGTCCAATCCTTTACCTCCATCGTGGTGCGAACTGCCCATAACCTAACTGTTCACACCCCAGCTCCTCTACACCCAGATGTCCTACCCCCCCCCTAGAACTCCATCTGCTTGTACGCCGTTCCTGGGCTGCCCGCAGACTATACCAGCGTCACCGCACGCCACATAACCGAGCACTCCTGAGGCGTTTACGCCGAGAGGTCCGGACCCGACTACGCGAGCACAGGGTGCGAGCGTGGGAGGAGACTATGACCCGCTTGAGGCTCGAGGATGGCGACGTGTGGAGGATTGCCAAAGCTCTCCGGCACCGCGGAGGTCAAATCACCTCCCCAATCCAAGGCACCCAAGGCCTGGCTTATGAACCCCGAGCCAAAGCTGATGTGTTCGCTGACTACCTCGAAAGGTCTATGAGGCCACGAGAAGACCCCCAGGACGAAGACTTCTCGGACCGTGCTCGGCGGGAGGTGCGTCGATACCTTCGGCGCCCCCCCCCCCGACGAGGCGGACCGACTTCCCGTCATCCGACCCAGTGAACTCCAGGGCGCACTCCGGCGCCTCAACCCCGAAAAGGCAGCGGGTCCTGACGGACTAACCCCCGCCATGCTCCGATGCCTCCCCATCAAGGCGGTACTCTTTCTAACCAAGGTTTTCAACATGTGCCTCACCTTGTTCCACTTTCCACGCGAGTGGAGGGAGGCCCGGGTGATATGCATCTTGAAGCCGGGGAAAGACCTGTTACACCCATCCAATTACCGATCCATCAGTCTCCTATCAGTTCTCTCGAAGGTTCTCGAGAGGCTAATACTAGCCCGCTTGTCCCCTCTCTTGGGCGACATTCATGCCATCCCAGATCACCAATTTGGTTTTCGTCCTGGGCATTCTACACCCCAGCAACTACTGAGAGTGGTGGAGGCCGCTGCCCTGGGCTTCCAGGACAGAGCCTACACTGCGGCGGTGTCGCTGGACGTGGAGAAAGCCTTCTCTACGACCTGGCACGCGGGTCTGCTCCTCAAACTCATCCGACTGGAGCTCCCGACACACATCATACACCTACTACACTCATATCTTAAACACAGATTTTTTGTAGTTTCAGTTGCGGGACACAAATCAACACCTAGGCCAGTAAGAGACGGAGTCCCCGAAGGCTCTGTACTTTCCCCTACGCTCTTTAGCGTCTACATGGCCGACCTACCAACAGTGCAGCAAGTCAACATAGCTCAGTATGCTGATGACGTGCTGTTATACTGTACAAACAAACACCCACGCAGAGCCTTCAACCCTATCCAGAGACACCTCTGCCTCATCCAAGAGTGGTGCGAGCGTTGGCGATTGTCCATAAATCCGGAGAAAAGCCACGCTATTCTCTTCACCAAGCGCCGCTTTCCCGCAAACTTCCCCACATTCACGTACCTCAGACGAAGGATACAATGGACCAACACCATCACCTACTTGGGGGTGAAGCTTGACAGGGGCGTCACTTTTAGGGAGCACGTCCGGGGGCTGTGGTGCCGGGGCAATGGGGCTGCGGCCTCACTGTACCCGATGCTGAGGTCCTCGATGACGGTTCCCCTTAAGTTGCGCCTTTTGAGGGCTCTCATTATCCCCTTATTAATCTACGCCTGTGAGATCTGGGGCATGGCGGCAGACTCCAGTCTGCTGTTGCTTCAGCGGGTACAGAATAGGTGTCTCCGGGCTATCTATTCTGTGCCTCGAGGCTTTCCAACGAGACTCCTGCACGAAGCCTCTGGTCTACCATACCTGGAGGACGAGATTAGGCGTCGGGCAACAAAATTCAACGAAGGGTTACCATTCCATCTGAGCGCCCTCGTTAGGTCTCTTGGGGATTATGATCCCACAAACTGCCGCTTCAGGCGATACCGGCTTCCCCGCATGGCTTGCGGGCATCCCCGGTAACGAAGGAGCACCACCAACAGCTGCTACGGCTAAGCTCCTTATATCCTTCAAGAGTTGCTTGGATTCAAAATTTAATCTCAAGAAACATTTTGATAAAAACACACCAGCGGTGCACAAGGGCCGTTGCACCATCAAGGCAACCGACGAGGAGCAATATTCGCCTCCTCCTGTCACTCCACAACCCCAATACACACCCGCCATCCTACAAAACCCACAATCCCGTCAGAACGTGGTTAAGTTCTCTCTGAGAACAGGGACACGTCTACACACCTCGGGCTGCCCTCAGCCTGCCAATCACACTGGACTGTTCAATGCTTCAGACGCAGCGAAACCTTCTCCTAGAAAACTTTGACCACGCCACTGAAGATGTCCACCGTAGTTGTGGACGAAACGTCTGGTACTCCTAACACCAGCAGACCACGGCAAAACAGCCCGGAAACATTTTCTAGTTATAAAAACACATTGTTGCAACTTTGTTACATGCAGAGCTTTTATCAAATAATGCAATTCTTAAGAATGACATGAAAGAAAGTCTTAAAAATAACATAAAATGTATAAGTATAATCCTTCAAAATGCCACTGGGCACATTTGGCTGAGTTTTGTGTATTAAAATAGAAATGTATTGTTTTTCCCTTACCACCATTTACAACATATTTGCTATTCTTATTCGTAGCAATTTTGATGCCTTATACTGAGGAAATGAGCAACATGCCTTGCACAGGAAAGGTTCATCAATTATAAAAGAATCAGGCCTGAAACTGGAGCTGCAGTTTTCAATGAACCTGTTTGAGATAACTGAGAATAAAACAAACTTGCTACTCGTAGTTTTCAATATTCCTGATTAACTAATCTGTCCTGTATATCTGTTTTGCAGACTTTTGACAATGCTATTTACAAAATGATTCAGATGTGCATAAGCTTCTAGCTCATCCAATAAAATAAAAAATAAATATTATTCTAAATTTGTTGGCAAGCTGAATAGTTGCGACTTTTGAATATGTTCAATTACAATTGTCAGTGAAAAAGCACCAAGACCAGCAGGATTACTTTTTACCATTTTTCTTTGCTTGCCCTGTAGGATCTGGAATTGCTTAAGAAAAGTTGTTATCTGAAGGTACCTGTAACATCCTCTGTTGTAGGTCCCTCTTCTGCATACAGGCTTCTTTTTCTTATACTAAGTATAAACAGTTTTTCTGTATTTAATGTACTGTGGAAGATTATGCAAAGAATTATTACTAACTTCAATCTCATCATTGTCATGTCATACCTATTGCAAACAGCAAGACTTTCCCTATTTGTAAGATAGTTCTCCAGCTTTGATTTCTTGGCATCTGAATTTCTCTTTGGTAGGAGGGTGGTAGTGTTTAATGCCCACTTTTACTGCTCTGGCACCGCAGGCAATGACACTGATGATACATGAAGATGAAGCTCCAGTGGAATGTGATGGCGGGGAAAACCGGAGAAAACCCATCCCGCGATGCTTTGTCCACCACAAATCTCACATGCAGTTGCTTGGGATCAAACCTGGACCATCTAGGTGAGAGGCGAGTGGTCTAACTACATTTGGTAGAAATGCTTGCTCACCATTACTTGACTTTTCTGAAGGTACAGTGTCTTTTCCTGTGGTAAAAACTTCATTTAATTTAAATTCACCTCCAATGTCCTGAAAAATGGCTGTCATTTCTTTGTTCACTAAGTTTCTTCCAAAGCTGCCGGTAGCAATAGCAGAAGCCACACAATGCTACAGAAAAAAGTAACCCATGTGAAATTACAGAAGCTGAAATGGACTTACCATTTATTTACAATGAAAAATATAGTGAGAAATACCTTTGTAGAAGATGTTGAAAGTGACCCCTTGCAGCATCACTACACAATTGCACATGTTTAAGTAAATATATTGAGATACACCAGGTGTAAAGTTTGAATATTGTGGCTGCAACTTCATAGCTGATGTTGTCTTTCAGTTCCTACATTCATAGACCTTGCTCTTAAGTGTCCCCACATGTTGTTGCATCCAGCAAACGGGTGGCCACAAATGTTTGTTGACAGTTGACATCATGGACTCATACTTTAGATGTGTGGCATATTGCCCCATCTTGCTGGAAGAAGCAATATTGTCTTTCATATTCAATGAGTTGAGCACAAAATGTATCAAAATTGTTCATATATGCAACCATTTTGAGGGTAGTGTAAAAAAGTATTACTCCAATGATAATGTAATGGAAAGGGGTGCAGCAAACATTGCTGATGTTATTCAAAAGCCACGTGCAGTAATCTGTATGTTTCTGTCTGTCATCTGCACAACCATCACACAATATGACAGCTCCTCCTACGTTGGGCCAATTTACATTTAGACTACTTTGGGCTCTGAATAATTCTTTGCCAAATATCTGCAATAACTTCTGGTGTGCAAACTCAAAGAATTTTTTTGTCATTTTACATTTTGCACTGATGTGTAGGTGCACCAACTTTTATACAGACTCTGTTTGCTGGTAGTCCTCTATCCAGATACTTGGCCCTGAAAATTTCACAAGTTTCCTTAATAAAACATGTTTTCACAAATGCTTCCACTATGTCCATTCTTTCTTCTATCAAGAAAGTCATTTTGCAGAACAAAAAGAGAAACGTCTATCTCCACTGATGAAAACTATGGTGGCAATTGATAATTGCATAAACTATCCATTGTTATAGCATTGTTGATCCTGAATATGTACAGTAGTCCAAATATTGCATTGAAAGTAGAAGCAGGCTACTTTTAACTGTGCCACCCTTTACATATGACTCTAAATCAGCACTAAGCAGAATATGGTATTAACACAGCCCAAATGCAATAATGCTGCTTTGTTAATAAATATTTAAAGCACCAGAATGTGAATGAAATATGTGTTCACATTTGACAATTGTTGACATCTTAAGAGAAGTAAATGTTCATTGAAGTCGCAGCAAATGCATCATAAAATTTCTTGTGCAAAAGTACTTGTTTGCGATCAGTTTTCTACAGCTTACTCTAAATGAATAGTAATTAAAAGTCATGGAAAGATGCTGCTATAGAATATCATAGCTAGTGAACAAAACATAGTACCAAAGGAGTCAAAATGACTCCAGGGGCATTCTAGTGTTAAACAACTATCATAATTGTTAAATAATCAAGTAAAATGAAATAGGATCTGAAGCTTTCCTGGCGACGAACATATACCAAGTAAAATGTCTTCAGGGCTAGGATGTTGTGATAGAAGAGTAAAATCTATGACTGAGAGCTTCATCCAGCTTTAGAAGACTGTACACTACTGGCTACCTCTTGAAATGTCCACCACAGTTTGGATAAAATATCAATCTAATGTGATTAAAACTTTAACCAAGATGTCCATCACAGTTTGGATAAAATGTCAATTGCACTTGATTTCAACCATGGCACCCTATCCTGAAATTCATGTTTGACTTATTTGATAACATGAAACCAACATGGGTGAATAATTTTTAGAAAATCAGAATATGAAGGTGGTCTGAAAAGTTTCCGACCTAATAAAGATACAAGACATTTTTTCAGATTTTGTTTTTTTATTTTTATACATAATCTCCTTGTATCTCTACACACTTCTCCCAGCGGTGCTCCCATCTCTGTAGCCCGTCCAAATAGTATTCGGCGTTTTTCTCTGCAAAATTATTCACGAAGGTGATTGCCTCTTCATTTGAAGAAAATTTCTGTCCTCCAAGTGCAATTTTCAGATGAGGGAACAAAAAGAAGTCTCTTGGGGCTAGATCTGGTGAGTAAGATGGATGGTCAAGCAGTTCAAACCGTAATTCGTGGATTTTCGCCATTGCAACCGTTGAGGTGTGAGAAGAAACAGAATTATCTTTTTCTGCAAATGTGGCCGTTTTTTCGCAAGTTCTGCCTTCAGCTTGTCAAGTAATGATGTGCAGTATGGTCCTGTAATGGTTTTTCCTTTTTGAAGATAATCAATTAAAATAACTCCATGACTATCCCAAAAAACAGTCGCCATTGCTTTCCCAGCCGAAAAAACAGTTTTTGCTTTTTCTGGAGCCAGTTCCCTCTTTGCAGTCCATTGTTTGGACTGTATTTTTGTTTCGCGCACATAATGGTGTATCCAAGTTTCATCTACAGTAGTTAATTGGTGCCAAAACTTGGATTTATTGCATCTAAACTGTGCCATGTTGGAAATGTTCATTTGAACACCTTTTTGGTCAAACGTGGCACCTAACGTGCAAACATTTTTTTTAAGGCCAAATTTTGATTTAGTGCGTGACAAGCACATTCTTTTGACATGTTCATAGCCTCTGCTATCTCTCTCACTTTAATTCGACGGTCGTCTAGCACCATTTGGTGAACTTTGGCGATGGTTTCGTCAGTAGTTGCAGTTTTTGGACGTCCTGAACGTTCATCATCTCCCAAGCTCGCATGGCCACGTTTAAATTCTGTTGCCCAAAATTCCACCATGGTAAATGATGGTGCAGAGTCCCCATACACAGAATCCAACTCATCTTTGATTTACGTAGGCATATTGCCTTACAAAAACAAATATTTAATGACAGCTTGATACTCGATTTTGTCCATTTTCATAAAAACACTCACATCACCTCACTCAAATGACTGTTACATAACAACTGAGTGTCCAAAATGGCTAAAACTTTGGTGAGTAACTGCCAAAAGATGAACAACGAAATTCACTAGCTTTTATTTACGAGTGCTGCCATCATGTTGAGGTCAGAATCTTTTCAGACCAACCTCGTATGGCAGTAGATGAAATTTTAAACTTTTGTTTCATCTTTTTCTTCCTATCAGTAATAATGTAAAGAAAGTATAGTTTTTACATAATCTCCTAATATCAAAGTTCAACATAGGAGGGACAAAACCAGCTGAAATGAAGATTCCATACCTCTCCGCAAGCCAGCAACTGAAACTGAAATCCCCTTTGTTGTGAATTGGATACGTGTCTATAGAGTACCTAGCACACACATCACACAATAAAGATTACCTAGAAACAAATTGGTCATCACAATTGCAGGAATTCCAACACCAGGGTAACCCGACAATCACATGATGCGCAGTTTGAAGGGGAGGAATAGTCTTTCTTTGAATTGTACATGCTGAAATACTGGGCACATTTCATTAGCAGGCTTATTAAGGTAAGATTTAACAAACTGCCTATCAGTATAAACTTTGAGTGATTTTCCTATTTCTTATGCATCTTCATAACTGACTAGTAATGTTCTCTATTTCACTGTTTTCATTTTATTTTCCACAGCAATATGTTACCTGAACTTTGAGCTTCTTGCTGCAAATGATTTGCATGTGCAAGTCCTGAAATTCAAATGCTAATTGCTGCCTACATATGATTATGACCTTTAAGGTTTCACTTTGTATTCCACTTCTTCTCTAAAAAAACAATCTTCGAAAAAATCTTTCTACATCCTTTAAAATTATTAAAGAGATGAACAATACAGATAAAATAGAAATAATTAAACTAGACATATGGAAAAATAAATCTTACTTCAAAATTTATCCTGCTTATAATCCCCAAACAATACCCCAAATCTTGTAAATATCACAGTAAATTCAAATACAATCATAGTTGGAGATTTCAATGCCCATTCAAGACTTTGACAAACTTTTATGACAAACCAAACAATTCTGGAAAGATCATAGAAGACCTACTAAATTCAACAACTACAAAAGTTGTTTACCACAAAAAAGATCCACCAACCTTTATCCACTATTCTGGTGCTGGTACCAACCCTGACTTACTTTTAGTATCTTCAGATTTATACTCATCAACTTCCAAACAAATCTTAGAAGATCCAGGCTCAGGACACAGAACTATAATTGCCACTATTCAACTTAAAAAGAAAAATTTAACCCCTATAAACCATAAACCTAGATGGAACTTTAAAAAAAGCAAACTGGAAAGATTTTGCAAATGAATTAGAAACCAAATTTGAAAAACCAGTAAACGATCAGATAAACTAAACAAAGATGTATGTGATACAGTTTTGAAAACAAAAAAAAAAAATACATACCAAGAGGATTTACTAAAAACTACAAACCTTTTTGGAACTCGCAACTAGAAAAAATGGAAAAAGAAAGAGACCAAGTAGAATCACAGCAGAAAATCTAAAGATCCAAAAGAAGTATACAAAATTGGAGAAAAGTAAGTACTCAATACAAAAAAGAAATTACCAACACCAAAAGATAGCATTTTAATAATTTTCTACAGAACAAGGACTATACAAAAGATGCACAAAAAGCATACAGATTCATACATAACATTCAAAACAAGAAAGGCAATAACAAAATACCTTTAATTTATAATAATAAACTAATTACAGATGACAATGAAATAGCTAATAAATTTAATAAATACTACGCTAATACCTATAAATTATCTGCAAATCCCAAAAAAAGAACAATAAATTATAAAGAAAAACATTAAAGAATACATAAAATCAACAACTAAACTTAAAGATAATATATGTAATCAGGAGTTCAATATTAAAGAATTGAATATTGTAATTAATAACTTAAAATTGAAAAAATCTCCAGGACCTGATAATATACCTACAGAATTCATCAAACATCTGGGAAAAAATGCAAAATTAAGACTCCTAAATCTCTATAATTTGTCATGGAATACAAAAGTACCAGATGAAATCTATAATAATACCTATTTTGAAATCAAACAAACCAGCGTATTAGCAAAAATCATGGAAAAAATTATTTCCATTCATTTAAATTGGTATCTAGAAATAAATAACTTAATTTCAACTAAACAAGCAGGATTTAGAAAACACCATTCAACAAATGAACAGATTTTAAATCTTAGTCAAGATATTAAAAATGCATCAAATAAAAAAGAAGACACTCTAGCAATATTTATTGACTTTCAAGGAGCATATGATTGTATTTGGAGATACAAACTTCTTGATAAACTTACAATTCTAGGAATCCAAGGCAAAATGTTACATTGGATCAGTGAATTCATTATTCAATGCTTTTTTGGTACCAAATATAATGATAAATTATCAAAATATCAATACACATCATGGCATACCTCCTTAGTACAACACTCTTTATTATTTATATCAATGATCTTCCATACCAATTACAAAAAAGAGAATCAAAAGTCTTAATATTTGCAGATGATGTAGTCATATGGAATTCTAAACTGAAAAATCAAAATCAACAATTAATAAATATAGCACAACAATCCTTGACGGCATTACAGAATTGGACATCTAATAATTTCATGAAAATTAATACACAGAAAACAAATTATCAACTACGAGGGGCATACTGAAAGTCATGAGCAACACTGTTTTACAATCTTAATATTTATTTTTAAGCCAAACCAAATACATCATCATAATCTACAGACTTTCTTTCACTTTTCGACATAGTCTCCATTGTTTTGCACACATTTTTCCCATCGTTCTACAAGTATGAAAATGCCCTTGTGATAGAACTCCGTTCCAGCTGCCCAGAGACCCTGACGCACTGCTTTCCGAATATCCTCCAGTGTCTCATAGCGTTGGCCACGCATCTGCTCCTTCACAAAACCGAAAAGATGGTAGTCGGAGGGTGCCAAGTCGGGACTATAGGGAGGATGTGGAAAAGTTTCCCACCCTAATGCCCTGATCTTCTCCATAGTGGCACAGGCAGTATGCGGACGCGAATTATCCTGTTGAAGGATGATCCTCCTTCCAGAGCGTTTAGCACGCAAAGCCCGACGGAGCTTCAGAAGTGTCCTGATGTAGCGGGCAGAATTTATGGTTTGTCCAGGTTCAAGAAAGTCAACCAGAATGCAAACTTGTGCATCCCAAAAGACACTTCCCATAACTTTTCTTACAGACTGCACTGTCTTCGCTTTCTTCTTCGTTGGTGAGTTCAAGTGGTGCCATTCCATACTCTGACGTTTCGTTTCTGGCTCATAGTGATGGAACCAGCTCTCATCTCCAGTCATAATGCACATCAAAAATTCATCACCTTCATTATGAAATCTCTGAAGAAGGTTTTGTGCAATGGTTCTTCTCTGAAGTTTGTGGTCTTCAGTCAATAAACGGGAGACCCAACGGGCACAGACCTTTCGATAACCCAAGCTGTGGATCATTTCTTGCACTGCACTATGTCCTATTCAAAGTTTCGCAGCAATTTCATTCACAGTGAAACGCCTATCTCCTGTAATGAGCTCATCAACTCTTTCCTTGTTGCGTTCTGTAGAGGCAGTTCGAGGATGCCCGCTACGAGGCGCATTTTGCAGACTCGTGTTTCCATCTTTGAAATGTTTCACCCATCTTCTAACACTGCTGGCACCCATGCAGACACCTCCATATGAATGATGAAGTCTGAGATGAATTTCAGGAGCAGATTTTCCTTCTTTCACAAGGAATTCAATAACAGCACGCTGTCGAAACGAAACATCAATGTCAGCCATTTTTCAAACACCGTCTGTGGTCACGTGATAGAAGCTAATGATGTCACAATATGTCAACATGTGGCTTAAAGTCTGTAGATTACGATCCTGCAATTCGTTTTGTTACATTGTTGAAATTTAAATTTTTACAATGGGTTGCTCGTGACTTTCAGTATGCCCCTCATATTTACAGTAAAGAAGAAACCAATAAATATTTCCCTACAACTAAATGGAGAAACTCTCACAGAAACACATGAAGCCAAATATCTAGGTATTATTTTTGAAACAAAATTAACATGGAAAAATCACATTGATAATATAATAAAAAAAAAAAAACAAAGAAAAAATTACCACTGTTAAAAAGACTGGTAGGCAAGAAATGGGGAAGCACTACACAAACTTTAAACACTTTTTACAAGATGTATATTAAACCAACATTTAAATATTGTGAAGAGATACTACAAATATAGAAAAACTTAATATTCTACAAAATCAAATTCTTTGCCTAGTAACTGGAGCTGTTAAAACTACCCCAGTACTTGCTCTACAAATTTTAACAAATAATCCAAGACTGGAACTTGACATTGAACAAGCAGCCATCTTACAATATGAAAAATTAATCAGACTACCTTTTAATGACTGGGAAGACACTCAACAAAGTTTCCTTAATACAATCAAAGAGGTCAAACATAGATTAAAACTTCCTTAATTAAAAGAAAACATACAAACAAATATTAACCCTGATTGATGGATGTTTGGAGGAATTTAGTAACAGTGACGGTCAAATTATATGTTATATTAATTTGTTGAGTTGGTTTTTTAACACTATGTCACTTACATTCTTATTATGAGGGACTAGTTTCGGAAGCCTATGCTTCCTATTTCAACCTCACGGGTCCAACTGCCATTGCTGGTTGCGTTTGCTTGTGTTTTCTTCTCTGGTGGCGAAATGATGAACTTCTTAACCAAGCTGTCTTACTGGCGGGATTTCAAAATTTATTAGGTGATCTTTGTTTTTCCATATGAGGATGTTTTCCCAGGTTGTGAGTTCTGTGTGTCCTGACATGGTTTTTAGCAATTTTGGATTTGGATCTAGGTTATGGTTTTCTTTCCAGAAGTGAAATGCTACTGCCGGTTTATCTTCTTGTTTCAATTTTAGGTTTCTAAAGTGTTCTTTGCATCTGATTTTTAAACTTCTTTTTGTTTGTACTATGTAGAGCTTTTCACAATTTGCGCATTTAATTTGATATATTCCTGATCTATTTTCTGGTGGAATTTCATCTTTTATTTTTGAATTTAGTAACTTTATGACAGAAAATCTGTTTATTGAAGCGAGGGTGATGTTTTGTTCTTTGAAGATCTTTTTGAATTTTCTAAATACTCGGGGGTGGTAAGTGAATTTTTTGAATGTGTTGATATTGTTTTTTCCTGTTGTTAGGGAAGTTATTTCTTTTATGGTTTTGTTCCATTTTGCTTTGTTGAGTTTTTTGTATACAAGGTTCTTGCTGTATCCATTTTGTTCTGCTGTTTGAATTATGGTTTTTAACTCTTTGTTGAATTCAGTTGTGCTCATAGGTACATTTACTAATCTATGTGTGAGGCTGTTTATTACTGCATGTTTGTGTGGTAATGGGTTGTAGCTGTAATTTTTAATGTAATTTTCTGATCGAGTTGGTTTTCTATAGACTCCAAAGTTTACTTTTGTGCCATTTCTGATGATTTTTAGGTCTAAGAATGGGAGTTCTCCATTGGTTTCTGTTTCCATTGTGAATTTTATTGTTTTTTATTTTATGGCATCATGTAAATGTCTCTTTGGCACTACTGCAAATATGTTGTCAACATAGCGGTACCATACCTTGAAAATCCATGGGAATGCTTTCTTCATGTGTGTTTCAAATTTGCTCATAAATAAATTTGCCAAAAATGGAGATAGAGGGTTGCCCATAGAGAGTCCTGATTTTTGTTTGTAATATTTCCTATTGAAGGTGAAGTAGTTTTGGTCAGTGTACAAACTTGTTAGTTGAATGTAATCTCCGTTAGAACTATTTGATATTGAACACTATCTACACTTAGCTGAAGAATTTACAAAATCCGAAATCTCTTTGTGTGTTCTGAAACAAATGACACTAGAAATAATAAATTTAAGATACCCTACATTTTTAGCTTACCAAATAACAGTGGAACTGGTGCAGGTGCAATATGCCCCCTCTTCTCTTTCTACAAAAGATTAAGTTTAAATACAACAAAATGGAGAGATTTCAGCAATATTTCAGAGCTTACAAAACCTACTTACTATATCATATAAATAAATTTGAAAAAGTTGTACAATTATCTGACTCTAAAGCAGCTATTATATCCATAACATCTGATGTAACACGTAATAGCTTAAATATTGCAGAATGCTGCAAAATCATAAAACAACTAATGAATTTAAATAAAAGATTAATACTTCAATGGATACCAGCACATTGCAGAGTACAAGGTAATGAAACAGCTGACTTTCTAGCCAAGAAAGGTAGTAAAATTACATCAAATTCATCAGATCCAATAAGTTATCACTCTGTCAAAAGAATCATTATATCAACATATAATAACAAAATTAAATAAGTTAATATATTATAAACAAAAGGAAAACCATGGGAAAATGTATGTAATAACACGACCAGAATCACTACATTACCAAGAAAATCGTCTGTAGCAACTTTTGGACTCCTAACAGGCCATGACTGTCTCAATAAACATTTATTCAGGATTGGTATAGTGAGATCTCCTCTGTGTCCTTTCTGTACACTTAAAGAAGATATGGATGGAAACCATCTACTGCGCTGCCCAACCTTGAGTTGACATAATAATATGACATCAAAATACTAGAATGCAAGAGAGAGAATGGCTTCACTGCCAACTGCTCAACATTAGATACCAACCAACCAACTTCTTCTCTAAGAGCATGAAGCTTCATTAAATATGTAAAATTTATTATTTCATTATAAACTCTTTTACATTTCTTTTACAATATTCTTTTAAAATGTCTATGGTATCCTACTTGTGATTTGTTTGTAATTTCTTTTTATAACGCTTTTAGTGTCATTTATAGTTTGACTTATAAGATGTTTATAAGTCACAATCAGAACTTTTGAATACAACAGACTTTTCACATTTTTCTCATAGCATAGCAAAAATATTGTTTCTTGCACTGCAAGGTTCTTTCTGTTTTCATGGTTTTGAAAGATCCGTATTGTATCTGTGCAGTGTACGCTGCTGCTTATTTGATTGAAGGAGGTAGACTTGAAGCAGTGAGAGCTGTTCTTTTGTTCCAGACAGTTGTATTATGTCATATAATCAAACAGGACAGATTTGCTGACCTATGATGTAGAAGCTTCAATGCTGACTTGACTCAAACAGTTACACTGTGTTATAAAGTGTTAATTAAAGTAATAAATATAAAATGTGATTTTAGAGGTCTAGAAACAAAGGGATTTAAATGCCAAAAATATAAATCTGAGAACTTAAGTTTGGTACTATTATAAATCAAAGCATTATTATTATAACTCTGTCCAATGTACCTTTGTGCAGTTACATATCTCTTTAGCAATAATGATAATTACTCTCCGCATAATAATTTTTTTGTAGAAGCTTGCATGGTTTTACTTGTACACATTTTCGTTACAAAGAATTACATGTTTTGGTTAATGTTATGGGTAATAAAATAGAACCTGTTATTTATATTGTCTTTATAGTTGCAAAATGATACAAATTTGAAACATGGTGAACTCAGCAATGTCAAAATAATAGAGTATGAAACATGTTGAATTGAGAAAGAAATGTTTTAGCCCATAACTTGATGAAAGTTGAGAGATTGCGCAATCAAAGAGAGGATAAAAGTTTAAAATTGTGCATGTTCCCCTATACTTTCCTCAGTATGTATGTTATTCCACTCAAAAATTCCATATAAAGATTTCACTCAAATTGTACATTTTAAAAACTCATATCCAAAAAGGCATTTTTCAAAAAGGTCCCATGTGTGTCTGTGTGTGTGCGCATGCGCAAACATGTGCATGTATGTGTAATGAACTGCATCACTCAAAAGTGAAAAGTCAGATGAAATACTAGAATTAGTTTTCAAGTTTGGTTTTCTGCAGAGATGCAACATGAACATTTTTGAGAAAATCCCCTCCCTCAAATTTCTGTTTACATAGAAATTTTTCCAAATTTATTTTATTAAAGATGGCTGTTGTGATTTTGATTAAAATACCATATATTACAGATATTTACATGACAAAATGTTAATCTTGAATTTTCTGTGAAAGGCCTATCGTATAATCTAGAGTAACTGGTAAACGTTAGACGTAACCAAAAGTTCTGCACAAAAAAATATAGATCTCATTATGACACACAAACAAACTTTGTTATGAAATAAGCTATATACCCAGTAATTAATGATATTTTCAAATATCAGTTGTTTCTCACTATTGCATGGGAAGAGTAGGCCAGTTGTTACACATTTGACTACCATTAGTCCCTTTGTATCTATGTAGCTATTTCTGCAGAGCTTTATCTCGATTAAACTGAAATAGGAAAAAAATCTGATGTGTCCCATTCACATGATCTTTTCTACCTGCACTGCAAACAAACTTCTTACAAAAGATTATTCTTTTGTCTACTTCTTGATAATCAAGATAAACATTAGCACAATGACCTTACTGAGTAGAAGGGAACTAAGGAAATACACTGGGCTAAACCTATAGTCAATTGTTTCAAAATATGATGCTATGCAGTTGCCATTGAAATTCTCTTCCTTGCATGGGCAGAAGTAAAATAAAAGAAACACATATGTGTGTGAGAAAAGTATACGTAATTTAAAAGTGAAACCAATAGCAAGGATATCTTGTAAATGGTTAATCACACAACAAAAATATAAATATATATATAGGACATACATTTTTTGTGTAGTAAGTTTTTGTTTATTTCTTAAAGTTTGCCAGTTATACAAAATTCATTCAGAATTAAGAGGTCTTCAGAGGCCATTCCTAGAAAAGTTGAGATATATATTTTATTTCTCAGTAAATTATTTAATTGCTTAATATACAGTATTTTAATGAAAACTGCTAGAGTCATTTTTGAGAAAATCAAAATATATGAAAGTTTTTCCATATAAAGGGTAGTTTGGGGTGAGTGACTTTTGAAAATCTTTGTCACATTCTTGGGAATTTAAATACCAAGTTAGGTGTTTAACTCTCTCTCTCTCTCTCTCTCTCTCTCTCTCTCTCTCTCTCTCTCTCTCTCTCTCTCTCTCTCTCTCTCTCTCTCTCTCTCTCTCTCTCTCTCTCTCTCTCTCTCTCTCTCTCTCTCTCTCTCTCTCTCTCTCTCTTCATCTCTCTCCCCCTCCCCACATACACACAGATTTTTTCTAAAAATGCCCTTTATGTATGCATTTCTGGCGAAATCTAAGTATCAAATTTTTTTGTAGAATATGGTACTTTGTGTACCTACTATGTACATTGTGCTACAGAGAGTAACGACATCTTAAGAATATTTTGTATAGCTATTATTAACAGAGAATGTTATGAAATATCTGATTTTTCTTCCAGAACTTGGAAATTTAAGAGCTTTATCCAAGAGCAGAATAGCACATAACAGCTTTGGAGGCAAAGAGATAACATATAGTGTACTTATCACCAGACATAATATTAATTTGATGACGTGGTTCTGAGATAACATGCTAGATTGCAGCACATATTAATGATACGTCCATAAAATGGATTTGTGCTTCCTCTACATTTTGCACATAATCACTCTAACTTTTTTATTTTGGCACTTGTATCTGTTTGCTTTTTACACCCTCAGTTGTACTTTTATCAGCAGGATCAATTTTCTTTTGTTGCTCTGTAACTTTTGCTTCCTGAGCATTCCACCAATGTTTAGGAATCCTTGGAAGTATTGAAATCCACATTAGAAGTTGAAACCAAAAATTCAATTTATTGACTCCCTAAATACAAAGAACAATGCATTTTTAGTCAAAATTTTTAAGCGTGTCTGCTTAAACCCATTGTCTAATGCTTAGAATAAAATATAATCAGTTTTTGTTTTTGTATGCATTAAAATAACAACAATGTCAACCACAAAAATCAAAGTGTTGATATTCTAAATTGCAGGTCTCTCTACCACATACACAGTAGCAGGGGTCGCTGGCCCCTATGGGTTACAGTGATACAGCCTGTCAATAGATTTTTACATTCTATAGCAAATATGTATAATGTATGTATGGTAGACAGGGGAGGTTTGTATTCTGCCCAAAAATTCAATACCGAGATTTCATTGAAAATATGTTTCAAGACCCCCTGAATCTTCCCCCCCCCCCAAAAAAAAAAAAATTAGAGCTATGTCCCTGTGTACATATGTGTGCAGCATAACTCAAAAACAAAAAGTCTGTTAAATAGCAAATTTGGTATATAAGTTCAGAACCTGCCAAGGATGTGGCACAAAGATTTTCAAGAAAATCCCTACAACCCCAACTACCCTTTACATGAAACATTTTTCAAAAATGAATAACGATTTTGTTTAAAATATCACATGTTTAAGATATGTTCGTAACAAACAAAATGTATATTTCGAATTTTCTGGAAATAGCCTCTGAAGACATCTTCATTCTTGATGTCTACTTGTTAACTGTAGGAGATAGACAAAAAATAACTACACAAAATATATTACAGGGTGAATCACTTAAAAGTTCAATTCAATTAAAATTTATTTGCTGTAGGATTTCATTCCAGAAATATCGGCTTCGTCAGTCACAAATAATGCAGTATTACAGTTACAACTATAGTATAGACTAGCATGTACAAATTAATGAAAGTAAATGCATGAACAACTAAAAGTATAAGATGTTTCTATTTATAATGAATTACAATATCAAAGCATGGTTTAATGATTTCAAAATATAATACATATGCATAACAAAATTAATTAACTAAACAGTTTGTAGGTATTCATTTACAAAATCCAAACAACCCTGTATTAAAAATATTTTTAATTCCTTCCTAAATACAGCCATGCTTGATCATTTCTTAAAGGACTGGGAGAATTTATAATACAATTTAATGCCATTATAGTGTGGACTTTTACTTTCTCTAGCCCCATATGTACAATGTACATAGGGATAGAGAAGTATTGTAATCAACCCAAAAATTTGATGTTGAGATTTCACCAGAAATACATGTTTTAGGACCCCCTGAATCCAAAAAAAAAGCATTTTCAGAAACAGGTCTATGTGTGTGTGTGTGCGTATGTGTCTGTGGACAGCATAGATCAAAAACAACAAGACGGTTAAATACCAAACTTGGTGTTTAAGTTTGGTATCTTCCAAGGATGTGACACGAAGATTTTCAAGAAAATCCCCCCACCCCTAACTACTCTTTACATGGAAAAATTTTCAAAAATTCTGTTTTTCTTAAACATGGCTCTAACGATTTTGATTAAAATACCACATATTAAAGCCATTTCTATCACAAATAAAATGTATATCTTGAATTTTCTGGGAATAGCTTCTAAAGACCTGTTTATTCTGGATGAATTTTGCTTAATTTGGCATAACTAGTAAACCATAAGAGATAGACAAAAACATACTATACAAAAAAATGTAGATCTTGTTAAAATACACAAGTTATGTCTGTACATTTTTTTCGTGCAGCTTACCGTTTTTGAGGTATTCCTTGTTATTAGTTTCAGTTGTAAAGTACTTTTACTTTTCTCAGACAGGAAGTGTCCGTATTTCTTTTGTTCTACTCCTGGCCAAGCAAAGAAGTGATTTGTAATGACAATCGCTTAACAACAGGTTTTAAAACATTTGACTATCACTTTAGTCTAGTGCATTCCCTTAGTTCTAGTCTACTTAGATGGAACTAAGTAATAAAATTCTGCTGATGTTTATCTCGATTAGCGTGGTGTTGAAAGAAGAATTATCTTTTGTAAGAAGTTTGTTCATAGAGTAGCCAGAGAAAGTCATGTGAGTGTAACACATCAGATTTTTTTCATATAGGGTTCTTTTATGCCCTATAATGTGAAGCTTCGTTTTACCCCTAGTATTATGGTTAAGAATTTTGCCATTTATGACAAAACTATGTAATTGATTATGTGTGAATACCAGCATTTCATAACGGTAAACGGATTGAGGTGTTAGAATATTTAAGTGTTTGAAATAAGGTCTATAGCTTGTACTGCTGGAAAAGTTTAGCATTAATCATATTGCCCTCTCTTGTATTATAAACATTTTGTTACAGTTTGACTTTCTCCTGAACATTATACTATACAATAAATGAGGGTAAAAGTAAGTGAAGTAAGTTATTTGAAGCATGTCAAGATTAACTGATGCTCTTAGAGTATATAATGCAAACAGATCTGGCTTAACTTTTCAGATAATTACATCAATATGAATTCCCCTATCAAGAATATTATCAACCCAAACTCCAAGAAATTTAATTTAATTTTAAATTCTCTAAGTAAACATCAGGGAAACTTACAGTTTTATCCTGCTATATGGTGGACTTTGAGACAGTGATGTGTTTTAACAATTAAAATTTAGTTGAGTCGATTTTGTAACACCACATCACTTACTTTTCTATTTCAGAAAACATGTTTCAGAAGTCATGTGCTTCCATTGTCAATTCCTTTGGTCGACTCAGACAATTGACAATGGAAGCACATGGCTTCTGAAACATGTTTTCCGAAATAAAAAAGTAAGTGATGCAGTGTTACAAAATCGACTCAACTAAATTTTAATTACCTACAGATTTGTTATTTTATGATGAAAGCCTTCAGCAACACTTTTGTTCTTATTAATACACAATCTATCATCCTCTCGATGTTAGTTTCAAGTCCTTGTTTAATATTACCAGAAACACTACATCCTGGTCATGGCAAAACCCACTAAAATAATTTTAAGTTATGGAAGGTACAAATAAGAATAATGGCTAGTGGATGGATTTACACAAGGATAAAGATACAAAATAGATGAACTTTGTTCAAGTCAGATTCCAAATTCAACACATTCACTTTGTAAATGAACACAATATTTGCATGTGTATTAATTTGTTGAGTTGGTTTTTTAACACTACGTCACTTACATTGTTGTTATGAGGGACTAGTTTCGAAAGCCTATCTTTCATAGTTGGACTCATGAGTTTGAAAACGAAAGCATAAGCTTTCGAAACTAGTCCCTCATAATAATGAACGGACGTAGTGTTAAAAAACCAACTCAACAAATTAATACACATATAATTTGACCGTCACTGTTACTGAATTCCTCCAAACATCAATCAACAATATTTACAATTTAAATACACAGTACAAATTCTCCAAGATTAAAAATCCAAGACAGCACAACTTTTGGGTAATTAATGCTTGCGCAGAATTAAAAAAATGAATCTACAATATCATTAGCCATTTTTGGCTGATTAACAAGATTAACTAGTTGCTAGAAAGGTTAAAAATTTAGCCAAGTTAAATTTAAGATGCATAAGGAAAGTAAAAAATGTGATGTGGTCCATTCACATGATTTTCTTCACATCTCTGTAACAAATTATTGCCAAAAGCTTAATCTTCTATCTACTTCAAGCTAATCAAGATAAACATTAGCAGAAATGCTTTCTTGTAAGTAGAAGGGAAATTATGGATTATACTGGGATAAAAGGTATCTTTTAAAAGCGATTACCATGTAGATGAAATCTATTTCTTTGCATTGCTAGGGAGTGACAAATTTCCGCATGTGAAATGTTTAAGTGTTTTAAAACTGAAACCTATAACAAGAAATATCTTACAAATGGTCAACCCTACGAAAGAAATTTATGATACAAAATTGGGTGTTTCAACGAGATCTATTTATTTTATGTAGTAAGATTTTGTCTATTTCTTATGGTTTATTAGTTATGCAAAATCAAGTAAAATTCACCCAGAACAAAGAAGTCTTCAGAGGCAGTTCCCAGAAAATTCAAGGTATACATTTTGTTTATAGCATAAATATCTTTAATATGGAGTATTTTAATCAAAATCGTTAGTCATTTTTGACAAAATCAAAATGTTCATAAATTTTTCCATGTAAAGCACAGTTTGGGATGGGGGGATTTTCCGCAAAATCTTCGTGTCCCAGCTTTGGAAGATGCTAAACTTACATACAAGTTTGGGATTTTACCAACTTTTCTTTTTGAGTTATCGTGTTCACAGACACGCGATACATTGACATACAGACACACATACACCTTTTTCTAAAGATGCTTTTATTGGATACAGGGGACCCTAATACGTCCATTTGCAGTGAAATTCTCTATACACTATGTACATGGTACATGTACAGAAAGAAAATCCGGCATTTAAACAAACTAAACTATGCTTGCACCAGATTTAAGCAACATGCTGACCCATTCCTGCCTCTGGGAAGACTGAAGTGATGTGCACTTGTCAGGTAGATCTTGCATTCTGTCTGGGCATGTGCGACTTGAAGCTGGCTCCGCTCATTCTAAGGATAAGAATTTCTTGAAGCTTCTCCATGGAGATTGCAATACCAGTAGCGTTTCGACCTGGGATTATCCTGTACTGATGCCAAAGTCGAGTAATTGACTTGTAAGGCATAATAGCACTTTATAACCCCCCCTCCCAACAGATACAGATGACTGGGGAGGAGGCAGAGAGAAATAGTGCCTCTGGAGCCCAAATGCACCTACAGCAGCTGTATGACATCTTAGTTGCCTATACCGTGATAGTAGAAAGTACCATCTCCCATACACCCTGGACCCCTTCTTCAGCATCCACTACAGGGATTAGCATGAAAGGAAACAAAATAACAATGTAGCAGCAATTATTATTAACCAAGCTGTGAAAAAAAAAAAAAAAAATCACCGGACCAGAAATAGGCATCATGCTTACAGTTCACTAGTCACCACTTTAGCAAAAAAAAATACAAATTAAAAGTACCATAAGAGAAAAACATATTTGTTGTGCAAGAAAAATTGAAAAGTAGCATAGTTCACAAATACAAAATCCTACAATGATATAAGGTGAATTATTTTTAACTTGCTTTTGAAGTTTAAAACATTATCAACATATGCTCATATAAAATATATGAAAATGTAAATCAATAACATTTTATGAAAATCAGTACAATCATATGAACCTGTAAGACAAAATATAAGAATTAAAAGAACTAATATCACCATAATTGCCAACATCCTCAACCGAGCTCTGTTCCTGATCAAGAAGAAAAAATTTCTCCAGTTTTTCCCAACCCCCCTTTGTACCTCCACCACTTGTTTTTTAGGATCCTGGAAAATATGAATTACACACTTACATACAAGACAAAATAGAAAATACAAACAAAACCTTGGAAAGTAGCTAATCAACCAGACAAAGAAGGGGGAAAACAGGAAGAAATAAATAACAATAAAGAAACATAAGCCTCCAAAATTTTGGTTTAAGAGTTTAGAATCCCCACTAGAAATAATCGCTGAGCTGCTGCGCAGGACCATACGTAACTCCAATGATGGTGAGGCTACATACAGTGACTCCCATAATGATTCGTTTCTTTTGAATTAATTATATTTGGTCTTCTTTTCTCTCACATCTAACCTTTTTTTTTAAAGTAGGCATTTATTTCTAGTTTACGATTGACATAGAATAATTTGCCTGCATTATATGATAAGCAAGATAATTTTTATTTACACCCAGAACAACAGATGTCACCGCTCATAATCATTCGGTTTCAAACCCTTTCCACTTGATTTTACCTTAGTTACCCAAAAGTATTCTAAAGATCGCTCAGCCGAGTGGTAGTGTGTTGCTTGAGTTGAATACAAACGTAAAATCAAATGGGTCGAAGAGCATCTAACACCACTTTCGAAATAAGGCAACTTTGCATATTTCATCATGCTAAAGGCCGTAAATATTTAAAAATTGCTAATCTGTTACAAATTCCCAAGAGTACTGTAGGTGACATCATTAGGAGGTACAAAAATGAAGACGATTGGAATTTATACCATCACCAGGTCGGCCAAAAAAATTAACAAGCAAAGAAGAACGTGATATAGTTAGAAAAATAAAGATAAATCCAAAATTAACTGCCCCACAGGTGAATGAGCAGTGGAAAAAGCAGGTCAGTCCATAAACAAGTAGGACACTAAAAATAGAAGCATTTAATGGAAGAGTAGTCAGGAGGAAACCATATGTCAGCGAAGTAAATAGGAGAAAGAAAGAAACTTAACTTTGCTAAGCAGTACAATGAAAAAGACAAAAACTGATGGCATTGAGTTATCTTCATTGTTGAGAGTCCCTATAAAGTTTTGGGTCAGGTGGAAGGACTGTAGTGTGGCGAAGACCTAATCAAGAGCTACGAAAATAAACCGTAACCAAATATGAAGCTTGGTGGAGGAAGTATGATGTTTTGGGGGTATATTTCTGCTAGTGGACCTGGAGAGTTGGTGTTGATTGAAGGTATTCTGAACAAACATAAACATTTACAGTTGCTTAAAGACAATTTACGGAAAGGTGCTGAGAAGTTAGGGATATTGGAAACATTCAAGTTTTACCAGAATAACGATCCCAAACACACGGCCTATGAAGTACGTTCCTGGCTGCTGTACAATTGTGCCAAGGTAATTCAAACCCCGGCGCAGTCACCAGATTTAAATCCCATAGAAAATTTCTGGAACGAATTAGACCGCAGGATAAGAACTTCTGCAATTACCTCAGCTGTGGAACTAAACAGAAGACTGATGGAAGAATGGAACAGTATTAGTTCCGACTACACTCAGTTAGTGTCTAGTATGCCAAACCGTCTGAATGGTGTTTTACGTCAAAAAGGGCTTCCAACTAAGTACTGATGGATACAAATTGCAGTACTAAAATGAAAACCATATGTTTATTAGCACATGTTTTACATGTTTTTTTTCGGTAAAGGTTTTCAGTTATTTTTGTTATTTAGCATATGGACCAAAGAAGGCCAATGTTAGTTTGATATGGAACTGTATATCCTGGAATGTTTAAGGGTGTAACTATTTTGTTTATTATGAACAAGTTTGTAAATAAATTAAATGTAATGACAGGTCAGTGGTTTCAAATATAAAACCGAATGTTCATGGGAGTCACTGTACAAATATTGGGATTCTAAACTCTCTGGCGAGGGAGAATTAAGTTTTAAGGGGCACCTCAGAGACGTGAGAGCAAACTCGGTAGCAAAATGACGCAGTGGAAACGTGCTGGGCCCAGAGGTCTGTGGATCGGAACCACACTCTACTACCACTTCTGTTACGCTGGGCCCTGGTAAAACCCACTGAAATAATGTATGTTGTGGAAGGTACAAATAAGAATAATGCCTAAAGGACGGGTCCACAGAGAGAATAAGGCATGAAATAGGCGAAATTTGTTCAAGTCAGAATCCAAATTCAACATATTTACTTTACAAAAGAACACAATACATATTATTTAAATATACAGCATAAATTTCCCACGGTTAAAATCCAAGACAGTACAACTTTTGAATAATTACTGCTTACACAGAATTATAAAATGAATCTACAATGTCATTAGCTATTTCTGGCTCATTAACAAGATTAACCGTTTTCTGGTTGCGAGCAAGGTTAAAACTTTAAGCAAATTAAATGCATGATATAAGGAAATAAAAAAAAAAAAAAAAAAAAAAAAAAAGGAATTTATACAACCCAAATTAGGCTCGCGCCATACTTAAGCGACAGTATGGCGCGAGCATAATTTGGGTTGTATAAATTCCTTTTTTTTTTTTTTTTATTTCCTTATATCATGCATTTAATTTGGTTAAAGTTTTAACCTTGCTGCTATCCTAGACGTTGACCCATTCCTCCCTCCTGGAAGACTGAAGTGAATGCACGCTCGTCAGGCAGGTCTTGCTTTCTGTCCTTTAGGTGTGCCTGAGCATGCGCTACTTGAAGCTGGCTCTACTCAATTTCAAGGATAAGAATCTTTTGAAGCTTCTCCATGGAGCGCTGAAGCTCTTCGGCTGGGATTATCCCCATACTCACGCCGAAGTCGACGTAATTGACTTGTGGCCGTAACGGCACATTACAGACAATTAACTATCTAATCTATTATTCCCTCGATGTTAGTTGCAAGTTCTTGTTTATTATTACCAGAAACTAGAACACTTGTATCATCAGCCAAAGAGTACATTTAGTAGTATCCATGCAGTCTTTCTTTTCAGCCAAGTCATTGATCTAAAGTATAAACAATAAAGGACCCAATATCGAACCCTGATGCATTCCATATTTACTACTTTCTACATTAGAGCGAGCAGCTTTAATCTCTTTAGAACAGCTTTCTACATACTGAATTTCAGTTAGTTGTTTTCTGTTTCTTGGATACGATTCAAACCATTTCAATAGCATTTTTCTTATACCATAATTATAAAGCTTATGTAATACAATGGTCAGTCAATAAGTAATGCCTCCTATTTTTTTCTTCTTCTCCTGAACTAAGTAAGTTATGTCAACAATTTAAGTTTTGCACAATTCCTCAAACCTTCTTCTCCACTCCACTGTAATAGCAACTTCATATGTCTATCAGTGACAGCACTGCTTGCTGTTGCAAAATGGCTGACATTTATGTTCGTATTAGACAGCATTCTGTCATTGGATTCTTGAATGAGGAGGGTGAAACGCCCATTCACATTCATGAAAGGCTCACAATGTGATGAAACAGTGGATGTGAGCACGGTTAGAAGATGGGTTCGTCATTGCAATGAAGCTGATGTTGGCTGATGATGGACCCGTGACTCTATGCAACATTGAGCGAGTGGATGAGACCATTGAAGCTGTCCGCCGGATAACAGCGGCAGAATTATGTTGCATGCTGTCTCTCAGTAAAGGCAGTGTAATGACAATTATTCAAGAAATGGGGCACTTAAAAGTGTGTTCACGGTAGTTATTCTGAATGTTAACTGAGCAGAATAATGAGACACGAAAAACAATAGCCTCGGAACGTTTGCACTGCTTCAATTTGGAGGGATAAGGAAGCTCATTGCAGGATTCACTTTGCAGATGCAGAGATCGTGAAAAAATCTGTTCGTCAATGACTTCGGAAGCAAGACTGTGCACACAGGAATACATCCCTCGTTGAAAGATAGACTAAAACTGTGGAAAAGGATGGGGATTACATTGAAAGGCGACAATTTAATCCTCAATGTTATGGCTTTCATGCTGTGTAATCAATGTTTAATTTTCTTGCAAATTAAAAGATTAAAAAAAAAAAAATGTATTAGTTATTGACTAATCCTCGTAATATGTCATGATCAACCAAGTCAACTTTTTTTTTTTTTTTTTTTTTTTTTTTTTTATGCTGTTTAACGCCCGCTTTTATTACTCGTGGTATCGATGGCGAATCAAAAGCATTCGATTAGTCAAGAAATATTCCTATGCATTGTTTTTCAGTGTCTAGATTTTTAAGCACTTCTTCAATAATGTTGTACTGCAGTTGTTGAATTCCCTTGCTGGAATCCACACTGGGCTTTTGGTATAATATTATATTGAGAAGTGATACACGACTTTTACAATTACTTTAGAAAAAAAAAAACTAATAAAATAAATTTAGGCCTATAATTTCCACACTCTACCTTGGAACTCTTTTTAAACAGTGACTTAATTTTTTAGATCTTTAACCTCTCGATGACCAAACCTTCACGAAGTGACAAATTTACAATATAGCATAATGGTTTAACCAGATGCACAGCACAATTTTCAAGAAGCATACTAAAAAATTAATCAAGTCCAGTAGACCTTTTGTGTTCATGCTTTTACTCATGCGAGTAGTTCTGCTTATGTTGTTGGTTAAAACTATAAAAATGCCCACATTTTATTACTTTGATTAATTATGAGGATTGCTATCTATATTTATTTATTTTTGATATTACTGACAATAGGAAACAAACATTGATTAAATTTATGCGCTACTATTTTAATATATTTCAGCCTATATTTATATTTAGACTAAAGTCCATATCTTTTCTTTTACTTTCTACAGTTTCCTGTTCATGATATTCCATATTGTTATTTATTTATAGAGTTATTTATCACATTTTTATTATAATGATTTTTGGCCATCTTGACTAGTCTGTTGGATATTTTTTTTTTATAATTTGTTTTAATTTGGTATCATCAGAGACATGATTTTGTTTAATTAATCTGCTTAAGAAACGGAGCCTTTCACTCAATACGCGAATTCTCTTGGTTATCCATTTGCTTTATTACAATTTTTATGCTTCAAGACTAACACGCACGGCATATTCAAATGACAATCAAGATTCTAATTAAATTCTTCGGAATATTCATCCATGTCCCTTTGGCAACGATAAACATCCTCCCAGTGTTCTTTGGAAAGTAAGTAATTAAAATACCTTACATTTTCTTCACTGTAAATTCTACACTTTTTAAATGACATCTGACTACGTTTGCCTAAAATATTATTGCACAGCATTCTAATTTTCTTGGCCATAGTAATCTGAGATGCCTGTTGCAAAGTTGTCAATTTCAAATTAGAAATGTTTAGTATCCAGGATAGGCAGACCTAAAGCTACTCTGGTAGCTCCTAAGCCGTATGTGCTGAGTAAGTCTGTGCTGTCTTTAACCTTTAACTTATATTTAGGTCCCCTACAATAATTACATTTCTTTTCCCTCTATAAAATGATTTAAAATAATATCTAATTTTGTAATAAACTCATTTACGGCACTACTGGGATTTCTGTACACACAAACTGTTATAACTTTAGATTTACACAACTCAACTATACTTTCTTCAAAGTGTTATAAGTGTTATATATATATATATATATATATATATATATATATATATATATATATATATTTCAAAATACACGAACCTCCATTGTTTTTAGTTTTTCTACAGTAGTAGCTTTCACTTTCCTGAAAATGTAATTTCATTTTCGTTTTCTTTTATCCAGTGTTCAGTAAGTGTTATTATATCAATACCATGTACATTTTGATGAAAGGTTGATAAGGGATTTGGCATACAACGTTTAGCTGCTTGAATATCCACATTACCATCCAGTTTCCCTTTAAACCTGATGAGATTATATTAATTGTCCAAATTTATCTGATCCTCTGCGGTAGAGATGTAAGCCATTCCACCGAAGACATTGTCATTCAGCCATGAATTACCCCCTACTTTTTTTTTTTTTTTTTAAATTAAATACGGTACCGGAGTCTGATCGGGACTCCGGCACTGTATACCCTACTTTTATTTACCTATTTTTACCTTGTTTTTCTGCATTATTACTGGATTGCTGTTTTTCTTACTTTTACAACACACACATAAACACAAACATATAACACCCATGCCCAAGGCGGGACTCGAACCCACGATCCCCAGCGCTACGAAACACCAAAGCGGGACGATACTAGTAGGCAATCTTTCAAAGAACAGAGCCATTCAAGGTCTATGTATTCTCATTATTCTGTTGCCGTTAATATCACGTCTGCGAAGTACACCACTTATTATTTTAGTCTCCCTTGCTTGAGATGTAATTTAGTTCATCAAACTAGTTGCTTCACCAAGAATTTCATCATCACTCACCCCACATCTGATATTATTGGTGCCCGCATGTATCAATACCATTTCCGATGTTGTTGTTGTTGTTGTTTTTTTTTTGTTAATTTCTTCCATTTTGTTCTATATTTCTTCAACTTTATTTCTGGAAAGCAACCTTTTCATAACCTCTTTCCTTGCATATTTCACTTGAGAATTTCAAAATAGAGTCACCCACAACTACGTAAGAACAATCTGATGTGCTCCATTCACATGACTTTCTATACATCTCGGTAACACATTGCTATTAAAAAGCTTATTCTGTTATTTACTCATGTCATTCGAGATAAATATTAGTAGAAATAGCCTTATTACTTGCTTTCTTGTAAGTAAAAGGGAAATAAGGGAATAAACTCGGCCAAAGCGATAGTCAAATCTTTGAAAAGCTTTTCATTTGAATGAAATCCGTTTCTTTGCGTGGACAGGAGTTGACAAATACCCGTATGTGAAAATTTTTAATGTATTTTGAAACTTAAATCAATAACATGAAATATCTCAAAAATGGTCAGCTCTGCGAAAAAAAATGTATGCCATAAATTGTGCGTTTTAGGGAGTTCTATATTTTTTGTGCTGCAAGTTTTTTGTGTATCTCTTATGGTCTAACAGTTACGCAATATTCATCCAGAATAAGCGAGTCTTTAGAGGATATTCCCAGAAAATTAAACATACACATTTTATTTTTCATATATTTTTAACGCATAGTATTTTAATAAAAATCGTTAGAGTTATTTTAAGGAAAGCAATATTTTAAAACATTTTCCCATGTAAAGGATAATTTGGGGTGACGGGACTTTCCTCAAAACTTTCGTGTCGCATATTTCGAAGATACTTATCTCAAATACCAAGTTTGGTATTTTACGAACTTTTCGTTTTTGAAGTATCGTATTGACAGACACACTGACACACACCCGGACCTTTTTTTTTTTTCTAAAAATGTTTTTCATTCCTTTACACAGGCTACCCTAAAAGTGTATTTCCGGTGAAATCTCGGGATCACATTTTTGGGTGCAATACCCTCCCTATGTACAAAGTACGGGTAGAGAAAGTAATACTAATACATGTTTTTTTATCTGCAATGATGTTGGGAACACATTGTTTAGCATTTTGAACGTTGTTTTCTTCATTTATGACCTCATTTTCTTCATCTATCATTTTGGTTCCCGTCAGAGCCTGAAACCTGTTTTTGCTTGAAAAGTCTACTCGACATTCCTGAATTTCAGGTTTCCGCCACAGAAGAGAATGTGAAATTTATATTTACTTTGTCAAGGGTATTTTTCAGATCTGTATTTTCCTATTTAAACTAATTCCTGTGTGAGCATTAAGAACGTCCCTCGTGAGCAAATTAATTACAATGGGAAGCGATGCTATCTTTCACAGTGTTTTCAACACACGATTATATTTTTCGTTACACTAACACATAAAAAATCCGCCAAAATTAGACATTTCTGTATATATTCTATAAAAATTCAATTAAAACAGAATATCTTGATTTCTTGGAAAATGTTGTTGGTAAGATGTGAAAGAGGATCAAAGGAACTAATTGCACAGAGTTTATAATACAAGAGCAGCTTCTGCAGCTTGTTAGGCTGTTATGGCAATTTCGACTATGCAGTTAAAAAGAGTTCATTTTCTTTTAAATGTCTTATTTTTTCCGTGAAAAATTACCTCTGACCAGTGCAAATTCACGTAGCATTGGCAATATATGCAACACCAATACCGGGTTCCCCGGGTACCTCTATTAACTATTATTTTAATTATTCATTATTTAATCATTCTTTCCCAAAATGCCGTACATACCACTTAGCTTTCTGTTTAGTCATAGTTAAACATACAACGAGGCACCGCAATGGAACACCGAATTAGCACTTCGTTCACTGTGCTGCAATCGGAGTTCACACTGATTCATATTATGTGGCCATACATATGTTATGTTTGGAGAGTTGTTCAGTCATCCGAGCTGTTTGTCTCTGTTAGTTCTAAATGAAAGACAGTTGAGTACAGTCGGTTCCATTTATAGCGCGGGTCGATGCGATATCCAATGGAACTAACTCGCATTTCGTCCGCCACTGCCTGCTCTATCGATTCGTTCCAAAGGTAATTTTTCCTCTTCCGCAAGGCTTGTCGCTAGGTAGCAGCACAAAGTACTGCTAATCACCAGCAGATGACAGGCACTCCAAAGCGCGTGACTACTGGAGACAAAATACTTTTCACAAAAGTAAATACTCTTGTTCTGTTGGGAGTGCGCAAAGAGTGTTTTGTATAGAGGGTATGAGAATAACATGTCATACTATGCTCCTTTGCTGTTCAGAGCTAATGGCGTCCAACCGCCCACCTCAGCAATCATTGTAAACTAATTGGCAAATTTATAAACGCGATTTCAATACATCTGTAGAAGTAGAGCTGGTATTGTGTTTCGGTTAAGTAGTGTAGCAGAAATAAAAACGATTCCAGTGTTGAGTACTCTACTTAAAAATGTAACCTTCGTTAGCAACGGTGCATACATCTGATTAGGATAGCTGAAATCGTTGAAACGGGACACTAGTAAGTAACAAAGGAGCCTTAAAGGGGTTTGAATACTTATGAGTACTATTTGTTCTTCTTTTTAACGGAACTGCGTTATTTATAAAACGTATGCAAAACATTTCACAGTTTAATGGAACCTCTATATGATAAGAAAATAAAAGTTTATACTAGCAAATTACAAGGCTACTTATTTCGCCTAGCGTTGTAGTAGTGACGTACAAACGCTGCAATACTGTTACAATTGTACAACTGAATGTTTTATAAAATTTTAATCGCAAATGTTGCAAATAAAACAGGAAAATACACCTACATCAACTGTCAATCATTTCTCCCAAAATTAATACTGTCTTTTAATATCCACATTCAACTGCATCTGTATAAATCTGGAATTCTGTTACCATGTTAAAGAAATACTTCGGTCATGCATTGTTAATGTTTACATTAACCCACAGTAGATCTAAGGAAACATTATATCTTCTTGCTAGAAAGTCTCGCTCGACATGAAGGAAATTCAAATGTTTCAGGCTCAAAACACAAAAATAATTATTTTAGATATTTTGAGTGAACTCTGCTTGATAACATTCCTTAAATAGTTAACTATGCAGTAATGCAACACAAATACAACACTATGTGAAAATAGGACTCATAGTATTCAAAGCACATGACTAATACTTTATATAGCATAGACAGACAACTTGAAGAAATGATTAACACGATATAATACTTATTACATGTTTCGTTAACAGACATTTAAAAATGTTGTCACGTTCATACATACCTGACGGAGGATTGAATACTGAATACATGGTGGTGCATGGGTATCATTGATGTTAGAAACTTGAAATGATATACCTAATATCTATTATAGTATAATAATATTGTTTAATAACAAAACCTTCAACCTTAATGTAGCGGCAGTGTGATTCTTTGCAAATTATATCAACATGGAATCTTGTTTGCAATGAATCGGCAACTTTGTCTCTTCAGTTTCCATCAGGTCTCAGTTTATTTATTTCGAGCACTCGTAATCAGTCATTTCTCTTGTTAAACAATTATAAAAGCAAAATCCAATTGAACATTTAAAGCAAATAAACACGAGCTTATTTTAATCTCCAACCCTGCTTTGCAAATGAGAGTGATATATCATGATCATTATACCAACGAAGTAATAAATGATGCTTCTGTTGCTGTTAATATTTAGGCTGGCTTAAACTTTAAGGATCACCTGAAAATAAGAATGAATTGTCGCTGCTATTTATAAAATCAGTAATAACATACTACTGCCGTTAGTATGTATTAAAATAGTTATGCCAGTGATATGAATGAAGCTTTGGTTTAGCTATAAAAACAGAATAGATAAATTTGACGAACGCTTGTGATACATGGAAAAACAGCAGTTGACATGCTTAGCTTCTAAATAAACAATTATGATGTATTCTAAATTCACTAACCAAAACAGACCTATTTGATTTCTAAAATTAAACCTCCAGTAACAGTCGCATAATACGCAACTGATATTAACATTTTTCTGAGGAACTGATTCTCCCACTTCCCCTAAGGGGCCAATAAACAATTGATATTTAGTGTGTTCTTATTTGCAAACAAAAAAAAAAATTGTTCCTTTATACGAATCTTGTGTGCGCCTTGTCTTGTAGACAAAGACAGATGCTGTATGTTGCTATACGATACAAAGACTATTCGCGTCACCAGATACATGCATGTTACCTATTTATATCCACCCGTATGCTGGCTACGTCAGATGCACTTTGCTCTTCCTTTTTAAATTTATGGACGCTCTTTAACTGCTGTGGTTCTCAGCGTCCCATTCTATACTGGGCGTGAAAGGCCGCTTAATGCATTTTGCTCTGTCCACTATATTGGCCCCGTGTGGGAAGTGGGAGAATCAGTTCCTCAGAAAAATGTTAATATCAATTGCGTATTATGCAACTGTTACTGGAGGTTTAATTTTAGAAGTCAAATAGGTCTGTTTTGGTTAGTGAATTTAGAATACGTTATAATGTTTTTTTTATTAATATTTACTTTTAGTCGCTTTGACTCGTAAGAGTCTTAACACGACTGAAACACTGATATTTTGTGATAACAATAATTATTACAGGATGGTTATAAAGATGCATTGGAATATAATACAAACTGTGCTAATTATAAGGTAACAATGAATACAAAATTACAGCTTATGAAGTTAATATAGAATAATATTAAACTGTGCAGATGTATTTAATTTTAATGATCTATAATATATTTCTTACGTTTTTGTGATGAAAGCAAATAAAAACTGTGTTAATGTATATTACAATTTTAGTTTAAACTGTAGATATTGATAGCTTTTAGGAACTTAACAACATTTTTATACATGCTTTCATTATTTAGTACTTTTATATCACCAGTGATTTTGTACTTTTTCCTCTGGGGATCATAACGGCGGCATTCTGAAAGTATGTGAGGCACTGTCAGTCGAGTATTGCAAGTTGTACACTGAGGTTGGACATCTCTGGTGATCATGTAGGCATTAGTCATTGCTGTGTGGCCAATTCTCAGACGAGTGATAATGGTTTGATGTTTCCTATTTAGGTTTTTAAAACAGCAAACAGCAGTGGAGAATCCTCTAACTGAGTGTAGTTTAGTTCCTTGATGTTGAGACCATTGAGTTTTCCAAGCATTGTTGATTTTAGTACGGATGTAAATAAGAGAAGTCTGAATGGTGCACTGGAATGTCATTGTTACACACTGGTTTCCGAAGAGCAGTTTTGGATGCCTCGTCTGCTTTCTCATTTCCGGGAATTTGTTGATGAGAAGGAACCCAACCAAGGATCACTTGTTTTCCTTGTTGTAAGGCCTGATTATAGGAAATTTGAACATTTTGGGTAAGTTGGTTGTCTGTATAAATATTTTGAGTTGCCATTAGGGCCGATTTGGAATCTGAAAAGATTATGAATGACTGATTCTTATACTCTGTTATATACGAGAAGGCTTCTTTTATAGCGTATACTTCACTGGAAAATGTGGAGAAACAGTCAAGAAGTTTCACCGCCTGAACTTGATTTGGTAGGATTATTGCACATCCTACCCCATGAGCTGATTTTGAACCATCTGTAAATATTTTTTTCATAATCAGCGTGTGAAATAGACACTTCTTTGAAGAGTTGTTGATAAATAATTGCAGATGTTTGTCCGTTTCTGTTCCATTTCTAGGTTAAGTTTTGGTTTTTTAAGCCTCCAGGGAGGGACATAGTGAAGTCCAGTTGTTGTTATCATCGGAAGGCTGGTTTGTTGTTTCTTTAAGTAGTAATTAGTTCTATCGTAGAACGGCAATAATTTAAATGGACGCTGGAGTTTATCTCTTTTGGGTGTTTTGGGAAATACATAGTTTTAAGCATTTGAGTAGGTGATCCAGCTATTTTCATTGCATACTTTAAACTTAAGTATTCTCGACGTACTTGGAGGGGAGTTTCATCTAATTCCATATATAAACTATCGATTGGACTAGTATTTTTTTTTTTAATTCAGTACCGGAGTCTGATCGGGACTCCGGCACTGTATACCCTACTTATTTATTTACTTTTTTTTTCTTTTTTACCTTGTTTTGCCGTATTATTACTGGATTGCTGTTTTCTTACTTTTACAACATACAGACATATACACAAGCATATAACACCCATGCCCAAGGCGGGACTCGAACCCACGATCCCCAGCGCTACGAGTCGCCTTGGCGAGCGCGGCCATGGGGACCGGCCGTATGGTAGGCTCCCAGAACAATCCTTAAGGCTGGGGATTGTACACGGTCGAGATATTTAAGTAGCGAGGGGTTGGCTGAATTATACACTATTGAAGTGTAATCTAACTTGGATCGTATTAATGCTTTATATGTCGTGTGAAGGACTTTTATGTCGGATCCCCAGTTACTAGCGCAGAGAATTCTTAATATATTTGACCTTTTGTTTTTGCAATCTGTTGCCAGTAATTTTATACGTGAAGACCAAGTTAGCCTTTTGTCAAATGTTGAACCTAGTATTCTCACAGAACTGACAACTTCAACCGTTTTGCTATTTATAAATAACTTGGGTTTATTTCCATCGCGTATTCCTCTTGAAAATTTGATAAATTTTGTTTAATGCTCAGAGAATTTGAACCCTATATCAGTGGACTAGTCTTGAATTGAGTGCAATGATTTCTGTTAAATATCTTGAGTTGTGGATGAATTTCTTCCTGAACAAAAAATAAAAACGTCATCTGCAAAGAGACATACTTTAGCTGGTGGTAAAACATGATTCACTATTTTGTTCATTGCAACAATGAATAGTATTACACTCAAGATTGAGCCTCGAGGAACAAGTACGCTCTGAAATAGACTGCCATTTACTCTGACCCGGATCTGTCGGTTTTGAAGGAAATTAAAGATGAAGCTTAGCATACTTTTAAGATGTAGTTTTCGTTAAGTGTGTCATAGGCCTTTTCTATATCTAAGGTGAGACACAAAAGATGCTGGGAATTATTAAATGCCTCTTTGATTTCCGTTTCAAGAACAATTAAATTATCAATCGTAGAGTGAAACTGGCGAAAACCACTTTGAGATTGGCTGAAAAAGTTCTTCTCCAGCATCCATCGTAAACGTTTATCTATTATTTTTTCCATGACTTTGCACATAGTAGATGTTAGTGCGATAGGCCTATAGTTTTCTGGATATAGAATTTCCTTTTTTGATTTAAGAATAGGTATTACTATTGAGTGTAGCCATGGTGACGGAAATACATTATTGACCCATTTATGATTGAATATTTTCGTGAGGTATTCTACACCAACTTGAGATAACGGCTTTAGAAATTCAAAAGGGATATTATCTGGGCCGGGACTCGTGCTTTTAAAACCAAATAGAGCATCAGTATTTCTTCAATACTGATTGAATCGTTGTAAGCGTAGCTAGTATTTGTACTCATATTATCAATTTATATTGAGTTTAATGGTTTATAATTCCGGTGTTGGTTCGACACGTTTGCAAAAAAAAAAAAAAAAAAAAAAAAAATCGCAAAGGTGTTGGCTATTTCTTCGGAATTATTTTTGATACTGCGATCATCAGGCTTACGAATATGCGTTATCTGGGCACCATAATTCCTTCCTTTTATTTTCTTTTTTTGTTGCATAAAATTGACTGGGATGTCTTGTCAGTTAATGTGGAGAGGAAGGTCAGCCACGTTTCTTTCTTGCTTTGTTTAACGATCCTAGGTGCATTTGCACGATATTTTAGGAATTCCTGTTTATTACGTAAATTAGAATGCCGTCTGAAGCGATTAAAAGCACGATTTTTGTTTGCTATAGCTTCCCTGCACTTTTCATTCCACCACGGAACAGGGCGTTTTCCAGGTGTAACAGATGTTTGTGGAATACTTAATGTTGCAGATCTAATAATACAGTCGGTGTATTATTCTAGAATTGCATCAATACTATTCTTCTGAAAGGCAATTGGAGGTATTAGTCTTTGGACGTTTTCACTAAATATCTTTCTAAATTTTAACAAATCAGCTGTTTTAGGTTCCATTTGATTGTGGTAAATAGCTGAGAAGCTGTATTAAATATATTGTGGATGATAATGGGAAGATGATCATTATCTTAAAGAGATTTGGTTATTTCCCAGCTGAAAAAATGGCATATATCAGGTGTGCAGAAAGTTAATTCAATGCTGGTGTAGGAATTATTGGCTAAATCGTTTTTCAATTATTCCGCCGCGTCGATTAGTATATTTTGAACCCCATAAAGTGTTGTGACTATTAACGTCACCCACAACAATGTATGGTTTGGGTAGTTGCTCCAATAAATTATGTAGTGTCGTTAGTTCTATTTCAATGCTGTTACAGATTGTTATAATTACTGATAGGTTTACTGTAACTGCTACAGCTTCTAGAGAAGTGTAAATATCTACTTCTCTGTGTGGAATATTGTCTTTAATAAAGGTGAAAACGCCACCACTAGCACGTAAAGCGCCTATGCGATTCTTGTAATATGAGGAGTATATTTTCATGTGAGCTATGTAATTTTGCATAAAATTGGTTTCTTGAAGGCAGATAATGTTGGGATTATTTTTTTTTAAAATAAGCTGAAGGTATTCACATTGTTTTCAGAAACCTTTGAGGTTCCATTGTGATATTTTTAATGTAATTTGTAAGCTGATTGGTTTAAGTGAAATTTAGACCTTATTGGAATCCATGACGTTGACATTTTTGCTTAAGTTTCTTTATTAGTCTAGTGCACTTTTTTTTTTTTTTTGATGCCACGATCTGTGAAACAGGGATAGAGCTTTTTTTATTCTGTTTATTAGCCCCTCAAGGTCACTGGTATAGCTGAGGGCCAAAGATTGTAGTCTGAAATTCTAACAGAATTTTCTAGAAAACTAAGTATGTTATAGCATAATCGTCTGGGTTTGCTTCCATTAATTTCTGCACCGGTGACATTGCCTCGCTGATTCTTATTTCCTTAGTATCTGTTTTTTTTTCTCTTTGACTCTGTTATTTGTTTCATAGATCAGGTGTGTCTTCCTGAGAAGATTTAGAGGAAGGGAACGCCTTTTTCTCCTATTTGTGTTATAGATGTGCTACTTGTGGAGTGTACATGTTTTAGGAGAGTGGGTGAGGTCTCTTGTCTATTTTCAGCGTTTTCGTTCGATATATGTTTTGTTTCTTGTTCAGGTTAGGAAAGTTAACATCGCACAAATCTAACGCGGCAGCTGTTGCCGCATTTTCGTTGCTATCCTGAATTGTTGCCATGGATAAAGCTTCGTCATTAGCGTTAGCCTGGCACTGCCTTGCAAGGTACCCTTCCTGTTTACATGTAAAACAAATTACATTGTCTGATGAAAAATGGATGCAGTAGTTTGTACCCTTATACTTAGTCTGCATACTTTCAGTGAGCTTTTCTAGGTCATTAGGATTGACATACATTTGTCTCCTAAAACTTAGGATGTGTGTAAAACCCGGTTCGTTCATTCCTGCACGAATATGAATTATAGTTGAAGTGGGCTTAACCCCTAGTACTGCGAGTTGCTGTTCTATTAGCTGATTAAAAAATGGTAGACAAACATTAGAAAGAATAACCTTTTGCGTTTGTTGTGACGAGGGCTCTTATACCTAGTGACACATTCTTTATGTTTACTTTAGGATAATTACGTATTAAGTCTTGTACCATTGTCTTATTAGCCAAGTACATGCAAATCCTTGCATTTGAAATGTGTGAAACAACTCTAATACAGCTTGGATTGATTAATTTACCTATGGTTAAAACATATTTTTTAGCGTGATTTCACTATGAGAATCTATAACAATAGCCTGATCTTTAGATGGTGTCATTTGTGTTACTGAAGCATAACTTTAGGTTCTGGGTTCATTTTACCTGGAACTGTAGAAGCTACATCGTTATCCTTTGTCGGGGAAATTCTAGAACTTGTAGGGCTCTTGTTGTAGCTTTCCATACGGAGATAATGCCGCGTAACCACTTGGAGGTTATTAACCTCCTTTAAACTTAATTTTGCACTTTTAGCTCTAGTTTAACTTAACTAATTGAGAAACTAAGTGCTTATTATTATGGTGCACACACTAACAGGCTATAAAGCCTATAAACACTCACAATTGATATATTTAGAGAAAGTAAATTACTCGTAAAACATTACCCAAGCCGTTTTTCTTTTGTTCTCAATATGTTATAATTGTTTATTTAGAAGCTAAGCATATCAACTGTTTTTCTTCCATGTATCACAAGCCACTCTGTTCGTCACATTTATGTATTCTGTTTTTATAGGTAAGCCAAAGCTTCATTCATATCACTGGCATAACTATTTTAATATATACTAACGGCAGTGGTATGTTATTGCTGATTTTATAAACAGCAGCGACAATTCATTCTTATTTTCAGGTGATCCTTAAAGTTTAAACCAGCCTAAATATTAACAGCAACAGAAGCATCATTTATTACTTCGTTGGCATAATGATCATGATATATCACTCTCATTTGCAAAGCAGGGTTGGAGATTAAAATAAGCTCGTGTTTATTTGCTTTAAATGTTCAATTGGATTTTGCTTTTATAATTGTTTAACAAGAGAAATGACTGATTACGAGTGCTCGAAATAAATAAACTGAGACCTGATGGAAACTGAAGAGACAAAGTTACCGATTCATTGCAAACAAGATTCCATGTTGATATAATTTGCAAAGAATCACACTGCCGCTACATTAAGGTTGAAGGTTTTGTTATTAAACAATATTATTATACTATAATAGATATTAGGTATATCATTTCAAGTTTCTAACATCAATGGTACCCATACACCACCAGGTATTCAGTATTCAATCCTCCGTCAGGTATGTATGAACATGACAACATTTTTAAATGTCTGTTAACGAAACATGTAATAAGTATTATATCGTGTTAATCATTTCTTCAATTTGTCTGTCTATGCTATATAAAGTATTAGTCATGTGCTTTGAATACTATGAGTCCTATTTTCACATAGTGTTGTATTTGTGTTGCATTACTGCATAGTTAACTATTTAAGGAATGTTATCAAGCAGAGTTCACTCAAAATATCTAAAATAATTATTTTTGTGTTTTGAGCCTGAAACATTTGAATTTCCTTCATGTCGAGCGAGACTTTCTAGCAAGAAGATATAATGTTTCCTTAGATCTACTGTGGGTTAATGTAAACATTAACAATGCATGACCGAAGTATTTCTTTAACATGGTAACAGAATTCCAGATTTATACAGATGCAGTTGAATGTGGATATTAAAAGACAGTATTAATTTTGGGAGAAATTATTGACAGTTGATGTAGGTGTATTTTCCTGTTTTATTTGCAACATTTGCGATTAAAATTTTATAAAACATTCAGTTGTACAATTGTAACAGTATTGCAGCGTTTGTACGTCACTACTACAACGCTAGGCGAAATAAGTAGCCTTGTAATTTGCTAGTATAAACTTCTATTTTCTTATCATATAGAGGTTCCATTAAACTGTGAAATGTTTTGCATACGTTTTATAAATAACGCAGTTCCGTTAAAAAGAAGAACAAATAGTACTCATAGGTATTCGAACCCCTTTAAGGTTCCTTTGTTACTTACTAGTGTCGCGTTTCAACGACTTCAGCTATCCTAATCAGATGTATGCATCGTTGCTAACGAAGGTTACGTTTTTAAGTAGAGTACTTAACACTGGAATCGTTTTTATTTCTGCTACACTACTTAACCGAAACACAATACCAGCTCTATTTCTACAGATGTATTGAAATCGCATTTATAATATTTGCCAATTAGTTTGCAATGATTGCTGAGGTGGGCGGTTGGACGCCATTAGCTCTGAACAGCAGAGCATAGTATGACATGTTATTCTCATACCCTCTATACAAAACACCCTTTGCGCACTACCAACAGAACAAGAGTATTTACTTTAGTGAAAAATACGAACATGTGTGGTGAAGGGAACCGCAGTATTTGCTAAAGTTATGAAAAATCAAATATGGAAAAAACTCCTATGATTGTAAGGTATAACTAATTGCACCAAAGTGGTCATGCTGTAATGCTGTATATAATATCAGGCGCCGTAGTACAATTATTAGAAATATGTATAACTAGCCTACCTTTAGTGCTGGTTCCAGCGCCGCATGTATTAGAAACATTTGCACTGTAACTAACGAAAATTCAGCGCTGGTTCCAGAATATACTAATCGAAACAAATGCAATGCCTGAATGGAATAAAATGAAATTCAGTTAATTGCATTGTTAACTCAGATGCGAAACTTTTGCTCAGAAGTATAGTTTTCCATCCCACCTCCCTGGCACCGAAACTGCTTGGAGAACTTCTGGCATCATAAAATTAAGTACCGCAGCCAGATGGGTGGGATGAATTTTTAAAATAATTGGTATGAAACCAAAAAATAAATGTGAAAGGACAACGTTCCGTATCTATCGCAGTCCAGACTCTCTCACTCGCACGCAAGGTGCCATATGCAGTGTTGCAAATGTGAGTGAGAATATGATTATTGTTAATGAAATATGAAAATCTAGTTTTTCTATTCCGATTTTCAATTTGAACACCAATGTTGTTTTATAACCTCTATACATTAAAGCACCGTTGAAAGCGATAGGAGTTGGGAAACCGATAGGAGAGTATGCATTGCATTACCGTAAAACCTTTAGCTGAGAAGATATCTTCAGGATCTAGCGATGTCAGTCCTGCTTCAATTGGGAAAAGATCTTTCCTCATATGTATGAGGAAAATTTGAAAGTGCGCCAAGCAAGAACTGAAGGCGGGCAGAATACAAATCAGTGTGGTGTGGTGTGGTGATATCACTGATTTGGACAACCTGCCATCAGGTTTATAATATTTGCTTTGTGCTGGCATCTAGCAACACTTACTATGAAAATCGAGCTACCGAAGCAAGTTCTTGCTAGTTCGTAAGGCGCCCTGATGTGTCTCTGCGGTAGGCATGTGGCGTATCTAAACAATGACATAAGCGCCACTCGATTTTTCTGAGCGTAAAAGTACAGTGGGATCCATTTGTATCGCGGGTCGATGCGCTATCTAATGAAACTGACTGGCATTTCGTATGCCACTGCATTCCTTATCGGTCGTTCCAAAGGTAATATTTCCTTTTCGGCAAGACTTGTGGCTAGTTGGCAGTACAAAGTACTGCAAATCACCAGCAGATGACAGGCATTTCAAACCACGAGACAACTGTCGACAAAATACTTTTCACAAAAGTAAATACTCATGTACGCTAGGAGCGCGCCAAGTGCGTTTTCTTGCATAGAGAGTATGAGATGTCATACTATCAGGGGAGTCGCTTTAGGGTACGCTAGTACGCTGAGCGTTCCCCTTATTATTGTGTTTAATTGTTTTATATTTATTTTATTTTCTAACAGCTTTAAATGAGGGCAATTATAGTATGCAATCACTTAATAGCGATTTTTTTTCGCAGATCATACTTTTGAGCAGCTGTAATAAGCCTTAACTAGCTAGCAGGACCTCCCCGCAAACCCGTGACCTACCTTCTGCCTACCCCTCTCACTTCCGCAAGCTCCTCTCATACCTATCGTGAATGCGCTAGCGTTCAGCCGTGCACCCCGGCGTGTTTCTGTATCCGGAGCACTTTTGAGGTAATGTTAATTGTGTTTCTTTGTGAATAAAATTGTAGTACGTGTTCTGCACGTATTATAAATGTTTGCCATAATGAAATACGACTCGCCTTTGCAAATATACAAAACCTAAGAATGCGAGGCTTTCATTGATGAGTGTATCCAAAATAGTATCCAGTTGAATAGAAATGTAAGTTTCAGTGACTCTCAAAAGGCTAGATTGAAAGTGTTGACATATGAAATCATTGACTGCCAAGCTCTTCAAATGAAATCAGGATTTGGAGATTTTGCACAGCTCGAGTTTGTAAAATCACTGAATGGGAAGGAAAAAATAAATAAATAAAATAAAAAATCATGGAACATAGGAAGAATCTCCTCAGACCAAAATTTCCAAACCAATAAAGCAGTATCTTGGTTATTTTAATTCAGACCAGTATGAAAATTAGCTCTCCAATATTTGTACAGATGATCAAAAGCATCTATCACCACAAAATGTACTGAAGTATTTGGTTATAAATGGCTTCGACTCGGTATATGAGGGGTGACTAAGCTGTTGCGTTTAGTTGTAACATATCCTGCTACAACAGGTAGTGAGAATGAAAACGTACTTAAGAAACTCAATGACCAAACACCGTTTGTGCAACATAAGCATTTTAGCTGTAGAAAAAAAAAGTTGTTGAGTGAACTATTCTGATGTCACCTTTATTGATAAGGTAATTGACATGTTCGCAACAAAGAAGAACCGACGGATGGATTTGGGTTTAAGTCAGTTTAGGTGAGTGTTATTGTTATCATTATATTAACATTGTTATTTGTTGTTTTCATTGTCAATTTCAAACCTAATTTATAGGCGCAATATTCGATAAAATGTGCGACTGCCCACGTCTACATTTTATTTTCAGCAGTAGGGCGTTTAAACTACCAATAGCGTTCCCATTTATTTATTTCACGCTACGCCACTGCATACTATGCTCCTTTGCTGTTCAGAGCTAATGACGGTCATCCGCCCAACTCACAAAGCCCACCTCAGTAATCATTGATAGAGCTGTTATTGTGTTTCGGTTAAGTAGTGTAGCAGAAGTAAGAACAATTCCAGTGTTGCGTACTCTTCTACAAACGTAACCTTAATTAGCAAGGATACATAGTCTGATTAGAACAGCTGAAGTCGTTGAAACGCGACACTAGTAAAGAACAAAGCAGTCGCAGAGTGAATTGAATCCCTTTGAGTACTATTTTTTTTTTCTTTTTAACGTAACTGCGTTATTTATGTAACTTATAGAAAATATAACATTTTACAGTGTAATGGAAGCAGTTTCTGATAAGAAAAAAATTATAGTAGCAAATTACAAGACTTTTTAGTTCGCATAGCGTTGTAATATTACCGTCCTCTTACATACAAACGCTTCAATACAGTTAAACTTTTAAACTGAATGTTTTATAAAACATTAATTGATAATGTTGCCAATAAAACAGGGAAATACGCCTACCTCAACTGTCAATCATTCATCCCAAAATTAATAATATTTTCTTTCAATATCCACATTTAACGGCATCTGTATAAATCTGGAATTCTACTACCACGTAAAAGAAATACTTCGATCATGCATTGTTAATGTTTACATTAACTCACAGTGGATCTCAGAAAACTTGGACAGTCTCGCACGACAAGAAAGTCTCGCTCGACAAGAAGGAAATTCTAATGTTTCAGGCACGAGACGCGAAAATAATTATTTTAGAAATTTTGAGTGAGCTCAGCATGATTACATCCCTTATATAGTTAAATATGCAGTAATGCAACACAAAAACAATACTATGTGATAATCTAAGAATAGGACTCGTAGTATTCAACGCACCTGAATTTAATACTTTACGTAACATAGAGGAGGTCATTGATGCGGTAAACAGCTGCTTTGAGGACACTGATAAATCGCACTACGAAGATGGTTTAATTAAATTAGAACACCGATATGACAAACATATTAGCATTTCTGGAGATTATGATGTCTGTCTGTCTGTCTGCATGCATGCATGCATGCATGTATGCATGTATGTATGTATGTGTGTGTGTGTGTGTGTATGTATGTATGTATGTATGTATGTATGTATGTATGTATGTATGTATGATACTTCTACATCTTTGCGCCGATTTTGACGAAACTCGACACAGATATTTTTTAACACAAAGGAAAAATAATTGTCTAGCTTAGAATTCGAAATCTCACCCCATTTCACTCAGTTTATTATTTAGATTTATGTGACCTTTAAATCACGATCATTACAAACATATTGTATTTGCCTTTATAGCGTTTTCTTAGTAGTAAGTATATATTGGTTTATCATGAACAAAGTTATATTGGAGTGACTGAACAATTTTCATCATGAACAAGTTTATATTGGAGTGACTGAACAAGTTTCATCATGAACAAGATTATATTGGAGTGACTGTACAATTTTCTCTGAAGTAACGACGAGGCAGCCCGAATGTAACAAGTTGGATTTCAGCTACATTCGAGAAACATTATCATCTGTGATGTTTATGAACGCAGCTTTGTGATTCTCAATATTTACTTTTTCTAGCACGTCGTATTTTTCTTCACAAAAGTAGATACCACGCAATGATGTGTCACTTAATTCTCAGACGTTCTTGCAGAGGTGGTATGAGAATAACATTTTCCACGTGCTTCCCTTCTCTTCGTGTTCAAGTGGTCATGGCAGCCATTCGCTCAACTCGTAGTATTGGAAACCAATATTTACGCAATCATTGTAAACTAACGGGAAACTATTGCAAATTCAACTTCAATACACTTGCAGAAAATGTGTTATTTTTGTGTTTCGATTAAGTAGTTACCTAAAGTTAAACGCTCCTAAGTGGGTTGGTGCTTTGCTTACAAAGATAAATCTAAGTAGCAGACTCTGTGCTTGTGATTATAATAGCAAAAGTAGTTAAAGCGTGCTTCTGCTGATAACAGAGAAGTCTGGAGGTAGGTGCATCGTATCGCATGTCTTTGTGTGTGTGTGTGTGTGTGTGTGTGTGTGTGTGTGTGTGTATGTGTGTGTGTGTGCGTGTGCGTGCGTGTGTGTGTGTTAAATCTTTACAAAATTAATTGCATTTACAAAATTAAAGGAGGCGCCAGAGTCAACTAAAGCTGAAGCAGATCTCTTTCCACTTAAAAGCGTCACAAAAGGTAACAAAAATAATTCATTCCCGAAACGCATGATTGTGGAGAATACCCTTGAGAGTCAAGAATTTGGAGCAATCTGAGTTTCGTGTTTTTTTTTTTTTTTTTTTTTTTTTTTTTTTTTTTTCAAAAAACAACACGATAGTATATCCTTGTTTATTGCAATAGGAACAGATACGAGAAGTTAAATTTATTTGGCTGGGTGTATTAGCTGCTAAAAACGATGGTGAGAGGTGTGTACCATGTTGCGGAAAACATGATGAAACATTTTGCTGAATAGTACCTGATACAGGTTGTCGCCCTTGAGCAGATAAGGTAGTTTGTGGGAATAAAGAAATCAAATTTGGTTGTACAATTGAGTCATTAGTAACAGACGAGAGATCTGAGGTGACAAAGTAATTTGTTGCGCAGAAAAAAATTTAAGTCATCCAATTCCTGAAATGTAATTGGTGGTGACGAGAATGTACACAATATGCGAGTATTATTATTTAATCCCGAAAGAATCAACCTACAAATCTGATATTCAGCATCCTTCAAATTAAAGAAACGTGAAACTTTTTGGTTCGGTGTGCAAATGTCACTAAATCCTCTGAAAATGCTTGAGGTGAATAGTAATTAACAGAGAAATATTACATTCGGTTAAGGTCAGTAATAATGAAAAAAGAATCACTTTGATATTCTAGTGAATGCACATTCCTATCCATCAGTTTTAAACATAAATGCCATGAAATGAATGATTTGAACAGGGCCATTCACAAGTGGAAAGGCAGATATAAGTTTTTGAGCAGGTTGCAATATTTGCAATGTTTTGAAGTTGAAACAGGAGGAAGGTAGTTCCTCTCCTTTCCCTGAATGCCTTACATGTATGTCCGCAATAATTTCGAAGTTTGACTATGAGAAGTTGCATAAAGTTCCGTAATTGCCTGTAAATTGTATGATTCTCTGCCAAAAGGGATTGAATTTACTTGTTCCACTTCTGGTAATGTATACGCTTATAAAAGCTCTATATAGAAATTCATACGACAGGATGATGTAGTATGAACTACAGATTGCTCGTCATAAAAAGTCTGGAATTCTTGCCACTGAAACTGTGAAGTTTGAAATAAATTAAATATTTCTTGTTTGGTGAAACGTTTTATATCGCCTGGTTTTTCAACATTAAGTTTGACTGATTGTAATAAAGTGACCGAAAAGGCCGATAAATCAACTGGGACTCTCTATATTTCAATAGAAAAATCAATTTATCCTTCCCAAGAAGCTCGAAATTTGAAAATGACAAAGGAAAATAAAATACACTGCAACGAAGCACCAATCAAAAGCTTTTTTTATTTTTTACAAATTCCTATGTTCGTGTTTCAATTTTAAAGCCCCATTAAACTAAACTAAAAGCCGTAGTGTAGGCTCAGATCACCTTCAACAATCTGTAAATGATGCAGAACTTTATACAGCACCCATTATAAACGAAGAGCCCACTGGAAGTATTGCACAAAAATCAAAGGTGAAGGGCAGACTAAATCATAAAGTGTAACCTCAGCATAGCCATTTAAAAAAACTAAACAGAAAAGACAAATGTTTTCAAATGTAATGTAAGCCGCAAAACGCCTAAAATGTAGTTCAATATGTAAAACGAAAAACCGAAATGCCTTCAATAAAGACACCAAACTTTCAAGAAAAACAAATTATGTGTAAGAATATGCAGGGCATGACGTCCTTACTAAAATCGCCATTACAGGACTGCAATAAAGCACGATGTTTTTGTTTGTTTGTATAGCAGAATATGGCTACGATTCTATGTGGAAATGGAATTCAATAGTAACTAAGCTAATATATTTAGCAACGTAATTTGGAATAATTTACCAGTAACAGAAAACTGTTGTATACACTAGTTTAAGCAAATTCTTTGTGTAAAAGATGGCCCAATTCTTGCTCCGTTTACCTGTAGTACTAGCAGAAACGATAATTACGTTATATATACAGCATGTGTCTTTAACAAGGACAGCTTTTGATTTAAAAGGCTTTAAGAAATATTCCTTTCCCGCACGGTTATACTTTCTTGGTGAAATTAAGTTTACTGTGAATAAAACAAAATTTCCCACGCGTTCTGCTGTTAGAAATTTCTGAATTTATTCCTCCCACGCTAATGCTGCCATATTTGTACTGGGATTTATTCTTTTAGGTGCTCTAGAAAGGTGGGACCGTTTGAGGTCGCCAATAACTCAGGATTTCCATTTCAAAGAAGAGTAAATGATTCCATTTTGTTTATTACACTATCAGAATTTAAGTTACATACATGTCTGACTTTTATCTCTTTCGTTAAATACAATTAGTAATTAGAAATCGCAACACAACAGCGTCGGCAGGGGACCGACTGTTCGCGTAATCGCTGCCATAACAAGGGCTGACGCGACGCTAAGGCAGGTTCGACGTCCGAACTGGATCCCAGTACTGGCAGGTCCCGGGGAACACCGCAGATGACCACATTGTGGTGGCCATTATGAGAGGTGGCGGTGTGGTCTGCCTATTTTCCCGTTCCACGGGCTGTGGAGCGGGGGGCGGCGCTGCAGGACGCGCGGCTGTATGGGTCGGACCCTGGACGATGTCCGGAGTGACGGCGGAGCCTGGGCCTGCTCCACCGGGTTAGGCGGCCTTCCAGACGGTGGCGCGGTCGGAGCCGAGCTGATGCCGCAGGACGATTCGGCTGAGCAGAGCCGTAACAAATGTCCGCGGTTCCGAAGACTCCTGTTGGAGTGCTGCTTGGGAAATCCAGCGGTGAGGCCGGCTTCAAACGTAGCTCGAAGAGTCGGATCCCTGCTACGAAGTCTGGTGGGGTATCTGGAGAAGGGTTATTGTGCGCGCGCACCGCGGAGAGTCGGGCTGCGTCACTACCCATGAGTGAGGTAGAGCTGCATACGTCTGGTGCGCAACGTATCATTATCACATTTCTTGCAAAAGAGGGCACCACACATTCGGACATTTTGAGACGGCTCCGCGCAAAGTTTGGGGAAGAAACACTATCTCAGACTCGAGTGTATGAGTGAGCTTAAATTTTGTGGTGGGAAGAGAAGTTGTGAAAAATGGACCTCACATGAGGGCAAGCATTACTGCAGACAACATTGTTGCCATTCGTGACATTATTGAAGAAGATCGGCACTTAAAATTTTCCGAAATTGTTTACGCCCTAGGAATCCGAGATGAACTCCATTACAGAAAATTGTCTTCCAGGCGAGTTCTTCGTCTCCTCAACCAGGAACAAAAAACTTTACGACAGGAAGTTTGTCAGAGACACCTGCATCGTTACGAGGAGGAGGGAGAGGATTTCTTGAATTGCATTGTGACTTGTGATGAAACATCGGTCCATCATTACACCCCAGAGTCAAAGCAAGCAAGCGTGGAGTGGTGACGAGGGGACGAAGCAGCTCTGGTCAATGTCAAAACAATCCTTCTGCTGGAAAGGTGCTTGCAACCGTTTCCTGGGACTCCGCGGGCGTTTTGAGGATTTTCTTCATGAACAAAGGACAATTAATGTAGCCTATTACTGTCGCCTCTTGGATGAAGCAAAAGCTGCGTATCGCAACAAGCGACGCCGGCAACCGATCCGAGACGTCATTCATCTCCACGACAGTGCGAGGCACATACTGCCGCTTTAACGCGGGAAAAACTGTAGACGATATGTTGGGACACCTCGGGAACACCCTCCGTACAGCCCAGATCTATCACCCTGCGACTAACATTTGTTTGGACCACTCAAACAAGACCTAAGAGTGCAGTGGTTTAATGATAACGCAAGTGCGGAACTAGCTCCGTACGCTTCCTTCTTTCTATAAAGATGGCATCAAAAACTTGCCAATCTGATGGAGAAAATGTGTATCGAAGGCAGAAAAGTAATACGCATATGTGTATTTTTGTTTGTTGATGCAATACATTTTAAATAATAATTTCCGTTTATATTTGATCTGCCCTCGTATTAAATCTTTGTAGCCTTTAAAACAATTTAAAGCTACCTTTTACATTGATTTTCTCAAAAATTGGTTGTATTTTTATTAAAAGTCATATGTTTAAGATATTTTTATGACAAACAAAATGTATATCTTGAATTTTCTGGGTATAGCCTCTGAAGACTTCTTTATTCTGAATGATTTTTATAACGTTTGTATAACTGAAAAACTATAAGAGATAGAAAGAAACTTACTGCACAAACATGCGGATCTCATTAAAACACAATTTATGTCATGTACACTTCTTTTTTTTTTTTTTTTTGGCTTTTTGTTTTGTAGAGTTAACCATTTTCGAGATATTCCGAGTTATTTATTTCAAACTTATTACTAACAGCAGCGTTATATTAAAAATCCCGTTTATATTTGATCCGCGCTCGTACGTTATCTCAGGTACACAACATGACCTCATTTATATATATATATATATATATATATATATATATATATATATATATATATTAATCCACATTTTTTAAGAAAGCAAGATTAATACTTTACGATAAATTACCCCAAAGCTCTGAGAAACAACCATGTCCAACGTTTTAAGACTAACTGAAAAGGATTCCTGCTACAGCATTGTTTTTATACACCACAAATATTTAGGAAAAACTAAAATATGTTGTAAACAATCCCAATACTAGGCATTTAAGGTTTTTAATTTAATAACTAATGTTTAGATACTTTGAACAGTGCCAAATGTAAATATTTTATATGAAATATATTTTGCGTTAATTCTGTGTATACACTGATAAATACAAGCCTGCATCTTATTTCTAAATATTTTAATGTGATGTGTTCAAGAACAATGTTCAATGTTCACAGGTGTCTTTTTGATTTGGACACTCGTCTTTACCACCTCAATTCCTGTCCCTTCACTAACTGCATGAAATTCAGCCTACATTTTTGATAGGGTTACTAATTTTCCAATTTATTGGAATAAGCAGCAGCAGTTATACACATCAGCATATGGTTTCAGTGGCGTATCTAGAATTTGGCTCTGGGGCGGCGGGTCAAGAATATTTTTATAGTTGAATTTGGAATAGCGCTCCCTCCTCATCACGCCAACATTTAAAAAACCTGCAATATTAATAGTTCTCCGTGGTTTAGGGGTAACATGCTACCCTCTAGTTTCCAAGATCGCGGGTTCAAATCTGGGGGGAGTGTGATTGATTTTATTTGGCATACAAATCCTTAGCATAGCTTCCTTCGGAGGGGAAGTAAAGAATCGATCGTGTGTTGTAGATTTATGGCACATAAAACCTTAAAACTGTTCAAGCGGCCTCTGAGAAAAATTAAGTCGTCTTCCACACCTAAATAGGATGCTGAGAACTGTAACATTAAAGAACTCCATAAATAAAACTTACTCTCCTTTTACATAATCAATACAAACTTATTTTTATTTCAGGACTTTATATTTAATTTTAGAACGATATTGCCTAGCCGAATATATTCCTATATTATGCCACTTAATATCTTTGTTTAAAATTGCATTAATTATTCAACCTTCTTATTTTATGTTTAGCTTGTATTTTTAGTTTCCTCTATCACGTACAATGTACATAATAGCCATACAAATTTAAAGGTGATATTTTATCGAAAATAAATGTTTTGAGGACGCGTGGATTCCAGAAAAAGCGTCTTTAGAATAAGATCTGCTTGTGCGTCTGTGAACAGCATCAGTATAAAAAAATAAAAAATAAATAAATACTTTAAGTACCAAACTGGGTATTTAAGTTTAGCATATTTCAAACATGAGACGCGAAGGTTTTTAAGAAAATTCTCCATCCATCCCAATCCACCGTTTATATGGAATATTTTTGAAACTTATTTTCTCAAATATGGTTCTTAACAGTTTGGATTAAAGGCCACCAATAAAGACATTTAGAGGCAAACAAAATGTATATATCGAGTTTTGTGGGAATAGCCTCTGAAGCCTTCTTAATTCTGCAGAACTTTAGCATAAACCATAAGATATAAATAAAAACTCATACTACACAAAAACGTAGATCTCATTAAAAACATTTTACATCTCATTAAAAACATTTTTCCAGGGTTAACCATTTCGGAGTTATTCCTCATTATTGGTATGAATTTTCCAGCAATGCTTTTCTCAAATGGGATGTCATCATTCGTTTTTGTTGTTTTTACTCCTGACCATGCAAAAAGAACGGAATGTCTAAGTCATCACTTGGCGACCAGCTTTTAATAGATTTGCATTTACCTAATATATTCCCTTATATTTCTTGTACCTATAAGGAAATAACTAATGATTATTCGTAAACATTATGTGAAAATCGGCCGAAAATTTGATTATAATGCACTTGTTATAAATCAGCTTTCCTAGTTCCTGGACGGATATAGCGCCAACCATGGAATGACTATTACTTATATATATATATATATATATATATATATATATATATATATATAAAAAGACCATATTATGGGCAATTCTAAAAATTGTTTTGAGAAACTGGACATAACCAAAGATTTCAGATACACCGCAAAGCCTAAACGTTTCTTTAGTAGTTTAAATGCAATCAGTTGTTTACCACGTTTTTTTAACTTATAACATGGTCTATTTTAATTGTTTTATTAATGTTTGATACAATAATACTCGTAAGATTGAAGCTTTCAAGGCGAATGTTATTCATTATGGCTTCGCGGGTGATCAGCCGTGTCAGGTGTATAAAATACCATGGAGTGTGCAATGGTCGAAAGCTTGGATTTTATACACCTGACACGGCTGATTGATTACCCGTGAAGCCATAATGAACAATAATACTCCTTTATTTTTCTTACTTAAATCTCCCAGTGTCTGTAGCTCAAATACCAAAGCGATTTAGTTTATCAACTTTGTAGACTTATTCTGTATTATGATTAATGTACGGTGGTTGGGTTTGATTTGCCTAAATAAGTCACACTGTACGTAATTTTAACAAAATATGGTCAATTGGTTAAAAAAAATCGAATAAACACGAGTAAATACGGTTCTACAGAATAGCGCACAAAAAGCCGGCCGCAGGTACTAGACTGATCACTATCGCCCGTCAATTGTTATCTATTGTTGCGAAGCTGTTTCCATCTAGTTTTGTAAGTATAGAGGCGTGCAACAATTCGTGCGTAATTGGCTGGGAAGCAGTCTGTACGCGGGACCGGTTTTCATGCGCTACCCATACGGAAGAACAATCAAATTGTTTTTTAATAAAATAATTTAAGAATACGAAGAAGTATGCAAATCTTAAAGTAACTAATGAAGTACCCTACCTGAACAGGTATACAACCCAATCTCTTAGGATTGATGAAATGAGAGACGTGTTTTGGCTGAGAATGGAGTTAAGACGCCAAATCTTTACTGCTTGAAAACTCAGCAGTGCATTATTTATCTTGTCTGGTACTGGATTGGTCAGTTTTAACGTCCTCTGTCACTTTCTGAAGATGATCCAGTTGTTTTCCTTTTAAAAATTAGTAAATAGTGCTGATACCAGTGTAAGCCTACCATTTCCCCCATTAAAATACGGGACGCCTGAAAAGGTTGGATTAACTGATCAATATTTCTGAATATGGCATTAACATAACATTAGAATGAAGGAAAAATTATATTGAGTAAATACACTTTACAATATCAGAGTTCCCACAACGTGCAATCAAAAATGTCGATTGCAAATTTTAGAATGAACTCTATAATTAATCTCTTGAACTCTTCGAAGAAAAGATATCCTGTAAATTGGATAAGAAGGCGCATTTCCGTTTAGACATAACAGCCTAAGTTCTTGCAAATACCACAGCACATCAACTACCAACACTATACTTGGCAAGACTACTACTCACAGAATGCGCTAAACAAAAACAAAAATAAGCGATATAGGCGCAGACTCGCATTTCTCATAACAAGAAATGGCAACAATTTTAATTAGGTGTTTAATTTAAGAAGGTAGCGACAAGAAAATACGGGACCTATTCGCGTTCCAATAAAAATTCTCGGGATGCAAGAAGTAAAAACGGGGATTATTCCGTTTTTACGGTACGAATGGCAGTCTTATACCAATATCGTCAGCTTTACGGTTTGCCCCCCCCCCCATGTCAATTAAACTGAGTAATGATAAACAAAAGGTAAATGAATTATCTTAACGGATCAACGAACCAGAGGAAAAGAGCACAAGTAGTCATTCACTATCGTATACAATTATACCATATACACTAACTCTACACTTAAGTAGTACTGAAACAATAGGCAGATGTAGGAATGCACGCCGTGCCGGCAGTCTCTGGTTCTGCAACTTAACTTCTCTGCAGTCTTGCTGGTTGGAAAGAGACTAACCCGCACAAAAAATCTTATTTATATTAAGTTAAATATATTCCTTTATTTCTGTGGTATAGCAGAAAGCGTTTAAGACGGAGGATTTCAATGAATATGTCACTTTTAAGTTAAAAAATTGCAAGAACTTGTACGTAGTTTTTTTGGGGGGGGGGTCCGGTCCCGTTCGTCCCTCCCCCCGTAAATACGCCCCTGTATGAAACCACTTGACAAATGTCCTAGCTTTCAGTACTTATGCACAAAGTATCTATCACTGTCACAAGCAGGAATATTTGATGAACCATAGGTAAGGAAATTTGTGTTAATTTTATCAACTCAGTGAAACTGAAAAAGATGAATGGAATGGATTCAGAGCGCTTGTTAAGACATTTCTGGACAATGTGCAACACTCTCAACATGAAGATGTTGTCAGAAATATGCTGAAAAATGTGACTGATCAGCTATAATATAGATTGAAGCTTCATTCAAATCACATCTTGACTAATTCCTGTGGAATTTATGAGTTATTAGTGAAGAGCAAGGCGAAAGGTTTAACCAGGACTTGAAAAATGAACATTTTCAGGGATGTTGTACATATGATGATCTATTGCTTATGCTCACCCTAATCGAGATTTGAATTCAGAACTTCTTGAGTTTGAGAAAGAGATGGGCTTAGGGCCAGTGACACCTCGTAGCCAAATTAACAGGTATGGCACGCTTTTAAGATTGGCTAAAATTAAAACTAAATTGAGTGTTATTTATGGACGCTCTTCCACTGCTACGGTTCTAAGCGTCCCATTCTATTTTGGGCGTGAAAGACCGCTTAATATTGCTCAGATGCCTCTTCATCAGTTTTTACGTCTCAGCATCAACGACTTTACTTCCCTTATAAAGAAAGGGGTTTTTACGCCGGAAAAAAAAATCAGCCGGATTTCAACCCGCGACCTTTAGAACCAGAGGCTAGCATGTTACCCCTAGACCACGGCTGACGACAAAGTAAAATAAGTGGTTACTAAAAGCTGTCATGAAATGCTAATTTATGTATAAGCACTAACCTTTCTGTTTGTAGATGAAGTCCATCCTTCGAGCCTTTGCTTGAAAGAATACTTCGATAACTCTTTGGTTTAAGTCAGGAACTGAACGCAACATGTTCCGAGAAATTTGAACACGAACCCTCACCTTCACTGTTCACCATATATCAAAATCAGAGGTGATCCTGCTGCAAATTAATGCATAGCTCGTCTTTACAGCTGATGCCCTTCAGTTTAAAGCATTCTAATCTTCAATACTGCCTTACACACCTTTAATAGCTCATATGTCAGTTACAACGTTCACGATGTTTCTTTTCACAAAGAAGCTCGCTTTTCTCTCAGAAAATTATGGAAACTAATCTTTAAGTAAAGCAAATCGTAATATCAAGGTCTAAGTATTTTATTTATAAGCAATTTTTTATTTTACAAACCATCGCCTATCTTTCGTAATGTGTTCTTAAGGCAAGTTTTAACAGTACCGTTTCTTTTAATTGCAACAACTGATAAATTGGCATTATTCTCCAGCACAGTCGGATTATGTTTTATTAACACGTGAAATACATTCAAGGCACTGTTTCACCACTGGTCAATTTCCTATTAAGGTGGATATTGTAACTCTCAGGACTCATTTTCACAACACTAATCACCTCTCGCAAGTAAAATGCCATTTTACTGTCTCTTCACGTTCACAATTTCAATTGCTATTGGTTATTTGGCCTTTTCCTGTTTTCAAGTGACGCTTCAAATGTATCATGAATCTATTTCGTAGTAAACTCACGGTAGAGACACACACACACACACCGCCTGTACGCATTGAGCGTTGGCGCGCGAGCATACCTTGTCTTATTTGGTACCAACATTGTGAATTGTTATCACTTTTAGCTTCTTTTTTGTACATTTTGTTTGGGAGGTTTATAGATCAACTTTTTTTTTTTTTTCCAAATAAGAAGCTATTCAAACTTAAGAAACGTTTCTTTTTATTTAATCTTACACTGAAGAAATCTTTGGGTAAATATTATCAGGGATTTGACTCAAATTTTAATTTTCGCACATTGCCGGTTCTTGTTTTCTCTTTGGGCATGCGCCGCAAATGACTATAGAGGCTTTCGTGTCCTAGGAGAACCTTGCTCTCTCGGCCTCTTGAACCCCTCACCTCCAATTTAACTACATCTGAAAGTACTGAATTATTTCTGCGTGTGCGCATAGGATGACCAAAAAATTGATTGTGACCGCGAAATGCTGCCGGTTACCATTTCCGACAGCGATCATCACTACAACTGCGCATAGTAGGTTTAAATTTATACAACATGCGTTATAGGTTCCAGCATTTTACCAGATAATATAATGGAGAAATTATTGTGAGACACATCTTTAGGGAGGGCTCGTGCCCCTAAAGGCCGCTGCCACTGCTTAGGGCATATTGATGGGCAAAAGTGCTTGGCTAATATGCTCACCAATATGTTAGAATGAGTTAGATTTCAGGGTGTGCAATATAAATCAGTATCACTATGCATATAGGGCAAATAATATCAAATCAGTTTAAAACAAGTATATGTATTGTTTCTTTACACATGTGTATAGTGGCTTAGGAGGATGTATTAAATTTAATAGTCTACTATGTTATGTTGTCCTGTTGGCTTTAATGTCAGTCACAAAAGGAACATGAATATTTGTGTACCTACACCAAAACTTTAGTTAAAATTAGGGTTACCAGTTGACAGTCTGCAAAAGCAGAAGACATTTCTAGTTTCATATAAAAATTTCAAAAAATGTTATATGTTACTTGATACTTCTTGAATTTGTTCTAAATAGCCTGTTAATTTGTGTGATTAATTTTTTTTGTGTGATTTTGTATAAGTGGCAAATCATAAGAGACAAAATATTGTTTCAAAAAAGAAAGAAAGAGCAAGCAAGCAAGCAAGCAAGCAAGCAAGCAAGCAAGCAAGCAAGCAAGCTCATATACCTTACCTTTATTAACAACTGAAATGAATGTACTAGATGGACAGATAAGCCATTCTGCCTCAGAGTTGATTCTTCCTGGTCTGAAGTCTGGAAATCATTTATGTAATTTGCCACTGAAGACACATTTGCGTTTTGGCATGCTATTGATTAATAATTAGCACTACTTCATTTCACAACCAATAAGCAGCTGGGAGTAGAGCAGTTTAAAATAATCATTCGAGAAGCCAAGCCGAGATATCTTGTATTGTTGCATATGTAATGCTTTTAACATGCAGCATCATAGCTCATTTTACAAGATGATTGCCATGCCAGTTATTTCAATTGCTCTGTAACTTGAACTTGGTATGACAGACATGGAAAAGAGAAAAGACTAGAAAAAATATCACATTATAGGAAGAAACATTAAATTCTTTGGAGTTTGCCATCATGAGAGATCAGAGTTATATTTCTGCACTTTCAAGCAGTTGTATAACTCCAAAAAGAGGACATTTTCACATTTTCCTAAAAACCCACCTGGACCATTTTTAGGGTCAAAAACAGAGGAAATGTCCAGGTAAAAGAGGACATTTTGTAACCTTAAATATAATTTAAGTATGTATAAAATTTCCCAATTTGGTATTTATAATGAATAAAACCCAGCATTTCCAAATTCACATTACAAAGTGCTAATCTGTATTGAGCATAAAGTTACCCAGATGCATGGCACTGCTTAGAAATTAACTTTGGTATTCCATCAAAATTATTATTCTACTTTCTTTAGCAGTAGGAGTGCATATATTGGTCATTACAGCAGTTCCTTTTATGCTGTGATGTTCTCTCTCAGAGTTTGTGCCATGTGATTGATTGGATTTCAGTCCAGCATGCTGCAACTTGTTTTTCCTTGGCCATACAAATAATCCTCATCCAACCTGCTTTTTACATTATATTAGGGAAATACCTCCACATATTTTCAGGTCTTGTTTCTTACGTGCAAGGTTTTGTATTTTAGTGGCCTACAAGTGCAGTTTGGAAAGTTGGTACTGGCAGTATCAAATAGCAAGGATACTTTTCAAGTACAATCTTTTGGATGGTGCAATATGCAATTGAATACATATGCTTTCATTTGTTTACTTTACAATACTACAAAAATAAGTTGACATTTCTTTTGAACATAGATAAAACCAATGTCATGCAGTGATTAAATACTGCGTAGTTTAACATCAAACAAAATAAAAAATAGATGTATTTCACTTTGCAAGATTCTTCACTATCATTTTCTGGTGAATAAATGAGCTCTAGAATTCAAATGAGTTAGTTTTCCATTTTTATGACGAATATCCCAGTTACCATTGTATCTAAGATAGTACACATGAACATTTGCAGATGAGAAAGCTTGTAACACAATAGCTTCGATGATTTGTTAACCGTCAATCAGAAGTGCATCTCTGCTTGTGCATGTTTAGAGATAATTTGACTGACTTTTTGCATTTAGCTAACATACTCATTGTTGGCATCATTAAAGCAGTGTTGACAAAATAGGATCAACTGCTACAACCAGAGAAAAAGCAGTAATCCAAGCAATGAAAAGTCCACAAAGAAGGCAAAGCGTTCCTTAAGCTGGAAAAGTGATGGTCCCAGTCTTGTGGGATGTCTGGGGTGGTAGTTGGTGGACTACCTGGAAAGGGCAAATCCATTAATGGAGATTTGCTGGAGGCGTAAAAGATGCTATGAATGCCAAATGTTCATAATCATTAAAGAAGAAAGTTCTGCAATGATGCACACTTCAATTGCAATCACAAAATTGCACGACTTGTCTTTGAACTGCTGCCATATTGCAGATTTACCTCCAATGAGTTTTTCTCTTCCTACATCTGAAAGAAATGACTCATTGGACAGAGATTTTCTTAGATGCAGAGATAGTAAGTCACACAAACTCTTTATTTTGTAGAGGTGTACAAGTCATTATACATTGATGGTATAAAAATAATTAGAGTATTGTTGGTCCAAGTGTGTACCTAGTCTTACCAAAAATACTGTTACAACTCTGAACCGAGAGCCATTTGCACAGTTTTAAGCATAATTTAATATCCTTTTAATACTGGTCACTTACATATACATATTATAAACACAGGGCATCAATCATTTTTCAAAATGGCTTCCTTTGACCATCACACAAACCATAAGTCTTTCTGGTCACACATCAAAGGAATTATGCAGTCTCCATTGGAAAATCCACCATTGCCTTCACCAAGGAGGGCTTCAGGATGTCGGTACTGGGATGCCTCTTCTTACAGACCATGCTCTCAAGCATAAACACATCTTGTAGTCCAATGGGTTGAGGTCAAGGCTGCTGCAAGGCCAATCATCCAGAGCAATGAAGTCTGGAACATTTCTCTGCTGGATAGGCTTTGCCTTGTGAGCAGATGCTGAATCTTGCTGGAAGTTCCACTGTCCATTTCTGAACAATGTATTGCTCAAATCCTTCACAACAGTCTCCAACACAGTGTTTGGTACACTATGGTAGAGAGTTTGGCGGTGCCATAATATACCACTTCCCACCAAACTATGACTGAGGCAGGATGGTCTCCTTGAATCTTCAGAACCTTCTGACAAGCTTCTCGAGATGCTTTAGTATGACCATTTTTCTGGCTGAAAGACTCCTCATTGTTTGCTTAACTCTTAAGAAAGTGTTTTGATTTTATCATCCACAGCTCCTTCAGATGCTGGATTGGAATGTGATCTGTAGTCCATCAGTAAGCTTTCAACCCTAGGTCATCACTTAACAGGCAGGACATTGACATTTTTGAAATGTTCAGTTCTCGTGCCAGCACAAACTGCTTTGATGCAGGATTTCATCGAATAAGAGCTACCACTGCTTTAACTGCCTGTCCTTAATGCTGTGTGGTCGATACTTAAACATTCTGCCCATTTTCAACTTCTTAAGAGTAGTGAAAATTTCAGAAGCTGATTAATTGCTGTATGAAGGGCTATCACTGCTGCACTATTTTCATCATCACCCCACTCCATCACAATATATGAAACACACTTTCTCTTCTGCAGCTGTATTCACAATGATATCCTCAATTTACCCTCCTAAGAGTTGGCAGTGACCTTCAAAACTAGTTGTACAGCCTGTGCCAAAAGATTGTTACAGTATTTATGTTAAGATTAGATAGAGTTGAAAGGTACTACTATGTTGAAGAAAGAAAAAAGAAAAGAAAAAAGTTGGATTACAACTCTTGTGTTTTCTTTCTCAGGCCAAGAATGCTAGTTCTACCGAATGCAAGATTCATACAAATTGAGAGCTAATAACATTAAAAAACAAGTGCATTAGCCATGAATAACTGAATAAATAAAATAACAAAAAGCAGCCCCACTTTAATCTACCTTAGTAATTGAAATGTATTTTTAAAGATATAGTTTGTACTAAATCAAACCAATACGGTCCACAGATGCTTCTTACGGACAAAGGATTTCACAAAATTTACATGCTGATTTGGATTGGTTTGGTTCATTTGGAGTCCAGATCTATCAAGCATGGAATATTACAGTGTCTTTTCAATTAATTTATGAAAATACAATTTGAGAACCACTAAAATAAAATTGGTGAGAGATTATTGCTTTATTCTGAAAGAAAATAGCAATAGTACAAGCTTTATTTTTCAGCAAACTTACATTTCCATAATAATGTACATATACATAAATACATTCACTGCCATCTCCATTTTAATTATATTTTCTTAAAGATACTAAAATCTTTCTAACTTAAATTCCTAAATATTGCTACTATTTACTATTATGCTTATGTAACCTGGCAAGGAAGTTAATTCCAGTAAAGGTCATTTTGCAGCAGTCAGATGATAGGCAACTAATACAGAGCTCATTACAAAAATGGATATGGCAATAGTTCTATTGATTCTTTTTCAGGTATCATTCAAGTAAAATGAAATGCAGGAAAGAGGAAGATACATTACACACCATAAAATGAAAGAAAAATACATAAGAGGGCTGACAACTAGCAGTAATGTATAAAACGTTTTACATTGCACCAGGGGCAGGTGGTGGTTGATGTGACCAAGCCATATCAGAAACTGCTTGCATTCGCCCAGCCTGGGTTCCAGCACGCATGATGTCATCAGCAGGTGGACAGTGAGAACGTGGACCAGGTTCAGGGGTGTACGTAAAGGTAAGTCCTGTAGCATATATGATTCCATCATTTCTCACCAAAGACACTGGAACCTGAGTGGGTTGGCGCACCCACAACCATTCACCACGGAATTGAGAAATTTCTGGCACTACACACAACATACTCTCCTGACATCGGTACATTGTCTCTGCCTCTACATCTCCAAACCACACTTGCAGACTTGGAGTGAAATTCTCACCTGTCAGTTCCAGCATTGCTACATCACCACCACCATTCAAATGCAGACTATGTACCACAGGCACTGGAGTCACAGGAGATCTCACTGGGCCCATACCCTCAAAGAACTGATATTCAGCCTTGTCCGTACTTATGATTGTCCAGCAGGCTCCATCATTGATCATCTCTTTATTTGGTTCTTTAGGGCATGGTGTAGCTTGGAACTGGATGATGCGTTCCTGCGACAAGCACAAGTACATCCTTTCTGTGTCCTTCATGTAAAATGCACATTTATGGAGCTGTGACACTGGATCATCTGCTTCTAGTAATGCCATCTGCTTATCCACCTTGCGAATTATGAGCCTTGGGAGAGCCATCCCAGTGACACTACACACCAACTTAACTGTACTACCATAATGAACATATCCATCTCTCACAGCAAACTCCTCAGATTCAGATTCATTATCATCCAGCAAATGAATTGTAAATGCTCCCCACTGTGTGGAACTAGCATGGAAGTTACCGTTTTCAACATGCAAATAACGTGTGCTAACAGTCTGTGATCTTAGTCTATTGAAAAGTGCAACCTTTGTTCCACTAGCTATGCACAGATCTGCATTCTTTAGAGACTGCTTCTTTTTGGATGGCTTTGATATCACTTTAATACGTTTGCTGTGAAACACACCAATATCATGCCCATTACCATAGAACATCTTTACAGAGAGCATGAAGTGTTTACGTTTATCTGAGTCTGAAATGTATAAGGTCTTTGCAGCACAATATTGCTTCCCATTGTTCAGATCTAACTGCTGCATGTCCTGGTCAGAGTTGCCAATGCCAATAAATGCACACAACTGTGCAGCCTGTTCTGTTTCACCTTCACGCAGCATTTGCTCCTGGCGCAATCTCCAGCCTTCTCCAAACAAATATATGCAAGGAGGAGGACAGAAGAATCTCTTCTCATTACCATATGACTTCTGTGCAACCTTAGCATGCAAAATAACAATGACCATGTCACTGCGCTCACGCAGATATCTTTCCATTGCCTCTCGAGTGAGACGTTGATCCTCTGGACGATACAGCATTGAGCTAAATCTCTCAAAAAGATTTGGTGGAGATGGAGGAGACTGCATGCTGTGCGCCATGGCTGGGAGACCAAACTGGTGGGGCATTGTGATGCTTTGCTAATAGCTTACAAAAACTGCATCACTAATTTCTGCTGTGCATAACATGGCAACAAGCCATGCAGTCATCACCAACATCGTTTACCTGTAACAATGAAGAACACATGTAGAGATAGCTATGGATACAACTTCAAGGCATAAACTGAAACAAACAAATAACAAGAGAAAAGGAAGAAACCAAAGGGTTTTTGCTTTTCCCTACAAGGAAATTCTCAACCCCTCATGCCGAAATCTACTGCAAAATTTACACAAATTACAGATTCAATCTGCCATCACAAAAAAATAGCTGACAATTTGACATTAAACACAAACCATGTGTTTAAACTAAAGAAAAGTATTATCTGACCATGAGAAGAAGGGGAATGTACTGCACAGATATTTTCTACACTGGTGATAAAGTTCTTGCATGCTCACACCAATATACAGGGTTACTACAAAAGAAATAGACAACTTCAACTGCCTGTAAAACAAAAACTATTAGAGATAGCAACCTAATTATTTTGGAGGTATGTTGAGAAACTTTCAAAGTTTCGTTTGTTACTATTGGTAACGCTGTAGTGTTTTGTTTGTTGTTGCAGAAGCTGAAATGGCGGAAAATCCTGTGGAAAAGGCATATTGCTTGTTGGAATTTGCTAGAACGCAATCAGCAACTGTTGTCCAACGACATTTTAGAACACGTTACCACAAAAATGAAATGATGTGCTCACAAAAACCAGCATCGTCTTCATCATGTCGCAACATGTCGATGCAAAAGTCACGCCGTATGACCTTATCTTCTTCACTCAGAAACTGCAACATCTTTAATCTGTAAGGCATCATGTGCAGTCGCTTCCGCAAGATTTTCCATACAGTTTGCTGTGGAATTTGTAATTGCATGCTTGCCCTAGATGTCGATTTCTGTGGGCAGAATGAACTCTTGGTCTTCCCGAGCTCTTCCCTTTGCACAAACATCCCGTTGTCTCGAATTTTCTATACCAATCGCAGATTGACTGTCTAGTCGGTGGCGTTTTGTGGTAACGTGTTCTAAAATGTCATTGGATAACAGTTGCTGATTGCGTTCTAGCAAATTCCAACATGCAATATGCCTTTTCCACAGGATTTTCCGCCATTTCAGCTTCTGCAACAACAAACAAAACACTGCATTGTTACCAATAGTAACAAACAAAATTTTGAGTTTCTCCACATACCTCCAAAATAATTAGGTTGCTATCTCTAATAGTTTTTGATTTACAAGCAGTTGAAGTTGTCTATTTCTTTTGTAGTAACCCTGTATATAAATATCATCAGGTAATGAATAAATGCATATTTATACCTTTTGCTCGACTCCCATACACACATTTCATAGTAAACAAATTGACTATGTAGGCCCTCTCTCATACCTCAGACACCTCTTTTTCTCATGGTTCAACAGTACATCTCCTGTAGCGCTTCACTGGTCCAACCGCCTCACTAGTTGCTAACTATTAGTGGGAGGGTGATAGCCAGCTGTGTTCCACTTGAGGCAAAGTTGCCTATCCATTATGCACAAGTTGCCATTGTAGGACTCTAGCTGCAAAATTTCAAAATCTTTCAGTGAAAACGTCAACCCATTTTAGGATATGGTCTTATCCCAAGTGGAATCTCCAATGGGAATTCTGAGATAGATTTCTTGATATGTCCCTTTTCATCAAAATTCTTAAAAGTTCACTGTATCAATATATTATTAATCTCTGATGTATAGTATTAATCAAAAGGTGTAGGTTTAGCATCAATACCGATTTATCTTCTTGTTTCAATTTTAGAAACCTAAAATTGAAACAAAAAGGTAAATCGGCAGTAACATTTCACTTTTGGAAAGAAAACCACAATCTAGATCCAAATCCAAAATTGCTTAAAACCATGTCAGGCCACAATGAACTCACAACCTGGGAAAACATCCTCATATGGAAAAATAAAGATCGGCTAATAAACTTTGAAATCCCGCCAGTAGACAGCTTAGTTAAGAAGTTCATCATTTTGCCACCAGAGAAGAGTTTACAAGCAAATACAGCCAGCAATGGCAGTTGGACCCATGAGGTTGAAAATGAAAGCATGGGCTTTCAAAACTAGTCCCTCATAATAACAATGTAAGTGACGTAGTGGTAAAAATCCAACTCAAATTAATTTAACATATAATTTGACCGTCACTGTCACTAAATTCCTCCAAACATCAATGGACAGAGTGAGTTTATAAATGGAGGCAATTGGCACAAACAAAGTACTTGACTTGTCCAGCCTGATTTAGAACTACTTGAGGAGGTGTAAGAGTAAATCCAAGAGTTAAACAAAGTGCTTCCAAATAGGGACAAATTATCATCATGAAAGAGTGAGAGAGAGAAAAAAAAACTAAGTTGAAATTCTTGTTAATTTGGGAAAAAGATTTGGCTTATGACATAAAAATGTTATGGTGATGATAATAGAATTAATTTTCTGCATCAAAATATGCTACGGAGGCAGGAGTTCAGTGGGGACCAAGTGAGAACACAAATGTTGTTCTTCTGTGAAGAAGTATTGACAGTATTAATATTGCAGTGTACAGTAAAATGAGCATTGTTTAATAAGTGAATGTAGTTCAGTTGAAATGCTCTTCCTGGAACAGTACTGCAATCACTTACCTATACACATGGTGCCTTTGCTACATAGTATCAAGAAAAGAATAAAGTTGCAATCAACTTGTGTTTATTTATGAGAAATGGAGTCTGGTCAGACTGAAGAATTATGGACTTTTGAGAAAGAATGTATGTAGATGGAAGAAATAATTTCAAAATTAGCTGTAAATGATGATGGCGCAAGCCTATGGTATGGGGCTACACATCAAGTCAGGTTTAAAGGTTGGCATTCATTGAATACGAATGCTTTAATTAAAAACTTACAATAGCATTTGAAGGAAGTGGTGAAATGAAGGGTGTTTCACAGAATTTTTCCTTTTATCAGTTCTACTAGCTAAAGTACTGTGTCATTCCTAATATTATGCGCCATTCCCAAATTTAATGTGGTACTGCCTTAAATTTGGTTAACTTTGGCTAGACATGTCGTAACAAGCTATCAAAACTAAGGGAGGAAGTATTATTGAATGAATTTACTTATAATAGTGACAAGTGATATAGTCAGTGATGTTCATTCAAGAATTAGTTCTCTCATCTGATTCTTTATAAGTACATATTCAGTTACAATAATACAAGAAGAATATCATTATTTGCTGGTGTTTTCTCTTATTTGTGAGTGTGTGTGATAAAGTGGTCCAGGACTTCAACACAGTAGTTATTTAGTTACCTAGACCACATTACTCAAGAAGATAGCTTAGATACATGTTTTTAATTAGATTTCTAGAAAGGCTCTATGTCTCTCCTTGATTATTAATTTTCCTTATCCATTTATTTTTTACTTACCTAATATTTGCCAAACTCGATAAAGTCCTCTGATTTCAATTTTAATAACTGTTTGCTCACTATATCTATGGTAGTTTTTTCCATTTCTCAAAGCCTTAATTTTTTATTAATTTTTCTAGTATCTTCATGGCATTACCAGAATACAACCATTTAGCATATTCTTTTCCATAAAGAACTCATGAAGGTTCATGAAATTAACTGATAAATAAAGGAACAGAAAAGCCAGATTGAGCATAAACAATGAAGTTGGGTGCAAATGGAACATGACATCATCAATGTTTGCAATGTTTAATAAAACATATAAAATGTTTGCACAATTTATTCTCCAATAAAGTAAATGCTACATGGCAAAATAGCAGACAATAGAAGAACAGCAATGCTGAAATATAAGGAATGTAGGTAAGAATTAGTTAGAGACTTCAGAGGTATGAATATGGCGGTGTCTTTAAGGAATTTGAAGTGCTGAATGACTAACCTCACATCATCACCACTATCATAGAGCAGATTCACTTTCCTGTGCAAATGAGATAAGTTAAAAAGCAATGACTTCAATGTGTAGATGATGATAAATTAGGTTAACCGCAGCAACTACCAGCAATGAATCAAAGTACAGTTGAACCTATTTTATATGTAAATTTTCGTAGGCCCCGGCAGAATGTAATTTAGAAACCTGTTAACAGAACCTTATATGTAATGAAGTTACATCTAATTTGCTGTTAAACGTCTTAAATTTCAGTGAAATACAACTGAGTTTTACGTAATTATAATGAGCATTTGGCATACACTATCTTAAAAGAAACTGAGGCTACTTTCCTTATCTCTGTTGACAAAGACGCAAGCTGAGCAGGCAGCTTTTGGCCTCAGAAACAAAAGACAATAAAATATGTTTGCTGGTAGACCACGACAATGCAGCATCAAATGAGAAGTAAAGATAAACATTTTCAGTATCGGGTATTTATCGTTAAACAGCGGTTTGTCTTTCAGTTCTCAGTTGCTTTTAATCAGCCATGAAGAGCAGAAAAAGGAAATGTTATACGCTAGATCAGAAAGTGAAATTCATACGAGAGGTGGAGCTTAATCCACAGAAAACCAAAACCAAAATTGCTTCAGACTTAGGAATCGCTTACTCCACACTATGTACAGTCATCAGTAACAAAAATGTTATTCTGAATGAGCTTTTAAAATTGGGTGCCAAATCAACAAAATGCAGCCGTCAGCAGGAAGGGAGATATGCTGATTTGGAAATGGCACATTTCACATGGTTCCAGCAGCAACGGGCTGCAGCTCTACTAATCAGTGGCAACATGCTGAAAGCAAAAGCAATAGATTTAGCTATAATAATGAACATCATGGCTGATTTCAAGGCTTCATCAGGATGGTTGCAAGGATTTAAAGATTGTCATGGAATCACAGGGAAAACAATTTGCAGTGATTCGAATGCTGTGGATGACAGGAATCTGTCCAGGAATTAGACCCAAAATATCTTCAACTGCGATGAGACTGGCCTATTCTACAATCTCCTTCCCAGCAAGACATTAACTGAAAGAGGTGACTCATGCCATGGAGGGAAGAAAAGTAAAATTCGTGTAACAGTTCTTCTTGCCACCAATGCACACGGATCAGACAGACTTCCCCCACTTGTGATAAGAAAATCCAAGAATCAGAGGTATTTTAAGAGTGTGAAAACAAAACCTATGGAATATGAATCCAATAGGAAGTCTTGGATGACTATGATTTTAATGGAACAGTGGTTAAAGAAACTGGACATTAAAATGAAAAAGAAACAGAAGATCCTTCTTTTTATGGATTGATGTATGTACAGCACATCCACCTCGAATAATTTTGGAAAATGTTTGAGTGGAATTTTCCCTCCTAAGTGTACAAGTAGTCTACAGCCACTTGATTTGGGCATCATTGCAAATTTCAAAGTTCATTATAGAAAAAATGCTGGTTCAACATTTAATAGCACTGACATGCAGGAAATGAAAATATCGCTATTAACTTACTACAAGCCATGGCATTTCTTTTGGCTGCCTGGAAGCAGGTGTCATCCTCCACAATCAAACACTACTTCATTAAATCTGGTGCCTTACAGCTGTCTCTGATGATGGTGATGATATTGGTAGTGATGAGCCTATAAATGAGCTAGCTCTACTGGAGGGTGCAAATTTTGATACCCTTGTGCATTTTGATGACAATCTAGCTGTGTGGGGGAATTACAGGATGAGGAGATTATTGTTGATGTGTGCCAAAAACATGGTAGTGATCAAGAGAGTGGACCAGTTTCAAGCGACACTGACAGTAATGTGGATGACAACTCAAATCTTGAATTACTTAAGGTGAGTGAAGTGTTAAGTGCAATAAAATGTGTGTAGGCGTTACATCAGTGCTAAAAAAACTCTAAATTCATTAATAAGTTTGCAAATGAAGTTTATGCACTAAGTGCAAGAAAAGTGAAACAAGCTAAATTAACTTATTTCTTTAAAGCAGGATTAAGTTCAAAATAATGTTTTTTTCATACCTATCTTTGTTGTTTGTAAAACTTTGCACATGTAGGCACACTGTATTGTTTTTTTTTTTTAATATGTATGATGTATTATCAAAATCTCAGTTGTAAGTAATTCTGAGTTACAAGTAATCTTCCGTCGTTCCCTTGATATCGCATAAATCAGGTTCAACTCTATATAACAAGAAGGCTGCTTTAATTATTGGAGATTCAATAGTTTGTCACAGTAGTACATTTTTAAATGAAGATGAAATATCAGTATATTGTTACCCTGGAGCCCGAATTTATCGCATAAGGAAGTTGTACGAAAATGATGTTCCTGACATTGTAATTCTTGTTGGAACACAAATCTGTATAGATGTGACTCTCTGCACAAAATTATTTAAGAGATGAACCACTTAGAAATTGCGGCAAAGGAAATATTGAAGCTGTATGGAGTGGTATTCTGTGAAGAAGAAACAGTTAAATTCATTTTATATTGCATATGTCAGCTGAACAGCAGCACTTTTGTAAAGAACAATTTATGGATAGCAGACATCTTGGGAGAGATAGTCTTCATCTAAATTGGGCAGAGTGGAAATTCAGCATGTAAGGAAGAGTGAGTGATCATCTCAATGAAAAAAGTGCAGTGCAGTAACTTGCAGTAAAGGTGAATGTAAACTCTCATTAGCTAATGATGAAGTCTTAAATAATTTAACTATTTGAGGAGTGCTACAGAGAACATCACCTGGTTGCCATTTACCAGGTCCAATGAACACAGAGTACAACAACCAGTTGAAACCTTACAAGAAAGCAGCTAGAGCACCAGGCTCTGGTGGATTTACTAGTAGACTTTATTTCTAGAGAGGCAGTCCATGCATTCATCAACGGGGTGAGAGACCGACAGGTGAAACAGCAGGAACACCATAACATTGACAATGCTTGGGAGCTGCCTCTCTGCAGTGAAGCAGCAAAGATGGCAGTAATGGATGCAAACGAGGAACTTGCAAATGATGCAAACAGAAACTTACTGAAGTAGAAGTGAAGGATTTGGATACCTAAGTACAAACTGTGAGGCATCAGACAATTTTTAAGAGCTAAGTTGAAGATATCCCATTGATACCATCATCATCATCATCCCCTTGCTTTACCTCAGAGCACCAGGCAGGAAGATGCCATTTTAATTGGATGCTCCTTGAAGATTGTGTGAAACAAAAAGCAACCAATGTTGGAAGGTTGAGGCAAAGGAGAGTTTTCAGTCTCACACTTGGTCTTGCTGCAACCTGCAGTAAGTTTGGATGAAGAGAATTTGAGGGAACAACTGGAAGATCGAGACATTAAGACCAATCCTGAGATATAAAGAATTGAGCATCTGACCAACCTGGGCACATGTCATTCCCAGAGGCCTGAACTACAAGATATTGGATGCAGTGGATGGTTGCTGTGATGATGAGAGTATGGGAGTCTCCAAATATGAAATCAATCAAAGGTGAAACTAGTGTTCTCGAGGAGTAAGGTGAAAGTACTCCTTGAGGAAAACTATGCCTGATACTACAGGAGAGTACCTGGGTAGAACAGTAATAAATATATCTGCTACTTTTACTTATTTTTACACAAATTCTTCTTTTAGCTTTATAATCTGCAGTAGCTACTATTCCATCATATGTTTTTTGCAGTCTTAAGAACATTAATTTGTAAATAATTCAGCTTACATTGTCAATACATACAAATCATTCTTACCATTTAGTTACCTTGAAGTTATGTTGTCAACCCTATTCATTGCATCTTAAAAGTGACAGGAAGATGTGCCAGCAATGAGATATCTGTGTGACAAGCTGTGGGATCACATCTTAGAGGTGGTGCCAACAATGAGACCTCTGCATGACAAGTTTTATGTGCCCAGTTATGCAATTGGTGCTAAATGCAGTACAATGTTTGGGGATTATTGGATAGTCTAGAAGACAACACTCACCTTCCCAAGAGACACGTAAGGTAGGCAAGTAATTGGATAAAGACCTGCTATGTTCATTCCATGACCAGTGCTGGGTGATCATAATTGGGGTTTCAGGGCACTCAACTATAGGTTATCAGCACTCTTAGGAAACTAAATGTGGCATGAGGCCAGGAGTAAAATTGTGTTAAAATCAGCACAGGATAAAATGCAAGCTAAAATAAGATATAAAAGCAACTCTATGAACTATACATTGCTAAAACCACAACATCCCATTAAGACCATGTAAAAAAAAAAAGTATGAGAAATAAAATGAACTAGATCCTGATGGAAAAACTAATTGTTGATAAAAATTTAAAAACACTGTCAATCGCTCTGGGGTCATTGCCAAACACCTCTGCTAGGGATGCCGGCAGCTGGAGAGTTGTGCGAAAAGCTACTAGAACCAGCACAAGTTCCACTGTCAGTGCTGCTCCACAGAGCAGACAGACAGGTTAAGGATCTCTATTAAAAAAGTAACTATGGGTAAAACAACAGTGGCCAATTCGAAACCAAGCCAAGTGCACCTCCTCCTGACGAGAAGGAAGCGGAGAGCCGACCACTCCCCGCATGCCAGCCCAAAAATACCGCTCTCCACACAAGCACCCTAAAATCTTCCGCTGTTGCACGGGGAACAGTAAAACTGGGCTCTGTGACTGCCAATGTCGCTGCCAAATCCAGCAGCCCATTCCCCTGCAAACCAACGTGCCCAAAAAATCTATTCACACTCCACCTGAACACCGGAAGCGTGCAAAATGTGGAGGGCGTCCTGGAAGCGTTGTTCTAAAGGATGGTAGTTGTACAGCTCATGAAGGTTCAGAAGCGCACTAAGGGAATCACTCAAAACAAGGCAGACACCCAAATGTCGACGGCGAATATATGGAATGCTCGGTAAATAGCATACAGCTCTGCAGTATAAATAGAAGTGCAACTAGGCAAACCGAAAGTATACGGTTCGGTGCCAGAAACAAAGGCACATCCAGCACCGTTGGGACACTTACTATATATATATATATATACACAAATACTGCTACTGTACTTTGTTAAAAATTCTAAAAAAACAAGTACGGATATTAGACGTAGGGGTATCTGATTTGCCATGAGCTGTCATCCCGAGATCAACGTGGGATGTGTCACGCAACCAAGGGAAACATGCCTTCACACACCTTGGGAAACATGTGAGACAGCACAAGATCGTGTTTCCGAAGAAGCTCGCGGAAACGAAAATCTGGAGGTCTGGGACTGAGTGACAGGTTTCTATAACGTACGTTCAGCCCGGTATTGAAAAAAGAGGTAAAAGTTGGCTGCGAAGGCATGCATTGGAGTTCACAGCCATAATAATTATCCAACAGGGCATTCCGTCGACGTCCCAGAGGGGGTTCTGCCGATTCGGCGTAAAGGCTAGCAAGTGGTCTGGTTGGAAAAGCTCCGACAGCCACACGGATGCCCTGATTGTGCCAGTCTAATTTGCTCAGCACAGATGGTCGAGCTGAAAGTAAACAATGCACCCATAGTCCAACTTCGATCCGATCAGTGAACGGTAAAACGCAGCAACACTGTCCGATCCGCTCCGCAAGATTTGCCACTTAGTATCCGTAAAATATTAAGAGAACGGCCATATCGTGCTTTCGCTCCCCAAGATTTGCCACTTAGTATCCGTAAAAAATTAACAGAAGGGCCACATCGCACTTTCAGCTGTGCAATAGGCGGTAACCAGTTAAGTTTGAGATCAAACACCAACCCACGGAATCGCGCCTCATCTGTGTATGGAAGTAAATCTGGTCCGAGTCGAAGGGAAGGAGGAAATTGCTCCCTACGGCGGCGGCAGAAATTAAGCAGGTTGACTTCTCAGCTGAGAAGCGAAATCCGGTCTCCAAGCTCCAAGCAGAAAGATTGTCCGAACACTGCTGGAGACGGTGTTATAAAAACGGCACAGGTTGAGAAGTACAGAAGATGGCAAAATCGTCTACAAATAATCAGGGCGAGACCTCTGAGGGAGCAAATGGCTATATAGAAGTAATCGCTATAGCAAACCGCGTCAAGCTTAGTACAGACCCCTATGGGGTCTTGAATAAATGAATGTGAAAAAACCGAGCCGATCCTTACTCGGAAAACCTGGTGCCACATAAACTGCACAACGAACGGTAAGCGCCCATGTATATACCAATTGTGGAGGGAACGTAATATACCTGCTCGCTAACACATGTCACAAGCTTTCTCGAGAAATCCGTCCATAATTTGCATCGATAGCGAAACAAGATTTTTTTTTTTTTTTTTTTTGGTAGTGTTTAACGCCCGCTTTAACTACTAATGGCATCGCAGGCGGTACGAAACAAGATGGTCAACCGCTGAACAACGTCTGCAGAAACCGCACTGGGTGTTGATAAATTGTGGGATTCTAGCCACCACGCCGACCGTCCATTGATTATGCGTCCATCACCTTGCAAACGCAACTGGTGAGGGGAAATAGGACGATAGCTAGAAGGAAGATGTCATTCCTTGCCAGGTTTAAGAATAGGTATGAAGGTGGCCTCCCGCCACTTGTCTGGAAAAGTGGCGTCAACCAGACACGATTATAGACCTCAAGTAGGAAAGCCTTACTATCAGGAGAGCTGATGTAACAATTGGACGTGGATGCCATCTAGTCCTGGTGCAGAGTGTCGCGAAGATGAAAGTGCATTGTCTAGCTCCGCCATGGTGAAAAGGCGATTATAATCTACAAGGGTTCCAGACTGAAAAGAAATCCTTGAGATTCCAACTGAGCCTTTAACTGTAAGAAACTCAGGGTTATAATGGTCTGAGCTAGACACCTGAGCGAAATCACTGCCTAAAGTGTTCGCCATGTCAAATATATTAACAGCAGCTCCAGCAAGTGTTTTGAGACCGGCGATGGGCATGTGGGTCGATTTTCTGGCCATACGCCTCAACTTAGCCCATACAACAGAGGAAGGTATATTGCGATTAAAGGAAGCTACAAACCTGCTCCACGATTGTTTTTGCTATCCTTAATAACTTGCACGCATCTTCTTATACTGCATTAGGTTCTCCAGTGAAGGACGACGCTGGAAAAACTTGAGAGCACGCCTGCGAGCGAGAATTGCGTTCCGGCATTCATAGGTCCACCAAGGAACCGGAAAGCGACGTGGTGGGCCCTGCGACCGCGGAATAGACTGATCATCAGCAGCAATCACGGTTGCTGTGAGTTCAACTAAAAAGTTTACCGGGTCGTGCTCGTTGTAGTGAAAAATGAGCCAATCGAGAAAAAAGGATCCATTTGGCGCGATTTAAACGCCATCTAGGTATACTTGTGGAACATAAGTGTTGGGCTAAGAATGGGAAAACGGTCCTTAGAATGTAACTCTGATGATATTCCAGCGGAAGCTAACTGTGAAGAGCAGAGCACTATATCGAGGTGGAAAAACTGTGAAAGGCGTCAGATAAAATTGTAGTCTCTCCAGTGTTCAGGAGGGTTAGTTTATTTTGGTCCAAAAATCTGCAATTAACTTATCTCTCGCATAAGCCCGAGAGGAGCCCCAAAATGGGTGGTGGGCATTCACGTCCCCTACCAACAGAAAGGATGCTGGTAGCTGAGAAATGAGGTCCTGCAAATCTGTGTGCGAGAGGTCGTAAGATAGAGGCATATATACACCACAAATAGTAAATATGGTGGAGGACAGCGTAATCCTTACAGCGGGTGACTGGATGTCAGACTTAAGTATACGGAGTCAGTGAAAATATCATCTCTAACAAGTATATAGTGCCCCCATGTGCAGGATAACTCACAGAAGAGTAGTGCCTGTAGGTAATGGTATCTTGCGGACGGAGCTTCGTTTCGTGTAAGCAGACGACCAAAGGCTGATTCTGGTTGAGCAGCAGTTCAAGCTCATGTCGATGTGGTCGAATGCTGCGTACGTTCCACTGTAGGATAGCCATGGCGAATAGAATGGGATAAGTTCTAGATCGAAAGGCGTTTCTACATATTGGGCTGTGTTGGTCGGTTTAATTTGTTCTTCTTCGCTGACGGACTAATACTCTTTTCAGCAGCGAGATCCTGCCGCTTATGCACTGTCTATCGTGCAGCGGGGGCAGAATCCTCCTGTTCCAGCTCTTCCTCGAGGGAGGACCCCTTTCCAATGGCAAATTTCGATTCGAGGTACTGATCAGCGAAGATTTGAGTTCTTCCCAGAATACTCCTCAGAAGAGGATTTGCATGGAGTGACGTGGGCTTTTGCTACCCCTGGAGGATTTAGGAGTAGTCGTTACACGTTCTTTCAGAAAGTCGGTTATAACATAGTTGGTCCTGAAATGTTTCTCGGGGGCAGAAAATTACTACAGTATTACAGGTCTTAGCCAGAGGTCGGCGGTTTGGGTGGCATATGTACTGTACTAGGCTTTGCACGGGCGGATTTGGCAGATGATGCCGACGTAGACGCAGATGGCTTCGGTAGTAGTCTGACAACTATAATCTTTTCGGACATTGTGGCCCCGTTGATATCGCAGGTCTGAGTTGTGATTTCCCGCTTTGGTACCGGTTTAGCTGCGACTGAGATATAAGAATCGGACCGCAGGACAGAAGGTTGGCGAAAACGCAGGAGCTTAAGGACTTCCCAGAAAGACACTTTCTCTTTCACCTGTATCTCCTGGGTGGCTCTCCCCTCTGCAAAACGGGGGCAATCCCGGGAACTGGAGGGATGTTCCCCATTGCAGTTGATGGAAGATGGAATTGAAGTGCAACCGCCATCGTAGGTAACATCGCCGCGGTTAACACATGTAAACGACTACTACAGAACTCGTTGGTGTGCCCAAAGTGCTGACACTTGTAGCATCGGGATATATGGCATCGTACCCTGCCTTAATCCCTTGGGGCAGAGCTACCGGATCAGAGGTAAGAAATGGATACGGGTGGACACGAATTCACGAGTTCGAACACAGGACTTTACAGGACCAGCTACCTTAGCTAATCCCTTCTGGATTGTAAATGGACTAATGAAAACGTCCTACCTTCCTCTGTTCTTTTGATCACTAAGTAGCGATGACCACTGGATTCGATTACTTCCTTTCCGAACACAATTCTGGATTTGGGTTTTGTTTCTTGTGCCATAAATGGTCTGTAATTCATCTCCCAGTGCTCCCCACCCACCACGAGGGTGTAACGAGGGGTTTCCCCACTGGAATATAGCAGGCTCGCCGTCCCACTCTTCCTGGAGTTCGGTATAATACCTAGTCCCGGCCGATTGACCAGGATATTCCTTTCCACCGAACGGGTCATCACGCACGGCCTACACATAGATGCGCATTTGAACCGAAAGACTACCTCACCACTTACAGGTTGCCCACACGCGGGAGTCATGGTTGGCTTGGGCCCCCGGGTGCGCCAAACCCGTATCTATCGTAGTAGGGCCCTGGGGTGGGGATGACCGCTCCTGATTCCAAGACAATGATGCATAGGTCTACTGTACGAGAGTAAGTAGCCAACATTATGTACCTGGGATGGTTTGAATAGAGTAATCACCCACGTCAACTCTGCGGGAAGTCGATGGTGATTCATCTCAATTGGCTTGCTCCATAATGCGGAGATGAAGTTATGAGCAGGGAGCTGCATGGTACGAGCTTAACACGAAGAAAGCAGCGAGTGGTTGAAGAGAGAAGTTGCTAACACTAGAAGAGCTATGAAGAAACAATGCAACTGCTCTAAATCTTTCCGCACATCTCATGAACAATATAGAAACCTTCAGCTAAAGGTAAGCATGCTTGTGAGCGAGCCCGGCAGTAAATGAGATAGAGAATATTTTTTATGTGAGTGCTGTTCTACGAGACGGTGATCTCCGGGTCCATGAAGCTTAAAGTTACTCGACATTTGTCTTCTCAGGATCAGGGAAAACCCCAAAAAAACCTTATCCGGGTAACTCACCCTAAGCGAGATTCGAACTCACGACCTTTTGAATATGAGGCCGACACGCTACCACCACACTACCCAGGCGAGCTTAAAGAGATCTTGTATTCAACTTCCCAGTAAGTATATCTGAAAAGAGCTTTAAAGGAAATGGGCAATGGCTTCAATCAACTTTAGAAACACCATATATTTTATTATTAAAAATAAGCAAATAGATTTACATGAAAAACTCGAGACAAAAACACCAACAAAAAACATTTTACAACATTATAAACAGAATGACAAACATGCTTCCATGGAGAAATAGTTTTTTTTTTGTTACTTTAATGTCATAACGCTTTCCCCCAAACTAATTAAAAAAAATCACTCATTAAACATAATTCAATTTCTGAATTGTCATAAACTTTTATGAGTCCCAGAAGACCCCTGTTATGAATGAAACGGAGAGGGTTGAGAGCCTTTGTCAAGATCCTGTGTTTGCACACAGCAGATGCTAAAGAATCCCTTTTGATATCTCTCTTGGATTTAGTGAAACTTTGGATTAATGTGTTTTGTCCTGCAGTGAAACTGTGAATTCTTGATTAATTTGATGGCACCATTGTTGTCCACTATAAGAGTAGGCAACTGCTCAATGGATGTCATCTCTTGTAGAAGTTGGGTGACCCGGATTAGCTTGTTTATTGCTCCAGAAGCAGGCACATTTTCAGCCTCAGTTGTAGACAATACAGCATATGGCTGCTTTCTACTGGACCAGCTAACTGTTCCACTGGAAAAGCATGTTACAATACCAGTTCTTGGATTTCTCTGTAGTGAAGTCACCAGCAAAGTCAGAGTCACTAAAACAATTACTCAGGGTGAACTACTCTTCTTAAAGCGAAGTCCATATCTTGAAGTTCTTGGAAGATATTTGAAAATCCTTTTTACAAATTTCCAGTCTGAGACCATTGGATTCTCTAGAGCTCTGATGCAATACTTACTGCATAAGCTACATCAGGTCTTGTGCATAAAAATGGGAACATAAATGCTACCACTGCAGCACAATATAGAACTTGTTTCCCCAGAAATGTATCTTCCTCCTCTTTAAGAGATTTTAGTCCTTCACAAGAGTCGACACTGGCTTACTATCATGCATTTTAAACCTCTTTAGTATTTTATTGCTGTAGGATTCCTGATGAATAAACACAGATCCATCATTTTGTCTTCTTATCTGCATCCCAAGAAATACATCCAAGTTACCAATAGTTATTTTATATCCTTTTTTCTTGTGACAACTTGGGCAAACCATAAAAATAAATGCCAATAATAATTCTCTTCAGAGGCTCAGCACTAATGAATAAACAAGGATCAGTGTCACTGGATCTAAAATTATTAGTCTTCACAAAGGACACAAATTTCTTATTCCACATGCATTAGGACTGCTTAAGTCCATACAGACTTTTGTTCAACTTACATGCCTTTGTGGTACAATCACTGAATCCATCACACTAGCTCATGCCTCCTCTAATTCACCAGCAGTCACATCATATTGCACCACTTCTAAAAGCACATGAGCAGGTATATTTAGAATATCTCTAATCATTTCATATCTGGCAACCCGATAGGGCTGAAGGTTTCACTAAAATCTATACCAGCTTCCTGATTGAAACCTCGGGCCTCCAATCTGGCTTTATATTTATTCACTGAGCCATCAAGATTTCTTTTAATGTTTAATACACACCGATTTGAAATGATCTTCCCAGGAGATGGATTGATCAAGACCCAAGTATTATTTCCTGCTAATGAGTTGAGTTCACTATTTATAGCTTCCAATAAAAAATGATTTTCTTTTGATCCTAATGCTTCAATAAGAATTCTTTTTCAGCGAAAAGAACATAGTCCTGCGAATGTGATGGTATCTTAACTCAAACATTCCTAGAAGTAAACTCTTCTTTTTCTTCTCCCACTGAAAATCCTTTTATTGTATCAGGAACTTGAGCTCGATGTGAATCCTGGAAAGGTGCTACTGCTGACTTCACTGTGTCGCCATCTGACTTGTAAGAACTCTCAAGCAACTACTGTATTGGCTTCTTATCAGTAAAGATTACATCTCTTGTTATCATTTTGGTTGAACTGTTCCATATTCTGAAGCCTCTACTATCATAAGTATACCCCATAAAAATTCCTGGTGAACTCTTCTAAACCTATTTTCTTCTAATTTGTTTGGGAATGTTGAAGTACTGCGAGTTTCAAACACTCTGAAGTAGTCAAACTTTGGAGTTGGACATCCTGTCTATACTTCTAATGGGCATTTATTTTTGACATCTGTAGGTGCAGTTCAATTAAGTACAAATGCTGCAGTGTTAATAGCACCTACCCACGTCCAACAGGTACATCATTTGAACGAGCAGCCTCTACTAATGTTCTATTTTCTCTTTTTGATGCACCATTCTACTCTGGGGTGTTTAGTGCTGTCGTACGATAGGCTAAACCCATGATGCCTGAGGAGTGATTTAACCTGATGATTAATAAATTCACCTCCTCCATTACAAAATAACTGTTGAATGCGATGTTCAGCTGTTTCTGATTCATTAACAAAGATGTTTCGGACTTCATAAGTTTCATCTTTTTTATTTTTTTTTCAAAAAGAAAACTTCCGAACTTGGAAAAATCATCCTTCAAGTGTAGAACATATTTTGATCTTGCTAAGTATTCCTCCTGCATGGGTCCACAAACATCAGCATGAATCCATTCATCACATCAGTTTAGGTGGTTCAAGCCCCTATTCGCCTAGCTGCACAGACCAGTTAAAGTGTCGTAATATGAAGAAGTCTATTGGAGGGCAAAAGACTTCCTAGGTCGCCCGCAATACATTGGTTGTAATAGGAAAACAGTGAAATTTAAAGCAGCTACAATTACGTCATAAGAACACCTGAGTAGGAAATAATTGCAACAACACATTCTTTATGATCATTAGCATCTATGCACAGGGATTAGACCTTGGAATATCATATTGAGTTGAATAAAATCACTAAATTATCTAGACGGAATTTCATCCCATAACTGAACAAAACAGAAGTAAATATCATTGAACTTGAATATCCTATACCTGTATTTAAAGAGTTTTACGAATAGGATGTAAGCATCACAGAGAGCATAATTCAGCTTTAATTCCGTTTTCTCAGTTTCTTCTCAGTGATTCCATGTATACTTTCTCCTTTTTACTTTAATGAATAAAGTCGTCAAAAAGAATTTTAAAGAGTTAAGAGTGTCTCTGCAGTAAAATGATCAAAATGCTGAATTAAAAATGAAAAATATGCTGGGTTCGATTCTAGGCTGACGAAGCTATTCTTATTCCCCACCCTCAAGAGCCTGGAAGTATAAATGTGCTACTGAATGTGTGTTAAGTTAATCGAGAAGTACAGTTTTAATGTACACCTCAAATTTAGGCAGCCGTTATAGAAGATCAAAGTGGTAATACGACGATATTGCCTAAGACGGCAAGTAAATAAATAAAAACAAATAAATAAAATGTAACTAAGAATAAATAAAATGTTTAACAGAAAAAAACCATATACGATACTGAATTTCAGAGATGGTATGTACAGTATAAAAATAAAATAAACGTGAAATTCAGTAAATATATAATATGTCTCTTCAGTAAACTATGTTCAAGACGTTAAGTAAACATTTTCTATCAGTATTTGTGGTATATTTGAGTTAGATAAGATAGGAATATTAATATATGCACAACAAGAGAGTATGGCCTGTGCTTCCTGAAATAATTTATAAACAAACCTAAAATTAGAATCGAGTATTACTTAATATTCTTTATGTTCTAACGCTTTTGCAAAATTCCCTTTTTGCACTCTTTGGGGTTGTGTTTCAGTCTGAAATTACAGATTTGAAAAATTAACTTAATCATTTCGGGTAATTTTTTTATTTAGGACAAATTATAATATTGAATCTAATATTTTAGCACTGCCTTGTAATGCTAATAAAACATATACATAATAGTTATAAGAATGAAATTAGCGTTCTCATTAGCTTTGTCAGATAGGAAGGAAACTAAGTACTGAAGGAACTGTGTCAGGGTTTAGCATCATCTTGCCTTTATTCTCATGGAAACAATTTTTCGCAAAATGCACTGAGTATAGCCTGTGATATTTCGATGGCACAAATTTGTTACGTCTCGGAGGAGCTGACTACTTACTCAATAATTCTAGTTTATGTATTAGGAACCGAAAATAAATTATTATTCAAGTGACCGAGGAAACCCACGAGAATACATCGGAATCATTTTTACGGTGGTTGGTACAGTTATGCAGCATAGAAGTGCACCATGTTAATTATTAAACCCTAATACCCTTAAACCACCTCACTTTTAAAGTCTTTTAAGTGCACTGAACACAAGGCAAAATGCACGTTGGCCCTTCACCTACCGATATGCGAGAGGTTTCAATTAGTGACAGCACACCAGCGCCAGCGGTGAGTCTAGGTAACATAATTTCAAGGTCTTTGGGGCGGTTAGACCTGCTTCTGAATGGTTGGCGATGCTGTTTTCCATAAACACATCCTTTACAAAATTCTTTATGAACAATGACGTTAACAACAGACGCTGTAAAACATTCTTGACATGACGTTTATTCTGATGACAGAGCCTTTCATGCCACAACTGAAGGGTTGCAGACGCCTCAGCAGGTTTTTGTGGTGCCACAATCTCCATATTCACTTGGAGTTCACTACCAACTAATTTGACAATTCCATTTTTCTGAAATAGGCATATTTACCTTTTCTTTAAATCAAAGCCTTTATTTATTGTCTGACTAACAGAAAACAATTTTCAACTAATTCTGACAAATACCAAACATCTTTTAAGTGATTAATTTGGCATAAATTATTTACTTTAATTTTAGGCACAATAAAACCTTGGCCAAAAGTTTTTATAATTTTACTGTTTCCAACTTGTATAGTCCTAGGAATAGAAATTGATTCATCTGTCATATGAGCCGAAGCTCCACTGTCTGCTATCCATTCAGACGAATTCTTCTGAGATGCTAATGGAAAGTCACAAAAGCATCCCACGCATACATCTCCCTTTTGCCTTTGGTTTTACAATTTTTATAACAAGGCCATATTTAAAACATTTGTAACACTTAGGACCCTTATTACTTCTTGTAAATGCCCTTTTCTCCTCTGTCTTGTCCACAACAAGCGCTATCTATTGTCTAGCACTGCTAATTGTTATTAGGAAGAAACATTTCAACTGACCGCGGTCTGTCAAATTATTCAAGGTTCTGTGTCTTATCGGGACACTTTCCCAAACACTTTTAAACTCAAAATACAGAGACGGAAGTAAAGAGAAAACTGTCTATCAGCAACAATTCTGAAAGCTTACTACCACCATGACTCACAAATTCAATATTCAAATCATTAAACAGCTTCTGTAAACGAGCGATTAGCATTGCAATGCTCTCGTTTTCCTGCATATCTGACGAAAACAGCTGTTCCATTAGTCTGTCGAGGCGCACCCTGAACTCTGCTTGTAAACGGATACAAGTTTATCCCAAATGTCTTTTGCTGTGCTACAAGTAGACGTTAACTCCTCATTGGCTGTGTTCAAGGTGGGCATCGAATCTTTGTTTTTAAAGTCAGTTTTGTTGTCTCCATTTTCATGCAATCCTAACTCGACCAATGTAACATCCAGTACCTTCTCCCTCTTTAATAAAAGTGTGAACTGCGTTTCCATCTTGACCAATTTCTTGTCCTTTTAACTTCTCAGTAAGTCATTTGAAGTCTGGGTGTGTCTCTGTCTTCTCCAACCGACACCACCACGATCGATTTAGCGCAGGTACTTGCGTTACTCCTATTATTATTATTATTATTATTATTATTGCGTTACTCATATTATTCTCAGGACCCTGGGCTCATAACCACATAAAGGTAATGTAAAATCGGTTTCAATCAACTTTAGAAACATTTATTTTATTTAAAAATAAGCAAAATGGTTTACGTGGAAAACTTGAGACGTCTTAAACAACGTCTTGTGTATGTGTTGCTACGTCACGAGGACTAAGTGAAGCGGCAGAGACTGGGCAAAGTGAGTCCCTCTCCCTCTCTCACACATACGCCATCATTAACTGGCTCATTTATTGGCTTTTAACTGTTATTCTACATTTGGATATTCTGGAAGGCCTTAACGAACTCTAGTTATTTTCTCTTGGGCCAGCTAGGATAATTTGTTACAATTTGTGTGTGTGTGTGTGTGTGTGAGAGAGAGAGAGAGAGAGAGAGAGAGAGAGAGAGAGAGAGAGAGAGAGAGAGAGAGAGAGATACATATGATGGAAACCTGTTATTTGAAAGGCATAAGTAATAACTAGGGCCTGGATTTTGATGACCTAAAATACATTTTTAAACTCAAAATACTCAGATGGAAGTAAAGAAATAAGCAAGCACTTATGACTTATTATATAAATATCACCTTAAAATAACGTATGACTTTATATAACTTTATTTATTTATTATTTTTTAATTTTTTATATACCATGTAATACGAAATTCACTTCAGTTAATTAGTTAACATACACTGCCAATCTTCAGTTTCTGCAGCGTTACACTGGATCACAAGGTGCATATTCAAGTTTTCTATTTTCAAAGATCTCCGGTTGTCTACGAGGATAGACAGTTTTGTACCTCGAAAAGCTCCTCTCCACATCACAGGAGTATATTTGGTTCATTGTTTACAAATGCGGCATTCACAGATAGACTGTCACTAATGTTGCACATTGTAGAATATCTAGGATTCCACTGGAGAACACTTTACAATTTGTTTTTTTGTTTTGTTTTTGGTAGTGTTTAGCGCCCGCTTTTAGTGCTCTGGCACTGCAGGCAGATACATGAAGATGGAGCCCCGGTGGAATGTGACGGCGGGGGAAACCGGAGAAAACCCGCCCCTGCACCACAAATCCCACATGCGGTCGCTTGGTTTGCAATTTGTTGTTCACTTTGTGAGCTACATGACCATGAGATCTACCCAAGTCATTCTGCACATGTTGCACAATACCAGGGCGCCACACAGTTTAGTACCAGCAGCTTCCAGTCCTGTGATAGCTTTTGATGCCACTGAAAAGTTGGCGTTGATGTAAGCCAAGTTTCCAGATCTCTTTCACAGTATTGATAGCACTTGGTTTATTCACAAAATATATTGTTTATTTTGGTGTAGTAATACTCAGCAGCATTAAACCAAGAACCCCATCGTGTAAGAACAGGTTGAGGGGGGAGGGGCAGTTGTTCCTTGAACCTGTAGCGCAGCTTTCGCATTGATTATCTTGACACAGGAAATGATTTTGTCCACATCAAGGTAATTTGATTGAACCTCTTCTGCAACTCTGTGTAACACTTGTGCAAGGCAAATGACGTAGACCAAATTTAGATAAAGAATCTGATGCCCCTTGGCTGCTTTAGCCATGTATGAAGCACAATCTGTTATTAGCAGCAAACTATTGTCCCTGTTTACATCATGCGGCCACAGTAGCTTCATAAAGCTGTCAAACAAAATGGCAATTGCAGAGTTGTTTACTCTCTGGAGAGCTTCACACGTTAGGAGGAATTTTTCTCCAGGCCCGTCAATCTTAGAACACTGACAGCTGCCCACATAGGTGTCACGCAGACCTTTAGGTCAGCAACACAGTATCGTTTTCTGTTACGCAGCTACTGGTAACACACGAATAAATAGCGCTTTCTCTATATGATTCATCTGGCACTAGATGTGTTTGTGTACTTCTCCAAGAACTGCCTGAAGTGCGGATTCTTCAGCTTCTCCAGTGAGATGTTGCAAGACACCAACATCTCACACAAGTCCTTCAAGAATGATTGCTCTTTTGAAGATGGACCTGCCTGCTCAAATAACAGCATCTGTCTGATGTCATTTTCAGTACTTCTCTTCACACAGCTGCTGTGTTTAGTGGTATTGCAGTGTTGTTGTACATAAAATCGTTTTCTGCACTAACTTTAACTTCACATACTTTATAAAATAATGTTTCCGTCAGTGCTGAAGAACTTATCTCCAAAATCTCAAACAAAACCTCACAACCTCATGCTGTTGGAGCACTTAACTTTCGGCATGTTGAACCAACCTGTGTTTGTTTTCAAACCGAATAGTGTGACCACGTGTGCGATGTTTATTGCGTCAGAAGCTGCCTTTGTCTTTCGCGCAACAATGTCTTATGTCAGCGAACCGACCGCTGTTTGTGACAATATCACCTTAAACATTGTCATGTGAGCAACATTTTCATAGTTATATTCTTGTGTCCCAAGGATACAACTAATATTTGCATTTTTGACAAAAGCTGACCGAAATATGACCTATTATGGCAAAATTTGGCCAAAATATGACCTATTACTACAAAAGGCCTAAATATTACCTGTGTATGCATAATAAAATACATTTTTCTACAATAGAATACCTGGATTCGTGCAGATTAAGGAAAAAAAATATTGACTTGTCATTAAAATCCGGGCCCTAGTAATAACTTGGTGTACGTATTCATCCTTCCTTTCTTCTCTCCCTGTTAGTGTATGCGTTTCTTTTTATTATTGTTTGCTAAGGGAATGGGTTTCACAAATATTCCTAAAGTGCATCTCAATTTAGAAAGAAAGCAGAGATTAATTAAGGCTACATGTACTAAATGCAGGCCTCGAACTTTGGCGCTTAGTTGCGATCAGTCTACGAAATCAAAGCCATCTTGTGAATTATACATGACCAAATAGTAAAATATATGTACTGCTATTCAAAACTATTTTAAGGCATTTATTTTTCACTTATATTTTATCTCTTCTCTTTATATTTTCAATTATTTTGAAATACAATTAAGTTTTAATTTTGTAGGGTATCATCATTGTCTACTCCTACAAAATTACATTCAGATAGAATGTTTGAAAATGAACCCGCCGCACTGTATTTTGTGCTATTCCATTATGTGTGTTAACCTAACATGTTTTTGTTTCCTTTTTTGCTTTCTATTTTAATGGCATCCTTACAGGCCCTTTCAATTGTTTCTTTTTTATCCTATACATTACTATTTCTGTACACCCACAGATACCTAAAATGCTATGATATGATGTAATCTGATCGAGAGAAAAATTATGGATAGGATAATATGTTTAAAGCTGAAAATTATTGCTGAATATTTATACCATATTATTGGCAACAGCATGAGGGTAGAAAAGGCCAAAGCTAATGCCAACATGTATGTGTTAGACAGGGATAACGCATTTAACACTATACTAGCTTTTTAATGTTATGACAGGCTTTAGTTACCATGTTTACACACAAATTAGTTTATCCATTCCTTGGAGACATACCTCCAGGAGGAGATATGTAAAAGTTGGGGAATATGTATAGGTGTGTATGTAAATGAGGATAACTTTGTTTTACATATTAGGTTGACATTAAATCACGTGATACAGAGTACGACAGTATTTTGAGTAAAGGGAACAAAATCATTTTCACAAGAGGCATCTAAAAAGGAGGACACTCTAAAGAGAGTGAACATAAACTATTACTTCTGCTTCATATGCTACGACAGATTATGTAATGAAAACAGATCACTTAGTCCTAAGGTTTATAATCTGTTGTACCTCAAAATGAAGAGCAGCAGCACTTGGAATTTTGCCCGTCAAAAAGCCTATACCTGAAAGGTAATCCACATCATCCGTGAGAAGCAAATGAAAATAACTTTTATAGTAAATGGTCATGATCTTAATGAAAATCTGTGTGTCACATCCTTGGAAGATATTAAACTCAAATACCAAGTTTGGTATGCTTTTGCAATACACACGCATGTGCACGCTCACACATACACACATCTTTTTTCTATAAATCCTTTTTATTGGATTCAGGATACTCAAAACATGCACTTCTGTTGAAACCTGAGTATCATTTTTTTTTGGGTGGAACACAATAACTTCTCTACTTACTATGTACGTTGTAAATATCAGCTGAGAAAGTAAAAAAGGCAGCTAACCCTTCAATGTTAAAAAGAAAACGGGCATGCTGAAATAGCTGAAACAGCCTAATAATGCTGAATTTTATCTGTGAGCATAGCAAGCTGTTTTTGAGGAAGTTTCTTTTACTTTTTTCTCAAGTCTATTGCAATAGAACTGTCTGCTCTAAGTAGAACTCACAAGGCAATTGTACAACAACACTACTGCATCTGCCGATAAACCTCTGAAATTATGTGAAAACCTAAAAATATATGGCTTGACTGACTCAATCAGAATAAACAGACAACACCTGGCATCTCATCTAGCTAAGCAGCAACAAAACTGACTACATGTATTTCCTTTCTTTTTTCTGGTGGCAGAACTTTGGACGCAAATAATTAAATAATTTTGCATTAGTTTAATAATCCCTGAGGAAATCTCTAACTGATGATATTTTAACTTGACATCAATTTTAAAACAGGCATTGAATTATAAATCAGAAAGACGGCGCTTGAAAGACGTCCTAGAACCAAATGGGAAAATGACTTTGAGCTGGAACGGACTACATAGCCTATCCTTGTAGTGGACGAAGAAATCAATTCAACACAATTTCTTTCATCTCCTCTGAATGCTAACTCTTGTTCGGCAAAGAAACAAATATCAATAACTGCTTCAGACTATCTCTATTCTTTTTAACTCGTTCATTATGCCGAATATCTTTTATACTTTTCTGCCCATACAACCAATAGTCAATTTTAGCTTTTCCAAATGTCTTTTGCAAAGAGGTCTTGTAATAAGTTCAGCCTAATGTATACTTCCCACAAGGTTCTATCTGCCACTCCCTCTATTCTCCACAGATTCTTCATTGGAAAAGGGAAGGCAATACCAAAATAGTTTCTGAAGTGTAGGGCAACTAGTAAGCTATTCAGGACTAATGCACGAGGGGGCATGCAATAGTGCTCTTTTGAATAATATACTTGTAGCATGAGGAAATTGCACTGTGGAGGACCTAGTACACTGTGGGAGACCTCTCCTACATCAGTATGCTGTGTGGTTAAACTCTTACCAGGATAGGTACACAACAACAACACCTAGGCTCACCACGAGCCTACCAGACACGCACGCACAACCTAACATGTGGCTTCTCACGAAACATATAGCTGTGAAGTTTTGATTTTTACTCTGCAAGAATGCAGCAGAAACTGTTGTAACAGCTACAAAGAGCATGTTCTCAGTAAAACAGAAAGTAGTCCACGGGACCTCCTGGCGAGTAGAGCACGTGGGACACGGTAGTCATCTGCTCTGAGACCCAGAACCAGCGAACACCGGTAATTCCTTCATTGCAGGACAGGCTTGCACCTGAGATGCCTTATGCTCTTCAGTGAGATGTCTGAACAAAAACTTAATAGCCACTCGCATTCCCAAATTCACATGCAAAATGTGCTGAATAGGGCCGCAGGATATCAAGGATAAGTCCTGAAAACTGTCGATTGTTCTACGTCGATCTTCCCTGATGAGCGCACGGCTTTTGGCAATGTCCTTGGTTCGCGCACTTAAAAGACCCCCGGGAAGATGCCGATCTTCTATGGCCATTTGCGTTTTATAAGAGCATTTTTTTGCACCGCAGGCGACTTCACTGATGATACACGAAGCGAATGCGCTGGCGGAGGAAACCGGAGAAAAGCCGCCCCATGCACCGCTTTGTCCACCACAAAGCCCATATGCGGTCGCTTGTGATCAATCCAGGCGAGTGGTCTAGCGCATCATTACAATTCCTGCTGTGTTGTTTCCGAGTGAAAAACAAAACATCACAGTCGCACGTTGCTCACGAGAAGTTCCCATTTTGTTGCACTACAGACACACGCATCGTGGTAGCAAGGCATACTGACTCAGGAGAGGCCCCGTCAACAAGTTCCGTAGCAGCAGAATCTCATACCAGTACACGGTCTGTCTGTCCTACATTCGAATCTCGCTTAGGTGCGAGTTACCCCGATAAGGATTTTTTACTTTCTCGATACGTACTATTTACATAGTGTATCGAGAAGGTATTGCACTCCACCAAAAAATTCGATACCGAGATTTCACCGGAAATATATGTTTTGGGGTCCCCTGTATAAAAAAAAGTATTTTCAGAAAAAGGTCCGTATGTGTATGTGTGTCAGTGTGTCTGTGAACACGAAAACTCAAAAACGAAAAGTCGGTAAAATACCTAACTTGGTATTTAAGTTTAGTATCTTCCAGGGATGCGACACGAAGATTTTGAGAAAAATCCCACCCACCCCAAACTATCCTTTACCTGGAACTTTTTTCGAACATCTTGATTTTCTCAAAAATGGCTCTAACGATTTGTATTAAAATTTTGTATATTAAAGATATTTACCTGACAAATAAAATGTATATTTTGAATTTTCTGGGAATAGCCTCTGAAGACTACTTTATTCTGGGTCAATTTTACGGAATTTTGCATAACTGCTAAACCGTAAGAGACGGACAACAAATGCAGAGCACTTTAAAACACAATTTATGTTATATACATTTTTTTTCGTGGAGTTGATTGTTTTTGAGATATACCTTGTTTTTGGTTTCAGCTTTTAAAAACATACTTTTCACATACAGGAATTTAACAATCCCTGTCCATACAAACAAAGGAACTTCAGTCGCATAGCAACCAGCTTTTGACTATCTCTTTAACCTATTGTACTCCCTTATTTCGCTTCTACTTACAAGGAAGCAAGTAATAAGACTATTTCTACTGTTTCTCGATTAGATGTAGAAGCATAGGCTGTTTAACAATATTTTGTTGCAGAGATATAGAGAAAATCATGTGAATGGAATACAACAGATTTTTCTTTTTCTTTTTACTTTCCCTAACGCGCATGCGCATACAATGTACATATTAGCTAGAGAAGGTATTGTATTCCACCAAAAAATCGATGTCGAGAGTTCACCGGAAATATATAATCTGAGGTCCCCTGAGTCCGAAAAAACAGTTTTAAAAAAAGGTTCGCGCGCACGCGTGTGTGGACAGCATAGCTCAAAAGCGAAAAGACCATTAAATACTAAACTTGGTATTTATGTTTAGTATTTTCCAAGGATTTTCTAGAAAAGCCACCCGCTACAAACTACCCTTTACATTTAAACATTTTTGAACATTTTAATCTTCTCAAAATGGCTCTAACAATTTTGATTATAACACATATGAAAGATATTTACTGCACAAATGCAATTTGTATTTTGAATTTTCTGAGCGTAAGAGATGGACAAAAACTACACAAAAAATATAGATCTCGTGAAAACATAATTTATGTCATATACGTTTTCTGGTAGAATTAACAATTTTCGAGATATTCCTTATTGGTTTCAAAGTTAAACTACCTACCTTTTCTCAAACGGAACCGATCCTCAATTGTTTCACATAGCTACTAGCTTTTAAAAGATTTGACTATCGCTTTGTGTAGGATTCACAATGGAAGCGATACTGGCGACGCGTCATGGGTCTTATCACGACACCGCATTGGTCATGGAAATTAGTGTTCACAATAGGGCGGTACAATTTGACATTACTGAGCAGTGTCGGTGCTTAGCACACTTAAAGCACTGGCTGCGGATTTAAAACAAGTTCTTGTATCCTCTGAAAAGAAGAAACGACAGAAACAATCGACAAAGAAGACAGCAGAAGCTCCGTCGTTGGTAGGTTCGACCTATATTCAAGGAGCGTAGCCAATTTGGGAATTTTTATACCATAATCCCGAATATAATGGCGGATCTCGAATCATATTACAATTACATGCGGATGACACCATCACAATTTGATGATCTTTTGCAAATCATTGGTCCTCATATAGAGAAACAGTCAATTAAAATCCTCAGCAGAGCGCATTGTGTAACTCAGGATAGTATGGGCTTCTTTATTATTCAGTCAACAGCATAGACGTGGTTTTAATTAGGTGGCAAGATTATTCTGGAATGAAGGTATAATTTTGGTTGTCCAAGACAGTTTCGGGATAGAGCCTCACCATTTCAATAAGGATCTTCTTCTGAAAACGAATGAACCTCCCTTAATGTTGAGATCATCTTTAACACTTTAACAAGGACCACAGAATATCAAACAACAGGAATTCCATGGATAATGTCCATGTTGCGTAGTAAAAGTTAAATTCAACTTTCTTCGCACGGGTTTCGTCGCGTCAATTCTGAATTCCTATTGGTCAATCGTTTTACTGCAAGTGCCGCGTCGCCAATATCGCTCAATTGTGAATCCGGCATTAGCCTAATGTATTCATTTATTTCCCTTCTACTTGCAAAGAAACAAGTAATAAGACCAATTCTGCTAATGTTTATCTGGATTTTGATGTAGATAAAAGAATAATCTTTTGTAGGAATAGTTTGTATATGGAACAGCTAGAGAACGTTTTGTCCGATATGATCAAGCAGGTTAATGGACGTTAAGTTATGATAGTAATAATTAAAATAATAAAAATTATAATAATGAGGAACAGGTACACGATGCGCAGGCGTACGACACGTGATATTTTTGGTCCCTCCCTCGTAAAAATACCTATTGTTGAATTTCCTTACGCAGGTGTTCATACGCCCACTTATTACTTTTTCTACACTTACTGTGCACATAGTGTATAGAGAAGATATTGTATTGCACCCAAAAATTCGATACCGAGATATTCCCGAAAAAAAAATAAGTGACAGATTTTCAAGAAAATCCCCGTACTCGCAACTACCCTTTAGAGGGACAAGCATTTGATTTTCTCAAAAATGGTTCTAACGATTTTTACTAAAATCTCTCATATTTAAGATATGTACATGACAAATAAGAGTATATCCTGAATTTTCTGAGCAGAGCTTCTGAAGATTGTTTATTCTGGATGAATTTTTCTGATCTTCATAACTGGTAAACCGTATGAGATAGAACTACACAAAAATGTAGATATCCTTAAAACACACAATGTTTTTCCATGAAGTTGTCGATTTTCGATATATTCCTGTTGTTAGTTTCAGTTTTGAAATTCTTCAACTTTTCTCATAGAGAATTTAACCCCTGGCCATACAAAAAAACTGATTTCAATCCCATAGCAACCACATTTAAAATATTTGACTGTTGGTTTAGCCTAGTGTATTCCCTTATTTCCCTTCTGCTTATAAGGAACTAGGTCGTAACACCGTTTCTGCTAATTAGCTTGAAGTAGATGGAAAATTAAGCTTATTAATACTTAATCTGTTACAGAGATGTAGAAATGTAAATGGCGTGTTATTTACAGACGCTCTTTAACTTCTGAGGTTCTCAGCGTCCAATTCTATACTGGGCGTGAAAAAACAATTTTGCTCAGAAGCCTATCAGGCTTGAGGTTCTTTTACGTGCCGTAAATCTACGACACGGGACCAACAGCTTTACTTCCCTTCCGAAGGAAGCCATACTAAGGATTTGACATCCGAAAAAATCCATCCTCCTCCGCCGGGTTTGATCCCGCGACCTTGGGTATATGAAGTTTGCATGGTAACCATTACACAGAGGTGTAGAGAAATTCATGTTAATGGGATACATAACAATACTGGCTGAAAACCGCTGGTAAAGATTTGGCCGATACACGTGTGGAGTGATCAGTAGAGGATTAATTTTATGTCTACATTTATACAGACAAGTCAACACTTTTAGATCTATCAAGGCCTGTGTCACTTTATTTTTCCTTTTTGAATATCAGTAGTACCAATACAAGACATGACAAGAATGAAACAAAGGAAGATAAACATTATACAATCACAAAGAGTAAATATAACAATGGAACATTTTCCACTTTTATTCATTCTGCAACATCCTCCCCACCCTGGGCGATCTCCAGAGGAACGACCAGCTGGACAGGACGTGTGATTGCGTTGCCATCTGCAGTGTGTAGTACAATTGTCCTTACATTTCCATCCCTTCCACGACGGAGGTCCTCTATGCGCGCTTTCTTCCATGTTTGGCGTGGGCGCACCTCTTCGTGGATCAAGGCGATATCTCCAATTTTGAGCTGAGCTGAGTTCTTATCAGGTTGACGGACTTCGTGAAAACTTCTAAGTTCTGTCAAATACTCCTTCGACCAGCGCTTCCACAGGTCATCTGCTAGTTTCTGGTGAAGTCTAAATTGTTTTGTTAAATTGTCCTTCACCTCAGGCTCAGCTCCACTAGGTATTGTGGTTAACCTTTGACCACAAAGAAAATCTGATGGTGTCAATGGCTGTGATTCTGCACTAACTGATTGTGATACTGGTCTTGAGTTAAGGGCTGCTTCAATCATGATGAGAACTGTATTCATTCCTTCTTCTGTCACTTGGGCTCGACCCAATACCTTTCTCAGACAGCGTTTCACAGTTCCTATCACCCTCTCCCACCAGCCTCCCCACCAAGCAGCCCTGGGAGCAATGAACTTCCAAGTGATGTTGTTTTCTGCAAGATATTGCTTGGTTTTTGAAGCGGCGAGAGTGTTCCATAACTCAGTTAATTCTCTGTTTGAAGCATGGAAAGTCTGGGCGTTGTCAGAATAAATACTATGAGGCAATCCTCGTCTCCCGGCAAATCGCTGGAGTGCAGAGATAAAACTATCTGTGGTCATAGAAGTGCAGAGCTCTAAGTGGACTGCACGAGTTGTTGCGCAGGTGAACAGCGTAATATAAGCTTTCTTAACTTCGCTTCCCACCTTAATGTATATAGGTCCAGCAAAATCAATTCCCGTTACTTTGAAAGGTTTCAGTGGTATCACTCTGTCACTAGGAAGAGGAGCTTCAACTGCTTGTGCAAATGGGGCTTTTGCCAGTTTGCAAGGAAGACACTTTCCTAGTGTCCTTTTTATAGTTTGGCGGGAACGCAGAATCCAAAATTCGTCTCTAAGCTCAGATAGAACAATCCGAACACCCATATGATGAAGTCTGGTATGTGTGTTTTGGATCAATAAGTGAACAAAGTGGTGCTGCCCATCGAGTAGTATGGGATGACGTGTTGAAGACAGGCTGTTGGCAAACTGCAAGCGTCCACCAAGATGAATGACTCCGTTCTTTATGAAAGGGTTGAAACGTGCAATTTTAGATTTCTTGGGCAGTGGCTGATTGTGCTGGAGTGCGTGAAGTTCATCCGGAAAAGTTTCTCTTTGCACAGTTTTAATCCAATGAATCCGTGCAGTGGAAAATCCCGAAGCAGTGAGTTCTCCAGCAGTTCTGTTCTGTGTAAGTGTGTTCCGTATGAATCGCAGAGTTCATGCTGTTATGCGTAATAGTTTACTGTAAGAACTGTACCTTCCAGCGTTAACAGGAGACTCAAGAGTGTTTATTGTCAATACTTGACTTATTTTCCGTATTTCAGGAAGTGTGATTTTGGAGACCTCATTTCGAGGCCACGAATCGTGTTGGTTCTTGAGCCTAGTGGACCACTCCACCACAACGTAGACTGAAGTAATGCCGTGGCAGTAATTCCCCGAGATAAAAGATCTGCTGGGTCATCTTGTCCAGGACAGTGTCTACACTGTGCCGGTGAAATAGTGGACTGAATTTCCGTAACACGGTTGCAGACGAAGGTTTTCCACCGATTTGCGTCGCTGCGAATCCATCCTAGAGTGACCATGGAATCACTCCATAGTGTCGCCTTAGTGACGTCATACCCTGTAGAATGGCAGAAGTATTTTAAAAGTCGGCCACCTATCAGCGATGCCAGTAATTCAAGACGTGGAAGTGTCACTTTCTTAATGGTCACCTAGTTTTACTGCAAGCTAACTGGACTAAAGCGTTAGTCTCATATTCTATCCTGACATACAGTACTGCACCGTAGGCCATCTCTGATGCGTCGCAGAACACGTGGACTTGTGAAGTTTCAGGCGTCCAGCTGGATATACCAATCCATCGTGGGATCGTAATGTTTGAGAGGTTAGGAAGACTTGAAATCCAGGTGTGCCATTTACATGCGATGTAATGAGGTAGAATCTCGTCCCAATCTATTCCCATCAACCATGTGTCTTGGAACCGAATTTTACCTTCTACTGAAACTGGCGAAAGTATTCCAAGCGGGCCATAAAATCTTGAGATTGTTCTCAGCATTTGTCGTTTAGTGGCTGGTTCTGTTAGCAAGTCAGTAGAGATATCTTGGTGGTGAAAGAATAGGGTATCTGACTCTGTGTTCCAGTTTACCCCTAGGACTCCAGTTTCTTTCTTTATTTCGCGTCCCTCAGCTCTCCATATGTTTATTCAGTGCTTCAGAATTAGTAGCCCATTTAGCCATTGACATTTTAATTTGCTTCATTTCACCTCGTTTTTCCCTTTTAACAGAATGATGGGGCAAGTAGTATTATTGTAAGAATTGTCATCTACTGTAGTTTCTATGTGGCCATTTTGAATGTAGTCTAACATCTGTGAGTAATACATCTTCTGGAATGAAGTGTTATTTGCAAGTTTTTTCTGCAGACTGACAAAACGTTTCTCAGCATTGCTTTTGTTAGAGGGTAAAACATCATCCCCCTTTCTAGGCAATGAAACCACTCTCCTCCCATCCTCCATTTGAAAATTATCGCGAAACTCTTGTAAGATGGTAGCATCTTTGGTTGCAAGTGTCCTCTCTTGCTGATCTTGAATTCCCAACGTTTCTAAATCCCAGAAGTGTCTCGCGTCATATTCTGGAGGCAATTGGGCACTTGAGTGAATGAAGTTAACAGTTACATGGTTAACTGAAACTCCGGATCTACTTCCGCAAAGAATCCAGCCAAAATGAGATGGAAGAAGAACCAATGTGCTTGATAAGCGTATAGGCTGATGATGTTTCATCACCTTCCAGTACTGGTCTCTTCCTATCAGAATCTCAATAGGTGGATTGTGTTCTTCTCCTTTAGGATCTGCAAGTTGTATTTTAGGAACACGTGACAATGCTAGGATGTCTTGTGATACTGTCGGATGTGGTGAATATGTATTATTACTTTCAAATGCAGACAAGTTTAGTTTCAATTTTGTGGAGACTCCGCTGACGACGAATTTGAGTAGCCTGCGCTTGAAGTGTGCAGTTTTCGCTGATTCAAAGGCCGTAACTGCCAGGTCTGTGTGGTCAATGACATTTAGTTGTAAGTGATCTGCCAAGGTTTTGCTTATGAAACTTGACTGACTGCCACAGTCTAGCATATAGCGTGTTCGTTTCTTATTCCAGTTGGGCCTGTCACTAAGATCTGTGCTGTTTGCAGGTAAGTGGAACTAGAACGATCAGTATCAATCTTGAGTGATGTCGAAGTCGTGGAAGCAGTACGTGAAGGACTGCTCTGTTCTGTGCAAATGGCTCGATGGTGACTCTTCTTGCATTTTGAACACGTAGCTTTACTCCTTTTGTTACACTGTTGTACAATGTGGCCGCGATTCAGGCATAAGAAACACCGGTTACTGGTTTTTAGTTTCTGAGTCCTTTCGTGAACGTCTGTAATCTCTTGACAATCTTGTGCCCAATGGCCACGTTTTTCACAAAAGACGAAATTAGGGTCTAGAATTCCTTTAGATTTTCTGGTGTTTTTGGAACGGACGTGAAGTGTTGCCGCTATTGGTATGGTACTGCTCATTTCTGATGTATCACCGCGGATCTTCTGACTTATTAGTGCTCCGTTTACCTCGTCACTCAGGAACTGCGTAAGTTTATGAATATCACCCTCGGATATATTCTCTCTCTTGGCGTGAATAATCCAGCGTCGACAGATGTCTTCGGGGAAGGCGCGAAGTATTTTTGGCGCAAGTACTCGTCCGTATCCATTCATGTCCTCACCTAACGCCCGAAGTGCGTGAATTCTCCGATTACACTCGATAAATGTTGTGTTGAGTTTCTCCGGAGACGAGAAGCGGCTAGGTTTTAATTCTTCCAGGTAGTCAAGATGAGTCTGAATTATTCTACTCTTATCCCCATACTGATCTCTTAATATTCTCTTCGTCTCTTCGTAAGTAGAGGCTGTGGTTGTAATGCCGTCTACCAGTGCTTTAGATTCCCCTTCGAGATACCCTCGAAGGAAAACATGTTTGTTAATCGTCGAAAGAGACGTGTCCGTATCTACAGAAGCCTCGAACTGCTCCCAGAAGCGCATCCAGTTTTCGATGTCCCCTGAAAACGGTTCTAATTTGATAGGTGGTAGTTTGACTGTGTGAGAAATCGATGGTACGGGAGCTGCCGTGGAAACTGTGGATGTGGTGTTGGATCCTAAGTCTTTGGAATCTGTTAGAGTGGAATTGTAGTTGAGAATCCCTCGTGAGGCCTTCTGTACAGCTCGCTTGGCAGTGTCAATATACTCCTCGCAAGTGGTTACGTCTGTGTCATATTCATCAGTGAGGAGATCGTGAATTTCGTCATCAAACTTAAGAAATCGTTCCAATGTGTCTGACAAACGATTTTTATAATGCTCATAATCCTCCAATGTCGTATTTTCTGTGTAAGAGTTGATTAAGTTTGCGAATCTTGTGATATTATTTCGTTCGCGGGTGCGCTTTCGTTTTAGGTTGCGCAACGCCACTGCTGGATCGCAATCGGTCATATTTAATTTGAAGAGTCAACGCAATGTGAAAGCTTAAATAATAATTAGCACGTTTCACAAATTCCTTCCCTGCGAAATGCTTTATAGAAAATTGTATGTGTTGAGCGGCGTTTGTTTTGCAAGAATGCTCGTTTTGTCTTAAGTATTATTTTTCCTTCCCTGAGTGTAGGAAGAAGTGTAAGTCACACAATTATTAATAAACAGAAATAATACTACTCACAGTAAGTCCTTGTTCCCGGGTTTCGGCACCAATATTTTGTGGAGTGACCAGTAGAGGATTAATTTTATGTCTACATTTATACAGACAGGTCAACACTTTTAGATCTATCAAGGCCTGTGACTGTTTATTTTTCCTTTTTGAAAATCAGTAGTACCAATACAAAACATGACAAGAATGAAACAAAGGAAGATAAACATTATACAATCACAAAGAGAAGTATAACAATGGAACATTTTCCACTTTTATTCATTCTGCAACATGTTCTTTCAGTGAGGAAGAGCGTTTGGTGACTTCTGTGCGAGTCCACGAAGGCAGACACACCGCACAGACAATACAGAGTATCTTGAACATCAAGGTGCGGTTTGGCAGAGCACTGCCGTCACGTCCAGCATTACAGTGGACAAAAATACTTTTGCCATGGGAAGTGTTTTCGATGAGCAACGCAGTGGACGACCAAGCAGTCGAGTTGGAATTTGTGCTGCTGTAGCAGCTTCAATTAAACATTCTCCAGTGAAATAATTACGCAAACGTTCTGCAGAGTTAGGCATTCCGACATCGACAATGCGAGACCACACAAAAATGATTTAAAACTGAAAAGTTTTTCTCCAACCACTGTTAACAAGTTGTTAGACGCTGACCTGGATCGACGTGTGCATGCATTTCAGGCATTGCTTGAAACCTTTCCGAGTACAAACACAAAAAGAATGTTATGTTTTCTGTCGAGTGTGCGATTTATCCCAGCTCTTTTCCGGGCGAAAGATAATTCTCACTTTTTTGAAGAGATTCAGAGTAATCCGCCTCATTTTATATTTTGGGCAGGCATGACAGCGGATCGCCTGCTGGGTCCCTATTTTTCGATGGCCTATCAATGACATGATCGAAGATTGGCTATTTCCAGAAATGACATCGTCTTCTTTTAACATGACGGAAAACCAGAACATTTCAACGTAAGCGTCCGCCAACGTAAGTTTGTCAAATCGCTGAATTTAATGTGGCTCAGAACAATCTCCAGCCCCATCATCTTGGCCTGCGGGAAATCCTGACCCCACCACACTGTGGGGTATTGTGAAACAAAATACGTAAACGATGAACTACTGAAAAACGCAGTTTGTATGGAGTTTCAAACCATCGCCACTAGTATACTGTTGCAGATGAACAATCTGACATGAAGGCGCATTAAGCTACGATTATAGAGGAACTCGGCACAGTTTTGGACCCGTAGGAGGTAAGCTGTACTTAACTGGATAGTTTCAAAGGTGGTGTAAAGTGACTTTCCGCTCATCCTGTACATACGAGGAAAATGTTAATAAAGTGCTGCGTATCATGCACACATCGATTATATACTTGACAATAATGAATTCTGCGCGATTAAAAATAAGTTTTATGCCGTCAGTGACTATTGTAGCTTTCAGTGCTCTTTTTAAGTAGCAGGAATGCCGATTAAAATGGCAAATCAAATTTCCTTGGTTGCTTCTTGCTTCAATGGAGCACATTTCATACATGCCACTGACTTCTCCTAGGCTTGGAAACAAAGTTTTAATAGCACGATATGATCACTTTCTATGTATCTTCATAATATTACCACGGCTGCAGTTTTACATTTCTATGTATCGCCTATTAATTTATATGAATACCCGCATCTGTATATTTATAATTTTAGGTATATTTGTTCCGCCCGTTCATCTCCAGTTTCCGTCATTATAACTGCGTATCAGTTTTTCTCTGTTCATATATTGCTTCCGAACCAATCTTATTTATTTCACTTAATCGCTTCTCAATCGTAATTCCCTTTCAAACCCAATTTCATAAAATTCAGAGTCCGCTTATACTTATGTTCAATTATTGGGACAATGGAACAGGGTTTACATTTTTGTACTTCAGACACACGGTAAGCTTAAAGACTCTATAACTAGGCCAGGATGTTATTCAGAATATTCTTAATTCCCTGCTCATTCTTCTAATATTTTACCATAAAATGATCCATACGTTTATAAAATTGTGCTATACGATCCAACACAAAATTGCACCCTCTCTTAATGCTCGGAAAAATTGCCTGCTTATATCTGCTCTTAAAAAATTTAATACTGGCATGAAAATGCAAATTTAAATTGGGAACATAAGTTGAATTTCTTAAAGGCTTGCCTTTTACTTTCGCCAAGTCCTATAGCATAAAGGTACACAGTCTGCTGAGAAAAACTTATGGTACAGATTTATATGAACGTTGAAAATACTTTAAAGGGTTTCATACCGCTACTGAAATCGTACCTCGCGTCCTCGACTTCATGTCTTTCTCTCTCTTCTGAACCTGAACCACCACCACCACTACTAGTAAGAGTACCTGTTTTAGCCATACTTCTAGTCAACTGTCTTTCTTTGGTGGTATGGTACACACTTCAGAATATTTTGGGGCCATTCCGTCCCATATCTTCTTACACAGTCATCTCACTTTAACATTTTGTTTTCAAAATCATTCTGCCTTTTACTTCTACGTTGCCAACCGTTTGCAACGCTGAAACCTACAACTTCTTATAAAAACGATTTGTACTGCTTCAAGTAGTTATTTCCCCCTTTTACTCTACCTCCCATGAGTCAGCATCGTGCAGCAATTTACTTTGTACTATTGGCTGAAAATTGTATTTTTTATTCCTCTATTAATATTAATTGGCAGTAATACTGAATTTAGTTTATTTATAGTTTGTTTTGCTGGGAACTTGTTACATATTTCTTATTACTTGTCCCGTCAATTGAATTGATAATTCCTAATTGTTTATATTCTGTACAAGGCTTATTTCACTTCCTACTTGTAGGCTCTTTGTGGTAGCACAGACCACTCAAGGTTTACTTTCGTGTTTTACTGTTATATGTCTCCATTACTTTTCTCAGTATATCCATATCAACTAGTAGTATAACCCGCCATGGCGAATGTGTTCCTACATCAGAGAGCGCTAATGGCATAGATGCGCAAACGACCTGCCCACCCCTCTGTACTGTCCAACTGGGAAAAAGCGAAAGATTAAAATGCTGCGTACGTAACATAAACTGTGTCTGTTATGATATTTCCTCCATTTTGTGCCATCCTCCGTGGTCTGGGGGTAGCATGCTAACCTCCGGTTCCCAAGGTTCTCGGTGGAGAGTGATGAATTATTTCGGGCGTAAAAATCCTTAGCATGACTTCCCTCGAGGGAGAAGAAAACTGATACTGATAAAAAGGCCTCTGAGCAACATTTAAGCGGTCTTTCACGCTCAATATAGAATGGGACGCTGAGAACTGAATAGCGTCCATAAATACTCCATTAAATCCCCCCCCCCCCATTTTGTGACGCTTCTCTCTGTTAATCAGATGTCTTGGATTTGAAATCGGGGCGCATTTTGAATAAGTAGCATGGACTGGAATATCGTTACTCTACCGAAGAGTGGAAACTATGTGATTAGTGTGTATATCACTGGCTTATTTGCACCAGTTTATTTCTTCTAAGCTCTCTAAAAAATTATGCTCTATCACGACGTTCGCTATATAAATTAATCTTATTTTCAAACTTTTGAAATGAAGACCCAACAGATTTTACTATTTTCACAAGTGTTTCTGTACTCCCACGAAACAAATTTCTTTATTGTATAATTCTAATATTTGCTGTATAGAGATTTCTTTTTAACCTCGTAAAATTTCATGTGATAGTATAGGGGAAAGTAGCCTAATATGGGATAGTTCTTAATTTGGGGTACCTCAGTATTTCAACTGCATAAAGCTGAAACCCAATGAACCGAGAGAGGTTTGTCGACAAAACATTCTGCGAGCACGTCATCACTTTGTTATGTCGGATCGCATCGCAGTAAGATAAAGAAGTTTGTTCTTTGAAATTATTTGCTGCTGTTGACATCTCTGTATGCAAACACAATAATGTAATTATTCTATTAAGCAAACTTTAAGATCAAGCTATTTTCCAACATGTTGTACCTTGCCTTAGCTCAACAACAAAAAGAGCGAGGAGAATTAGTACACTAAAATGGAGTGTTCACTATTATAGGGTAGCCTAGACAGCTTAATTTGGGGTACCATATATTTAGGATTTCCTTTATTACTTTGTGTCATCACCCATCACCAAGGGTTAGGATTTTTTGGTGCTAAAGGGTAAATTAAAGGTGTTCGGAAAGATATCACAGTGTGAAAATTTGTTTCTAGTTGTGAAAAGAAGCATTTTCAGGCACCTTTTCCCTTTTATTGGGGGGGGGGTGTTGTTAAGTTTCATTACAATTAATTCTATAAGATTTCTAATCAATATGAAATATTTAACTTTCAATTAACATCTCCTTGCGGTGTACTTGCGAATAGTAAGCCCACCTCTTTCAATAAACGCCGCGCAGAAATTGAAAGCAAATCTGCAACAATGGAAAATAATTGTGTTCAACAAAACCTCTTCCTCCCGCTTTACCGCTATAAAGTAGCCTGCAATAATGCAATTGACAATGAGTGATTCTCTCCCACCAGAATCCGTAGCCTGCTGTTCGTGAATGTGAGCTTGTTACTGTGAAATAGTCATCTGTTCGCGTGGAGGCGGAAGCTGGCTCACAGAGACGGCAATAACCCAGTGATGCCAACCGTAGCAGAATTCCGCTACGTGTAGCGAAATTTGAGCCTTCGGGAGATATTGCGGAGAAAAACGAAAAAAATGGGAAAATGTAGTGACTTTTGTCAATTAAAAAAACCACAAAAAAAAAAAAAAAAAAACAGCCAACTTATCGTAAACGCCAATGCCCAATGTTAGTCAACTATGCTGTGGAAAGTAGCTTCAAAAAATCTCTCATGTGAAAGATAATTTGATAACTCATGTTAATATTTATTTAATGCAAGCGCCAGGCCTGAAAGTATTTATAAACATATTCAATAAGCAATATACAGATAGTTGATGCAAGCTATAATGACCTGATCTATACTTGGGCAGCATGATGAAATACTCGCTCATCGCAGGCACAGGCCTCATTTCAATTTATATCATCACACCGTCAGCTTGCCGACCAAAGTATTGGATTAAATCAAATAGTGTGGTACTTTTAATTACTAATTACAGTTTATAATGAGTGATAAAGGATATTCCACCCCTAAGAAAGAAAAAAAAAAGGGGGAATACCGCGGAGAATTGTCGAAAGATGAGAAGAAAGCGAGAAAACGGTGGTTTTTGGACAAGTATTTGAAAGAAGATATTTTTTTCGAAATGGTTACAACCAGTTACAGAAGACATAATTTCACATCATAATCACTTAATCCATCGTCTTGGTCATCTGGAACGTCATAGAAAAGGTATGTTATAACCATTTTTATCGTTATTTAATGTATTTTTGTAGCGGAATGTAGGGGAATTTTGCTCGACCTGTAGCGATATTCAGTAGTTTTTGGTTGGCAACTCTGCAATAACCGCACCCGCATAGTTCCGATAATTGAACCACTACGAAAACGCTGAGACTGCAGTTCCAACATGAATGAGAACATTCTGCTAATTGTTGCGGTGTTATAAGAGTGTGGACAGCAAGTGAACTGGTGTTAGCTCATTGTTACATTACTAAACGAGTGTACTACTAGATTTTACCATGCTAAGGTTCTGCCCGATTTGTTGCTCTGGCTCAGGATTCAAACAAGGTTTCATAGACACTGTTGGAACTGTCATATGATGTACTATCACCAGCGAAATCGCATCAAACAACACATTTCCAGTTCTAAGCATCAAATGAATAAGATTTCAAGCAAAATGGTGGCAAACTCTATTAAGAAATGCATTTCAATAGAATTCTTCAAAAATCCAAAATTTGAAGGAATTAAATATTGATTTGTGTGCAGCCCTTACACAAGCAGGAATTCACTCAATAAGGTGGACCATCCAGCCTTCAAGGGATTTCTTGAAAAATATACAAAGATGTCAATGTCCAATAAGAGTACTTTAAGAAAAACCTGCATGGATGCTGTTTATCAAAAAACCATACAAAGAATCAAGGAGAAAGTATCTGACTGCGATGTGGGAATAATTGTGGACGGAACAATATGATTTGAACAGCTTAGTTTTCCCTTTAGCAGGGGAGAAAGTTAAGCTCAATTGTTAAAATGTATGACCTGCAGAAAACCAATGCCAGTACAGTAATGTAATCAATTATGGACTTCTGCCAAAAAATAAAAAAAACAAAAAAAAACTGGCCTACTGGTATCGACTTTGAAACACTTATTATTGTGGTTACGGGCCAAGCTCCATACTTGGATTCAGCTGTTAACTAATTAAAACCAATATTTCCGAAATTGAAACCTATTGCATGCTTGGTTCATGCCCTTCACAGTCTTTGTGAAGCCGTAAGGAATGAATACGACATCGCAAATCAATTCATCTGTGCCTGAAGTTTTTACTGAAACCTCCAAGTCGTGTTGTTGACTACTGGGAAACCACTGTCTGCCCCTTCCAAACTTTCCAGTCATTAGTTGCTGGGGATCTTAGAATGAGCGTGCTGTTATGTTATGTGAGAATTAGAGAGTTTGTGCTTTCTTTGGATCCAGCCTACGCAGGTGCAGCAACTTCTGTTACTGGAGAAAATACATAATTTGCAGATACAACTATACTGTGTCCATAGTTAAAAGTACCTAACTACAGCTATTAAACGATTAGAAAAATAAGGTCTGGAAAAGTAACGGAATATTTTTACCTACATGAGGGAGCAGTTAGATGGCTTTGCCAAAGAGAAACTTGAGTTACTCTTCAGAAGAATCCTGACATTGAGGAATTCGCCAAATCTGTAGATTTGCCGTTCCGAATGAATACAAGGTTTACACCACTCGTTTCTGTGGATGTCGAAAGAAGCTTTAGCATCTACAAAGATATTCTATCTCCTAATAGAAACAGGCTTACTTTTAAAAATTAGAGATGCTTTATGTCTTTAAGTACAACAGCATCATGTACCCCCCTTCTTTTGATTAGTGATAATTTGATGTGCTTGTTTGTAATTCAATAAACTAGAGCAAACAGAAATCGTTGAATTAGTTGAATAAATCAGCACCTTCCTTCCTCTCCCCTTTTCTTACCTTATGATCACATTTTCCCTTCCTTTTTTCATCTGAAATTTGTGTTAAAAATCCTAACCCTGGTCACCACGTTAGTTCACCATCTTTCCGCGCCCAGTGCAGAACTGCATTCACCTTGGGTGGATAATATCCCATTATTAGCATACAATAATGTACACATACTCTTTCCTTCATTATTATGTATGTTAAATCTATGAATTTAGTATACAACAATGCATGTTCATTATTGCCATTATTATTAAATCTAATTCCTCTGCATTTAGCATACAATAATGCATTATATTCTTTTCTTCGTTATTAAATCCCATTCCTCGGCATTTACTCTGCTTTTTCTTACGCATGTCATTTAAATAATCTTAATGTTGGTGCTATGCAGCATTATGTGATGAATTGGGTTTTGAAAGCTTTCACCCTAATTTAAGTTTCCATACCAGTGCAGAATAGAGGTGTTTGGGTAACTGGCATGGAGTAATAATTTCGTTCTGCATTGAGTTTTCATGCTAGTGCACGATTTTTAAAATATGGGCATGTAATTTTACAGAGCAATAGTATAGTGTAGAATTTTGTTTGGATGCCATCGTACTTTTCTGGATTACATTAAACATTCTGTGATAATATCAAGACTAAATTGCAGGATATTTAGAACACTAATCTGATAAGCATCCCTACTTCAGTTATAACGTTTTAAGCCTCCCCTTTACCCTGACGTGCAGAAATATGCAACACACGCAATTTTTAATAAAGGAACAGAAACATACAGGGACTCAAGGAGAAAGAAAAAAATTGAAAAGAAGTATATTAAGTCTGGTTGGAGATGAATATATGAAAAGTGAACGATCTACAGTACGTTTATTACAAAACTTGGCCGCCAGCAGCACGACCCGTGTGACCTTCACTGTCTTTTCCTGAGCGCGCGTCCAACATCCGTTCTGTCGTCACACGTGCGTCAGTCTTACTTCTGTTCTAGTCCGTTTCACACGTGAACAATATTAGAGAAGTTTGGGAATGTTTAGTTTTGATTGGAGTGCTTTCAATATGCGTTATACAATACTACAAGGAGTGTTTATGTGCTTACATTATCTTGTAGAGAAGCTGCGAGACAATTTGAAACTAAATTTCCTGGCGTGTGTGCTCGTTGCTTATAAATACATTTAGGGAGACAGGAACAATTTGTGGTGAGGATAGAAAGGTAAACAGGCGTGTGCTTACGGAGCAGAAATTAAACATTGGAGAAAGGTTAGAACTGTTATCTAAAATCACTTAGGCGCCTGTACAATAAAGTGACATTTTGAAAGCTACAGCATGGAAAGCAACAAAACTATTAAAACTGAAACCATCCAGGAATCGCTGCACGTGACCACCAGAGTCTGGGTAATTTCTGTAACTGGTTTTGTGGAATGTTGATGATGGAACAACCGATCCACGATAAACTGTACAGTGACAACGCATGGTTTCATTTGCATGGTCATGTTCCATCACAACACAACCGATATAATGCTACAGACAAACTCAATTTCGCTCATGAAACTCCCTTGTATGGTCAAAAAATCAGAGTATGGTGCACAATAAATGCGCAATCCTGTGATAAGGCATATTATGTCTTTATTCTGATAATTGTTGATGTGCTTTGAGATTTTATTTGAGTTCACGCAAGTGTGATTGGCCGTGCGACTACCAGCCAAAGTACAGTGCGTGACCTGGAGACGAAGGACCGTGCGCCTCACGGCCAAGTTTTGTAGAATACTTACTGTATGATTTAATCCCGTTTAAAATAAAGTTGACGTCCAAATCTCAAATAAATAATAATAATAATAATAATAATAATAATAATATGGACAATAGTCACATTATGGGTCATTTGATTTCAAAACACCCTTTATCTGAAGATGTTACTTCTATCCTTAAAAGTGGGGAACGTAAGGCGGTCTATTCTAAATGTTTGTGTGCAAACACAACACAGGGATAAACACACTATAAATAATATCTTCTGAACTATATGGTACCATCTCTCATAAAAGACTCTGGGATCACGATTCGAATGAAGGAGTTTCGCATGCATTGTATGTTCATCCCTGGCCAGTAGAGGCGGAGGTCAGGGCTCTTATCTACCAAAGCAACATGCGACAGACCCGTTTTACTTTTTGACTTCAACTATCACATTGCTATTTTAACGCCGTTGATGTATAGTGTCTGCACTGATAGTAATTTAATTTAAGATTTTTGTTTTCTACAATCACTTGCTGGTTGTTATAATTTGAGTGGGGTTCAATCATGAACTGTGCACTCCTCACAGGGCACTTTTGCAATTGAAAAATGTCAGGCGATACGTTTGCTAATTTAGTTAGGGGTAATAGTTGCTGCCAGGACGATTAATGGAATCTGTGTAGTGAGAAAATATGTATACTAAAATTATTGCTAATGGAACCAATGTTTTGTAATGGTTTTAGAAATCGAATTTTGGGCAAAAAATCCGTTTTTGAAGGAAGAACATTTGCTTTCTTCAATCCATCCCTCATAAACTATTTTAGCAATTGTTATACAACTAAATTGTGTTAAAACATGTATAATATTAAATTATATGGCCATATTGACTATTCGCTCTTGTTAACTGGTATTAACTAAACTAATGGAAGTAGTGAAACAGCACACTACTCTAGCATTTAATAGTATCTTAAAATGTTGAGGGCTACAGTTTTTTACTTTCGAAGCTTACGTCATGGAAATAATATGAAGTACACGTAAGAGGTAACCGCAAGGTTTTGCTTACAGTTGAGCATAATCACGCGGTAGCGGCTCGTGGTCAAATTATCTGGTAGGGCCAAACACCTTGGAGTTATATTACCTAGACTTACCGGTGGCGCTGGTGTGCTGTCGCTAATTGAAACCTCTTGCGCATGGGTAGGCGAAGAGCAAACGCGCTTTTTTACCGTATGTTCAGTACGCTTAAAATGCTTTAAAAGTGACGTGGTTTAAGGGTATTAGAGTTTAATAATTAACATGGAGCACTTCTATGTTGCATAATGCACCAACCACCGGAAACACGATTCCCAGATCACTTTCCATCTGTAAGAATAAATTGTAACATTTGTGCTCCAAATTCATTTCGATTTATTCTCGAGGGTTTCATCGGTCACTAAACGAGTGATAACTTATTTTAGGTTCCTAATACACAAAATAAAATTATTGAGCAAGTCATCAGCTCCTCCGAGACGTAACAAATGTGTGCCATCGAAATATCACAGGCTTTACTCAGAGCCTTTTGCGAAAAATTGTTTCCATGAGAATAAAGGCAAGACGATGCTAAACCCTGACACAGTTCCTTCAGTACTTAGTTTCCTTCCTATCTGACAAAGGCAATGAGAACGCTACTTTCATTCTTATAACTATTATGTATATGTTTTATTAGCATTAGAAGGCAGTGCTAAAATAATAGATTTATATTATGATTTGTCCTAAATAAAAAAAAAAAAAATAAAATAAAAATAACACCCGAAATCTAATTAAGTTAATTTTTCAAATCTGTAATTTCAGACTGAAACACAACCCCACAGGGTGCAAAAAGGAATTTTGCAAAAGTGTTAGAACATAAAGAATATTAAGTAATATTCGATTCTAATTTTAGATTTGTTTATAAATTATTTCAGGAAGCACAGACCTTACTCTCCTGTTGTGCACATATTTATATACCTATCTTATCTAACTCAAATATACCGCAAATATTGAAAGAAAATGTTTATTTAACGTCTTGAATATAGTTTACTGAAGAGGAATGCAGTACCTAATTTCACGTTTATTTTATTTTTATTCTGTGCATACCATCTCTGAAAATCCAGTATCACATGTATTTTTTTCTGCTAAATCATTTAATTCATTTGTTTGTTTTTATTTATTTATTTGACCTATAACGACTGCTTAAATTTGAGGTGTACATTAAAACTGTACTTCGCGATTAACTTATTGCACATTCAGTATCGCATTCATATTTCCAGGCTCTTGAGGGTGGGGAATAAGAATAACTTCATCAGCCTAGAATGGAAACCAGCATATTTTTACTTTCTCTATGCGTACTATGTACATAGTGTATAGAGAAGGTATTGTAATACACCCAAAAATTCGATACCAAGATTTCACCGGAAATATGTTTTGAGACCCCTGAATCTAAAAAAAAAATATTTTTAGAAGTGTCCGTGTGTCTGTCTGTGTGTGGCCGTTAAATATCAAACTTGGGCAGCATAGCTCAAAAACGAAAAGACCGTTTTTCAAAAAAATCCCCACCCCAAACTACCCTTTACATGGAAAAAATTTCAAAATTTTTGATTTTCTTAATAATGGCTCTAACGATTTTGATTAAAATATTGTATATTAAAGGCATTTACCTGACAAACAAACTGTATATCTTGAATTTTCCCGGAATAGCTTCTAAAGACTACTTTATTCTGAATAAATTTTACGGAATTTAAAACACACAATTTATGTTATATACATTTTTTTTCGCGGAGTTAATCGTTTTTGAGATATTCCTTGTTTTTGGTTTCAGCTTTGAAAAACATACTTTTCTCATACAGGAATTTGTTAATTCCTATCCATACAAACAAAGGAACTTCAGTCACATAGCAACCAGCTTTTGACTATCACTTTAACCCTTATTTGGCTTCTACTAACAAGGAAGCAAGTAATAATACTACTTCTGCTAATTATTTCTCGATTAGATGAAGTAAATAGAATAATTTGTTGCAGAGATGTAGAGAAAGTCATCTGAATGCAAATGACGGCAAATGACCACAGAGAACCTTCCCCTCTCAGCCGCTTGAGTCCTGCAACAAATTAACATCTGAAAGTACTGAATTCTTCTGCGCGTGCGCATAGGATGGCCACAAAATCGCTTAAGTCCGAGAAATGCGGCTGATTACTATTTCCGACAGCCATCTTCACTACAACTGTCCAATGTGAATAATAGGTTTATATTTATACAAAATGCGTTATAGATTATAGCATTTTACCTGACAATATAATGGAGAGATTATTGTCCAACATTTTTGTAGGGAGGGCACGTACCCCTGTGCCCCGTAAGGCAAATCACAAATGACTATTTGGTTTCTGCCTGTAAAATGAGAGCTTCAGTTAACGCAACATTTCGTATACTTTTCGAATTCTGTAAACCACTGGAGCTCTAAAACATGCTTCTTTATTTAGGTAGAATCCGAAATCTGATGTGTTCCATTCACATGGCTTTCTCTACATTTCTGTAACAAATTATTGTTAAAAAGCCTATTTTCATCTCTGCTTCATGATACTCGAGATAAACATTAGCAGAAATTAGTCCTTATTACTTGGCTCCTTGTAAGTAGAAGGGGAAAAATCTAATGTGTTCCATTCATATGATATTCTCTAGGTGTTCGCTAAACAAACCTTTTATTCAAAACATTAATCTGCTTTTTTATCATGCTAATCAAGGCAAAACAAGCAGAATTAGTCTTATTACTATCTTGTAAGTAGAAGGGACATAAAATGCACAGGCTAAAGCGATAGTCTCGTATTTTAAAAGCAGCTCGCTATATGAAACAACTGAAATTCCAATCTCCTTGTTTACCAAGAATAAACAAACTGAAACGATAAGAAAGATAGCTTTCCGTTTGAGAATTTTTAAGTGGCTAAAATTGAGAGAGAGAGTGTGTGTGAGAGAGAGAGAGAGAGAGAGAGAGAGAGAGAGAGAGAGAGAGAGAGAGAAGCATACATTGTGTGAGTTTTAACGAGATCTACATGTTTTTTGTGTAGTACGTTTTTATATATCTCCTACGCTTTGCCAGTTACACAAGAGTTATCCAGAAGAAGAGGTCTTCAGAGGTTATTCCAAAAATTCAAGACATACATTTCATTTGTCATAATAATATCTTACATAAGGTATTTTAGTCATCGTTAGAGCCATTTTTGAGAAAATCAAACTTTTCGAAAAATGTTCCATGTAAAGGATAGTTTGGGGTGGGGCTTTTCTTGACAATCCTCGTATGACATCTTTGGAAGATACCAAACTTGGTAGTTAAGTTTGTTCTTTTCGTTTTCGAGCTATGATGTCAACACACACGGACCTTTTTCTAAAACTCTGATGTGTTACACTCACATGACTTTCTCTAGCTGTTCTGTAAACTTCTTACAATACTAATCGAGATAAACATTAGCAGAATGTTTTTATTATTTAGTTCCTTATAAGTAAGTAGAAGGAAGCTAAAGGGATGTGCTATGCTAAAGTCAAATGTTTAAAACGCTGTCATTATGTGCTTGTCATTGCAAATCATTTCTTTTCTTGGCCAGGAATAGAACAAAAGAAAAACTGACTCTCTTTGTCTGAGAAAAATATAAGCACTTTACAATTGAAACCAATAACAACGAATATCTCGGAAACGATTGCCTCCTAAACAAAAGCGTAAAGGACATTAATTGTGTGTTTTAACGATATCTACAATTTTTGTGCAGTAAGTTTCTGGTAATCGCTTACGGTTTAACAGTTAAGCAAAATTCGGCAAAACATCCAAAATAAAGAGGTATTCAGAGGCTAATCCCAGATAATTAAGATTTACATTTTATTTGGGATGTAAATATATTTAATATACGGGATTTTAATCAAAATCGTTAGTCATTTTGAGAAACTCAAATTTTTCGAAACATTTTCCATGTAAAAGGTACTTTGTGATGGAGGGATTTTCTTGAAAATCGTCGTGCCGCATTCTTGGAAGACACCAACTCCAAATAGCAAGTTTGGTACTCAAAGATCTTTAGGTTTTGGACTATGCTGTCCACACAAGGACCTTTTTCTAAAAATACTTCTTTTGGTCTTGGTGGACCCCAAAACATATAGTTCCAGTGAAATCTCGACATCGAATTTTACGGTGTAATATAATACCTTCTATCCAGTAAAACATAGATTCCGGGCTTCTAGGCCGTGGTCCGTCGGGCATCCTCAGAGGAAATAGACTTCCGTCGGTAGCTGCTGAAGTGGCGCGTGCGTGCGAGATCTGGTAGGCTCGTGGTGAGCCTAGGTGTTGTTGCTGTGTACCTACCCTGGTAAGGGTCTAACCAGAGGAATGAGGTGAAGGTTAAGGTTATATTTTGAGGTTTCGAGTGTTGGTGTTAAGGAGGTAGCGCTAGATAGGCTCCTCGAGCGGTTGCATTTTTCCAGGAGCAGCATCCTTTCCTCTGCTCCGCTGATGTTTATTTATTTATTATTTTTTAATTATTTGTGTTGGCTAATTTTGATAGACCACTCCCAAAGGGTGGGAGGGGGGGGTACTTAGTTCAGCTATTTCGCTGTTGGCTGGTTTGAAATCCGTTGTTACCGGGGGTGCCCGCAAACCATGCGGGGAAACAGAAACCGCCTCTTCCGGCGTTCAGTGGGTAAGTACTTCCCCAGCGATCTGACAAGTGCGTTCTCATGTTCGTCGAATCTGGCGTAGAATTTCTGAGCCCGGCGCCTAATGACATCTTCCACATATGGGAGGGCTGAAGCTTCATGAAGTAGCCTCAAAGGGAAACGTCGACATACAGAATATATGGACCGTCGCAGGCGTAGAGCATCAGGGGGATTACGAGCGCCTTGAAACGACGTAACTTAAGTGAAGCGGGATTTGGGAGGTCAGTACACGGTAAAGGGAGGCCACCGTTTATTTATTTTGGGAGGGGGGAAGCAGGAATAAAGGTTATAAGGATAACAGGTCAATAAGGTATTTGGGAAGGATAAGGGAAAATGGGAGAGAAAGGATTTGATTCTGTGGTGTCTCTATTTATTGGGATAACATTGGTGTAATGGGGCTCGGTACCGCCTACGCAAACCGTGTATTCGTGGGTGCTTACTTGGGTTGGTCGGAATTCCGACAGTGGAGGGTAGGTCTTGACCTAAGACCATACGTAGACCTATATCTTGAGGTGTAGACTTGAGTTAATGTTGGTGATGGTACTGTGTTTGGATGTGTATGATATGTGATGGGGTAGCCCTATTTAATTATGATGTGCCCTTCCCTGCTGGAAGCGCCTGGTATTTCCTGTATACACCGTAGGTTTGTGTGGATCTAATGCATTAATTAGAATGCCCTGGCTTTCTATGATGTATCGCGTGATCATATTTGTTGCCTTCTCCCGAGCATCAAGGCTGGCGAAGTGGTTTTCTGACGTTTCCTTGGCGTGCAGCTTAATCTGACTTGTAAGTGTGTCTTCGAGTGTAGTGATGCGTGTCGGCAGATTCAGGATTTCAGCATGAAGGTCCTGAATTGCCTCCACTATCTTGGCGTTGGTGTCTGCGGTCTCCTGAAGAAGAGTGTACATGACATTGAGCTCAAGAAGAAGCTCCTCTGTTTGCTGCTGTGTTGGTTGTTGCGGCGGCGTGGTTTCTGTCTGCGTTGCTGTTGAGGTCATTTTCAGCGTTGGTCGCCAGGTTTGCTGCGATGATGATGTTGGTTGTCCTGGAGATGAGCGCTGATGTGTGTAGGCCCGGCTGGGCGGCGGAGTTGGCTGTTTAGATGAGGCGTGTGGCAGAGCATGCTTCCTGGTGGATGGTAGTGAAAACCGTGTTGGCTTGCTTGTGTGTCCGTTGGAGCTGGCTTTGGGTACAGTGGGCAGCTAGACTGTCCAGTGTAGTGGTCAGACCTGCAACAGGTGGCGCAAAATCTTTTGCGCCTGGTTAGGTCGTGGTGCTGGCAGGCAGACGTCAGCTCCGGGGCGCCACAACAGTGGCAGCGTGGTGGCGCCAAGCAATCCTCCATTGCGTGCCCATAGAGGCAACAACGGCGGAGTCCAAGACGTTCTGCTGGCTTCGAAGCGCAGCGTGAAACCGAAAAGGTCCACGCGCGTCTGGAAAGCAGCGTCGTAATGTGCTTTGTCCCGAAAGACTGGTCGCACAAGTGGAGTAGGCCCGCTCCTGGTAACAATCCTAGTGGCCTTCAAGAGTGAGGGCCAGTGATGTCGAAGTTGTTCCAGGATCAGCTATGGGGCCAGGTGTCTATGTACTCCTGTCGCGACGGCACTGTAGTGGCTGAGGCATTTGGATATGTTGACTGCTTTCTGGCTTGAAGCGTCGGTAGCTGCACTGCTGTCCGGCGGAGGCGTGAAGGTCATGATGGTAGCTGTGCAGGTCTCCGTGGCTGGTGTTGCTACGATTTCGCGTGTCCATTCTCAGCTTCGACATGTGTAGGCTGTGTCGGTGGAGCGCTAGTGGGCGGCTGGGAGGTCAGCGCTAAGGCCGTGTCACTCAAGTCGGCACTCGCGGAGTCGACGGCGGAAGCAATGTCGGATGACTCTTTATCCGGTTGCGGTTGTTTCTTCCTCCTGTTGCCTTTGCCCATGTCGGTGTAGCTCTTTACTCTACGGCGACCAGAGGCGAAAGACCTCGTCTTATATATAGTTGCGCGCCTGGGAAGAACCAAACTTAATTACCAAGTTTGGTATTTAATGATCTTTTCGGTTTTGAATTATATTGGCCACAGACACACACAAGGACCTTTTTCCAAAAATACTTTTTATGCATTCAGGGAGATCTAAAACATGTATTTGCGGTGAAATTTCGGTATCGAATTTTTGGGTGCAATACAATACCTTCTCTATACACTGTGTACATAGTAAGTGTAGAGAATGTAAAATGCGGAACATCTGTCGGTATTTGAACTTCCACTCTTCAGTTTTAGACACAGATGCTCTATCAAATAGTTATTACGGTGTCAAGCTCTGAACTTTCACATGAATAAAGTTGACGCGTATACGACTAGCTTTTACGCTTTTCTCAAGTGTTTGAAATTCACAAGGAGCGCTAGAAACATCCGGATGTCTCCTGTCTAGGACTAATCCATCTACAAGGAAGACGAATCGAATATATGGGACGTTCCTAAATTTATCCTACCGTACACTTCTTGTGCAATAAGTGTTTAACATCCACATTTATGTTAAGGAACATGTTCTATAAATACACAAAATATTATGTTTGTGCTACTAGTAGGTACTATGAAACTAATACCCACAATGTTAATCTCTGAACGGCAATATGGAAGTGGCAAAAACAAAACTAAATGCTAACATTGCAAAATGAAGATAAAAGAACAAGGAAAAGCATAATTATTAGATAGGCGCATATAAATAGTAGAAAATGACAACTGAACCTCTGCCCCAACTGCTGGAAACGTCTGCAGAGTTTACAAAGCAGCTTGGTATTATACCTCTCACGCCCATCAGGTAAATGGAAATCCCTTTTTCACATAAAAAATGCATCTTCAATATCATTGTTAATTATTACGTATATTATCCTCATTAACATAAAGTAAACAACATTTTGGTTATAATAGTAATAAAAATAATGTCAATAATATGTCAAATAAATAACAAGGACATGAAAATCCAGAAATGTATACTTATGTAGCTGAAGTATATATGTCTGGTATAAGAGGGTTGGGACAAAAGTCACGGCAGCTAGTTTTTTTCTTGTAGATATGTGAACGGATCACAAACGTGTATGTGTAGTGTGGAAGTTCTACAGGCAGAACAACAGATGGCTCTGTGATAGCTGGTAGTAGCACAGCGAGGGCTGTGAAATCAGTCAGTTGGTGAGTATCGTGTGCGAGATGGAAGAAACCCGTGTTGAGCAGCCCGCTTACATTAAAATAGCCGTTCTCCGAGGGGGAAATGCGATGGAATGTCACAGTGAATTAGTGGAAGCCCTTGGGAGTAAAGCCCTACCATACCATACAGTAGCACGGTGGGTAGGAAAGTTTCAGCAAGGACGTGTGACAACCAGTGATGAGCAACGTTTGGGACGACCTGTCAATGTGCGGACCGACGTGGCACGTGCCATCATCGAACAGCTCCTGGATGAAGACAGACGATGGACGCTACTGGAGTTAGAGAGGGCAAGTGGCATCGAGAAACGCACCTACCAGAGGATATTGCGTATTGAGTTGCAACTACGCAAAATCGCATCGCGGTGGTTCAATTCAATTCATTTTGTCCAGTTTCATCATGTACATGATATTTGGATACGCCAGTTTACATTTAGAAGTAAAATATTTACAATAGTAAGAACAGTACAAATTCTGTAAGCAGCAAATATGGTCTATTTACAATAAAAATTTACAAATAAGATCAGATAAGTATGAGATATTTACAATAAGAGATTAGTAAAGATCAGTAGACATGAAATGTGAGCAACCTGAGCCAGGATCACAGATATACCAAGTTATAACTATTTTAGATGAGAGGATATTATGTCAAATAAGCCTCAACACTATAGAAACAGTTTTTTTTTTTTTTTTAAAAAAAAAAAGGATGCAACACCAGATTTGAAGTTTTTAAAACATGTAATTTCCCTCAGTGAATGAGGTAGTCTATTGTATAAACTAATGCAATTAAACAGTGCACTATGTTCAAATAGTGTTGTGTTATGAGTTATACTGCATAATTGTTGATTATTTCTGGTGCGATGATTATGTTTATCTTTTTTAAGTTGGAATATTGTGAGATTTTTTTTGTGTGCTTTAAGACTTCAAGAATGTAGATGCAAGGTACAAGTAGAATGTTTAGAGATTTAAATAGTAGTTTACAGAGTGTTGTTCTGTTTACCTGCAATTATTCTGATTACCCTTTTTTGAATTTTAAAAATGGTATCCAACTTTTCACCCCAGAATATAATTCCATATGCAATAAGGCTATGGAAGTATGCAAAGTACAAGCTTCTCAACATCATGTGGCTTACTTTGTTCCTTATTACCCTGAGGGCAAAGCATGTTTGACTGAGTCTTAGGCCAGCTTCTCTATATGTCTACACCATTGCAGGTTTTTATCTATCCATATTCCTAAGAATGTAACACTATTTACATATGTGATAGATTTATTTTCAAGTTGTATGTGAGGCTGAAAAGCGTTTGTGTTTCTGAGATGTCTGAAGAATATAGCTCGAGTTTTTTCTAAATTAATTACCCGTTTATTTTTAAGGAACCATTGCTGTAACTGGCTCTCCGAGTCTCTTATATGGTCCGAATTTGGGTTTTGTTTCCGCTAAAAGAAAGGTTAGTATCATCCGCAAATAATGTTACATGACATTTTTTGAGTTGAGCTGGTAAGTCATTGATATAGTCATTTCTACTTGTTATTTTGACAAATTGAGTGCGATTACTGAGGTAGGAGGAAATCCATTCGCTTGCAGTTCCCCTTATTCCATAGCATTCCAGTTTTCCAGAGAGTATTTTATGGTCTACAAGGTCATAAGCCTTTGATAAGTCTAAGACATATGCATGTTGTGTTCTGTTTGATCCAACAACTTATAAATTCTATCTAAAAAGGCATGAATTGCTGACTCTGTGGATTTACCTTTTATGAATCCTTGTTGGGCAGTATTTAAAATGTTATGTTTATTGGAAAATGATTCCAAGCGGTTCAGCATTAGTTTTTCAAATATTTTTGAAAGTGAAGATAATAGTGAAATTGGTGTATAATTTTTAAGCTTTGATTTCTCTCCTTTCTTAAAGATTGGTTTTATTTTGGCGATTTTTAAACACTTTGGAAAAATTCCTATAGATAACGATAAGTTTATAATGTGACATAGGGAGTTAATGATGTTATCACAACACTTTTCCCAAATAATATTGGGTATACTATCCACCCCACAAGTATATTTGGATTTTAGACTTCTTAATAATGTTTCCAGTTCACACTTATCAACTGGGTATATCAGTTCACCCTGAAGACGAGGAAGATGCACTTCTTCGAAACGTTGGTGTCAAGCCAAGTTTTTACCTGGCTAGAAGCCCGAGAAGATCTTGAATTGGGTATATAAAGATTGAACTATGTGTGGTAGGAATACCGTTGGGGGACCAGTTCACCTGACTTGATAGTTGCAACTTTTCAGCAATGCTAACAAAATATTCATTAAACTTGTGAGCCACTTCAATGGGTTTAGAGCAAATTACCCCCCCCCCTTCCGTTTTAAGTTGAATTATTTCTTTTTCCCCCCTTAAATCCCAATTCTTTTTTAGCTGCCCTCCACATAGCTTTAGATTTATTTCCAGAAGAGCTAATAATATTATTGTTGTGATATTTTTTTGCCGCAATTATGAGTTTTTTATATATTTTTCCGTATTTTATGAAGTAAGCTTTAAAGTTATTACAATTGCTTTATTTATATAGGTTGTTAAGGAACTTTAGTCTTTTCGAGGAATTTTGATTACCAATAGTTATCCATGATTTTTCTGAGTTTTTATTCACTTTTAGTTGTCGTTTTGGCAAAGCTATGTCTAAGGTATTGCATACTTTTTAAAAAGGACTCACAGGCTATGTTTATGTTGTTTGTTTTGTAAATGTTATCCCAGCTTTCATTTATTAGTAAATTATTTAGCGCATCAATATTATTTTTACTAAATATCCTTCTAACTATGTAATCGTCGTATTCCTTTCTATGTTTACCCTGAGAACTATTAACTACAGTAAATTCTTGTGCATAATGGTCAGGAAAACCAGAGTCAAAAACCCTAATATTTTTAGCTACCATAAATGAATGTCTCACCAATATTTGATCTATAATGGTTTGAGTATTTAAGAATACTCTGGTAGGTTCTTGTATAAGAGGTAACAGATTATGTGACACCATAAATTCCTTAAGCTTTTTGTCCAATTTACTTGGGGTGAAGTCTATGTTCCAATTCCCTACTATTAATACATTTTTAAAGCTTGATATTCCTTCTAGAATTCCTCCCAATTTGGTTGTAAGCATGTCTAAGTTAGCATCAGGGGACCTATAAATACACATAATTATCAAGTTAAACTCTATTATTTCCACCATGCATGCCTCAAAGTGTGAGTCCATACAAATAGGATGATATTTAGGCAATTCTTTAAATGTAGTGGTATCCCAAACAAATATAAAAGAGCCACCATTTTTCTTTGAGGACCTACAATAATACGAACCGAGTGTGTAATTAGGCAAACATAAAGCTTTAAGCTGTGGCTAGCTGAGCCAGTGTTCTGTGAAAGATAAAATATTGTAGTTATTACTTTGCAACATAACCTCAATATTGAGCAATTTATTCCTAATACTTTGAGTGTTTTGGTGATAGATATTCAGAAGCTGACCTTGAGTCGCCTGAGGAACTTTGTTTAAGACATTTGGCATTGTATTTCTGGTCACGTTTGTATTTAGTCTAGAAGCATGCACTTTACTTACCCTGGTGGGGCTTGTCTTACCAGAGACAGCAGTTTCACCAACTTTCTGAAATATTAGTTTCTCTGGCTACAGTGCAAGCACTGGCGGAAGTTCAAAGGTGGGTGCGCTATGCAATATGCTCCGACCACCTGGACGCTGGCAATAGGATGGCAAACAATTCTTGTCGAATAGTCGCCATCGATGAATTTTGGGCCAAGGTATACGGACCAGAAATGAAACGTCAGTCCATGGAGTGGCGACATGCTGGATATCCAAGGAAACAGTAGTTCCGTCAGAATCCCTCCCCACTCAAATTAATGGTGATCCTCGCATATGACGTCAGGGGTGTCTGTTTGCCACTTTGTTCCAATGGCAGAACAGTGACCGCACAGTACTACAGGGACTTTCTGGTGTGACAGGTACGACGTGGCGTTCGGGCGTCCGACAGTGTGGACAATGCAAAACCACATAAAGCAGAGTGTGTAGGGCAGCTACTCGCCCTGTGACTTTGATCTCATTCGAAAGAAAGTAGGCGGTTTGCAACACGAGAGGGCATTGTTAATGCTGTGCGCGAACAGATGATCCGATTCACACATTGTGCGGCAAATCCTGTGGCACGTGGTATTCAGCGCCTCCCACATCGTTGGCAGTGTGATGACAGTAGCAGTGGACTACTTTGAGGGTCTTTAGGCCCAGGTTTGTCATGTCAGCTGTATGTGTACTGTGTTATTCTTTTGCACCGTGAAGGCTATGTTGCCCTATATATTACCATAATAAATTAGTGTGTTACGATATTCAGTGCTATTCATTGTCCATACATATTGTTAACACTTCGTCTTTTCGTCTGTATATGTCACATTTTCAAACCGGACTGGTATCAAGAAAATAAATAGTTGCCATAGCTTTTGCCCCAACCCTCAGGCATTAGTTCTAGCAGCATAGCATTATCACTTAGCTGTGAAAAAGGTTTGCTCTTGTAGGAACCCACACAATCTCAAACGGATGCTTGTGTCGATTAATGCACCAAATTCTCAAGAAATACAATGATGGGGCTTCAATAGACGTAAAAAAGATTGTAACAGGTGGGTCCATGCATATGAGCCGGAACGTAAATAGCAGTCAAGAAGAACCAAACCCAACAAAAGTTGTTCGCACTAAAAGCACTTCAAAACAAACGGTTGCTTGTTTTTTCTTAGAGAAAAAAAAAAGACTGGTCATATGACAACAGTGTCTTTAGAAAAATATAAAATGATCAATTTGTTTGCCGGAAGTCTTTGGTGAAATAAGGAAGACAAATAAGTGCTGTCGGATCGTTCTTCATCAAGGCAATGCGATCGCTCACACATCTCAACTAACAGCAGACTATTTGAACATTGAAAAAGTACAATTGATAACTCATCCGCTGCACAGTCCTGATTTGGTACTCAATGACTTCTTTTAGTTCCCAAACACCAAGAACAAAATGTGTGGATAACAACTATTACTTTAATTTACGGTACTCCCTTATTTCACTTCTACTTACAAGGAAGCAAGTAATAAGACTATTTCTGCTATTTTTTTCTTGATTAGCATAAAGTAAATAGAAGCATAAGCTTTTTAGCAATAATTTGTTACAGATATGTAGAGAAAGTCATGTGAATGGAATATATCAGATTTTTTATTATTAGGCTCCAAATAAATAGTACCCCTCATATTTTACCAACACATTGGATGATATTCAGACCCAAATCATACTGAACCCACCACAATGTTTAACTGAGGGAAGAGTGTTTCCAGGACTATTGTCTGACTTTATTTTTTCCTAGACTTTGATTATGACACCTGACACAAAGAGGTTCATCACAGGTTTGTCCAACCATGCCATATTGTTTCTGCAGTTCTTATTCTTATGGATGCATTGTTTAACAAATACAATTTGTTTGCTGCATTTACATAAGGCTTCTTCCTTGAATTCTCTGCAAGACATGGTTTGGTCAGGCATTTTCCATTAATGGTCATAATTGTGGAAGACTTAATTTTAGATGTTCTTGGATTCTGCTTGCAATGAAACATTCCTCTGCATTCAGTCTACCTTCATTAGGTTTTCTTGGTAAACTTTTTGTAGAAGTTTGCTCCTTAGATTGTTAACAATGTACTGAATGGTAGAGTGTGATTCAGTTATGGTTTATCCTATGTATCCGAAAGATGTCTTCCAACTGCCAGATATACAATTACCTGCTTAAAATCAGAACTAAGTTCCTTTTGCTTGCCCATTTTGGATGCTAATAATATGCAATCAAGTGGCATAAAGATCTTTAAAGCACAGGAATGTCAAAACTATTTACAATGCTGTGGGCATTCTTAAAAACGGTATGAATTGAAAGTTGTATAAAAATAAAAGGGATGTTTCTTAACATTGCTGCTTCATAGAATAATATAGGTTTTGAAATGCATTTGAATTGGATTCATCAAGCACGTATAAATGATTTAAATAACTAAGATTTTAAAGCAAACAGAAAATAATGTTTTTTGAAAACCTCTTTGTGTACCAATAAGAATGTTATATACTGTATTCTAGTACATAGGCTTTGCAAATGCTTTTTGTTCCTTTAGTAAATTATTAATTTAAATTAGATATTTTTAGCCCATGTCCATCAATGAGATTTCAATAGTGAAAAGCTAATTAAAATTGGTTGAGTGGATTTTGATTTCTCTCTTTAAAATATCAACAAAGATGTAAAATATGATGGGGCAGTAGTTAATGCCACTATTATTGCAGCTAAAGACCACATATTATACCAGAAATGTTAGCTGTATGTTTAAATACACCCATGCATATACAGAGTGGAAATCGCTTATTATCATCCTTTAAATTATGAATGAGCACAGTGTATTGATCTTCTTCCTCATTAATGCTTTTTTTTTAAAAAAAAAACTTTCTGTGCTTGAGATAATTACTATTTTATTATGCACAATATTGCAACACATGTTCACTTTACTTTCAACAGTTAACTTTTAATTCCTCAGCTTCTGCTGTTACGACAACAATAAAAACACATGCATTATCATAATGTAACCTAAATATCATACAAAATATGCAACTGAGGAAGCATTACAATATCATGCAAATTATTAATAGGAACAGTTATTTATAAAAGTTACTAAATACCAGAAAATCCAGATTCCAAAATTACGCTTCCTTTCTTTGTGAATTTAAGCTATTTGTGACCCTTTAACTGTAAAATCTTTCAATTATGAAATAATCTTTATCAAACTTTTATACTGAGTCATAATGGAACCAACATTAAGTGTTTTGTGGGACAAAAAGTGCAAACTTTTTTAAATGGTAGCACAAAAAAAGCATATAGGTGCATTACATAAAATATTGAGTTTTTTTCCAAAAATTCTGAACCATTAATGAATTTTTGTAAATGTCTTTGGTCCGAGATATTCTTAAATATGTGTAGATTGCTCTGAACCTCAGAAAGTTATGCAATGTACATTTTGAAGTTTAAAACGCTTTTTCTTTCTGAGGGTGTTTTTGTTTTTCTCAATATGTTTCTATTTATTATGTACATTTTTGTGATGTCCCATTTTTTTTTTTTATTCAGAAGATAGGAAATTTTGTAGATATTTGAGAAACTATGTGATGGCTCTATTTTTTCTAACAAAAAAATGCATAACAAATCAAAATGAGAAAACAAGGGACAAACTTTTGGATTCTGGTTGAAGTCTTAGTTGCTTCCAGTTGGAAAAATGCAAATAATGGCCAATTAAAACAAAATATAATAATATAAACTATAAATCTTTTACAGCAGAAAGAACAAATAACCAGAAAATGCCAAAATTTAAAATAGAAAATGTTGACTAAAACAGTCATTCTAAGGGGCCATTAATATCTCACAGCTCTGTGAATAATTAACTCTGTCATAATTAAAGCTAGGACAGGACAGAAAATCTATGAGAACAACTTTTTAAGGTTTAAAAAATTATTCAAAATGTGCACCCCTCATAATACACATGCTTAATGTTTTCTCCAATTCTGTTGCACTTTATGAAGTGCACCCAGGTTGCCTTTTATTTCCTCCACTGCTTGAAGTATTCCTTATTGCAACATTTCCAATCAGGCGCTTCTGTAATGTTGTCTTATTGTGTGTGGATTGCTGTAAGTCCTGGTGAGTACATTATGGTAAATGTTGCTTCATCCATCGCTAGAATTTTAAGGGGAAATCCCCTTGTTGAAGATTCCATTCAGAAAAAGCTAACTTTGGCACATAATTTACTTCCAAGAAATACTGGAAGCATTTCGTCTTTTAATGTTCTCAAATGTTAATGGGATATGCCAACAGTGTAAGCTATTCTGTGGCTGCTCTTCTGCCACCAAATGAAATATTTCTTATTCTTGTGCAACATTTCTTTGACCAAGTCCTTCTACATGAGAAGATGTGCTTCCTGTAGCTAGATCTCTATGAAAGATGAAAACAAAATAATATCAGACTGCCTCCGTGGTCGAGTAGTCAGTGAGCTGACTTCTCATTGGGGGGTCTCAGATTTGATTCCCGGTAGGGGTACAGCATTTTTCTCCATATCCCCCATAGAGTCTGGAAGTTTGTATGAGTGTGAATGTGTGCGTGTTTGAGTAAAACAAAATGGTTTAAACCAATGTAAAAGTACCTACAGACGAGTTGTTTCAAGTGGAAAGCCCCCGATATAACCTTAGATGTTAAAAAAAAACCAAAAAAAAAACCATGATGTGGTGCTCGTCTGTATGTGTGTTTCACTGTGAAGAGCAAGCCATTTGTGAACGATAAGTTGCTACTTCGAAAACAAGCCATAAGAGCAATAAACAATGGATGAAGTGAGTTTCTTTATAAAGAAACAGCTGAGGTGCACTTCTTAAAAATGCTCTAATGATTTTGTTTAAAATACTATATATTAAAAGATATTTACAAGACAAATACAATGAATATCTTCAATTTTCTGGGAGTAGCCTCTGAAGACTTCTTCATTCTGGGTGATTTTTATACAACTGGTACACAAAACACCTTGTTAAATGTACAATTTGTCATATATAGATATCAGTTTGGGGTCATGAAATTGATGGGGCACATGTCACGATGGAGTAGTCGTGGTCTCTATCTAGCATTGCTCAGTTCCTACTAGTAGTCAACCATAGGCGTTCAAACTTGTGGATGATTCAAACTTATTTTGAGTGGCAGGAGGAGAGTCTTTTCTGTTGATACAGTAAACATGTATCTTGTAATTCACTGCAATGAATTCTGAGTGAGGTTTTTATTTATATTCATTGTCTTTTTAAACCACAGCACATTATCCCAAACTTTTGTATCAAGATTTATACTTTTATTTGTAAAAATACAAGGCATTTTTATTTATTACTCACATTATGGAATAATTATTTATTAATTACATTATGAATATTTATTTTAATGTGCCACTTTATGAATTAGAAAAGTGCATATAATGTCAATATATGTAAGGAGCTACTTTTGGAACATGTGCATGTTTATGCCGCAATGTCTTTATACCGCTCACATAACTGTGTGCACTTCGGAACCCAAAACTGAGCTCTAATCATATATTTCATTGAGTTAACCTTTTTCAAGAGATTCCTTGTTCTTAGTTTCAACAGTTGCTTTGCTCTTGGACATGCAAAGAGAACCAAATTTCAGCCACATAGCAACCAGCTTTTAAAATTTGGCTATTGCTCTAGCCTTTTGTATTCCCTTCTATTTATAAGGAACTAATAAATAAGACTAATGTTTATCTTTAGATGTGTGGGGATGGGAAGGGACAGCATTAGTCAAAAATGAAGACAGTCAAATACCAAACTTGGTATTTAAGTTCAGTATCTTATATAAATATTTTAAGGAAAATTTCCTCACCCGGAGCTACCCTTTATAGAGAAAATTTTTGAAATTTAGTTTTTCAAAAATGGCCTTAATGATTTGGATTAAAATACAACATATTAAAGATCTTCACATGGAAATAAAATGTATGTCCTGAGTTTCTTGGAAATAGCCCTTTTCATTCTGGATGACTTTTGCATAAGGTAAACTGAAAGAGATAGACAAAAGCTTACTACACAAGAAAGGTAATCTCACTAAAATGCCCAATTTATGCCACACATTTTGTTTGCACAGTTAACCATTTCCAAGATATTCTTTGTTTGTTGGTTTCAATTTTAAAATGCTTACATTTTTCACAAACAGAAATTTGTCAATCCCGCTCATTTGTTTTTACTTCTGACATGATTCCACTATATTTAACCCAGTGTACTTCCTCATTTCCCTTCTACTTATAAGGAAACCAAAAAAAAAAAAAAAAAATATTCCCAAATTAAAAGTGTTTAATCCTCTTATATCACGAATTCTAATCTCATCTGAAGATGTAATTCATTCATGAACAATTCCTAGTCTTGGAGTAAAAGCTGATGGAGATGTTGCTTTACTCATGGCTATTGCATGAATAATAAATTTTGGAAGATGAAATTATGGTTTTTATTTGTAATGTAATAAGACAATTTTTGCTAATATGTATTTATATTGAAAAGCATGAAATAGGTAGAAGAATAGGCTTTTGTAACAATTGTTTCTTACAGAATAGACAAGAGGTCATGTGAACAGAAAACATCAGATTTTTTTAAACTTATAAACAACATAATAAAGCTGAAAATGATATGTTTAAGTTTTAAGAGAAAAATTGAAATACATTCACAAGAATTAAGTCGGTAATTCAAAATAAAACAATTCACAAAATACGTTTTGAACCAAATAATTAAACAAAATTATTTTGAACCAACTTGAACATTGTAACTTTAGTTTTTATTACAAATTCCATTTAAATTATGAAGTGGCCACTTAAAATTGTTGGTAGATAGTTGAAAATAATACTTGCATATTTTGGGCCATGAACTAGATTAGTATGATACTAATATTAGTAAGTTCATGGGACATGTGATGTTAAAAGATTTTCTAATTCAGCCTCTTTATTAAGACAGCCACAGTCATCATTTTTCTCACTTGCTTAATTTGGAGGTACATACATTCAAAACAGAAAAAAAAAAAAAAAAAAAAATGAAGATATTCTTTCCAATTTCATCAAATCTAGTGGTCAAGGGGCTTTTGAATATCTGTTCTTTTCACATCAGTTAGGATTTGAAAGTAGAATTAAATTATATAACTTAGCTCTACATCCTGCAAGTTGTGGGATCATCTCACCTAAATGCAAGGCTCCGTTTCCAGCATTGCTTGCCAACTGCTACCATGCTTTAAAACCTCTTTGTAAAAATTGTCTTCATTTTTTTAAATAAATCACCAAGATTCTTGAAAAGGGAAAATTGTTTGTAATTTTTAACATCCCAGAGATTTTACATTTTGTATATTTTTATAGATTCCCTGTGCCTCTTAGGCATAACAATAAAATACTGCAGAGGATGGAGGCAGCTAATCTAAAGTTGAACATGAAGAAATGTCAACTCTTCTACAAGGAAGTGAACTACTTCAGCTGCATATTTCACTAGTAATATAAACTAACAGAATGTACTCTTCCACAAATGAAGGTGTACTGACGATCATGTGGTATAAGCTGTGTTCATCTGCTTTAAATTCAACTGTAAAACTGTGAACCTATGTTTCATTAATCTGATATGGAAAAAAAAATAAATATATATTTTTACTGTTAAAGCTAATAAATGTATGATAAACAAAACAAATAGCAAATTGTTATTCAATATGAAATTCTCCCAGAAAAATTATAAAATGATGTTTTGGAAGTTTGGTGAAGTACTGCATACATTATCATCCATTATTCCAACAGTTTTGGGTTGTGCAGTTTTTAATTTACTGCCATTAGACTGCCTGTGGTCGAGTGGTCAGCGAGCTGACTTCTCACCCGGGGGTCCCGGGTTCGATTCCCGGCTGGGGCAGGGAATTTTTCTTTAGCCAGATTTATTCCCTATCCCCCACAGAGTCTGGAAGTATGAATGTGAGAGTGAATGTGTGTGTATTTGAGAAAAATAAAATGATTTAAACCATCGTAAAGAACCTATAGACGAGTTGTTTCAAAATGTAAAGCCCCCGATATAACCTTAGATGTTAAAGGGGGCTATATAAATGAAACAATTAAAAAAAAAAAAAAAAAAAAAATTACTGCCATAATACTCAGAAGAGCTAATCTGAAGATGGAAATATTTCCACTCCTTTAAAATACTTAATATCTGTTTCAGTTGCATTAAACTGTCTTGAGCTATCCCCGGGATTGATAATTTAGACCACCAACAACAATGCCCACCATCTCCTTCAAACAACTCTTCCCAAACAAAATGTGACACACATTCACTCCATTTTTCAGTTGGCTGTTTGTTTGGAAAACTGAAAAGTTTTGCACACTTCATACTGTATTTAGAAACACCAGTTAGTTTGTTTGTGTTTGTTTGTTCATTTGGTCCCAATGCGAGCAAGAGCTCAGGGACATTGAACATACAATCGGAACATGCATCATAACCAATAGAACACTCATCACCAATAATAGCATTATTTCTCTCCATCTTTCTAACAACGAAGGAAGAGAAGAGAATTCTTTTTTTAAATTTTAAGCCATCACCACTGCAAGAGTAATTTGGCCGTAAGATTAAGAATCCTGTCTAATGCAAGAATAGGATATTTTTCACAAAACCTATTATACTATAAAACTAATTCTTTCCTTGCCACTTTTTAGGGGTTTTCCTTGCTTATATTTCCCTTTATCCCATGCTTCTGCCAATGATTTAAACTTCATGCTCTTCATGTACTGACTGGCAGTAGCTGTTTCTATTAATGAACTGCACTATGCATGTGCATTGTTACATTGAGGAATAATAATTAAAATTCTGTAAATTTTGTTCCTAATCAGTTGTATATCATTTAGACAGTACTACACAGCTTAGTATGGTATTTTACTTCTCTCAGCAATTTAAGAGAAACTAATTTTTATGGAAAAAAGTGAAAAAATGTTTAGCAAGCAATTGTTGCAACGTGTTGCTTTTGTTTACATTACCAGTAGGGATGGATAGATGGGTGAACAGGGTCAGAAGGCTTGGGCAGTGAGAAACTCCCCCCCTCCCCTCATGATAAATGAGAGCTATGAATTTTTCTGTGCCTAAGCAAATACTACCCCTGGTTTGTCAGAGGTTTTTCCAACATCATACAAGACTTCACCCACCTGGTGGATATTGGTTTCAAGGGATATTTTGCTTTTCAGCCAAGTTATTATTTTGTTATTTTAATTTGTTAAAAGAGAGATGGCTCATCTCTTTCGACCAGGCAGACATTTTTTGTTGAACATTTATTTGCAGTCTTCCATTATTGTGTTGACAACATTGATTATTTCGTTGAAGTGTTTAGCATTTTGTATTTGCATGTCTTTGAAACTTTGAGCGATCAATTTTTTCAGGTCTGTGGGGTATTTTGTGGTTACTGCTTTTATCTTGTTCTTACAAGAGAAAGTCTAGCCTTTTAAGCGTCTACATTTTCGATCAGATTTTTTCAGGTCTTCAGTGCTTTATGCAGTGCATTTTTTCAAGTCATTGGAGATTGTTTTGATGACATTGGCAAGTTCTTATAGGTTAGTTAGAACCTCTTGTACGTCCATGATGTGTTGGTCATCATCAAAGTGCTTTCTTTCGTGCTAGTATGATGATTTTCTATGTTGCTTGGTGGGTCAATTATAGTTGTTTGTGGAGTTTGCTGTGTCTGCAGGACTGATTTCCTTGAACCACTGTTGTCTTTGAGACATTAGATCTTTGTGGTGGTGGTTGTGTGTATTTCCTTTGCATCTGACTTTCTGGGCCGGATGGTCTCTGCAGTGTTTGTCCTTGGCAGTGATTCTGTTAAGCTGTGTGTGATTTCTTGAGGGTAATATGGCAGAATATCTGGCTGGTGTAATGGCATCTTGCATAAAATCGGTAGCATCTGGTGAGGCTGTCGAGTATGGAGCCCCACAATAATGGCAGTGAGGAGTTGAGGACCAGTGTTCTATTGGCAGCATCATCTGCATGGTGGAGTCCATTTGGTACAGCCTCCTATCTGTACTTCTCAGCTAAGGAATATCATTCCAGAGTTGAGGGCTGCTGTGTATTATTCTCTGTCCTGTAACACTAGACAAATGAGCAGTGTGAATCTTCTAGGTTGTGGATTCAGAGAGCCAGAAGCGTTCTGGCAGCTAGCGGTGTACACTGACTCCAACTGCACTAAAATGACTGAAGCGATGGGTGTTACCATCAGCTGCTGCTGCTGTTGCGAATGTCCATTTGGTGTGTGTTGTGTTGGTTGTTCCCTAAATTGATGGGCGGCAGTAATGCTAGCGACACTGGTTGCAGATGTGTTTGGTATCTCTGGTGTTGAAATTCTTGATGTGGATGGTAATGAAGATATTTCCTGCTTTGTGATGCTGGGTGTGTCTTTCTGCAACTCATCAAGTGTAGTTCCCATCATTACTGAGGCGTCATTCCTCCCATCTTCATGGTACAATGTGGTCTCCTCTGCATCTTCCAGCAACTGGTGGAACAGAAGAGGCCAAGAGCACATTCCAGGCACATACATCAGCACTCTGCAGTGTGTTTGTCTTAGGATTTCTGCAACCTAGTGACGATTTTACTGTGGACACAGATGCCAGTGACATTTTATCCCACGTCTGAATGGCCTGTTTTTCAATATTTAGCTATGTGCCCGAACTTTGCTCATAATGACCAAACAAAGACTGAAATATTGGTGGATGTTTCATTCCTGATTTCTTTAACTTTTCGTGATCAGTAAATCAACCACCTTGGTATAGTTTGGTGGTGAACTATTATTAGAATGGACAAGGAAGATTTAGGCAATAGTCAATAATATTTTAAATTTTTATGACTTTTCTCTTGGTCCTGGTTATTTAATACAGCTTTTACATTACACAAAACCCTTGGCATCAATATACGACATAGGACTGGTAAATATGCAGATTACCTACTCTCAGGTCACCAAATTTAGTATTTCAAAAATTACATAATTTTAACCACTGAGAAAAATATCTCTTGAAGATTACAAATGCTGATTACAAATTTTCCGAAGTTATACTAGATGCCATTTTCTACTGATATAATGCCATTTAACATATTGTTAATGATATCCATAATGAACTCGCTCATGATATTCAGAGCAAAACCTTACATGAGGGTCATTAGAAAGTTTTGGTATATGCATCACAAACTTATTACACCTGTCCTCGTTTTTCTAAATCATGATCTATGTATAATGCTTAGAATGAAATTGGCATTTTTGTCTTACTTTACAGGCATTTTCTATGCCAAGGACCTATATCTTCTTTGGAAGTACTTTCATCACTTAAGGTTTTTGTATTCCAATATCTAGGCACTGCAAATCCTTTTTAGGCTTTTAAGCTATTTATGAATTGAAGTAATCTTATGGCTCAAGTCTGTATAGAGAAACGTTTTTTGGTTGTGAAAGTATTATTAAAATCAGTTCAGTAGGGTTTCTGAGACTCTCTCTCTAGAACAAAATAACACTTAAAACTGGCCTAAGTTTTTCAATGTAAAAAACATGACGCCAGTCTTCAATGGTGATTTTTAAACAGCCAACATGAGGTAAGAAGGACAGCATTTCCTTGGATGATTTCTGCTACAGTGCATGAAGAAACACATAATGACCACGGGTCATGAAAGCCAGAACTTTATATTAATAAGACAGATTGGCCATTAAAGTGATCAATTACATGAATTCATAATTTAATACATACAGTGACTGGCATAAAAATTCAGTTTCGTGATATTTCAATATTGCTATCAAATTTATTTGTAAGCTTGTTCATAGTAAAATAATTAAAACCTTTATTGGTCCAGGACATATGCTTTCATATTAAACAAACATATCTTTAGTCCATATTCTAAATAACATAAATAACTATAAACCTTTACCGGTAATACATGTGCTCATAAACATTCGGTCTTCACTTTGGTACTGCATTTTATGTCCATCAGTGCTTAGTTGGAAGGCCCTTTTGACACGAAACAGCATTCAGATGGTCTGACATACTAGATACTAACTTCTGTGTGTAGTCAGAACTAATGTTATTCCTTTCTTCCACCAGTCTTTAGTTTCACAGCTGAGGTAATTGGAGAACATTTTATCTGGTGGTGTAATTTGTTCTACAAATTTTCAATAGAATACAATTCTGGATTCTGCGCCAAGATTTGAATTACCTTAGGACAATTGCACAGCAGCCAGGAATGCAGTTCATAGGCTATACATTTGGAATCATTATCTTAGTAAAATTTGAATCTTTTCAATATTCCTAATTTCTCAACACTTTTCTGCAAACTGTTTTTAAGCAATTGTAAATATTTATGCTTGTCCAGAATACCATCAATAAACTACCAACTCTCCAGGTCAACTAACAGATATACTGCCCCATATCATCATCACAACTCCACCACCATCACAGTTGGTTGGAGGTTTATTTTTTGTAGTTCTTGATTAGGTCTTCAACACACCACAGTCCTCCCACCTGACCCCAAAACTTTGTAAGGACTCTCATTAGCAAAGATAACGTCATTTCACCAGTTTTTGTCCTTTTGAATGTACTCCTTAGCAAAGTTTAATCTCCTTCTACTTACTTCACTGACATATGATTTCTTTGTGGTATTCTTCCATTAAAGACTTCAGTTTTTAATGTCCTCCTAATAGTTTGTGGACTAACCTGCTTGTTCCACTGCTCATTCACCTGTGTGGCAATCTGTGGATCAGTTAATTTTGTATTTATCTCTATTTTTCTAACTACAGCACTTCCTTTTTGTTAATTTTTTTGACTGACCTAACACCAATTCCACTCTCTCTTCATTTTTGTAGCTCCTAATGATACCACCAACAATACTCTTGGGAACTTGTAACAGTTTTGCAATTTCTGTATACTTATGCCTGATGAAGTATGCAAAGCTGCCTTATTTCAAATGTAGTGTTATGTGCTCTTTGAACCATTTGACTTTTGAATTAAAATTCAACTCAAGCAATACTCTACCACTCAGTTGAGAAACCTTTGGAATACTAAATGCTTCATTTTTATGTAACTAAGGCAACATTAAGTGGAAAGAGGGGGAAACTGAATGATTATGGGCAATGACATCTGTTGCTCTGAATGTAAATCAACGTTTTCTTTAGGCTATATAATCAGCAAATTAATTTGTATCGATCATAAACTACAAAATATATGCCTATTATCAAAAAATAAATTACTATAAAATATTGTTTAGATGACACAGAAAAGGAGCCCAAAGATAATTTGACAGAATCAAACCATTGTAGGAGTCACTGTACCCAATGAAAACATTTCCAGACATTTGTTTGAAATGTTATTGTTTTGTACTGCTTAATCTTTAATGCTCACTAATTAACTACATTATTAAACCTATTCTGAGATTCGAAAACAGAATTGCATTTTAGATGCACATAAAAGTAAATATTTAGTCCATGAAAACACTTTTTTTTAATTGCCTAATACTATCTTTAATGCTTCTTTTGTTAATTTTACTACTTTAATTTGGTTTTTAGGGGCCTACAAATCCATGGTTTATTAATGACACTATGGTGATAGGTATGAAAACTACCTATATGAGTTACTTCATATATTTTTTCTTAGTATTATCAAGGAAAATGTCTGGCATGTGCAATAGTCCCAAGTACAGTTCTCACTTTACAATCTCATCAACAAACAACCTATTGAGATGTCTAAGCAACAAGTTAGATATTGTATCATACCTATAAGTTTCCTAATTCATAACTGAAGATTGTCAACCACTTGACATATTCATGATTTTAAATTGAATTATTATGAAATCACATCTTTGAAAATTTTTTTTGAAAATTTTGCATAAAAATGCTTTAGATCAAAAGAAATCTCCAAACCCATTAATTACTTATTTTCTGCTTATCTCTTCATTTCTATAAAAAGGCCTAAATTTTTGTTTCAAATTCCCTAAAAGTACCACAAACTTACGATTATCAATTTTTTATAAAACGCAAACACATGAGAAGTAATATTCCCCTTCTACCCTATATCCTCATCAATTTACAAAATGCCAAATTTTCCTACACAAATTCATACACAAAAGTTTTCTTAAGTCACGTTCTGTTATAACTTAACCCCATTAGTGATTATTTGTGTAAAGCTTACTGGTTCCTTTACTGCATCATTCCTTATAAAGATAATATTGTTCCTTCGATGATGGGCATGTTATTAGTTATGCTGCATATTTCTAAATTGTATGATATATTCAATATCCTAAAGGATTGCTCACTGTGGGTCCAATGCAAGTGTTTTGATAAAATGCTTATTCAGAATTTAAAGCAACAAAATACTGAAAATGTTTTCCTGACAAGTAAAGGGGAGTAACAAAAATTGACGAAATGCAAGCTTTTGTATTTTAGGTATTTACAAAGCATAAGCGAGTTGAGCACTTGGTCGTGTAGAATTGAAAACCACCCACATCACTGGACTCAAATATTACAGTAAAATGGAAAGAAAGAAAAAAAAAGTTGTATTAATTTGATCCAACCTTACCTGCAAATATAAACACTCCTAACCTTTTATATACAATTCATTTTAAACGTATTTACTAGCGTTCCTTTCAGAGTTTTAAACATTACATCTTCTCACATGATCACGACATTTCCACTCCACACACTGCACGAAATCATTGATTTAGAGCGAACCATTCTAGCTAGCTTACTTCACAAACATCATTTGAGAAACACCTGCTCATGATGAGAATTTCCCACGGCCCCTTTCCCACGCAAGTCGTTGACTACCAACATCATGGTGCTAACTTTTCCTAAAGCTTGCTCTATAGTCACCAAATCGTCTCAATGCTTCAAAACTAGTCCTCGCCAAATTAGACTTTTGTATAGAAAACGTTCAGATTTTCTTTTACATTTTGTAATTTTAAAATTGCATAGATATGAGCCTTATTTTAAGCTGAAATGTGTTATGTAAACGCAACATGTTAAACTGAGATGAGAACTGAAGCGTGGCCGCTCCAGCGGATATACAGGCTGCATCAAATATTTGAAAAAAGGTTGCTGTTAAAATGTTGAAATAAAATGGAACAGATACATGGCAGCAATTTGAAATTGTTTTACAATAACTAATGTGTTAAGATGTAGGTCAAATTTGACGGTATTTCGACTAAATCTGTATAGTTTGCTATGCAAACATTTTCTTTGGAGAATATTGTACAAGTATCGGTAGGTACGAGCATACCATACCAACCTCAACCTGTGACATACCCCGAAAAGATAAAGCGTGGGAACCAGCGATATCAAAAGAAAAATAAGATACAAAGGAGGAAAAAGGAGAGAAAGAAGTGCAGAGTAATACATACTCGTTTTCACAGACTCCTCAAAATGTTTAATTGCTAATCAGAGCATTTGAAGAACTGAAATTCAGAAAATGACTTGGGATTTGACATAAAGATAAGTAACAGTTGGTCCGAAAACTATTAATCGATGAACCACGAAAGTTATTCTCAGTATTTTCGCTGGTGGTCTAATAAATTGTAATACATTTAAGGGGTAAACCCATTTAAAGAGTACAACCGATAGAGATCAATTTAAGAAAGTTGGGAGTATACCAAGTTGGGTGTCATTACTAAAAGTCACTGGGTAGTGCTTGGATTTCTATGGCGTTGCTACTAGGAATGCATGTTTGTGTAAGTACTGTTACATTGGAATTTGCTGCCAAACGAGGAAAGTATCAGACTAAAGAAACCTAATCATTTCAAACTATGAATGATTTAAAATTGAAACTCCCCACTTGATGACAAACGTGATTGACAAGATGCCGATCGAGCTCACAAAAAAAGAACAGCAATGTCGCGTTAAGCTTGAGCTGATGGTATGCAGTTCTTCTCCTCCCCCCTCTAAATTGTTTTGGTTTTATTTCCCATGGGAAAATAACAAGTACAAGGCCAAGCAACTAGATTTGTTTCCCAAGGCACACTTCCTCTCTCATACATGCTTCCTCTCACATTCATAGAATGAATGACATGAAGTAACAGTGATAATGTACATGTGTGTAATTGTGCATTTCACCATTACAGGTCCTAAGTTTCATTTTCTGAAAGTTTGCTGAGATGGGTGTACATGGATTATGGAAGCTCTTGGAGCCTTCAGGGAAACCTGTACCAGTTGAAACATTGGAAAATAAAGTGCTTGCTGTTGGTATCCTTTCTTTGCCTCTTAGTCTTTTATGAATACATGTGGATTACCACAACTATAATTTAAAATATAAGCAAAGCCTCTAACAGAGGGCTCCCACAGTTGATTATAGTAATAAGCAAGGGGGCATACAAAAGCTTGGGTCAGACTGTAATGTAATTGTATTAAAATGTGTTGTATTTATCTTTTTTATTTCAGTTCTGAGATTCTATCGTGAATAGTACTTGGAAATATTGAACATACCACATTCTAACATTTGACGCTATCACCATGTATATCACTAAGAACTAAAGTATGTACCCATCATCATTTATAATACAAATGACCACAAAAAAGTCTCATGCATAATGTTAAATATAGGAATATTAACTACCAACATTTACACAACAAGAAATTATTAAAAATGAGAGTTAGTTTGTTGTTTGTTATGTAATACCAATCACAATATTGGGTACAAAATCTTATATGTTTTGATTTAATAAACAGTTTTACACAAATCGTGTGCATTATATAGGATTAGTTTTCAACTGTAAAATGTTAAAATGCAGGTTCACTCATAATACCAACATCATATCTATTTCCTTTGCAGGAAAAAACGAAATGTTTTGGAACTGTTGATGGTTGATATAATTAACCACTTTGTATGTTTCTACAAAAGTAACAAATTATCAAACATACCTCAGGAATAAGAAAAGATTATAGATGCTCTTTGTATGTGAATTAAAGATAGTTGATTGGAATTTGGGTGTTCACCTCCATGTATTGTACAATCCTGCCCATGCTCAATTAGGAACATTGAATATGTCATACATATATTTAGTTCTTGCCAAGTAATTAAAACATACACTCATTAACAATTGTAAATGCAAAAAGAAATACTATCTTTCCTTCACATCTTTTTTTTTTTTTTTATAATCAGACATTATTTTGAAGGTACACTTGATTTTTAGAGCAAGAATACCATGCAAAAGCATTTCATTTGTAATTGTGATATCACATTGCTTTTAGGGTAAACTATGATTTTGAGGTAACCCCTTGAATCCAGAAACTGAATGAACCAGAATCTCATGGTAGTAAAGTAATTGCTAACATGCAGATGCTGAAAATAATGCCTTGCACTTATCTCACTATTATTGTACACTTTAGTGGTACATTTTGTCAATGTTTTATACAAAACCCAAATTTTGAAACTTTTTGTGTGCAAGTATGTTTGTTATCATATCACTCAAATATGAATGAATGGATTGCTGTGAAACATCACACTATGCTATTGCCTGTTAAGCAAAGAGTCTATATTGCATCTTATTACTTTGCACAAATTATGGGGGGGAAGGGGGTGCGGCCTTAAACTCTTGCTTATTATTGCACTCTGCTTATGACAATTACAACCTACAACCTTTGGGGAAACCTTATTTCACCAAGTGATGGCTGGATTTATTTATCAGCTGGAGATACCATCTGATGGAGGATGATGTAGTTGACAATGGAATGAGAGTACCTAAAGCTTCTGTTTTAGGCTTTGGGGATACTTAATACTTAACATGGATTAACAGGAAAGACTTGGATAGGGTCAACCTCAAATTGCCACCCCAGAGCCAGAAATTGAAAATGCCAAAACCATGAGCTGCCCTTGAACTCACTCACTTATAAATATACAAAACTAATTTTTGGCAAGTTTTTCTAATTATAAAATCTTCAGGAGTTGTGTTAATTTGTATTATTACTAAAATAAAACTTACTATAATACTATAGTTATAAGAAGATTTATTTTTGTCATACAAAACAAGTGTAGTTTTTAATGAAAAATGGGGAACTTAGTTGCATTAAATTCGATTCTCCATTTATGCTGATTGGAAGGTTTACATAACAGCATTAAATATAATTTTGGGAAGTTGGAGATTGGGTCTCAAACATTTTTATCCACATTCTGCAGAGCACATGAAGAAATTATTCTTTGTAGGTATATCATGAAATTTGCATTTTCTTTCATGTTTTGTTCTCTAGTGCATTTATAGCTTGACATATTCTAGGTTAGAAATAATTTGAGATTTCATGTGACAATATATAATATATGCAAGAGAGATGAAGACCAATTTATCGGTGGAAAATATATCATGATTACTGTGATAAGAAGAAGAAGAAGAAAAAAAACAGGGCAGAATAGCAGCAGTTAAACTGGATAACAAGCTGTTCAAATGCATTGCTAATATATGCTTACAAAATTGTAGGTCTGTTTTCATACACATTTAATAATTCAATGAATTGTCTCTATGAATGAAACAATATGAGAACCACTACATTTACAGAGTTAGAATTTTAGTACAAGAATTTGAAGAACATTTCTAAATACATTTAAAATTTGAATAAGATCTGTACAAAATTAAAACTGGTTAAAACTCGGCCTCTGAAAAATTTGCAAATTTTAGAATTATATCTGGAAATATATTAATACATTTTGTCTATACTATCACATTATACATGCCAGAAGACGAACATTAGCACATACATTTATAACTTTTTCTCCCCATTGCGAGATCAGTTATTATCAAACCATCTCATTTCATTCATTAAATTTTTTAGGATTTCAAGGAGCTGATATGTTAATTGGGATAGTCAATAATACAGGCATTTCTTTCTTGTGTATCTATCACACACCACAGGGAAAACTTTACATTGGTTCAGAAACTTCCATGTTTTGATTTCACCAGCAGTTGAGTGGGACTCATGTTTGCATTCCTTGAATGTTTTTCAGCACAGTTAGGACAAAATCATACATAGTAGTAATGCAAGTATTTAGGAAATTTCAAAATGGTTACCAACATAATTCTAGTAACAAAAATTATTTTCATCCTTTAAATTAGTAGTAGTGTCAGAAATTGCTATAAAAACTATAAAAACCTAAAACATTTGAATCATAAAGTATCAAATGTTCAAAACCATATAGGGAGCTGATGAGTAACTAATTTTATTTTTCTTAATTTGAGTTTGTGATTAAAACAAGGGGGATCCATTATTTATAATTTTTAATTTTTCCTTTTTTTATTTGCAAAGTTTATTTAAAATATTTTTCTTATTTTTTAATAGTTAGATTTTATCATTAAGCAAAATGATGTATAATTTTTGAGTTCACAAGTTCAAATGCAAGCTCTCGAAATTTTGTTGCATGAAACTTTCCTTATGTTGACCACTAATAGAAAACAAAACTGGGCTTGTAGGCCATAGTCCACTGGGCTTCTCCCTTTGAAGAGCCTTACATCAACAAAAAATACAGCCTAAAACACAAAGCAACAAAATCCCAAAAACAAAGGAATGGTTTATCTTCCCTTCCTTAAATGCTTCACAGACCGAATTTCCAAGGGGCTCAAGACCCACAATGTAGACATGATTTTCAAACTGACCAAACAAATGCGCAGTTTCCTTCGCTCAGCCAAATATCCCAGAGACTCATTTTCGTCGGCAGGCGTGTATCAGATCCTCTGTTCATGTGGCACAGTATATGTGGGTGTCACCTAATGGAACATCAATATCAGATTGACAGAACATCGCAGACATTGCCGTCTGGGTCAACTGGAAAAATCGGTGGTAGCACTGCATGTTCTAGAAGCAGAGGGGGAGCATGTGATCCATTATGACAAAACTGACATCCTCATTATTTTACATGTTTGCACCAAGAAGCGATCGAGATCTACAATTTCAATACAAAGGAAGAAACACTCAGATTAAATAAAACTTGATACCCAGCCTTACAGAAAATCAAGCAGGAAAACACTTGCACCAATCAGACACAACATGGACATAGGGGACCATAATCTGGACCAATCAGGTCATGCGATGGTGGTACCTCCCATAGTATATAAGCTGGCTGCTCCAGACAGCGTACCAGTCGCTATTTAGAGGCTACAGAGGTTTTTTTTTTTTTTTTTGGTAGTGTTTAATGCCCGCTTTAACTGCTTATGGCACCGCAGGCAGTGACACTGATGATGGAGCACTGGTGGAATGCGATGGCGGGGAAAGCCGGAGTGCCCGGAGAAAACCCGCCCCAGCGCCGCTTTGTCCACCACAAATCTCACATGCGGTCGCTTGGGAGGGGATGCATATGCCGTGATGGAGGGGATGTATATGCTAATGAAGATGCAAGCGAAACAAGGAGAGAAGCCCAGTGGACCACGACATACAAGCCTGGTTTTGTTTTCTATTAGTGGTCAAAACACAAGCCGTGAAAGCCTTCGAATTTTAATTTCCCTATGTTAAGCATAATATTGCACCCATGGTATTCTCGACAAACTTGGTTTTAATTTTATCTTAGCAGTTTTACCATTGGAACACTACTTAGGAAATATATGCTCCTGCAGATTCTACAGTTTTTAACAGCACTTTTTTAAAGTTTTAGAAAGGTTTTCCCAAATTGATTTTAATATAGAATTGTCATATTGCACTGTCAGTTTAGCAATACTTAAGTTGCTTGAATTAATGGATCATTCTTGCCAATTGCATCAATGTCATAGCCCAGGATGCATTGCATTGACATGGGTAGGGAGGTCATAGACTGACTTATGAATGGGAAGTCTGCAGCTGAGGTGCTTTTAGGTTTTCCTCAGTACTCATAATTGGCAAATGCTGGATGGGCACTGTAAAATTACTCTGGAACCTGTTTTTACCAAATTTCCCAATTATTATTTTATTTCATGTATCACCAACATATGTAGTAAAGGGACATAAAACTCTGCTATAATGAAAAAAACATACCATTTGATTCATTATAAATTGGGATAATGTTTTGTGTTTTTGAAGACATTTTTACTTTCTCTACACGTACTATGTACATAGTGTATAGAGAAGGTATTGTATTCCACCCAAAAATTCTATACCGAGATTTCAACGGAAATATATATATGTTTTGGGACCCCTGAATCCAAAAAAAAAAAAAAAAAGCAGTTTTGGAAAAAAGGTCCATGTGTATGTGTGTGTGAGTATGCGTGTGTCTGTGGACAGCATAGCTCAAAAACAAAAAAGACTTAAATACCAAACTTGGTATTTAAGTTTAGTATCTTCCAGGGATGCAACTCAAAGATTTTCAAAAAAATCCTGTACCCCAAAACTACCCTTTACATGGAAAAAATTTCGAACATTTTTATTTTCTCAAAAATAGCTCTAATGATTTTGATTAAAACTCTTATATTTAAGATATTTACATGACAAATAAAATGTATATCTTGAATTTTCTGGGAATAGCCTCTAAAGACTTCTTTATTCTGGATGATTTTGATTGAATTTTGCAGTACTGGTAAATCTTAAGAGATAGACAAAAACTTACTACACAAAAAATGTAGATCATAATAAAACACACAATTAATGTCATATATATTCTTTTCGTGGAGTTGATCATTTTGGAGATATTCCTTGCTATTGGTTTCAGCTTTGAAAAACTTATCTTTTCTCATACAGGAATTTGTGAACTCTTGTCCATACAAACAAGGGAACTCCAGTGACATAGCAACCAGCTTTTGACTATCACTTTAACCTATGGTACTTCTTTATATCGCTTCTACTTACAAGGAAGCAAGTAATAAGACTATTTCTGCTAGTTTTTCTCAATTAGCATGAAGTAAATAGAAGTATAAGCTTTTTAACAATAATTTGTTGCAGAGATGTAGAGAAAGTCAAGTGAATGGAACACATCAGTTTTTTGATGTTGTATAAACAAATGATTAATGGAATGGAAACTTTAAAGTCTTATTATTTTTGAACAATGCTGTACAAAATATGTAAAGTTGTTTGGTGCATGACTAGGGTTTATCCTTTCAAACTTTACTATATATATTGTAATGTAATGTAAGCTTATGTTTTAACAAACATAGAGTTTGTTATGAGAAACATAAAAACATTGCATTACATCCTTTGTTTTAAAATACTCAATAAAATGTTACTACCATGCTACAATGTATATTGATAATACAACATTGAAAAAATTTGTGTTCCATTCACATGACTTTCTGTAACAAATTGTTGTTAAAAATTTATTCGTCTATCTACTTCATGCTAATTGATTAGCAGACCTGTTCTTATTACTTACTTCCTTGTAAGTAAAAAGGAAATAAGGCAGTACCCTATGCTAAAACGATAGTCAAATCTTTTAAAAGCTGGTTACCATGTGGTTGAAATGTGTTTCTATGAATGGCCAGGAATTTACAGATTCTGTGTGAGAAAAGTTAAGTATTTTAAATCTGAAGCAAATAACAAGAAATATTTCTGAAGTGGTCAACTCCACGGAAAAAAAGGTATATGACATAAATTGTGTGCTTTAATGAGATCTACATTTTTTGTGTTGTAAGTTTTTGTCTATCTCATATGGTGTACCAGTTATGCAAAATTCATCCAGAATAAAGAAATCTTCAGAGACTATTCCCAGAAAATTCAAGATATACATTTTATTTGCCATGTAAATATCCTTAATATATGGTATTTTAATCACAGTAGTCGTTTTTGAGAAAATCAAAATTTTATAATTTTTTTCCATGTAAAGGGTAGTTTGAGGTGGGGGGATTTTCCTTGAAATCTTTGTGTCACATACCTAGAAGATACTAAAATTAAATATCAAGTTTGGTATTTTACCGGCTTTATGTTTTTGAGTTATCATGTTCACACACACACATGGACCTTTTTCAAAAAATGCTTTTTTCAAATTCAGGTGACCCTAAAATGTGTATTTCCATTTAAATCTCGGGTGGAATTGGGTGGAATGCAATACCTTCACTATACAGTATGTACATAGTACGTATAGAGAAAGTAAAAAAAAACACCTTCACATTTCTTGAAGTGTAGAATAAAGTGTAGTACGACAATTGAATAGTAGTAAACAGTTGTAATGTAGTTTTAATATTTTAAAATTAAATTGAAAATAGAGCTTCTGTTATTAATACAAGCAGTAATCAGTATTATAATGATGCAAAATAACCATTAAAAAGTAATTTCTATTTTCTTATATATGTGTAAAGCTGTTAATTGCATAAATATGTACATTTTCTAAAGAAATCTGTAATTGAGTTGGGAGATTTGGTGGGGGGGCACTTGGTTCTGCACATATCTGAAAACTAGGACTCATTGTGTTAAAATAAACTGCAGGAAAAACAATGGAACGATAGTAAAAATAAAACAATTCTATCAAACTGTCAGACAGTGGATTTAAGCAAGGCTCTAAATTTGAACAATTTTTATATTTTCGACCACGTAAAATGTGCATAGCAGGTAGAAAGGGTATTGCATTCCACCAAAAAAATTTATACAAAATTTTTATTGGAAACATGTTTTGAGGGCCTCTGAATTAAAAAATAAATGTTAGAAAGAGGTGCATGCACACATATGCGTGTCTGTGAACAGCATAACTTAGAACTGAATAATCAGTTAGATACGAAAGTTGTCATTAAAGTTCAGTATCTTCCAAAGATGCGAGACAAAGATTTTCAGCAAAACCCAAACTACCCTTATGTGGAGGGTTTTTCAAAAGATGCCTCTAATGAGTTAGATTAAAATACATATATTGAAGATATTTTAATGAAAAATGAAACATATATTTTAAATGTTATGTTTATTCTGGGTGAACTTTTCATAGCTGGTAAATAGTAAGAAAGACAACATTTTACTACACAAAAAATAGAGACAGTTTATCTCAGGTAAATTTTTTGTGGAGTTAACCATTGCTGAGATATTCCTTGTTATTGATTTAAAGTTTTCAACTTACTCACTTCCCTCAAATGGGAAACGTTAAACGTTGTGTAGCGATCAGCTATCACTTTAACATAATGTGTTCCCCTTGTACTTACAAGGAAATGTGTAGTAAAACCTTTTCTGCTAATGTTTATCTAGATTAGCATAAAGTAGGTAGAAGAATAAGCTTGTTGCAAAATAAGTAGAGAAAGTTATGCTGTTATTACACATTAGATTTTTATTTTTAATGTACTTGTGTATGCAAACAGTATACTTGCTTATATAAAGAAATGGAGACTTTACACCTGTAATCATCTTAATTAAATTAAAGCGAAATAATAATCAAGTTGGAAGCAAAAACATATTTTCTGCTAAGATGACTGCAATAAAACAAAACCTAATTGGAAACAAAAGAAAATTTGTTTTAAAAACAGTGCAACAACCGGGATTTAAACACTGTTCTCCCGCTCTCCGTGCAGTCGCTCTAACCATTGTTAGACATTTTGTGACAACTTACCAGTAGGGCATTCAGTCTTCCAACTGATTATATGCGTTTTACCTGGTTCTACCAACCAGTATGTCTCACTTCAGAGAGCTACCTAAATGGCGACTTACCATCGTAAGTACTTAGTATCCAAGTAATATTAACTATGTTCTCATTAACATACAGGCTATTTTTATAACAATGGTGATGTTCCTCTCTTTTCTATATATGAAAGGTTCACAAAGGTAACAGTATTCTTAGAACCAGTTGAAAAATTCAATGCTACAGCCAGGATTTGAACACTGTTTTCCCACTCTCCTTGCAGTTGCTCGTGTTCAAATCCCGGCTGTGGCATTGAATTTTTCAACTGGTTCTAATCATACTAACTGTTACCTTTGTGAACCTTTCAATATGTACAAAAGAAATAAGCATCACCATTATAGTAAAAATTAAGATATGATGATAACTGATTCTACAAAATCAGTTTTGAATAGCAAAAGTGCTCCACTAAACATGAAATAGTTACAGAAATTTTCCCAGGAACAACATTTAATAAGTTTTTAAGAGTGATAATTAACAGAAAGCTAAACTGGAATATAATGTACATAACCAAAAAGATATCATGGAAGATTTATACATTGAAACAATTAAAGAATACAATGAATAAAGAAAGAAACAGTCAAGGAGGTTTATTATGCTTTCATTTATTCATCTATAAAGAATGTAATTACTCAAAATATCACAGTAAGAGATATGAAAAATAGTTTTTTTAATATACAAATGAAAGCACTCAGAATAATGGAAAACGTAGACATACAGCATTTATGCAGATTGAGCTTTAAAATCATAATATTTGATCTGTTCCCTGCTTGATTATTATACTGGATTAAAGATTTCATCAACTTTTAGGGGTACATTAAATAACTCTGAGATTAGAAACCTTGGGAAAGAACTTTAGAAACTACGCCAAAAGAAATAAAAGCCTTTAATAATACAAGCTTATTTTAAAAGCCCTAAAATACTTGATTGAAAACACTTTTATATCTGGAAGAGTATAAATGCAGTAAAAGTATATAAACCAATTTGTAAATATGTGCATACATGGGGGCCGCGCCGTGGCCGAGTGGTTAGACCACTAGCCTCTCACCTAGACGGCTGGGGTTCGATCCCAAGCGACCGCATGTGAGATTTGTGGTGAACAAAGCGGCGCTGGGGCGGGTTTTCTCCGGGTACTCCGGTTTCCCCTGCCATCGCATTCCACCGATGCTCCATCATCATTCATGTATCATCAGTGCCACCGCCTGCGGTGCCATTAGTAGTTAAAGCAGGCGTTAAACACTACCAAAAAAAAAAAAAAAAAATGTGCATACATGTAAATCTTGATGTGTCCTGTAACTATATATTTAAAGGATGAATAAAATGAGTTATGAGTTTATTAATGCTGCAAGAGCAAGCATCTTGATTAAATGTAACTAACAGCGAATTTTTTAAACCTCCAGGCTATATGATACAAATAAGTATTGCAATGAATGAACTATAAGTTTTATCACACTCACAGCAAGAAGATGTACCATTGGAAATGATCCTCTTATTTGTGGTAACATTTATACCATAATAAAATACAAATTGCTATGATTTGGGTTTATAGCTTGAAAAACTGGGTAACGAACTAAAGAAGAAGACATACTAAGGCTTGAAATTATGATTCTAATGAATACTAAGCTTTAACAGTAGTTTACTTAAGAATATTTTTTTTTAACTTTTCATGTAATATCACATATGAAAAAATTAGGATAAATTGTTATAACCTGTGCAACATAGGCATATACATGAAGTATTTTAAAGAGCTGCCTTGCAATTCTATCCTTTAAAATTATATAAAATTTAGGGTGCTTACATTGAATGTTTTACACACCTTAGCAGATATAAATAGATATGTCCATTTGGCTGCACCAACTGCTTAAAGGCTATCAGGATTCGAGAGGGAATCCTGTACCCAATGCACACCTCCTAGGACTGTTTCATCGAGTCTGCAAACTTCTCTTCTACAAGATCAAACCTGTGTTTGTGTTTGATGGAGGGGTTCCTCAGCTCAAGAAACAAACTATTGTAAGTTTCTCATGACCCCAGGCGTAATTAAAGCCAGCTCTGGGCCATTCTGTTACAGACTTCCTGTCATTGTGTGAGAATTGAATTATCATAATTACACTTGTAGACTTGTGGGAACCTAGCAAACTATTTCCGTATTCAAATGTGAAATTTTCTCATACTTGCTTCTCTTTTTTTGATGGTGGCTACATTTTCTTTCGTGTTAGCACTTTTTGCATTAATATATATATATACACAATAGTATAGCTATGATAACCCACATGAGTTTTGGACTTATCATAATTATAGGAGATAATGGCTGAAACAGTAATTGTTATTATTATGCATTCTTTAGCTAATTATTAATTCATTAATTTTGAAAATAACTGACACATATGCAATCAAAGAATTAAGGTCAAAACAAAATCTTTAGAAATTTGAATTAAAAAAGTATTCTTAAGTTCAAGGAAATGTTGAATTAAATGTATACAAATATATAACAACAGATGACAAATTATATAGCTTATTAATATTTGAGATTCAAAATTAGAACTATACTGTTACTCATGTGTTAGAACAGCATAAAAATGGAAGATTGGATGAATACCAAACTTGGTATATGAATTCAGCATCTTCCAAGTATGCGATATAAATAGTTTCAGAACCCATCATGCCAAAGAATGAGAATTAATCCTCATTGTTGATTTTATTAAATTGGCTTCTAAATCTTTTGATTAAAATGTCTATGTTCAAAATATTTATATGTCTAATAAAATGCATATATTGAATTTTCTGTGAAAGGCCTGTTAAATCTTTATTCAGAATGAATTTAACATTAATTTAGTAATAACTGACAAACCATAAAAGATAGACAAACACTTAAATGAATAAGTTTTAAAAAAATGATATTGCTGCAGTTGCCAAATTATTCAGATGTTCAACTAACCAATGATTCTCTGGGTAACTGCATCATTGATCTGGGGAATCATTCATCTTGTTAGAATAGAAAATAATGGGTTTCCAATTAATAGCTTCCCATTCACATCAGTGGAATTGCAATAAATTAAACAACACAGGAAAAATTATAGAAAATCCCCCAAATTATATTCATTATTCTGGTTCAGGAACTAACCCTGACTTACTTTCTCAAAACAAGAAAACAAATTGTGCAAGACCCTGGGACAGGACACACAATGATTATTGCAAATAATGATTTACCCTCAATGCATCTTAAACCTAGATGGAACTTCAACAAAGCGAACTGGGAAAAGTACTGAAGAACTAGAAATCCAATTTGAAGAACTCAAACAAATTAATCCAATCAGATCAAATAAATAAATATATATGTGAAACAATACTAATAACAGCAAAAAAACATATACCACGTGGAATAGTTAAAAATTTCAAACCTTTCTCTAATTCAAAACTAGAAAATATGAAAAGAGAAAGAAATCTTGCTAGAAATAATGCAGAAATAACAAAAAATGTACAAAACTGGAAAAAATGTGCACAATTCTAAAAAGAAAGAAATAATTCCAAGAGGGAAAATTTTAACAACTTTTTATACAAAATGGATTGTAGAAAAGATGACCAGAAAGCATATAAAAATACATATATAATGTACAAAATAAAAAAGAAAACATAATTTATTCATAACTACAAAGAAAATACAAATGCAAATGAAATAGCCAACAAATTTAACAAATACTATATCAATATATATACGCTTCAATTCAATTTTATTGCATCCAATAGACTATTACAAATAGTATCTGGCATTGTGTGCTTATATTTAAATCATATAATAAATAGAAGTTGTATACATTCCAAATTACATACAAATAATGATTAATAAAAAAACTTTATACTTAATCTTTACAATAAAAATCTAATGTGTTCCATTCACATGACTTTCTCTATCTCTCTGTAATAAGCTTATCTTTTATTTATTTCATGTTGATCGAGGAAAATTAGCAGAAATAGTCTTATTCGTTGCTTTATTGTAAATAGAAGCGAAATAAGGGAGTACCATAAGTTAAAGTGAAAGCCAAAAGCTGGTTGCTATGTGACTGATGTTCTTTTGTTTGTGTGGATAGGAGTTGACAAATTCCTGTAAAAGTGTAAGTTTTTCAAAGCTGAAACCAAGGAAAAGGAATATCTCAAAAACAATCAACTCCACGAAAAAAAATGTATATAACATAAATTGTGTGTTTTAACATGCTCTACATTTTTTGTGTGTTAGGTTTTTGTCCATCTCTTACGGTTTAGTAGTTATGCAAAATTCATCCAGAATAAAGTAGTCTTTAGAGGCTATTTCCAGAAAATTCAAAATATACATTTTATTTGTCAGGTAAATAACTTTAATATATGATATTTTAATCAAAATCGTTAGAGCCATTTTTGAGAAAATCAAAATTTTCGAAAAAAGTTCCTTGTAAAGGGTAGTTTGGGGTGGGGGGATTTTTCTCTTCGTGTCTCATCCCTGGAAGATACTAAACTTAAATACCAAGGTTGGTATTTTACCGACTTTTCGTTTTTGAGTTATCGTGTTCACAGACACACTGACACACGGACACACACACACACACACACACATGGACCTTTTTGTGAAAATACTTTTTTTTAGATAAAGGGGACCCTAAAACATATATTTCCGATGAATCTCGGTATCAAATTTTTTGGTGGAGTGCAATACTTTCCCTATTCACTATGTACATAGTGCGTATAGAGAAAGTAAAAATGTATCTTTACAAATATTTGTCTATATCATAAAAGGCACAGCTAATTAAATAGCTTTTTAGGTGCTTAATAAATAAAGAACCTGTTTCTTGCTTAATTTCAGCTGGTAATTTATTATAAAATGTTTTTCCAATTACTAATGGATTGTTATCAAAAAACTTCTTACTTTTTCCATTCTTATACATATTATCTTTAGTTCTCGTGTCATGTCCATGTACATTGCTATTAGTTTTTATTTGTAATTTACTTCTTACTAAAATAATAATCCTAAAAATATATAATGGGACCACGGTTAAAATTCTTTCAGTTTTAAAAACTTACCTACAGGAATGCCTGAATTTTATAACATATAATTCTTATACACCTCTTTTGCAATATTGATAATCTTTTTAAGTTATCTTTACGTGTTGTACCCCATAATTCAATACCATAATTCAATTGAGAATGAATAAAACCATAGTATATCAATTTCAGGCTGTGTTTATCCAAATAACATGCCATATATTTCAACAAATAGATTCCCTTACTAATTTTATTAAATACATAATTTACATATGTTGTCTATGATAAATACCTAGAAATAAATGATCATCAGTTGTGACCACTTCCTCATCTATATACATTATTATATATATAAATGAATTGCCAAAATGTATGTATGCGCATCACTTACGAAAGACTGCACCAAATTGAACAATTCCTTTTTTGTTGTGTTTGTTATGATCACGACAAGGTATATTTCAATATAGTACAATATTCATAATATGAATAATAACAGTGCCAAGGGTTTTGGTTAATAGCCGGCAGATGGCAGTAGTAACACAGTTATTTGTTGATCATAGTGTTCCTGCTATATTTTCCCTCCCCATTCAATGTTAAGGTAATGCAACAGTTTATCGACACAATGACGCAATGCAGCAATGAAATTCAAATACATCTTTATGTATTAATTGTCCTTTCCTTACTCCTATTGTTTAAAATAAAGAAGCAAAGAAGCTATTCTGGCGACGAACACCTCGAGTAAGAACTTATTTATTTGCTGCTAGATGGCCATAGTAGTATTTTCCCTACCCATTCAATGTTACGGTAACGTAACAGTTTATTGAAACAATGATGCAATGCAGCAGTGAAATTCAAATTCATTTTCATGTATTAAAACATTAATGGGAATGCACTAATCAATTAGGAGTGAAAACGTAGATTATATTCAAACTTCACTCTTGAAATAAAGTCACTTACTTTGGACATGTTTCGGTGGCTGCTACCACCATTTTCAATGGAGTTTCACTGTAATTCAAGAGTGAAGTTTGATTGTAATCTATATTTTTATTCCTATTTGTTTACATTTTATGTATTAACTGTCTTCGTAAACTTCCACGGCCAATATTAAAATTATCTTGGTCCAGAGTTTCCGGTGTAGACCGCGTCTTAAGGCTAAAATCTGCCGACGTTTCGCCCATCTTGTGATAAGGCTTCCTCGGGGCTAACTGCGTCTGGTCCGGCTGGCGTACCTTCTTATATACTGTAGTTGGGACATGCCAAGTACCGCCCTCCTGTGTTGCCATTGGTTATCGTTTGGCCAATGGCTGGGGTCGCTGCTTTCTGTATTCCTATTGGCTCGCTGGCCGCAAGGTGGGATGCTTTTCTTAGCAGAGGTCTCCAGATGGTGTTCAAACTTTTTCCATTGTCTCTGTTAACTTTATGTTCTTCTTTAATTATTTCTATGCTTTCGCGTATAATGCGATGTTTGTAGTCTTCACATGGTACCAATAATTTCATGTTATCAAAATCAATGTGATGGCCAGTTTCAATAGCTCTCTCCGAGCATGCTATTGAAACTGGCCATCACATTGATTTTGATAACATGAAATTATTGGTACCATGTGAAGACTACAAACATCGCATTATACGCGAAAGCATAGAAATAATTAAAGAAGAACATAAAGTTAACAGAGACAATGGAAAAAGTTTGAACACCATCTGGAGACCTCTGCTAAGAAAAGCATCCCACCTTGCGGCCAGCGAGCCAATAGGAATACAGAAAGCAGCGACCCCAGCCATTGGCCAAACGATAACCAATGGCAACACAGGAGGGCGGTACTTGGCATGTCCCAACTACAGTATATAAGAAGGTACGCCAGCCGGACCAGACGCAGTTAGCCCCGAGGAAGCCTTATCACAAGATGGGCGAAACGTCGGCAGATTTTAGCCTTAAGACGCGGTCTACACCGGAAACTCTGGACCAAGATAAGTATTAACTGTCCTTTCCTTACTCCTATCGTTTAAAATAAAGAAGCAAAGAAGCTTTCCTGGCGATGAGCACCTAGAGTAAGTACCTATTTGCCGCTAGATGGCCGTAATCCTGCTCAATTTTTCTTCCCCATTCAATGCTAAGGGAATCCACCCAGTTATGGAATCAATGACGCAAGATAACAGTGAAAATCAAATATATTTCTTATGCATTAACAATTGTTTCCTTGGTCACATCATTTAAATAAAGAAATAAGAAATAAATATTTTTTGTTGTAATTCTTTAAAATGAACAAGTTAGAAACTATGCACATAACCGATAACTTCTTTGAATCTGCAAATGGTGGGGAAATAATGGGACCCATATAGTAAACTTTGTTAGGTTAATATTCCATTGGAGATGTTGGTAATTTTAGGTTATGTGGTACATGAGCTAGCTATCACCATCACACTGCAATTGCAGTGCTCTTAATACATTTGATCAAGTAATATTTTGGGTTAAATGGATAAATGTAATACTCAAAGCAATCATCAAATAAAAGCTTATCACTTGCCCAACCAGATCTACTTGCTCTTTACTTATGTCATTGTCAGCCTTAAAAATGACTGTGGGAAAGAAAGAGATTTGGAAGAAGTATGAATATTACTTTGTGACTTTCTCCTTAATATAATTCATTACCTATTTCAGTGTGTACTTGCCACACTATGAAAGCGCTGCATCTTTGCTTACCCACACTGTTAACTGCATATGTCATCTTTTCCATACTACCTTCATTCCATGCTGACTTCATCCTTTTTGCAATACCTACAACATATGCTATATTGCGCATATAATTGCGCTTTGCAGATACAAAGGCATTATTAGACATTGACAATAGGAAAATTCCTGTTGATACTTCTACTGACCTCATTTAATTTCCAACAAATTTTTGTTACTTTAAGGGAAGAATTAATATCGAAAATATTCCCAAATGTTGGTGTAAATAACAAAAACTATGCTTGGTTGAGTGAACGAGCCATTTTAGCAGCAACTAATAAGAATGTAGATGGTTTGAATATAAAAAATGAAAGTAAAATTTTTGGACAAATGCATTCATTTAAGACGATCGATTCCTTTATCAATCCAAATGAAATCGTCAATTATCTAATTGAATTTCTGAATTCATTGGATCTGCCAGGATTACCACCACATATTTTACAGCTAAAGATTGACTCAGTAATAATTATGCTACACAATCTCAATCAGCCGAAATTGTGAAATGGAACAAAACTCTCTGTTAAAAAATTATGAAAAATTTGATTTAAGCTACTATAATCAGGAAAATTCAAAGGCGAGGATGTGCTTATTTCAAGAATCCTACTGATGCCAACTGACTTTCCTTTTGAATTTAGGCATATTGAGTTTCTCGAGTGCCTTATATTTGCAATGACAATAAATCCCAAGGTCAATCATTAGAAATGTGTGAAATATACCTTGAATTGCCATGTTTTTTGCATGAGTACATTGCGTGCTCAAGAGTCGGCAAACCATCGGTGCTATTTATTTTATCTCCGATAGGAAAATTGCACATTACAAGGCGTTACAATAAAGTATTGTCAAGTTGTTTAATTGTAATTTTATTTCATTGCATGGTCGTATTGTAAAAGAAAGATTTTTTTCTCAGTTTTTTCATTAGGTATATCTCCCATATGAAGCCGGGGTGGGCAGTTAGTTTCCAATATTAATTCTCAAATAATTCTCATGTAATTTATTAATTTTAAAATAGATCACTCTAGTTATTTAGATTATTAACATAACATTTTAGTATTACATGTGCACCTATCTGCACATTTGTAATTAATCTGCCCTGGCTTTTCCCCCAATATAAAATTGAAGTGTCATCAGCATATAACACAATTTCAACATCTTATCAGGTAAATCATTTGTATATAGCGTAAATAATAAAGGTCCAAGCATAGACCCTTGTGGAGCCACATATTTCACTGCTAATGTCAATTTATAATTTGTTTCTATTTCATTAGTTTTAAATAATATTTTAGTAGTTTGTACCCTGCCTTGCAAATAAGATTTAATTAATTGTCCTGCAATTCCCCTTGTACCATAATACCACAATTTTTGTAATAACAATTGATGGTTAACACTATCGAAATCCTTAGATAAATTCAAAAAGATTCCCATTAATGATTATCACTTTCCATTTTGGTAATTAATTTGTCTATAAATTCCACAGATGCTGTAATTGTGGAATAACCCTTTTGAAATTCATGTTGAAAGTTGGATAAAACTTTATTTTTATCCAAGAAACGTATAATTCTATTCCTTATAACTTTTTCAAGAAGTTTGGCCTGCAATTGCTTACATTATTATCATCACTCTTTTTATATAGTGGTTTAATAACACTCTTTTTTAAGCAGTCTGGAAAAACCTGTTCAGAAATACAAGCATTTATTAAATGGACTAAGACATTAACCAACTCTTCCTTACAATGTTTCAGAAGTTTGTCGATACTTCATCCTACCTGCTTGAGTTTTTAGCTTTTAGTTGAGTAATTATATTAATTAATTCAGATTTTGTAACAGGTTTTAAAAACACTTATTTCCATTAATTGGATCCAATTTTACTCCATTATTAGCTTTAGGCATGGCTACGTTTATAAAATATTCATTAAATATATTACTATAACTGGATTATCATTTCATTCTCATGTTTAAGTGGAATATTCTCTATTTTGTCATGTTTTTTCTTACTAGCGCTAATTACATCCCAAACAGCTTTACTTTGTATTTTTTGTAGATTCTACCTGATACATAATACTTTCTGACCTCAATGTTTTAAGTGCATCTTCATATTCCTATAATTTAGATAATTGTCAAGTACAATCTCATACTATGCTGCTTATTTAATAGATACGTATCCTTCATCTATTCCATTATTTTAATAACATTTGGTGGAACATTATTTTATTACTTTTTGTTTTGCACTTTTTCATTAGCTGTTTTGGACATGCATTTTCAAAATATTGATTTCAAAGACTATGACTTGAATTCTTTCACTTTCAATATTTGAAACAATTTGATCAAAGTAATTCTAGTTGGTTTTTTAATATGCATTTTAATATTGAACATATTTAATAACTCTGTAAGTTTTCTCTGTGCTTTATTTTCAGTAATTGAATTTATATTTACATCCACCATTATTACAATTTATCATTATTTCCTGAGTATTTTATCAAAGCAGCATCTAAATTGAAAGTTGATCATTTGGTGATTATACATTCCAAAAAGTAATATATTAACCTCATCTGTATTTATTTTAACATCTGTAATATCAAAGTTCTTTTGTATACAATTATTATTTAAGTTATTTATTTGCACAGTTTTTTTGTAGTTTTCATAAACATAAATTGCTACACCCCCACTCTTACATTCACTTCTACAAAAGCTATTTTGTAATACAAAATTATCCAATTTGTGGAGCAGAATATTATTTTCTTGAACCCATTTTCAGTAATAACTACAATGTGAGAACTTACTTGATTAATGAGAACACTAAATTGCTCAGTTTTATTTGATAAATACTGCACATTTTGTTAAAATATACTTAAGTTATTGCCCTCTTCATTCTGTATTACACGTACTATAAGCATTTGTTGATCTGAAACTTTTAGTATACTATTATCTACTTTATATTCCTTTTGATACACATCTTTCCTCCATATAACAGATTCTAGTTTTTTGACACATTAAGTTTTGCAGCTACTTGTTCATCAAGTTTGGCACACTCTTCCCTCTGTTTCACATTGCCCTCAGAGATCAAAAAAGAACAAAAATCAATAAAAGAGAATCTTGAAAATTACATAAAATCAGCAAATAACACATAGGATAATATTATTAATTAGAACTTCACTATCAAAGAACTGAAAATAGCTATTAATAACCAAAAATAAAAAAAATCCCCAGACCCAGATAATATACATATAGAGTTCCTCAAACACCTTGGTAATAAAGCAAAAATTCAACTACTTTCTCTGTATAATCTTTCTTGGAACACAAAAGTCCCTTGGAATGCAAAAGTTCCAGTTCAAGCAAAAGAGACTGGATAGAGAAGTGTAAAGAGGGAATTGGAGGAAGAAATACCAATTCGGTCAGTAATTTGTTGGTGAGCAGCCCTTCCCTATAGTTCATCACATGATTTTGTTCAGATCGGATACTTTAAGTCTTCAAATTTAGAAGAGATTAAAGGGTCTCCTTTCTGTTAGTAACAAAATTACCATGTGACTACTAACAGCTGCACCATGTGAAGGTGAGGGATTGGACATTAGGTTATCCAGGTCGGTTCCTTTAAGCCTTCAATCATTCATTAAATATTAATAATATTCAATTAATTATTAAAAGGAATCAAAGGGTATCCTCCCTGTTTGTTTTTGGTAGCTTAACATCCTTAACCTGGTTGGTCATATTGAACGATGAATGAAATTGGTGAAATGATGCTCAAATGATCTCAAGGTCCATGGAATATACTCCCTGTTATTAACAAACATCTTTCTGCAGCTATACAGATAAATATTAAACACAGCTAAATACAGTAGATTCAAAACTGAACTAGTTGAGAAGAAAATTAAAAAAGTTTTAAGAAGCAGAAACAGCTCAAAGAAATAATTAAATTAATCACCGTTATAAATCTAAATTTAAGAAATTCACTCACCACAGAGCATTTACAGAGTCTGAAAGATTTTAAGCAGTTCAAAATAGTTCTAGAATCTCAAAAAACAACACAGTGTAAAAGCATGCTGAAATTGGAACACATGCATATAAAAGCTTCTTAACAAGCTACAAGTCTTGAGGAATAAATAAACAGATATGCAATCAAACATGGGAAGCGAGCAGAAAAACTTGGACATGCACAAGGTAGGATCCAATCAGTCATTAATAGAAAACAGAACAGAAATAAAGCCAACAAGCCCGGCAAACTTAGAAAATAAAGTTGATAACGCCAGCTGTGAAAGCCTAGGCCTCTACATAAAATGCCTCTGCAGGGAGGAAGCTTCACAACATGTTCGTCTTTTGGAGAAGTTATGCAAGAAGAAGTCCTATCTGCGGTCATCGGTGACCTTTTTGCTATGTTGCTGTGACACAGAAACTATTCCAAGGTTCCTAAGGATGAAAAGATTGCTTACTTCCGCACAAGCACATCACAATTAAAATGCTCTTCTGAGCGACCAGATTCACTCACCATGGAAGCAGCTGGCCATCACTGACAAACTACACCTACAGCTTAGCACCAGAATGACACATAATGACTGGAGCAAGATAGACGGAATCACATATCAATCCATGATTGCCACTTATGAATAAACCGTGAACCGGCAAAAGAAGAAATTCCAAAACTGCGTCAAAACTCTCAACACACCCGGGTTGGAACCATCGCACGTTGTTGTCAATTTGATGGGTCACCAACTCACACAGGCAGAAATGTCACTCTTGTCAAAGGGGGCAACTTTGTGGTCACTCCAGCTCGTATTCCTGTGGAAGATATTATAGCTAATGTGGAGCCTGCATTACGACTGCTACCTGTACATCATGCAGAAGAAATAAGGGGTGAAACTGTGCAAATTCTACGGAAGGACACACCCTCCAAAAGCAATCTCTCTGCTTCAGAGAGGAAGTCCATCAAGACATCATCATTCTCCTGGCAGACAAGGGGAATGTCAAAGCAGGCATACACCACAAAAATTGCAGAACTGCTTGACCCGCACACCTACAGGAAATTTCAAAAGGATCCAACTACTCAGCTTGTAAGGACCACCAACAACCTCATAAAGAGCTCTTCACTGGCAGAAAACATAAAACATCAGAGCTGCAGGAGTGAAGCCAAGACTCATGCATGGACTGCCAAAAATTCACAAAGAAAATGTTCCACTGCGACCTATTGGATCTCCCATGTACAATATCTCCAAACATCTGACTACTCTGTTACAAGAACACATTGGTAATACTCCTTCATACATCAGGAATTCCAGCCACTTCATAGAAAAATTGGATTCCACAGAACTGGGAGCAGAGGACTGGCTGGTCAGCTTTGAAGTCATCTCATTATTCACAAATGTTCCTACCGCTGAGGCTCTGCAGCACATTGCCAAACTTTTCCCACCTGACATCACCAACCTTTCTCGCCACTGCCTGACGATGAGCTATTCCCAGTGGAGTAATACTTTCTATGAACAAATTGACGGTATCCTTCAGCCTGGAAATACAACAAAGAACAAACAAGAGCCACCGTATGTTTACCATTCATTAACAAGGTCACGGACCGAATAGGTAAACTGCTTAAATCACACAACATAAGGACCATTTATAAACCAACAAGAAAACTGAAGGACCTACTCAACTCTGTAAAGGATAAGCGACACCCACATTACACAGCAGGAGTTTGCAAAATACCATGTAGTTGCAGACAGGTATACATAGGCACCACCATGCAGAGCATCAGCACACGTCTAAAAGAGCATGAAACACAGGTTAGGACAGGCAGAACATTCTTTATTATTTGGCCACGGCATAGGGACACTACAGTGCTCGCAAGAACCTATCAGTACCAGGCCTATGTGACACAAGAAGAGATTGAAATATTCAAACACAAAAATGTTTTCAATCAAAAAGAAGAAAGACAGCAAATAAGCAAAGCTTGAATTCCGGCTCTGGAAAGAGCGAGAGAGAAACCTGAGCAAAGAGAAGCTCGTTGCTTTATACACGAAGCAGAGACAACCCTCGGACAGGTGACACCCATAGACCAATCAACCTTCAACCCTCTAACTGGTCACACCCTCCTTCAGCTTGTGGCTATATATGCAGCATCAGTTACTAGCACTCCAGTCTTGCCTGGACTCTGCAGCTATATTCTCACCCTGATGATGCCGAGCAGCTTTTGGCAAGATGTCGGTAGTGCCAACAACTGGACCATGGCCAACAAGCCTGGCAAATTTAGATAATAAGGTTAGAAATTAATCTCTTCACTAAATTACAGGAGAAAGGAAGAAAAATCACCACTAATATTAGGTTTCTTGATCTGTGCATCATTATAAAAGTAGTACCAAATTTCGTGAGAAGAGTAGTAAAATTTGATCACAACAGTAAACAACAAAAAGCAGCAGAGAAAAAAGTATTAGAACTGGAAGAAAACAAACATTACAAAAATAAAAACGATGTAGAACTCAAACTATATTCACTGCAGCTAAAACTAATAGGAATTTTAGGAAACATAGTGTGGCAAAACATGAAAAACAACCTTTTCGAAATTCTGAACAGAACTAAACCACCAACTAAACCAAAACACAACCAAAAACCACAACACAGTAAAATCACAGATAATATAGTAAACCCGTCAAACAAAAATTTCATCAAAAAGGAGTTGAACTTTCTGAACCAAGGATTAAAAACATGCATTGATTATCCAAATCAAGTAGTAGACTACATTGCAGTCATGCAAATTGCTACAAAAAGCTTAAATGAAGAAGATAAGTCCATAATCAAAAATAAATGTTTAAAAATAGTTGACCAGATAAAAAGTGAAAAGAAATCCAAATACAATAACCAGATAATAAAATCACTAAAAGATAGAAGAGTCATATACACTAAAACAGACAAAGGAAACAACATGGTAATTTTGGACAAAAGAAAATACGTAAACAGAATTGAAGATTGATGTTTGGAGGAATTTAGTGACAGTGACGGTCAAATTATATGTTTTATTAATTTGTTGAGTTGGTTTTTTAAGTACCAAGTAGACATTTAGATGATGCCATAAAATTATTAAACATACAGGAAAAAACAATAAAATTCACAATGGAAACAGAAACCAATGGAAAACTCCCATTCTTAGACCTAAGAATCATCAGAAACGACACAAAAGTAAACTTTGGAATCTACAGAAAACCAACTCAATCAGAAAATTACATTAAAAATGAAAGCTACAACCCATTACCACACAAACAGGCAATAATAAACAGCCTCAGACATAGATTAGTAAATGTACCTACAGGGGTTAAAAAAGCAAGAGAAAACAGTAAGGTTAAAAGATGCATGAATTCAGTATTTATTAAACCTATAAATGAGCAGGAACTGATAAGGGCAGCAAAAGGGCTGAAAAGCAAGCTCTCAGCAGGTCTAGACGAGATTCCTGATCTAGTAATAAAGGTTTGTATAGAGGAAATAGCAAAACCATTACTGAATATCTATAATACCTCCTTTGAGACAGGAGTTTTCCCAGATAAATTAAAAACAGCTAAAGTTAGGCCCCTCCATAAAAAGGGACCCCAAGATGTGTTACAAAATTACAGACCAATTTCTATGCTATCAGCATTCTCCAAGATTTTGGAGAAGCTAATGTTCAATAGAATTAGTAATTTTTTAGAGAAAAATAAAATTCTCACAGATACACAACATGGTTTTAGGCGAGAAAAATCTACTGAATCGGCAGTTTGCGTCCTAGTTGAAAAAATTATTGCTGCTATTGAAAAGAAAGGGAAATCAATAGGTTTGTTCCTTGATCTAACGAAGGCATATGATGTGATTGATCATGATATACTACTGAGAAAGTTAGAGGTGTATGGTATTAGAGGAATAGCAAATGCATGGTTTAAATCTTACCTATCGAATCGATCTCAAGTAGTAGAAATTAGCAACCTGAATAAAGAACATCTCAGTATAGAAAGATGTCAATCTACGCAGAGGAAGGTAGGACAGGGGGTACCACAGGGATCTATATTGGGGCCTCTTCTTTTCTTGTTTTATGTAAATGATCTCCTATTATGTGTCCAGGAGTCTGAAGTGGTGTTATTTGCTGATGATACAAACCTGCTGCTAAAAGCAAACAATGACAGAGATCTTCAGAAAAAAGTAAATGGGGATATAAGGAAATTGATATACTGGTTTGAGGTAAATAGACTGCTATTAAACACACAAAAAACTGTTGCTATGAGTTTTCATTTGAGTCATCATAGAAATATGGCAAAACCGCAAATAAAAATAGACAATGAAATCATAAAATATGAAGATCAAACTAAATTTCTGGGGATAATTATTACAGAAGATCTTAAATTGGGGTCACATATAAATATGCTAACCAAGAAACTAAGTGTGGGATGTTACATATTGAGTACATTGAAAAGAGTGACGAGTGTGCAAGTTTTTAGAAGTGCTTATTTTGCATACATCCATAGTCATATAAAGTATGGAATAATGTTCCGGGGGGCATCAACAGAATCTGAAAAAGTTTTTCGGTTGCAAAAGCGGGCCATAAGAATAATGACTGGCGAATGAAGTAGATCTCCGTGCAGGGAACTGTTCAAAAGGTTAAGGATTATGACTGCACCAAGTATGTATATATTAGGAGTTATCCATCATATCAGACGAATAAGGCATCAGTTACCAGATAACCAAGAGATTCATTATCATAGTACAAGGCAATATTGCAGAACGAATCTAGCCAAAAACAGTGTAAATCATAATGGAATAAAACTGTATAATAGGCCACCCCTTAATATAAAAAATATTGAAAATGTAAATCTGTTTAAGAAAAAACTCAAATTGTACCTATTAGAGAATGCATTTTATTCAGTTATGGAATATGTAATTGTCTTACTAATTAAGGCAGTATGGATATGTGTGGTGACCCTAAATGCTGTATGCATATGTGTATGTGGGTGTGTGTGTGTGTATGTATGTATGTGTCCTTTTAACTTATTGTTATATTCCTATGTAACTTATTGACGAGTCCATATCATGTATACATGATCTGAAGGATGAAATAAATGAATATGAATATGAGCACAACCGAATTCAACAAAGAGTTAAAAACCATAATTCAAACAGCAGAACAAAATGGATACAGCAAGAACCTTGTGTACAAGAAACTAAACAAAGCAAAGCAGAAAAAAACCATAAAAGAAATAACTACCCTAACAGCAGGAAAAAAACAATATCAACGCATTCAAAAAATTCACCTACCACCCCCGAGCATTTAGAAAATTCAAAAAAATCTTCAAAGAGCAAGACATCACCCTAGCTCCAATAAACAGATCTTCTGTCATAAAATTACTAAATTCAAAAATAAAAGATGAAATTCCACCAGAAAATAGGTCAGGAATATATCAAATTAAATGCAGAAATTGTGAAAAGTTCTACATAGGACAAACCAAAAGAAGTTTAATAATCAGATCCAAAGAGCACTTAAGAAACCTAAAATTGAAACAAGAAGATAAATCGGCAGTAGCATTTCACCACAATCTAGATCCAAACCCAAAATTGCTTAAAACCATGTCAGGCCACAATGAACTCACAACCTGGGAAAACATCCTCATATGGAAAAATAAAGATCGGCTAATAAACTTTGAAATCCCGCCAGTAGACAGCTTAGTTAAGAGTGTACAAGCAAATGCAGCCAGCAATGGCAGTTGGACTCGTGAGGTTGAAAATGAAAGCATAGGCTTTCGAAACTAGTCCCTCATAATAACAATGTAAGTGACGTAGTGTTAAAAAACCAACTCAACAAATTAATAAAACAGAATTGAAGATTTATTACTGGATGACCGATGGAAACCAACCCACTAAACTCTTACATCCAGGTATTAAACAAAGCACTAAAAGAAAGTAAAATTATCAACAAAAAAAAAAAAAAAAACAGAATCATGTAGAATAAAAGTAAACAATCCAACATTACCCAGAATTTATGGCCTACCAAAGATTAAAAAAACAGGAAAAACAATGAGACCGATCACCAGTAGTATTGATTCCCCAACATATAAATTAGCAAAGTGGTTGATGAACAGATTTGATTCGTTCCTAAAGTTTGAAAGTTCCAACCTAGCAAACTCTTTAGAATTAGTTGAGAAAATCAAAGATTTAAAAATAGCCACAGAGGACACATGAGTTTCATTTGATGTTACAGCACTATGCCGTAACATCCCAACTGAAAAACTGCAAGATTTATTAAAAAAATACAACAGAAATAGAACCAACAGAATTAGAAGAATACATTCAACTGACAAATTTTTGCATTGAACAAAACTACTTCACCTTCAATTGGAAATATTACAGGCAAAAATTGGAACATACTATGGGCAATCCTCTATGTTTTGGCAAATTTATTTATGTGCAAATTCGAAACATACATGAAGAAAACATTCCCATGGGTTTTCAAGGCATGGTAACGCTATGTTGACATATTTAAATGATGCCATAATGTTTTGTTTTTTTTCAGTTTTTTCAATATCTTTACTATCTCCATTTGTAATACATAATTTACAAGGATCGTCAGATTGACTACAAAACTAAACATATAGTATAAATAATATGAGTATATATACTTTACAAAAAAATACGGGGGGTACCATCATACAGCTTAACTTATTTAATTTAACATTTTATACTCCTCTATAGAGTAAAATATATTTTCTGAGAGATACTTTTTAATTGCTTTAAGTTTACAGTTTTCTTCAATTATCTGTTTTATTTGTTTAGGCAAATGAATGTAGAAATCTTTGGTTTTACTTTCTATACTTTTGTTACTTAATGTTCCCCTTAGTCTGTGGATGAAATAATTTTGTTTTGTTCTTGTGTCATGTTTGTGTATGTGCATGTGTTTACTTTGCTATGATTTTTTATTGAGTATTTAATGCATTCATATATACAGTGCCGGAAATGTTAGTATATTTAGTTTTTTATAGGAATTTTTATAAGTATCCGTCTTTTTTAGTTTACATATTATTCGAATGGCATGTTTCTGTAGTCTTAACATTCTTTGCATTGCTTTTTTCTGTGCATTACCCCATAATACAACCCCATAGCTCAAATGAGAATGTATAAAGACATAGTATATTTGTATTAAGCTATCTCTATCCATTTGTTGTGCTGATTGTTTTAAGATGTATAGTCCCATATTTATTTTTTTTGCTATTTTTTCAATATGTTTTTTCCAGTTTAATCTGTTATCTATTATTAATCCTAAGACGTTTGTTTCTGTTACTTGTTGTATTTGCTTATTACCTAGGACTAATTGCATATTGGGTGGGTTTTTCTTTTTTAAGCTGATTTGCATCGATTCTGTTTTATTTGTATTTATTACCATCCCTAGGTTTCCTAGCTCTTCCCTAATTTTATCAAATAGTATATTTGATTTATCTTGTACTTCAAGTTTTGTATTTCCCCTTACTATAATTGTGGTATCTTCAGCATATCCGATGGTTATTTCACCTGCTACTTTTATTATTTTGAATAGGCAATTTATGTATATAAGGAATAGATACGGCACTAGTTTTGATCCTTGTGGAACACCATGAGTCACTTTGCTAAAAGATGATCTCATTTTATTTAGGTTACCATTTGAATTGTATATAATTTCCACACATTATTCTCTATTTTGTAGGTAAGATTTTTAGCTATTTTAATAGTAGGCCCCTAATGCCATAATTTTCTATTTTAGTTATTAATTTATGTATATCTACGCAGTCAAATGCTTTAGTAAGATCAAGAAAGATTGCGATTGCATATTCTTTCCTGTCTATTGCATTTATAAGGATGTCATTTCCTTTACAGATAGCTTGTATTGTTGATTTCTTTTTTTGAAAACCAAATTGGTACTCTGATGTTATTTTGTACTTGCTGCAGAAACTCTGTAGTTGAGTTAAAAGTAATCCCTCTATTATTTTGGAAAATGTTGAACATAATGATATGGATCTATAATTTTCCATTGCATGCTTTGAATTTTTTTTTCTTGTATATTGGTCTTACTATTACTTTTTTTAGTGCATTGGGAAATGTACCTGTTATAAAAGATTGATTAATTATATGCGTCATTATCTCTACCATTTCAAATTTACAGTGCTTAACCATTTCATTTGTAAGTCCATCTAACCTAAAAGATTGTTTACATTTTAATGTGTTTATCTGTTTAATACCTTCATTTGTTATTTCACGTAACACCATTACTAAACCTACAAGAAAAAAACAATAAAATTCACAATGGAAATAGAAATCAATGGAGAACTCCCATTTTTAGACCTAAAAATCATCAAAAACAGCACAAAAGTAAACTTTTGAATCTACATAAAACCAACTCAATTAGAAAATTACATTAAAAATCTGATGTGTTCCACTCACATGACTTTCTCTACATCTCTGCAACAAATTATTGTTAAAAAGCTTATGCTTCTGTTTACTTCATTTTAATTGAGAAAAAAATAGCAGAAATAGTCTTATTACTTGCTTCCTTATAAGTAGGACGGAAATAAGGGAGTACTATAGGCTAAACTGATAATCAAAAGCTGGTTGCTATATGACTGAAGGTCCATTGTTTGTATGGACACGAGTTGACACATTCCTGTATGAGAAAAGTAAGTTTTTCAAAGCTGAAACCAAAAACAAGGAATATCTAAAAAACGATCCACTTCATGAAAAAATGAATATAACATAAATTGTATATTTTAACGTACTCTACATTTTTTGTGTGGTAAGCTTTTGTCTATCTCTTAGGCTTAGCAGTTATGCAAAATTACGTAAATTTCATCCAGAATAAAGCAGTCTTCAGAGGCTATTCCCAGAAAATTCAAGTTATACATTTTATTTGTCTGGTAAATATCTTTAATATACAATCTTTTAATCAAAATCGTAAGAGGCATTTTTAAGAAAAACAACATTTTCGAAAATTTTCGAAAGGGTAGTTTAGGGTGGGGGGATTTTTCTCAAAATCTTTGTGTCGCATCCCTGGAAGAAACTAAACTTAAATACCAAGTTTGTTATTTTACCGACTTACCGTTTTTGAGTTATTGTGTTCACTGACACACAGACACACACATGGACCTTTTTCTGGAAATGCTTTTTTTGGATACAGGGGACCCTAAAACATATATTTCTGGTGAAATCTCGGTATCACATTTTTGGGTGGAGTGCAATACCTTCTCTGTACACTATGTACATAGTGTGTATAGAGAAAGTAAAAATTAAAGCTACAACCCATTACCATACAAACATGCAGTAATAAACAGCCTCACACATAGTTTAGTAATTGTACCGATAGGCACAACCAAATTCAACAAACAGTGAAAAACCATAATTCAAACAGCGGAATAAAATGGATACTGCAAGAGCCTTGTATACAAGACTCTTGACAAAGAAAAGCATAAAAGAAATAACAGCAGGAAAAGGAAAAGATAATGACAACACATTCAAAAAATTCACTTACCATCCCCAAGCATTTAGAAAATTCAAAAAGATCTTCAAGGAACAAAACATGACCCTGGCTCCAATTTTCTGATATAAAGTTGCTAAATTTTAAAATCAAAGATGAAATTCCACCCGAAAATAGATCAGAAATATATAAAATTAAATGCAGAAATTGTGAAAAGTTCTACATAGGTCAAACCAAGAGAGGTTTAAAAATCAGAGCCAAAAAGCACTTTGGAAATCTAAAATTAAAACTAAAACAAGAAGATAAATCAGCAGTAGCATTTCACTTCTGGAAGGAAAACCATAATCTAGATCCAAATCCAAAATTGCTAAAACCCATATCAGGCCACAATGAACTCACAACCTGGGAAAACATCCTCATATGAAACACAAAGATCGCCAAATGAATTTTGAAATCCCGCCAGTTGACAACTCAGTCAAGAAGTTCGTTGTTTCTTTGCCAAAGAAAAGAACACAGGCAGACGCAACCAACAATGGCAGTTGGACCCTTGAGGTTGAAAATGGTAAGTGATGTAGCGTTAAACATACTAACTCAAAAAATTAATACCACATATAATTTGACCGTCACTGTTACTGAATTTCTCCAAACATCAATCAGCAAAAGACACGTTAGAAAAACCAAGAGAGACAGAATTATAAGACTAAAAGAACACTGCAGAAATATGAAATACAAACAGTTAAATAAGTCCCATAGCCAATCACTTTTTGGAAGATAATCAGAACCTAAAACAATACAAAGCTGTTAAAAATCACTACATAACTCAGTAGAGCTGTACTTATGGGGAAAACAAAAGTTTTCAAAAATTGAAATTCCAGCAGATAATTGTTTAATCTCTACCAATGACACTGCAATTCCTAGGGAAGAAGAATATCAGGGAATAGTCGACCAGCAGCCAAAAATGGGGACAAATGGTTTACTAAACATGTCCTGCCAAATATTTGGTAAGTGTAATTTTAATTCTTAATCATTTTCCATCATTAATTATTTGCTTTACTGGGTGAAATTTTCAATGACTTTAAATTTATACAATATACAAAATTGTAGAGCTCATTTAACAATTATGATCAAATAATTAATTCTGCAATCCCTGGCTCAAAAGAAAAAAAAAATAGTATTAGAAAGAGTCACTAATAACACTACATCTCTGAAAATTCAACTTGGATGCATTTTGGGAACGGGGTAATGTTCCAACTGATCGTGCCATTTTCATTTCCTGTCCAGGGGAGGCTGTAGATTGCTGGTGCTCTCTGGTGATGAATTTCCCAAGGGTGGTTGGTGGCGTTAATTCAACATTTATTACGTCGTCTTTGTGTTTTTATATATGAATCTTTTCCCTGGTTTCTAATTTGTAGCGGTTTTTTATAGGTTTTAAAAGTTTTATACTGGCTGTGACATGATTTGAGGTCTAGAAATGATGTGTTACTGCTGATTCGCTAACTGTTTTTCGTATAAACATTTCATATGTTCTTTTAGCCTTGTTTCCAGATTTCTCTCAGCTCTGCCTATATATACTAGATTACAGTCATTGCAATCTATTTGGAATATTCCAGCTAACTTTTCTCTAGGGATAGGATCTTTTATTTTGTTGCACAGCAGTTTTTATACACTATGGTGATTCTGAGAAGCTAAGGTGATATTTTGCTTTTTGAAGATTTTTTTGAAATTTATGGTATATCCAAGGATGGTAAGTGAACTTCCTGTAAGTTTGTGGTTCTTGTGGATTTTGGAGTTTTGTGTTGTTATTTCTTGAATATGTTTCTGTCTTTCAAATTTCTTAATCTTCTTATGTATTGGTAACCATTTTTGATGGCTAGCTGTATGATGTGTTGATATTCCTCATTTTCCAGAGGTAGCTGTACCAGTCTGTGGGTTGTGCTATTTAGGATGGCATGTTTGTATGCTATAAGATTGTAGCTTTCTGTGTGGGTGGGCTTTCTGAAGATGCCGAAAGTAAGTTTATTGTGGTTTCTAATGATTTTAATATCCGGATAGGGTAGCAAACCATTTTTTTCTTTTTCCATAGTGAATTTTATGGATCTTTATTGTAAATTTATCAATTTTAGGGCATCTTCTGCAAGTTTTATTGGAACTATGGTAAAAATATCATCTACATATCTGTACCAGGTTCTGAAAAGTTGTGGGAAACTGTTTGTGATTTGGCATTCAAAATAACTTGTATATAATTCTGCTAAGAAAGGTGACAGAGGGTTGCCTATGGTTTGTTTGAACACTTTTTCTTGGAGAGAGAAGTAGTTTTGGTCCAAACATAGCTTAGTTAGTTTTACATAGTCTTCTGTTTGTGCACTGAGTATATTGTTGTTTTTAAGGAATGCTCTAAAAGTTGCAATAGTTGTTATGCTAGGAACAGTGCAGTAACATCAAATGATACCATCATTTCTGTCGGTGCAATATTTATCTTTGAAAGTTATCTTGTGAGTTCTATGCTGACACTTTGGAAAGTAGGTAAAGAATTGAATGTTTTTAACAGCCATTTAGCTAGTTTGCATGTAGTACAGTTTGTGTTATTCACTATGGGTCTCATTTTATTACCTGGTTTGTAGATTTTTGGTGGCGCATAGAATCTGGGTATAATGGGAAAATCTGTTCTAATATATGACTTATCGGCAGTAGTTAGTGTTTTGGTTTCTGTAAGTGTGTTCAGGAGAGTCTTGACACATGTTTTTAATGGGTTTTTGTCTATGTTTATGTGTTCTGCACTTTGCAGTAGTATTTCAACTCTGGTAACATAATCATCTTTCTTCCCTTTATCTGACTTGGTATATATTACCAATTTTTCTTTTAATGATTTTATGTTTTTTTTTGGTTGGGATACTGTGGTGTTTTTGATTTTGTATTTGGCCCAAAACTGTTTCACACTGGAATTTTATAATACTTTTTTCATTGTTTGGAAGGTGATTTGTAGCTAATTCAATGTCAGCAACTAAGTCATCTGTTGTTTTGGTGAAGCTAATACATTATGACATCACACCCAGTATAAAACTTTCAAAACCTAAAAAAATAGCTACGAATTAGAAACCTGGGAAAAGATTGACATACAAAAATGCAAAGATGATGTAATGAATTTGAAATTACTGCCACCAACCACCCTTGGGAGATTGATCACTCCATTAGACAGCACCAGCCTCTCCTGGACAGGAAACAAATGCAAATTTTGATAATGGGAACATGTCCAAGTAGGAGTAATTTTCAGCGATGTAGTGTTACCAACTCACTTATTATATTTTAGAAAGAGGTCTGCTGCACACACACACACACACACACACACACACACACACCCACACACCCACACACATGGGCGCGCTGTGGCCGAGTGGTTAGACCACTCGACTCTCACCTAGATGGCCGGGGTTCGATCCCAAGCGACTGCATGTGAGATGTGGTGGACAAAACGGCGCTGGGGTGGGTTTTCTCCAGGTACTCCGGTTTCCCCCACCATCGCATTCAACCGGTGCTCCATCATCATTTATGTATCATCAGTGTCACCGCCTGCGGTGCCATTGGTAGTTAAAGCTGGCGTTAAACACTACCAAAAAACACCCACGCACCCATCTACACATACACCCACCCACACATGCCCACCCACACATCCACACACCCACACACACACACACACCCACCCACCCACCCACCCACCCACCCATACACACACCCACATGCCCACACACACCCACATGCCCACATACACACACCACACACCCACATGCCCACACACCCACCCACACACACACACACACACACACACACACACACACACAAACACATGCACATGCCCACCCCACCCACACACACAGACGCACACACACACACACAATATTTAAGTTCAGCGTCTCCAAGAATGTGAGAAAAAGATTTTAAAGCAATCTCCCCACCCAAAGAACCCTTTACTTTGAACTTTTTTGTAAGTTTTGATTTTCTCAAAAGTAACTCTAACAGTTTAGTATAAAATACAATAATTTAACATATTTTTGTGACAAAATGTATCTTGAATTTTCAAGTAATAGCTTCTGAATTCTTAATCATCTGTATGACTTTGGTCATCAAGCCATAAGAGATAGAGAAAAATACCACAATAAAATGTTGGTATCTAATGTTAAATGCTAGATAATGAAATCATTCGTTTTCTTGCAAGCCTATATTTAGCTGGGAGGTTGTAATCTTCTGTAAAAGTTGGACAGTGTAGAGATGACCCATTTCTTCATTTAAGTTACAGAAAAGACATAAAGGAGTCTCTGCTATGCCAAATCTGTGTAAGTATTTTTGTAAACAGTCATGTCCTGTTAGTAGTATGAAGGTTGCTACTGCTTGATAATGTAGAAATACTGTAATATTGTACATTTTTCCATTGTTTTCCAGATGTTTGTGTATTCTTCATTACTTATTTGATATTATTCTTTTAATAGAGCAAAAATGGATTAAATTAGGTATTGATTTGGTGATAATTTTTCTTCCCTTTTTGGCCAAACAATCAGCCATTTCATTGCCTGTTATTCCAGAATAGTCATATATATATATAAAGGAATAAAAAACATATGTCATAGTGATGACCATTGTGATGCTTACTGTCAGATTGCTTAGCTCAGATTTAACTTTTAATAAGATAAGAACAAATCAAAAGTATTTGCAATGTGACGTGCGGCTATAATTGTCAAACATGAGTCCACAGCTTACTTTTGTAAGTCATAACTGATTGTTGGTATCCATTGTTATGCTATGTTAGTGTACACCTGTGCCATGGCAAGTTGTTTTGACACTGCATCTGTGACTGTTTGTTACATTTGTTGAATGATCACTTATTCTGCCACACATTGTTAAGCCTGAGTGAGTTTGTGACAGTTGCAGTAGTACTGCATGTGCAACTTGGAAATTTGCAGTGACATAATCACAGACCTGCCCAGGAATCAGTTTTCACCTCATCTGCAACAGTTTTGCGGGAATTTCGTAATGGGCTGTATCATTGCCACAGAGAACAACGAAAAGAATTGTTACAAAAGACAGTTATTTGTTAGCAGATTCTGATTCTATCAGCGGAGGAATAGTTGGCACCATAGATAAAATTATAACAGGAAGAATATTAGGCAATTGTAATCCATTTTGAAATACATCAATAGGTGTGCGCATAGCTCGTCTGTAACATGCATGCTGTGGTGGCTTGATGATGTGAAATGAGAGCTGGCTGCATGTACATTTGTGGTGGATGAAGCAGTGTCTAGGCGCATTTTCTCCGGGCCTCCGGTTTCTCCTGTTATTCATTGCACGAATTAGATTGTGAATAAATAAAGAGTTGTTTGTTGCAATACTTATAAGCATGTCTATATCTCCTCTTGAGTTGAATGGTGAAAAGAAAGGAGTAGATAGAAAATAAATACAACAAATAATGGCTCAAAAATATTACATTTAAATATCAATTAGTTGTGTATAAAATTATGAATTAGGGATCTAATCAGCATGATAAGCCAGTATTAGATCATATGATGGTTAAAAAGGTGTCATATTTGGTTATTTGTTTGAGTTGGTAAGGGAGATTACATATGTTAGTACATATTGCCATTTTCTCTGATATTTAGATTTTAAAAGTTTGTTTCTTATCAGAAACAAAGTTTATATAATTTGGGTAGAAAATGAGCTCAGGGTAGTACTGAAGCCAAAATTAATGCACTGACTGAATTTCCTTTTAGGCTTCAAGACAGCAGCGGAAGAGTAAAGCAGAAAGAGAGGCAGACAGACTAAGAGAACATCTCATTAAGAACCTTGCCAAGCACAAAGCACTAAAACATGTTCTTGGAGATAAAGGAAGTAACTCCAGTATGAGCACTTCTCAGAAAAAGAAGGAGTCTGATATGTTTCAATTACCTGTCAAGACAAAAAATGAGTAAGTTTTCTTATGGGTTTTTATTGCTCAATATACAATGAATTAATTATAATTTTGATTGTCAGGAAATTGTGATAAGGCAACACTTCTTTCAGTTTGCTCTTCTATTTAACATTTTGAGCCTGAGCCAAAGCCGTTTATTTACATACTGAAACTAAGCATTTTACGTTTGTTCCAAATGGTTGTTGATGTGATTTTAATGAACATTTATACAAAACGCTAATTCAGTTTTCAAATAATGCTTTCCATAAATTTTTAAAAGTTCAGAATCATGTATATGAACATCCTTATTTATGTTTTATAAATGTATTTAATTATATAGGTATTTTATTTTGAAAAGTGTATTAGATACATGATGCAATATAATTAAACTAAAACAAGGAGTAAAGGAAATGTGTAACATACAGAAATACACCGACTACAATATTACAAAAAGTATACAAAACTGTTAAGAAAAAATGTTTTGATTACCTCTACATTTGAGGGCAGAGACATATAAAAATAGAATCATTATGTCTGGTAGCCTAAAAAAAAGCATGAGGATTAATGAATGAAGTAACCCATAAAAACATTAAACTTAAGTTTAATGAAGATTAACAAATGTCCCTCTATTGCTTGATGAAACTTTCAGTAACATGTTTCAAAAAGACCTGTCAACAATTGGGTATTTTTGTGCAGCTCCATAGATATGTGTGAGTCACTATATACAAATATTCCTAATTATTTTTATGAATGAATGAGTTTATTTGTACATTTATTTACAAGCTTAATCCAACATTTTACAATATTTTATGCTGACTTAACTTTTGTCAATAACTTTTTGTGTTACTCAATATTGTGACTACCTTGCAGCCATAATTGCTGATTGCTGCTGTGCATTGTTATAGCTGTGTGAGTGTACATTGAAACTGTGACTGTTACACCTGCTGTGTCTGTTTCATGATCAAAAGGTATAAAAGGAGGGAATGAGCACTGGGAATGCATAGTTTACTGCAGTTAAGTCAGCTACAATGGCAAATTGATAGCACGCAGTAGTAGCTAACACTGCAGAAAACATTGAAAGGAAACTGTTTGCCACAATCGTGATGGAAGCATTGAATAAAGGCATTTATTCATCTTTTTTAATTTTTAATTAGTGAAAGAAATTAAGAATTGTTTATAGGAATAATAAAAAAGAGTTTTTGTTACATTGATGTCAGCAGCAGGAATTAACATCACAATGAAGATTATGAAAACTTTACTCGCAGAAATAGGGAATATGAAAACCGGAGTGGGCAAAATGAAAACCAGAAAAGACGAAATAAAGACAGAAATGAAATCTGGAAGAGAAAATCTGTTCACAAAAAATGTCTTTATTGGATGCGTCACAGCAATTCTACCTTTCCATGTTCAGTGCGGCAATGGCTAGTACTGCACATTATGCATTCCCAACTCGCCTGGGCTCATTCTCTGTTGATCATTTGGCAAGAAACTTTCAGTGCAAACCACTGCAGGTGTAACAAACTCATGCTGACATAATAATCACATCTTCAATGTTAAAGAGTTTACTACAAAGGAATAGTTTCGTTTAATTCACTTCCTTCTTCTATAAAAGAATTGCAAATGAACAAAAACAAGTTTAGATCAGAATTACAAAGATACCTTATTACTCAACCTTCTATACAGAGCAGGATTTCATTCAATCAAAAAACACCGGTAATAATGTAACATTGTTCATATAATAAACATGAATATTCTAAAAATGCAAATGTACGAGTTGTGAAATTCATTGTCAGAGTTATTATTTGTAAATAAATGTATTAATAAGTATGAATAAATGTAATTGTTGACATGATCTACATCCTAGAGTTTGGGCACTGAGTCTAATCTCGTAATAGGATCTACAGATTGCAATGTTGTACATGTGTGCATACATGTTTTTTTTTTTTTTTCCTACATGGGAAGGAACACACCAAAATCCCAGCTGACCCAATCCGAAAGTACATTAAATCAGTAAATGAATGTCTGAAGAATAATAAAATAATACCCACACAATCAAAATGGATAACCCCAAATTGGCACTAATATATGGCCTACCAAAAATGCACAAACCCAGCAACAGCATGAGACCCATCACCAGCCGCACATACAATCTAGCAAATTGGCTCTTAAAATATTTGCAATCATTACCAGGTTTTGAAACATGCAGCCTGAAAAACTCATTTGACCTTTTTGAGAAAACTAAAACTACTCACCTAACCCTACCAACACTCTAATATTCTTTGATGTAAATGCTCTTTTTCCTAGTATTGTAAACTACTCACACAACTAATAAAGTGATTGGAATCCACAAACACCACTGCTAAAGATATACAGGAACTCATCCATCTTACGAAATTTGCATAGACCAATCCTTTTTCACATTCAACGGGGAAGTTGAACCTAACAGCAGCTTTAGCCATGAGAAGTCCCTTATCCCCTTTCTTTGCCAATTTATATACCACTTCTTTTGAAATTCACTTGACAAGAACCTTCCCTGCATTTTCAAGTTCTGGGTCTGATATGTGGACAATATTTTCACCATAATACACAACCACACAGAAGATACTCTTGAAACTTTTCAGTTTACAGGAGCCATCCATTCAGTTCACCACTGAAAGAGTATAGGACAACACACTTCCTTTTTTAGACCTCAAAATCATAAAAAATTCTGACAAAATGAAATTCAGCATTTACCACAAGCCCCCACATAATGACTGCATAAAACATATGGTCAAAATTCCAAATCATACTAGGAAGCAGCTTGCAATATCATGATAAATAGAATAATCAAAATTCCAATGAGCAAAAATGAATATTTAGAAGAATACCAGCATATAATAAGCACACAATAATGGATTCAACAAAAAAATGGTGGGCAGTGGACAGTAAGACAGAGAAAAGCCTCTTAAAGTTAAACAAAATAGACCACACCCCAGCAGAACAAAAGTCAGAGATTTATAAAATTAAATGTTTGGATTGTGACAAAATCTACATAGTTAAAGAGAAGCCTCACTATCAGGTTCAAAGAACACCGGAGAAATGTAAGGTAAAGCAAATGGAAAAATCAGCAGTGGTACCATGAAATAGAACAAAAAGATTAGGTGCCCGCCTGGGTAGTGTGGTGGTAACGTGTCTGCCTCACATTCTAAATGTTGTGAGTTCAAATCTCACTTAGGGTGAGTTACCCGGATAAGGTTTTTTTCTGGGTTTTTCCCTTATCTTGAGAAGACGAATGTCGAGTAACTTTAAGCTCTGTGGACACTGAGATCATTTGAGCATCATTTCACCAATTTCATTCATCGTCCGATATGACCAACCAGGTTAAAGGACGTTAAACTACCAAGAAAAAAAAGTTTGTTGTTTGGGAAAACATATGTTAAATTCGAGGAAAACTTTGAACTTTGATTTGTTGGAAAAAGAAAACTTGCTCTTCAGCTTCATCCAACGGCCGCCAGGGTGCAACTCCACTCAAAGTGACTCTTAATTCTGAATTCAGTAAGTGCAGTCGAAGATGCCAATAATGGATTGGCGAAAGCATATTCCTAATAAATAAAGGTTAGTGGAGCAAAAACGAGTGTTCAGATGTCTTCACTCCACTTGCAATTGAGGACCGTTTTAACAAAACTCAACGAACACCATTTTTTTTTCGAAATGCAGGTTTTGATGGATTCTGGTCAATTGTAATGAGAGGAAAAGAATGCACTTTTCATAACATCACAAAACTCAATATTTCCTATTGAAAAGAGTGCCTCAATATAGAGCATTTTCACAAAACTCAACATCTCCATTTCTTAAATTTTCACAAAACTCAACATATCCTTCAATTAATCAACATCTCACACTTTTATCCCATTATCATCAATACATTGTTACAGCAATATCATGCATTTGTTTTTTGACAACAATGGCACACCTGTTGGAAGCTAAAGCAATATATATTTTATTTTCCGAGGTTAATTCAGTGTATTTTTGGCTGCTATAGTGAGCAGATGTGTTGCGTAAGTAATGGTGAAAATGAATAACAATCCTGAATATTCAGAAGTTGTTCAAAATGACTGAAAAGGGCAGGAAGAATAGGAGTAGAGTATGTCAATCTAAAAGTGCCAAATGTGCAGTTGCCCCTAAAAATGACAACATTAATCTCAACTGTAATCACTTAGAACAGAGAAACAGAAGTAAGTACAGCCGGTTGTCTCTGCTTAAATGACTTATTTCATTTTTGAGATAATTTACATAGAAACAGTTCAAAAGTGGAAGAAGATAACTTTTTGCTAAGATATGTGAAGGTTGATCTACCTAAATGGCATAGACTAAAGAATAACTTCAAAAAGCTAGAAAGATCTGTGTCTGTTTCACATTACATAAGAGGTGAAAATGCAGATGATTTCCCAGTATGTGCTGCTACGTTTAGAAAAGTGACAGGTATGTTATTATGACTGATGTTTGTAATCACAAATATTTATTGAATATCTGCATTGTTAGTAACCAACAATGTATTTTTTGACAGGTGTTTCTTGAGATAGGTTAAGACATATTGCTAAAAGATACAAACTGGAAGATCTTGCACCTAAGGAAAACCGAGGAGGGCGAGTTCAGAAACTTTGCGAGAGGGTTGGAGAGCAGACTGAGTTTATTAAGCGAGATAATGTAATGAAATATAAGTGTCAAGTGGTACATTATTCAAGAAATAAAATAGTATGTTCTTATTTTCCACCAGAACTGAACTCAAAAAAAATGTATGACAGGTATTGTGCCTCTAGAATGAGGGAAAGGCACAGTTTAGCATGTTGTATTTCTAAGTACAAATCTGTGTTTTACAAACATTTCAATCTAGGCTTTGGGAATCCCCTTACTGACACATGTTCATCATGTGCAAAACTTCTATTAGAAATAAAATCCCCTACAGTAGGTCTCGAGCAAAAAAGTAAAGCAAGAACTTATTACAGGTTGCATAAATTAACCTGTAATAAGTTCTTGTCACTATTTTTAATGACAATAATGATAAATTAAAATTTAGTTGAGTCGATTTTGTAACACTACATCACTTACTTTTTTATTTCGGAAAACATGTGTCAGAAGCCATGTGCTTCCATTGTCAATTCCTTTGGTCGACTGCCGGCATTGCTTGCTGTGGTGGTTGTCTCTGTCCCTGGTGGTGGTTTGATGAACCTCTGAATGAGTAGATCGCCTGGCGGGATTTCAAAATTGAAAACCCGGTTCTTGTTTTTCCAAATATATATGTTTTCCCATACTTTTAATTCTATCTTCCTTGTGATGTTTTTGAGGATTTTTGGGCTTCTATTTATAGTGTGTTTCTCTTTCCAAAAATGCCAAGCTACTGCAGATTTGTCTTCTTGTTTGAGTTTAATATTTCTGTGGTGTTCTTTTGCCCTGGTTTTTATATTTCTTTTTGTTTGGCCGATGTAGATTTTTTCACAGTCATTACAGCTGAACTGATATATTCCTGGTTTGTTTTCTTGTGGGATATCATCTTTTAATTTAGAATTTAAAATGTTTTTTATAGAGTAATTACTTTGGGGAGGTAAAAGTTTTGGGTAAACACTGGCATACCTATGATTTAAAATCGATAAATAAATATTGTAAAAGGTAAATTGCCTTTTAAAATTACAGAGGTGAGAATATTTACATACAAAAAAAATTGTAATAATCGTGTTCAGTGTTACGTACAAAATGCTTAATTTTCTGCACCAATAGAAGTTGAAGTGTTTAAGCCAAGGCAAACAGCTTCTGTAATGTCTAAAGCACCTGAACTTCCAATGGTGAACCTTGTCAACAAGAAGAAAGATGATGACATGAAGAAGTTATTGAGTTATTTCCATAATGAATCGGAAGAGGGTAAAGTATTTTATGGCAAAGTTCTAAAAGGATGTGGTAAAGATTCTGAGAGCAGGATGGATTATGATGAGGAACCATTGCATTGAGATTGTGTACATTCAATTTTCAGTGATTTTGGGTATTGCAAAAAAAAAGTTTAATCCTACATTGAAGTTTTTCTGTATATCAATAATTAATTTTGAACCAATTAGGGTTAAATGTGTTTAAATCAACCAATTTTCAATTCATCTGTATTTAAGCATTATTATAAAACACAAGAATGATTTAGATGCAGTTTTTGTCAGCTGTGAATGAAAAATAATTAAACATTTTAAGTAATGTGCACATCAAAAAATGGATATGTTGAGTTTTGTAAAATTCTTAAGTTTTAATATAAAAATAATATGATAGTTGAAAATGAGTCGGAATAGTAACACTCACCTCACTTATATGTAATTATGTTCAAAACATATGTTTCAAGGGCAATTGCCCTCTTCTTCAGTTGAAGTCCGACTGATGGCTGGTATTTGTGCTCTGTGGTCTATTACGGTGGAGCCATCTGGTGTTCTCAGTAGAAGTTCAAAATCATGTGGCGGTATTTCAAAATTCATCAGTTGGTCTTTTTGTTGTGTAATGAGAATATTCTCCCAAACTGTAAGTTCTGCCGGGTTGTTTACAGGTTTTAGCAATTTTATGTCATTTTGTATTTCATGATGTGATGTCCAAAAATGGTATGCTACTGCCGATTTATCTGTTTGTTTCTGTTTGATATGTCTGAAATGTTCTGCTAAAAGAGCATGGCATAATATTGGTTCCTCAAAATAAATATAGTATAAAAAATTTGTTAGGCTTTTCTAAAAAGGATGAGATTTCAAAAAATAAAAAATCTGGCATTTATCAATTAAACTGTTTAAATTGTGACCTTGTTTATATTGGTAAGACTAAACGTCATTTGGAAACCAGAGTAAAAGAACACTTTAGGAATATTAAATACAAACAAATTGATAAATCAGCTGTAGCAGAACATTTTTGGAAATTTAATCATGAAATAAATCCAGATGTTAAATTATTAAAACACTTAAATGGGCCCATAGATTTAATGGTTTGGGAGAAAATATTTATATTAAAGTATAGAAATCATGCAATGAATTTTGATATACCTCCAATTGACACTCTTACCAAATTTGTTTTGATTCCAGTAGTTAGCAATGCATTAGTACACAATCCACCTAGTAGCAGTAACCATAACAGTGTAAATAAACAACATCAAAAAAGAGACCAAAAGGATATGTTGATAATGCAATGAAATCGTTGCGAAACTAGTCCAGGCAAGGATTTCAAAAGATAAGTGAAGATTTGTTGCAACTATTATTTTTATATTAATATTTGTGTTATTCTTCACTGTTACTAGCTTCTTTTTACATTTTCTTAAGTTTTGTTGTATTTTTTTCCAAATAAACAAAATAACAAAAGTAGTTGTACTGCATATCAATAAGTGCATCTCAAAAAGAGAAATACTCAACATTTTTGTTTCAGAGTTTCTATATCAAAGGCCTCAGAACAAACTAAAAAAAATTGTCTCTGTAAAATTTTTAAAATGGCGTTGATGATCCTCGTGCATTGCCTGAAGAGCATCTTCTACTGATATCTCCACATTGTTCTCCAGAATAACATGAAAATCTCTGTATGCATGCACCCCATCAATGAGAATACCCTTCAACAATGGTATTTTACTCAAAAGGGCCTTCAGTTTGTCCGCTACAGGCAGACTGCAACAACACATTCCGTCTGAGGAGGAGTGCAGCCACAGCCTCCAGAAATGTACGAGCAGGATACCCCAACGTTAGGCTAATCAGCTTATTGTGCATATGGCCTACCACAATTTTTTTTCCTGCATTGAACTTTGCTGAAGATTGCCTTTCCAGGCATCAAGCTCTTCCTGAACCCTGTTACTGAAAGTTGCCCCATAAAGCACTTGCAAACGTTTCTTCAAGTTCTGCAGCTTTGGACATAGTTCTGCAGATACAGGTTTTGAATTTGTTTCCAGCCTCAACAATAATGCTCATTACTGAAGCTACAGATTTAACAAATAGAGCTTGCACATAAAGCATCTGTAAATCATTGTCTACTCTATTTTGAAGGTGGGTAGGACACAGCAGTAAATGCTTCTGTGCCATCAGGGGAGTGAAAAAATTAAAAAAGAATGGCCCAGTTATCTCCAGCCCTCTACTGCTTCTGCCCAGGAATTCCATCTGTGGCCCTGCAGGAATTGCCAAAAAGCATGTCACTTCTTTCTGGCATGCAAAAAAAGTCTGCTTAACTGACACCACTAATTTATATCTTTGTGATTGAAACAGTGCAGTTTTTATGTTTTGCTTTGTTTTTTGTTTAATAAAAATGCCTTTTATTTGCTTATTTTTCATTTGTATAGCTTCCTTTAACTTCTATGGTCTTATTGGCATCTTTTAAGTTGTGAAACTACTCGTTGACTGTAGGTTATAAATATTGGGTTAATTATTTCTATTTTCATACACGTGCACATACACATTTTCAGACTTAGGAATACAAAATTATTCTGGTTATAAAATTCAGCTCCCCAGTCGCGAATTGAACCTGGGACCTCAGGCTGAGTTTATTGCCTTTTTGATTATTCATTCCTTTATTATTAAAAGCAATAAGGACTGTAAGGACAGCAGGTCTTTCGTGCTGTGCTAGGGGTTCTGGGTTCAATTCCCGGCTGGAGGATGGAGAATTTTTCTCCAGCCCAGATTATTCCATATCTCCCCCCAGAATCTGGAAGTATGAATGTGTGTCAGCGTATGTGAGATCTAATGAAAAAAATTAAAAGTAAATAGAAACCCACAATAAAGAGAATACAGTTAAAATCACTGCCAAAAATATATACCACAGGGAAATGGTGCCAATAAGACCATGCAGCTAAAGCTAGGGGTGTAAATGGAAAGAAAGAACAAAATAACCAGTGTGTTATTTGTGTGCAACAGTAGCTCTGTCTGAGAGCGCACTCACATGTCCATAAGCGTGATTCTTCCGGCCCGCCAGCATACAGCTTTGAAATGTTAGGCACTATAGCTCACAAAAAACAAATCATTGCCATACTGTATTATAAACCTGGTGTTAGATACCTCATTATAAACCATAATAAATTGAAATATGACAATATTATAAAACGATGTAAAACACATCATAACTGAACAAAATAAGTAGGTTTTCACTAATAAGAGAAAAAGAATGCAGCAAAATATAAGATATTGCACTATACACTGGATATTGTAAATGGTTCTGATTTCAGAAAACATGTGCTTTAAAAAGGAAGTAAACTGGCATTTGTATTAAATATCCCTTTACCTCTTTATACGCATGTTTCAAACCCGAAGCAACAAAAGTACCTGTCACAGGAATGAAGTAGATAAATGCAGAAAAACTGGAAATTGCATATTTTTGTTCCTTTTGAACATTCAGTCGCCTTGAACATTGTTCTCTGTCGCTTACGCACTTTTGCTGCATCCACATGTTTCTGGCTAGCAAAGTGCTTTTTTACACCTTCAGAAGTTTCCAATGGAATTCTTTGCAAAAACTACAATTTCATTAAATCTGCCGACCATCATGCAGGCACTGCTTAATTAATAAAACATATAATTTGACTGTCACTGTTACTAAATTCCTCCAAACATCAATCAACTGCTTTATTTGCTCATCTTGCTCACTTTTGGTGGCATACTGAACGATATTCTTACAACCTTATGTGCATATGCTACTGCTAATTAAAATTAGGAAGGAACTGGAACTCGGAAGGCATACAAGAGACGCTTACAGAAGATGTCAGCTCCCTGATCTCACTAGCCTGTCAGTACTACAGTTTGCAGCTGTTATCAACTGAACAACGTTCTAACACGTGTGCTAACAGACTAATATATTAAAGCTGGGAATGAAAAATGCTAACCAAATATGGATTACAGCTTGAATGTATGATCTTTTCACTATGTGCGATACATTCCGCGAGTAAACCTAAACATTTGTATATAGAGCAGGAATTTCAAAATTTCATGAATAGATGGTGTCCCAAAACACATGTATATTAATCACATTTGTCTTTGTATACATTTCTTCCGTCATTTTAAACATTTTTAAATTTTTGCGAGTATTCAGTTCTGTTGCTCTTCTGTCAACTCTTCCCTCCAGGGCAAAGCCATCCTCCGAGTTCTTCCAGGGCATTAACGTGTTTGTCAAGGCTGTTTATCCTTCTGCCCAGTTCTTTTACGTCCTCTTTCATGCTAGCTAGTTGTCCATTGATTTTGTTTATCTCCTTCTTCAGGTTCCCCATTGCACATTACATTTGTGTCTTCATTTCTACCTGCACCTTGTCCATTCCTCAAAGGACATTCTTCTTTCTAGTGTGTCTGATACAGCATGGGTATCCTCTGCATCTTATATTTAGTTGATGCAAAGCATCATTCCATACATTGAACCATAAGTCTAAACCTGTAACGAAAGATTTTTCTCTTCTAGCCCTTGCATTCCTTATCTTTTATGGTAATATATTTCTTATTTCTCTGTATTTACCTTATCTTTTTTAATAAATATTTTTGTTCCTTTTAGCTTTTTTGTATTTGAGAGAATCATCCATTTTATTTTCAGTGTAGCAAGCTTTTCAGTTACCTATCTTGGATTCAGTTCTTTTCTGCTAGTTATGACGACATCACTTATTTTGCATCCACCAAGCTTTAAACCTAATTTGTTATGAAAAATGTTTTAAATTTCATTCCATTTCATTTTAATCCTTGGACTCCAAATTTTATCCCTGTTATTTTTCTTCTCCTGTTCGTGACTTTTCCAAATATGACACTCTGCGATTGCATTCAGCTAATTCGCTGTTCATTTCACATCAAAAGTTTCCCCATATTGATTTTCCTCAAATTTTATGTTCATTTTCTCATCAATACTAATTTCCATTCCTGTTAACTTTTACATATCTCTAATGATGAATTTTACCATTCCCATAATTTGCTCTACCTCCGGATTAGACTACCAGCATCAACAAAACCACAACATTGATGTAGCCCAGCTTTTCAAAAACTACTTTGCAAAATGTATCTGAAAACATGATATAGTCAATTCTGGGTCTATGATAGATGGCAGATAACTTTCTTTCTATTTCATTTCATCAAGTTACAAGTTCAATACATATATGGTTATTTTCCTGGAGTTGCTGAATTTAGTATCAGTTAACACCCATGTTATTTATGTATATGTACCTTTCCCTCTAATTGTACATTTTTACATCCTACCAACTTGGTCTATTTATCTCTTTTATAATTTACAACCTAATCAGTTTTATTATTATGATCCTCTTGTTCTTTTGCGATTTTCCTCCTGCATTTCTCTCTTACTTTCCCTGTATAATTACCTTGTTATTTCAGAAATTCTTTCTTATTTCCAAAAAGTTTTAAGCAAACTATGTCTAGTGGTAACTTTTCCCAGTTTTTATTTCATACTTTTTTCTCTGCACATTTTAGTTTCTTCGCACTCAGTTATACAGTGTAAATTGTTATTGACATTGCCACATAGTGGGCAATGTCAACTTTTAGACCTTTTAGTAACATTGTTCCTGTTCTCGCCCATGCTAGACACTCTTTCCATTTTTCCACAGACATCAATATATTTTTCTGTTCCCCATACTTTCTTAACATTCCTATATAATATTAAAATGCTCTTATCCTTTAAGCTACCTTGTATCCCTATATCATCTATCCTTGCTTTCACTTTTGTCCCCTTACTGTCTATTGATTGTCTAGCTCCCCCAATCCCTCTTTTATAATTTCCCTTAATTGACATATCCAATTTCTTTCCCATTTTGCTGATACTTGTGTCCTAAAACAGTCTTTGAGAATATTGTCATGAACACCTAATTATAACTCAAAACCCTATGTCTTTTCTCAGGTTCATGGCTTGGGGGGGTGGTTAAGCTCAGATGGAGCAACACATGAACAAACAGGAACTTAAATGAGGACCAGGAATTGCACTGTTAAATTAAACCCTGTCTCCCGTTATGAAAGTCTATTCACAGAACAAGTAAGTATAAATTATCTGTGTTGTTGGGCAACTCATCTTATGACATGCTTGCGTCGATACTTGCAGGAACGCAAGGGAAATGCAGCAACATCCTTCTACTCATCTAGCTGACGCTATCCCTAACAGACACAAGAGCTCTGCCCTTCCCCTCTCTATAGCGTGGCTTTGAATCTAGCCAATCAGATCACTTCTCCATGAAAACCATTGCTAAACTATAACTGCCATCCTAACAATAACTATATATATAATATAATATTATTAACATTCCCTTTTATTATTTTATGCTGTTATCCCTAAATAATCTCTGTATGTCACAATATTTCCTTCCTCCAGTACTTGGATCCTGTTGCAATATTTCACTCTGTGTTTGACTACTGAAAGAGCTCTTCCCAATGCATCTAATGCTACTACATTTGGAGCTATTCTTGGTAATCCCAATATCATTTTGCGAAAGGACCTATAAATTTGTTCTATACATTCCCACCTTTTTTCAGTCCCCCAAACCTCTATTCTATGCATCATTCTTGATTCCACTGTTGCTGTATATACTCTCATATTTGGTATCTTTAATCATGTTCGTATGCTATTAATAGCTAATTTCTCCTTACCTAGCTCATTTTTCCTTTGCTCTGTTCATTTCCATAGTTGTTTGGTCTTACTCTCAAGTAATGAAACTTGTTTACAACTTCAAATTCACTCCCCTCTAACCACCATCTCTCTTATCTTCTGAGTTAATTCCCATTCTTACAAACTATAATTTTTTATGTACTTTTATTTAATTTTAAACCCTATTTCTTGCAGTATTTCTCGTTGCTTCTATTGCTTTCTTTAAACTTCCGCTTGTGATTGCTGCTGCTACTAGATCAGCGGCAAAGAGCAAACCCAGAATATCTTTATTTTTTATTGCTGGGCATTGTGAATTTTCTTTTGCTATTTCCTGAAGTATGTCATCAATAAACAGAATAAATAAAATAGAACTTAATTTATAACCCTGCCGTAAACCAATTGTATTTGGTACCCAATCTGTTACTTTTTTATGGCAAGCCTAATGCAGGGTTTATTATCTGAATACAACCTCTCTAATAGTCTTACAAATTTCTCGCTCACTCCCTTTGTTCTCAACTTATACCAAATTACATCCCATGGAATGGTATCAAAGGACTTTTCTAGATCTGCAAAGAATAAATATATCTTACCTCTGTTCTTACTTAGATATTTATATATTATTGTTCTTAGTATAGAAACATTCTCAATTGTCGACTTCCTTTTCTAAACCTTCCCTTTTAGGTCTGATAATCTACCTTGTCTCTCTGCCCATTCTTGTAGTCGCTTTACTAGTACCAGTGTAAACACCTTACCTGTCACTGATAATAGACCTTTGTAATTACTTGGATTATTCATCTTCCCTTTCCCTTTAAAAATTGGTATACCATTCCCCGTTTTCAATTTTGTTGAAACCTTCCTCCCTTGAGAACCACATTAAACAGTTTTCCTAACATTACCCTACTTTCGACATGAAAATATCTCCAGAATTCCCTGGTATTCCATTAGCTTTCTTACTCTTTAAATCTATCACCTGTTCTCTTATCTCGCCCTCCGTGGTGTAATGGTTACCATGCTAACTTCATATGCTAACGCGAGTTCAAACCCGGCGGAGGACGATGGATTTTTTCGGGTGTAAAAATCCTTAGCATGGCTTCCTTCGGAAGGGAAGGAAAGCAGTTGGTCCCATGTCGTAGATTTATGGCAGGTAAAAGAACCTCAAGCCTGATAGAGAGGCCTCTGAGCAAAATTAAGCAGTCTTTCACGCCCAGTTTAGAATAGGACGCTGAGAACCACAGTAGTTAAAGAGCGTCCGTAAATAACACGCCATTTACATTTTCTTATCTCGTTCTCCAATATTTCTTGGTCTAATGTTTCATCACAATTATGTAACTTCCTGGTACTTTTGTCTGCATTAGCATATTACTTCCATCTAATAGTATCTGGAAATACTCCTTCCATTTATTCAGACCAATTTTATTCTGCAGTACCCTAGTCTTAGATACTTATTTTTACCAACTCCCATATTATTTTGCTATCATCCTGTTTTACGGTCTTATAGATTTTTTTGCCCAATTTTATCAGACAACTCTTTCTTTTTCTCCTCAAACATTTATAGCTGCACCTCGCTATTTGAAAGTTATATTTTTCAACCTGTTCTTCTGATTGCTTCCATCTCCTAAACCCTCTTTCTTGCTGCAATGCAATCCCCATCATACCATCCCTTTTTTATATTTTTCCTTGATTGCTAATTTTCATTGTCATTCCTGCTAACTTTCTAGGTATAGGTTTTCCCTCCTCAGTAATCTCTCCTCTGTATGACTGTAATTTTCAACAGTTTTATCTTTCTGCTCTACTACTCCCACTGTTTTAAAAGTTGCTCTTAATGAAAATGGTAGCTATTCAATACCCTTAAAATCTACAAGATCATTATCTAAGTTCTGTGAATGTAACATATAATCAATAACACTTTCTCCCCTTTCATTGCCAAATGTGAACTCCCCTGTTGTGTCTGATCCTTTTGCCCCATTACACATTAATAGATTAACTTCATAACATTCTATTAACTTTTTCCTTTCATTGTTATTTATTTTGTCTTTTCTATGCCTCTTTATTTAATTATTTTCTTTTATTTGGTAATCTTCTAAATAAACTAAATATAATTGTTCTTATCCTATCCTTATATCGTTATTAGGATGCATCCTTCCATCCTAATATCAAGAAATCTAAATTAAAGCAATCAGATAATACATCATCTAAACTATAGGGATTCATGTAGACAATACTTAAGGGAAAAGCAAATCTTTACAGTGTTTTCACAATATATATAGTGACATACATCATTATTATACATGACACAACAGTGATTTTTTCAGACAACGTTTTAGAATAAATAGTAGTATTAAGGATCTAAATGTAATGGGAATAATACTGTACAACAAGTTACCAAATTCCATTAAGCAAGTTAAGTCAAAAAATGCTTTCAACAAGGAACTGAAAAATTATTTAATAAACAAAGCTTTGTATAACATTGAAGAATTGTAATTTTAGTTAATAAGGTATGTGTAATTTATAAATATTGAATGATGTAAATGTAAACTGTAATATGTAAATCAATGTAATTGAACTGACAATGTCAGAAACTGCTCTGGAGTCTATTGACAATAAATGTATTATCATCATCATACTTCTGACACAAAACTTCCATGTCGTTCTCTCAAAACACTCTCTCAGTACTTAATACCCTTTATTTCCTTTGCTCCAAAATTCCTTTCCTTTCTAATAAACACTCCTATTCCCCCTGAGATCCTACCTTTAGTTTTCTTTCTCACTCCATTTTTTCAGAAATAGTCATTAACCTCCATACTTATTACTTCCTTTTTAGATACCCATGTTTCCACCACTGCAATCATATTGCCTCACTTCAGCACTTGTGCTAATCTACCTTTGTGAATTTTGACAATTAGTCCTTCAACACTCCAATATAAGACTGCCAGGATTGGCCCATCCTATACCAAATCTGTCCTATTTTGTTTAAACTGTTGCAGCTTTGCTTGTGTCCTGGTTAACCTCCCTTCCTGTTGTGTCTTTGAATGTGAGGATGCTCTCTCCTGGTGTTGATACAACACTGATCCCTTCATGGCTGTGGCCGCTAATGAGTCACTTCTTGCATTGTCAGGCAACTGAACAGTTGCTGCTGTGGTGCACGAGTCCTTTCTCCACTGACTTTTGGCATTTTGCTGAGCTCTGGGAATTCCATCCACGTATAGCTGCAAGCCTCATAAATATGCTCTCCTGCCTGGATTTTTGACAATTTTATCTCTTTTAGTAATTCATGTCTTATTTCTCATTCCTTTTTACCATAGTCATTTTCAATACATATTTTGTGCCTTTCAGATTTCTTCTGTTGTGTAATATTCTCTATTTGACATTGATAGTTGCTAATTTAACTAGAATTGGTCTTGATTTCCATCCTCATCATCCTAATCTAAAGGAGTCAACAATTTCCCAGCCTGTGAGTTTAATGCTGAGTTTCAATTCTATAATTTCCTTCACTTCTTCCCATATTTTTTTTTCCTCTTTGTTCTTCTACTCCAAACTATTCAGCTTCCTATTGGCATACTCCAATTTCTCCAATAGGGTATTTTTATTTATACTTTTTAATATTTCTTGTTCCATCTGATTTATGCTTCCTTTTATTTCTTCCATGCTCTTTCCCATTTTTACTTTCTCTACACATACTATGTACATAATGTATAGAGAAAGTATTGCATTCCACCCAAAAATTTGATACCAAGATTTCACCAGAAATATATGTTTTGGAACCTGAATCCCAAAAAAGCACTTTTACAAAAAAGTGTGTGTGTATGTGTGTGGGGGTGTGGGTGTGGGTGGGTGGGCGTGTGCGCAGGTCCCCCTCCCAGGGATGCGACACAAAAATTTTCAAGAAAATCCCCCCACCCTCAACTACCCTTTACATGGAAATTTTGTTTGAAAATGTTGATTTTCTCAAAAATGGCTCTAACAATTTTGGTTAAAATCTCTTATATTTAAGTTATTTACATGCCAAATAAAATGTATATCTTGAATTGTCTGGGAATATCCTCTGAAGACTACTTTATTCTGGATGAATTTTACAGAATTTTTGCATAACTGCTAAACTGTAAGAGATAGATAAAAACTTACCACACAAAAAATGTAGAGCACATTAAAACACACAATTTATATTATATACTTTTTTTTCGTGGTGTTGATCATTTTAGAGTTATTCCTTGTTTTTTGTTTCAGTTTTGAAAAACTTATACTTTTCTCATACAGGAATTTGTCAACTCCTGTCCATAGAAACAAAGGAACTTCAGTCACATAGCAACCAGCTTTTGACTATTACTTTATCCTATGGTACTCTCTTATTTCACTACTTCTTACAAGGAAGCAAGTAATAAGACTATTTCTGCTATTTTTTTCTTGATTGGCATGAAGTTAATAGAAACATAACCTTTTTAACAAAAATTTGTTGCAGTGATGTAGAGAAAGTCATGTGAATGGAACACATCAGATTTTTTCTTTCTTACTCTTCTCTCTTTGTTTAAAATCTTTTACGTTGTATGCTATGTTTATTAATATTCCCATCACTTGACCCATTCCCAGTCCTGGATTTAGTTGTATGCCTCCTATTACTAGGAGGGATTAATGCAATCCAAAAACTTTGTATTCTTAATGCATTTTCTTTGTTAGTATTAGGATTGCTTATTTTTGTGCTGTTATACAGTCGGATGTATGCTGTAGCGTTATACCCATGTTTAATGAGCACATGTGAGTCCTCTTGGAGCTTGCGTAAGCCTTCTGACTCTATGAATTCCCATTACTAAACTTAAACTTCATGTGCATGTAAACACTTGCCCATGTAGAAAAACACAGATTGTTTTGGGGAAACTATTTGGCTTGTAATAAGTAATAAAAGAGACAAAAATGCTGTACTATTTTCCTGTTTGTTCCAAGAAGCAGTTGAAATTGGAGTGCTTATAGAGAACCATTCTTGTAAATTAGGTACTTTTAACAGAATGATAGGATATTCAAACAAATTTATTGAAACTCCTTTAATGACAGATGCAGGGGGATTAAAAATGGATATCCACAAACTTTACATCGCTGATAGTGAAGCATGTTGATTTGCTTCTGTTTTTGTAGGGAAGAGGACATATCTGGCTCATCAGAGGATGACAGCTACGCACAGCATGATTACAAAGTGGCAGACTTGCATGCAGTAGATGTAAACAGTGAGCAGTTTAAATCACTACCTGCCGATGTTCGACATGACATCCTAAATGAGCTTAAGGAAACAAGAAAGCAGAGTTCATGGGGAAAATTACACGAAATGCCAAAAGTGAGATTATTTTTTCAGAGCAGTTGTATGCATGCAATATTCCTTATGTATTCTTATTCTTTTAACTTCTGCACATTCTCTAACAATTTAGTCTTTGAAGTTGTACATGTAATTAAAGTCCCATTTTATTTATAGTTGATTGTTACAAGTGATACTAAAGATTTAAAACAATGTTAAATGCATAAATATTTGGAGTTGAATTTGTGACACATTTTCTTCACTACTTACTCTGTAATACACAGAAGTAGTCTATGCTTCCATCGTCAGTGCTGATGTCATGTTTGTTCTGGCCTATGCTAAGTGGCATGATGAATCTGGTGTAGATGTCTAGAAATAGGATTTCAAGGTTCATACATAGCATGATGTTTTTATTTATGAATGAGCATATTTTTCCATAAGGTGATTTTTAAAGTATGGTAGATTAATATAGTAATTCAGTATTAGCATTGTTGTTGTGATTGCTAATTTGTATGTTTAAATTTGATTTTCCAGAGGCGCTATTTGATATGTTTCATTTAGTTTTTCTGAAGTGCACCTTATTGCACTCTTGTCTGTTTATTCTTAATTTCTTGATTTTGAGGATTTTGGTATCTTCCTAGTCTTTCAGATGCCCTTAACAGATTTTTCAAGCTGTATTTGTTTTGGATAGCCCAGAATTATGATATGCTTTGAGAAGATCTTTTGAAACCTGTTGTGTAGCAGTGGGTTGAATGTGAATTTTTTAAAAGAATGTTCTTGGCTTCCAAGGGTATTAAGAGTGCAGCATTGTTTATTATTTTGTTTCTTATGAATAAATCTGTTTATCTTTCTGAATGCCATTTGTGAGCAAAATCCATTGCACTTTGATGTAGTTGTCTGTGTAGGTTGGATTCTTGTATATCTCAAAGTCCAAATGTTTAAGTAATTAATTGTAACTTCACTGTAGCTTCTGAATAAATTAATTGATCTAACCAAATACTTTGATGCCTAAATATCAGGAAGACCTGGATTCTTGGACAGTCTCATACTGGCTCTGTAACATTGGTGTGATGCAATCAGATGCATTCTGAACAGTTTCCTTAAGTTTCTCAATTATGTAATAATATAGCAGCCATCATTGTGTTTAATATGCTGCCATAATGACCGTCAGCCATTTCCATCTCTGACATACTTTTGAATTGTATTTATGTTTATCTCATTGACATTTTGAGTAAATAAACTAGTGATTCATTCTCTTGGAGTCAGATTTGAACAAGAAATTGAAGTTCAAAAAGCAATACATGCACGAGCCCAATTACTCATGATGATTTATTGTTTCAGGGTTTAATTGGATTTGTTTTCAGCTATGACATTAACCTATGTCTATTATTTTATAATAAATGATATACTGATGTTTATATGCTGGTAAGGGAGAGATTTGAAATCCCCATAATTGTAGTTTTGATTATTCCATTGTATGTTATTTTATAGAATTGTATGCAATGAAAAATAATTATTAGTTAAGTAATCCTATAAATCTCATATTGAATGCCAGAGTTCCCATCTTTCATGGCATAGTGATTCCATGAATTAATTACATTAGATTAAATTGTTTATTCACCAGAAGTATTACATTCTTTACATGCTTTGTTAAATTCTCATATTAATATATAATTATTAGAAAATAGCATAAGAATACATTGATAAAGTAATTACAAAAAGCCATATAAGTTATTAAACAGACAAAAGGATGTATGTCGGAAGACATCTACTGAATAAAACATGATTTAAAACTAGATTTTATACCTTTTTCTTACAGCAATTTACCTGTGAGATTCTGATAGTTGAGAGAGTTTATTGCTTTTGGTTGATGAATTGCTTTTAAGGATCTTGTATTATAGAAATGATTGTTTCGTCCCATCATGATCAACACATTTGGACATGTTATACATTTATGAAATATACAGCATAACTTGTAACATACCCAACAGTGACATCATGCAATATTTAGCAGAAGATGAATATTTCTAAACTACCACCATTTCAAGAGTGCACTACATGCATTAAGGTAAGAGAACGAATAAGGAGCAAGTGTATATCATCTATACATGCAGTTTGCCCCATATATGGAATATTTGCCTGTTACAGGACATATTAAAGTATTTCTCTACAGGATATATGGAGTGACCATATAGGAATCTTTTTAGGTCTTTTTTTGAAAATTTTATGTTGAACAAGATTGCCTAAAATGAGATATGTTCAGGAAGTAAGTACCAGTTTGGAAAAAAAGGCATAAAATATTTGTTTTCACAACAACATTTATTTGTACATGCAAGAGCATTCCTTAACTCATTTTTTGACATAGTTACTACTAGTTACAAAATAGTTAAAAACCAATTGGAATTAACACTGTGAAGCACTGTAATAATTTATAAAGTAATACAGATTGAGTCGACCAGACACTGTATGGCTTCTATGTGAAGTTACCACTGTTGTTCAGGCATTTGTTATACTGGGGAATCAACTTTGATATGCCCTGTTCAAAGAAAGCTGCTGCCAGATAAAAAAAAAAAAAACTACTGTTGAACACCATGTTTTGTGTTGTTGTCACTTTCCTCAAGCCATGCTTCAGGTTTAGGAGCAACTGCTAAAAATAAAAATAAAAATTTCTTTAAGAGAAAGAAATAAATGCAGAAAATCAGAAAACGTGAGATCAGGGCTGTATGGCAGGTGATTGAATTGCTAAATTGTTTGACACCAGCAGCATGGGCTCATGCATTGTCATGAAACAAGTCAATGCTTTGATAGAACATTCCACGACTTTTGTTTTGAATTGCATGCTGAATATTTCAAAATGTTTTACAGTATCGTGCTGCATTGATGGGTGCATCTCTGGGAAAGAATTCAAGAAGCAGAATGCCCTGTCTGGCCCAGAACACAATGTCCTTTTGAATTTTTGTCGTTTGGGGGATCCTGTGTACCTCTGCTCTTTGGAGTGATATGACAAACCCAAGTTTCACTATCCTGCTAGAGAATTGATCACTGTCCCAGTTGCTTTGTTTTGTGGATATCTGTAATCATCTTCGGAACTCAACGAGAACACAGTTTGCGATGCTTTAGGCACTTTGTGACAATATCATGCAAAACAGTTTTTTAAATTTCTGGAAACACATCACAAAGCATTTCTTATTGTGAACCATCTGTTTTCACTAATTACCTCATTCACTTGTTCAACCAAACCATAAGTGACAACAAAAGGTATTCACTCCCTGCTTTGTCATGAACATTAGAGCCCTGAATTTCCTAACCCACTCTCACTATTCTGTGTCATTACTGGGGAACAGATTTTTATGTGCTAAAAACTTTAAAATTTTTTATTTTTTATGTAGGAAAGCTATTAAAAATATGCATAAAAATACAAAGATATTTTGTAACAATCCACCAATCATGCTGAGGCAGTGGTGGATTGAAACAATTCACTGTTGCAGTGAGCCATGAAAACTTTCTGCAAGTTTTCCATCACAAACCGATGTTATTTGTCTCGAGGACCTTTCAACATCACATGAAGATAGCCTTGAGTATTTCATCAAAGGAATGTCACTGGCACACACATCACCAGTGTCTACTTCCCCTTCTAAAATCTTGGCAATTTTACAGATTTACCATTTTTTTCGAACACATTTTTAAATTTCTGTTTTATAGTTTCTGCTGTTGGACCTTTGAGTAAATTAATTCCTCAATGCCATACACTTCATTTACCATCTCAGTTAATAAACTGGTTGATGTTTCTAATTTTTTGATAGACTGAAACAAGAAACTCAAATTTGCGCAGATATGTAAGGCAATTCATTTTTTAATGTACTGTCATTGAGTAAGTTCTGATGAATTTCAATTGAAGAAGTGTCATCCTTATTTAGTTCATCAATCTCCAATTTAAAACTTTCAAATTTATTTACATAATATACTGCTGCGTCCAGCCGTGTCCCCCAACGAGTAACTATGGGTTGAGGTAAAGTGCAAGATCTGGAGTTTTCACTCTGAACAAATCAATTCTTGTTGGAGTTTTCACAAACACCTTTTTACCATTTGAGATCAATTTGTCCACTTTAGGATACAATGTACATATCTGCTCACATACTCTGTGTAAACCATGTACTATACAAGTTACGTATATCATGTGCAGAAACTTACAGAAAGACCTTCTTCATGTATGTAGCACCATCCGTAATTAAGAGTAAAACCCTATCAAATTTTATGCCATTCAGCCATAATAACTGCAGAGACTCATTGAATAAGCAGGCCATTGTTACATGATTCAATGCTGATATTCCTCTGCATGCTAATAGAAAACACCGCTTGGAAACTAGTTCATCATTTTCTAGCACACCTACCACACCTAGAGTATGGTGATTGGTCAATGCTTATCCAAATTCTTTTATTTTCACATTCTGTTCTGATCTTAGCATTTCTTCGTAATAGGCAGGCAGATACAATTTTCTAAATGCTGATTCTTCTGGTGTTTCAAAATGTGTGTATTTTGTAAGAAAATTTGAGTTCTGAACTTCTCAGTTTATATAAAGGAATATCTCACGAAAGAAAGGTTTTGCACAAATCTGCATAATATTTGGAATTTTTTGAAACTAGGGTATGTGAATAAAAAGCTGGTTCACCTGAAAGAACTTTTCTACAATTTATGCATGAAGCGGCCATTCTATGTTTACTACCTGCTAAATGCTGCAAGACTTGAGATTGCTGGTCTACATTCACCATTTTCCCACATTTTTGATAGAATAGAATTCTTCCATCACTTGTAAAGATTCCACTAAATTCAGCAAAATATTGTTCTAAACAAGAGCGAACACGCATTAATGCTCTACTTAAAACAAGACAAGGGCAGTGACCGAAGACTTTGTGTATATTGCATCAGTCGTACACACACAAATAAAAGATTCCCCTTTCAGATAGAGGCAGCACGGTATAGGTCACTCACTATGCAATATGTTTACGAATGAAGTTCATTCAACTAATGCCTTCTCATAATATATGACTTTTCGTAAAATTTAAAAATTATAACATCGAAAGTGACAAATTTAGCAAAATTATTTAAAATATTTATTTACATAAAATATTACAAAAATATGTATTTTTATGTGGAATAGACATTTGTATAAGATTCAAGTGTGCTTTTTTGGGAATTTCCATCTTAATTACAATGTTTTATCTATAAGCAAAAAAAAAACATGTATTTACATAAATATCTGTTCCCTAGCCATTACATTTTCACCGTAAATCTCTACAAGTTGACAATAATTTCAGCTGACTGAACATTCCTTGCATTTAAAAGCCAAATAATGGAATGCACATCACAGTCAGCAGGATCAGAAATTGCCGTAAACATTTTGAATGATCACTAGCAACAGTATGCACAACACAATTTGGCTGAAACGGCATTAGTGGATTAGGCAATGAGATGAGTGTGCGTGAGTGGTGGTCCAAGCCTCATAGTTTTAGGTAGCATGGAAGTGTATTATAAATTTGTATTGCAGCATAGTAACATCCTTTATAGGAACAGTTTAAAGCTATTTGCTGGTCTATGCATACCTTGTATTGTGGTCATGTTACTGTAATTATCTGCAAGATAGCTCAAGAGAGAATATATGTATTCACCAGCAAGAATAGGAGTTTTTGGGGTTTAAATAACAACCTATATAAATGAGGCCAATACCACTAATAATGCATATGGACGTTTTGTAGTACATTGTAGGCTATTTTTACTTTCTCTACACATACTATGTACATAGTGTATAGAGAAGGTATTCGGTACCGAGATTTCACCGGAAATATATGTTTTAGAGTCTCCTGTACCCAAAAAAGGTATTTTTAGAAAATGGTCCATGTGAATGTGTGTGTGCGTGCGTGCGTGCTGTGTGTGTGTGTGTCTGTGTGGTGCGTGCGGGTGTGGGTGCGTGCGCGTGCGCTCCACCCCAAACTACCCTTTACATGGAACTTCTTTTGAAGATTTTGATTTTCTAAAAAATGGCTCTAACCATTTTGATTAAAATATCATATATTAAATATATTTACCTGACAAATAAAATGTATATTTTGAATTTTATGGGAATAGCCTCTCAAGACTACTTTATTCTGAGTGAATTTTACGGAATTTTGCATAACTGCTAAACCGTAAGAAATGGACTAAAACTTACTACACCAAAAATGGATAGCACATTAAAACACACAATTTATGATGTATACATCTTTTTCGTGGAGCTGATCCTATTAGAGATATTCCTTAATTTTGATTTCAGCTTAGAAAAACTTAACTTTTCTCATACAGGAATTTGTCAACACCTGTCCATATAAACAAAGGAACTTCATTCCTAAAGCAACCAGCTTTTGACTATCACTTTAACCTATGGTATTCCCTTATTTTGCTTCTACTTACAAGGAAGCAAGTAATAAGACTGTTTCTGCTAATTTTTTCTCAATTAGCATGAAGTAAATAGAAGCATAAGCTTTTTAACAATAATTTGTTGCACAGATGTAGAGAAAGTCATGTGAATGAAACACATTAGATTTTTACTTTCTGTACACGTACTATGTACATAGTGTATAGAGAAGGTATTGTACTCCACCCAAAAATTTGATACGGAGATTTCACCAGAAATATGTTTTAGAGTCTCCTGTATCCAAAAAAAGCATTTTAAGAAAAAGGTCCGTGCGTGTGTGTATGTGTGTGTGTCCTTGTGTCTGTGACCACAATAACTCAAAAACAAAAAGTCGGTAAAATACCAAACTTGGTATTTAAGTGAAGATTTTGAGAAAAATCCCCCCCCCCCACCCCAAACTACCCTGCACTTGGAAAAATTTTTTCAAATTTAGATTTTCTCAAAAATGGCTCTAACGATTTTGATTAAAATACTGTATATTAAAGAGAGTTATATGGCAAATAAAATGTATATCTTGAATTTTCTGGGAATATCCTCTGAAGACCTCTTTATTCCAAATGAATTTTACTGAATTTTGTGTAACTGGTAAACTGTAAGAGATAAACAAAAACTTACTACACAAAAAATGTAGATCACATTAAAGCACACAATTTATATCACATACATTTTCTCGTGGAATTGACCGTTTCTGAGATATACCTTGTTATTTAAAATAAGAACTGAAGCTTTCTTGGTGACATATTAATTCGAAATCTTCTCAGGCTTCTAGCCAGGTAGATACCTGGCTAGAAGCCCAAAAACATTTTGAATTACCTTGTTATTTGTTTCAGTTTTAAAATACTTAAACTTTTCTCACGTGGTAGGTTGTAAACTCCTGGCCCTGTATAGAAACAGATCTCAACCACATGGCAACCAGCTTTTAAAAGATTTGAGTATCGTTTTATCCTAATGTATTCCTTTCCTTCTGATTACAAGGAAGCAAAATTAAGACAATTTTTGCTAATGGTTATGTCGATTATCATAAAGTAGATTGTCTTTATCATTGATCTTTTCTGTTGCGGATGATGGTTGGAATTTTTATTGAGGTATCGGTCTGTATGAGTAGGTTTTTCTTTTTTTTTTTTTTTACTTTGGCTGGTATCTATCCTACCACGCAACATAGCGTCAACATCTGGCTTATGGAACACAAAAGATGCTGCCATCTAGGTCAACCCAAAAAGTCTGTGGTCGCTGAGCATGCACTTTGGACAGAAGAGGAACACATAATTCAATATCATGAAACAGCCGTTCTCTTATCTATGCCTTATTATAATGCTAACGTGAAGCAATAGGAATTTATAAACAACCCAATAACTTTAATAGGAAACAAGAGACTCAAAAACTGGCATCTGCTACTTGAAAACATCAAACAGGCACAAACCCAACAAGATCATCCGAACCAATCAGGAATCAAAGGCTAGCCCCTCCCTTCACGATGCAGCTACATGCAGCTCCAGCTAGACCAATTGCGTGAGAGCAGCCTGAGTATAAATACTGCCGCTATATCAGCCAGCGAGTCAGTTGCGACCAAACCTTCACCAAGAAGACTTAGACCATGCCACTGAAGATGTTCTCTGCAGTCGTGAACAAAACATCTGGACCTGAAAACTTCAGCAGACCACGACTTCTCAGTCTGGAAAATTCTTCTAGTTATAATTTAGACTCTGGCCGTGAAAGCTTACAACTACTGATACTGTTCATTTGTTTGTGAACTCTCATAAAAGGTCGGTAAAGTACCACACTTGGTATATAAGTTTAATATCTTCCGAGGATGCGACACAAAGAGTTTTAGGAAAATCCTCGCACCCCAAACTACCCTTTACATGGAAAAAATTTTGAACATTTTCATTTTCTCAAAAATAGCCTTAACAATTTTGGTTAAATACTGTATATTAAAGATATTTACATGATAAAATGTATAGCTTGAATTTTCTGGGAATAGGCTCTGAGACCTCTTTATCCTAGATGAATTTTGCATAATTGGTAAACCATAAGAGATAGACAAAGTCTTATTATACAAAAAATGTAGATCTCGTAAAAATACACAATTATTTTTTCTTGTATTTGACCATTTTTAAGATATTTCTTGTTATTGGTTTCAGTTGTAAAATACTTAAATGTTTCACATGCAGGAATTTGTTAACTTCTAGCAATCCAAAGAAATGGATTTCATGCACTTGGCAACTAGCTTTTAAAAGATTTGACTGTCACTTTAGCCTAGTGTATTCCCTTATTTCCCTTTTATTTGCAAGGAAGCGGATAATAAATACAATTACTACTAACGTTTATCATGATTAGTATAAAATAGATAAAATGATCAGCTTTTAACAATAATTTGTTACTGAGATGTAGAGAAAGCTATGTAAAAGGAACATAAGATTTTTTGGTATATAAATATATTACTTTTTCCATCTACAGTGGGATGTACTGGTTGCCCTGTGGACATAAAACTTTGCCTGCTTTTAGTATAGACTGCAGGAGCAACATTGCCTAGAGGAGAGATAATGATCCTGCACTGGAACCTGAAACAGTGAAGAGGAAAGTTTTGAAAGCAGAATAGGTTGGCAATTGGCTACAGTAGTGTGTGGATGTTTTCCCAATTGCACCCAAAAGGCACATATGCTAAGTATAGGCTGATCTCTCACAAAGCCAACTATCACAAATGTAAACCAATAGCAGACAGACTTGCTCATAATAGCCTACTCCTGTGTAGGATCTGGGCTTAAACATGGATGCCCCTAAAACTTGAAGCCATATGCAACTGGACAGACTTTACCATTGAATTGTTTAGATTAAGATGAGTAACAGGAATTTATACCACATAGTGACATAATGCAATGTGATCAAAAAGGAGACATCGTGTCTGAGTATCATAAAAAAGTTATACAGACCCATTCATTATCTCTAATATCTTTAATGAATATTTTTCTAAAACAGCCAAAAAATTATCCATCTCAGTAGGCCATGACTTCTTCTATGAGATGAGCAACATTGCAGTAAATAACAACACTGTGTTAAATGGAAAGAATTTGAGTCAGTTCATATCACGGTCACAAGCTTCTTTGTATATTTGCAACTTTTTAAAGAAACACTGTGTTTTTATATTCAATTACCAAACAAGAAATAATGAAATCATTGAGTAGGATTGAAAACAAATTTCTTGTTGAAATTGCTGCTGATTCATGAATCAATTCAAGAAAAAACCCTTGAGTGGATGCCATCACATTGGAAGCAACACCAGACATTGCACAAGGCAAAGTTTTCATTCTTCACAATTAAAATATTAATCAGTTCTAAATGTTGGTATGTACCTTTTGATAATTTTAAGAAGTTTCAAAAAATAAAAAGATGGTATGTCTCAATGAACAATCACCACTTATCCATGCAAAACTGTAGTGGTATCTTTCTGAATGATCACAGGATATAATTGTTGAAGCAGTTGCATAAGATTGCAATTTGTCCATTGTTTGACTTTCAAGAAGAGATGGACATTTACCATCTTGAGCAGTTTCTTCAACACCCACTCTATGTGACAACAATTAGAGAGCAAGACAGTTCAAGCACTAGGCATTAGCTTGTTTTAGCTGAGACTGTTCCTGTGGAGTTGTCCTGTAGCTATGGGTCTATTACCTTTCATACTATTCTTCCATATAAATGGGAGAAACAGAAGTAGTTAGCTTTGGCAAAAGGGAAAGGATCAATCAGAGGATGCAAATATAAAATACCAGATATAAATGTCAACTGGCTAGAAAAAATATCTAATATGGTAGTTGAAGCAAAAGTGCTATTTGGAATTGAAATATGAGGACTAGATAGTGGTGCAAAGTTGTAGATACAGTGGACAGGATGTTCTGCAGGGAACAGAGTTCCCAAGTATTGGTTTAGAATACTAAATTTAGATGAAAGTAACTTGTTAAGGCAATGCTTGGAATATCAAGAAAGGAATTTGAGGAAAAATGGGTGGAGTTATTTAATACAAAATAATTTAGAAAATAGTTGATTGGGGAAATTTGGATAGAGGGAAAACGATGCAAATGATTTTTGGAAAGGAGCTAGGAGGAGATTTGAGATATAGAAATACAAAAATTGTTCAGTATTATGTGGGAAAAAATATCATTAGAAACATATGTACAAATAAAAAACACATTGGAAAGAGAAATGTATGTGGATGCGTTAAATAAAGAATAAAGGGGGAGTATTACTTGGGTACAAATGAGTGTGGTGAGACTAAAGGGTATGAGAAAAGGACTCCAACAGAATCAATGCCCAATATGTGGTGAAAAGGAAAATATGGAACAGTCTTTTGACTGTATAGGGACAGAGTTTTGGAGGAAACAGTATATAAATGGTAAGTAGACAGAAAGATAGCTTTAATCAAACTTTTTAGTAAGGATAGCAAAAAGGTAGGCGAGTATTTGACTAAAGTAAAGGATGTGGTTACAAAAAGAGAAGTAGATGAAACATAAGTTTATAGGTTGTTTTAAGAAATGTTGAGTATGACTATTGTACACTTTTATCTTCTTCTTCTTCTTCTTCTTCTTCTTCTTCTTCTTCTTCTTCTTCTTCTTCTTCTTCATCATCATCATCATCATCATCATCATCATCATCATCATCTTAATGATTAAAATAAATGTGCTAGATTATAAGGAAAGCTTGGTTAGGAATATGGCAAGATAACAGCCTGGGCTCATGTATGGGTGCTTAGTACAAATAAACAAATAAATTGTTCCATATCCTAGCAATCTGGCTGGTAGTTTGGGAGTTTGATGGGATTCTCCTCTGGGTCTTTCTGCTTTGTGTTGTGTGTTATCACCAACTATCTCTATCTCTGTTGTGTACTACTTCATTGGTGCTGTAGTAGGTCCCTTCTGTACCCTGCCATCTCTGGCTGGTTCTTTTCGAGCCATCCTCTGTTGCTGACTTGTGACAAATTTCAAATACTTAAGCATATTGGTAAAATGTCCTTGTCACTCTGTTTTTCCCTGAATATTTTACTTCTATTTACTGCTGTTATGGAACAATCCCTTTCCTTTGTTATCACTGTTGAATGGCTGGTGTAAACTTCTTGTGCTCTATTTGTATTAAATCAGTGATTATATACTTGTCTGTACCTGCTGTGGATTTTGGCCTCCTTCTATCCTTTTATTCACAACCACTTTGCCTAAAGATGATGAACAACTCATTTTCCCTTGATCTTTCCTGAAATTATTGGACTCCCTGCAACTTCCTTTTCCTTTATTTAAGTATGCATGTTAGCGGAATCCAGTTATTGTTATCCCTTTTGAAATTTCTCCATGGGTGTGCATTTTGCTGCAGCACATATTTTTTGTACCTTAAAGTATGCATAGTTATTTTCTCTTTGGGCCCTGTGTTTAACAAGGCACATTATTGGCTAATTCCCCAAACTAACTTGTCCCTGTTCTTTTCTCTTTTTTTTTTTCTGGAGTTTTAGATTACTTCTTAAACTCATCTGTATCCATATTCCTCAAGTCCAGTGATCTCAGTTTGGAATACTCTGTAATTCTCTGGAACTCCTGAGTAATTTTTCTATAAACCATTGTTATGTCCTAAACACTATGATTAACATTTGAGTCCTTTATATGCTACCATTGGACTGGATTATTGAACAGAGTAGCATTATTTATTTTCCTGATAGTCCAAATTTTCCAGTATGTTAGAAAACCTAAAGAAAGAAACAATTCTTAAGTTCTTACATCACCACATTCTTTTAGGACTTTTCCACTTGCAGCATCTTGTTGATTCCTGCTTTGAATTGGTCATCAAAGTTTTGGAGAGGCAGAGTCAGACTGAAAAATTCAATGCCATAGCTGGGATTTGAACCACAGATCTGCCAGTTGCTGTAATTACTACACTTACAAAAGAAATTCTTAGCTGGCTCTGTAGCTCAATCAGTAGAGCATCTGCCTGCTGTGCAAGGGGCCCCAACTGGGGAGGGAGGAGGTTTTTTTCTCTAGCCAAGATTATTTCACATCCTCCCCAGAGTCTGGAGGTATGAACGAGAGTGTGAATGTGAGCATGTATAGTTAAACAAAATTCACCAAAGCTAAAAGAAAAGTAATGCAGAAATTAATAGAAGAGTAATTTTATGTTACTGCATATAGGAAGCAAATGAGTCTGAAAAGAAAATTATGAGATGCTAGAAAAGGTATCTAATATGAATTTCAACTGTAAAACAAACAGTTGTTTAAATAAAATTGAAAGGGATTTGTTCACAATGAAGCACACATAATTATTAAATTAAAAATATATGAGTCACATACACTCATTAGATCAGACTTCTAAATAAATGCATACACATGTTAGAAGATGTACTAAATGGAAAATACATAATTACAAGAGTGTAAATGAAAATCAAAGTAAGCAACCCCACTATAGATCTATATTTGGACTCCCAAAAATCCATAAATTAGGAAACAAGCTAAGGCCAATCATTAACAACATACGAGGGGCATACTGAAAGTCATGAGCAACACTGTTTTACAATCTTAATATTTATTTTTAAGCCAAACCAAATACATCATCATAATCTACAGACTTTCTTTCACTTTTCGACATAGTCTCCATTGTTTTGCACACATTTTTCCCATTGTTCTACAAGTTTGAAAATGCCCTTGTGATAGAACTCTGTTCCAGCTGCCCGCAGACCCTGACGCACTACTTTCCGAATGTCCTCCAGCATCTCGTAGCGTTGGCCACGCATCTGCTCCTTCACAGAACCGAAAAGATGGTAGTCGGAGGGTGCCAAGTCGGGACTGTAGGGAGGATGTGGAAGAGTTTCCCACCCGAATGCCCTGATCTTCTCCATAGTGGCGCGGGCAGTATGCGGACGCGCATTATCCTGTTGAAGGATGATCCTCTTTCCAGGGCGTTTATCACGCAAAGCCCGATGGAGCTTCAAAAGTGTCTTGATGTAGCGGGCAGAATTTATGGTTTGTCCAGGTTCAAGAAAGTCAACCAGAATGCAACCTTGTGCATCCCAAAAGACACTTCCCATAACTTTTCCTACAGACTGCACTGTCTTCGCTTTCTTCTTCAATGGTGAGTTCAAGTGGTGTCATTCCATACTCTTGACGTTTCATTTCTGGCTCATAGTGATGGAACCAGCTCTCATCTCCAGTCACAATACACGTCAAAAATTCATCACCTTCATTATGAAATCTCTGAAGAAGGTTTTGTGCAATGGTTCTTCTCTGAAGTTTGTGGTCCTCAGTCAATAAACGGGGGACCCAACGGGCACAGACCTTTCGATAACCCCAAGCTGTGGACCATTTCTTGCACTGCACTATGTCCTATTCCAAGTTGCACAGCAATTTCATTCACAGTGAAAAGCCTATCTCCTGTAATGCGCTCATCAACTCTTTCCTTGTTGCATTCTGTAGAGGCAGTTCGAGGACACCCGCTACGAGGCGCATTTTGCAGACTCGTGTTTCCATCTTTGAAATGTTTCACCCATCTTCTAACACTGCTGGCACCCATGCTGACACCTCTATACGCACGTTGAAGTCTGAGATGAATTTCAGGAGAAGATTTTCCTTCTTTCACAAGGAATTCAATGACAGCACGCTGTCAAAACGAAACATCAATGTCAGCCATTTTTCAAACACCATCTGTGGTCACGTGATAGAAGCTAATGTCGTCATAATATGTCAACATGTGGCTTAAAGTCTGTAGATTACGATCCTGCAATTCGTTTTGTTACATTGTTGAAATTTAAATTTTTACAATGGGTTGCTCGTGACTTTCAGTATGCCCCTCGTAAATATACTCATATGCTTGCAAAATGGCTAAACTCAAAATTTAACGAAGTACTGAAATTCAAGAACCTCAATATTAGGAATTCATTTGAGCTAATTGACAAACTCAAGTATGTACAAATCTCCAGTAATGAGCGTGGTATCTTTCAATGTAGAATCCTGTTCCCAAGCTTACCAAATGACAATCGTTTATCTATGACAGTGGCTGTTAACGTTAGACTTAGAAGTATAACTCATTGAGGAATACCTGGAAGTAACAAACATTTGCTTAGAACAGGCATTCTTCACATTTCAACGAAAATTTTACCCGCAAACTTTCAGCTTATCAATGGGCAACCCACTCTCACCTTCCTTGACAAATTTATTTATGGCATATTTTGAAACCTGTATCACCAAGGCATTTCCTCTTATTTTTAAGTTCTGGGTATGTATGTATGTTTTATTCACCAATTGGAAATTAATTACAATTTCAAGGCTTCGTCAAGTACAAGTTACAATTATCTGAAATTTATCCAATCCTATACTCAGTAATCATGATTATATTAACAATTATATACAACATAATGATGGGGCCAAGCCGTGGCTGAGTGGTTAGACCACTTGCCTCTCACCTAGATGGCCGGGGTTTGATCCCAAGCGACTTCATGTGAGATTTGTGGTGGACAAAGCGGCACTGGGGTGGGTTTTCTCTGGGTACTCCAGTTTCCTCCGCCATCCCATTCTACCGATGCTCCATAATCATTCATGTATCATCAGTGTCACCGCCTGCAGTGCCATAAGTAGTTAAAGCGGGCGTTAAACACTACCAAAAAAAAAAACCATAATGATCCTATTTACATTGTTCATGAATTGTTGCTTAAAGAACTCGTAAAACTCTTGCATATTGTAGAAACATTGTTCAACTAAAACTTTTTAACATGCTTCCTGAATTAAAATTTAGTTGAGTCGATTTTGTAACACTACATCACTTACTTTTTAATTTCGGAAAACATGTTTCAGAAGCCATGTGCTTCCATTGTCAATTCCTTTGGTAGTCGACCAAAGGAATTGACAATGGAAGCACATGGCTTCTGAAACATGTTTTCCGAAATTAAAAAGTAAGTGATGTAGTGTTACAAAATCGACTCAACTAAATTTTAATTGTTAAAACACATCACTGTCTCAAAGTCCACCATATATCAGGATGCTTCCTGAACTTCGGTGGATGCTTGTCATTTAACTTTTTTGAGATTAAATTATACATCAGGATTCCTGTATGTAGTATGGAGTTAATCTTTTTTGTTGTTCTGGCAGCTTGCAAGTGAAGATTATTCTGATTTCTAGTGGCATGCTCATGTACAATGTTGTTTGAATTGAAGTGATGGATGTTGTTGTTTATGAAGTAAACTGTTTCTAATTATTTTCTTTTGAGTTATAAATAGCTTGTTTACATTGGTTGATTTTCCCCAAAGGAGTATGCCATAAGCAAGTACTTAGTGCATATAGGAAAAGTATATCATTCTTATTGTTTGAGGAGTGCATAGACATTTTAGCATTGATATTACATAGTGTGCTCTTTTAATTTTAGATGTAATGCATTGTATGTATGGCTTCCAATAGACAATATATTTGCAATAGTTAACCACAAATTAGTAGAAGATGCAGTCACACTCTTAAATATGCAGAAACTCTCTATAAACTTTTTGATTGAAGTTGAGAAAGATAATATCTTGCCTTTCTTGGATTTGAAAATCATGAAAAAGAAGAATTGCATAGGATTTGGAATACATGGAAAAGAAACCCACACAGAAAATTACATCAAGGCAAATGGCTTCCACCCAAACAACACAAACATGCAGTCATTAATAGTCTACCATATAGGTTGGTCAATATTCCATTGAAAAAAAATGGAATATCAGAAAAAATTGCACCATATAATAAAGATAGGAGAATATAATGGATATACTAAAAGGCTAGTTTACAGTAAAGTAAAGAATTTCAAAAAACTACAACACCACAACCAAGTAACTACACTTTGTCTAATAGATAACATTACAAAATATAAGAAATTCACATATCTTTCAAGAGCCATCACCAATTCCGGAAAATACTTGAACATTACTATATCACTTTGGCTCCAAAAAATACATTTAGCATAGGGAAACTGCTTAAATCAACTAAGATAGACAAAAAAGCCAAAAGAGAAGAAAACAGGTGTTTGAAAATTCAAATATGAGAGTTGCAAAAAACCTTCATGGGGAAAAACTAAAAGGAACAAGGAAGTAGGCTTAAAGAATATTTTCGTTATATTAACAACTGAGAAATGGATATATCAGCAGTAGCATACAATTTTTTGGAATAGCAACACAAAATAAGAAAGATGGTATACTTATTAGAATGTACAACAAGCAGCAGAATTAGCAGCATGGGAAAAAATGTACATGTGCAAATTTAGGGATAAATTAATCAACTTTGATATGCCTTTGGACAAAAACCCAAATCTAAAGTTTGTCAAATCATCAAGAAAGGAGCCACCAGAGTTTGCAACAACAGGAGGTCCAACAGGAGCTACAATGCAGTCACTTAACTGAAGATGCAATAATGGATGTGTGAAACATGTTTTAGTAACTTTTATTATCTTTTATTATATGAAACATAGAAGTGTATGCGACTATAGGAAACATGCCTAGCCAACACATACTTTTAAATTTACCTAACCTGATGACTTTTTATGCACTTAGGGCCTATTGTGGTTATGCATTTACTGTGCCAGTTGTATTGTGTACATCTTCCCCATTCAGTTGACAGCGTATTGAATTTTTAGAACCAGGTTTCATTTTAAGCCTAAAGGTATTTAAAATATTTGTTGACATAATTATGGTGCAACTAAAAAGAATACTTAGCAACTAAGACCACCAACCTTATTTGTGGATACTAAAAGTGATAGTGAATGCACCTATATTTTATGACTTACTGTAAAATTATTGAATTAGTGTTATAAAAAATGTAATATCAGCATCTAAAACTTATGTTATGTTCCGGTGAACTCCATGGGTTTTCAAGTCGGCACCTGCTGTTATTGCTAAGTCCATCTAAGTCCATCTCAAAACAGCCAGGAAACCAGAAAAGATTGGCTTTATATTTTTTAACATCCAATATTTTGTGTATGTATTGTACTACATAATCCAACAATTCCTGTAACTTTGCACAAAGTAGTTTTCATTATGATAAATATTCAATTATATGTCATTTAACACAAAATACCATTTTAATATAAGTATATAAAATACCCTGTGCTAAGGAATGATAATATTAAATAAAAAAAAAAATTCCCCTTAATATTCGAAAGGTAATAAATAAGATAAATATTAAGAATAATAAATAAGAATAAATATTCTAAACATCAGTAAAAATGATAGAATAGTCATTATATTATTATCTTTAACCATATATATGTTACTTTAAAATTGAGTTAAAATTGGCACCATGAATTAAAAAAGAATATGAGAAATATTTAATATTCTATGTACAATGTAATATATTTATCCATTTAAAAAAATTGTGGTACAATATTAGAAAGAGATAAAAGAGTATAATATCCCACAAAATTCAAGAGTAGTCCAGGTTAGGGGTCAGCTGAATGTGTGTGCTGTCAATCGCAGGCAATGCATTATCGCTTCAGAGCGTCTCAACCTTGAAATTAAACAAAAGCAATTTGCTTTTGGCTGTGTCACAATAAAGACACTAACTCAATGCGAACATTTATAAAAAATGAAATGAACACACACTTAACAGTTATTTTTAATTAGGAAATATGCTGCTTTTTACATAGGTATTTTTCTCCAATAAATGTAAGGGTTTCACTTAATGGCAAACACTTTCTTTCATCAATTCTGAAATTTTGCCAACAATTACCATTATCACTTCCAGTATATAATAATAGTACTAGAGTGCACATTTACTTGTACACTACTGCTAGGTTAGATTTATATATATTAGTAGTATTATTTTTGAATTCCTTGAAACCCCAAATTTTCTGCATTTTGTGCAAATTTTAACTTTTTTTTTTAATGTTCTTTCAGAGTAGAATAGTGATCAAGTGTCAATGGAGCTGTTTTTCTCATTTGCTTTGTCATCTTCTTTTTTTATATGGTCTCACTCGTAATTTTAATGCCTACAAATTCTGTAAATGTTATCTCTCATGTTGAGAGTAATTAAGACCATTGTTATGTATACTATCTTCTTCTTCTTCTTCTTCTTCTTCGGCGTCATGGCCCTTGTAGTCTAGCCTTAGAGTTTTAGTCCATTCCTGTTCTAACCACAGCTTTCTGCCCCCATCTTCTCATTCCTGAAGTTCTTAGATCTCTTCTACTCCTTCCAGCCACCTTAATTTTTGTCTGGGAATATTGCATCTACCTTCAGTTTTGAATTCAGGATATTTTTGGTTATTCTATTATCATCCATTCTGATCATGTGTTCTAACCATTGTAACCTTTGGGCTTTAATTTCAGCTGGAGTTTTATATTGAGTTTTAATTCTGTATTGTATCTGATTCTCCAATAACCTTTCTCATATTTAGGACCATAGATTTTTCTTAAGATTTTCCTTTCCTATGTCATCAGTTGTTCCATTTTCTTGGACAGCATCCAGGTTTCACTGCCATAAAGCACAATTGGTCTTATGACTGTTTTGTACAAAATGTTGCTTTTTTACTTGTGCTCAATGTTTTATTTAGGGCTCTCGGGCATTTGTTGCCCTCTGCAATTTTATGCCTCATGAATGCATCTGCAGTATTTTCTTGGGTAATTAGAACTCCTAAATATTTAAAATAGACAACTTCATTATAGTTAGGCCCATTTATTTAGACAACATTGTCTGAGTACTTCTTACTTTTCATATATTTGGTCTTTGATTAATAACCCCATCTGTTCTGCTTCTGTTTGAATTTGGCTTACAGTTTTTGTTTAGTGCACCTAGAGATCTACATACAATCACTGTATCATCAGCATAGGCCATGCACTGTCTGGTATAGTACTATTAAAATTGTCACATTGCTCATCACTTTCTCCAGAATTGTAGATAGAGTCTCCATCTCACTCCATATGTTGTTTAGTAACTTTACATATTATATATTTTGGAGAGAGTAATATCTGTTAGATTTAGATGGGATACCAAATTCCCTCATTGCCTCCAACATTCTTGATTGGTTTATGAAGACCATATGTATTGGACTATTGTATTCATTTGTCTTTTCTAAACATTGCTTGATTGTGAAGATACGGCCAGTCCTACTCCATCCTTGTTTAAAACCACACTGATACTCTTTATCATCAGTGATACTTTGAGAGATATTAATACTATATTTGTAAGAATCTTATGAATAACACTCAACAGTAAAATTCCTCGATAACTGTTGCAGTCAAGTTTACTACCCTTACATATCTGTGTGTGTGTGTGAGTGTGTGTGAGTGGGTGGGGGTGGGTGCGTGCATGGGTGTATGTGGGTGGGTGTGTGAGTGACGTGAGAGTGAGTGAGTGTCGTGAGAGTGAGTGAGTGTGTGTGGGGGGGGGTGCGTGCGTGCATGTGTGTGTCCAAAGATGCTCTGCCTTTCTTTATCAGTTCTGCTATTATCAGATCCTCAGGAGGAGCTCTGTTATGCTTCCTATTGTTGATTATATTTGAGTTTAGTAGTTGTTTCAATTGCACTTCTGAACCAAAATATCCTATCTTGTTATATGATATGCCCTCGTGCCAGAGTTCAAAGTTTCATGAAAATATTGAGTCCATCTTTTCAATATTGCAGCTGTTCCCAGTCAAATGTCCATCCTTATCACAGCACCATGTAGTTCTTGGTTGAAAGCCTCCTTTAAAATTTCTAATGCTTTCAAAAATGTTTCTTTTATCATTTCTGTTGTACCTGTCATGCAGCATATTTTCTTCATATTGTTTCTTCTTTATGCAAATTAATGCCTTAGCTTTTCTTCTTGCCTCTTAAAATACATTAACATTTCTAGTAACCAGTTGTATCATTTTAATTCTTAGCTCATTTCTTAAATTCAATGCCTCCCTGATATTCTTCTTCATACCATCTATTTCTGTTCTGAGATTTTGCATGACCCAGGATTTTTTCTGCTGCCACTTTTATCTATACATCTTCAACTCAGCCATAAACTGAAAACTGAACACTGGGATCAGGTGGATAGGATCACGTTTGCTTCGATGATTACCAACAGCAACAGAACTACGGAAAGACACAAAAAGAAATATGCTCACTGCCTAGAAAAACAGCATTGCAACAATACAAACAACAACGAAGCTCCAACTGCCACACATACTAACCGCACGGTAGTCAACGTGTCTGATCATCAGCTATCACCCCCTGAAACATCCGTCCTCTCCAAAGGCGGGAACTACGCGATCACACCTAACGTGCTACCTATAGAGGAGATCATATCCAACATCGAAGCCGGCATTCATGAACTATCTTCAAAGGAAGCGGAGGAAAAACGTCTGGAGTCAGCCAGAATTCTTCAACGCGCTAAGCCACCCAAGAGCAACATCACTTCTCAAGAAATGAAAGCTTTTAAAAATTTGAATGTGAACAAGGACATTATTGTACTCGCAGCAGACAAAGGCAATGCCACTGTGGTGATGAACAAGTTGGACTATGAACACAAGATGACCGAACTCCTAGATCCGGCCACCTAGATCCAGGGATCCAATGGCTCGTATTCTTCGAAATACCAACAAACTCATTAAATCGTCATCTATTCCACCCAGTGATCAACTGAAGCTGAAGAGGAGTGAAGCTTTACCTCCCAGACTTTATGGGCTTCCGAAGATCCACAAGCCTGGCATTCCTCTAAGGCCGATAGTCAGCACTATTGGCTCGCCAACATACACAGTCGCGAAATACCTCACAAGCATACTGCAACCTCACATCGGCAACACGGACACATACATCAAAGACTCATCTCATTTTATTCAGAAACTCAAGACCATCAGCCTAGAACCCAACGACATACTCGTCAGTTTTGACGTTATTTCACTGTTTACTATGGTCCCAGTCAGTGAAGCCATAACACAGCTGGAACAGATATTTCCAGAGGACATTGCGGCGCTCTTCAACCATGTTCTAACTACTACATACTTCCAGTGGAACCACGAGTTCTATGAACAGACAGATGGTGTCGCGATGGGGAGTCCACTCAGCCCGGTTATCGCTAATTTCTACATGGAACTCTTCGAAGCTACCACCTTGGATTCAGCACAACTTAAACCTTTGCATTGGTGGCGCTATGTGGACGACACGTTCGTCATCTGGAGCCACAGAGAGTCAGCTCTGACAGAATTTCTAAACCACCTCAACAGTATCAACCATCAAATTCAGTTCACTATGGAAAAAGAAGAGGACGGAAAACTGCCATTTTTGGACGTCATGGTGAACAGGAAGGAGGACGGCACACTAGGCCACAAAGTATACCGTAAACCGACACACACTGACTGCTACCTTCACAAAAATTCCAACCACCACCCAAGACAAAAGCGCTCCATGATCAAAACCCTAGCCGACCGTGCTATACGTATCTGTGATCTGCAACACCTACAACAAGAACTTCAGCATTTGGACAAAGCGCTTCAAGCCAATGGCTACACAAAGCGTGAGATCAATAGAGCATTACACCCCAAGAGAAGTTCCACTAGCACACAAACAGCCGCAATCGGTCGAAAGGGTAAAGCTTTCCTCCCGTAAATCAGATCAGTCACAGACCGCATTGAAAAATTACTGAAACGCCACAACGTTGACACTGTCTTCAAGCCATCCAAACAGATCTGTAACACACTCCATTCAGCCAAAGACCCTAGGGATCCACTAACCACAGCAGGAGTATACAGAATACCATGTTCATGCGGCAAAGTGTATATTGGAACCACACAACGAAGCGTAAAAACTTGCATCAATGAGCACAAAACCAATTGTCGCTTGGGTCAGACGGAAAAATCAGCAGTTGCAAAACATGCCATACTCGAAGAAGGGGAACAAATCATCCAGTATAAAGACAGATATTCTAGCATCAACCTCCCATACCCTCGTTTATACCGGGAAGCTATTGAAATACAGAAGCATAGAAATAACATCAATCGCAAAGAAGAAGGCCTTAAACTGAACAGAATATGGCAAACAGCATTAACCAAAGTCAAAATCAAGAGTTCCAAACGAGCCAATCAGACACCAGCAGAGCACAGCACTCCACCGACAGAAGTCCAGCCCACCGCCAACCCGAACCAATCACCACACGCCTCACCACCGGCCGCTGATATAAATACCGCGGTCCACAGTGCAACCAGCACAGTCGCAGTTGAAACGTCCACTAGAGCACTTCGACCTCGCCGCTGCCACCGAAGATGTCTGCCGTAGTCGCAGATGAAACGTCTGGGAAGAAGAAGGAGGAGCCCAGTAGACCACGGCCTACAAGCCCGGATTATACTCCAGCAAGTATTGACACCGGCCGTGAAAGCCTAAGAATTTCGATCATCTAATTTTGTTCCATGATTCTTCAATACCATTAATTCATTGGGTGACTGTCCAATGTTTGTGTCACTAAGTTCTTATATTCATCTTGGCATATGGCATCTTTAAACATTTCAGCATCAATTTTTCCATTTTCTCACCTATATATTTATTAGCTGTAGATTATTTTACTTAATACTTAATGCGCAGGAGAAAGTGATCAGAATCACATTCAGCACCACGATATGATCTTATATTGAAAAATATCTGAAGCTTGTCTAGAATGTATCAGGATATGATCCATCTGGTTTTTATTGTTAACATCCAGTGCACCCAAGTTTTTTTATGTACATCTTTATGTGGAAAGTTTGTATTCCTCATTTACCATGTTTTTGCTTATCATAAAATGAACTAATTTTGAGCCATTGTATTTGTATTGTCATGTAAACTATGTAATCCTATTTTATGGATGTCATGTCTCTTCCCACCTTTGCATTCATATCACCCAGAATTATTTTGACATGAGTGGCTGTCCTCTGATAGATTCTTTTTAATCTGCCAGAGAATGAATTTTTCTAATTCTTAAGGTACATATTTGGTCACTTATTGGGTCAGAATTTAGGATAAGATGTTTCTTTTTTAATATAAAACTGTAACATTAATGTTGCTCCCAGTTAATACTCCGCTATAACATATGGTGTAATCCTCACAATCTTTACCTTTCCTGCAGTGCACCCTACATTATATCTATTCAGTTCTTGAATTAGATTTCTCAGGAAGGTCTACAGAAACTTCTCACATTCCATTTTGCTAAATATAATCTTGTTAGAGCAGTCTGACAAATTCTCAAAATATTAGCTTTTCCAGATGTGGAATTGTCAGTCCAATATCCAAGGTAAGTTTTAATCAAGGTTTTCTTCCTTTAGCCTTTGAAAATCCAACTTCTTACCCTACAAGGTAGCAGAGGTTAGAGATTACAAGGTAGCAGAGGTTAGAGATTTTGGGGCCCTCCCCTATAGAAGCTGCCTTCACTGTGTGCTTTTAAGCCCCCATCCGCCCATTCCCAAGGTCGCAACTGCTCAATCTGAGTGCATCTTCCGCCAGGTCTGCTGTTCCAATGGTTCACCATCGCTGCTGTTGAGGACTTCACCTTAACCCTGGCCCCTGGAGACAGGGTGGCTGTTATATCCCCAAGGCCTTGGGATAGCCACTCTACCATTCCCATCAAAATGGGCCTCTGAGTAGTATGTATACTATACAGCCATCTAATTACACCTTTCATTTGTTATTGCTTTTAATTTTTCTAAATTAGTATAATTACTTACATATTTGGAGTTCTTCACTGGTACTATCTGTAACATTGATACAAGCACTTATCACATACTGTCTAAACAAGCTGCTGTTATTGGAAGTGAGCATATATAATTAATAATAATTATAACAACAAGAACAACAATAATAATAGCAATAATGGCAACAACAACAACAACAACAACAACAATAATAATAATAATAATAATAATAATAATAATAATAATAATAATAATAATAATAATAATAATAATAATAATAATAATAATAATCTTTATTGCTCATAGATTTGTTTTTACAAATTTCAAGCATTGTCGAGTTTTGTGTGCAATTACTTTACAATTTCTTTTTTACAAGTGGTTAAAATTCATTCATGGAATACATACATTTCTTAATTGGGTACATTTTAAGTTCCTCTTAAAGGTTTTGCCATTTAAAAGTTTTATATTTGATGGCAATTCATTAAAAAATATAGTTCCCATAATATATACATATTTTTCTGAAGCGGCCTTACTAGTTCCAATATAATCACCCTTATTTATGAAATTATAGTTAATGGACATACTTGCTTGTTATTAAATCTTTTTCCCTTACAAATAATATTCCGTATATGTGTATAATGAGTAGAGTGTAAGTAAATGATTAGGAAAACATTTCTACATGATTCTGTGGGTGGCATATTATTTTTAAACCTAATATATTTCTTTTGTAGAATGAATAGTCTATCCATATACACCTTTGTTGCTGATCCTCATATTTCAATACCGTATAATAAACTTTTATATATAGTACCATATCAACCAAAGAATATGCTTGTCAGTAAATGATTTAAAATGCCTTATGAGATATTAACTTAACACATCACTGTCTCAAAGTCCACCATATATCAGGATATATTAACTTACTAATTTTCTTACATAAATAATTAATATGTTTTCTCCCCAAGTTAAGTTTTCATCCACTATTATGCCTAAAAACTTATGTTGACTCACATTTGCTAACTCTTAATCATTAGGCTGATTTCATCTGCTATTTCCTTAGTGCATAATTCCAAAATCATATGGTTCGTCTTTTTCATGTTACAGAGAAGATTATTTGATTCAAAGTGTTTTAGTAGGTACCGTCAACTTGGGCGACTTCGGATGATTTTTGCATTTTTTATCATTTTATTTAAGTGTGTGAATGGGATCAAGGTTATTTAATGTAGATAACATTTGTTATGGTCTTGGTGAAATAGTTTACAATAGTATAAACACAAAATATTCTATCTACAATCCACTGAATTCAGTAAGAATAGAAAAAAGATATCATTCATTTGATCAAATTACACCAATAAATAAGTCAACATATTTTAAGTGAGTAAAAACTTAAAAAGTTAGTGAAATAACGCAGTAACAGACCTGATACAATTTGTTACAGTATGTCATGTGGAAATACAACTTTTCTCCTCTCTTCCTTCGGCGCCAGCAGCAATATTTTTTTATATTTAGGAACTTCGGGAAACACAAATACACTTTTGCTGTTGTTGTAGGCGTGCAAAAACTTCACCTCAACATCTTTGGCACAGACATTTGTTGCAACACCAACATACTGCCTTACACGAGTCTTCTTTCCAACGCTGTACTCAAAGCTAGCCATAAAAAATGTCATAGTATTATCACTTTCATCTTCACTGCTGCTGCTAGTTGAAACATTGCTCTGGTTTTCTCCTTCCAAGTGGCATCCCAGAACTGACTGCCCTGATGCAATTTTGAGCTTCTTCCGCCTAACAATATTGGGCTTCTTGTAGAGAGTTTTCTTCTGGATTTCTTCGAAGCTACTCTGCCGTGAAGTCAAATCAAATGTTTCTTTTCTGTCTGGAAGTTTGTCCGAGACATACAATGAATCAAATGGAATGACTCCAGTTCCTCGAAAACCACTCTTAATATTATCAACTTTTCTGGCTTTGTGTCTGTGTTAATGCGGATGGAAATACATCTTTGGATATTGGACTACGAGTGCTCTTCTTCCAGTCACTCAGTACCTCACACCAAGCTATCTTCACAAGTCTGAAGAAACTGACATCCAAGGGCTGGAGAAGATGGGTGCTGTTTGGAGGCAGGAAGATAAAATGGATGTCAAATTTTTCACATTTTATCACTTTTACAGAAATGTGGCTACTTAAATTGTCTCCAATTAGAATCCTTTTACCAGGCCTCTTCTTTAAATATGGTAATGCTATGGTCTAAAACCAATCCTCAAAAATAGTCATATCAAACCATCCACTTCCATTATGATTAAACCTTGTCCTAAGTGGTCCACTATCTTTCCAAGTGTCCCAAAGATGTTCTGCTTATATAGGACATAAGGCAGAAGAGGATACCCATCACCAGAAGCAGCCATCATAACAGAAATGCTAGTTTTTGAAAAATCTATTATGTGTTCATGCTTTACACCTCTTCTTACGACTATGTGTTTCCTTCTAGGATCATCATTAAAATTAGTTTGGTCATAGTTGACAATGTTAGAATTAGGCACCTTGGACCAATGTTGTGGAAATGTTCTTGTACGGATTCTTTGGACACTTCAGCACAAGCTCTTTTTATATTCTCACTTAGTGTAACAGACAGTATTGCAGAGTGCCTCCATCGGAAGGAAGCAGCCCAGTCCACTCCTGGAAAGTTATTCTTGAAGCAGAATCCAAATTTTGCCTAAATATTCTATAAAATTCCTCCCATTTTTGTTTACATTATCAATGTTATACATAAGTATTATATATATATATATATATATCCACCAATTTTCTATAAGCATTATTTACATGTTTAACATCAACATTAAAACTATGTGTACATTAGGTGCAACAAATTTATTGAGCATTTTATCCAAGCACTCAAGAAAGTATATTGAAAGGCAAAAACATGTCTGCCTCAAAGTTCATACGAAATTGGTCAGTGAAAAAATCTACACCATTTATTTTGAATTCAAATTTTATATGCTTATAGAGACAGAAGATAATAAGGCTTCTGCAAAATATGAGTAATTTGTCACTTATAGTTTCCATACTATTAGTATTACAAATTATTGCAAATTTTTACTTTCAAATTAGATAATTCAGTAAATTGACTTGATACACAAGCCATATATATATATATATATCTCAATCTTTTGACATTCCTCTTCTATAACTAATGTTATTTAATTTTTGGAAGTTGATACAGTTAAAAAATTAGATTGTTTTAACTTGCCACTATGTTATTTCATTTAATAAAATACCTACATATTCGTGGCATATAAGGTAGTTTATGATAGTATTTATGAAATGCTTTAGGAACTACTTCTTTCAATTCTTGAAGGTGCTCGTACTTGGTTTCTTTCTTGGCAAATGTTTACTATGCAGAACAGGAACTCATTATTATTGGATGACACTCTTACTTTTTCTATCATATATGTACAATGAACATAGAGAAGATATTGTATTTCACCCAAAAATTTGAAATTGAGATTTCACCAGAAATACATACATATTTTAGGGCCCTCTGAATAAAAAAAAACATTTTTTTTTTCAAAAAATTCTGTACATGTGCATGCGTGTGGATGCAACACAAAGATTTTTAGGAAAATCCCCCCACTCCCAACTATCCTTTACATGGAACATTTTTTACAAATTTTGATTATCTCAAAAATGGGTCTAACATTCTGATTAAAATAATGTATGTTTAAGATATGTCTGTGACAAACGAAAAGTATATTCTGAATTTTCAGGGAATAGCTTCTCAGGACCTCTTCATTCTGGATGACTTTTGTATAACTGGTAAACCATAATTTACATAAGAGATGCACAAAAACTTACTATACAAAAAATGTGATCACATTAAAATACACCATTATTTTTATTTATTTATTTATTTTTGTAGATTAAACTGTTTTTGAGATATTCTGTGTTATGGGTTTCAATTTTCTCAAATGGGGTCATCATTCTTTTTGTCTCTCTTTTGTTTGCTCCTGACAAGCAAAGAGAATGGAATTTTGCTTGTTTCACATAGCGACCAGCTTTTAAAGGAAAGGACTATCACTTTAGCCAAATGCATTCCCTTATCTCTTTTCTACTTACCAGAAGCAAGTAAGGAGACCAATTCTGCTGTTTATCGCAACTAGCACGATGTAGCTAAAAGAATAATCTGTTGTAAGAAAAGCTTGTTTGAAGAACAGCTAGAGAAAGTTCATGTGAATGGGAACATCAGAATTTGTAATTCTCTGTAGTATGTCAAAATATTCTTCAGTAAAATCCAACTTCACTTAAAGTTTTCCAAGGATTATACCTTAGTCATTGTAGAATCACCGATCTTGTTTCTTGATTGAAATATAATCTAGTTTGCAGTAGATTTTGAAGAAAGTGTGTTGGAGTACAGGATGCCTACTGTAGCTAACTATTTTGCAGCATTTACATAGTCAATGGAAGAGTAAACTTTTCTGTTTTTCTAGACATGTCAATTTTTAAGTGTATAGTAATCATTTCCATTTATGTATGGTCTTTAGCCAAACATTTTTTGAGAAATAATAATTGGAGTTTGTACAGATCCAGTAGTAGTGCAATAGTAGAATATCATTACAATTTTGGTAAGTGCAACCATTGCTATACCAATTAACAATTCTTCTTCTTCTTCTTCATGGACCACTTTTTCACAGTGAAGTGCTGGTAAACTCATTCTTAGTAACTCCACCTTTGATCTCATTCCAGAAGTAGCATTAGCCATCCAATGTTTTGAGCTTGCAGATGAAAGTTGTGAACCTTTAGCTTTTTTTTGGTAGTAAAAAAATCTAGCTCCAATTTTATCGTCAACATGCCTCATGTGACCAGTTGTTTTATTGAATCTTCTGTGGAATATGAACCAATAACAATTTTCAAATTCCTTTTAATGCAGTAACCATACTCTTTGTAGAGAGAACAATTTGGCTGCCATGGTTATACACAGAGCTTTTTTGAAGTCTTCTGCAGTAAAATGAGCTTCCATTTTTGGCAAATTATTCAGGAATTCATAATTCTGTCTTCCACTATACTTTTATCATGTTGTGTGCAATGATAAAATTTGGCCAACATTTTTACAACTATGCCATACCTTTTTACAAATAGACACCACAGTTAGAGTTGCGTTATTATTAGTAAGCAAAATGCTTTGCATACTTTCAACTTAATACAAGGTTTTGGAATTATCTCAATTCATTTCCTTATTTAGTCATGTCCATTTGCATTCAAATACTATTTATGTTATTATATACTTTTTGAGCAGATATCCCTCTTAAAATGTATTGTTCATCTTGTAACACAGAGCATCTCCACAACATAGGAGGTTTTCATTATAATTGGCATAGGCTTCAGTTGATTGTTTTTCATTAGAGCCGATAGATGACATAGTATGACTCTTCTACAGGCATTCATTCTATACCTCAATTTGGCAAATTTTGAAGATAGGAGATTTTCATCATAGAGTGACAATATGCTCATGATCAAGTTGGTTGCATGGAAACTGTTCTTCACCAAAGAAAATAAATAGATTTGGGGCAAGCAAACGTGTATTGGATGATTGAAATCATGCATGTGTGACCAAGTGGATATGATGAAAATAAATACAGCCTTCAGAGATTCAACATTACATGTTATCCAACACTGTTTATATTAAATAACATTTTTATTTAATTGTAGTTTTGGTGGGCCAGTAAATTGGCAGGCTGTATGTTCCCCGATGCAAGCTGTGCATGTCCTTTTTACAAAGTTCCTTTCAATAACAAGAGAATAGAGAAAAATTGCTTTCTTTATGGAAATGCAATCCTGGTTGTGAAAATGCTATGATTGAATTTTCAGGAAAGACACACAGATAACCGAATCAAAGCAACTAACTACCAACTACCCGACAACTTGACTAGCTACAAGCATACACTCATCTACAGTTTACATACAAATTACTCAGGATACTGATGAACAAAACAGTATTGATAAAACTTAACCAGATAATAAAAACTGCTAAGAGTAATGGCTACTTACCTTAAAAAAAACATAAAACAGCAGAAAGAAAAAAAATGATAGCTGCAGCTTGTTTAGTTAAAGAATAAAAGATAAACTTTGTGAACCACTATCAAAAATATGTAATCAGTCTCTATTATTAAAGATTTTTACAAGAAGAATGGAATATTCAATAATCACAAAGTAGTACAATCATTTGGTAGTTTTACCTGGAAAGTTTGCCTGTAGTTTTGAAAATTGTCAATTTTATGGATTTTGAATTTTAACTTTGCCACCTAGTATCTTTGCTGCTTGCTCGGCATGTTGGAAAAAGGTGCGTATAAACAGGTTTTCGATATCTTTTTTCCGATTTATTTTATGCTAAAAATATTTACCATATAATAAATTTAACTAGAGAAAATTACCCATAATTTATGTAATAACTCTTTTTTTTTTTTTTTTTGTAAAATCAATCAAAAGTTTTAGTGTATGGGTGCCGCAAAGTCTACTTCAACATGTGTTCTGGCCAAAAAATCATTTCCACACCACCATGAGGTAGAGTAAGCACTCTTTTTAGATGCTTATACCTCATGTAATATTGTATCAATAGGATCAATAATTTCATTTATGCAATTGTTATTTAGCATGAAGGAGATTTTTACCTTTATCTTTAAATTTTTTATTTTTTTATTGTTTTATTTGGGTTTAAAATTTTTCTTTTAAAGGCTTAGTTAAGTAAGTTAGTAGTTAGGTTTTCTTATTTTGTTTGATTTATTTTTTTATCATGGCATTCCCAGTAGGCTAATCCACATCCAAATTTAGCGCATTTTCCTCTGCTTCGTTGTTGATGAACCAGTTGTTGCGAGTTTGTCTTCATCGCTATATTGTGATAGAACTTGCAAAGTGTCACAAGTACCACTGCACTTCATGCATATAACGGAGCACTTCAATCTAACCTTTCTGCATCCACAGGCTCTCTGACATCCTTTTTTGTATTTGTAAGAAATAAGTTTTAACAACGTTTCCGGTGCTGTGGGCATGAGATTGGCGACAGGAACTAGCCCATTCTTGCTTCTTTTCCATCCCTATTGTTCTGCATTTAGTTCATTCCCATACCACTGATGAACTTCAGGTTCAGCAGTTTCCGTTGGTGGTAGTGATGCAGTATTAAAATTATTTGTATGCTTATTTTGTGAAGCATGCATAGCTACAGTTGTTTAAAGATATGCTTTTCATGGCATTATTTCACCACTGTAACCATATAATTCAAGAAAGAACCGTTCTCCAGCTTTAGCAATGATCTCTGGATCAGCATTTGGGTTTTTGAATACATGGAAAACCTTGTGTAAATTTGGATTTTTTCAGAGTATATAAATATATATTATTTTCCCTTGATTAAAGAGTGCTGATGTATCACAGCCACTGAAGACATGCAAGAATAATGTGCGATTTGTGGTTGTTTTATCTATGATGCTTTTTGTTGCAACATTTTTCCTTTTACTGCTTTGAGCATACTTAGAGCCGCCAAAATGATGATGATGATGATGATGATAATAATAATACCTTCACCGATAACTATTACGGAATCAAATGTCAATGAAGCGCTTATTGCATTATTGATTGTTAGTGTATTCACATCTTCCATGGCTTGTTTTACCATAAAATTCGCAGCTTCAAATTTTATCTTCAACATTTCAAAGATGTGTTTCTTGTTTGCATTGTGTGTTTATTGTGTAGCACAGTTGGGATCCTGTCTCGTCAAAAAGCATGTCTGCTGAAGCATTTTTTCGTGAGCTTAGGAATCACTCCGCATATTTGGTATTACGATTTGCTACTTCTTCCGGATATCTGTCAATTACGACGGTAGCATTGGATGTGTAGTTCGATCTGATGAATGCAACTAAGTTGTTGCAAATGGATAAAAATGATTCACTGCAATGCCAAATGACTCAGTGTAATAAGTATCCACCATCGAAGACCTACATTGTGTCTCCAAAATTTATATCTCCAGATGTTGCTCAAATGCCTTATACATAGAAGATTTAACACATTTGCGCATACCTTCGTCATTGAAAAGGGAGAACGTAAATGGAACAAGTTTGTATGTAAGAAACTTCTCAAGTTCCTTTTCAGATTCTTTTGCAATGCACATTCTTTGAAACATTTATAAAGAATTTGTTGGGACAGTAAAGTCTTCTATCCGGAAGCCTGCATTCATTACACCAAGCTATTCTGCTTGAATTTTACTTTATGGAAATCACTGCCGATGATTTTATGAATGCTGGCAATACCAATTTCCTGAGACATATGACAGTTTTATCTCTGATAACTGCAGTGTTTATTGACATTAGGTCTTATGATTACATAAGCGCTTCTGTTTTTGTTTTGCTATAAACTCTGTGGTAATTTCAGCAGCACACCAAAAAACAGTGATCTCTGAATGAGAATGTTTGGAATGTGGAGAGCAGTTGTGGTTGAAAAGTCATGGCATCACTTCCTCACACAATGACACAGCGATTAAGTTTTCAACATACCTTGTGAACAACTATGAGTTCAGTCCCTCCAAAAGTTTACCCTTGTTATTCTTTCTTTGAACACTTGATCTACAAATAGTTTCCTTCTCTTCCAATAGATTTCCACAAATAAAACAGTTTACTTCATTAGTAGCCATGGCTCCAAAAATACAAGTGACAGTGTAGAACGATAGACATGCACTGATGACTCAAGCAAAATACTTCTATTGAGCTGTGCTGGCAGATTTTTCATAGAAGGGGCAGAGGGAGCCTGACACTAAGGTGACACATTCCCTTATACCTGTGGATAAAAAAAAAGGTTATTATATAAATTATGGGAAATTTCATCAAGTTAAATTTATTACATATATACATTTTTTTTATTGTGAAATGAGTCGGAAGGGAGATATTGTTGAAAAACTGTTCTTATGCAACATTTTTCCAATATGGCGGATTGAAGCACAAAGATACAAGGTGGAAAAGTTGAAATTCGCAAAGAGCACATCAAAATGTATAAAATCAACCACTTTTCAAAACTCCTGTAAAACTTTCCAGGTAACCTCATTTTTTGGCACTAAATGATTGAACTAAGGATGGAAGTTACAAATTTAAAAACTATTTCTATTTCTATTTTTTATTTCTTTATTATCTCTATTTGTAATACATAATTTACAAGGATCATCAGATTGATTACAAAACTAAACATATATTATAAATAATAACATGAGTATATACACTTTACAAAAAAATACCCCCCTGTGTATATACTCATCATACAGTTTAACTTATTTAACATTTTATACTCCTCTATAGAGTAAAATACATTTTCCAAGAGATACTTTTTAATTGCTTTAAGTTTGTTTTCTTCAGTTATCTGTTTTATTTGTTTAGACAAATGATTGTACAAATCTTGTCTTTTTTAGTTTACGTTTTATTCTAATGTAATTTTTCTGTAGTCTTAACATTCTTTGCATTGCTTTTTTACCCCATAATACAACCCCATAGCTCAAATGAGAATGTATAAAGGCATAGTATATTTGTATTAAGCTATCTCTATCCATTTGTTGCGCTGATTGTTTTAAGATGTATAGTCCCATATTTTTTTTTTTTTGCTATTTTTTCAATGTTTTTTCCAGTTTAATCTGTTATCTATTATTAATCCTAAAAAGTTTGTTTCTATTACTTGTTGTAGGTGCTTATTGTTTAGGACTAATTGAATATTTGGTGAGTTTTTCTTTTTTAAGCTGATTTGCATCCATTCTGTTTTATTTGTATTTATTACCATCCCTAGGTTTCCTAGCTCTTCCCTAATTTTTTCAAGTATATTTGATTTATCTTGTACTTCAAGTTTTGCATTTCCCGTTACTATAATTGTGGTATCATCAGCATATCCAATGGCTATTTCACCTGCTTCTTTTATTATTTCGAATGAGAAATTTATATATATATAAGGAATAGATAAGGCCCTAGTTTTTATCCTTGTGGAACACTGTAAGTCACTTTGCTAAAAGATGATCTGATTTTATTTAGGTTACCATTTGAATTGTATATAATTTCCACACATTGCTCTCTATTTTGTAGAAAAGACTTTAGCTATTTGAATGCCATAATTTTCTATTTTAGTTATTAATTTATGTATATCTACACAGTCAAATGCTTTGTGATTACATATTCTTTCCTGTCTATTGCATTTTTGAGGATGTCAGTTCCTTTACAGATAGCTTGTACTGTTAATTTCTTTTCTTGAAAACCAAATTGGTACTCTGATATTGTTTTGTACTTGCTGCAGAAACTCTGTAGTTGAATTAAAAACAATCCCTCTATTATTTTGGAAAATGTTGAACATAATGATATGGGTCTATAATTTTCCATTGCATGCTTTGAATTTTTTTTCTTGTATATTGGTCTTACTATTACTTTTTTTAGTGCATTGGGAAATGTACCTGTTATGAAAGATTGATTAATTATATGCGTCATTATCTCTGCCATTTCAAATTTACAGTGCGTAACCATTTCATTTGTAAGTCCTATCGAACCCAAAAGATCGTTTACATTTTAATGTGTTTATCTGTTTAATAACACCTTCATTTGTTATTTCTCGTAACACCATTGAGTTACATATAGTGTTTTCAGTTGTTTGCTGGTTTTGACCTTGGCTGAGGTCTAAAGTTTTTGCAATATTGATTTAATAATCATTACATTTTTCTGTTATGTTTATTGGGTTTTGTATTACTCTATTGTTCACTTCAATACATATGTTTTCTACCCATTTTTGTTTCTTTTCTTATATTCCATGCTACTTTAATTTTATTTTCTGCATTTTGTATCAGTATTTTGTTGTGCTGGTTCTTTGCTTCAATTATTACTTTATTGAGCATTTGTTTGTAGTTTTCTATATATGTGTACAATTTATCGTCTAGTTTTGGATGTTTTAAGCTGTTTAGGAATTGCATGGTTTTTTTTTAAATGTTTGTACCTTTGGTTGACCAGTTTTTGCTTTTCTGCATACCACAATTTATTTTGCTGCATTTAAGCATTTTTCTAAGATTTTAGCAAAACATTGAAATTTTTCATTTATTTCATATTTTTCATAGATCTCTTCCCATTGTGCTTCTTTGATGTAGTATCGTAATGCTTCTAGTATGTTTTTGTTTACTATTCTTTTGGCCTCTATTAGTTTGTTAGTTTTGGGTCTTAAATTACCTAATGTTTTACTTACTATTTGTTGGCCATAGTGGTCGCTTATTCTATTTTTTATTATTTTATTTTCATAACATTCCCTATTTAGGTATGAGAACATGAGGTCCACGCATGTTGCTGAATACTTAGTTACTCTTGTTGGTTCTGTCTCTGCCGGTGTGACATTATTTCTTACTAGCATTTCTAATAATAGCCTTTTCTTTTTGTTTTCTACAAGAACATGTATATTGAAATCTCCTATTACTGTAGTGTCCCTATTTTTACTTATACTGTTTAGACATTCTTCTAATCTCTCGAGAAAAATTACTTTGCATTAGGAGGACTGTAGATCCCTATTACTATGAGGGTTTTACTTTTTTGCTTTATTTCAATTGCTGCAAATTCACTGCACATTTCTTCATAGAATTTTTTACAATCTATTTTTTTGTATTAAATTTCTTGTTTAACATAAATTACCACCACCCCACTTTTATGGTTATTTCTGCAGTAACTAGCCCCCAATGAGTAGTTTTCATAATTATTTACATTTAATTCCTCTATTTACAGACCATGCTCTGTAAATATTATATCGGGTTGCACATTTAGAATGTTTTGCTCGATAAGTGTCCTTTTATTGGTAATACTTTGAATGTTTTGATGATACAGACTAAATTTATTTTTATCCTTACTTTTTGTTACCAAATTTATTTTTTGACCTAACAGATTTTGTGTGGTGAAGTTTGTACAATCGTTTGCATTACCTTTAGTTGTGTTTTCTTCTAAGTTAGTTGTACTGGACAATTTTTCTGTACCCCCCATTGCAGATAGTTTCCCTGTTCTATGAGCCAGTTGATCGTAGCTGTACACCTGTAGGTGGTAGATTTGCCGTTCCTTTTCTGCTTAGGTGCAGGCCGTCTCTCCCTATACAGTCCATTCCCATTTGTCTATCTACATCCACAAATACACACTTTAGTTTATCACACATCCAGCGTATATTTTTGTTTACACTGTTTATAAATCTGAACTGTATGTCTCTTCTTTTCACTACACCATTTATAATAACTAGTGTTTTTGGATACATTTGTTTTATGCTCTTCGCCGCACAGTAAATATCGCCCATAACCTCTTCTGGGCAAGACACTTGCTTCATTGTATTTGTTCCCACATGCAGATATATTGCCTTTGGTTGGGTTTGGATTCCTGCGTTCTTCTTTTCAATTAGGTTTTCTAGTTCCTTTGTCTTTATTCCACTGAACACGTTCACTTTGACTGTTTTTGTTAAGTTGACATGCTTTATTATCGAATCCCCTAGCACTATTACGTCTTCTTTCGTCTTCTCTATTTCACTGTCATTTTGTCTCTCATTCATGTTGTTTGAGCGTTTTTCTTGATTAGTTTCTGCAGCACTTGTGACTGCTTCTTTTATGGTATCTTTCTTCCCGTCTGCATCTGCTTGTGTTTCCTAATTATTTTCCAGGTAGTTGAATCTGTTCTTTGTTTCAATTGCTTGAGATTCTGTAGGTTTCACTTGGTTTGTCTTTCTTCAGTGAGTTACGGTTTTCCATTTTGTGCTGGTGTTGTTTTTTACTTCTATTTGCAGTGCTGCTTTTTCTTCTTTTAGTTTTCGGTTTTCTATTCTTGTTTCTTTAAGCTCTTTTGTTAATATTTCAATTATAAGCTGTAGCGATGCTACGCTTTCCTTGTCTTCTAGTGTACTGTCGTTCAGTTTCTCTCCTGCCATTTCATTGTTGTCTGCTTGCTGCGTATGTTTTGTGATTTTCTCCTTTTCCATAGGATTTTTACTGCTGCTTTCATTTGTAACTTCACTTCGAGGGTTTTTGTTTTCCTTGTTATTTTCCTTTGCGATTTTAAGTTTATTGCTGTAAAATTCTTCACAGTTTCGGAGCTTTGCTTTATAGTTGCACTGTTCTGCCACCATCATAGTACCGCCTGCGGTGCCATTAGTAGTTAAAGCGGGCGTTAAACACTACCAAAAAAAAAAAAAAAACCATCATAGTTGGCACTACTGGCTAGTCTCCTACTGACTAACTATTAGAAATAGTTTTATACTTCCAATTACCAGGCTGTCTAACAAATACAACATGGAATTAGGAAAAAAGTTTTAAGCAATGCTGATCTAATTGACATAATAAACATTCTAACAAAAAACCTTGCTAAAAAGAAATTGTTCACACTGATATGTGACATCTCTAATGTGTTCAACATAAAATATTAGTAAACAAATTTAATTATTATGGCATATGCTCAATAAACTGAGATGCATTCCATACTGTATCAAAAAATAATCTTGGAGAACAAATTCAGTCTTGTTTGTTTGAGCTGGAAGCTATAAAAGTTGGAGTGTCAACAGGCTCAGCTATATCTTACAGTATTAACATAAAAAGATCACAATCAAACCTGCATCAAGCTGTAAAACAGTTAGACTAAAATTAAATAAAAGTATAAAACATGTAATACTTTTTAAAACTTACAAATGTAATACTTTTTAAAACTTACAAATGTTTAATACTATGCACACACATTTGCTTGGGTGCTTGGCTCCCTAGTCTTCATTTGGTAGGTTTTACACAATTTCAGAAGAAGAGCAAGATGCTCACATTGAAACATGATGTACATTATACACCCTGATATATAGTGGCTTCAATGTTAAGATTTCCTCTCTATGAAAGATCATGTACATGAGGGATCCGCTGTGTTTCACTTAATAATTCAACTAGTTTGCAGTAAATTAGGTAACCTATTCACCATAGTTTGAGGAGAAAGAAACTTTATTTGGATAGGTAGAGTCAGACTGAAAAATTCAATGCCATAGCTGGGATTTGAACCACGGATCTCTTGATCTCTAGCCAGTTGCTCTGCCACTGAGCTACTATGGCAACATGCCGGCATAGCATTGAATTTCTCAACTGACTCGCATGTTTCCTGGTAAACCACAAGGTGATCTCAAATTATTCTGGGATGACAACCCCAATGGCAACTTACAATGCTGTAAGTGCTTTAGACCCAGGATTCATAGTATAGCCAACTAGTATGGTCTATTTGTATAACAAGGAAGAAAACATGGAAAAAATCTTCTACAGTATGTTCATTGTAACACACAACAAATGCACAAACTTGGAAAATCATGTAGTTATTTTGACTCTATAATGTTAAATAATTATATGGAGCAATGCAACTGAATGGGAAGGAATCTTTAAAACATTAAATTATATATACTCTGGTTTTACAATGTGAATACATTTTCCCAGCACCCATGAATATATTTTTTCAACTTCTTATTTTCAGACTTCATTCTTCTCTGTTTTTCCAGTGTTCCTTGATTTTCCATTATTCATTGCTTCCAAATTAAAATATTAAATAAAATAATTGTAATAAATACCCTTGCACTGTAAACCAGATTTTAAAACAGTATTAATTATGAATCAGCTATCCCTCTGTGTATAAAATGTAATCATGTACACATACCAAAATGTTGATAAATTCCTTGATAACATCATTATAGTCAATTCAAAATCTTCTCGGGCTTCTAGCCAGGTAAAAACTTGGCTTGACACCAACGTTTCGAAGAAGTACATCTTCCTCGTCTTCACGGTGAACTGATCAGTTCACCCTGAAGACGAGGAAGATGTACTTCTTCGAAACGTTGGTGTCAAGCCAAGTTTTTACCTGGCTAGAAGCCCGAGAAGATTTTGAATTAACACGTTGCCAGGAAAGCTTTAGTTCTTATCATTATAGTCATTAAAATTGATGTCATTAAATACCCAGCCCATAGATTATATCTATAAAAGGCTCCCCAATATATGAGAATCATTTTCAGTAAATTACCTCATACAATCATAGGATCTACAAGTTATTACAGATTGTACAATCTATAAGATTAGGAAAATAAAAAATACCAAGCTATTCCAAAGGGAGGTGAAAAATACGAGATGCAGCGATAAAGAAATGAGATTCATGCTCTTAACACCACTATAAAAAAAAATCTGATGTGTTCCATTCACATGACTTTCTCTAGCTGTTCAGCAAACAAATATTTCTTACAAAAGATTATGCTTTCATGTACATACTGCTAATCAAGATAAACATTAACAAAATTTGTCTTATTACTTACTTCTTTGTAAATAGAAGGGAAATAAAGAATACACAAGGCTAAAGTGATAGTCAAATCTTTTAAAAACTGGGTGCTATATGAAACAAATGAAATTCGCTTCTCTTTACTTGTTAGGAGTAAATAAAAGAAAGATGAAAAGAACGATATCTTCCTGTTTGAGAAAAGTTTAAGTAGCTTAAAACTGAAACCAATAACACAGAATATCTTGATAATGGTTAAATCTACAAAAAAAAATGTAAGTGACAAATTGTGTGTTTTAACAAGAAATATATAATATTTTTTGTGTAGTAAGTTTTTATCTATTTCTTATGGTTCACCAGTTATATAAGCCATCAAGAATAAATGGTCTTAAGAGGCTATTGCCAGAAAATTCAAGATAATACATTTTGTTTGTCATAAAAATATATTAAGCATATGGTATTTTAATTAAGAGCTATTTTTGAGAATATCACTTTCGAAAAATGCACCAAGCTAAAGGTAGTTGGGTTGGGGTGGGGTTTCTGAAAAATCTTTGTGTCACATCCTTGGAAGATACTGAACTTAAATACCAAGTTTGGTATTTAACCTACATTTCGTTTTTGAGTTATGTTGTCCACAGTCTCTCTCTCTCTCTCTCTCTCTCTCTCTCTCTCTCTCTCTCTCTCTCTCTCTCTCTCTCTCTCTCTCACACACACTCACGCACACGCACACATGCACGCACGCACACACACACACACACACTCACACACTCACTCACACACACACACACACAAAATCTTTTTCTAAAAATGTTTTTTTTTTATTCAGAGGACCTTAAAACACGAATCCCCAGTGAAATCTTGGTATGGAATTTTTGGGTGGAATACAATATTTTCTCTATCCACTATGCACATTGTATGTACGTGCTGAGAAAGTAAAAATTAATCAATGGCAGTTTTGTACCCTTCCTAATCTCTGCAACACTCCATGTGAATTTTCTAATGTTAAAAGCAGTGCTGCAGGTAGTGTAAGGTGTTAGGTAATGGTAAGGGGTATAAAAATAAAATTGTGATTGATATTAATAGAGCGATTACACCTTCTAATTAATTAGAAATAATAAGCAAATAAAGAATGTCATTCTGGTTGAAAGTGCACTAGGGTTACAAGAGGTGTAAAATTAACATTATAAAACTTATAAATCTATAAACTTCAATCTAACAATAAAGTTGTAACAATGCTGAAGATCCTAATCTAACTACTTCTCATTCAACAAAATATATAATTTATAATGCAGAGTATATTAAAAATAATCTCCAGGAACATCTGAAGCTTTAATGCCTCTTATAGTATGTATTGAAACAGTCAGTAACACTATTCAACAGCTGCATTGCTTTTCCCTGAAGCTTTAATGCCTCTTTTAGTATGTATTGAAACAGTCAGTAACACTATTCAACAGCTACATTGCTTTTCCTTTCATTGCATTTATGGACAAGAATCTGGTTTCTTTGAGTACACACTTGACTTTTGAGATGAGGAAAATGTTGGTCTGGCATACGTGGTGAATGTTCCATCACATGAACATTGTTTTTTTGCCAAACAAATCTTCATGGGTGAGTGTGCTGGGTCACTGCTCTAAGAAGTCTAGTCTCCTTCATCACACACATTCATGGAGAGTCTTCAATATTTCAGGAAGAAAGTCAATGTCATCTTAAATGGCAATACCTCCTACCTCATTATTACAATATGTTCACTAGAAATAAAATAGTCATAACAAAGAAAAATTATATGGTGAGTTATCTTTGCTGTACTATTTTAAATTTCATTATTGGCCACTTGTGCTAACTGTACAATTGCTTTCCTATTTTTTCCAGATGAAAACTTGTTTCTAACTTTGATCTGTATACCAAAATATTATTCTTCCTGAACATTAGTGTGTAACAAAAAAATGTCAATTTATTCAACCTGTCTAACATCATACATCACTCCTATGGTTATGAGATAATTGAATTTATGGTACATCTGTACAGATAATAGTTTTGAGTAAAATATAATTAATTTTCTCCTGACCACATTAATTTTTAAGAACATTGATTGATATTGTAGGAATAAATAGGAGGGATACTAGAAGCTGATGTGAAACTAACTCTTAAATCATTTTTTTATAAAAATATAATATAATGATTTATTCACCATAAGGATTCAAACAGAGTTATAGATTTCATCAATAAAAAATATAAAAGCAATATACATATATACAATTGCACAAGTTTGTATAATGATAAAATCATACAATGATATCCTTAGGTAATGTGGTTGAGAGGTGGCTACATTCCTGAGTGAAGTTCAGCTTCTTGTATTTTCAGCATCTGTTCGGCTGCACTGTGGCCTCTCACCTAGATGGCCCGGGTTCGATCCCAAGCAACTGCATGTGAGATTTGTGGTGGGTTTTCTCCGGTTTCCCCCGCCATCACATTCCACCAGGGCTCCATCTTCATATATCATCAGTGTCATCGCCTGCGGTGCCATTGCAGTAAAAGCGGCCATTAAACACTACCAAAAAAAAAAAAAAAAAAGAACAGCGACATGTAGCTGCTACTTCCTCTAGTCATATCCAAACAATAGTTATTAAATTCAACTGTGTAGAAGTTTAATTCAGTGTTAAATTGTTTGTTGTGATACAAATATGATGGTAAGCCATTATATAAATTTATACAATCATATTTGAAGATTTTTTGTACAATTTAGTAACGTTAGGTAAATGAATTTAGTTTTATTTCAGTTGTTATGTGTATGAACTTCCACATTAACTTGAAACTCATGAAGATTTGCCCATATATAGTTTAGAGTTTCTTTAATAAATACACTTGGTAGCTTTAATGTATTTGAAATGTTTCCTACAGCTTCTTTTTCTTGAGGTTGCAATCAAGATTCTTAAAGCTGTTTTTTGAAGCTTGAAAATGAGATGTTTGTTCACAGAGTTTCCTCATTACATTATCCCACGGGATACATGAGAGTGGAAGTAGGCAAAATAGGAACTTTTGAATACATTGAGTTACCCGTGACTTCAGTTGATTCTGAACGTAATAAGCCCTGCTTCGTTTCATAGTAAATTTTTCAATATGCTTATCTGATGAAAGCTCTTAGTCTATCCACAACCTTAGAAATTTTGTTCACACTCTATAGTTCTGGACTCAAATTTAAATCCTGGTGTGGTGGCGCATTGCTCTTTTTGTGTTGAAAGTTAATTGCTACTGTTTTTTCTTGTTGATACAGGAATCTGGAGAATTTTCAAACTATCAAATGACACGTTTATTGAAACGTCGATCTATTCAAATATCTCTAGATGAAGCAGAAAAGGAAATGGGAGGTCGATCTCTTAGTTTAGGAGAACTGCAGGAAATGTTGACAGAGCAAGGTGTTGTATCAACAATGGATGTAAGCAAGAGAATTGCATCCGATAATGTCACAAGATATTTGTACTTTAAAGGTAATTTCTATTAATATGTGTCTGTATATACTAGATATTTAATATTAAAGATAGAAATCAACCTGGCTCATGTTGGTTTAAACTTAGATCATGTAAGATTTTAAAATTTAATAGACCTGGTGATTTTATTTATTGTATTTTGTGTATCAGATATATTTAAATAAACAATGAATTTCTTTCTTCTTGAATTTGAAATATTTAATTAGATATGTTGGATTACAGCTTCTGTTTTATTGCTTGCAAGAAATTTGGTTTTTAAAAGAAAAAGTTGCAATGATCCTTTCTGAAAAACTATAACTTGAAATTTTTTACTGCATCATCATCTATGACAGTTAAAACCTTTTTAATGTAGTGTAACATTTCAATACCTAATAGCATTATAGAGTTTTTCTAAAATGGTATATCAAGCAAAATGAATGTGAAATGAGCATTCAAGCATCTCTATAGTACCAGTTCTCTACCATATTTACCTGAAAACAAGACAATGTTTTTTTCCAAAATATTAATGTTCAGAACTAGGGGTCATCTTGTATTCGTGATGTTTTCCAAGTCCCATACAGGGGAAAAGTAAGTTTGTAACTTTGCAGTTACAGCGAAGCCTTGAAGAAATAATATAGATTACTGCAAGGTCGTGATGTTTGCGGTAGATTTTGAATGTTTCATTTCGTGGCAAAAATTAGCTGCTAAGGAGTCTATGAGCCTTCTCATTGGGAAAAAGATTACCCTTCAAGACTAAAGTAAAATGACAGGACTTCCTTTCACATTGGTGGTTGCTCGTAATTTTGTGTTGAAAGTCAACTGTCGAACAGAAAGAGCTGCTTATTTCCCCTCCTTGGGCTGCAATGTGAATTTACATGCAAATTTGAACAAGGTAAAACATTTTATAATATATTATATTGAGTATGTTTCTTAACAGTAAATAATTGTCATTACAGCTATGCTGCTACCACCGCTGCTTTCATTGCGTACTATCGCACACATTTTAATTAGGTAAAATGTTTTAAGATATATTATATTAAGTATGTTGTCTTAACTGGAAATTGTATCCATAATTGTCGTTACGACTAAGCTGCTGCCATTACCACCAAACACAGACATTTTCCGTTCTCCCTTCTCGATCTCTCTTCCCTTGCAATGAATTTCTGCGCAAATTCAAATCAGGCAAACAACTCAAAAAAGTGGAAAGCATATCCATCATCATTGTTACAGCTACGTTGGCACCAATGCTGCCGTCACGTTCTATCATCACATATACTGTACATTTCGTTCTCTGTTCTTCATCTCTCCAGCTTGCAATGAGAATTTCTGTGCAAATTCAAATTAGGTAAAAACATTTACAATGTGATACCTATATCTATTTTCATCATTACAATTATGCTACTGCCATCACGTATCATCGCAACCATACTGTATATTTCTGTATTCCCCTCTCCAGCAGCTGCTCAGAACGTGAATTTCCACGCAAATTCAATTTAAGCACAAAAATAAATAAATGAAGGACTTTGCTTAAGTGTCCATTGGTTTGTTCAAAATATATAGCAAGCTTTTAAATTTCATTTAAACATTTTTATATAACTATGTCTTTTAAACGTGTCTGATGTAGATATGCTAATTCCAAAATTAAGTTTTGAAAATTACTTATGTCTTTTAAATGTGTCTGATGTAGATGATATGCTAATTCCAAAATTAAGTTTTGAAAATTGGGCGTCATTTTGTATTCGAGGTCATCTTGTGTTTGGATAAATACAGTGCTTATTTAAATTACCAGAACATACAAATAAACAACTGTCAAGAAAGTGAATGCACAGCTTTTATGGGTCAGAATATTTCATGCATGCTTCAATGGAAGATATGAAAATTAAATCAGGTTCCTCACTTCAAAGATAACCATGCTTTAATTTCCCCTTTTTAGGTCAAGAAAGCACTAAATATAACAGTTATTTTAAATTTACCCGAAGCTTTACTATTGTCTAGTTCAATTAATACCAAATAAACAAAACCATTGGCATTAAAATGCAGATTAGCTAAGTGCTCTTGTGGCCCAGGGTATGTCACCAACATATTTCATCACATCATAGTTTACCATTAGCTCTCTTTATTACACTTTATCGTGCACATCATTTTTCGAGGTGTCAAGATTTGTTTTGGCTTAACCTTTGCTGGGGATGAAGTGTGCCTCCATTCCATTGATTGCCGCTTACTTCCAGGGGTGTCGTAAGAAACCCAAGTCTCATCTCCTGTGACTATCTGTGCCAGAAATTCTTCGCTGTCTTGATCATAACGGGTTAAAAACTGAAGTGCACTACCCATCCGTTTTGTTTTGTGTTGCTCAGTAAGAATCTTTGGTAACCAACGTGAGCAAAGTTTACGAAATTTCAGTTTTTGGATAACAATTTCATGAATTAGTGATCGTGAGCTTTGGGGAAATTCCATAGCGAGAGCACTAATTGTAAACTTGCGGTTTTCCTGGATCTTGTCATCAATCGCGTGAATGTAACCTAAGATGGATGCCCACTTTGTTCTTCATCGTGCACTTCACTACGTCCTTCATTGAACTGTCGGACCCATCTTCTCACCATTGAATCACTCATCGCATTTTGTCCGTAAACTTCGCAAATTTGCCGATAAATTTCAATTGGTATCACTTTCGTAGCATTCAGAAAACCAATCACAGATCTGATTTCACAAGCAGCGGGATTTTTAATCAACACCGACATTGTAAACAAGCACAACAAAGCGTAAGTGGCTGACAGCGATCTCAAAATGGCACACGTTTCTTCTCCTTGATATAGAGCGTCTACCGCGCATGTGTGGAACTGCGATCACAGCGCTGCAGCGGATATAAATTGAAACGGAACTTACTTTTTGGACGTACCTCGTATTTCCTTTCCTACTTGAGCTTTTGCTACTCTAAGTTCGTCTATTGTAGATTCTTTTTCTGTCCATACTGAAATACTTAGAGAATTCATTTCTCCATTTATTGAATCATATTTTGAATCCAATTTTGCATTTATTTGTAAATTTATGGGTTCTATTTCTGACTATATGGAATAAAATTTCAATCCAATTTAATTCAATTTCTGATGTGATTTCTGAGTTCATTAATCCCATTTCAATTTTATTTCTGATTTTATGTTTTAATTCATTGCTTCCATTTAGATTTTATTTCTGAATTCATTAATTCTGTACCTCATTTAATGTTTGAATTCTTTGATTCCATTTCTGGTTCTATGAATTTTATTTCTGAATAATGAATTCACAGAATTAAATTCTCTTTAATTTCTAATTTCTATATTTTTGCAAATATGCCTAATATTTGACAAAATAATATATTATTTATTGGGATTTTTCTCACTGTGAAGCACTACAATTAATTTACTAACATTGATTTGACTTATACACTTATGCTTCACAAACTTTGTTAACTTTTAGGACACATGTTTCGCCCTCCTTGAAGGCATCATCAAATCAGATACCATGCCACCATGAGCCAAGAACAAAGAGATGTGGAAATTCTGCATTTGACTGCAGTCAATGTAATTAAGAAGATCTTTACCTAAATCTGCTTAATTTAATAATAAATACACAAAATCTAAATTTATTCCAATGAATAAAAAATAAGTTAGGTATTACATGTATTAGAAAGATATAAATATACGTTTCCTTAGGAAGCCAGCAATGGACAATATGTTTTGGTAGCTCTGCAGAACTCTTCTCACTGAATACATTATTATTTTGTTAGTGTCAATGAAATATAAGCCATAAGCAACAGGTATAAAAGTTAGGAAGAGGGAGGTGTGAGGAATTGAAGAATGCACACAAGTGCAGTTGCTACCAGATTACCATTACAGTTTGAACTGCTGAACCTCAAACAACATGCACTCTCTCTTTAATTCAAGTATCACTTAATTTAAACAGTCAATAATTCAGCCATAGTTTTGCAGTCTTTTGAAGCATACTTTTTCAGCATATGGAAGTGAGCAATGGAACTTCAACTGATTTGTAATTTACTTGTCCGTCTGAGAGGCAAACTTGAACCATGCATGAATGTAGGAATGAACTCTTCAATATGATTCAGAAATACTCAACATAACCAATGTATGCTTGGAATATTTCCTGGTCTTTCTTTAATTGTTGTTCGAAATGTCATGAAAATAGTACAAATGGACATATTGATGAAGTAGTGAACTTTATGTATGTCTTAATTTAATATTAAGTTTAACACAGAAGGCATCATGAATACTGGATTGAATCTGTAACCTAATTACAAGTCAGAAATGAACTAGCAACATTTCTGTACTGTTGAGAGTCTGTGTTAATCACACAGCCTTTCTATTTAATAATATAAGAAGGTTGAAGAAATTGAAAAGGAATGCATTTGTATGTCTATAAAAAATTAGTGGTTGATTATATAATGCAATTTTTATGCTTGATCATTGATAGAATGCATTCATTCATTCCATCCATTCAAATGCTTGGAAAGGAAACACTAACAAATTTAATCACACAATAAATGTTGCTGGGTTATGGGTAAGTTGTGATTCTGCTTGATCTAAGTTAATGATCCAGAATAAAATATAGCAGAAACTACATTTGCACAATTATAAAGTGACCATACAGTGCTTACTATTTAATGTGATTTGCATAATTTCATTACTTTGAGCTCCAGCAATTAATGCCATTCTACTTCTTTCATTTTATATGGTGGCCTCAAAGGTATTAAATACTCTGAAATTTTTAGTACCAGAATTACAGAAAAATGATTCATTATACAGTTGTTATAGCCACCACTGTCTTATGAATTGAAATTAAACTTGATAGTTTATTTATTTAAGCATTTTTTCTGTTCACAGAAGTTGTCAAACAAGCCAAGGAAGAGGATATTGAGAAGCGTAATGTCAAAGAAAACGCCCCAAATATTCAAGAATCTACTACATTCCAGCTTGAAACAGAGAGCAAAAATGAAAATAGTGATGTTGATTTCTTAGAACTGCTGGAGAAAGAATTGTCATTGTCTTCGGATGCAGGCAATGAGTTACAGATATCTGGAGATTTTATTTATGAAAACAGTGCTCTCACTCAGAAACAAATATTAGATCTTATTAAACAACAGAATATATCACAAAAAAATAAGTATGTGCAGGTTGAGCCTTCTACTTCTAAGGAATGTACACCAGTTGAGAGTATCATGTCAAATTGTAAGTTGAAGGGAATTTCAGAAATGAAAGAAGTCAGGGAGGTCACTGAAGTACAAATGTTATATAAAGGTGCCAACAACGTTTACCCCAAAATATCTTCAATTGCAAATATGGAGGTAAAAACATCCACTGTGCATAGCCCAGATAATGCAAAGTTTCCAGATTCAGATTTCCAAAGAGCAATAAATATTGAGCCTGTAGAAGTTGCATTAGTAAACACAAATATGGAGCAGAAGTTATTATGTACAAATGATATGGGATTATTCCAGAAGCAGATGGAAAAACACTCAAACATAACTGAAAAATCAGCCCCCATCACTAAGGCATCTGGTCTCGGATGTAAGAGAGATAATAGCGTGGAACCATTTGTGCAGTTATCTGCTGCAAGTTCAGACAGTGTTAATGTTTCCTCTTCAGCTGAAAATAGAACAGTCTCTGTGCTCCCAGTTGCTGATAGGGAACGAGAATTAAATAAGGATGATAATTGCAGTGGTGAAGAGAGCAGCAATGAAAGTTTTGTAGAAGTAAGAAATTCTGTTACAGATAGAGTATTACAAGTTGTAATCAATCCAAAAGAGAGTTGTGGGGATGATATTTTCGCAGACATTTTTTCAGATGAAGTCTGTGGTATCAAAAATTCGGAAAAATGTAATCTGGAGAGTAAGAATAGTGTTGGAAATGAATCTGTAGAAAATCTTACACATAGAAAGGAGGAAACAAAAGCTACAGTATCAAACCCTCCAAAACCAATTGAAGATGTTTTTAGTCCAATATCCAAAGGTCCTCTTCTTGAAGAAATGAGGAAGGAATTTGAAGATACTGAGGAATTAGATGTGCACAAATCTTCAGAGGAACTCCAGCATTTGCAGGTAACATTGAAGAATTGCCTTTTGAAGTTACTTTTTTTTTTTATAGTGCTAGCAACCTTATCCTTTACAATATAGTTAGTTATACTACAGAATCCTAATAATCTTAATAATACAGATAGTAAAGTAGTTAGTCTGTTGAGTTACAAAATGTGGTGATGGTAGTGGTGGTAGTATACCAGTATTACAAATTTAAAAGAAAAACTGATATTATAGTAACATACAAATTGGGTGACATTTCTGGTTATACATAGTGACTTTAGTATCTTAAAAACGCTGTTTTGAAATGACACTGAATGAATATAATAGAATTATTCTTGAACAAGTATGAATTTTTATGTCTTTTGGTTATACGAGGGTCACTACAAAAGTTTTAGATATATGTAAACAAAGGTTGATAAATTTAAATGGATTGCCACATTCTTTGTGAGTGTAAACATATATTAGTTTGCATCTTCCCTCTCCCCTCGCAGTCTACAGTGCAAGGTCAACAACCTCTAGTGTGATGTCAGTTGCTTGCCAACATGGAGGTGGAAAGAGAGCACTTTTGAGCAATGATTTTGTATAATTTTAAAATGGGTTTAAATAACATCCAAAGTCTTGATCGCTTACAACAGGCTTTTGGGGACCTTGCTCCATACCATGCCACAGTTTTTCGGTAGGTTTAAGAGTTTAAAAGAGGCTGAACTTCATTAAAAGACAATGTTAGGAGTGTTCCTCCGTCTCATGGCAGTGACTGAAGAAAACGTAGCTGCTGTGGAAAGAATGGCCCATGAAAACAATCGTGTGACATTTAAGGAAATTGAGGCAAGTATGCAGATTGGATCACCAGCAATTTTGAAAATATTGCATGACTATCTTCGCATGAGGAAGGTGTCATCCCATTGGGTGCCCCACAATTTAACTAATCTGCAAAAGCGCACCCTTATTGAATGGTGTGAAGAAATGCTGGCCAGATTCGGTTCAGGCAATTCTCGGCGGGTTTCTGACATTGTCACTGGTGATGAAACATGGACCCTGAAATGAAGCATCAGTCAGCTTTGTGGATCTTTCTGGATGACGATCTTCCAGTGAAAGTGAAGTGGCTGCGCACTGTCGGGAAGAAAATGGTGGCACTTTCTTCTCTAAATCTGATCATGTGGCTGCCATTCCACTTGCGGAATAAAATACAGTTACTGCGCACTGGTACACAACAGTTTGCGTACCACAAGTTTTTAAATTGCTGCCAAAAACAGGACTGCGAGGAATCCTGCTTCACCACGACAACACCTCTGCACACACACAGCCAATGCAACGATTCAGTTTCTGGAGTCCACAGAGGTGAAGTCGATGGCTCATCCCCCCTACAGTCCAGATTTGGCTCCATGTGGCTTCTTTTGGTTTCCCACAGTGAAAAATCGTATGTGGGAACAAGGTTTTCGAACCCTGAAGAAGCTGTTGCAGCATTCAAAAGTGAACTATTATACCTACATGAAAATGAATGGCAGGAGTGCTTTCAAAAATGGTTCGAGAGAATGAGAAAGTGCATACAATGTGGTGATGATTTTAGCCAGTTTAGTTTTTTTGCATCTCAAAACTTTTGTGGTGACCCTTGTATTTCAATGTAACATTGAAAATGACTGCATTTTGAGTTGAGACAAGTACTAAGACTTGAGAGCATGTTCTATGCAAGCACTTGTCCTGTTTGTTATCAGCAAACCTGTCCTAGCTTTCAGCTAAAGAGGCAAAGGGTAGTTTATCTACTCAAAAGAGAACTTACGACTCAGACAGTTTTGAGGCTGTATTGAATGTGAAACATGTTGTAACAAAAACTCTCTTTATTGCTTCAACAAACAAATCTTATTTTCTTCCTGTAATTACAAATGAAAATTTGTTCAAAAATAAATGTCCTTTCTTCGATGCTTCTGCAACAATTCTGCCATATATTTTCCTTTTAATGTTTGCTGCGGTGATAACTATTACTGCTTGCTATGAATTTCCCATTGAAACTGGCTCACCTGCTGCTCACTATGCATTCCCAGTTGAAACTGAACTTTCTTGGGGTTCATTATCTCCTTTTATATCTGTGAATCAGGTGCATGAAACTTTCAGAAGCAGATGCACGTGCAAATCACTGCAGGTGACACAAACTCACTTAGGTGTAACAATACATGGCTTTGATGTCAAAGAACTAGCCACAGCACATGTGACCAATGCACAGGTTTAACAATCACAGCTTTGATGTCAAAAGAACTAGCCAATGGCAAGACGTCCACTAACACGGGTGTGACAATGGACAGCAACAATCAGCCATTCACACATGTGTAGCAATTATGGCTGCAGGGCATAGTCACATTGCTCCCTCCTCAGGGCTGGCCATCCCAACCAGTACCATTATAATTCAGGCGTACCACCAGCCTCTTCCCTCGGGGCAGCCTCTGGATGCAGTAGACATCATCATTTATCCCCTTCACCACAAAGTACAGCCTGTGTCATGGTTGTTGAAGCTGGGGTTAGCATCCCTTGGCTCGGGTAGGGCAAATCACCCTTGACTATTAGCCTGCTGGTTATATTTGGTCTTCATCCAGTTACTCACTATGCAGATGTGTTGAAGCACCATCTCATGGATGTCTATGAGATTCTCCAGGTAGTTGATTGCTGGCTGTTCTGTCCCAGGCAGTCTTCCAAACATCAGGTCACATGATAGATGCAGCTCCCTGCCAAATCCAAACTGGATGGTCTCAATCCAGTTGCATCACGTGTTGAAGAGCGATAGGCCAGCAAGAAAAGTGGCACTCTGACATCCCAATCTCTCTGACACAACCTTCCTTAAATGTTCTTCTAGAGTCTTGATAAGTTGCTCAACCATGCCATCTGACAGTGAGTGGAAAGGTGTTGTACACTCCAATGTTACTCTCATCAGGTTAAGACTCAAAGTTGGTGCCCTAATCACTGTGCAGCTCTAATGGTAACCAATGGCGACTAAACAGTTCTTCTACAATGCAGTTTGTGATGGTCTTGGCCTCTTGGTTAGGAATGGAATACACCTGTAGCCACTTGGTGAAGTAATCCATCACAACCAACCGATAATTGTTGCCCCAGTCTGACTTAGGGAATGGCCCAACTCATCAGTTGCTTAGCATTCAAAAGGTGCTGTATGTAACCTCAGTTCCTGATCTGTGTGCCATGACTTGCAGCACCACATAATATTGGTGCCATATCTGCCCATAGTCACAGCCAGCAATACCATTATCAGAGCTTGTTGATGGTTGGTTGGGTCCCATATGTCCTCGGTGACCCAATGTACTTCCTTCAGGATTTCCGCTACCTTACTCCAAGGGAGGATCAGCTGCTCCCTCTGGGTCTTCCATACTCTGAACAGTACTCCATCCATTGGACCCAGTAGCACTTGTTCTCATTACTCTTGGGTGCGATGCCTTACCAGCTAGGTCTAATCCTACCTCAGGAGTGGCCCCAAGTTAGTGTCCTCCAGCTGTTCCCTCAGTTCTGTGCTGCAGGCACCGCAGCTGTGTGGTGTTGTGGCTACACTCCTTTGGACAGGGTCATCATGTCATCTGCATTGTTGAGGCTCCTTGCTTATCGATGTTCTGATATGGAATAATCTATATTGATGTAATGATAGGGAAAAATATAATGGTTAATAAAATGTGAAGTTGTACTCTTGGAGTCTCTGGACCCAACTGGCTCTCCAGGTTCTTGAAGTTCAACTCCAGATGAGGATTTGGAGTGGTCAGTCCTCAGGTGAAATGGTGCCCATATGGCTGCTCCAGCACCTTTACTCCTGCCAGGAGACTCGTCGAATAACACAGTAGTTCTTTTCTGCTTTGAAGAGTGTGTTGCTGTAGTAGGCTGCTACCCGCTCCTGACATGGGATAGAATGTATCCAGTGGTGTAACGGTTACCATGCTAACTTCATATACCCAACGTCTCAGGTTCAAACCCGGTGGAGGATGATGGATTTTTCCAGGCAAAAAATCCTTAGCATGGCTGCCTTCGGAAGGGAAGTAAAGCCGTTGGTCCCATGTTGTAGAGTATGGCACATAAAAGAATCTCAAGCCTGATAGAGAGGCCTCTGAGCAAAATTAATAGGTCTTTCACGCCTAGTAGAATGGGATGCTGAGAACCACGGCAGTTAAAGAGCATCCATAAATAACACTCCATTTTTTTTTAGAATGCATCCACTGTCATGTTACTGACAACAGTGTCCACATAAAGTTATAATTGGGTTGTCCAAATCCTAAGTCTGACTTAAGCACCTGGAACAGCTAGTAAGGCCGGTGCTCTTCCATCAAACGAGTGTGATGTTGGACAAACTGGCAGTAGTAGCTGCATTGGTCCGTCAAACTTTGTCTTTCTGGTGACATCATATGGCCCAAATGGTTCACCTCTTGCTTTCAACTTCAGGTTAACTGCCTGCAGCTTTTTCAGGTTAATGATTTGGTTCTCAAGATGGTCTTCGAAGATGTGGCATATGAAGATGATGTCATCCAGATAGAGCAGACAGGCATCATAGGTCAACCCTGCCATCACTGGCTGCATAAGGTGCTGGTAGGTGGCTGTCATATTGTAGAGTCCAAAAGGCATAACCATAAATTGCTAAAGCCCATGGCAATGCAGTCTTCTCCTTTTCTCTGGGATCTAGGGTTACTTGCCAGTATCCCAATTTCAAGTCCAAAGTCAAGAACCACTGGGCACCAGGAGGTCTGTTCAGGGTATCGATCTGGGGTAAGGGGAAACAGTTCTTTCTGGTGAAGGCATTCCCCTTCCTGTATTCCATGCAGAAGCATAGCTCACCATTCTTCTTGTTCACCAAGACTACAGGGGAACACATAGGGCTGTCTGACTTTTAAGTGATCTCCCTAGATTTCATGTTTTCTAGCATGTCTCATACATCTGCTTCCTTTGAAGCTGTCATCCACTCTTCTGCCCGAGGCATATGGCATCACTCAAGGGAGTGATGATGTCCCCTCGCCATGCTGGTCCACTCAACATGCTTTAAAGCAACAACCTCATATCAGTAGATTTACAGGCATGTTAAAGAACTCTCGTGGCATGAAATTTTGGCACATCGGCAGTGCTGATATCTGTTGTTAATAAAATAAAGCAACAATGTGGATGAGTGAGGCACATTCTGTCTCTACTTTGCTGCTTGATGTAGATATTATTAAAGCACACCATTAATTTGTTTTTTTTGGAGTAAACAATTTCTTATTGTTTTGAATTCTCAGAAACTTATACCTTTCTCAATGGGAAGTCATTATTTTTTTTCTCTTTGGCATGCAAAGAGAATGGAATTCCAAAGCCATATCATAGTAACCAGCTCTTAAAAAAAGATTGCCTTGTACCTACAGGAAAGTATGCAATAAGATACTAAAACTTCTTCTTATTTTTATCTTGATTAATGTGAAGCAGATAGCAGTATTTTGTAAGGATAGTTTGTGCAAGTGTCAGTAGAGAAAATACATGTTGAATGATAAGCTCTTGTGCTGACCATTTCACACAGAGAATCTCTACCAGGTAACAGCTTGTTGGTTGGTGCACAAAAATAAAATACAAAATATAAACATAGAATCTGCTGACTGAACGATGAAATTATGAAAAACAAAGTTAATAATTCAGTCATATTCACTCTGGTGCTTTTCATTATTTTTTCTAACACTTTTCAAATGCAGACATGCATTACTCATGTTGTTCAGGCTTAACAATGAATGCTGTTTCTCTTTGAAACAGATATTGAGGGCCTGATACTAATGGCAGTAATAACTGTATTACTTTCAACCTAGATTTGAAATAATAACCATGTTTTCTTCCATTGCTTCCCATTCTGTCTAGGGCAGCTCCTCAAGGGGATTGCGGGTTTTGTACACCCCCCCCCCCCAGCAATTTTCCCAAACCTCTAACTGTATTTTCAACATTATATTACAATTTTATTTCCTGATTATTTGCAAGGGGTATCAGTTTGTAGCCATGATACAAAATCTCGAGGCAGCCTATTAACGTGTACAATAGTCCTGTTGAGTGAAGGAAGGGTGAAAGAGATGTAGGAAAGCATGGTGAACCACCTTGCTGCCATTGGTACCAACATAATTGCCCAACTATTAACTAATGGAACATCTCTATTTAAATCAGATATTTGTCTAAAAAATTAAAAATGGAGGGGTGTGGGCATATGCAATTTGCCTAAGTGCTAGTACTTTTCAATTTTTAATTTCTTTATATAGTACATGGTAAATAGAGAAGATATTGGACTTCACCCAAAACTTTGATTCCAAGATTTCACTGGAAATACACATATCCAAAAAAGCATTTTAAGAAAAAGGTCTGTTTGAGTGTTAGTGTGAGAGGGAGAGAGGGAGGGTGAGAGGGAAAGGGAGAGAGAGAGAGAGGGAAGGTGAGAGGGAAAGAGAGAGGGAGGGAGGGAGATGAAATTCATAAATGAAAAGTCGTTAAAATGCTTGGTAATTGAACTTTTCCAAGGATGCAACACAAGATTTTGAGGGAAATCCTCCCACCTCAAACTACCCTTCATATGGAAAAGATTTTAAAATTTTTGATTTCCTCTAAAATTTTTGTTTAAAATACTGTATACTAAAAACATTTACATGACAAATAAAGTGTATGTCTTGAATTTTCTGGTAATAGCCTCTGAAGATCTTTTTATCCTTGATGAATTTTGCTGAATGTTGCATAAGTAGTAAACAGAAAGAGATAGATAAAAACTTACTACACAAAAAATGTAGATCCTGTTAGAACAGAATTTATGTTATATATATGTTGTTTTTTTTCGCAGAATTGACCATTTTTGAGATATTCCTTGTTGGATTCAGTTTTAAAATACTTAAAATGGATTTCAAACACATGAAAACAAGTTTTTAAAAGGTTTGACTCTCATTTTAATGTGTATTCCCTTATTTCCCTTCTAGTTACAGGAAAGCAAGTTATAAGACCATTTCTGCTAAGTTTATCTCGAATAGCATGAAATAGATAGAAGAATAAGCTTTTTAACAATAATTGGTTACAGAGATATAGAGATAGTTATGTGAATGGAACACATCAGATTTTTAAATTAACATCTAACCCACAATGGAGATGTGCGATTGTTAAGGTTCCACAACATTCAGTAGTGCACTCTTTCGGCAGTTTGTCTAACTTCATTGGAGGAACTTGAAATAATGTAGCATCCTTTATGTTCATGAAAATGTTTATCCAGTTTTGCTCTATTTGTACGTCCAGCTAATTTTGTGTTGCGACATCATTGAGTAGATATAGTTGTTATTAAAGTAGGACTGCGAAGAACACATTTCCAAAGTGAAGTATCTCCAAATCTAAAGACTGTTGAATTTTATTTCTTGATCTTGTTAGGAACCTTTCTTTTCATTAAAACTAGAATATTAATGTTTCATCAAATTCTATCTCTGCTCCAGTACAAATGGACCACAGGCTATGAAGAATTACACTCGTACAAACATTTGATGTTAGATTTTAGCAAATATACATTTTGGGGCCCCTGAATCAAAAAAAACAGCATTTTTGTAAGAAGGTGTGTGTGTGTGTGTGTGTGTGTGTGTGTGTGTGTGTGTGTGTGGGTGTGGGTGTGGGTGTGGGTGTGGGTGTGGGGGTGTGTGGGTGTGTGGGTGTGTGAGTGTGTGAGAGTGTGAGAGTGTGAGAGTGTGTGTGTGTGAGAGTGTGTGTGTGTGTGTGTGTGAGTGTGTGTGAGAGTGAGTGAGAGAGTGAGTGTGAGTGTGAGAGAGTGAGTGTGAGTGTGAGTGAGTGAGTGTGAGAGAGTGAGTGTGAGTGTGAGTGTGAGTGAGAGAGTGAGTGTGAGTGTGAGTGTGAGAGAGTGAGTGTGAGAGAGTGAGTGTGAGAGAGTGAGTGTGAGTGTGAGTGTGTGTGTGTGTGTGTGTGTGTGTGCGTGTGCGTGTGTGTGTGGGTGTGCGTGTGCGTGTGCGTGTGTGTGTGTTTTTTTTTTTTTGCGCTTGTCACAGTTAAAAACTAAAAGCTGCAGAAATACCAATCTCATACTTAAGTTAGGTACCCTATAAGGATGTATTGCAAAGATTTCCGAAAAATCCTCTTAACCAAAGCTACCCTTTACAGAAAAGCATGTTTGAAATTTGCAGAAATACTTAAGTACTATTCTTTAAGCATACAAAGTGAATAAATCCTCCCAATGAAAACATCCTTTATATATATATAAAAAAAAAAAAAAAAAGAAAAAAAAAAAGACTGTTTCTGAAAATGCCACACATGATTTGTATAAATTATAATATATTTCAAATGCTAAGACCAGAAACAAAATGAATACCTTAAGATTTCTGGGAATGTACATATTTTTTTTCAGTTGTAATAATTCTGTATCATTTAGAAAGGTAGACGAGAAGTCCTATTAAAGGAAAAATGTAGAGCTCAGTAAAATACTCAATTATATTACGTAAGTTTTTTTGTACCTTTAACCATTTCTGAGATATGAACTTTTGAGTGTTAAGGTATTTATTTATTTCAAAAGCAGTAAATGATAGCAAAAATCTTATTTAAGAAAATGGCAGACATCTGTTAATTTTTTACAAAGCCCATATTTATGCAATTGTGTAACATCAATTCTCGTGTGATATTCACTTTTGTTTGTTTAAATGTTAGCGATTATTTGCAGAAGCATCACAATATCTCTTAAGCATCAAATTTAGATTTACCTCAATACCTTATGACACTCCTAGATATGTTAGAAGCAATGGTATAACAATCCTCGATGTTGAAAATAAGTTTTAAGTAGTATCATTCATTCACTGTCTTTCAAGTCCATGGATTTAACTTTAGATCTACAGTATTTTGGCATTGTCTAGGGATATATGTAGTTTAAAACATAATATATGGATTTCTTTATAATAGACACAGAAGCACATGAAAATTTTCCTGAAAAAAGATAATTCTCTATGCCTCCACTGAATATCAAACCTGGTACCTCAAATTAATAAGGGCCACTTTAGTGTAACATTAAGTTTTGTTTTCAAATAGCATTCTTTTCAACTGGATAATAAGCCTTTAAACAGAAATATGTTGTGGACTAAAGCATTGAATTTAAATTTTTTATACTTCTTCTTCTGTGTGATAGTTTACTTCACTTCTAAAAGATCTGCTAATCAGATATAAAGTCAGTAGATTAAATGCATGTTCAGGGTTTTTATTTATAATTTAAGAGAGAGAAAGTAGGAACAGAAGATGAGACATATAAAATGAGGTTAACTTTATTTTGTATGCTCCTGGCAGGTAAGATATGAAGAACAAGAATAATATAATTGAACCACCTGAACTCAAAAATGCAGTCATGTTCCACATTAATCCAGATGCAGGCTCAAGCAGGCAGACAATGCAAGCAATTAGCAATTCATTTTATTTAAATGTGCAATCTTATGTGAAAACTGAAATGTCTTGGCAAATTAATATGGCAGTCAACCTCCTGGCTGGATGGTTATCACACAATCTCCTAGTTCATGAGGAATCAGTTATTTGTTCAAAAATCTGACACACCAGCAATGTTGATATAATCCTTACAATCCTAAGCCTTCTTACAGATCTGGTATTTGTACCATTATTATCTTTTGCCTTCCAACAGATGAGCTGACTGGAGTTTCCATTTGCCAGAAGGACAATAAATACAATGTATATTTGGTATACATAATTGGGATTTCAATTCAAGCACTGCAAGAGTTTGCATCAGAACACTAATTGCTTTGTTTCTTTTTAACGAAAACATAGCAGCTTTACTAGTAAATAATAATAACAACAACGTAACAATAACAACAACAATAAGAGTAAAAATACTTTTCAGAATAACTGTCAGCCCAACCAGCTCTACTTACTCTTTAGTTATGTCATTGTTATCTTTAAACATTTTATGACGTAGAATAAAATAAAGGATGAGGTGGAAAACAGTATGACGAAAGGAAAGAATGAGCTTGGAAGAAGCATGAATGTTTCTTTGTGAGGGAGGAAGGATGCAGGACAATAGGATAGTTTAAGCTGCAGGACAGTTTTCGCAGAGTGTTACGAGAAACCTCTGGAATACTCACTATGCAAGCTCTGTCATTATTGTTATTATGCCAACATGCTGCCTTGCTTTCTCACAGTATTAATTGCATAGTTCATCCTTCACTACCTTATGGCCTACCCTCCCATTATGGCTCCATTATGCAGATCATTGCGCTTTTCAGCTGCAAATGTTGGCTGTCTGATGTTATGAGGCCAACAGACCCTTAGTCGGCAACAATGCCTCTCATTTCAGTTAAGCACTTATGAAATGTGATGGCGGGAGAAATCGGAGAAAACCTGTCCCTGTACCACTTTGTCCACCACAAATCTCATGCCGTTGCACTGGGCCACCTAGGCAAGTGGCAGCCTTAAACAAACACCAAGTAGTTGGAAAGGTAGAGTCAGACTGAGAAATTCAATGCCATAGCTGGAATTTGAACCATGGATCTGCAAGTCTCTGTCCAGTTGCTACTATGGCATCATGCTGACACAACATTAAATTCCTTAACTGATCTGCATTTTTCCTACAAACATAAGGAGATCTCAAATTATTTTGATATGAACATACTCCAATGGCAACTTTCACTGATGTAAGTTCTGCAAGTCTTGGGCATTATAGTTGAGCCAACTATTAGCTCAGTCACTATTAATTGTTTTTTTCACTCAAGCCATGTGTAGGACAGAAGTTGGAAAGGTAGAGTCAGACTGTGAAATTCAATGACATATCCAGGATTTGAACCGCAAATCTTCTGGTATCCATCTAGTTGTGCTAACCATCAAATTACTACAGTAACATGCTGACATGATACTAAATTCCCAGCTGATTCACATATTTTGTGGTAACCTTGAACCGCAAATCTTCTGGTATCCATCTAGTTGTGCTAACCATCAAATTACTACAGTAACATGCTGACATGATACTAAATTCCCAGCTGATTCACATATTTTGTGGTAACCACAAAGGATATCTCAAATTATTTTGAAAGATATATCCACCAATAAGGACTAACAATGTTATAAGTCCTACAACTCTCAAACTCTCTAGTTTGGCTAATCATTAGGCCAGTCAATGTTAAGTTTGTTTCACACAAACCATGTGTAGGACAGGAATTGGAAAGGCGGAGTCAGAGACTAAAAATTCAATGCTATAGTTTGGATTTGAATGACGGATCTCTTGGTTCAGGTACTCTAAACTCTGAGCTACCATGGTAATATGCCAACACTGATGTTAAAGCCTGCTTCTTTAAGTACTTAACAACATTGTAAATTGCCATTTGGGTATGTCATCTTAAAATTGGTTTAAATATTCTTATGGTTTACTGGGAAAGATGCAAGTCATTTGGGGAATTTAATGTCATTGTGGCATGTTGTCATGATAGCTCAGTGGTTAGAGTAACTGGATGGAGACACCAGATTTATTGTTCAAATCTCGGCTCTGGCATTGAATTTTTAATTTGACTCTACCTTTACAACTTTTGTCCTCCAAACAGGTTATGTGGAAAAAAACAAATTAGCACCTAGCTGTTGATCTTCTTGTCGAGTTCTTAGTAAGTACCATAAGAAAATACAATAAACAAGCTTCACATGATCCATATTCAAAACAGAAAAAAGTTTGTTGCAATAAAATGCACTTTACAGAATTGCAAGTGGGAATTGTACATCGCAATAATGCCTCATTTCAAACATGTAGACAGACTATGTAGCACATTACTAGATTGTGTGTACTAACCATGCCAATCAGGACAGATTTCAGTTCTGCTAACTAATGCTATGACAGCTGAATTCATATAATAATTTGCTTGCTATATTTTATTTGTTTAGGAGCACAGCAACCCAGAGTAATGAATTGCATTGTTAATTTGCAATATAACCTACAACAATAACATCAGTGACACTTGTTGAGTGGTGTAGTGTAGCATTTATATTCACTGGTGCCAGATTAAAATTCTTTTAACACACTGAGTAGATGTGCTCTAAACATGAGTTTCAATAAAGAAGAGCACTTGAAAGAAAGTGGAGCCAACCTAAGCATTCCTGATAGCTTCACTCATCTATATATTTACTAAGCAGAACATATATTGTGAGCCTGTTGACTGCTGGATCAGCTCTTGAGTAGTTTTGTTGATGGTCTGGCAAATTGAAGTTCATGGTGAGGTTTTCAAATTCTTTTTAAATATATATATATATAACTTATTTTTTTCCGATACTAAGTTTTCATGGTTTCTGTACTGGCTGGTTTCATTTATTTGATATTAGTTCCTATAGTTTTGGTTCCAAAAGTATGAGACAAATGCCGATTTTCATTGATCTGCATGAATTTGATGCAATGCCAGTGTTTCTTGAAGCAGATACCTATGTTCCCACTGTATTCCTACTTGTAATTTTGTATTGGATCCAGTAGATTCTCAACTTTTACTCTTGAGGTGTGGGAAATTTTTAATAATGTATTTGTTGTAAGTTGCCCATAGAATAGTGTAACAATGACTAAGTCTCCCTTTCCATCAAAGGCACAGCTGCCTGGCCCACCCTAATAATAGAGCAAATGGACATAATAGTTGGGCAAAGAAAGGCCTTTGTGAGTTTCCCGCAGAATCTCTTGAACCTTCTTTCTCACCAGGTTCAGAACATTCTTCTGCCTTCGGAGGCCAATACTGACTTTATATGGAGACGACAAATACCAGAGAACTGAATTGAAGTGAAGCGACTTAAAGATCAATTTAGTGACTGACGCTTGCTAAGAAAGTGACTTGATCATGGAGATTTCTGTATCAAAAGTGCAAGTGCAAGTGCTCTAGTGACCAATAAAGTGAATTAAACTGAAACTGGTGTTCTCATTTGTTATATTGATGTCAGGGGTGGGATATAAACATCGCAATGGAGCAAATACTTCAACAATTGTTAAGTGAAGTGCAGGCCATGAAATTTTGTATGGAAGAAATGAGGGGCAAAATAAAGAATGCAAATTCTGAAATGAAATAATGAGTGAATTCTGGCATGGAAGAAATGAGGGGTGAAATGACAACTGACAACAATTAATTCTTCATTAGAGAAGATGAAGATGGAAATGGAAATCAAAATGAAAACCGCAGTGGAGAAAATGGAAAAAATGCAACTTGGCATGGAGAAGATTGAAGATAAAATGGAGTTGGTAATGGGAAAGTGAAAACGGAATTCTCTAGCAAAATTGACGTGCAGCATGGAAAGGAAATGGACGAGCTGGGAGGGAAGCTAGAAGACCTTGGGGGAAAAGCTGACAGCAGCACCAAGGAAGTGAACGCAATGATAGAAGAATGCTTCACGGAAAACTTAAGGACATGAAGTTCGAGACCTCTGGACGCGGCTCAACATCCGCGAGTGTTCAAGCCACCGAAGTACGACGGTACGTCGACATTCGCAGTCTTCCGCCGACAGTTCACTGCCCTCGCCACTCACAACCGTTGGTTGGCAGAAGAGGAAGCAGCACAGTGATAGCGAGCCTGCAGGGGCGGGTGGCTGAAGTCTTGAATACGATTCCGACATCCGCGTCGAACCGTTTCGAGAGCCATTACTTGGTCGCAGCTTATTATAGTCAGCTCTGGGTCGAGGCAACAGCTACCATGAGAGACGCTGCAGGAGTTTGCATAGTTCATGGATTAATTAGCGACCAAAGCTCTGGTGGGCCTCCCGTCCGGTTACATCGCCCGAGAAGCTGTCTGTTCTGTTGTTGACGGGATGCGTGATGCTTGGTGAGTACAAGACGAGAGGCCGCGCGTGGCCGGGTGGTTAGATCACTCGCCTCACGTAGACGGCCTGGGTTCGATCCCAAGCGACCACTTGTGGGATTTATGGTGGAAAAATCGCATTCCACCTGTGCTCCATCCTTATTCCATGTGTCACCGGTGTCATCGCCCTCGGTGCCACAAGTAATGAAAGCGGGCATTAAGCACTACCTTTCGAACCACGAGGCAGTAACAGTCTCGTTCAGTACGGAGGTGGCCCATATCGAGGGTCAGGAACACCCACAACGAGGTGAACGGAAGAGCAACCCTGGGACATAGATCGATTGTGGTGTTGGGTGTGGCCAGCCCGGTCACTGATGAGGGACTGGAAACGAATAAGTACCGGCGTGGTGAGGGGCATTACCATCCCCTCGAGTGACACTGCGCACCTTGAGCAGACAACTGGATGGCAGCCTCGTCGCAGACGGTTAGATATGTGGTACGTGCCGGGTTCTAGTGGACACGAGCGCCGCCGTGACCGTAATCAGACCTGCCGTCGCTAAGGGTTTCCTGTCGAGGAGACCAAATCGGCCTTACCAGCTAGTATCAACATCGAGCGTCACCTTGCCTGTGGAATAAGAGGTCTTGCTGGTCGGAGCATCTTAATAATTGTGAACTTATTTTGTAAAACACATATAAATCCTTTAGTATCTCATCAATTATTGTATTATGTTTGTCCACTATTTTTTATTATGTTTAGAAAAAAAATATTCATTGGAATGCATTAAATTTTTTGTGTTTTAATTATTAAATTAAGTAGATTTAAGTCCTGATCGGAGCATCGTAAGACTGTGGGTGTTCGTTGCTAGGGTGGTTGAGGATGTGATACTGGATCTGGATGCCCTCAGGAGGCACGACGCGGCGGTCGACGTTGGAAAGAAAGTTTTGCGACTCGGCCGGGACGAGGTGAAGCCCCAAAGAATAACCAGAAGTCTGCAGAGTGGATCTGACGGAGGATGTGGCCGCAAAGAGCGAGATGGTCGTGAAGGCGCGTCTGGAAGGCTAGCGATCAAGGAACATGCTCTTGGACCGGAGTATTCCATTTAATGGAATGTGTTTCACCAGGGCATTGTTGCCTTGTCAAGAAGTTCCAGTAAGACTATTGATCCCATCGGACTTCCGGGCGAGAACGAAGTTGGGGAAATGTGAGCCAGCTGCAAGCGTATCGCCGTTCGAGGAACCGAAGATCTGGGGCCCCAGATCTGAGGAGGGCGGCAGACCATTTGACGGCGGCACAACTAGAACAGGTCCAGCACCCATTTCAAAAATACCAGCATATTTTCAGCCAAGGGGATGGCGATTAGTGCCTCACCGACCGAATGCACCATCAAATCGACACCAGAGATGCCCGACCAATCCGTCAAACACCAAGACGTGTCCTTATGGGGAAGTAAGTGGAGGTACGAGACATGTTGGAAGCTATGAAAACCAGGGGGGTTATAGAAGAGTCCGACTGTCCTATGTGCTCCTCCATAATAGTGAACAAGAAAACCGATGAGCTACGTTTCATTGTGGTCTAGAGGAAACTGAAACTGTTATCAGGAAGGACGGAAGCCTAGTGGTTGTCGACCTTGGACCGGAAGTCAGGATACTGCGGCTGACTCTAGACCCCCAGGACAAGGAGAATACGTCATTCTCGACAGGCCGAGGGCTTTGGCAGTTTACAATTGTGCCCTTTAGTCTCTGCAAATCGTCAGCCACCTTTTAGCACCTAATGAAATCGGTTATGCAGAGGTTGACTTACGAAGCCTGCACATCATCGTCATAGGCAATACTTTCGAGGACCACTGTTAACCTGACCAACGTGCTATCTTACCTAACGGGTTGGCCACCGACCCGGAGAAGGCTCGGCTATGAGAGATTGACCTCGCCCAAGGGGTAAGCGGGAGTTGCGCAGTTTCTTGTGTCTGTGTAGTTACTACCGCCGATTTGTTAGGGGGTTCTCCAACATCGCAAAGAGGAAACGGAGGTCACGTTCCGTGGAGGACAGCACTCTGCAGTGCTCCTGTTTTAGGGTTACCCCAACCGGGTGGCAGTTTCATTGTGGACAGCGACAGCGGTATCGGAGGTATACTCTTCCCGATCCAGGACGGGAAGGAGCGGGTGATAGCAAGACGCTTTTCAAGGCGGAGAAGAACTACTGCGTTACTCGGCGGGAGCTCCTGGCAGTAATGAACACTTCTATAAATACCTGTATGACCAGCTGTTCCACCCTCGCCTGGCTGTTGAGCTTTAACAACCGTGACATCGGCGTTACCGGCGAATAGATGGGATAGCGGAGGGAGTAGTTAAAGGACGTCGACCTATGGCTGCTCCTGAGAGACATCACATCCAGGTGTAGCGTGTATAAGCCCTATTGGCCCCAGTGGGACTCACTGAAGGTTCACACTGGGACCTCAGGAGCGCACCAAGGAACCAACCCAACAATTTTTAAACTTCAGCAAAGGTACTACTGGTTGAAATTATGGGCAGACGCTGAGAAGTAGTGTCGCCAATGTCAATTCTGTATAGCATTACAATGTGGGGGCACCCTTCGAACGCATAACCATCAACAGCTAGACCATTTCCTGTATCTAACACGAGTAACAAATGTCTGTTAGTGATCTGGATTACTTTACCAAGTGGCCAGAAGCTAGGCCAAGACCATTGTAGCTGTCTTGTGGAAGAACTCTTCTGTCACTTTGGAGTACCATTAGAGCTGCACCAACTTGGAGGTCTTAGAGCAGCTTGGGAACATGTACCCTCAGTCAGATGGCTCGGTAGAGCTATACACCAAGATGCTTAAAGAACACCTAAGAAAGGTGGTAGCTGATTACCAGGATGTCAGGATGCTGCTGTTTTTATTGCTCGTCTGTGCATGACTTGGTTGGGAGCTGCGTGTCCCATATGACTTGATGCGTGGCAGCGCCCCTGGGGTGAAACAGTCAGCAATTGACTATGTCGAGGGCTTCGTGATGCGCATGTCAGCATATCCAGATAGCAAGCGACATGATGAAGACTGCCAGGCCAACAGCCAGGAGACTCTCTGAGAACCAACTTGAACAACCATGGCAAGGACCATACCATAAAGAGATCTACCACATCCAGAGACTGATGGGAAGATGCTAGTAGTGCTCCTCGCCCGCTATGACGATGCTGGTTGGGACAACCAGCTCTGAGGAGGGAACATGTTGACTAGCATAGTTATTCCAGTATTGTGTTATCCATAAACTCTTAAATGGAGTAATATGTTTTATATAGTAATAATTCTTTAACTCATTTTATGACTGAATATAAGGTTTTTATATCATTGATTTTTTGTGGCAATTTTCATGTTTTTATACCCATATAATAGGGGTTTTTGTCAGAGTGTATTAATCTATATATGGGGAATTTTATGATGTATTCTTTCCAGGTATTGTAGTGAAGTCAGCTATATTTTTGCATGAAGCTGTCATAATAAAAATGTTATAGACATAAGTGAGTAAATGTAAGAGATACATTGAGATATATTAATTTTTTAATAGTGGTTTGCATGAGTCTTTGAAGCTTGTGTGTATAATTGTTTTCTGAATTCTGAAAACTGCTTCCCACTCACGTGCACTTTCACATAATATTATGCTGTAGGTCAGTATCGAGTGAAACTGTTTCTTTGTTGTTTTTTTTTTCTATATTCATTATATATGTCAGACATAATATATTAAAACAGATTGTATTTAGTTTCTTAGTTAGGTATTCAATATGGATGTTCCATTTTAGTTATTCTTCTATGTATATTCCTAATGTTTTGCTGCAGCCTTTTGTTATTTCCTTTATTGAGTTATCTTGTCCTGAATTTGCATTACCAATAGTATTAAACTGTATAATACTAGATTTTGATTTGTTTAAGTTCATTCCACTGCATGAGAACCATTCATCTATGTTAATGTCTTATTTATATTGGTTTGTAATTTGTTATGACTTGTGTTTTGTAAGATAACTGACGTGTCATCAGCGTACAATATTGTATTCACATTTATACTGTAGGGTAAGTCATTTGTATAGGGTATATATTACAGAAGATCTAATACTGAGTCTTGTGAAACACCACTGTGGTTTATGTGTTTGCAAGCTGCATTTAGTGATCACACTTTGTTTGCAATTTCATAAGTATGATTGAAACCAATGAAGATTTTGATCTTTTGTATTACAATGCTCAATTTCTTTAGGAGAATTTTATGGCATATAAAGTCAAATGCCTTTGAAATGCCACAAAATACTGGAGCTTATTTTTTTGTAAATGTAAATTTAAATTTAAAGCTATTTCATTTACTATTGTGGTTACTGCAGTAATTTTTATAGCTGTTTTCTGGAGCCATCTTGACAGTTTATTTAATATTTAATTTTTTTCTAGGAACCTTTTTAGTCTGGCATATACTAATTTGTCTAATATTATTGAGAAACTGGTCAAGACTAATATAGGAGGATAGTTCCTGTATACATATGTACCTCCTTGGTACATATGTATACAGGGGGGTTATTGAGGCATATTTGAAAGTATAATTGAATTAAGAGCTGAGGCTTCTAGCCAGGTAAGAAGAGGGATTGATGTTTATCCTGAAGACAATGCACATCTTTGAAACATTGGAGTCAATCCATCTACAAGCCCGAGAACACAGATTTAAAGAAATAATTGGTTAAACATTTTAGCAAACGTTTCACTTATTAAAACCTTAATTATTTTTATTAGACTGGACGGCAGTTATCCCATCCACTTGATTTTTTCTTAGATTTCAAAGCAGCGATAACATTTTTTACACTGTTTGTTGTTTGCATAGCCAGATTGAAAAATTGTGAATTAAAGTTACTGTTTGGTGCAAGCATGGAGTTGTCTAGTGGGTTTCATTAGATATATTATTTGTGAAATAATTGTCAATCATTTCTTTTGTTACATTATTGATTTGTGATTCACATTTTTGTTTATTTTGAAGACCTAATTTGTGTTTGATTAACTGCCATGTTGCTTTACTTTTGTTGTGAAGTCCTTCTATACATTTTTCAATGACCATTTGTTTTGCTTTCTTTATACATTTTTTGTAATTTTACTATAAAGTAAATGGTGTTGCTTTAGCTCTAAATTATTAGACATTTTGGTGAACCTTTGCAATAATCTTTTCCTTGCACTTGACATTCTAATGCCAGAGGTACATCAATCTAGCATGCACTTTTTTGTTTTTGTTTGTATGCTATTTTAGGAAAACAATGATTATAAGCATCAAAAATTTGATTTCAGAATGTATTACAGTTTTCATCTACAGTTTGTAATATGTCAAAGTGCCAGTTTATATCAGAGAACTGATTTTTAAAGTTCATGTTTTCATCGCTTAATATTTACATTGTTTTATAGTGCTCCATTTTTGCATTTTTTACATGTACATTCAAAAGGGTAATGAATAATGCTTCTGCAAACCAGCTTCTACTGTAATACAACTGACGCTTTCATATGCAGTATTTGCAGGGCCGTATTTACGGCAGAGCAAACCAGGCAACATTTTAGAGGGTGGCAAAATTACTGGAAAGCTGCACAGGAAAAAAAAAAAAAAAAAAAGCATAGACATGAAGCATCAAGTTCATTTAAATTTGCCGCTCACAGAGGAATATTAATTGAGGCATGTTGGCTATGCTGATTAGTTTGCATGCTATGCGCACATAGCGGAGACAAACCAAAATGCATTCCAATAGTGAGAATCAATTAACACATGCAAATAATTGTAAGATCAAGAAGTATATGTTGTTATTCATTAACGTTAATGGTCTATGAGGAACTCATAAACTTCTTTGCAAATTACTGGGCAAGGAGGAAGCCTCTTGTTATTTAAACAGTATATGCTTTGGGGTGATGCCCCTTTAGTGTAAGTTCTTTCTGTTAAAATGTTTCTATTAAATTTTAATAAACTCACTTATGGTGTTTGTCACTCATACTTAAGTATCCAAACTAATGAAACCATTCTCTATGTTCTGAAAATTTAAGTAATATATGTATTGCAAGTTGGGGGGGGTAGCAAATGTTTTTTTTTTTTTTCCCGGGCATCAGAGATTCTAAATTCAGGCCTGAGTATTTGTAATTATATGTGTATACAAGTAGAGGGTATATTCATAACTCTAGTTGGTTTGTTACATTGAAGAACCGTAAGTTTCTATAATATTTAAAAAACTATTTGTCATTCTCTTCTTTTGTGAACAATGTGAGTTTAGAGTATTATAATAATTATTTCTTTATATAACTTACTTAGCAGATTTCCAAATTTTTTCACATAGTTAAACACAAACACATAGAAGACACTCTTAAACTTACCGGATCCTTCAATTCAGTTCACTGTAGAAACAGCAACCAACAAATTAATGAAGGTTGCTGACAAGATAGAATAATTTGGTACTTATATACAGAAAATCCATGCACACAGCAAGTACTCTAGAATTAGCATTCAATAATAAGATGTATACACTGATCAGCATGCCCCTCAAAAAACTGAATACAGCAATAAATACAAATGCATCATCAAATTTGCAGAACGTAATGGATTCAGCCAAGAAATGGTGAATAAGAAATATTGAAATTCAAAAGACAAAACAGATCACAACACAATCAACTACAGCAGAAAATATTTCGGAAAATGTACAAAAACCACATCGTCCTGGCATGTTACAACAAATACAGCATTAAAATCTTATTAAATAAAAATAATCTGATCCCATAACACAACAGAAAAGGTCTGGAATCTCCCAAACCCAATGCAAAAATTGCAAGAGCACATATGTCAGGAAAATAAAAGAAATATAGAACCTGATTCAAGGAACCCTGGCACTGCATCATGTTCAAGCAGTTGTCACACTTTTGGATACAAAAAGGAACCAGCATCAAGTTAAGGAAGGAAGAAAGATTTATACAAAGAAATTGTAAATTCTCATTACAAACTTCAATTTGCTATAAGCAGGTGAATCAATAAGGCACCAGAGGACACTAGGCCATGAACAGGAGTTACTAGGCTGTCAGCCGGTAGCTGACAATGTCAGGTCATGCTCTTGCTACATATTCTTCTTAATAAATAAGTGAATGCAGTTATCAAGTGCTCTAGTTGATTCCACTTTCTTTCAAGTGGTATTTATGAATTGCTTTACCATGTTTGATTCCAACAATAATTTTTTGATAATGAGTTTTGGTATCTGATTTACTTCCAAGAACTGTTGTTTCCTATGCAGAGTCTAGAAATGCACTGGATGCACATTTAGTACATGTAGCAAAATGGACTTACTGTTTAATAGATAATAAAAATAAATAATAGGTTATGTTTATATTACCACTCAACCAACATTCAGGTCTTTCACCACATGCAAGCTTGTGAAATTAAAACATATTTTGTTACTGCAGAAGTTCTGACAGTATTTTCCCTTCACAATTAACAGAGGTGATAATGGCAATGATAATATTAAATCTGCATGTCTTTAAGTAAAACTGTCGGTAATAATTAGACAATACAAGTATACTGGGACAACAGTCACATTTATAAAACACATAACCTATAATTGCTTACTGCAAAGCAAGGAAGCACATTGCAAGAGGTTTATCCAGAAAGTTTAAATGTGAGTGACAAATTAACAGTACCATGGATTAGCAGTGCATTACTGCCCAAATGCCAAGTGAACTCCATACTCCCTCACCAATGTATAAGAAAATAGTGAAAAATAATCATGGTTAATATGTAAATGTTACATTTGTGTAAAAACAATGCTATTTACATATGACAATTCTCTTGGTGTCATTCTATAGAAGGAAACAATTTTCAAGAAACCACAACTTTGCACAGTACTAGAAATAATCTTTGAACTGAGTAGTGTAAAAGTCTAGTTGAAGCAATAAATCTTTGGAAGCAGGCATTTAAATAATTTAAACACTTTATCAGAAAAGTTTGAGAATTTGACACTGTAAAAGCTGCAGATTTTTTTTCTCAAAAACTTCTCTATATTGTGCTCTTTAATTAACAAATGAAATGTTTCATGGTTCTGATTTAGGGTACATTGGGCCAGACTGATATATCTTTGCACCAATAATAATCATAATGTTTTTAAAAAAATGAGTGTAGATCAGCGACATAATTTTATCTATTGTTAAAGAGGTAAATTAAACATGTAGTATGAGCAAATGGGGAGGAGTAATGAAATACCAGAGTAAAATTTCATTAAAGTCAAAAGAAATAGACATTTCTTTTTTTTTTTTCTTTCTTAATTTTGCAAATATGCAAAGAAGCTTATAACAGTGATGTGATTAATATTAAATTAAAAGAATTTGAGTTGTTTTTTGTAACAGAAACATCACTTGGTAATTACTTACTGGTACCATTTTTGGGAACACATTTTCAACTCTTAATTTCGACTAAAATGTGCTTCATTGGCATCAACGATGGGGGTAGAGGTGCTTCACTTGTAGAGGCATCTGGTTCTGGATCTATGAACTTCCAAAGGGTGCTGTATGGCGGTAAATCAAAGTTCATCATATGGTTCTTTTTCTTCATGATATTGATCTTCTCCCAGATGTCTAATTTTGTGTTTATAAGCTGGTTTTTAACAGTTTTACATATATGAGGTGTTTTTCGTGTCCAATAGGTAACTGCTGATGTTTGTGTTTGTTTGTACTTTAGGTTTCTCATATCCTTTAATCTGGTTTCCAAACTTCTTTTTGTCCTTTCTATGTATACTAGATTACAATCTGAGCATTTAGTTTTATTAATTTCAAGATTTTTGTTTGCTGGGATAGGATCTTTTAATTTTATGCAGAGCAGTTTCTGTATGCTATAGTTGATTTACTGCCATACAACAAACCTTTGGAAGTTCATTGATCCAGCATCAGATCCTTCACCTCATCGTTGATGCCAATGAAGCAAGATTTAGTTGGAATGAAAGGTTGAAAATGGGAACAAATGTTCCTAAAACCGGTCCCAGTAAGTAATTGCTAATGATAATTGTTTTACATAAACTGATTCAAATTCTTGTAATTTAATATTTCTTTTCTTTCTTTTTTGTGCTGCTGCTGGAGATAGCAGTTAACTACTATTAGATGTTTATTGATCTGGCTCTCAGCCTTTGTTTGATCTCAGCATTTTTTTCTCTTTGTATTTCACGGCTAATATTTTCAAGAATTAAGAAACTTTCAGTCATTTAAAACCATTTATTATTACTTACTTTGTATGAGAATAATGCTAGATATATTATTAAATAAATCACTTGCAGAGTAAGGAGAAGCAATTAACACTACAGTAGAACTTAAAATATACACTTGCAACTTTATATACTGTACTAGTTACGTTGCACACGCTATCAGTGAGAAAGGCAACTCCAATACTTAAACAAGGCTGGTAGCAGAATTGGGAGGTTGTTATTAAAGATAAGTATTGATGATTAATTATGTTTTTATAATGTTGTTCCTGTCACAAGAGGAGTAGTAGAAGAGAAGAGAACTAATATGATCTTGAATAACCTTTATTTAAAAGCATTCACCTTGCATATTAGTAGTTCCTTTTAGACATATCATATGTGCAACATTACTTCAGTTAATCATTTTATCTCTAATATTTAACACTAAAGTATACTTTCACTCCCACATAGACTAACACATTTCAGCACATAAAAGAACCTTGAGCCTGATAAAGAGACTTCTGAGCAAAATTAAGGTATCTTTCATTCCCAAAATAGAATGGGATACTGAGAACCACAACAGTTAAACAGCACCCATAAATGATACTCAATTTCTTTCTAAAGTATCTCCAGAGATACCAACAGTTGATTTGTTTAGTGAAAAGATCATCAATTTTGCTTGTACTGAGACAAATATAAAGGGAAATGATTTAGAAGAATACAACTATGATAAGCAAAATTCATCATTGCTAGTTCTCTTTGCTAGATCATCATCATCAAGAAAAGAAAGAAAGATTAGTTCATGTACCAAACAAAGGCCAGATTTGGAAGTATAATATTGCAATTCTCAAAAATTCCACAAAGCAAATTGCTATTATTTAATTTATATGCTGACAGGTGGTTTACTTACTAAGCCATTTGTACCAAATAAAAGGTTTCAGTGCAACAAATGATTGTTTTACTTTAGTTTGCTATCATGATCCTGTATACTATACATTTTACTGAATGATAATAAAATACTAATTTTAATAATGACTGAAAATGTCAGGATTTGAGACATGTTTTCAATTGTGACAGGCTAATATAGAAGAAGAGCAGAAACAGCTGCTGTCAGAGAAGGGAAAGCAAGACAGACTTGCTGCTACTGTAAGTCAACAAATGCAGCTGGAAGCACAGGTAAAATAAATAGCTTTTGCAATTAGTACATACCCTATTTTGTATTTCTTACAATTATAATACAAAATAACTGAGCAGAAGGGCCAAAATATCTTAATTGATTTGATTCATTCATCCTAAGGTGATACTTTCATATGTGCACCTTCCATTTCTGATTGGAAGAACACTTTTGATCTCCAGAAATTTATATTTCAAATTACAGTCTTTTTATTCACATTTTCAAAAAAGTTTTAATACAAATATGTACCCGTGAAATTATTCATTTTGTTGTACAGCTGCTTAAAGTGCTTTGAGTGTGTTTAATGTGAATGACATGAAATGTATATAACAGTCATTTGATAACAAGTATACTTTCATAGTTTAATCTGTAATTAAATTAGAAATAATAAATCAATGTAGGTAAAAGGTCTAAGCATTATTATATAACAGAGTCTGGTATTATGGAATGAAAACATTTTAAAGGATATTCTATGATTCTCAGACAGAAACAAGCAACACCCATGTGGAACTCAAAACTTTTCACAAATTTTAACAAATAGTAAATCCAGTAGAATTGATTTCTGCAGTCTAGAGTATATTCATTAATTTCTAATTAAGTGGATACTCAAGAGGATTTTCAAATCTTTTTTTCCTGTTTGATAACATTTTATTAATCTTTTAAAGATATATTCAAACAAATTTTGTAATTGATACTATGAAGTTTTAGATCGGTAACATTTATTGTTTGTTTGACCCAAATTTCATCTCCGTTGTTTGAAGTTAATAGTAGCCAAAAACATATGCTCTTTGGTTTTGTGTATAAAATTAATAGAAATAATTTCAATATTGGTTTTTCAAAATGTCAATCAGAATCAAATATTTTAATTTATGTATAAATGTTGATAAATTTCTGTTAGATAAAATATAGTACTTAATTATGTAACTCTGTCTCTAAATAGTTTTTAAAATGTGATAATTGAGTTATGCACATAAGTGAGCTAAATATATTGTAAACATATAAAATATATTGGATAATATTTACCACAAAAAGTAGTTTTAAAAACATTCTTCACTCAAGCCATGTACTTCTCCTGGGCTTATGTAGGAATGTAAATATACTCAATGTTAGAACATTTATAAGTATAATTCAGTCAAGGCCTTTGACCTATTAATTTTGGATGTATTAAGGTAACCAAATCTAAAATAACATATGTGTGAAAAAAATTTAAAAAAATCCATTATTTTAACTCCTCAATGTTCCCTTGAACAGCAGTATGGCATCTGATATGAAACTCAAAATGGTTTAATTAGCTCTGCATAGTAAGAGAGTTATTTTGGATGTAAATTTCAGGAAACCTGAATAGAGGTTTAACGTGTGTGTTTAATCTTATGATCCAATAATAATTTTTTTTAGACAAATTATAGAAATAATTTGACTTTTCTTGTGTCATATTTTGTTAAAAACATCTCATAGTTCAAAATTTTTCTGAAAATAAATGCATGCCCCTAAAAATTCACAAACATCTTCTTCTACATATTCATAGTAAAATGGTTTTTAAAATTCACATTTTAGATTGACTCCTCTTTAAATCCAAAATTACACACATCTATTATACTAAGTTTGAAGAACTTAGCAGATGTATTCTTGCTGGATCATTCCCCAGTAGTCTACCATCATTGACTTGTTCCTGAAGCTCCATTATAACTTTTTCACTGCCTTAATTTCTGGATGAAATCTTTCTAATATCTCATCACTGGCAACATCAAGGATCTCTGGTGAAAACATAGATTGAGAGTGCAAGAAATAAAACTAAAGTAATATGTATGCATTCAACTATTTCTTAACTCTTTAATTGTATTCAGGATCTTTTGGCTTAGAAATTTTGCAGATTATGCATAGCTTTCTTTTTTTTTTTTTTTTTTTTTTTTTTTTTTTTTTTTTTTTTTTTTTTTTTTTTTTTTTTCCTTTTTTTTTTTTTTTAATTATAAATTTGAAAATGTGCTTGCATAATCATTGGTATCTAAAAGTTTTGATTTTTTAATGGCTGAAGGTTGCTTGAGGGTACTGGAACAGTATTAAGAACAGGAGTTTTCTGCATGACCAAGGGGGGTCCTATATCATATTGTCCATGATACTGCCCAAATTTATAATGTCAGCATTCATACTTGCGCTGAAATAGTCTTCTCGTTCGGAAGAAAGTTTCTCTTCAATTAACCGTTGCTGATGTCTTGATGCATTTAAAGTGTCTCCTTAAATTCTTTGGTATTCTTTCTGTCCAACTTCTGTTCCAAATCGTTTACTGTGATTTCCCTAATGATGATCTGTTTCGCACACCTTTAGAGTTGAAAAGCCAGTGAGGGCATGTCTAGAATTGCAATTCTTTATGCCACTTATTCTTTTACAGGTGCCCCCAAAGCCATTTCCATGACCTGCTTCACGATAATTCAAAGATATTTTTGAAAAATTTGGATACATAACTAAGAACTGATTGCACGTGACACTGAATCTGTTACAGGACCATCCCTCCAGTAGTGCATTGTGTCAACTGCCTTAACCGTCTTTAGATGAGCTCATGTCTCTGGTTGGAGGTTAATGAAATTGTGTAAATTCTGAGTTCCTCTTCAATGTATATACAATTACTGTACGTAGTGATAATTCTTGTCTTGAGCGACCAAAATGAAATGCCTGTGTGTATTCAGATTACTTTCTCTCTGAAATCCATTGAATTATTGCTTTTTCCAATTAATATTTCTTTTTCGAACTTGAGTGATTTGCACTGGTGTTTCATTTGAAGAGCATGCTTTGCAAAATCAGTCACAATGGAAAATGCTCATTTTGCATTTGCGATACATCTCTTTCATTATTTCTTGAATTTTTTATCAATCCCATTCTTATCAATGAAGAGTTCTTCTTTTGTCACCCACTTTTTTGACTCTACATATTTTCTAGCTGTAATTTCCATTAAATTTAACTGCTTTTTGATACATGTATCACACTCCAACATTAAATCCTTTCATCATCAGCATCACAGCAGAGATTTTCCACCATCTCTTGTGGTGCTGACATCTTACCTGTAGTTGAAGCAGAATTGCACTCCTTCCCTTCCTTTGATTATGTGTGACATTGCACTAACATTTCGGGATGGTGGCATTCAGGAAGTCTATGATGCCTACCTGTATCTAGTGTCTATACATTTTTGTCACGTTACAATGTTGGTGATGTTATCTGAGTGCACAGTGTTTATGGAACTGAAAGGTATAGGAGTACTTCCATTTGATAGTTGAGAATGTATGCCATGAAGCATGTGCACATTGAAATAAATGATTCCCTTATGGCTCTTCAGAGTCTTCATGTGTTTACTGCAACCACCCCACTGATATCCTCCATTACACACTTCTGGCATTAATGTGGAGTGTGCTTGGATTCCTGGTCACGTTGTCTTCCCAGGGAATGAATTTGGCAGCAAAGATGGCAACAACAGTATCCAGTGCTGCAATATCTTGTGTAACATCGGTAGACTTTAAGTTATTTTGCAGCACTTATCATTTTGACATGAAGAGTGGACAGCTATCCATGGAAAGTGAAGGATATTCCAACAAACTGGGTGACTTCCTCTCATATAACTCATCATCATGAGGAGGTGATTTTTTGCTCCATTTGCTCCAATTTTACGTATGATTACCTTTTTAAGGGGGACCTTGCTCCTAATTGTCTGCTGTCATATGTTGCTAGAGGGTATTTTTCTATATAGCTTCAGGACTCTGCAATTGTCAGTCAGTCTTGGAGGTCCTGGCAGATGATAACTAAGCATTCAAAGAGGTTTTTAAGCTTTTTTTAAAGGTAGTCCTTCAAATAAGAATTTAGTCATATAGAAATGAAGTTATTATACTTTTTGATGTAGTTTTGTAAATTCATCTTTACTTCTGGAGATGATTAGTTTTACATATATATATATATATATATGTGTGTACTGAATTTTATCTCTGACTTTTGCTATGATTTATATTTGTATTGATCTTTGTCTCTAGCTTTTGCTTTTATAAGGATGCTAATGACCTCTTAGTTGGATGCCCTCAAATGTACCTCTTCATCATTGTGACTTTCCTGATCATCACTTCAGTTCCAGACCACTGAAACTTGCATGTTATATCTGCCCAATTCTCTTAAATGAGATTTGAAGGCTCCAGTTATATATAAAAGTTGTAGCATTCCAGATACCATATTCCTTTGCTCAAGTTGTGAAAACACTTTGTGTGAAACTTGCGAGATTTCTCAATGATCAGTTTCACATGACAGGTTGTTGGTCCCAGGGCACCAGGCCAGGATACTTCGGGGCCACTGTCCATTGCACCCACACAGTGGCTTCCATTAATACAAAGAAGCCAATAACCATATTTTGATGTTGATTCATTACAAACATATTATGTTTATATCAGTCATATTACAGAATCAAATGCAAAAACTTCCTTGTCTTTGGCTAATAGCTGCAAAATATTCACTGTAACATTTTCTATTAATATACTGGATGCACGCAAAGCAGGTAAACTTCCTGTGTGAAAGATAATGAATGGTGTGTCACAGTATTACTTAGACAGCAGATGTGAAAATGGAGGCTCAATCAAGGTGACGCCCTCAGCTTTAATGATGATCCGGCTGTGGGTTCAAACCCTGAAGCTCTTACTGTTTGCTGGATATGCCTTTATAAAATTTGTAGTTGGTTTGCTAAATTGTAACCCAATTTTCTAGTACATTTCTTTTTGGTTGAGTCACCAATATTTAAAATATATGTTACAATATAAACAATAAAAGATGCAGAACATTGATATGCATAATGTATTTATACCTAAAACAAAAATAAGAAGTAAAATGCTAGTTCATATCTGCATACTTCAGTACAGGACACCAAAAAGGAACGTTTAACACAGATTTTAGGTTATTTAACTTTCAAATGAAAAAAAAAAAAAAAAAAAAAGTACCTAATTGTAGCCTCATTTACCTCTTTTGGGAATGCATTCTGGAAGTTTTAGAACATTGTTACAATAGGAAAGAAACCTTTCAGAGTCAACATTTGAACATGGTCTCCATATTGCTTTAAGAGGCTTTTCAGCAAACAATTGGTGTGATAGTTCACCACTCAAAGGGTTTCCATTATATCAGTAGTTCTCTATGACATCAGAAACTTTTTGTAGTTGTTTTTTAGCACACCCTGGGATCAAAGATGCCAAGTCCCATTATTACAACTGCTTGGATATACCTGCTATTGAGGAGTTCACTTTGATTTTGTTCTTCATTTCTTCCTTTACACTCTTCATTTCAATTTCTCCACTATTCCAGATTTCACTTCTGTCTCATGTTTCTCCATTCTGAAATTTACACTCCTCACTTTCTCTATTACAGAATTTTTTTGTCTCCTTCATATTAGCTAATCTTTTTAAAGTATTTTCTCCATTATGGCACTTAAATCCCACTTCTGACATCAATATGACGTTTTTCAGTTCTCACTCATTTTACTAATGTGATCTAGTTTAATTTTTATTTATGATGTAGCAGCATAAGGAAATCTTTATGAAGCAACTTCTTCTTCCTTGTAACTCATTGTGGCATTGAACACAAGATCCCAAATTTCTCACAATTAACGTCACAATCATTCATAGAACCAGGACTTTATCGCATCATGAACAGTTCACTGTCTCTCTCTCTTAGACTCACTCACTCACTGTCAAGAGCACAGTCACTGATGTATTACCACTGAGTTTCATGCAAATTCTTGGTAGGTGGGAAAAGAAACTTCCAGGAAAAGTCCCCATATCTCTCGATAGCACTTCTGGAATTTGTACTGTCACTACCCTAAGCAAATAACTAAAGTATAAAACACATAGACACTTATAAAAATAAAACAAGTTTCTCTAAAGGCCTAGATAAAAATTCCAGAAACTGCAAAGAAACGCTGACAGAGTTTCACAATTTATTACTTGAAACATTTTAACAAGCAGCCATTGAAGTTATAACTGATTTTACTGTTAATGCATTTTACTTAGAATAAGTTGAATACAAGCAGCTATTGAAGGTATAAGTGATTTTACTATTAATGATTTTTGCTTAGAATAAGTTTTACATGTGTTATATTTGTAAGTTACAGGCTTGAATTAACAATTTGAAAACTAAATCTTGCAATTAAAGAAACACCTAATTGTCCTGACTAGCAAAGTAAGAATTTAGACTTACCAAAATATGTTAAACCCCACAATTTTGCCCTACCCACAAGAAAACCCACTTTTGCCTGCAGCTATGCAATGAAACCTCACTGTGCTCTTAAAGACAATCCTTGGCAAATTTCCAGCTAGTTTCAAGAAGTTTTTCCCCACAGTGCCCACCGAAGAGCAAAGGAATGAGTACTTCAAAGTTTTCCAATCAGGTGGCAGCTGAATTTTGTTGCATACATCACTATGAAGTTTTTGGGGAAATTCAGTGGAGATAATCATATCTGGTGCACAACTTGTGGAAGGGAATAGATAAGCAATTCAACACCCCCCTTCAAGTCGAAGAAAGCTGCGATTACTTGACCTGTGGGCCATCTCTCTGCTCCTCGATCAAGCATGAAGATAAAGCACAACAAGCATAAACCAAGTAGACAAAAGAGCCATAAAAGTATAACATGAGAGAAAACTAAGGTTGGGAAAACCAGCACATTTGCATATAGACTGGAATGGCTAAATTCATCAATTATTCAGTGCAAAATACAAAAGTAATTTTGCAATAAATCAGGCCAAATTATTAAGACAAAGCTACTGAACTGTATAAATAGCATAGAAATTTGGAGAAAAAAATATGCCTGAGATAAACAAAGCAAAATCAGGCAATTTAAGCAGCCAGAAGGGCCAAAAGTGAAACTCATATTATGCTGCTAAAGGATAAGAGCAAAGCAGAAATATTATATTATAAAAAATACTATATAAATAATGTAACAATACAATATTAAAATATAAATAATGCAACAAATTAAATATGCACAAAACATATTAAAACATCATTTATACAAAGGAAGCTACAAAGAAAAAGGCATACTAAGCAGCATAAGGGAAAAAATAAACAAACATGTTTTACAAATGAAAGAAAATATGAAATACTGTGAATAGCATGTTGCAACACAATAGCTGTGCACTTAAAATAGGGAAATGGAGTGGAGTGGGTCTGCCAAAAATCTAAATCTACCAACCAATGGCACATACATCTAAATGGTACCACCAACAACAAAAGTAAGACATGCAATCATCAAAATGATACCACCAACAACAAAAGTAAGACATGCTATCATCAAAATGGTACCACCACAACAAAAGTAAGTCCTGCAATCATCAAAATGGTACCACCAGCAACAAAAGTAAGACTTGCAATCATCAAAATGGTACCAACAGCAAAAGTAAGACATGCAGTCATCAAAATGGTACCACCAGCAACAAAAGTAAGACATCCAATCATCAAAATGGTACCACCAACAACAAAAGTAAGACATGCAATCATCAACATGGTACCATCAGCAACAAAAATAAGACTTTCAATCATCAAAATGGTACCACCAGCAACAAAAGTAAGACATGCAATCATCAAAATGGTACCACCAGCAACAAAAGTAAGACATGCAATCATCAAAATGGTACCACCAGCAACAAAAGTAAGACATGCAATCATCAAAATGATACCACCAGCAACAAAAGTAAGACATGCAATCATCTAAATGGTACCACCAACAACAAAAGTAAGACATGCAATTATCTAGATGGTACCACCAACAACAAAAGTAAGACATGCAATCATCATAACTAAGTGAAGAGAAAAATGTGTCCGGAAAGTAATAGGAGAGTCACTAGGGAAAAGAAAAAGATCTGCACACACAAAAACAAACACAACAGAAAGGAAACATGAAGGAGAAAAAAAGGAAGGTAAAAAGGAGAGAATAGCTGTATTAAGTGTGAATTGGAATCCCACTGTCAATGATCCTGCAAATGGACTTTAACTTAAGGTTGACCTGTTCTGGCAAAGATGGCTAAGGATAATACGGGGAGCTGAAAATAAATATTAATACCACGTTCAAACAGAAAGGAATGAAACAAAGAGGCTCAAAAATGAGGCATTGTGTGAGACCAAAATTTGGGGAGGGCCAAATATACCAAAAATTGAAGACAAGAGAGAAACTCAAGAAACAGCCATAACCAATCTGACAGGGTGCAACAAAATACTTCGTGAATGCATCTATAACAGTACCCAAATAAGTATTTCCCCTAGGGGAATGTGGTAACGGACCAATGGAATTTATAAACAGGCGCTACGCTACATGGAATATGTTGCATCTTTAGAATACAGAAAACCCAACTTGGAATTTTGAACAGGTTTGGATTGTAAACGAATATCACAAAAACAAAAAGCAGAGAATATTCGCATACATACCAAGCTCAAATAATGGAAAACGTAGGTTATCGGCCGACAATATATTAAAACTGCAGCAATTCCTGATCGAGAAGCATCGGACTGAACAATAAACTGTTGAGAGAAATCGGGCAGAGCTAAAAGGGGAGGATTCATGATTACAGATTTCAAAGTTTCAAAATCTGAATGTTGACGGGAAGTCCAAGAAAAGGTTACATTTTACCTTAACTTATTCATACAGTGTAGCAAAATCAGGAGTACATTTGGGAAAAAAAGAAACCATTCCAAGAAAGGAGGCTAACTGTTTGAGATTTTTAGGAACTGGGAAACAGCGCAGAGCTAAAGGGTCAATGGAAATCTCCGATGGAGAAATGATATGGCTCAAAAAGGAAATTTGAGATGCTGCAAATTTGATCTTAGACAGACTGACAGTAATACCAGCTTGTTGTAAACGGTGAAAAGCTTGTCGCAAATGTGTCAAAAGGGTCTCTAGAAAAATTACCAAATCGTTAAAGTAGATAAATACAAATTTAAACTTAAACTCATGTAATAATTTATCCAAATAATGAGAAAGTACCTAAGCACCCGTAGCAGAACCAAAAGGGACTCTACAAAATCAGTTTAAATTGTACAAAAAGCTGTTAATGGTCTGAGGCAGGATCCAGATAATACACCTGATTAAGATCTAAGTTGGCAAAGGCTTTGGCATCCCAAAACTAATGTGCTGTATAATGAATTTCTGAAAGTGGCATAGCATCTAAAGGTAAGTTTTTGTTTAATTTACGATAATCTATGACTAAATGAGAATCATCATTAGGCTTAGGCGACAAACACCATCGTCTAGAATAAGCGTTATTCAATGGTGCAATAACCCAATTATTCATTGTTTTGCATAATATTTGTAGTTTAGGAGGAAAAAGACAGTAAGGTGACAGATGCACCGGTGTATCATTTGTCAGTTTAATCGTGTAAGCCAAATTGTGGATAGTTCCCAAGTCTTCCATAATAACAGACACAAATTTCTGAATTATCTCCAATAATGCCTATTGCTGCAATGTAAAAGTGAAAAAGGGGTAATTGCTGTTACAGGTGAAGAGTTCAACGTGCCAAGTGAAAAAGGAACAGTATGTTCACAAATCGGAAGCACAAACAAAATGTATCAATGTCCAACAGAAGCTGTGATTACTTTGCATGGTAAAGACTGAACGATCATGAAGTCAACATCTCACAAAAATGTTCCCATATTGTTATGTAATATCACCTAACTTAAAGTAAATAAAGTGGATCCTGAAATAGTATAAAAGTAAATGGGGGGAGATTGGATTTTACCCCTTAGATTAGGAGGTAGCAAATTCCAACAGTTTGCATCAACAAAATTAAGGAAAGCCCCCAAATCAATTAAAGCCACCATAGATTTCTTGCCACATAATAGAGCTACAAAAGGCAAAGTAAGAAAAATCCCCTTAAGTGCTGGTTGCTAACATTTCCTAGCTAGTCAGCACGATGGGGAGGAACGAGAATTCTTACTGGATTTGCGAAAGCAATAGGAAATGGTGTGACTTAGACAATCACAAAATGTACACCAGCAACAGGGAGTATTTGACTGCACAGCATTAGAACCCCAAGGTGATATAACTGAAACTCACAGAATAGTAGCTACTGCTAACAAACCATCTAATGGGTGAATTTGAGTTAAAATGGCAACTTATTGTACTGAAAATAGCAATTATCCAGTTCCTGAAATGTAGTTGGAGGTGAAGAAAAGGCACATAGTAGAAGTATGTAAATCTGAAATAATAAGTTGACAAAGTTGAGCTTCTGTATCTGGTAATTGAAAAATGCAAGCATACAGTCAACAAAAGACCAAATAATAAATCTATAAGAGACAAAAGAGCAAGGAACTGGCTGGACTACCTCTTCTGTTATATCCACATTAACATTATCATCCTCCATAAATTGAGAATGTGAAGCAATCGCAGAATATTGTGTGTTAACTGAAGCAAATAATTTATGATTACTCACAAGCAAGCTGTTATATTGCAAAAGCAATATCAATTCAGCATTCTAAAATTTATATGCTCTGCTGCCATTTTTGTACTGTCGTTATCCTAAGCAAATAACTAAGGTACAAAATCAAGAGGGAATCATAAAAATAAAACAAGTTTCCTTAAATCCTAGGAAAAAGATTTCAGGAAACTGCAAAGAAACACTTGCAGAGTTTCACAATTTATTACTTGAAATCTTATAACAAGCAGCCATTAACGGTATAACTGATTTTACTGCTTAGAATTTGTTTTATATTTGTAAAACTTACAGACCTTGATTTAACAATTTGGAAACTAAATCTTGTGATCAAAGAAACACCTGATTTTCTTGACCAGCAAAATGGGATTTCTAAAGTAATAAGAATTTAGACTTACCAAAATATTGAAAAATTTGATGTGGTAAGCATTAACACACACTTCACTTACTTTTATTGTGCAGGACAATTGTTTCGGGGACCGTTGTCTACATCCTCAGCTGATGAACCACTACTGCTTGGGTTTGGATTCCAAGTTGTAGGTGTGGTGACATCTGTTGGGCAGCGATGAGATTGGTTAAGCAATCCTTAGGGGGGAACTGCATGTTCATCAATGTGTGCCGGTATCTATGAATGTAGAGTTTTCTCCCAAGCTGATAATTGAAACGGATTCGAAAGTACTTTCAAGAGTTTGATGTTAGAGTTGATTTCGTGGTGTGCTTCCCAAAAATGATAATTTTTCCAGTTGTTTTGACTTGATGTGTCTTCTGTGTTCTTTATTGCATGTTTCAAGATTTCTTATTGTCTTCCCAATGTATTTCATGTTGCAGTCTTGACATTTAATTGCATATATTCCTGATTTTTCTCCATGGGTATTTTGTCTTTTAGAGAGGAGCCCAGGAGGTTTTTTACACTGTATTTATTTATCACTGCTAGTTTGATGTTGAATTTCTTGAATACTTTTTCTACTTTCTCTAACGTACTATGTACATAGTGTATAGAGAAGGTATTGCACTCCACCCAAAAAATTGATATTGAGATTTCACCGGAAATGTATGTTTTAGAGTCCCCTGTATCCAAAAAAAGCATTTTCACAAAAAGGTCCATGTGTGTGTGTCCGTGTATCTCTGTGTCTGTGAACATAATAACTCAAAAATGAAAAGTCGGTAAAATACCAAACTTGGTATTTAAGTTTAGTATCTTCCAGGAATGCGACACAAAGATTTTGAGAAAAATCCCACCACCCCAAACTACCCTTTACATGGAACTGTTTTTAGAAAATTTTGATTTTCTCAAAAATGCCTCTAACGATTTTGATTAAAATATTGTATATTAAAGATATTTAACTGACAAATAAAATGTGTATCTTGAATTTTCTGGAAATAGCCTCTGAAGACTACTTTATTCTGGATGAATTTTACGGAATTTTGCATAACTGCTAAACCGTAAGAGATGGGTAAAAACTTAACACACAAAAAATGTAGAGCACGTTAAAACACACAATTTATGTTATGTGATGTTGAAAATGAGTCAGAATAGTAACACTCACCTCTCATTATTCACCAGCATCCCAGTCGACAAGTTACTTGAAACCTTCAAAGCATGGCTCAGGGACATAGGCTTAAACCAGAAAGAAATAGAAGACTTCCATACTTTAACAGAACTTTGCATCAACCAGAATTATTTCCAATTCAATGGTAGATTTTACAGACAATCATCAGGCTTAGAGATGGGTAACCCACTTTCGCCCTTTTTAGCAAATCTGTACATGGGACGACTTGAAATACATATAACCTCCAGTTTTCCGAATATATTCAAAAAATGGTTTAGATATGTTGATGATGTTTTTGCGGTGGTCCCCAAAAAATTAGCAGAAGACTCTCTAAAATTACTAAACCTACAGGACAGGTACATACAATTCACAATGGAAACAGAAAAAGACCAAATGCTACCATACCTGGACCTAAAACTAACACGGAAAGAACAAAAGATCACTTATGGCATCTACAGGAAGACCACACATACAGACAATTACATAAAACAGAATAGTTTCAACCCAGAACCTCATAAACAGGCAGTCCTCAACAGTTCAGTACACAGACTCCTCAGCATCCCACTTGACCCAGAAGAGTACAACACAGAATACCTCCAACTAAGACATATAGCCTCAGCCAATGGTTTTAACCCAGACATCATTGACCAAAAAATTAAAAAACATAAGGAGGAAATAACCTTAAAACAAATCACCACTTTGTCCATACAAAAACCGAAAGTTATATATAAAAAATTCACCTATCACCCAACAGCAGATAGGAAATTCAAAAGAATTTTCAAGAAATACAATATAAGTTTAGCTTCAAGCAACCAATTCAACATAAAAAATGCATTGAAAACAGACATTAAAGACCCCATACCTACAAACCAGAGATCAGGCATCTACAGAATTGATTGCAAGGACTGCAAATCATGTTACATTGGCCAAACAAAAAGAAGACTGGAAACAAGGCTAAAGGAACATTTCAGACATATCAAACAGAAACAAACAGATAAATCGGCAGTAGCATACCATTTTTGGACATCACATCATGAAATACAAAATGACATAAAATTGCTAAAACCTGTAAACAACCCGGCAGAACTTACAGTTTGGGAGAATATTCTCATTACACAACAAAAAGACCAACTGATGAATTTTGAAATACCGCCACATGATTTTGAACTTCTACTGAGAACACCAGATGGCTCCACCGTAATAGACCACAGAGCACAAATACCAGCCATCAGTCGGACTTCAACTGAAGAAGAGGGCAATTGCCCTTGAAACATATGTTTTGAACACAATTACCTATAAGTGAGGTGAGTGTTATTATTCCGACTCATTTTCAACATCACATTGGTTAAAACTTCACTTGTCTCAAACTTCTGAGTTATTTAATTTATGTTATGTTCATTTTTTTCGTGGAGTTGATTGTTTTCAAGATATTCCTTGTTTTTGGTTTCAGCTTTGAAAAGCTTTCTCATACAGGAATTTGTCAACTCCTGTCCATACAAACAAGTCACATAGCAACCATCTTTTGACTATCACTTTAACGTATGGTACTCCCTTATTTCACTTCTACTTACAAGGAAGCAAGTAAAAAGATTATTTCTGCTATTTTTATCTTGATTAGCATGAAGTAAATAGAAGCATAAGCTTTTTAACAATAATTTGTTGCAGTGATGTAGAGAAAGTCATGTGAATGGAACACATCAGATTTTTGAACTTGTTGTGGGTTGTATGTGATTTTGTGAAATTTGGGAGGTTTTTCTTTATGAGTTAAGGTGGTAATTTCTTTGATGTATTTCTATCTTTTGTATTTATTGATCCTTTTTATGATGGTGGAGGTATTGAAACCATTGTCTACTGCTGTACTCAGAATGTGGTTATATTCTTTTTTATATTCAGTGGGATTGAGTGGAACATTAACTAGTCTGAAAGACAGACTTATTGAACACTGCAAATTGGTGTGGAATGGGGGTGAAGCTATTTTTTTTTCTGTAATTGGTGTGTGTGTGGTTTTCCTGTGAATTCCAAATTCTATTTTGTTATTCTTTTTGAATATATTTAGATCTAGAAATGGGATGCAGTCATTTTCTCTATAGTAAATTTTATTTTAGGTTCCTGCAGGTTGAGGAGTTTTAAGGTGTCTAGTGCTAGTTTTCCTGGGATTATGGTGAAAATGTTGTCTACATATCTGTACCAAGTTTTAAAAATCTGTAAAAAAAGGCTTTGGTTATGTATTTCAAATGTACCCATAAACACTTCTGCCAGGAATAGGGAAAGTGGGTGTGACTTGTTGATATATGTGGTTGTTAAAAGTAAAAGCATGGGTTGGTGAGTTTGATGAAATCTTCTATTTGTGTAATGTGTAGGTCTGTGGTGTGTAGCCATTTTCTGAGAACTCCCGGGAGTTTTTCTGCGGGAATGCTAGGAAATAATGATTTTACATCGAAAGATACAGTTCGTCTCCTTTGGATATTGTGATGTCTTTTATTTTTTCTATTAATTCTAATGAATTTCTTAGACTTAGGTGGTGAGTTGATTTATTGTTCATTCAATTATTAGCTTGGGAGAAAATCTACATTCACAAATACAGCCACACATTGATGAACATGGAGTTGGCCTCCTAAGGATTGCTTAACCAATCTCATTGCCCATCCAACAGATGTCACCACAACCAACTGACCTACAACTTGAAATCCAAAGCCAAGCAGTAGTGGTTCATCAGCTGAGGATGCGGACAATGGTCCTGCACAATAAAAGTAAATGAGGGTATGTTAATACTTGCCACATCAATCAATTCAATTTGATTATGCCTTTACTGTAAGCACCTTCAAAATTATACAACTTACCAAAATATATTAGACTTCACAATTTTGTCCTTGTCTGCTAAGCAACAAAACCATGCTGTGCTGTTAAAGACGATCTGTCCCTCACTGAGTAGTTCAAACTTCTCCCACCAGGTCACAGTGGAATCTCTATGAAGATTTTAGGAGGTTTTATTTATCCCATAAATATGTCATCAGTGGAGATAACCATATTTGGTGCACAACTTGTGGAAGGGAATTGACAAACAGTTCAAATTTATAGGGGGAAACGGCACCTTATATCTATTTACTTCTCCAGTAGGTCAGCCCCATTCATGTGAGAAGTCTATTGGTAACGACAAAGTAAAGCATTTGTCACTTTGGTAAAAATAACTAAAAGGTTGCTAATTTAGGCCATAATGTCATCCTGAATGTGTTAAAGATATTAGCTTGCTTTGATCAATAAATTTTGCTGGTTTTATTTGCAATTGAGTTATCTCTGTGTCCATTGTGGTTGCACTGTAAGGTCCCATTCAACTGAATATAGCAGGAAGTCAGCTTGGGCTTTTAGGTCCATAAAATAAATGCAGAACTCTTCCAAGTTTCAAATTTAATAGCATAACCAATAATATCCAAAATGCCTCGAGTCTGTATAAATATATTGAACACAATATATGCACCAATCAAACATCAGATGAGTGAGGTACTTTTGAGGATATCAGTATTACCAGCCCATTTCCAAATTTAGAATTAATGTATTAGTTCATGTTTGTTATACTATTGCTGAAAACCAAACAAGATATGTTGACAGCGCATTTAGAAACCTATGGGAAAATGCTGCTTCTTATCACAATCCGTATAATTTTCTGAGGCATCATCCCAAACTAATTTCCTAATAAGAATTTCTTCTATAAAATAAACGACAAAAATCAGATTACTCTTACACCATGTGAAGGCACAAAGCACACCAAGTGTGAAAATTACAGCTCTAGTTTCTCAAAGTGACTCCACTATCTCAATAACAAGAAATGTGATGTGAAGTAAACAGGTTCATGTACATGCCATCAGATTAGGTGGCAATGCTGTACTTGAGTTGCAGGCCCCATGCATCACAACAATGAATCACTTCAACTAGTAACAAGTTTGCAAGTTTTGAATGTCCCTACACTAATCACTGTGACACCAAAAACGTTGCCAAGTGCAGCCTCATTTTGTTGAAATGTGTTCATCTTCATCCGTCAGTCGAGGGAAATATTGCTTGAAATTAAGGCTTGGTACCATGCAGTGTTGATTGCTTCATTATTCTAGCTGCACTCACAGCACACCAAACACTCACCTTATGATTATGTAGTGGACTTCGATGTACATAGGAGTTTTGGATTTTGAGTTGCTCAGTAGTAATTATGTTATGGACTATTGATTGAGGTGGTGCTGCTACGACTTGCATTGGTGGTCATGGATTCAATTCCTGTGGCTGATGTTCCAGACCCATTAGTCTTTTTGTGGGATTTGTCCAGTTTGCCAGGCAATCCTGGGAATGCTTGTTACTTCCCCCAAATTTCCTGTCCATTATTTCCTACTCCCATCGCTTCCTTATCCTCTAATTCAGGTTAACACATTGAAGCCCAGTCGTTTTTTTTTAGTTGAATGGCCTACAAACCCACAGCTTTTACTCCTAATTTGAGTTATTATTTACAATACATCAATCATATTTGCCAAAAAGTATTGGTACAATCTTAAAGTATGGCATTCAAGAATTTCTCAACAAGTAAGAAAATAGTCATAACTTCCGTATTAATATTTTATTTTAAATTTACAATAAGTATCAAATATGAGTTTGAAAAAATGTGCTTAAAACACCTCCATTCATTGAAAGTTCAAAAAACACTCCCTAGAATCAGAATTTTCAGAGCTTCATTTGTATCTTGAAGTTCAGTTTCAGTTCACAGAAATCGAGGAAAATGCAGCATTTTAACATTTAAGAACACGAAATGTAACAAACAGGTCACCACCTTCAAGGAAAATGGCGCGACTACCTGAGAGCAGCCAATATTACTAACCCTCCTAAATTGCCTAATAGTTGACTAAAGCAAGAACAGATGGCAGCACAAATCAGACAACTAAGCGATAGCTGATGCATGTTCTTTGCCGCATAGCACAAGACTGAGTTAAGGTCGCGGAATTGCATTAAAAGCATTAGAAATCCCTGCCCGAGCTATACTCAGGCGTGGGCCACATGAACATTTTGCACGGCCCAAGCTATACTCGGGCTTGGGCTTCAATGTATTAAAGGAACAGTGAATAGTGTTTGGCAGGTTGCGGCTGGATTTTGGCTTGTACCATGTAGAGATTTATTCATGATGTTGTGCAATACCACTATCGGTACCTGCCTTCTGGTGCTTTCAGGCTAGAACCTCTTCAGAGAACCCCTGGAGGTTAGACCCATGTGATGTTGGAACCATGCTTGGGTCTCTCCCTGTGGTTACACAAGGTCCTATGTACCCTAGTGTCTGTGAATAATCCTAGTATTAATTGGCATACTTGAGTCTCCAGAGTGAAGTGGCGACCATAACACTGATACCACTAAAAGTGTTTGCTTTATCTGATGGCACCATTTATTGAGATCATGTGACTGTGACATCATGTGGCATTTCGCACAACACAAAATCTTGTCACATCATGTGGTAAATATAAATGCTTCTATTAAGCTCAATAAACTTTCAGATTGTGTCATGCAACACATAAATAGAGTCTAATTGTTCAAGAGAAAATGTGTTACTGGAAAGCCAACGTCTATATGCAACAGAAAAACTCACATTACATATTCCAAAGAATTGAATCCGGTAAAACCAAGTTACAGTTTTACATCATGGGTACACAATAACACACAAGAATATTTTGTTACATCATCTGCAAACAATGTAAAACTTTACAAGTTTAGCTATATGCAAGAACAGGTCGCAAGTTTCTTCCCCTCTTCCTGTAGTTTCTAATCTTTGATCTCAATAACATCTTCTTATTTGTGTATAATATCACTTCTTTGGTTTTAAAATCATTTTAAAAGTGCTTTAATTCTGTATTTCATTTCCATTGAGCATATTGATTTTAACATGTTTAAATATTACCTTATTCTTTTCTTTCTGCATGTTTCTTTAAAGGACACTGGAATTATATGCATTAGAAAGTAATAGAAAACTTTCTTAGGAACACTTTCTTAGCCAACAATTTGTTTAGAACACTCCTACTATAGTGACAGAGGTAACTAAAAGTAACTACATTTTATTGTTCAGTAGACACCCTGCTTGTGTCATGATATGAAAATAGGATAAATTACCAAATTATTTCAAACTATGCTCAGAAATGAGTTAAAATGCAGAAATTGTAGTTTAATAGGAAAACTTAAAATTGGTGAATAAAATGACATTATCACTATTATGCATGTCCCTAATAATTATCAGTTTAAAACTTGGGGCATTTTTACAGCCTAATCAAATGTAAAGCTTAAAAGTATCGATTCTCTAGCATACCATGCCTAGAAAAGCTCCTGCTTGTAAAATGCCATGCCTAATTAAAATCCTAATACATACTATGGAAAATGTTATTTTCAGGCTTAAAGAAAGCAATTCATGTTATATTAATTTGTTGAGTTGGTTTTTTAACACTACGTCACTTACATTGTTATATAATTTGACCGTCACTGTTACTAAATTCCTCCAAACATCAATAAAGCAATTCATGTTTGTTTATGAAAATATTCAAATTTGTGTAGTTTTCATAAAAATGTGTTATCACAAATGTGAAAAACGCAAGTATCTAATAATGAATTAATAATTGGAGAGTGTTGGGTAAGCCCTTCTGTTTATTTGTAAGTGTATCTGGCTTAGTAATTACCTATAACAATAGTGTTCTTCAGCATTTGAACTGTCCCAAAGGTAGAGGAAAAACTTTGTAAATTTCTTTCATATATCCATCAACATACCAATTATTTTAAAATTATGTAGATACTTCTTTGATGTTGAGGGTATCCAACTTGTTAGAATCACAATCATTTTCATAGCTTCCCTGTAATTCTGAAGAATTAGCATTGGGTGTGTATTCTCTTATGAGAGAGGACTCTTTTATGCTTATCTATGAAGCCCCATTCAGATGTTGCATGTTTGTCAAAGATACCATAACAGTCATTGTTAAGAACATTGGACTATCTAAAGAAAGATGAGTTACATGTTGTGTAATAAATCTCAATATAATTCTCAATAAAATTTTTCTGTTTAAACCTGCAAGGTGAAAGCTTTACTTTATCTTTCTGATGAAAAAGATTTACGATCAGATCATTCAGTTCATACTGTCTAAAATGCTGTGATTCAGAGCTGTGCACCTAAAATAAATTCAGAACCTCAAATACCTATTAATTCTTCTTGAACAGCTTGTTCATCACACTATTCCGTACATTTCCATTTCACTCTCAGAATAGGTGGGGTGTCACAAGGTGTAGGTTTGTTATATAATTTTGTGTTTGGATTTTGCTGATGAACCATAACAGCCATAACTAACCTATCATGCATTTCAAAAACCTTTAATTTATTAAACAATAAAAAAAGTATTAAATTTACTTTATTTATTTCAATGTTATCTCTGAATATTTATAACAATTTAAAATTAATTGAACAAAAGTTATACTGATCACAAGGTTTCATTGGTTCTTGAAAAACAAAGGCCATTGAATATTCTGTTTCTTTATATCTTGGTGAAGAAATGTTACATATAATTCTGCCTGCCCAGATTTATCCTTACTAAGCAAGCAGCAGCCAAAATATAGAGTATACAATTCGTTGTGTAGTAGAGTTACTGAGTGTCTCTGTAATTTAGAAATAAGTGATTTAGGGAGAAGTTGTTTGGTTTAATGATACATTTTCAAAGAAACAAGATATATTTTTACAGATTATTTGAGTGCCTCTTACGGAGGATTGTCTGTTATCTATGGTAACGACTTTAGACATGCACAGTAGCTCTTTAAACAGCCTCTGGACGTGAGCAGTATCAGTGAGTATTGAGTAATGTGTGGACTCGTTCCTGTTGCCGAAAATAGAACCATTCTGGAAGAGGTACATTACTGCTCTTTCCGATGCAAAATATTTGTATTCTGAGATTATTAAACGGTGTAAGAGGCGTGCTTTCATCATTTCCAAGAAAGATATCTCAAATGTGCTAAATAAAAAAGGCCAGACTAGAAGAAACCTTATTCCAGAGGGCAAAACACGCAAATCCACAACTGGCCACCAGTCATACTTCAGAGGTCATGAATCCTGTCTCGGACGTGAATGTGAGAACAGTTGCATTGGAGTTGGAGATCTGTAGGACAACTATGAACACCGCTACCAACTGGAATTTAAACCTAAAAAAGCGGCATAAAAGCAGAGTCCATCAGCTGTTGCCCTGACACTAACTGCAGAAAGTTTTATGAACACTACCTGAAGGGTGAGAAGTGGATGTTTGTGGTCACATTACATGATGAAGCATATGTTTACCTAACTGACTGCAACAAACCCTGGGCCATTTATTACCATTCAAGGGGAGAAAAAAATTATGAAAGATGGTGTAGGGAAGTTAAGGATAGTTTTCTCAGAGGTTTTATGGTCATAGTGGGATACAGCTACAATGGTAAGTTAACTATTCCACCAGGTGGAAAAAAATGTCAAAGTCAACTTTGCATATTATCAGAATAATGTCCTAACCCCTATATTCTGCCCAGAAATCTCTGCTCTCTATGGTCCAGATGCTGCACCAAGCCATATGTCTGCTTCAACCCACCAGTTTTTGGAGAAATGGGAATGCATTCTATCCCATTTAGTAACATCCCTGTCAAATCTGCCAATGGATTTTTGTTCTTTTGGGTTATTTAAAAGAGCCTTTGGAAATAACCACATATATTGAATGGGCTCTGGAAAGTCCGCCAGGAAGAGTGGGACAAATTGGACATCTTTGCTCTACGTGCAGGCTTGTTGCAATGGACATTTCGCTGCAGAGCCACTGAACATACCCAAGGTAGACAGATTGAGCATCACCATTGGTGGAGACATAGCATCAGTTAAGGTAAGACTGCCTTGAATTTGTTACCATAGATCGCAGACAACCATGGCATAAGTTTGGCAATCAAAAGCTTAAAACAATGTGTTCAATATAACTTCAATATCATTCAGAGAAAGTTCTGCATGCATGTGTGTCATAGACATGTATTACAATTGAAAGTCATGTTTTAGAATTTATTTTTAAGAAAAGTTATGAAAAAACACTTGCAGAAAGCCACAGCCTCCTGTGACTTGCAGCTTAAGCAGTAAAAAGGGTAAATAAATAAAAGAAAGGAAATATTTACAGTCTATCACTTATTTAACCTCAGCCATTTTACCTCCTTGCAACAATGATTATTCTCAACAATCATAAAGATATCGGAACATTATATTTTATCTTTGGTGCATGAGCAGGAAATTAGGAACATCTCGAAGAATTTTAATAAGGACAACCTGGAGATGAACATTATTGTAATTGCTCAAATCAGCACTTTGACATCATTCAATACTTGCATTAAAAAGCTTCATTAGTTTCAGTTACAGTTACAATGTTCATTGTTGATCTGGGTGAGCAAGTAACATTAATTTATTTAAAACGTAAATGAATACAGAATCTCCAGTGTTGTAGAAAAACAAAATTAATGTATTACTACTACTGAGTATCAAAGTAAATCTCACTTAATGGCTGCCATAAATTCAGTCAAAACTTGGGAAACCCTGGAAATCATATGCGAAAAATTGATAAATGGATGCCATCCTTTTAAAATACCCTTAATTTTGTACAAATTCATCTAAAATAAAATCAAATGCTCATATATAAAATTTTGCAAATTCTTCAACATTCTTCATATATAATGTGCAAGTAGCCTTGTGATGTTTATGTAGACATACAGGCAGACAAACTCATGCTGCTCTACAATAGCAAATAAAACTATTACCACAAAAAAACTCAAATAAAGAAAGCTTCAAAATTTATTACTTACCACGTATGAAGGTATTTTATAATTATGTTAATAATATAATGTTAATATGTAATAATATTAATAATATAAATGTTATAATAATTTTTACAGTATTAACATAATTATTTATAATTATGTTTTTATGAAAACATAGGAGTTATTGCGGCTCTTCGGTATTCCATACATTATTGCTCCAATGGAGGCTGAAGCACAGTGTGCATTCCTGGATTCTGCTTTGCTCACAGATGGAACCATCACCGATGACAGTGATATTTGGTTATTTGGAGGGTGCAGAGTATACAAGAATTTCTTCAACCAGAAGAAATATGTACTGCAGTACACAATATCACAAATACAACATTGTTTCAGTAAGTAAAATGTGTTTGCAAAATATAAAACATGAATTATAAGAAGGTGAAATTTCAATTCTGTTATGGGTGCCAGAGTAATTCATGGCTCTCATGTTAAGGGTCCATGGGTCAATTTCCAGCTGTGCCCTACTTACCTCTGATTAGTGCAGTATCCCCATGGCTCATCATGCTTCAGAGTCCTCCCTACCTTTGGGTGCCTCCACCTCAGAAATGGGTCCAGACATTGCTTGGTAACCCCCACAGGTAGAAGAATATATGGGGAGCATTAGTAACTAACTGACTTTCTCTATTATTTATGTATAATTAGTAGGGGAACTTGTATTACTCCCAAAAATCAGATACCAGGATTTCACTGGAAATATGTTTTGAATAGAAATAAGGGTTTATGTATACACGTGCATACATGAAAGGGAGAGAAAGACTGAGAGAGTCAAAGAGCCAGAGAGAGAACAGTAAACCTCAAAAATATCAATTTTGGTTATAAACTTTTTATTTGAAAGTGTTTGAGGAACCCCTCATGTCCAATTTTTTAGGGAAAAAAAAATTAGATATTGCATTATATATCTATTTTATGAAGAAACCACTCACGTTCAACAGTTCTTAAAGTGTATATCAGTGTTTGTAACTTGGATCCTCAAATATCTGACGTGTTCCATTCATATAGCTTTCTTTACCTGTTCAAAATACAAATTATTGTTATAAAAGATTATTCTTTTATCTACATCATGCTAATCGAGATAAACATTAGCAGAATTGATCTTATTAATTGCTTCATTGTAAATAGAAGGGAAATAGGGAATACATTATGCTAAAGCAATAGTTAAATCTTTCAAAAGCTGATCCCTATGTAAAACAATTGAATTTTAAAATAAGAACTGAAGCTTTCCTGGCGACGTGTTAATTCCAAATCTTCTCGGGCTTCTAGCCAGGTAAAAACTTGGCTTGACACCAACGTTTCGAAGAAGTGCATCTTCCTCGTCTTCAGGGTGAACTGATGGTTTGAGCTTGCGGAGACTGGTATTTATAAGAGCTGGGATGAAGCTAACATCTGATTGGTTCGCAAGATATTATGGCCTGGTATTTAAGATGACTGAGACATGGGCACGGACTTCGTAGAAAACTATTTATAGCAGTTATTCGAATAACTGCTATAAATAGTTTTCTACGAAGTCCGTGCCCATGTCTCAGTCATCTTAAATACCAGGCCATAATATCTTGCGAACCAATCAGATGTTAGCTTCATCCCAGCTCTTATAAATACCAGTCTCCGCAAGCTCAAACCATCAGTTCACCCTGAAGACGAGGAAGATGCACTTCTTCGAAACGTTGGTGTCAAGCCAAGTTTTTACCTGGCTAGAAGCCCGAGAAGATTTGGAATTAATTGAATTTTAGTTTGCATGGTCCCATTTGAGAAAAATTAATTTAAAAATAAAACCAATAACAAGGAATATCTCAAAAATAGTCAACTCTTAAAGAAAAATATATTTGACATAAATTGTATGTTTTAACAAGCTCTATTGAACGATGTTCAATTCTCCAATTGAACTACACCTTACAAGGATTGTCTGATTATACAGAAATTAATAAAGGAATAAGGATATAGAAAAAAAGAACCATATACAGAAAACTATAACAGAGAAACAAGAAAAAAGTGCAAACATTTACTCTTTTGTACTGTTCTAAGGAATAGAAAACATTTATTATCCCTAATACTTAGTAGCTTTAAGTTTTATTGTTTGATTTGTTATTATTTTATTTGAGAAGATAATAACTGTGCATATTGAGTGAACATATTAATGTACTTTTGCAATTTAAGGTTCCTCTTACTGTATTTCAAATAGTTGAAATGTTACAAAATAGAGTTGTTGTGGATTGCTGGAAGATAAATGTCTTTCTTTGAAGAAGGGTGTGGTAATCATCAGTAAATCACAGTTTTTACTCAACAGTTGGTCAGGTCTATGACTTAACACTCGCAGATCAGTGACAATGGGATCCTCTTTCTTCATTCATGGTCAAATGGATCTGTGTTGTCCATGTATCATAATTGTTTAAAAAAAATCATGCTGTATATATTTCAGTTGATGTGGTTTTGAACTTACTCTTATATACTGGCATGCATCAGCCTATCCCCCAGGAGAGTCTTGATTACAATGTAGTAGTCATACTCTATTTGGGTGCGAACCTTCTCCAAATACTTTTTTTTATGACTGAGTGTAATTGAGTAGTTTACATTTCAGATTGCAAACTGATTTTTATGGAATCCTCGCACAAAGAAGTGCAGCAAGCTTAAAGTAATTTTGTTCCAACTTTACGCTTGCCAAAATAATTCACAATATTAGTGTGCATACATTGCTGATCAACATACAAACAATTAAAATTAGTCGTGTGCAATATAATGTCATATTCAATGAAAATAAGTGACTCTTTCGCAGTTCTAAGGATATCATAATTCTCAAAATTTGCCATTTTCTCAAAATATATCGCAGAACAACAATAATATTGGCTTGCCAGGGCCAGCTATAACCGCACTGTCATCACTCCCACTAACCACAAAGTGAAACTACACCCACTGAATACACCCTATCCTAACGCTGCAAAATAAATAATGAACTATAACCCTTGGTGAATGGCCCAAATTTAACCTAAAATTTATTCCATCTTTCACTGCTTTACTTTTAATATCATAAAATTCTGATAGAAAAAATATTATATGATATGTGAGCATAAAGTTTCTTTTTGATTCTTGCGTGGTTGTGAAACTCGACTTCATCTCGTTTCACAATATTCCCACTTGAATCAAAAACCATAACTTTATGCTCTTACATCATAAATATCCTGGGCTTTTTTTTTTTTTCTGGAAAAAGAGGTATCAGAACTCACAGGAGGGCAATTAGGAAGAAGACATGGGATTTACTGAACATTTCAGAAAGCATGTAATTTACTTTGAAACCTACTTTATACTGAATTCAAAACTATTTTCCAATGTTTGACATGTTGTCATCATTCTCCCCAGTTCGTTTTCTGGTCTTACTTTTGGTGTCCTTGGCTGAATGACAACCTTACAGCTACCAAGTTTTGACATATTTCATTAGATCAAATATTGTCAAAGGAAGTCCAACAATTCTTGTAAAGAGTAATGAGGTAATGGTTTTCTGGAGTCACAATCAAGTTCATCTGAGAAAATCCCCTTTCACACTCAGTTGAAGATACAGCTATTGTGTTGAGAGTACTACTAACCCAAGAATAGCTTCTCTCTCATTCAGTTGGAATCTTCTCCATACAGAATATTTTCTCTTGAGTTTGCTGGCTAATTCTTAGAATCCAGAACTCTTGCACATTTTGACAGTTCAGAGTCTTCTTCGTAAAGTAATCTTTTCTGTAGAGAAGTTTTAAATTGTTCATAGAAAGCTTTTGAGGGAGATTGTTGGATCATAAATGCCATTTTTCTTATGCAAAGGAACACCCTTAAAGTGTAAATTTGCAGCTGCCTCAAGAGCTTTCTGATAGTAAGGCTACCTCTTATCACAAATATCAAGACACTCAATCTTGCTGTGGGCTTCAGTACATCTCTCCTGCAGACCTAAGCTTAGTTTAGACAGTTCTTGCAAAGCATTGCAAATTAACTCCAGATCCAAAATAAATTCCACAGATGTTATTTTCCTGTGAAGTGCATTTTTCCTTCTGTCCCAATAATTTTCTGATTTACTTCTTTCAAAATGAAGTACCAGTGCTACAAAATCATGCCAAATAGCCAAAACAGTTTGTGGACAGAATTTTTCCAATTTTTAAAATCTGCACATGCCTTACATTATTTGGAGAGGCATGATACATAACATATTAATTTGTTCATAAAACTCTTAAATCTGTGATGCCAGACATCTCTTGCATAACATTGTGTGCTGATAATTCCAGTCTATAGCTGGCACAATGGCAGGAAATCTGTCTTTGAAAAGCTTTGAAACTTCTCCATGTACTTCGGACATTACTGCGGCATCATCACATGTCAGTGAAACTAAATATTCCTTTAAAAACTCTTCTGTGAACCCTAGTGCTCCTATAGAAGACATCAGAGCTTTTGTAAATTCCATTGCTGTCATATCATCCAACTCAATTAAATCATTGAAAAGATTGACCAATTCTGCCATTTTTATTTCTTCACCTTATACTATCGGAACAGACTTTTGACTTAGAGTAGTTGATTCACCAAGAATAAGAGAGAACTTGCTCTTTGAATCAAGTATATTTTTTATCAATCTTGTTCTTATTTCACTGCCTATGTGGTTCACTACATTTACACTGGCATTACTTGAATGCAAAATGCTCCCCATATCAACTCCGTTCAATTCTTGTAAATCAATTTTCATTTCAAAGTTGTGGAGAGACTGGTTCTTTTTTGCCATCTTATTAGCAGTACAGAATTCTTTACAAGTAATTTCCTTTTCTCTCTCTAATTACTTTAGTCATACTGTCTCAAGTTTTTCTTGTTTCCCCTTCTTCAGTTATTTTATTAGCACTTCTATGTCCAGTACTTTGCTTGTGGTCAAAACTTTTAATCCTGAGGGATGTTAGTTTCTGTTTACGATTTTCTCCATAAGACATAATTTTATTTTATCCACTCTTTTGATGGTCGTATACCCACATTCGTCTGTACACCTAAACTTCCAACATTTTTGCACACTGAGCAATCTAACTTGTCATCATGAAAATACCATCAATCGTTTTTCTTCTTTACAAAATTGTTCTTTTGTTCTACAGTCCAACAATTAGGCCACGCACTATGAAATTCACTTTGAACTTCACAGACCATTATGGAACTTGTAGATGCATCTGTTGCTTCTAGTTTCACACTTGAGTTTGATGATACTCCAGTTGGAAGGACTCGTAAACTGCTTGGGCAATTTTTGCGTTTGGTGGTAGGCACAGAAAAAAATTCTGAAATTCTTTTCATTCTCGCCTCGTGGTTGACAGATTTAGGTTATGTCTACTGTTGTGCAAGAAGCAGCTACGACTGAGAATGCAACAAACACAGGCAATCGTCTACATCAACCAACAATTGCACTCTATATTGAGGGCAATCCAGATCAAACAGTCAAACGCAACTAGAATTGGGACCAATATACAAAGCAGCTACACAGTGAGCAAAGAAAGAACAAGAACAATACCATATATGAGACGTGTATCGAACAGGGAAAAGCTGAATTTCATTTAAAACTAATCAGTTCTGTTGCTTCAAATATGTGCAGTTGTCCTCTCTTCGCTCTCTCTACAGTCTTGTTATCCATGCTGCCTGTAAACCGGAAGAATGTTTTTGATTTTGATTGATTTTGATTCTCAAAATAACAAGGTAATATGTGATATTTCCTTTTCAATTTAGGTAATTTAGCATGGGAACAGTAAAAATAATACTTCTATAATTCCTTAATCTGAAAAAAAACATCATATATGAAGTCTAAATATTTTTATTTCATTATCGGAATTGCATATCTCTTTACTATAATGCAATATTTTAGCAGCTTTTATTGTATCTTTTAGAATTTTACAGTACTTCTTGTAGTGACATTCTAAGTTTGGGGTCTTATTATGTTTCAATTCTTGGTGTAATTTTTGCTTACATTTGCAAGACTTTTTTTGCAATTTTTTACAAGTTTCTGCGTCGATACATATCTGTGGATGAAACATACTTACACTAGTACATTTCAGAGACAAAATTACAGTCGGAACAGTGGGCTTTTAAAGGTGAATCAGCTATGAAGAAGGCAAAGATGGTGAATCTGCAGACAAGCTGATGGCCTCAGTTTTTTGGAATGCACATGGAATCATATACATTGATTACTTGCAGAAAGAAAGAACGATAAATGGAGAGTATTATGCATCATTATTGCACCAGCTGAACAGAGGAATCAAGTAAAAATGCCCTCATCTGATGAAGAAAAAGATTGTCTTCCATCAAGACAATGCAAGGGTACACACCTGCGCAGTTTTGATGGCAAAAATTGTAGAATTAAGGTTCAAAATACAACATCCACCATATTCACTGTATTCATACTCCCAGTGATTTTTTTATTTCCAAACTTGAAAAAGTGGCTTGGTGGAAAACGATTCACATCTAACGAAGAGGTCATTTCCCAAAAGATGCCTATTTTGAAGACCTTCAGAAATCCCACTTTTTGGAAGACTTAAAACAGTTGGAGAAACACTGGGAAAAGTGTATCAATCTAAAAGGAGATTATGTTGAAAAATAAAAATCTCCAAAATTAATTTGTTTTTCTATCTTTTTCTAAGGACTAATTGAATGCCATAAGAACTGAAGCTTTCCTGGCGACGTATTAATTCAAAATCTTCTCGGGCTTCTAGCCAGGTAAAAACTTGGCTTGGCACCAACGTTTCGAAGAAGTGCATCTTCTTCGTCTTCAGGGTGAACTGATGGTTTGAGCTTGCGGAGACTGGTATTTATAAGAGCTGGGATGAAGCTAACATCTGATTGGTTTACATGATATTATGGCCTGGTAGATGCACTTCTTCAAAATGTTGGTGTCAAGCCAAGTTTTTACCTGGCTAGAAGCCCGAGAAGATTTTGAATTAATTGAATGCCCTTTGTAATCAAAAGATAACTAGCTTTAGATGTGGTAATAAAGGTGAATTCATAGCTGATGAAATAAAATCCCACTTTGAAAGAAAAGGAATCCAAGCCCAGATGAGAAAGACTAGCTCACATCATTCTGGAAAACTTACTAGCGAAGAGTTGATCATTCTGTGGGTATGGGCACAGAGAGGAGGAGCCCCTCCATGCTAGGGTGCTGTGGGCTAATCACTCACACACCTGAAATATCATAGATTAAAGAAACAGCAGTTATAAGCTGGCCATATCCTTAGTTGACAACTTTTGGCCTGAAAAAGAAATTGAGAATTGGTTTTTCGAACATAAGGATAATGAAGAGGCTAGTAGATTGAAACAAGTTATAAAGGAGATGAAAAATTTCTGTGATACCCTGGGTTTGAGCAAACCGAGATGGACCAATTTTACGGAACAAAGGACAGATGAAGGTATACTCTTATTGTACTCTGGACAAAAATAAAAAATGGATTGTTATTTATGGATGCTCTTTAATTACTGTGGTTCTCAGCATCCCATTCTGAATTGGGTGTGAAAGACCATTTAATTTTGCTCAGAGGACTCTCTATCAGGCTTGAGGTTCTTTTACGTGCACTATCTGAAGCAAAACCTATAATAAATTTGCTCAAGACCAAAAATTCCTCTGGATATGATGAAATATGAAGCAAAATCCTAAAAGCCTGTTCTGTCTTAATAAGCATTCCCCTTAGTTATTTATGTAATGAATCACCAAAGAGTGGAACATTTCCTGATAGAATGAAGTGTTCTATTGTCAAACCACTTTTTAAAAAAGTAAACAAGATAATGTCTCAAATGATACACCTATAACTCTTGTCGGTTTTCTCAAAGTATTTGAGAAAGTAATGTTCAATAGGCTTTATAATTACTTGGAAAAGAACAACTTATTTGTCAAAGAACAGTCTGACTTTAGAAAAGGAGTAGCGACAGATAATGCAACCTACAAGCTCACACAGAAAGTGTTAACAGTGTTAAATGAAAAGGAACATGTCATTGGAATCTTTTGTTACCTAGTGAAGGCTTTTGACCTTGTGAATCATGAGATTCTGATAGCAAAACTACATTTCTATGGAATAAAATATAATGTATTAGATTGGTTCATTTCATACCTAGAGAAGAGAAAATAAAGGATCAAAACTAATAACTCCAATGGGTATCAAAACAGTGTATTAGAATGGAAATCAGTAAAATTTGATGTTCCCCAGGATTCGATCTTAGGGCCTCTTTTGTTCTTGATTTACATAAATAACCCTTCATTGTGTATTGACAGTATTGCAAGTGTTTATTTATTCGCAGATGACACTAGTGTTCTAGTAACAAGTAAAGGTTTCAATGACTGTGTAGTAAAATTAAACTATGTTCTAAATTGTATGTCAAATTGGTTCAAAGCAAACAAACTCTCAGTAAACCTTGAAAAAACAAAATCAATAAATTTGTAACTAATCACTCACCACAATCACACATAGAAATAGGAATTAATGATACATTGTTAGAACAGTTAAATGAAGTCAAATTTCTTGGCCTTCAGGTAGAAAAGCATTTGGTCTGAAACTCACATATTATCTACATCACACCTAAACTTAGCTCAGCATGTTATGCTCTCCATGCACTGGCTAAATTTCACTTAAATCTAGTTTCTTACTGATGACATTTGATTCTAGATCTGGAAGAATCATAACATCCTTGATAGTGATTCTTACATTTGTTTTAGTAACAAATGAATTTACCTCAATGTCTGCAGACTTTGCTGCTCTGTAGATAAAAGTTTTGATGTTGCATGCAAATGTTCGTTGCATACTAGATATTCCCTGAAGTCTGAATCTAAATACTTCTGAAGCTGATGCTCTGCTTTGTTGTCATCTTTTGTTGCTAAAAAGGAGAACACTGCTGGCTGTAGGGTACTCATTCTTGCTGCATTGGCCTTTCTGGCAAAGAAAAAAGATGTTTCCCTGGCCTTTGAACCTTTTTTTCACAGGTGTTTTCTGGTATTCCAGTTGCCGTTCTGTTGATATCTCTGGTGTGTGATCCCCTCTTGGTAGTTGAAGTACTCAAGTACTCTCTCTTTAATGACTTCATCTTAAGGTATTACCTTTTCATGTGGTGGAGAATTTTTCTAGTTCACTGAACAGTAGTCAGTTTGTTCTTGTCAGGCAGAGATTGCAAAATATTTAGAAATGCTTCTCTTTTCCACCAGCATTTTTTAATTATCATAGCAGTATATCAAATTTGAGAAAATAGTTTTCAAACTTGTCTTTGAAATTGAACTTCAGCTCAGCTAACTTGCATCTGATTTGGCCTTGCATCATTAGGAATTGCTGTTCAAAACTTAATTGCAGGGCTTTTCACAAATACTGTTTCTTTTCCTTGTATATATTGAGGATAGCCAGTGTGGGGTAGGAGTTACATCTCTATGGGGTAGCAGGATCAGGGGTTCAGCTGGTGTTCATGCTTGTGAGAGGGAAACAGGTAGCCTCAGGGTGTAAGGTGCAGGGGTACTTTTGGGGAAAGATTGCAAAGTATAAATAAATACACCAAACGTGGGAGGAATTTTAAGAATGCATTTTTAGGGAGCAAAATGGGACAAATCTAAAGGGATTACCCTCATTCTGCTCAACTCATCCGGCATATTTTGCTATTCTTGAAGTTAAGTAATACTGCACCCTTTATTAGCGTTGATCCAGAGTGCATCTGCAAGCGTCACTAACTCAGATGTAAGGGCTCACTATGACCTAGTTAATGCAGACTTTACAGTTAAACGCATGCTTATGCCAGCATTACTTAATGGGGATGTACAGTGTCAGGAATTACAACATTTTTATTTAGGCAATTCATTCCATTCTTCAATAGTCCTATTAACAAAAGAAAATTGTCCTACATTGGTTCTGCACCTTCTACCCTTAATTTTACAAAAAGATTGTTTCATCCGTAGTATGCTGGGTTTTCTAACCTCTTTTTAACGTCCACCCGATTAAATCAGCATAAGCTTTAAGAGTGTGATTAACCTATCTTTTATGCCTGTCTTTTAGAGGCTTCCATTTATTCTCTTCGCCTTTCATAAGTCCAAAATCTTTACCTCTCTTTATGAATTTTACAGCCCTTGTTTTTATCTTTTCCAGTGAAACAGTATGGGTCCCAGCAAGCTGCTACTCTATATTCCATACCCGACCGCACTAAGGACTTGTAGGCAATTTCCCTGGCCTTTGCGCTCCCCTTTTTTCAGTATTCTCATTACCAAGTGCAATGTCTTCCATGCTTTCCTAGATGTAGAATTTATCTGATCCTCTAATCTGATATTACTTGACAAGCACATTCCCAATTATTTGCAGTATTTTTTCCCTGCCCATATGATAGCTATGAATAATTTTCCCCTTGGTTCTACTAAAAACAATGGACTTATTTTTTCCAGCATTAATTGCCATTTTGTTCACAGTAACTCACCTACTTATTTCATTTAGATCATGCTGAAGAGCAGTCTCATGTATGGTACTTCGAATTTTATTATGAATAATACAATCTGTGAACAATCTTATCTGAAGTTTAATATTATATTTATATCATTAACAAATGCCATGATTTCTATTAAAAGGGGAATATACATGTCAATTTGTGTTTTCCTCTTAATTAGGTCACAAACAAGGATGCAAGTTTTTAATATTTACTTTCTCTAGCACGTATGTACAATGTGCACCCGTCACCACAAAAAATGAGTCATCCCTAGATTCCATGTGTCGATCGAAGAGCTTCTTAAAGTGTGTTCACAACCCAAATGAAATAACTGTACACTGGTCTGTGACTGACAGCGCAATGGTTAACTTTGGAGTACTAAAAACAGATCACGGAACAAGGCTATGGTGGCCGAGAGGTTAAAAAGACTTCACTTCCATTCAAAAGTTTCTAGGTTCAAATCTCGAGCTACTTGTCATTTCTATCTACTCCACATGTACTCTGTACATAATGTATAGAGAAGGTATTACACTCCACCCAAAAATTTGATACCGAGATTTCACCGCAAATACCTGTTTTGGGTCTGAATCTAAAAAAAGCATTTTTGGAAAAAGATGTGTATATAGTGTGTGTGTGTGTGTGTGTGTGTGTGTGTGTGTGTGTGTGTGTGTGTGTGTGTGTGTGCGCGTGTGTGTGTGTGTGTGTGTGTGTGTGTGTGTGTGTGTGTGTGTGTGTGTGTGTGTGTGTGTGTGTGTGTGTGTGTGTGTGTGTGTGTGTGTGTGTGTGTGTGTGTGTGTGTGTGTGTGTGTGTGTGTGTGTGTGTGTGTGTGTGTGTGTGTGTGTGTGTGTGTGTGTGTGTGTGTGTGTGTGTGTGTGTGTGTGTGTGTGTGTGTGTGTGTGTGTGTGTGTGTGTGTGTGTGTGTGTGTGTGTGTGTGTGTGTGTGTGTGTGTGTGTGTGTGTGTGTGTGTGTGTGTGTGTGTGTGTGTGTGTGTGTGTGTGTGTGTGTGTGTGTGTGTGTGTGTGTGTGTGTGTGTGTGTGTGTGTGTGTGTGTGTGTGTGTGTGTGTGTGTGTGTGTGTGTGTGTGTGTGTGTGTGTGTGTGTGTGTGTGTGTGTGTGTGTGTGTGTGTGTGTGTGTGTGTGTGTGTGTGTGTGTGTGTGTGTGTGTGTGTGTGTGTGTGTGTGTGTGTGTGTGTGTGTGTGTGTGTGTGTGTGTGTGTGTGTGTGTGTGTGTGTGTGTGTGTGTGTGTGTGTGTGTGTGTGTGTGTGTGTGTGTGTGTGTGTGTGTGTGTGTGTGTGTGTGTGTGTGTGTGTGTGTGTGTGTGTGTGTGTGTGTGTGTGTGTGTGTGTGTGTGTGTGTGTGTGTGTGTGTGTGTGTGTGTGTGTGTGTGTGTGTGTGTGTGTGTGTGTGTGTGTGTGTGTGTGTGTGTGTGTGTGTGTGTGTGTGTGTGTGTGTGTGTGTGTGTGTGTGTGTGTGTGTGTGTGTGTGTGTGTGTGTGTGTGTGTGTGTGTGTGTGTGTGTGTGTGTGTGTGTGTGTGTGTGTGTGTGTGTGTGTGTGTGTGTGTGTGTGTGTGTGTGTGGTGTGTGTGTGTGTGTGTGGTGTGTGTGTGTGTGTGTGTGTGTGTGTGTGTGTGTGTGTGTGTGTGTGTGTGTGTGTGTGTGTGTGTGTGTGTGTGTGTGTGTGTGTGTGTGTGTGTGTGTGTGTGTGTGTGTGTGTGTGTGTGTGTGTTGTGTGTGTGTGTGTGTGTGTGTGTGTGTGTGTGTGTGTGTGTGTGTGTGTGTGTGTGTGTGTGTGTGTGTGTGTGTGTGTGTGTGTGTGTGTGTGTGTGTGTGTGTGTGTGTGTGTGTGTGTGTGTGTGTGTGTGTGTGTGTGTGTGTGTGTGTGTGTGTGTGTGTGTGTGTGTGTGTGTGTGTGTGTGTGTGTGTGTGTGTGTGTGTGTGTGTGTGTGTGTGTGTGTGTGTGTGTGTGTGTGTGTGTGTGTGTGTGTGTGTGTGTGTGTGTGGGGGGGGGGGGGGACAGCATAGCTCAAAAACAAAAAGACCATTAAATACCAAATTTGGTATTTAAGTTTGGTATCTTACAAGGATGCAGCACAAAGATTTTCAAGAAAATTCCCCCACCCCCAACTACCCTTTACGTGGAACTATTTTCAAAAATTTTAATTTTCTCAAAAATATCTCTAACGATTTTGTTTAAAATATTGTATATTAAATATATTTACCTGACAAATAAAATGTATATCTTGTATTTTCTGGGAATAGCCTCTGAAGACTACTTTATTCTGGATGAATTTTACTGAATTTTGCATAATTGCTAAACCTTAAGAGATGGAAAAAAAACTTACCACACAAAAAATGTAGAGCACATTAAGGCACACAAATTATGTTATATACTTTTTTTGTGGAGTTGGTCATTTTTTATATATTCCTTGTTTTTAGTTTCAGTTTTGAAAAACTTTTCTCATACAGGAATTTGTCAACTCCTGTCCATACAAACAAAGGAACTTCAGTCACATAGCAACCAGCTTTTGACTATCACTTTAGCCTATGGTACTCCCTTATTTTGCTTCTACTTACAAGGAAGCAAGTAATAAGACTATTTCTGCTATTTTTTTCTCGATTAGCATGAAGTAAATAGAAGCATAAGCTTTCTAACAATAATTTGTTGCAGAGATGTAGGGAAAGTCATGTGAATGGAACACATCAGATTTTTTATGTTTGTTAATTTTATGACTGGATATGTAGAACATAATATTGCATTAATGTAATTTTGGCATTTGAAGTTATGGGCCTATCCATGCACACAAAAACTAATTATACTAACATTTGTGTCAAATAAATAAAAAAAATCTTATGCTTCTATTTACTTCATACTAATCCAGATAATGCCTTCTTGTAAGAAGAAGTGAAATAAAGGAATACTGTAGGATAAAATGATAGTCAAATCTTTTAAAAGCTGGTTGCCATGTGGATGAAATCCGTTTCCCTGCATTGTCAGGTGTTGACAGATTCCCATATGTAAAAAGTTTTAAGTACTTTAAAACTAAAACAAATAATAAGGAATATCTCAAAAATAACTTTTGTCTTTCTCTTACGGTTCACTAGTTATACAAAATCCAGCAAAGTTCATCCTGAATAAAGACATCTTCAGAGACTACTCCCAGAAAATTCAATATATGCATTTTATTTGAAATATCTTTAATACAACCTGTTAGAGCCATTTTTAAGAAAGTCAAAATTTTTGAAATTTTTTTCATGTAAGGGGTAGTTCGGGTTGCATCCTTGGAAGATACTTAACTTAAATACCAAGTTTGGTATTTTACCAATTTTTCATTTTTGAGTTTATCGTGCTCACAGACACCAGGCACACATGGATTTTTTTTTTTAAAAATGCTTCTTTAGATACAGGGGAAGCTAAAACATATATTTCCAGTAAAATCTTGATGTCAAATTTTTGGATGGAATGCAGTACTTTCTCCATATGTGCATAGTACGTGTAGAGAAAGTAAGAATTTGTGTAAATAAACTGTTATCTTCTAAAATAAACATAATTAATATCAGGTGTATGAAAGCTCAGCCAATATAACTGACCTCAATCTTCAGGGCATAGATAAAATAAATGCCCACAGTAACATGGACGATAAACAACAAGAGCCCAGGCTTCTTGAATTTTTGCACAGAAACCATCTTTTGTCCTTCACCTGTTTACAGGTAATTGGAGCACAACTCCCTTTTTACCTCAGCCCACCATTCTCACAGAGGGAATCAAAATATTATCGAGTATTACCGTGTAGTACACACCATTCATTGTATCGTCAAGCTACCACAGCACACCTAGACCGTCCCTTGATAACCAACTCCAACACAATTCAGATAATCAACCAGGATGGAATTGTGAAGCTATGGCTTATGTAGGGTGTGTTAAGTAAAACAGAAAAAAAAGATGGTTCTTAAAAAATGTTTTAAAACATTGGTTTTCTTAACTATAATTTTAATATTTCTGCGCATCACATGGTTTCGTGTGCAGCATATTGATGTTCAGTAGAATACGCACACAAAGAAGCATCATAATAACTATAATATTATTCAGTGTACTGAATGTCGTGTATGAAATAAGTATGTAAAATAAAAAGCCACTATGTGTTGATTCAAAATCTTTAAGAGAAATAAAAAAAAAATGTCGGCTACATTAGAAAATTGAACCTGCGATCCTCAGTATGGAAGTAATCTACGTTTTCTCACAGTGCTACAGTGTACACACCTGGATAGTGGCAAATTTAACAACTCAAATTGTATCATGTTTTGCATCATTAATATTTTTAGTTAATATTGATAGTTTGTTGTTGAAGAAGCATAAGCTATGTATCTATCTGATTATGATTATTGATCATATGGGTTAGTAATATTAAGATTAGAAACTAGTGACAACTTGTTGCTGCCACTACATAACTGTATTGTGGATGGTGTATACAAGGCGCTGTGCCTGATGGTCTTATATGAATTTGGCATTCCAGATATGAGTCATTTATTTTGGAGATGGTTGCACATAGTAGATAGAGAAGGTATTATATTTCACTCAAAAATTTGATACTGAGATTTCACTGAAAATACAAATTTGGAGAACAAAATTAAAAAAATCTGATGTGTACCATTCACATGACTTTCTCCATATCCCTGCAACAAATAATTCTTAAAAAGCTTATACTTCTATTTACTTTCAAGCTAATCAGAAAAAAATAGTAGAAATAGTATAATTACTCGCTTCCTTATAAGTAGAAGCGAAATAAGGGACAACCGTAGGTTAAAGTGATAGTCAAAAGCTGGTTGCTATGTCAATGAAGTTCCTTTGTCTATATGGATAGGAGTTGACAAGTTCCTGTATGAGAAAAGTATACGTTTTTCATAGCAGAAACCAAAAATAAGGAATGTCACAAAAACGACGAACTCCATGAAAAAAATGTATCTAACATAAATTGTGTGTTTTAATGTGCTCTACATTTTTTGTGCAGTAAGTTTTTGTCCATCTCTTACGGTTTAGCAGTTATTCAAAATTTGGTAAAATTCATCCAGAATAAACTACTCTTCAGAGTCTATTCCCAGAAAATTCAAGATGTACATTTTATTTGTCAGGTAAATATGTTTAATATACGAAATTTTAATCAAAATCGTTAGAGCCATTTTTGAGAAAATCAAAATTTTCGAAAAAAGTTCCATGTAAAGGGTAGTTGGGGATGGAGGGATTTTTCTCAAAATCTTCGTGTTGCATCCCTGGAAGATACTAAACTTAAATACCAAGTTTGTTATTTTACCGACTTTTCGTTTTTGAGTTATCGTGTTCACAGATACGCGGAGACACACACACACACACACACACACACACACACACACACACACACACACGCACCTTTTTGTGAAAATGCTTTTTTTGGATATTGAGGACCCTAAAACATATATTTCTGGTGAAATCTCGGTATCAAATTTTTTGGTGGAGTGCAATACTTTCGCTATACACTATGTACATAGTGCGTATGGAGAAAGTAAAAAAAAACAAAACATTTTTATAAGAATGTCAATGTGCATGCATGTACAGCTTAGCAGCTCAAAAACAAAAATCTGATGTGTTCCATTCACATGACTTTCTCTATATATCTGCAACAAAAGTATTGTTATAAAGCTTATACTTCTATTTACTTAATGCTTATCGAGAAAAAATTAGCAGAAATAGGTTATGTGACTAAAGTTCCTTTGTTTGTGTGGACAGGAGTTGGCAAATTCCTGTATGAGAAAAGTTTGTTTTCTAAAGCTGAAACCTAAAACATGGAATATCTAAAAAACAATTAACTCTATCAAAAAAATGATATAACATAAATTGTGTGTTTTAATGTGCTCTATATTTTTTGTGTGGTAAGTTTTTATCTATCTGTTACGGTTTAGAAGTTATGCAAAATTCCGTAAATTTCATCCAGAATAAACTAAGCTTCCAAGGCTATTCCCTGAAAATTGAAGATATACATTTTATTTGTTAGGTTAATATCTTTAATATAAAGTATTCTAATCAAAATCATTAGAGCCATTTTTAAGAATTCTCAAAATCTTTGTGTTGCACCCCAGGGTGATACTAAACTTAAATACCAAATTTGGTATTTTACCGACTTTCCGTTTTTGAGTTATCATGTTCACACACACACACACACACACACGCACGCACGCACGCACACACGCACCCACCCACACACACACACACACACACACACACACACACACACACATGGACTGTTTTTTGAAAATGCCTTTTTTCGATACAGGGGACCCTAAAACATATATTTCCGGTGAAATCTTGGTATCAATTATTTGGATGGAGTGCAATACCTTCTCTATACACTATGCCTCTATTTTACTATATGTAAATGAGCAAAGGTATTAAAATCATTAAAAAAAGAATACCATGAAAAATGAGTAACTATTTGATACCAAGTATCTCTATATAGAAAGTGCATTATTTGTAGTACATCCTTTGATTATCTTGATAAGACAAAAATGTTGTTATAAGTTAAATCAATGTATGGTGCAGCTGTGAGTCAGATAATTTTGAAACAACATTTATTTGAATTTGTTTTGAGTGAGAGGAAGACACTTGCCACCAGTGTAAAGAATTTTAGTTGCAAGGCAATGTGAACTGGAGTATAGCATGCTTATGCTGTGAATGCAAGCGATAGTGTGTGATGCTCAGCATGAATTTCAGAGACAGTTTGGGATTAATTGCAATCATCTATTCCTCAATTCATGCGATGAAGGCTGGGTTCGTAACTTTGAGGCTACTGGTTAATGCAATAGGCATACCCAAGAAGCTTGCAGCAGTGAGAGGTCATTGAAGGAGTCTAAGGTGGTCTGTAGTTGCTCATCTTACTGATAAGGACCTTCAGTGAATTTTAAGCAAAGATCTTTATTTCCATTAGATTCAAATTATGCATGGACTATTGGAACAGGGTCATGAAAATACTGGTCTTTACTGAGTTGCTTAATGAAGACAGTTGACAGTATTATGATAAACAGTGAAGCCCATTTCCATTTAATGTGAATGTTAATAAACAAAATGCTCCATTCTTCCACAAACCTACCAGATACCCATGAGTTTGATAGCGACAGGGGTATCTGTGACAGTGCAATGCTACATGTATATGCTCATAGCTCCTGTTCCTGCTCATCTTTGTGAGAATGAAAAATGTTCTTTAAACAAGTTGGAGCTATGAGTCACAATGCAAGGAGTTTCCAAGACAGAGATGAGGAATTTGTTTCCTAACCACATTAATATCCAGAAAATGGAATATCAGATGGCCAGGTCCCTCTAAATATCTGGTGCTCCAGTGCTACATGTAATTTAGAAGCTGAAAAACCAAATTTGATAACAAACTAAAAAAATTCTTGTTAAGTTGCTGCTATAATGAATGCTATTTAGCAGAAGACTTACCGAGGTGCTTATGGAAGAATGGTTATCTTTTCAATGACAGTAGTTTTAGATAAAAGGGAATCAAATTGCATGTCTCTGTACTTTGTATTTCTAAGTAATAAAGGTGAATAAATCTAGTCATGCAACCATGAGAAAGTTAGCTAAACTCACCTGACTTATGGTAGCCTGTAGATACATTACTTTACTGTACTTGAGCTTGACAAAGATATATTTTGGGGCTATAAATAAAAAATTATTGTTAATATTAGGCATTTTAATTAATATGTTACTGTATGATACAGAGATGTCAAGACATGAACTTGTGCTGCTTGCACTATTAGTTGGAAGTGACTACACACCAGGGATCCAGGGGATAGGTCCAGTAACAGCACTTGAGATATTGGCAGCATTTGCAGACACAGAAGACCCACTTCAAACCTTAAACAGGTTTCAGAATTGGTGGAAAGCTGGTATGCCTGTGGGAAGTGGTCACACCTCTCTGAGGAGCAAACTACAGGGTATTCAGCTCACTGAAGGTAATAGACATTTTTCACCTAGGATACAAATTCCATAATACCACTTTTTAGATAAAATTGAACAAATAATTAAATTCTAACTCCTCAGGATCTCACTTAGGACACAGTAATTATGTAATATATCAATAGTTATCAAACCATTGAACTTATAGATGTGCCTTTCAACGTACATTAAATATATGAAGCTTAAATTGCATTACAGATTGAATGAAATGATTTAGTAGCATCTGTGATTCATGTTTGGAAGCTCATGAGTTCAAATATGGAACCAACCAAGCTTAGTGGGACTGTTACGTGATTACTATCATCATTAGATAAATTTGAATATTTCAGTATTATGTTGCTAAGTTCTATCTACAATATGAAAGAAATAGAAATCTGATTCATTCTAACCAATTATATGGTACAGGAAGGGGGACTAGCAACTGATGGTATTTCCTGGCTTCACAATCTAGAGTAGTTAATGGTTCCACAATTTTTAAAATTCACATTCCAATTAAGTCAATAGGAAGAAAATAAATGGCACAGAAGGGCAACTAGGATATTTATCAGAAACCTCAGGATGTGACGAAGACAATATAATGACTAAGTTGACTCAACAAACCTGCAATAACATTTGCATCATGACTATGAAGTTAAACAGTGTTGAATAAGGGACAAAACAATACTAATTCTTGCATTTAATGTTATAAAAAATAATTTAATTTGGCTTATCTGTAAATTAATTAGTTAATTGAAATGCTGTTTTGCTTTTATTTGTCTACTTAGAAAGACTTAGATAAATCTGTAACTTTCTGTTTTTACACCAGACAGTTAAAAGCCTCAGTACTTATTTTGATTTTTACTTTGGTATTTTCGCCTGCAATGTCACAAGTAGTAAAACTGGGCATTAAACACTGCCAAAAAAAAAAAAAAAAAATTGGTATATTTTGTCAAAGTAATTATTTCAGATTAAACATTGTTCTTTCAGTCTTTTTTTCAAAGTTAAAACAAGAATCTTTACTTTAGTTGCTTTCACTAAACATAAAAAAGTTTTTTGAAAATGAGGAAATCATATACCGTGATTTTTATAAAATTATATACAATAATAACAAGAGAATAATTATATTTGTTCAAATATGCAATATAAATAAGCTTTGATATACAAACATAAGTAGTATAATTGATTTACTTTTATCAGTGTGCCATGTAAAAGGTTATTAAAAGTGAATGGAATTGAATTGAGAGTATGAGAAGACATTGTTTCTTTGTTTTTTTCCTCTCCCCCCCTTTTTTTAACAAAATGTTCACTTCAGATATAGCTGCTCAAAATTGTCTGATTCCTCATTACCAAAATTGTGATAGAGAAAACAGCAGAAAGTATCTTTTGCGCATCAGCTGTAAGCAAAACTACTGTGTTTATATAGTATTGAAGGCGCTACATTACTTTTGATCTTATGTACTTACAGAATTTCATATGTAGTAGCTATGTTTACTATGAGAGTTTATTGTAAAACTCATTTTGTCCATTGAAAAACATTTTTCAGGAAGTGCATTTCCTTTTGCTAAGTTTAAAGTGTGCTAATAACAATGTATATCAATACCCCTAATCATATATGTGTTAATATGATCTACAAACCAAGGAAATGAATGGCAAAAAGCATGCTCCCAAGTAACAGGTAACAAAATGGCCGGACACATGGTAGGAAACTTTATGTATTTCAACATCACCTTTTGTGAGAATAAATCTAAACTTAAGACCTTCAGAAAACTTAACTAAAGAAATGGCATACAGCAGCCAGCATAACATTTCTTAATATATGTGTTGGAAAAACATAGTCACAAATTTTTCTATGAAAATGGGTAAATTTGACAATAACAGTCAAAGGCAAAAAACATGGAAAGGAAAGTTCATGATTATCAAAAGATCTAAACACTATCCAACGCTACAACAAATTGATATATAATTGTATAATTTACAGTTGAAGCTAGTTGAAGACTAGGAGACAACATTTGGGCACATTTTGAAAAGAATATATGTATAAACAAAAGTATTATAGAAAAAACATGGGCGTTAAAAAATAAGCTTAAAAAATTGTGTAAAAAGAACCAAACTACAAGACAAGCCAACAAAATATAAATAGAAATGTAAGAAAATAAATAAATTGTACATATGTACAAATTTCAAATGGAAGTGTATAAATCAATAAATAGAGTTAACTACCTATATGTACAAAATACTTAATACTATATATACATACGTATGTCTAAGAATAAGTGTTTTAATGTTCTACAAATTCAATTACAGAATAGAAACAATGTTCCAATAATACATTTATGAGTTTGTGCTTGAATTTGGTTTCTGAAGTGGCATTTTTATAGTGATTGTATAGTTAATTGCCACTGTAAATGAGATTGTTACTGAAAAGCATAGTTCTATGTGTATTGATGCTTAAACAATCTTTGTTTCTTCTATTATAATTATGCTTATTGCCACATATTTCAAATACTTATATGTCTTTTCTTACATATAATAATACCTCTAGTTGTGTAAATCCTGGTTTACAGGAGTCTGTCTGCTTTAAATTCAATATCGTTCTGACCACTCTTTTCTGTAATTTAAAGATTGTATTTCTTGCAGCAGAATGTCCCCAGAATATTATATCAAATCTAATCAAATTATGGAAATATGCATAGTACAGGTACCTCATTATTAGGGCTAGGATTTTGTTGACCAAAATAACCAAAATATTCCCTTAAAACAATGCAATTCTGCCCTAAAAACCTTTTAAAATGCACTTAAAAATGTCCTAAAAATTATTAAATGGCCTAAATATTGAGCTTTCAATATAAAGTTGGCTTAGTAAGAAATGAGGTTTTGTACTATTTAGTATTTAAAGTAGTAATTAAATAAATTGTTGTACCACAATTAAGTTTAATAATGTATGATTTTTTCCAAAGATTTACATAAGACACATTATTTAATTATTTAACTGATGTTTTATCAAATTTCCATGTGGTCCATGTTACTTTGCATTTGCACATATTGCATTGCAGTGTACAATAAACATTCTGACGATTGTCAGCTAATAAAGTCTTGTACATAGAAAATGTCCTCTCCACCTCAACTGAAACAATAGGTGCAATGTCACTGGTCAGTAAATCATATTTTATCAATGGTATCCATTGAGAATTGTTCTCCAAATAAAACTTTTGATATGGAGCAAATCATTGCCTAGTCTAAATTCTTATTTAAGGCATTCTTATTTATTTATTTATTCTAGAGCCAATATGTCCAGGGACATCTTATAACTTGTTCACTAATGCTAATTGTTCGATCAGCTAATATCAGAAGCTAGAAAAATTAAAATATGTTCTAATATAACAGAGTTTTCCTTTAATCTCTTGAGTCCAAAAAGAGCTTCTGTGCAATCCTGATGGAAATTGCATCACCTCTTTCACACTCTTGAATTGTTTGCTGTAATATATACAGGTTTCAACCTGAGTTCCCCATCTGGTGAGAGGTGCAGATGGCACTGGTATTCCGGGTGCCATGGATTTGAAGGATGCCACCCTTGACGATGCCTTCACAAACACTTTCTTTACATTACCGACAAGTTGACCTACCATCGGAAACTTACTTTGCACTTCCTCTGTTACTCTATAGCATGTGTGTACTAGGCATGTCAAGTGCACCATTTTTTGGTAGAGTGTCCTGAGGGATTTACCAGTTTTCACCATATATGGCGCAGTGACAGTCACAAATAAACAGTCATGTTTTATTTCACCTGGCCACAGTAAATTCATTGACTTATCAAAAAGTTTACAGATTGTGGAATAGTTCACTTTCTCAAGACACTCGCTGTTCAGCAGAAATGTCTTCCATTGTTCCAATCATTACGTTAGTGGTTTCCATCAACAGTTTATCGGATAGTTACCATTGTTTTTTCGTAACGCAGATGTATGTAAGTGCAGGAGTGTGGTAGATTCTTTCCACTGTACTTTTCCATCAATTCACATAGTTAAGTTTACTCAATTGAACGTGGGCACTAATGAAGGCATCACACAAGTCCTTGTAAAACTGCAAATGTTGGCCCAAAAATAACTGCTGCTTGTTTTTTCCTACTGAATACGATGTAGACCGCGCAAGTGTTTTTGCATGTTGTACTACGGTGAATTTCTTTTCTGCTGCCACTTTCACACTGCCAAAGTTGGAATACAACACTTTTCCATCAGTGCTAAAAAATGTTCGCTGAATTGCGATACATATTGTTTTCATTTCACCTCCGTATTTACTTCTGCTTTCGGCATAATGAACTCAATGTAGTTACTTTTAGTCTGCAAACAATACTAAGTTTTAAGATTAAAACATTTTTGTCCCCACCCAACAAAAGTGAGGGTGAGTTTCCTGTTCAATATGCTCAATAAAATAAAAATATGAACGTCGCTCGTTGTAGGGTACCATTATAAATACAAAGAATAGGAATGAGGAGGCAGTCTTGCAGTCACATTTGAACCAAACTTGCAGGTATAGAGAGTCTAACTGAAGGGGTGGTTGGACTGATCTACTACAAGGGAATGTACTACGTTAAATGTGTAGATAAGCTATTAAATTATGCAAAAAATAATGGGAATTAATGGACAAATATGTAGAGAAAATATCAAATGAAATAAATATTTTACATTGTTAATGGGGATTTATGGCCAAAAGTAAATAAAAATAAACAAAAAATTTCAAAATAAAACAAAAAAGCTCTTATGTGTTCAAACAGGCAAACAATGCAAAAAAAATGCCCTAACAAATATGTCTTAAAACGCTCAGTTTATCACACAACGTACACATACCAAAGCAGTTATGTTGCTGACTTACTAGAAAAAAATGCAATTTCATTAAAATCCTAGCCCTACTCATTATGTTATGGCTTACTGCCCTACTTATTACTCTAAAGGTTAGTTTACCGGCTAGGTTTTCAATGTGTGTGTTCCATTTCAAGTGCTCATTGATGAATATACCAAGAACTTTGGGGAAGGTTTCTATTCAATGATTTCACTATCTAATATTATCTGTTCCTTGTAAGGATATGCTCCTGTGTGTGGAAACATGATATAGCTACAGATTAGCTTGTGTTAATAAGCAATTTATTTTTACTTCCTCTACACGTATTATGTACATGGTGTATAGAGAAGGTATTGCACTCCACCCAAAAATTTGAATCCAAAAAAAGCATTTTTGGAAAAAGATCCATGTGTGTGAGTGATTTTGTGTGTGTGTGTGTGTGTGCGTGCATGCATGGGTGGGTGTGTGTGTGAGGGCGTGGTGTGGGCGGGGGCATGTGGGTGTGTGTGAGAGAATACAGATAGAGAGAGATACAGAGAGATAGAGAGAGAGAGATATAGGTATAGAGAGATACAGAGAGAGAGATAGAGATATAGAGAGATAGAGAGAGAGAGATAGAGAGATGGAGATAGAGAGAGATAGAGAGATAGATGGAGATAGAGAGAGATAGAGAGAGGGAGAGGGGGAGAGAGAGAAGAGAAAGAGGAGAGAGAGGGGGAGAGAGAAGAGAGAGAGAGGGGAGAGAGGGAGAGATAGAGAGAGGGAGAGAGATAGAGACAGATATAGATAGAGAGAGGTAGAAAGAGAGAGAGGGAGAGGGGGAGAGAGAAAAGAGAGAGAGGGGAGAGATAGAGAGGGAGATGGGGAGAGAGAGAAGAGAGAATAGAGAGGGAGGGAGAAAGAAGAGAGAAAGAGAGGGAGAGGGGGAGAGAGAAGAGAGAGATAGGGAGGGAGAGGGGGAGAGAGAGAAGAGAGAGATAGAGAGGGAGGGAGAGGGGGAGAGAGAAAAGAGAGAGAGGGGGAGAGAGAGAAGAGAGAGATAGAGAGGGAGGTGAGGAGAGAGAAGAGAGAGATAGAGAGTGAGGGAGAAGGGGAGAGAGAGAAGAGAGAGATAGAGAGGGAGGGAGAGGGGGAGAGAGATAGAAAGGGAGGGAGAGAGAGGAGAGAGAGAGATAGAGATAGATATGCATTTTGAGATGAGTTTATTTGTTTGTGTTATGTCAAAATTTATGACCTTGTTTTTTAAAATTAATAGACTTTCCCAAACTGTTAATCCAATTAGATCCTGCACTAATTTTAACAACTTGGGCTCACTGTGAAAAATTGTGGTTTTGAGTCAAAAAATAATGCTACAACTGAATTATCTGTGTGTTTATATTTTGAATATCTCATGTGTTCTTTAAAACTTTTTCCAATGTTTTGTTTTGTTTTTCCTATATATATCTTTTCACATTCCATGATTTCATATATCCCTGATTGTTTCAATGGGGGTATTTTATCGTTTGTATTTGTAAGGAGGAGATTTTTTAAACTCTGCTTATTAACTGGGGCTAAGGTGATGTTCCATTTTTTGAAAATCTTTTGAAATTTTTGGTGTGCCAAAGGGTGGTAAGTGAACTTTTTGTAGCTGGTTTCTGCTTTTATTCTTTTAAGATGCTAATTTCTTTTACTTTCTTCTGTTTCATAAGTTTGTTAATCTTCTTCTTTACCAAATGTTCTGTGTAGCCATTCTTTTGTGCAATTTCTATGATCCTATATCTTAATTTGTATTCCCTCTGGCTTAATGGTAGGTTTACCCATCTGAATGCAAGGCTGTTGATAATGGTGTGTTTGTGTGAAATTGGGCTGTAGCCGTTGTTAATTGTGTAGTTTTCTGTCTGTGTTTCTTTCCTACAGATTCCAAATTCTAGTTTGTTGAGGTTCCTGATTATTTTTAGGTTCAAGAAGGGAAGCATGCCATTCAATTCTTTTTCTGTTGTGAATGTTATGGAACTGTCCTGAAGATTTAGTAATTTAAGGCTCTCTTCAACTACTTTTTTGTTTACTATTGCTACTATGTCGTCTACATATCTATACCAAGTTTTGTATATTTGTGGTTATGTGGATTTCTAAATTATTCATGTATATGTATATGTCTGCAAATATTGGAGATTTCCCATGACTAAACCATACTTTTGTGTATAAGATTGGCCTCTGAATGTAAAGTAGGTTTGTTTAATACATAATTGTGTTAGCTTAAGTAAGTCTTCTGCTATTTCACCAAAAATGTCTCTGGTAGTTAATCATTTTTTCAGTACCAAAAGTAGTTTTTCTCTTGGAATGCTGGGGAAAAGTGATACTAAATCAAACAAAACCAACATGTCATCATCACTTAGATCTTTTTGTTTTATTTGTTTTATTAATTGAAAGGAATTTTTCATACTTAAACTCTTGTACTGTGGTAGGGTTTGGAACTGTTTTGTGAGCCAATTTGGGGGAGTTTATGGTGTTTACAATAAGTTGCATTTTATTTCCTGGTTTATGTATTTTAGGTAGTCCATATATTCTTGGTGTGCAGGCGTTACTTGGAATTAGTTTCTTTTTGTTGGCATCACTGAGTAATTTTACACTGTCTAAGGTTTCATGTAAAGATTTTGTATATTTTGGGGTGGGATCTTTTCGAATTTCCAAATATTCTTCTAACTGCAACATTTTTTCCATGCTGTTTTTATAATCTGATTTGTCCATCACTGTTATTTTATTTCCTTTGTGTAGAAAACTTCCTTTTTGTTTAACGATTTTAACACTCTCTGATGAGGATTGTGGTAGCTCTGGGATTTTTTTAATTGTTTTAAAGTTTTTTCGCATTCTGCTCTGATTAAGAGCTTATGGCTTTCTGGTTGGTCAAAGATTGCCATTTCTATGTCTGCAACATATTCGCAACATCACAGGAAAAACTGATGCACGTATTTAGACCCTTGCTCAACACTTCTTTTTCTTTCTGTGAGAAGGATCTCTTGGATAAATTAACCAAATTTTCTTCATTATTTTTGGTTTGGCTATGATAGCTTGCGTTATCGTTTGGTGTTTGTTGCTTTCGGCGTAAATTTTTAAGTTTTATTCTGGGTGATTTTTATTGAATTTTGCATAACTGATAAACCGTAAGAGACAGACAAAAAATGTAGATCATATAAAACGCATAATTTATGCATATACATTTTTTTCATGGAGTTGATCATTTTTGAGCTATTCCTTGTTATTGGTTTCAGCTTTAAAAAACTTATGCTTTTCTCATATTTACAGGAATTTGTCAACTCCAATCCATACAAACAAAGGAACACTCATATAGCAACCAGCTTTTGATAATCACTTTAATCTATGGTACTTCCATATTTTCCTTCTACTTACAAGGAAGCAAGTAATGAGACTATTTCTGCTAATTTTTTCTCAATTAGCATTAAGTAAATAGAAGAATAAGCCTTTTAATGATAATTTGTTGCATAGATGTAGAGAAAGTCATGTGAATGGAACACATCAGATTTTTTATGAATCATTCTAGTAGTTTTTTGGATGGTAAAATGCCAAACTTGGTATATAAGTTTAATATCTTCCAAGGATGCAACACAAAGATTTTGGGAAAAATCTGCCACCCGAAATTACCCTTTATATGGAAGAAATTTGAAAATATTTATTTTCTTAAAAATGGCTGTAACAATTTTTATTAAAATACTAAATATTAAAGAAATTTATGTAATAAATAAAATTTATATCTTGAATTTTCTGGAAGACATAATACACAAAAAATGTACCTCTTCTTGAAATACACAGTTTATATTATATACTTTTTACTTTCTCTATACGCACTATGTACATAGTGTATAGAGAAGGTATTGCACTCCACCCAAAAATTCGATATCGAGATTTCACTAGAAATATATGTTTTAGGGTACCCAATATCCAAAAAAAGCATTTTCACAAAAAGGTCCTGTGTGTGTGTGTGTGTGTGCGTGTGTCCGTGTGTCTGTGAACACGATAATTCAAAAACGAAAAGTCGGTAAAACACCAAACTTGGTATTTAAGTTTAGTATCTTCCAGGGATGCGACACGGAGATTTTGAGAAAAATCCCCCCACCCCCAACTACCCTTTACATGGAACTTTTTTCGAAAAATTTTGATTTTCTCAAAAATGGCTCTAACGATTTTGATTAAAATTTCGTGCATTAAACATATTTACCTGACAAATAAAATGCATATTTTGAATTTTCTGGGAATAGCCTCTGAAGAGTAGTTTATTCTGGATGAATTTTACGGAATTTTGAATAACTGCTAAACCGTAAGAGATGGACAAAAACCTACTGCACTAAAAATGTAGAGCACATTAAAATACACAATTTATGTTATATAAATTTTTTTCGTGGAGTTTGTCGTTTTTGATACATGCCTTATTTTTGGTTTCTGCTATGATAAACGTATACTTTTCTCATACAGGAACTTGTCAACTCCTATCCATATAAACAAAGGAACTTCATTGACATAGCAACCAGCTTTTGACTATCACTTTAACCTATGGTGGTCCTTTATTTCGCTTCTACTTACAAGGAAACAAGTAATAAGACCATTTCTGCTAATTTTTTCTGATTAGCAATAAGTAAATAGAAGTATAAGCTTTTTAAGAATAATTTGTTGCAGGGATATAGAGAAAGTCATGTGAATGGTACACATCAGATTTTTTTTCATGGAGTTGACCATTTTTGAGATATTCCTTATTGTTGGTTTCAGCTTTAAAACACTTAAACTTTTCACATACAGGAATTTGTCAACTCTTGAAATGGAAAGAAATGAAATTCATCCACGTGGTAACCAGCTTTTAAAATATTTAATTGACTATCATTTTAGTCTGGCGTATTCCCTTATTTCCCTCCTACTTACAAAAATCTGATGTGTACCATTCACATGACTTTCTCTATATCTCTGCAAAAAAGTATTCTTAAAAAGCTTATACATCTATTAACTTCATGCTAATCAGTAAAACATTAGCAGAAATAGCCATATTATTGCTTCCTTGTAAGCAGAGGTGAAAGAAAGGAGTACCATAGGTTAAAGTGATAAGCAAAAGCTGGTTGCTATGTCACTGAAGTTCCTTTGTTCGTATGGACAGCAGTTGACAAATTCCTGTATGAGAAATGTACAAGTTTTTCATAGCAGAAACCAAAAATAAGGAATGTCACAAAAATGACGAACTCCACGAAAAAAATGTATATAACATAAATTGTGTGTTTTAACGTGCTCTACATTCTTTGTGTAATAAGTTTTTGTCCATCTCTTACGGTTTAGCAGTTATTCAAAATTTAGTAAAATTCATCCAGAATAAACTACTCTTCAGAGGCTATTCCCAGAAAATTCAAAATATACATTTTATTTGTCAGGTAAATATCTTTGATATACAAAATTTAAATCAAAATCGTTACAGACATTTTTGAGAAAATCAAAATTTTCGAAAACAGTTCCATGTAAAGGGTAGTTGGTGGTGGGGAAATTTTTCTCGAAATCTTCGTGTCCCATCCCTGGAAGATACTAAACTTAAATACCAAGTTTGGTATTTTACCTATTTTTCGTTTTTGGGTTATCGTGTTCACAGACACACGGACACACACACATGGACCTATTTCCGAAAATGCTTTTTTTAGATAAAGGGGACCCTAAAGCATATATTTCCGATGAAATCTCGGTATCAAATTTTTTGGTGGAGTGTAATACATTCTCTATACACTATGTACATAAGTAAAAATCTGATGTGTCCCATTCACATATTTCTACATTAAATTGTTGTTAAAAATTATTTACTTCTACTTACTTTATATAATTGAGATGAATATTAGCAGACGTTTTCTTAATTACTTGCTTCCTTGAAGCTAGAAAGCAAATAAGGGAATACACTAGGCTAAATCGAACTATTAAAAGCTGGTTGGCATGTGGTTGAAATCTGTTTCAATGCAGGGCCATGAGTTTATAATTTTCCGCATGAAAAAAGTAAGTATGTTAGATCTGAAACAAATAACAAGGAATATCTCAGAAATGGTCAATTCCACAAAAAAAAAAAAAAAAGTATATGATAAAAATTGTGTATTTAATGTAATCTGCATTTTTTGTAATAAGTTTCTGTCTCTTAGAGTGTACCATTTACGCAAAATTCATTCAGAATAAAGAGGTCTTCAGAGGCTATTCCCAGAAAATTCAAGATATACATTTTATTTGCTGATGGCGACCGGAGGTGTTGTAACGCGTTCCAGCAGTCAAAATTTACGTTCAAATACAAACGGTAAGAACAGTGAAACCCAATTAGAAGTGTTTTATAAGTCAGTAAACGTGATGTCAACAAGTGCAAATGAAGGCAATGCAGTCCAAGACGCAAGTGATAAAATTTCTAGTCCTGAAAATACGCAAATGCAACCGTCCACTTCGCACCCGGCATGTGATGCGGAAACAATAGCGTTGCTTCATATGGTAATAAATATTCTACATAAAGATCTACTGAAAGCTCAAAAGGAAATAGATTCACTGGAAGAGGAGAATGAAGAACTGAAAAAGAAGATTGACTGTGACTGTAATAAACCAACTTTTGCGACGGTTACAAGGAAGCATTAAAAAATGGCGGTGGGTCGTTTATCAAAGGAACGCAACAAAGAAAACCTCGCGGATCACAACAGATTTGAAGTGCTGGATAAAATAGAAGAAACCAATGTTGAAGAGGAGATTAATGCGAATCTGCGAAATTTGGATGACACTATAAGTAAAAAGAAAGTGCTAGTCATAGGGGATTCGATTCTCAAATTTTCAGGTGAGGCATGTAGGGAAAAAGGTTATCAAGTGCGATGCTACCCAGGCATAAAGCTGGCTGAGCTACGTGAAAAAGTGGAAAAAATGAATTTGAAGGACGAAAATCCCGAAACAGTCCTGATACATGCAGGAACAAATGATATAAGACCGGGGATAAGAGCAGAAGATATAATGGGAGAAACTTTAGATCTTGTAAGTAGCATCAGAACTCAAGTGCCTGACGCAAAAATTATAATCAGTGGTGTACTTAGAAGACGTGACGTGAAATCAAAGAGGATCATGAAAATTAACCAAGAACTGGACTGGATGTGTGCTGTGAAAAACTGCCTAATGGTTGACGGGAATTACTGGGTATATAATAGTGATTTTGCTAAGGACGGAGCGCATTTAAACAGGAAGGGATTATTTAACTTTGGTAACTTATTGAATAATGTAATATATTCAGTGATAAAGGAAAACTAGTAAGTAAGGAGGTGGATGCTGTTTCACTTGTTACAGGTAATGAACATTGTAATTACTCCACTAATCATGAGAAACAAACAAATCACGTAGAAATAGGGTCATTAGGTACTCATAAATTAGTTGGGGAAAGAAATTTTAAACAAGGCACAAATATAGTGAATAAAAACTATATTAATCTTTTTAATAGCAACAGTGATGGTGAACATACAATACATAAGGTTGTAAACCAGTATGATGCAAACACTCTCCAAGTATTTCATTTGAACATACAATACTTAAGTAATAAAACAGCTGCTTTTGAACAGCTGCTAAATGAAATAAAGCCAGAGCAGATCAATTTATGTAAAATAAATGGTTACAAAATTGTTAGTAGCTTTGCTAGAACTACTTATAAGGATGGAGGGATTTTAATCTTGGCCACAAATGAAATAGCTATATCAGAGGTTGTTGTAAATACATATCAGTTGGAAATGCATTTTGAAGTGGCAGCTGCAAAAATAAATATAAAACAGAAATCTATTTTATTACTGGGGATATACAGATCACCAAGTACTCCTCCGGAGCACTTTGTTGATTATCTTGAAGACTTTTTAGCTCAAGTTTGCACTAAATATAATCAGGTAATCTTGATGGGTGATTTTAACATAAATCTAGACCATACAAAAGGGGACTATAAGAAACTTTACGAGTTATTTAACACTTATGGAATAAGGGATTTGATACACGAGCCTACAAGGGTAACATATTCATCATCATCTAATTATTGATCATATTGCTACAAACTTGAATTTTGAGGTAGTAAAAGCATGTAATATAAACACTCACATTTCTGACCATTATTCTCAGTATGTGAAATTTAAGGGCTTAAATTACAGTAAAGAAAGCAATTATGAAATCAAAACTTTTCTTGATCTGAATGAAAAATGTATTGGTCATTTGGTAGAATCTTTAACAGACGAAAATTGGGACATAGTATATAATGCCAAAACTGTAGATGAAAAATGGAACCAGTTTTATAATGTATTTAGCACTCACTTTAATGCATGCTGTCCTATGAAAACCAAGAAGTTATATAAGAATAGTTATGGCCATGTTAAACTCACCACAGAAATAATAAAACTAAAAAATGAAATGAAGCATTTGTATGAATTGCATAAATCTAGTGGTAGTGTTACTTATAAATCACAGTACAATATCATAAAAAAAAAATATCTCAAAAGCTTGGAAGATTTAAAAGTTAATGACTATAAAGAAAAGTTAAGTAAATCAGGGAATATTAGTAAAACTGCATGGGGCTTTGTAAATGTAGATTGGAAACAAAAGCACACAAAAATTTAGAACTCAGTATTGGTGATGAAACTGTAAAAGAACCAAACCTTATATGTAATTTAATAAACAATTATTTTCTTAGTGTAGGAGAGATTTCTGCTGGCAGGAATACACAACAATCCTTTAAAAACACTGTAAAATCATAATTTTTTATTTATCCAGTATCTACAACAGAGATTCTAAATACAATAACTAAACTACCAAAAAAAGCCACAAGTGTATGGGATGAAATCAGTGTGATTCTCTTAAAACATTGTAAATATGTTCTGGCCAGTCCCCTCGAACATCTAATAAACTTCTCTATTTTATGTAGTAAATTTCCAGAGTGTCTGAAACAGAGCCTAGTATGCCCACTACATAAAAAAGGAAATGAGAATGACAAATAACTACAGACCAATTAGCCTAACATCAGAAATAGCAAAGCTCTTTGAAAGGCTTTTATTAGGCCGGTTATTAGATTTCTTAGACAAAAACAATATTATTGTGAATTTTCAGCATGGATTTAGGAAAGGGCGATCAACAGCTACTGCAATTAGTGAATTTATACATCTAGTCATTGAAAACCTTGAAAAAAAATGATAAAATAGGGTCTTTATTCTTTGATCTTTCAAAAGCCTTCGATTGTGTTGATCATGCGATACTATTACAAAAACTGGAGGCATATGGAGTAAGAGGCTTGGCGAGAGATTTGATCAGATCATATTTGGTAGACAGAAGACAATCAACACTATTGTATGATGAACGGGGCAAATCAGTAAGAAAAGTGCAATCAAAATTTAAACGTGTTATGTATGGCGTACCACAAGGATCAGTGTTGGGACCACTATTATTTATTTTATATGTAAATGACATACCAATTTCAAAAAATACAAATATAATAGCTTATGCAGATGATACCACTGCTGTATGTCAAGGGGCAAATGTAGATATATTAAAGGAGAACTTGCTGCAATCCATTGACTCAGTTATTAACTACTTTAAACAAAATCACCTTACATGCAACATGACAAAAATAACCTTAATTAATTTCTCACATGACAAATTTCTCTTTACTGGTAAATAATAGCAATATTCATGGTGTAAGCGAACATAAATTTCTAGGAATAATTCTTGATAGAAAATTAGCATGGGCTGGACATATAAATCATATTTGTGACAAAATTAGTAAATCTGTGTATCTGCTATGTCATTTTAAAAATATCCTAGATGAGAAGGGGCTTAAAATGATTTATTATGGAGTTATATACCCATATTTACTGTATGCAATAGAAATTTGGGGTTGTGCTGCTGCAACCCATATGGAAAGGTTATTTAGATTACAAAAACGGGCAATCAGATTGATTTTCAATATGAGCTCTCATGTATCATGTAGGTGAATATTTAAAGCTAAGCAGATATTAACATTGTATTCTTTGTATGTCTATAAAGTTGTAACCTATGCAGTTCAGAAACAAAACTTAAAAAATACCAATATCCATAGTCATTACATCCGACACAATGATGATTATTTTTGGCAGGGTTTTAGCAAAAATATTTCAAAAAAGGATCCAAATGGGTTTATTGCTTTATGCAAAACTACCTGCATATTTAAAATGTTCTAAAGGTAAACAATTTGAGAGTGCTCTGAAGAAGTGTTTGATAACAAAGACATTTTATAGTGTCAATGAACTATAATAATGTCCATATTGAAATTACAGACGCTGTGTGTATATACAACTGATATGTAGTTATAATAATATGTGTAACTATGTACGTTCTTTGTAATGTTCGTTAATTAATACATACTTTAAGTGTAGACTACTTTGGACGAATGTAAAAAATTGTAAATACATAATTGTAAATATAAATTTGTGACAGTGTCAGAAACTGTATTTCAGTCTATTGATAATAAAGGTATTATTATTATTATTATTATTATTATTATTATTATTATTATTATTATTATTATTATAAGTATCTTTAATATTCAGTATTTTAATCAAAATTGTTAAAGCCATTTTTGAGAAAATCAAAATGTTAGAAATTTTTACCATGTAAAGGGTAGTTGGGGGTGGGAGGATTTTGATCAAAATCTTTGTGTCACATCTTTAGAAGGTACTGAACTTAAATACTAAGTTTAGTATTTTATCAACTTTTCATTTTTACTTTCTCTAGCCCCATATGTACAATGTACATAGGGATAGAGAAGTATTGTATTCCACCCAAAAATTCGATACCGAGATTTCACCAGAAATACATGTTTTAGGACCCCCTGTATCCAAAAAAAGCATTTTCAGAAAAAGGTCTCTGTGTGTGTGCGTGTGTGTCCGTGTGTCTGTGAACACGATAACTCAAAAACGAAAAGTAGCTAAAATACCAAACTTGGTATTTAAGTTTAGTATCTTCCAGGGATGCGACACAAAGATTTTGAGAAAAATCCCCCCCACCCCAAACTACCCTTTACATGGAACCTTTTTCGAAAATTTTGATTTTCTTAAAAATGACACAATTTTGATTAAAATATCATATATTAAAGATATTTACCTAACAAATAAAATGTATATCTTCAATTTTCTGGGAATAGCTTCTGAAGACCTGTTTATTCTGGATGAATTTTGCTTAATTTGGCATAACTAGTAAACCGTAAGAGATAGACGAAAACTTACTATACAAAAAATTTAGGTCTTTCTAAAACACACAAGTTATGTCATATACATTTTTTCTCGTGGAGCTTACCGTTTTCGAGGTATTCATGGTTATTAGTTTCAGTTGTGAAATACTAATACTTTTCTCAGGCGGGAGTGTCCGTTTTTGCTTTGTTCTACTCCTGGCCAAGAAAATAAGCGATTTCTTATGACTTTCGCATAACGACAGCTTTTAAAACATTTGACAATTGGTTTAGCCTAGTGTATTCCCTTATTTTCTTCCTACTTATACGGAACTAAATAATAAGAACATTGTGCTAATGAGTACCTCGAAGAAGAAGAAAGAAGAAGAATCTTATGCATGAAGTTTGTAGAGCAGCTAGAGAAAGTCATGTGAGTGTAATACATCACATTTTTTTATACTGGGAACCCTAAAACGTGTATTTCCGGTGAAATCTCGTTATTGAATTTTGGGTGCAATACAATAACTTCTCTATACAATATGTACATAGTACGTGTAGAGAAAGTAAACAAATGTCAACGTTATTGGAAAAAATGCTTTTAAGTGCACATTGAATAAATGTATGTAAGATAAGTGAAATGAATTCTTTAAAAGCACGAGGATTGTAAAACCATTAATGTTACAACATTTTGGTCACTAATTTAAAAAGTCTAATGTCTTACACTCACATGACTTCTCTAGCTGCTTTACAAATAAACTTCTTATAAAATATTATTCTTTCTACAAAATGCTAATCGATATAAACATTAGCAGAATGTATTTTATTACTTAATTCCCTATAAGTAAGAGGGAGTTAAAAGAATGCACTGGGCTAAAGTGATCGTCAAATGTTTCAAAAGCTATCCTTTTGCGATTGTCATTGCAAATTGCTTCTTTGCTTGGCCAGGAGTAGAACAAAAGAAAAATGGACACTTCCTGTTTGAGAAAAGTATTTGGTACTTCATAATTGAAACCAATAACAAAGAATATCTTGGAAACGGTTACCTCCACAGCAAAAACGTAAATGACATAAACGGTTTGTTTTGACGAGATCTACATTTTTTGTGTAGTAAGTGATATGCTTTAGCAGTTAAGTAGAATTTAGAAACATTCATTCACATAAAGAGGCTATTCCATATCCGGGATTTCAATCAAAATTTTAGAGCCACTAATATTCGAAAATTTTTTCATGTAAAGTGTAGTTTGTGGTTGGGGGACTTTCTTGAAAATCTTTGCGTCACATCCTTGGAAGATACCAAACCTAAATGTCAAGTTTGGTATTTAACGGTCTTTTCGTTTTTGAGCTGTGCTATCCACACACACAAACAGACAGGCATAAATACACACACGCAGACCTTTTTCCAAAAATGCTTTTTTTTTTATTCAGGGGAATGCAAAACATGTATTTCTGCTGAAATCTCGGTATCGAATTTTAGGGTGCAATACAATACCTTCTCTATACACTACGTATATAGTACGTGTAGAGAAAGTAAAACTCCTGTTAAATCATTTTACGCATTAAGAATATCCCTTTATTTACACTAATGAGTGCACACTTTATTTTCACTCGTTTCTTTCAGCTACCATGTTCATTCAGTTATTTCAATTATTATTTATTTAGTGGAGGTTAGCTAATTTTAATCAATAGGAAATATCAACTGAGTATTGTTTTTGCTGAGTCTTAAATCTACTTTGTATGTACAATGTACATAGTAAGTATAAAAGATATTTTATTCCACTCAAAAATTTGATACCGATATTTCACATGATATTAAATTGCCTGAATTAAAAAAAAACAGTTTTAGAAAAAGGTCTGTGTGTGGTGTGTGAGTGCGCGCGCACTTGTGCAGTATAACTCAAAAATGAAAAGTCGGTTAGTCAGCAAACTTGGCATTTAAGTTTCGTATCTTCCAAGGGTGCAACACGAAGATTTTCTGACAAATGCCCCCAGACCAAACTACCCTTTACATGGTAGATTTTTCGATTATGCACGCAGAAATGAAAGTCGCGGTAAAGTTAAATTAAAGATATCATCTTCGTTGGAACTGATCACTTCCATTAGGAACTTGAATTTATTTTAAGTGCTCTTCTGCTATGTCTTCATGGGATAAAATACTGGATTATTATAAAAAAGACTTGAACTTTCAAAGGCTAACGACCACACCTCAGACTCATCAATATGAATTCCAAGACAACTTAATTGCTATTTTCTTGTTCAATAATTGAATGATGTGTTATTTGAGATTTATTATCTTGTTCTAAAAGCTGGTGTAATGGTTGCTTTGGCTTGGCTTTCAAGCAGTTTGACAACATTTGGATGGGATAATGAAGCGGTATTTACTCCGCAATGCAAGACTGCAGAAAGGTAATAATTTATAAACTTATTAATATACGAATATATGCAAAAGTATAAATTAAATGAATAATATAAGTCCATATTATATATTTCTAAATGAAAAATATGAGTGCAATACATTATGCATTAAAAATTCCGACTCTGCCATCACGGCAAATAATTGACGGTCATACGAGGTCTTTGGCACTGGCTTTCAATTTCTCCTCGAAGGCACCTAACTGCATATCAACTATTTGCTTTGTTATTCGACGCAGTTGGTAGCCAATCACTTACTTAAACTTTCTAGGATAACTTAATGTTACAGGTGTATATCCACATTATATATGTGTGTGTGTGTATATACACACACAATCAGAATTTAGTAGGGTTGACGAAGTTTTACTTTGTAATTCAACGCTGCAGAAAGCTTGACAGTTATAAACTTATTAGTATGAGTGCCTATACATAAAAATATGAATTTAATGAATAATATAAATACATATTATATCTTTCTAAATGGCAAAAGTGAACTTGCGATGCATTTTGGAATAAAAATTCTCACTCCGCGAACACGGCAAATAATTAACGGTTGTTACGAGGCCTTCTGCGGTCAATAATTTACAATCCATTTCTCCTTTTAGGCTTGGGTTAAAGGTAACTGCATAATGTCTGCAATTCGATGCAATAGACATATATAGCTGATCATTGATGCACTGAGATAAACTTTAGAGGAGGACTTAATACTATATACATGTGTATACCACATTATAATAATGTACTTATATTTACGTTATAAGTACATTATTAGCTAAATTAAAAAACAAACACACCCACGCACGCACACACACACTTTCTTTCTAATAGCATATTTTATAGGTATCGTCAGTGATTATTACATGTATTAAATGTATATACTACCGCGTCTTTCTATTGCAGTTGACTCCTCCCACGGTTACGATTCTGCATGGCATCTGTGAAACTCGCTTCCGAGTGAGATCCTTTTTTCTTCTTCTTGTCCTCTCTTTTCTTACCTCTCTTCTACTTGCTATCTGGCCTGATATTTTGCTGCCGACCGGCGTGTCTTTGGCTCTTATATATACTTTATGGTTTGTTTTGTACCTGATGGTTTATTACGGGACAGGGGCTTCGGAACCCCAGAGCTGGTCGGTGATGGTAGTGGTCAGGCAGGCTCCACCCGACCGTCATCAAGCAACTGCCAGAATCCAAAGGTGATGCTGTAGGCCTTGGATTCCTGGATTTCTCTACATCTACTGGAGATGTTGCTGATAGTTTACCGGACCAGCCGGATAAATTTAATCCTGGGAATTTGAATATCCGAGCTGCTGGCAGTGTATGTGATTCTCCACGTCTGCGTCATTGGAGTCCCCGCGTCTAATGCTCATGAGGGAGCGTCGTCTATGGTGTGCAAATTTCGTTGCACAGCTAAGCGGCCTTTTGCAGCTCTTACTGAGGATGAAGCCGATGCAGATCTATCGGAGTTGATTGATCGGCTATCTGGCGTTGCTTCAAGTCTTTTGGACCTTAGAGAAACACATGTTAACACTAAGATGGAGGTTAACATTTCTTTTCAGAAGATTAAGCACATGACTGACTTGTTGAGTACACAGAGCACCTTGGAACTTGGGCTGCCTTCTACATCTAAGCCCAAGCTTCATGCTACGGTTTTGCACTCCATTGGAATGCAAACTGTAACGGCACTCTTAGGTGTTTCGCTGGACTTGGCGGATAGGATTGCTGAGGAAACACGTATTGCTTCGGAAATAAGGGCAGGGTTTGCTGACATTAGGAATGCTGCTCATCTCCAAAGTTTGTTGGACAAGTTTTGGCCTGAGTGTTCTTTCCAGACTGTGGAACTTGTGACGGGAAATCCCCCTCTTATAGGTTAAGAAAGGCGATTTGGCCATTGTAGATGGATGCTCCTAATACAGGCCAGGGCATCAATCGCCTGTTCAAAGAACGATACCCAGTAATAGTAGATGTAGCAAGTGTTGAAGATTTTAGTGACTCGGCTTATTTTTCTTCCATTACAAAAGTACCTGTAGACGGCGGTTTTCGAAGTACTCAGCGTTTCATTTTTAAAATTACTGTACCCGAACTAATAGAGAAGGGAGATGCTCTCAACTCCTGGGATAGTTTGTCACATCTGCGAACCTTGGCTTACAAACATGGGAGAAGAAAGATTCATGTGCCTCTAGATTCTGGGTGTAACGTGACAATACTCCGGAAGCTAACTGAGTATGCTTTGCGGACTCTGGCATTTCTCTCTATCTAAATGTTCCGCAGCAACGGCGCGGGAAAATTATCACTAGTGATACAGGGTCTCGATCTGGAGCGGCTCCGGAGACTGTTGCTCCTCGTTTAGACACCAGGGCTATTATTGTCAACCCTGAAGTGCGTACTTGTGCTGAATAGCTGAAGGAGGTTAAGAACACTGCGAACTTAAAGGATATTGGTGTGAAGGTACAAAATCTACGGAAGACTCATAGAGGAGAGCTGCTTCTCATGGTTAAAGGAGGGGCTGACAGAGTGGAACGATTACAAAAAGTTATTGTGCACACCATTAAAGACACCTCTGTACGCTGTTCTCGGATGAATGATATGCTTTTACGTATTCATGACATTGATGCCATTACTACCACAACGGAGGTGCAGAATGCAATCTCACAGGTTTTGGAAATGGATTCCAACACCGTTCAGGTTACCTCGATAAGACCTACAGCTACTGAGGGTCAGATTGCTACAATTGCATTAAGCATACACATGGGCCGTCGACTGCTGCATTTAGGCTCAGTCTGCATCGGCTGGTGTTTCTACAGAGTTCAAGAACGGATTTTATTTCACGATGTTTTAAGTGTCCGGAGTTTGACATCGTGCCCACAGGTGCAATGGACCTGCTTGTCTGAACTGTTGCAAAAACGGGCACCTGGCTGACTGCACTAGTAAATCCTATTGTCTGACGTGTAAAACTCTGGGCCATAAACTTAGCCCTCGTTATCGCAAACAGGTCAGTGGAGCTAGAACCCAACACCTCAATCACTTCCAATGGCAGTCTCCCATTTGAACTTGGGCCGACCATCTATCTTAAGGATAAGTAATGTCGATAGAGGGAGAGCCTCAATGGATCTCTTGTACCAACGGCCATGGAACACAGAGTTGATGTGGTTATAATGGCTGAACCTACTGTCGCTAGAGTTCATCAGGAGCAGCAGCTTGTAGATCAGAACACATATGTGGCTCTAAAATTCATTACCGCTGATCTTCAGGTGGTTAGGACCGGAGCAGGGACCTGGTTGGAGACTGCTTTGGTGACTATATATGGCTGCTATATATCCCTAAATGTGGATTTCTCTACCTTTGTGGACTTTTTATGCGCATTGCGTTTGTCTATGCGATGTCATGCAACTGAAGTGCTTGTGGGAGGAGATTTTAATGCTAAGTCCCACCTTTGGGGTTCTCCAGTTGAGGACGCTAGAGGAAAACTGATGGCCGAGTGGCTGGCGGAAGATGATCTGGTGGTATACAATTTTGGAATAGCGTCGACATTTGTCCGCCACAAAAGTGCTTCGTATATCGACATTACTTTTAGTATGGCTCCTTTTGACCTCGCGTGTGGCAAACTGTAAGGTATTGGGGGAAGAGACTCTTTCTTAGCGTTCATCAGTATTTACTTTATGATTTCCTCCATGACACCGTTCACTTTCGCGGGGTTGGAACGTGTGCCCCGAGATTCTGGCCCGGCTGTCGGCGGTGGTAGGCCGTCTTCTTCATCTGCACACACCGTGTATCACGTCGCAGCAGTTTTCACAGGTCCTTCGGGCTGCCTATGATAATACTTCAACTAAAAGAGTCAAACGATACCCTCACAAACCGGCATATTGGTGGACCAATGCTATTGCGATAACCAGGAAACATTTATTACAATGTAGGCCGGCGTTCGTGCTTGCAGGCCGGCTAGGGATTGAGGAATAGATCAACCAGTGCCTTGAGCAGTATCGGCGCAGCAGAACTCTGCTTAAAATGAACATAATGAATGCTAAGTGCTCTGCTTGGAAACACTTCTTGAAGAAGTTGACTTTGACATGTGGGGCAAGGGTTACCAGCTTGTGACTAAGAAACTTCACTCACCTTTGCATCTCAGTCTATCAGACGTACGACAGCTGGAGATTGCTACTACTCTGATTCTTGACCATGTCCCGATTACATAGGCCAAGCGAAGTTTGTCTCGTGATGAGGTGCGTTGCTTTACCCTTGCAGAACTGCACACCGGTTTGGCCAAAATTAAAGACAAGCGATCACCTGGGCCCGATGGTCTGCTAACCCGTAATCATTAGGACGGTTGTTAACACACACTCAGAAACCAGCCAGACTGTATTCAATCAGTGCCTGAAAGCAGGTGTCTTTCCAACTGAGTGTAAGACTGCTCGATTAATTCTGTTGGAGAAGCCGAAGCTCACTGACGGAGTTGTATCTTTTCGTCCCATCTGGTTACTTAATATCTTGAGAAAGCTCCTGGAACATTTAATATTGGCCAAGTTAAAAGAGGCTATTGAACACAATGGCGGATTTTCTTTTGGCCAGCATGGCTTTAGAGAAGGTCGATCCACTTTGACTGCCCTATGGAGAGTGCAGGAACTTGCAGAAGAGGCGAAGTTAGTGTTTCATGGCAAACTACGATTATGTGTGCTAATCACTTTAGATATACAAAATGCCTTTAATTTTGTCCCATGGGGCGGGAATTCTTGCAGAACTGTCGGCTCTTAATGTTCCAGTACACACACACACTCAATATGTCCGCTAGTTATCTGGATGATCATCTACTTCTTGTGGGTGCGAATGGCCACCTACGGATGGCGTGTGGTGTACCTCAGGATTCAGTCCTGAGCCTCATGATGTGGATTATCTATTACGATGGAGTATTACAACTACCCATGCCTCTGGGTGTCCAGCTTATTGCTTATGCTGATGACTTAGCCATAGTTGCTACGGCCGAAGATGTACTTACGTTGGAGTAGAATGCTATTGACATGCGTTGACATTTGTACATATGCACAGAACGGCAGAGAAAGTAGGACAGGCACATTAGTAGTTTAATTCCCAATGTAGGCGACCCAAGAGAGCACACACGGAGCATTCTCTTTTCCGTGGTACAGTCAATTATTTTATATGGAGTAAGGCCTTGAGACGTAACATATATATATGGTGGGTGGCTATACGCATTACTAGTACCTACAGGATCACTTCCACTAAGGCTTTGCTGTTTATGGCTAGGACTTCTCCGATTGTTCTGCTAGTTGAGGAACGACTTTTGTTGGAGGCACATACTATTGAAGGAGTGGAGGTTTGTACCCTATTGTCGCCCTCCGTGGTGTAATGGTTACCATGCTGACTTCACATACCCAAGGTCGCGGGTTCAAACTCGGCGGAGGACGTTGGATTTTTTCGGGTGTAAAAATTCTTAGCATGGCTTCCTTCGGAAGGGAAGTAAAGCCGTTGGTCCTGTGTTGTAGATTTACGGCACATAAAAGAACCTCAAGCCTGATAGAGAGGTCTCTGAGCAAAATTAAACGGTCTTTCATGCCCAATTTAGAATGGGACGTTGAGAACCACAGCAGTTAAAGAGTGTCCATAAATAACATGCCATTTACATTTTTGTGCCCTATTGCTTGCTAAGTGGCAGGAACATTGGGATGCTGATGATGGGACCGCCCATTGGACAAAGCGTCTGATTAGAGATGTTGCCCTTTGGTATAATCGTAAACGTGGGGAATTGAATTTCTATCTTACTCAATTGTTGATGGGACATGGCTGGTTTACCGCCTTCCTACATCATTTTGGTTTAAGTGTTTTGGTTTTGCACTGTCTTTGCGGTTGCATTTTCTAAGGGTTCTTGCATTGCTATATCAATAGAGCTTACAAAATTAACAAGCCCACAAAACACCTGGGGTTTTCAGAATTCTCCCGCTCATCAGACCGCGTAGAGCTAGTTCAAATGCTCCACAAAGTTTTACGCCTCAAGTAGCCTAGAGAGAATGTACCTATTGTACATGGAATGTACCTTACTTGCTTGTTGTATCTCTTTACCGGCTGCCTGTAAGCACTGTCCAGTAGAGTGCACACAAGACCAAGCCTGGCGAATTGAACACATGTGTTCTTATGTGCATGTGATTTTGTCTTTTCACTCAGATGCACCAGGTGGGCACATCCTACTCTTGTCCAGTTACTCGTCGCATTGCAGCTAAACATAAGACAAGGAGAGCAAAACAACGAGTTTCTGATATGCAACCGCTAAGCCATTTGCATGTTGCATATACATTTTTATTAAATTTACGTCTGTAGTCCTGTTTTTGAGTTTTTGTCACATGCTCAATTACCAAATCAGGCTGTGGATGTCCCAGTCGTTTTATTTCTATTTGTTCCTCATTTGCAAGTTTATCGTGACTTTTAATTATCGACTCCACCGAATTCATGGCCACCTTTGAAAAGTCACAAGAATCACAAAGTCAGTTGCTCAACACAAGAATACATTGTTTTCCGCTAATAAAGTTAAAATAAAAAACTATGTTTAAAATGTGTTAGAAAATCTATACTAGTCTCACCTGTTAATCACTTAAGTATTGTCACAGTAAGTTAGTCACATTATATCAGAAATAACTTAGAAAAACTGCAGCACACCCAAGTCTTAAGCAAACTCGCATAAACTGCAAATTATTAAGTAGAATAGTGCATCTCATCAAATGCAGTTGCATTTCTGGATAGTTTCAGCTAAATCTCAAAGATAGCAGCACCTCCCGGTAATAAACAGAACCCTGGTGGTGTTAATGAGAACAAAAGTGCACGGTCGCACTGTGCTCATTTCTGGCTTTGTTCCCGCGCAAGCACAGAGCTGCTATGCGTTAGTTATAAGTGTGCTACAAGCATTGTTGTCACATACTCGTTCTCGGCTGTGTTCAATCTGAAGAGCAGAGCCCGGTATATTTAAGCAAGTGGCACCGGATAGGGCATTTTATTAAATGTTTCCTGAAGGAGAAAAAGGAAATCCACTAAGAAATATTGGAGGTTCATGTGCTCTTGTGCTCCTACACAGCTGCCACCGCTGTCCATCATCATTGTTACAGTTAAATTACTGCCACATTGTACCATCCTATCTATACTGTACATTTCATACTCCCTCTCTGTCAATGGCTCAAAACGTGAATTTCAGCACAAATCCAAATTAAATAAAAAAAAATAATAATAACAATAACAAGGGACTTAATCAGATCAAATGCCTATTATTCTGTTCAAAGTATATGGCAAAACTTTAATTTAAATATTAAATTAGGTACATCTTCTTTTTATATAGATATGCTAAATTCCAAAATTAAGTTCTGAAAAATGGGAGTCTTTGTGCATTCGAGGTCGTCTTGTATTTGGATAAATATGATAATATAATCAAGAACAATATACAATGAACATAACTATCATAAATAGGAACAATATCATGTAAGATATATTATTATGGGATTAATCCATTACAGCCTAACTTATTTATTTATTTTTATTTAAAACAAAAAATGTATTGCTTAGTATATCTTTTAAACTCCTAGCCATGCTCTATAAATAGACCAGTGGGTGTCAATGCTATCAAAACACACACACCTACGCATGCGAGCATGCATGCACTCACACACACGCCCACGCATGCACACATGCACAGATCTATATATATTTAAATTTTATTTCTTATATCAAGTATAGAACACTAAGTTGATAAACGTTAATATTGAAAATGGATTGCCAAAAGTTTTTTATTGATAGAGTTAGGGTTCAAAACAGTATTACATCATACTTTCTGCAGAATATCAATGGTCTGCCTTTACAGCCTTCTGTCTGATAATTGCCCTATTCCACAAATACTGGTGATGTTTAACCAATTGTTAAAGCTGCTAACCAATTGTTCTACACTATTTTGTATTCTGTAACATTGTAATGACAGCTTGTTGAAAGGTTAAATGATGAATATTATAATTAAATTATGATTAATAGTAACCAAACCTGAGACTCTATTATTAGCACAGCAATACTTTATTACTGGCTGAAAAATATATGCGCTCTCACTGATTCTTGATCTGAAAGCTCAAAAGACTGAAAAAAATTGCAGTAGATTGTTAACCTAAAAAGAACAGGTCATTTCATATACCATTTCTGCTCTTCCTTTGCTATTCCTGCCTTCAATTGTACCTTCAATTATAATTTTCAGAATACTCTGGCGACTTAATAAATGTCCTGGATTGTGTTCTTCTTGATCATGTTTGGTTCCAAATTTCTCCTTTTTCTTTTGTCTCTCATACACTTCTTCATTGGCAATTTCTATTCTTCTTCTTTCTGACTTAATATTGACCAAGTTTCACGATTTTCAACAAATTCTTCATAATGTCTAGGCTAATATTATTGAAGGTAAATAATTTTTTTTCTTACTGAAGGCAAGTTTCGCTTGACATATTCTATTAATATGAATAACTTATTTTTTACTATTTCCATAAGATGTTTGAATTTATTCAGCTTCATCTAATAATAATTTTCCATTTAATCCAATTTGTGTTTTATTATTTCCTTTTTTCGTACAAGTCAAAATTGCTGATTTTGATTGATTAATGTTTAAGTGATAAGTATTTCTTAATGTGTTTTCTGCTTTATTAAAATGGACTTTAAATTTCTCATATTTTCCATTAAAATTGCAGCAGCATCTGCAAATCGAAGCGTGCTAATTTTAAATCCCTGTATTTTTATAGTGATGCCTATTTCTTCAATAACTTCATTTAGTGCACTACATGTATATATTTACATGTATTGATTATAAAGCACATCTTTGTCTTACACTTTTCTGAATGTAAGCTATTTCTACATTTTATAATTGTTTTTTCATTCTTATATAAATTCCAGTAATTCTCTAAAAATTTTGTTGTTTGAAGAAACCATTGTTTGCATTGCTTCATGGCAAAATGCTTAAACATCAAGCCTAATAAAAAAAAATCAACTGCTTAACTGTTTTGATTGCATAGAAATATGTAGTAGTAGTAGTTTCCTAACCTAACTGTTGATAACTTATTTTATTTCATTAACAGAGAAATACTGCATTTGTATGGCTGTAGTACTAAAGACTTAAATTTGTGCTTTCATATTACCATCATATATAGCGATACAGGTTGCAACATAAACCTAATCTATTTTTCACCCTGAAGAAAAGTGTAGGTACTATATTTTATATTTATTTTTTCCAAAAAATTATCTCTTTAATCAAGCTTAACATTTTATTTTATGCCATTCAACCGTCAAATTTGGCTGGATCAGAAATCTTACAATCTATAACTTTCACTTTCCTATACCAGTTGACACCAAAGTAAACAATTAGGTACCTAAATTTGGGCAAAATGTGCAATGTGATTTCCTGTAAGTTAAATAGTAGGCACTGCAAACATAGAAGGGCCTATTTAGGAACCTTCCTTATTAAGTGGAATAAGGAAAGTAGATTATTATAAAAATATATCTCCTACTAATTAATAATCCTGTATGTAGCTCTTACGTTCTTATTTAAGCATACTTAAGAAGATTCCCTAAAACTTTTGAACCTACAGGATAGCAACATTAAATTTACAATGGAAGTAGAAGTTAACAACACCCTACCCTTTCTAGACCTCAAAATCATTAGAGAACAAAATGACTTTAAATTTGGGATACACAGAAAATCCACGCATGGGGACAATTACATAAAAAAGAATAGTTGCAACCCAACCTCACACCAACCCTTCAGAAGCTTGATCCAACGGTTATACAGTGTCCCGTTGAACAAGGAGGAATTTCAAAAACAACAAGTGTATATTTTAGAAGTAGCAATGGAAAATGACCTCATTAGGAACATGATCAAAAAGAAAAAAAAATTCAAAGAAATCGCGTTAAATACTCTAACACCTCTTTCAAATAATGATTGGAAATACAAAAAATTCACTTATCACCCCTGGGCTTATAACAAAATCGAAAAAATCTTAAAAAACTCAAAATAAAACTAGCCCCACAAAACAAATTCAACCTAAGAACATTCTGAATAAGCCCCTTAAGAATACAATTCAAAACACACTGAAATCCGGAATCTACCAGATCAGCTGTGAAGATTGTGAAAAATTCTACATAGGAAAAACAAAGAGAAACTTGGAAATTAGACTAAAAGAACATCAGAGAAACATAAAACTAAAGCAAATAGACAAATCTGTTGTTTCATATCATTTTTGGGAAGAAAACCACAACATTGGGCAAAATATAAAATTGTTGAAACCATTAGAGTCACCAATAGAATTAGACATCTGGGAAAAAATTCACATTATAAAAAACAATAACGTTTTAAATTTTGAAATTCCACCACTGGACGAAGTGTTAAAACTTTGCACTCCCAACATCAGATGACAACAAGATCTGATACAAGAAGAGGAAGAGAGAAAAGGAAAGGAACGCCAGTCACCAAACTGCTGAAGAAGAGGACGAATGTCCTGGAAAACGTTTCAGTGTTTTTTAACATATTAAGTGGAGATTTTTAAGTGTAAATAAGTGTGACTCAATACAACTCCAACATACTTAGTATGCTATCTTCAATTTATGGAAATGCATACACTGCTTTTGCAATGTGCAGATGGTTGGACACCACATGATGAAACATATCTGTATCTATAATTATAGAAATATATTCTAATTAATAATTATGGCACTTGTTTGTTTGAGAAACTTTTTATTACAGTAATTTTCAATTTATGTAAATACACAGGTTCTTTTCCAAATCTTATGGATGACTAGCTGGAGTTGTTTTCATAAAAGAATATTCAGCATATATTTTGCAGGTACTCTGCTAGAATGGTGGAAAAACATATGCGTCAAAAACTTGCAATTTTGCAATTATACACTTTGGGTGCTTAACAAATGAAAGGCAATAACCAGCACAGTTGTAGAATACCAAAGTTGTTGAGGGCTCGTAAACCATTAGGACATTAGTAACAATCTTCTTAGCCAGAAAGTTACAGAATGTCCTTGAATGCTTAGCCATAATATATGTAGTGCTCACCTTGAATCTTTTATTGTATTTCTGATAATTAGCAAGAGCATTGATATTAAAATGAATAATGCTTTTTAATTTGAGGCTCTGATTTCAAGATATGACATTTTGTTTTCAATATCTAATTTGAAATCCCTTTGATCAGGAGGAGGTCTATGGCATCCTAAAAGTAGCATCTTGCCCAAAAAAACAGGTTAGAAATCATGATAGAGAAGTGAAAGATGCCCATGAGGCACCTACAGTTTCTTGTACAATAAATTCAAACAAATTTTCTCTTCCATCTGAAATGGTGAGCAATTCTTCTAATTTTTTTATTTGTTTATTACTCCATTCAATTTGAAACATGGCCATTTTCTAAAATTTTTGTATACTTACAAGCATTTTTTCATATCTTGTTGTTTCATTGCAGAATTTCTTTTTAACCTTCTCTAGCTAATAATTATGAGGTATTGAATTCCACCCAACAATTTGATGTCGAGATTTCTCAATAAATATATGTGTGGAGATCCCTTGAGTCCGAAAAAAGTGTGTGTGTGTGTGGATAGCACTGCTTAAAGATGAAAAGACCGTTAAATACTAAACTTGGTGTTTATGTTCAGTATCTTCCAAGTTGTGACACTAAGGTTTTCAGAAAATCCACTCCCCCCCCCCCTACAAACTATTCTTTACATGGAAACATTTTTGAAATTTTTGTTTTTCTTAAAAATGGCTCTAATGATTTTGATTAAAATACTATATATTAAAGATATTTACATCACAAATGAAATATGCATTTTGATTTTTCTGTGGATAGCCTATGACGACCTCTTTATTCTGGACGAGTTTTGCATAACAGTTAAAACTGCAAGAGATAGACAAACATTTACTGCACAAAAGATGTAGATCTTGTTAAACACATCATTTATGTCATATATGTTTTGTTTGTAGAGTTGACCATTTTCAAGATATTCCCTATTATTGGTTACAATTTTAAACTGCCTAACTTTTTTCAAACAGGATCATGCAAAGTGAACGGAACCTCAATTGTTTCACGTAATGACCAGCATTTAAAAGATATGACTATCACTTTAGCCTAATGTATCCCTTGATTTCCCTTCTACTTACAACCAAGTAAATAATAAGATCATTTCATGCTACCGTTTGACTAGCATGATGCAGATAAAAGAATAATCTTTTATAAGAATAATTTGTATATGGAGCAGCTAGAGAAAGTTATGTGAATGGAACTTATCAGATTTTTCAGGCTAGTATGTTTGTTGTAAGACTGTCTTTTTTAAAGCAGTGAAATGTGCCTTTAACTGGTTTACTACAAGGGGCTTCTTCTTCATTGTTAGATTATGTGGATCAGCAGTTAGCACCACAACATCAACTGCATCTCAATCTCTTTGGAAAACTTACCATCTCCCACAAATTCAAGTTTAATTCTTTTGAATATTTTGTCATAATTATTTTAGAACGTATATCTAAATTTAATCTGAAATTAAATAATAAAAAAAGAAATATGTAACTGTCCTCACATATTATGACTCTTATTTTCTGTTCAGAATTGCAAAACTATCCCTAATATTATGAAATTTAATAACTATATGACATATTTCAAAAATCAATGTGCTTACACTTCATTCTTTTTTCAAATAACACATTATTGAACCCTAATTTCACTTTTATTTCAAACAAAAAACGTATAGAAAGCAAATAATACGTGCTAAATGCTTTCTTACTATAACAGAAGCACAATGTGACACTAATCAAAGCTGACACTAGGATAACACAAGGTGCTCAGTGGCTATAAATAGATTTGCTTGCAATTGATTACAACTGCAATTTCTTTGCGATAATTAGAAATGAAATTGAGAAGTTACTGTAATATTTGCACCTCAGCATTGTGAATTTCTACATTGTTCTACTTTTTTAACTAATTTAGACAATTAATTGACATTATTGTTGGCATGTATATTAAAACTGGCTCTTGATATTTCATGTAACTATAGTAAAAAAAGTCTGATATGCTCCATTCACATGACTTTCCCTACATCTCTGTAACAGATTATTAATAAGCTTATTCTTCTATTTCATGCTAAAACGTTAGCAGACGTGATTTTATTACTTATCCTTATAAGTAGAAGAGAAATATGGAAATACACTAGGAAAACTGGACAGCCAAATGTTTTAAAATGTGGTTGCTATGAGATTGAAATCTGTTTCTTTGCATGGCCAAGCATTGACAAGTTTAAAACTGAAATAAATAACAAGGAATATCTCTAAAATGGCCAACTCCACGAAAAAATGTATACGACAGATTGTGTGTTTTATCAAGATCTACTTTTTTTATGCAGCAAGTTTTTGTCTATCTCTTATGGTTTACCAGTTATGCAAAATGCAATAAAAATCATCCCGAATAAAGAGGTCTTCAGAGGCTATTCCTAGGAAATTCAAGATATGCATTTTGTCATGCAAATATCTTAAATATGAGATTTTAATCAAAATCATGAGAGCCATTTTTGAGAAAATCAAAATTATCGAAAATTTTTCCATGTAAAGGGTGTTGGGGGGGGGGTTTTTCTTGAAAATCTACTTGTTGCATCCTTGGAAGATACCAAGTTAGGTATTTAAGAATTTTTTCGTTTTTGAGCTATGCTGTCCACACACGTACAAACTTTCTTTTTATTTCCTTTAAACTGATTACCTACACTTGTCTTTGTGAGAAATGCCTCATGCTCAACTTCTTCACTATTCACACCTTTAGTGCAATTCCTCTCAAACATGCACAACTGAGGATGCAACTCTTCGAATGTGTTGTCTTCATCTTTTGATAACATCATCCAACTTAATTCAAAATCTTCTCGGGCTTCTAGCCAGGTAATAACTTGGCTTGACACCAACGTTTCGAAGAAGTGCATCTTCCTCGTCTTCAGGGTGAACTGATGGTTTGAGCTTGCGGAGACTGGTATTTATAAGAGCTGGGATGAAGCTAACATCTGATTGTTAGCTTCATCCCAGCTCTTATAAATACCAGTCTCCGCAAGCTCAAACCATCAGTTCACCCTGAAGACGAGGAAGATGCACTTCTTCGAAACGTTGGTGTCAAGCCAAGTTATTACCTGGCTAGAAGCCCGAGAAGATTTTGAATTAACACGTCGCCAGGAAAGCTATAGTTCTTATTTTATCATCCAACTTGATTTGAATGTCTCATAGTTTGTTAGCAAAATCTGTAGAACTTTACATACTAAAATTAGATCAGGTAAAGCATGTTCACTTTTGGCATTAAGTCCATTACTAAGATCATTCCACAAACTTCTCAACTTGGCAATGTGGGTGGAAATATCTGCTCCTTGTGTTAAGTTTAACTAGAAAAATTCTGTTTTACCTTAAACAGCTGATCTCTAGTCAATGCCTCAAAATTTTGCTTCAGAGGCTCACAAGCCATTTCTTTGTCCATGATCTTTTCATAAACAGCATTGTAATTATGGACTTTGCATATCTGTTAGCTTTCTTGTACAGATCCAACTCCAGCTTGCTTTTCTTCTGCGTCTGGTAACAAGGGATCAGGTTTCTTTCTTTTTTCTTTTTTTTTGGTAGTGTTTAATGCTTGCTTTTACTATGGCAGCGCAGGTGATGACACTGATGGTACGAAATGAAGATGGAGCACCGGTGGAATGTGAAACTCACCGCTGCGCTGCTTTGTCCACCACAATCTCACATGTGGTCGCTCGGGCCATCTAAGTGTGGTCTGACCACAGGTTTCTTCAGCTTGTCATCAATTACATCCAGAGCCATTTTGTGGTAGTCCAGCAAATTCCACATCGCCCACTCAGCTTCACTGTTCAGTTGGTTGATATACCTTACTAAATTCAATTGAGATTTTTTTTTTTCCACATGCTCTAACCTGAAAATTTTCTTTGTTCTTCAAATATGTTACTGGTGCCCATAACTTGATGAAATTTAAGGTTAGTAAATAATTGTTGTGGTGTTTTAATTTCACACAGAAAGAGATTTACAGCACTGGACAAAATATATGAGAACAACACAGATCTTCTATTACTGCATGTTTCATCTAGCAGTTCTAATGGACACAAACTTTTGAAAAGGAATACCTCTAATTTTTGTTACTCAATACTTTCAAAGATATTGCAACAACATTTACCCAAACCTTGAAGGACTCAGTAGACTCACGTCTAATGCACAAACGTGGGTTGTGAAGTATTACAATTCTAGTTTTAAACCAAATATCTATTTATTGAATAATACTATCCATAGAAAATTAAAATATACTAAGTCCATTTTATTTCATGTGCTCATTTACACATACAGTGGTCTCTAAAAAATATGTTGGTATAGTTACTAAGTTGCAGGAGTGATGAGATCTCTGTTCTTCTTCTTCTGTAGGAATGTATACGCACATAATTCCTTATAGACTTTAAAAGAGACTGTAAACTGTTACTTTTAACAATTTGTTTGTTTGATTGCAATATGTTACACATTACACTTTTACATTATATCTATTTTGTGTGGAGATACTTCCTGGTTTGAATCTTGGTTGGGCAGCTAACAAAGAATGAAAAATTTTTCTCTACTACATTGTTCAGTCACTGTCTCCATAATGATTTCTCAACAACCATTGTTGCTTGTTATTTTTCCAACTACTAACAAATGAATAACAACTACTATATGATTAATGAAGTTGCCTTGCTCTTTATGTTTCTTTTTAATGTTTTCCTACTTAACCTTCATCATTTGCTAACCTAACAAATTAATGAAAATTGAATGACATATTATTAAGGATGGCCAATAGAATATAATAGATATATTAATTTTTTTTTAAAAAAAATGATAAACATGGCTGCCAAAATGCTAACATTTGGTAAATAGGTAATGTAATCGCTTCAATGCCTCTTATTTCTTAAATTTAAATTCTTTCATATTAGTGCAGATACCTCTCTCTCTCTCTCTCTCTCTCTCTCTCTCTCTCTCTCTCTCTCTCTCTCTCTCTCTCTCTCTCTCTCTCTATTTCAGCATGGGAACCAAAGAAACTTGGGTAATAATCTTATTTTATTTTACATTAATTTAAAAATGTTTTAAATTTGTGTTTTGCTCTATAAAATGCAGGTTTCCCCAGCACTACTGTTGTTAATGCATACTTACGGCCTGAAGTGGATGAGTCTAAGGAAACATTTTCTTGGGGCACTCCAAACTTGGAATCCCTTAGAGAATATACAAGGCAGAAATTTGGATGGACAAAGTCAAGAACAGATGAGATAATGATACCTATAATCAACAAACTAAGTAAAAGAGAGGTAATTATTATACATAAATAATTTCTTTCTTTCATTTTCTTCAGATAACTTCTGGAAATAGTAGTACTTCTTGAAATAATGCTTACAAAATTATTTTGTCAAGCACATACCTATATATTATTAATAGTAATAAAAATATTTGTAATAGTATCTAGTTCATTTTTAGCAGAGCCTGCAGCTCTAGTTATATTACTGCATAAGGAGGAGCAATTCATTTTGTCTATCTGTCTCTCTCTACTTTTTTTCTTTCTTTTTCTCTTTCACTCTCTGCTATTTCCCCTTTCTTACTCTCTCTCTTCTCTCTTATATATATATAAAAAATCATGTTATTTTCAAAACTCATAAATAAACTGCTTTTTATGGGCTTTTAATAAAAACATAGGTTTAATAGCACACAAAATTATGCCTCTTCCTTATGCTTGCAATATAGTCAGCATTATATACGGTTTCTTTACATACAACAAGAGCAAGGAGAAGAAGACACTCCAATGACATAATGCTGTAGATGCAGCTCTGCCCACAGTGGCAGCAATTGGTTGACAGGGCAACAAAGTGCCCAGATGCAAGCAGACTATTCTGAATGTTCTCTTCCCCCGGTTCATATGAAAGTCAAATAAATCACCAACAATTGCATTAAAATGAGCATACACGCCAGGCAGTCAGTAAGTTAATCCCTGTTGTTGATGCACCCAAAATGCATTCTCAAATTGTGATGCACATTGAGTGCTGCAATTAGTGAAGTTGAAAAATTGTTCTCCAATGAATGAAGCAAAAAACGAATAGGTCACTTCATGAATGATGCATTCCACAGCTACATGCAAAACAGAGAGAGGTGACAATGAAGACAGTTAAGCAAAGAGACATTGAAAAACTGAATAGAGTCATGCTGGCGTTAAGAGTGAGATTTAAGTGTCACCATGGAGGAAATGCTTTAAAAAGTTATTAATCAAAAAGGAGTAGATTGAGGCAGAAATAAAATCTAGAATGGAGAAAATGAAGAATGAAATGTAGTGGAGAAGTTGAATGCAGGAATGAAAACAAATGTTAAGGAAGACATGAAAAATGAAATAGAGAAAATCCAAATCACTTCACGTTGGGCTCCGTGGTGGGATTAAGGCAGGGTACAAAGCCATCGTGGTTAGGCCCTACATTCCAAACCCCTTACGCTGTTACAAGTGCCAGCGGTTTATGCATACTAGTGAATTTTGTACTGGTCGGTCTACATGTTCTATCTGTGACGACGCTTCGCACGATGGGGATTGCAGCACCCCCCATCTTGTGTGAACTGCAGTGGGGAACACCCATCTAGTTCCCGAGATTGTTTTCTGAGGAGAGAGCAATCCAAGAAATTCGGGTGAAAGAGAAGCTGTCCTTCTCAGAAGTCCGTAAGCTCCTGCGTATCCGACAACCCTCTGTCCTGTGGTCCGGTTCTTATAGCTCTGTTACAGCTAAACCGGTGCCAAGGCGGGAAATTGTAACACACCTACGATATCAATAGGGACACTATTGCAGAAAATATTATCAATACCAGACCATTTACGAAGACCTCAAAATCTACGTCTACTTCGGTATCAGCATCTGCCAGTGTAAAGCATATTCCAGCAAAATGATCACCCCAACCGTTGACCTCAGGCAATAAGACCGGCAAAACCGTAGAGTATTCCGCACCACAGAAAGCTTTCAAGATCAGCTATGTTAGAACTGACTTCCTTAAAGAGGTGCTGCGCCTGCACCCAAAACATCCAAGAGAGTTAAAAGTCTTAGTCATTCTCTGATCCTCTTCTGAGAAATCTTCTGGGAGGTGCTCTGATCGGTGTTGTCCATCTTTGTCGATCAGTACCTAAATCGGTTCGAGGTCCTCGAAGCAAAGTTCTCTATTGGTAAGGGGTCCTCCCCTTTGGAGGAGATGAAACAGGAGCATTATGCCCCTACTGCCAGACGGACAATGCGTAAGTGGCAGGATCGTGCTCCTGAAAAAAGTGTTAGTCCGATGGCTAAAAAGACTAAATTAAACCGACCAGCACCGCCCAATATGAAGAAACTTCTTTCTATTTAGAAATTATCCCATAATACGGACCATGGCTATACTATTAGTGGAACATATGCAGCATTCGACCACATCGACCACCGCATCAACCTCTAGTCTTCTGCCTACAAGAGACAAAGCTTCGTCCACAAGACAATGTTACCTTCTGTACGGTTTGATTTATCACCGACAGAAGGTGTTCCAGACACGGGGGCACTATGATGCTCATCAGAGATGACATTTATGCTGATTACATCTCCTTACAGTCTGACAGTCGCTGTAAGGATTGCGCTACCATCTGCCAGATTTATCATTTGTAGTATTTATCTGCCTCCCTCTAATGACATCTCGCGCACCGAGTTAGAAGACCTCGTTTCCCAGTTATCAACACCATTTCTCTTGGTGTTAAATGTGAATGCCCACCACCCACTTTGGGGCTCACCTCGGGCTTGTGCGAGAGGTAATGCACTTGCCAATTTTTTTGACTTTAATAACCTCTCTCTCTCTTGAATACCGAAGAGCCTACATTCCTTTCTGATGCCTTCAATAGTTTTTCACATCTGGATATAGCGGTATGTTCTCCACTTTCCAATTCTTATTAGTCTCTTAGCCCGCGCGTTTGCCAAAATGGCGCTTCGAAAGAGCCAACTGGAACCTTTATTCCAGCCTGGCCGTTTTTAATTACTGCAAGCCCGACTCTGTGACCTTTTTAATAGAACACCTCGCAGAGATCATTCTTTCTGCTTCCGAGTTTTCTATTCCGTGGTCAACTGGACAACTCTGTCGCTTTCCTATCCCCTGGTGGACAGATGACTGCCGGAATGCTATTCGTGCGTGCAGACGTGCTCTCAGGGTCTTCCAACGTTGCCTTGCACTAGAAAATTTAATGCAATATAAAAAGATGCATGCAAAATCTAGACAAATTGTTAATGATAGCAAAAAGACATCCTGGAATAACAAGCTTCTTTTAACCGACATACATCTTCCTCTGTCATATGGGACAAGTTACGGCGTGTGACCAGAAAATCGCTTGGGAGGCGCTGTAGTTGATCCTTTACGTGACTAACACTCTTGGCAGAGCTTTCGCTCAAGTGTAGCTCAGATAACTATTCCCCTGAGTGCCTTCTTGTCAACGCTCAGGTGGAATCTCAAAGTTACCCTTTCGTTCTGGTAACTTTGAATCACCTTTTTACCATGGCGGAACTAGACCATTAGCGTTCACCTTCGCAAATCTCGATCGAGATGGCATCCATGTCGAAATGTTGCAACATGAGAGTAAATCTATAATCGTGTCTGGGTTGATGCCAGTTTTCCAGAGAAGTGGAGGGAGGCCACCATCATTCCAGTTTTGAAACCTGGAAAGTACCAACACCTTCTTTCCAGCTACCGTCCTATTTCCCTCACCAGTTGCGTCTGCAAGGCGATGGAATGCATAATAAATGGGCGGTTTGTATGGTGGCTTGAAACTGACAAAATTTTCACCAACACCTAGTGCGATTTTTGCCGACGTCGTTCAACAGCTGACCATCTTGTATCGCTGCCGACCATACTGACAAACATGTGTTCCTCGAGGTGTGTCTCGTCCTCTTATTCGTAAATGACTTTGCCATCTTTTGTACTTCTCAGTGTATGCCGTTTTTGGAATGCTGTCTCCAGCGATGTTTAGGCAATTTCTATAGTTGGAGCTTGAAAAACGGCTTTCGTTTCTCTACTGAGAAGACAGTCTGCGTGTAAATAGTGTATAGAGAAGGTAATGCACCCAAAAGTTCGATACCAAGATTTCACCAGAAATACATGTTTTGAGTCCCCCTGAAACCAAAAAAAGCATTTTTGGTAAAAGGTGGGTGTGTGTGTGTGTGTGTGTGTGTGTGTGTGTGTGTGTTGTTGGTGTGTTGTTGTGTGGGTGTGGGTGTGTGGGTGGGTGGGTGTGGGTGTGTGTGGGGGTGTGGGTGTGTGCGTGTGTGTGTGTGTGGGGTGTGTGGGTGGGTGGGTGTGTGTGTGTGTGTGTGTGTGTGTGTGTGTGTGTGTGTGTGTGTGTGTGTGTGTGTGTGTGTCAAAAAGGAAAATGCCGTTACATACCAAACTTGGTATTTAAGTTTGGTATTTTGATAGGATGTGACACAAAGATTTTCAAGAAAGTCCCCATCCCACCCCTAACTACCCTTTGCATGAAACTTTTTTAAAAAATTGTGATTTTCTCAAAAATGACCTTACTGATTTTGATTAAAATACGGTATATTAAAGATATTTACCTGACAAATAATATGTATTTCTTGAATTTTCTGGGAATAGCCTCTGAAATCTACTTTATTCTGGATGAATTTTAAGGAATTTTGCATAACTGCTAAACCGTAAGAGATGGACAAATACTTACCACACAATAAATGTAGAACACATTAAAACACCCAATTTATGTTATATACATTTTTTTCATGAAGTTAATTGTTTTTGACATATTCCTTGTTTTTGGTTTCAGCTTTTTTTAACTTTCTCATATAGGAATTTGTCAACTCCTGTCCATACAAACAAAGGAACTTCAGGCACATAGCATCTAGCTTTTGACTATCCTTTTAACCTATGGTATTCCCTTATTTCGCTTCTACTTACAAGGAAGCAAGTAATAAGACTATTTCTGCTAATTTTTTCTCAATTAGCAATGGCTTTTTTACAATAATTTGTTGTAGAGATTTAGAGAAAGTTATGTGAATGGAACACATCAGAGTTTTTCTATGTGAAATCATTACTTCAGTTTCCATTAGTTTTGAATTGCCTCTTATTTCAGAGGAAACTTAAAACAGGTGTAATACAGGATTTAATGCTTTTCAGTCATAGTTTTACTTTAGTTTATGTTCCGATGTATTCTTTCTACTTTCTCTAGCCCTGTATGTACAATGTACATAGGGATAGAGAAGTATTATATTCCACCCAAAAATTTGATGTCAAGATTTCACTGGAAATACATGTTTTAGGCCCCCCAGAATCCATAAAAAGCACTTTCAAAAACAGGTCGTTGTGCGCATGTGTGTGTGTGTGCGTGTGCGTGTGCGCGTGCGCGTGGGCGTGTGCGTGCGTGCGTGCGTGGACAGCATAGCTCAAAAACAAAAAGACGGTTAAATACCAAACTTCATATTTAAGTTTGGTACCTTCCAAGGATGTGAGACGAAGATTTTCAAGAAAAGCCCCCAACCCCTAACTACCCTTTACATGGATAAAGTTTCAAAAATTTTGTTTCTTTTAAAACTGGCTCTAACGATTTTAATTAAAATACCACATATTAAAGCCATTTCTATTACAAATAAAATGTATATCTTGAATTTTCTGGGAATAGCTTCTAAAGACCCATTTATTCTGGCATAACTAGTAAACTGTAAGAGATAGAAAAAAAATTTACTGTACAAAAAATGTAGATCTTGTCAAAAAACATAAGTTATGTCATATACACTTTTTTCGTGAGCTTACCGTTTTCGATGTGTTCCTTGTTATTAGTTTCAATTGTGAAATTCTTATACTTTTCTCAGATGGAAGTGTCCGTTTTTCTTTTATTCTATTCCTAGCCAAGCAAAGAAGCAATTTGCAATGACAATCACATAATGACGGCTTTTAAAACATTTGACTATCATTTTAGCCTAGTGCATTCGATTAGTTCCATTCTACTTATAAGGAACTTATAATAAAATTCTGTTAATGTTTATCTTGATTAGCATGGTGTTTAAAAAAGAATTATCTTTCATAAGAAGTTTGTTTGTAGTGTAGTTAGAGAAAGTCATGTGATTGTAACACAACAGATTTAGATTTTTATACTGGTGTTTATCTCTTAATTGTGATTTATTTTTAGCATGCTTGTATCTCTGAGTTTAAACTGCACTGTTTTATGTTAAGGGCCATGATAATCTAACATTATTGATGTGGCAGGCCCTCTCCCAAGGAAATTGTTATCTGTGGCCAGAGGTTTAAGGGATCCCCTAATACACTGGTGACAACTTGTTCAGAGTTCCCCTGGAGCTACTTTCAAATACAGTTTTATATGAGAGCTCCTCCACTCTTCATCCACCATCAGATGGAAAATGGTGAAGTGGTGTCTGGAAAGTAGTATCTTAAGTATCATCAACAAATTAGGGATGTGCATGTGGCTGGCTCTTGGCGTCCACTACCATGACACCAACCAACACGCCGTCAACAATTTTACTTTCTCTAGCCCCATTTGTACAATGTACATAGGGATAGAGAAGGTAATTGTAATGCACCCAAAAATTTGATACCGAGATTTCACCGGAAATATATGTTTTGGGGTTCCCTGAATCCGAAAAAAGCATTTTTAAAAAAAGGTCCGTGTGTGTGTGTCTGTCTGTCTGTCTGTCTGTCTATGCGTGTGTCTGTGAAAAGCATAGCCTGAAACAAAAAGACTGTTAAATACCAAACTTGGTATTTAGGTTTAGTATCTTCCAAGGATGCAACACGAAGATTTTCAAAAAAATCCCACCACAAAAAACTACCCTTTACATGGAAAAAATTCGAAATTTTGATTTTCTTAAAAGTGGCTCTAACGCTTTTGATTAAAATCCTGTATGTTAAAACTATTTATGTCTGAAATAAAATGTATATCTCAAATTTTTTGGGAATAGCCTCTGAAGACCTCTTTATTCTGGATGAATTTTGCCGAATTTTGCTTAACTGCTAACCGTAAGAGATAGAAAGAAACTCACTACACAAAAAATGCACTTCATGACAAAACACACAGTTTATGTCTGTATGTTTTTGTTGTGGAGGTAACCATTTCCGAGAAATTCCTTGTTATGTGTTTCAATTGTGAAGTACTTAAACTGTCCGTTTTTCTTTTATATATGAGTTTGCCAGCATTTCTGCTACAAATATAAACAGTGCTCACAAAGAAAAATCTTAAACGGAAAAAGAGGTTACACCTGGGAAAAAAAGAAAACGTGAAAAATGCGAAGCAAGAATGTAATGGTTTTTGTGAAGAATGCAATTCCTGAAATAGTGCACAAAAATGAAACTTTTTTTAAAAATGAACCACCAGTAGTTGATAAAGCGCTACATGTATTGAAAGAAGAAGTGTTGTTTTTGGAGATGGATGGTTTAAGTGACACCATTGTTGATAACCTGATTATCAACCTTTTAGTGGAAAGCAGCAGCACAAACAGCTCAGACGATGATTCTGATCTAGAGAGCAAATAAATGTAAGTTATCGCATACATTTTTTTTTTATATATATATAGAGCTAATTATTTCATGTGTACCAACAGAATATTATAATCACCATTTAAATGGTCAGAATAAGGCCTCTGTTTGTTTTACATTACAATATGCTGCATATACGGTACGTGTTCGTGAAAGTATGACAGCATTTCTGGCACAAATGGTGGAAGGTTACAATATAACAGAGCACTGGTCACCTGGGTTTTGTTTTGGTAAGGATCAGGGCTGAATAAGTTTTAGTGCTGATGCTAATTTCCAGATTACAGTGGAAGTGCCAAGCTTGGCAAAAGTGCACCACTTTTTACTATTTTTTTCATTGTTAGGGCAACAAAAATTTCATAGCATCTCTATTATAAGTTATTCATGGAATGAGTTTGTATGCTATGCTGTTGGTCATAATCAGTTTTCTTATTGTAAGGCTAACCTGGCTCTGACATGTCCATAAATTTGCTGTCACTGTAATATTTTAACATAGCACATTGTATGCTATTCCATTTTAATTTATTTTAACCTTACAACCTCAAATGCTGAAAGGTGGCCACACAAGGATGAAATTACTACTACTACTACTACTCCTAAGAATCATGGGTATGTCAGAAAACAAAACAATGTAAAAATTGGAAGAATCCAGTTATTTGCTGATCAACAGGAATTGAGATGATCTAGAATACTGGGAAAAATAATTTCAATGTAATATTCAAATTTACACATAAAATTTTGATTATGGCTTCACTGTAAATAGCTTCTCAATTTCTATTACTTATAAAGCAGAAGATATTTGAACAAACTGATTGACTAAAGCTTAATAAATGCCTAAATTTGCACTACTGAAATGAGCTTTGAATAAGCATTTACTTAGTGTGTAGGTAAGAAAATTTTGTTGATGGCTTATCTGTATACATTAGTATAGATTAAGGGTTCCATGATTATTTTACTTTCTCTACATGTACTATGTACACAGTGTATATAGAAGGTATTGTATTGCACCCAAAAATTCAATACTGAGATTTCACCAGAAATACATGTTTTAGGTCCTCCTGAATCCAAAAAAAAGCATTTTCAGAAAAAGATCCAAAAGGTTCTATCGATTTGACTAAAATATTGTATATTAAAACTATTTACCTGACAAATAAAATGTATATCTTGAAGTTTCTGGCCTTTGAAGACCACTTTATTCTGGATGAGTTTTACGGAATTTTGCATATCTGGTAAACTGATAGAGATAGACCAAAGCTAACTTAACAGAAAATGTAGCCCGTTAAAACACCAATTTATGTTGTATACATTTTTTCATGGAGTTAATCATTTTTGAAATATTGCTTGTTATTAGTTTCAGCCTTAAAATACTTATAGTTTTCTCATACAGGAATTTGTCAACTCCTGTCCATACAAACAAAGGAACTTCAGTCACATAACAACCAGCTTTTGACTATCACTTTAACTTATGGTACTCCCGTATTTCCCTTCTATTTACAAATAAGCAAGCAATAAGACTAATTCTGCTAATTTTTTCTCAATTAGCATGAAGTAAATAGTAGTATAGCTTTTTAACAATAATTTGTTTCACAGATGTAGAGAAAGTCATATGAATGAAACATGTCAGATTTTTCAGAAGGGGGTTTGAAAGCTCTTCACAATAGGTTCCCCCTATTTTTTATTTTCCCCCAAGAAACATAATTTTTATATGAAATTTATGTTGTTCCCATCTGATTAAAGTCAAAACTGCAAAGAAATTTTAAAATTAGATTGAACTGCCAAATTCAGCATCATGGCTGACATATTTGTATATTTCCAACTGCAATAAACTTATCATTTAATTATTCAATTTTTACTTTCGCAATATGTACTATGTACTGTGCTGCCACATGGCCGCTGCAGACACACAGCATAGAAAGGCGAAAGTAAATTAAAAACTTTGAAATACTTCCACAAGACCGGTAAGTAATGTATCTGAAGAACAGGGAAGACAACCAAACGAAAAAGTACAGTTTAAATAAGCCACCAGTTGGCACTAAACTACATTTATTTTGTTTGGAGAAAATAGTAACAATTTAGCTGGAGTATATAAGAACAAATGGCCAACAATAACAATTTCTCTTTAAAAAAAGAAGTAATGATTGCAATCTACAAATACATTATTAAGGCAGTAACTAATCCATGTTCAAAGTAGAATTTTCTGCCCTAGGCTGAAAACTATTTCAATATTAACTACAAAAAATCAGGCAAAATACTGTGAAGACTTATATGAGCAAAGATATGTTTGCATTTATTTCAGAAAAATTCCTAATAATAATAACAACAACAACAACCGACCACCAACAACAACCAACAACCACCACAGCAACAGCAACAACAATAATAATAATAATGGAAAATGCAACCTCAATGAAAGAGTAAATACTCTATACAGAATTTACTACCATAATTAAAAACCACGTCTTTCACTCTTGCTCTCAGTATAGTCCACTTAAAGTTAAGCAACAGTAATAAGTGGCAAAATAATCACAAGTTCCAGCGAGAAAAATTTGCTTAATTTTATATGCAAAGCTTACAACTAAATGTGCAAAGATATCAATGATAAGGAAATAACCTCTTTGCCAAGCAAGAAGAATAATTAAATAAGTGGAGAACTAAATATAATTATGCAAACTTTAACCAATGAAGGACACCAAATTGCATATCAATATGAAAAAAAATATCAAAAAAACTATCAAGAAAAGCTTCAATCAAGAGAGAATAAACCAACCTGAAAAAGAAAAGGTTTATAATTACAACAAGAATATAAATCCAATCTCAATCAGAAAGGAGAAAAATAAATATGAAAATGCCTTTAGCATATAGTCCATGTGATATTGATTGGACTGTTGCCTGTAAACATGTGTTCTTGGTGACCCAGCTCAATGATTTGTGAAGATGGTAAAAATTGAGATTCGAGCAGTGATTAAGAATTTCATAAAGAAAGGTATGAAAGCAAAAGACATTCATGCCAACTTTCTCAATACATTGAGGGACTCTGCTCCTTCATATTCAACTGTTGCCAAGAGGACAAGCAAATTTAAATTTGGTCAGGAGAGCTTAGATGATGATTGGCATAGTGGCGGACCAAGATGTTTTACTACCCCAGAAATCATTGCAAAAGTGCGCAAAATGGTAATGGAGGATTGAAAGTGTGTAAAATTGCTCAAGCTTGCCAGATGTCATCTGAAAGGATATATCGCATTTTGACTGAAGCATTAGATAGGAAAAAATTATCTGCAAGGTGGGTGCCATGATTCTTGATACTGGATCAAAAATGCATGAAAATGGAAGTATCAGAACAATACTTGGCCCATTTTAGGAGCAATGAACAAGATTTTTGTGCCGGTTTTTGACCACAGATGAAATTGGATCCACTACTACACCCTAGAGTGAAAACAACAGTTAAAACAGCGGAAGTATACTGATTCTGCACCACCAAAGAAAGCAAAGGCAATTCTTTTGGCCGGAAAGATCATGGCATAGTGTTCTTAGATGTGAAGGGGATGCTGTTTGTAGATTATCTCCCCAGTGGGCAAACAATTACTGGAGAGTATTATGTTAACCTTCTGGACCAATTACAACAAAATATATGCAAAAAAGGCCAGGTTTAGCAAGAAAAAAAGTCATCTTCCATCAAGACAATGTGCACCTGCACACGTGGCAACATTTGTTGAATTGTTGCCATACCCACCTTATTTGCCTGATATGGCTCTGTCAGACTTCCATCTCTGCCCGAAGCTGAAAATTTTCCTTAGTGGATGAAGATTTGCTTCAAATGAAGAATTGATAGCCCGAGTTGACAATTATTTTGCGGGCCAGGAGGAATCCCTTTTTTGAGATGGGATCAAGGCATTAGAACATCGCTGGACCAAGTGCATTAATCTACAAGGAGACAATGTTGAAAAATAAAACAAGGTTGCAGTATCGTTAGTACTTTTTTTCTATTCTGTTCAGAAAACTTACCAAACCTCCCTTGTATATTGAGTATGAACTGATTGAATTTACTCCTTCCTTTTATTTATTTCTTTTGTTGCCATTCCTGCTCCTACTGTTACACAAAATATGTTCTCTTTTTATATAGATTAAATAATATTCACCATATACTGGCTAACTTCCTTGCTCAAAGTTTATACCCCAACAATTCTAGATTAATGCAGTCATATGCTTTCTCTAAGTCTGCAAATCTATATATAATTTTCCATTTTTTCTTATCCACTAGTGTTTTAATTAGGAATAAATTCTCTCTCTGTAAAATCCCATGTGAAAATCCGAGAGAATGTTATATGCCTCTACTCAATTTTGTAGCCTATTTGTTAGGATTTCTGTCAAGGTTTTCCAACACTTGATAATAGAACTATACTTCTGTAACTGAACTCCCCTTGCCTTTAATATAGGATGGATTACTGCTTTCCTCCAATATTCTGGTACATTTCAGTTTGTTTTGATTGCAACACTCCTCATCAAACCACAATCTGCTACCTTTCTCATCCCATCTCCTACTGTTACCATCACATACATTGGAAGATATTTTGCTAAAAACTACAAATATGCAGTGATGCTTCCACTATAAAACAAACTAAATTGTAGCACTCTAGCCCAAAAAGTTATGAGTAATGTCTTTTTTTCATGAAATGAGGCCATTGAGGACAATGAAATAACTGTTGCAGTAATATTTTTAAAAAGTTTTTAAAATATTTCAGATATACATCCATTGCTCAAAATATATGAGTCCTGCCTGGAATGCCAAATTCGTATAATTGCTGCACAGCCAGCACCTTGTGAACGTCACCCACAATACAGGTTGTGCAGTGGCACCAATAAATTGTCACAAGTTTCAAATCTTAATATTACTAACCCATATGATGAATAATCATCATCAAATACTTAACTCAAGCTTCTTCAACAACAAACTATCAACATTAAAAAATATTAACAACACAAAACATAATACTGTGTGTAATGTACAGCATTACTAAACATGCCTCCTTCCATCTGTGTTTACTGTGTCAAAATATAGGTCACAGGTTTGCTTCTCGCAAGTTGCAAACTTTTTTTGCCCTTCTTTTAATGATGTTCTATCAATCATAGCGCCTATTTATTTTAGACATACTTATTTCATACTCAACATTTGTTGCAGTTAATAACATGGTAGTTGCTTCTTTATGAGTTTATTCTACTGAACAAACATATGCTGCACATGAAGCCATGTAGTGTAACCATGTATCATGCACAAACAGAAAAACAATTTTGGATAAATTTGATTTATTTGGGAAGTAGGAATTTAGTTTGTTTGTTCTCTCTCTCCCTCTCCCTCCCCCATTCCCTCTCTCTCTCCCTCCCTCTCTCTCCCTCTCCCTCTCTCTCCCCCTCTCCCTCTCTCTCTCCCCCTCTCCCTCTCTCTCCCCCTCTCCCTCTCTCTCTCCCTCGCTCTCGCTAGCGCTCTCGCTCTCACTCTCTCTCTCGCTCTCTCTCTCCCTCTCCCTCTCTATCCCTCCCCCTCTCCCTCTCTCTCCCTCCCTCTCTCGCTCTCTCTCTCTCGCGCTCGCTAGGGCTCTCGCTCTCTCTCTCGTGCTCTCTCGCTCTCTCGCTCTCTCTCTCGCTCTCTCTCGCTCCCTCTCGCTCTCTCTCCCTCTCCCTCTTTCTCTCTCTCTCTCTCTCTCCAGGAAAATTGGAATAACGTGACCATTCTTTTTCCACACGTAAGGGAAAGGTGAATGTGAACAGTGTGCAGTACACGATAATACTCCCTCTGTGAGGATCAAATATTCTGATGGAATTGTGGCAGCACATCAAAGTGGTAGACTGGCCCCGCTGTTCATCAGATTTGAACCCTATTGAGAATGTGTGAGCTGCTCTCCAGTTTACCTGTAGATGAATGAAAGACAAAAGATGGCTTATGGACACAAATTCAAGAAGTCAGGAATCACGTAGCTTCTTATCCACATTACTGCAGGCATTTAATTTTGTCCATGCCCCAAAGATTGAGGGGCAGTTACACAGGTTATGTTTATTTTTGTGTTTAAGTTTTAGATAATTATATTTATTTACACATATATTTTTAGTTATTTAACACGAGTGATAGTAGGATTATGTTTTTGTGTGCATAGATAGGCCCATAACTTTAACTGCCAAAGCATTTAATGCAATATTATGTTCTACATATTCAATCATAAAATTATCAGACATAAAAGAAAGTGACAAGCAGTGCAAGATTTGAAGTTAAGAACAAAAATGAGACCTCTTGGCCACAGCAAGGTTGTGATCTCTTTTTAATACACCTTCAGTCACAGACACTTCGCTTCTGGTGTCTGCAGCTGTACACAAATTCACAAAATATATACAATTTTGCATAAAAGTTCAAATAATAAACTACATAAAAAAATCTTACATGTTCCATTCACATGACTTTCTCTACTCATTCTCCAATCAGGCTCTTCTTACAAAATATTACTCTTTTAACTACATCATACCAAGCGAGAAAAACATTACCAGGGAAATAAGGGTGTTAAACTAGGCTGTTTAAAAGTCGGTCGATATGTAAGCAATTGAAGTTCGATTCGCTTTGCATTTCCAGAAAAACAAATGAAATATGACCTCATTTTAGAAGATAATGTATTTAAAATTGAAACTAAAAATGAGGAATATCTCAGAAACGGTCAACTCTACAACAGAAATGTATATGATATAAATTGTGTGTTCTAACAAGATGTGCATTTTTTGTGCAGTAAGTTTCTTACGATGTACCAGTTATGCAAAATTCATTCCAGAAAATTCAAGATATAAATTTTATTTGTGATGTAAATACTTTAATATATGGTATTTTAATCAAAATCATTAGAGTCATTTTTGAGAAAAATAAAATGTTCAAAAGGTGTTCCATGTAAAGGGTAGTTTGGGGAGGGGGGAATTACTTGAAAATCTTCATGTTGCATCCTTGGAAAATTACAAACTTAAATATCACAAATGGACCTTTTTCTAAAATTACTTTTTTTGGACTCAGGGTGCCTCAAAACATATATTTTTGTTGAAATCTCAACATTGATATTTGGGTGGAACCCAATACCTTCTCTATAACTATATGAATAGAATGTGCAGAGAAAGTAAAAAGTCAATATTTTTGTGAGAATGGACTTTAATCTCCCCTTAATTGAATCAGCTGTTGACTAAAATTACAGAATTTTCAATGCCAATGATGTTAGCAGTGGCATACATACAGTTGAAGCAACCGAAAGCATTTATTCCTAAATTATTCAGTAATAACCTGATAAAGTCTATAGTTGAAACTTGTAGGCTTTCACGGCCGGTGTCAGTATAAGAAAAATTATTATCCAGGCTTGTAGGCCGTGGTCTACTGGGCTCCTTCTCCATCTTCCCAGATGTTTCATCTGCAGCTGCGGCAGACATCTTCAGTGGCAGTGCGATTGACGTGTCCTGGTGGAGGTCTCAACATCGACTGTGCTGGTAGACCCGGACCCAGAGCAGATGGCAGGCTGTGGGCAGCCTGAGGTGTGTTAGACGTATCCCTGTTCTGACTGGATTGTGGGGTTTGCAGGATGGCGGGTGAGATTTGGGGTTGTGGAGTGACAGGAGGAGGCAAGTATTGCTCCTCGACGGTTGCCTATTGTGATGCAACTAGGTGTGAAGTTTATTCAAAATGTTTATTTTGAGTTTTTAATTTCGATATCCAAGCAACTCTTGAAGGATTGTAAGGAGCTTAGCCGTAGCAGCTGTTTGAGGTGCTCCTTCGTTACAGGAGATGGCCGCAAGACATGCAGGGAAGCCGGTATCGCCTGAAGTGGCGGTTTGTGGGATCGTAATCCCCAAGAGACCTAACGAGGGCGCTCCGATGGAATGGTAAACCTTCGTTGAATTTTGTTGCCCATCCTCCAGGTATGGTAGACCAGAGGCTTCATGCAGGAGTCTCGTAGGAAATAGTCGAGGCACCGAATAGGTGGCCCGAAGGAATCTATTCTGTACCCGCTGAAGCAACAGCAGACTGGAATCTGCAGCCATGCCCCAGATCTCACAGGCGTAGATTAATAAGGGACTATGAGGGCCCTCAAAAGGCGCAACTTAAGGGGAACCGGCATCGTGGACTTCAGCATCGGGTACAGTGAGACCGCAGCCCCGTTGCCCCGACACCTCAGTTCCCTGATGTGCTCCCCAAAAGTGACGCCCTTGTCAAGCTTCATCCCCAAGTAGGTAATGGTGTTCGTCCATTGTATCCTTCGTCTGAGGTACGTGAATGTAGGGAAGTTTGCGGGAAAGCGGCACTTGGTGAAGAGAATAGCGAGGCTTTTCTCCGGATTGATGGACAACCGCCAACGCTCGCACCACTCTTGGAGGTGTCTCTAAAAGGGGTTGAAGGCTCTGCGTGGGTGTTTGTTTGTACAGAATAACAGCACATCATCAGCATACTGGGCTATGTTGACTTGCTGCACTGTTGGTAGGTCGGCCATGTAGACGCTAAATAGCGTGGGGGATAGTACAGAGCCTTAGGGGACTCCGCCTCTTATTGGCCTAGGTGTTGATTTGTGTCCCGCAGCTGAAACTACAAAATATCTGTGTTTAAGGTATGAGTGTATGATGTGTGTCGGGAGTTCCAGTCGGATGAGTTTGAGGAGCAGACCCGCGTGCCAGGTCGTAGAGAAGGCCTTCTTCACGTCCAGCGACACTCCCGCAGTGTAGGCTCTGTCCTGGAAACCCCGGGTGGTCTGGGATGGCTCGAATGTCGCCCAAAAGAGGGGAAAAGCCTCTCGAAAACCTTCGAGAGAACTGATAGGAGGCTGATGGATCGGTATTTGGATGGATGTAGCGGGTCTTTCCCCGGCTTCAAAATACATATCACCCGGGCCTCCCTCCACTCGCGTGGAAAGTGGCACAGGTGAGACACATGTTGAAAACCTTGGTTAGAAAAAGCACCGCCTTGTTGGGAAGGCAGCGGAGCATGGCGGAGGTCAGACCGTCAGGTCCCGCTGCCTTTTTGGGGTTGAGACGCCGGAGTGCGCCCTGGAGCTCGCTGGGTTGGATGACAGGAAGTCCTGTGCCTCGTCAGGGGGACGCGAAAGTATCGACGCACCTCTCGACGAGCACGGTCCGAGAAGTCTTCGTTCTGGGGGTCGTCTCGTGGCCTCATAGTCCTTTCGAGGTAGTCAGCGAACACATCGGCTTTGGCTTGGGGTTCATAAGCCAGGCCTTGTGTGCCTTGGATTGGGGAGGTGATCTGACCTCCGCGGTGTCGGAGAGCTTTTGCAATCCTCCACACGTCGCCATCCTCGAGCCTCAGGCTGGCCATCGTCTCCACCCACGCTTGCACCCTGTGCTCGCGTAGCCGGGTCCGGACCTCAAGCGTAAACGCCTCAGGAGTGCTCGGTTATGTGGCGTACGGTGACGCTGGTATAGTCTGCGGGCGGCCCAGGAACGGCGGACGAGCAGATGGAGTTCAAGGGGAATTACTTCCGGGTGTGAGGTGCTGGGATGTGAAAGGTTAGGTTATGAGCAGTTCGCACCACGGTGGAGGTGAAGGATTGGACCGCAGCCTCCAGGGATGGGATGTCTGTGATCCTAGGGTTCGGCGGGATGGAGTCATTGAGGCAAACCCTGACGCATTCCCAGTCGACGTCGCGGTTATGAGCCGAGACGTCATGACTGGCAACCCGTGTGTTAACCTCAGCTAACACGGGGTTATGATCGGAATGAAGTGCAATGATCGAAGGAATTGCTTGAAGTCAATAACAGTTGCCCGTCCTTGACCTCGTGAATAGTGTGTGGGTTGCCAGGGGCCCTCTACTCTGAGTTGAGGGTCCACATCTATCATGTGTATAATATCATTGCCTCGGGTGTCCGCAGTGCCAACGCGGATGTTTGGCATTGAAGTCCCCGGCCAGAATGACATTAGAATGAAGGGCTAGGATGAAAAGGAAATCGTTTAGTATGAACTGCCTTCGGGGTGGGTGGTAAACAGACACCAGTAAAACTTCCTGTGCTGTTAGCTCCATGGGTTGCGGTATATATAGCGGTGGCTGGCTGGAGAGCATATCATTCAGTTTGATAATACAGAAGTACTGTCTTCAACTTCACACTATCATTCTCGCTTATACCGAGAAGCCATTGAAATATACAAACATGAAAATAACATGAACCATAAAGAAGAAGGTTTGAAAACTAAACAGAATATGGACTACAGCATTACAGCATTAACAAAGGTCAAAACCAAGAATTCCTCCCGCACCAGCAGAACGAAGCACTGCCCGCTGTCAGGTCCAGCCCACCATCAACCCGAACCAATCACAGCCAGCTCTCCGGCCAGCCACTGGTATATATACTGCAACCCATGGAGCTAACAGCACAGTCGCTGTTGAGACCTCCACCAGGACACTTCGATCACACTGCCACTGAAGATGTCTGCTGCAGCCGCAGACGTAACGTCTGGGAAGATGAAGAAGGAGAAGCCCAGTAGACCACGGCCTACAAGCCCGGATAATAATTTTTCTTATAAAGTCTATAGTGTTAGAAAATTCTATTGAAAGTGTTAAGTGACAAAAATTGATGGTGTCTTCTGAGACATACTTTTGTTTTTTAAAGGTTTGTGTCTGTTAGCACTGCTAGTTTAAACATGCAGCAATAGAAGATATGTTTTGTTCTTATTATTCTGACTTATATAAAACATACTTGAAGAACAAAGAAAGTTCTGAGGTTAGGCAAGTAGAGCACATGGAAAAAATGAAACTCAGCATGGACTTAGTAAAGCATATTGAGCAATTGAACAGTGAAGCTGAGTGGATGATGTGGATTTGCTGGACTACCATGAAGGGGCTCTGGATGCAATTGATGGCAAGCTGAAGAAACCAATCCCTTGTTACCGAAAACAGCAGAAGCTGCAGTAAAGAAACACAAGTTATAGTCAGATCTAATTGCAAAGTCTGTGATTACAAGTGCAATGATAGATGCTGTTTATCAAAAGTGAAATTTTGGGGCTTTGACCAGAGATCAGCTGTTCAAGCTATGCACACATTTTTACTGGTTTAACTGCACACAAGGAGATATTTCCACACCATATTGCCAAGTTGAGAAGTTTCTGGAATGATCTTAGTAATGGACTTAAAGCCAAAAATGAACATGTTTTACCTGTTCTAATCTTAATCTTATAGATTTTGCCAATAAACTGTGAGTCATTCAAATCAAGTTGGATGTTGTCAAAAGAAGAAGATGCAAGGAGAAAAAAAAAGGAGGCATTAGTTATTATTGACTAATGTCTCCTTTTTTTTCCCTCCTTAACTAAGTAAGTGCTGTGAACAATTTGAATTTTGCACAGTTCCTCAAACCTTCTTCTCTAATCCACTGCAGTAGCAACTTCCTAAGTCTACAGGTGGCAGCACTGCTGCCTTTTGCAAAATGACTGACAACGATGTGCATATTAGACAGCGTTCCGTAATTGAATTCTTGCATGTAGAAGGTGAAATGCCCATTCACATTTATGAAAGGAAATAAAATATGTATGGTGATGCAACAATGGAAGTCAGCACTGTTAGAAGATGGGTCCATCGCCGTAATGAAGCAAAAGGGTAAATACCATTGGCTGACTGCAGTGACTCCACGCAACTTTAAAGTTGTAGAGGCTGTAAAAACATTTGTGCATCAATGGCTTCGGAAGCAAGACCGTGCATTTTACCACACTGGAATACATGCCCTTGTTATAAGGTGGACCAAAACTGTGGAAAAGGACAGGGATTACATTGAAAAGTGACAGTTTAATCCTCTTTTGTGCTGTGTAATCAAAGTTGAATTTTCTTACAAACTAAAAGAGAAAAAAAAAATAGTAGGCATTAGTTATGACTGACACTTGTAAAACATTTTAAGAGTTGCAGCCTCAGTTGTGCATGTTTGAGAGGAATTGCACTAAAGGTGAGAATAGTTAAAAATTGAGCATGAGGCATTTCTCACAAAGACAAATGTACGTAATCAGGTTAAAGTAAACAAAAAGAATAGTTACAAAGGCAATTGTAATGACTGTAGTAAACCTCGGTGTTGGATTAAAAACTGTCGTAAATGGATTGCAGATGGAAGACAAGCTAAAAATGCTAAGGTACTGAAGCAAAGAACTGAGGAAAAGACAGTAGTTATGAAGGTGACAGTATTAGCAGTCTGTTTCATGAAAGTAGATATAGATAATTTGTGGATTGACGATGGTGCAACAAAACATGTGACATATTGTTCTGTCAATTTTGAAACATTTGAGAATTCCCATACTATCAAGATTGCTGGACAGGAGACTTGGAAGGCAATATCAGTGATTGAAAAAATGACTTTAAATAATGTCTGGTTTATACCAAAAATTTCTGAAAATGTGTATTCTGTGTTAGCTGCTCAAGAACGTAACAAAAACAGCCTGTCTGAAGCAATGGCTACTTCCTTGATAGTATAGCTGGTCAAGTCTGCTTTCACTTTCGCTCGTTTCTTGCTGCTACTAAGCACACCTCTTGCAGCAAGTAGATGCAGCTGAACGCATTAGAGCGTACGAGAGTCTCGATTACTTGCCAAACTCATAAATCTCACTAATAGCAAGACTTCAGTGTAATGTGCGAAAACTTGCATAATTAGTCCTGTGAGCTACATTTTTCATCCGTTTAAATGATTTAAAATTTAAGTAGTCTACCACAATAAGGATGCTATTTAAATAACTTGCGCTAGGCAAAGGGTTAAAAACAAAATGTGATATCACAGCATCTGCAGATATTGTGTATGTTTATACTTTTGTTACAAATAACTGTGTATATATTTTATTACTCTTAAGACGTTTATGTTACAAGAAGTAATTCTGTTTTCAGTTGTAATCTGAGCATGTTTATGCATAGCAACACAAAGTATAGGCATGTCATTAATGATTAATATTGCTAATTCAAACTGTTTACGGTGAATGCATTAGTATATACGTACTGTTTAAATGATGTCATTTTGTGTTATTACCAGGGTCTGGGTTTTTAGCTTTTCATAAATGTAATTTTAGCATTTTACTATCTTCTATTAACCTCCTTAGGTTTCTAACACACTTTCTAGCCTTTTTTTGGGTTTTAAACAAGTTTCCTACCTATTTAGGAAGATGGTGACAAACACCTGTTATAACATAATACAGATAAAAATATGAAAACTATTTTACTTTACAGAAGCATGCTATTAATATGTACTGTAATTTAAGGCAACTTGTGCTAGAACATTGAACAAAAAAATTCAGCATGAACTTTTTACTTTCTCTACACGTACTATATACATAGTGTGTAGAGAAGGTATTCCACTCAAAAATTTGATACCAAGATTTCACCGGAAATACACGTTTAGGGTCCCCTATACACAAAAAAAAGTATTTTAGAAAAAAGTCTGTGTGTGTGTGTGTGTGTGTGTGTGTGTGTGTGTGTGTGTGTGTGTGCACGTGTGTCCATCCGTCCGTCTGTGTGTCTGTGAACACAATAACTCAAGAACAAAAAGTTGGTAAAATAACAAGCTTGCTATTTAAGTTTAATATCTTCCAGGGATGTGACACAAATATTTTGAGAAAAAACCCCCCACCCTAAACTACCCTTTACATGGAAAAAATTTCGAACATTTTGATTTTCTCAAAAATAGCTCTAAGATTTTGATTAAAATACTGTATATTAAAGATTGCAAATAAAATGTATATCTTGAATTTTCTGGGAATATCCTCTAGATACGTGTTTATTCTAATGAATTTTGCTGAATTCTTTATAATTGGTAAGCTGTAAGAAATAGACAAAAACTTGCAACAAAACATGTTAAAACACAATTTATGTCATATACATTTTTTTCATGGAATTGACCATATATTTCAAGTTATTGTTTCAGATTTAAAATACTTAAGCCTTTCTCACACGGAAAGTTTTAAACTGCTGACCATGCATAGAAATGGATTTCAACCACATGGCAACTAGCTTTTAAAAGATTTGACTATCACTTTAGCTAGTGTTGTCCCTTATTTTCCTTTTACTTACAAGGAAGCAAGTAATTAAGACAATTTCTGCTAATGTTTACCTTGATTATCATAGAGTAGATAGAGGAATATATTTTGTAATAATTGTTACCATGATGTAGAAAAAGTCATTTGTATGGAAGACATCAGATTTTTAATATATATAACAACTGTAAAACAAATTTAATTAATTAAAGTGATTTTGTTAACACACACTTCACTTACTTTTATTAAGTAGGACAATTGTTTCGCAAACCGTTGCCTGCATCCTCAGCTGTTGAACCACTACTGCTTGGGTTTGGGTTCCAAGTTGTGGTTGTGGATGTGTTGGTTGTGGTGACATCTGTTGGGCGGGCGATGAGACTTGTTAAGCAATCCTTAGGGGAAACTCCATGTTCATCAATGTGTGGCGGTATTTATGAATATAGATTTTTTCCCATGTTGATAATTGAAACAGATTCGAAAGTTCTTTCAATAGTTTGATGTTCGGATTGATTTCATGGTGAGTTTCCCAAAAATGATGTGCTACTGCAGATTTGTCCGGCTGTTTTGACTTGATGTGTCTTCTGTGTTCTTTATTGTGTGTTTCAAGGTTTCTTATTGTCTTTCCAATGTATTTCCTGTTGCAGTCTTGACAATCAATCGCATATACTCCTGATTTTTTCTCCGTGGGTATTTTGTCCTTCAGGGAGGAGCCCAGGAGGTTTTTTATGCTGTATTTGTTAATCAGTGCTAGTTTGATATTGAATTTCTTGAATACTTTCTTGAACTTGTTGTAGAGTTGTGGGTTGTATGTGATTTTGAGAAATCTGGGAGGTTTTTCTTTATGGGTTAAGGTGGTAATTTCTTTGACGTGTTTCATTCTTTTGTATTTATTTATTTTTTTGATGATGGTGCAGGTACTGAAACCATTGTCTACTGCTGTGCTCAGAATGTGTTTATATTCTTTCTTATATTCAGAGGGATTGAGTGGGATATTAACTAGTCTGAAAGCTAGACTATTGTACACTGCAAATTGGTGTGGAATGGGGTTGAAGCTATTTCTTTTTATGTAGTTGTTGGTGTATGTAGTTTTCCTGTGTATTCCAAATTCTATTTTGTTATTCTTTTTGAAAATGTTGAGATCTAGAAATGGGATGCAGTTATCATTTTCTCTTTCTATGGTAAATTTTATTTTGGGTTCCTGTAGGTTGAGGAGTTTTAAGGCTTCTTGTGCTAGTTTTCCTGGGATTATGGCAAAAATGTTGCAAATTTTGAAAATTTGTGGAAAGGCTTTGGTAATGTGAGTTTCAAAAGCACCCATGAACAGTTCTGCTAAGAATGGGGAAAATGGGTTTCCCATAGCTAGGCCTGTGACTTGTTGGTACATGTGGTTATTAAAGGTGAAAGCTGACTGTTTTAAGCTTAGGTTGGCGAGTTTGATCAAGTTTTCTATTTCTGTACTGTGTAGGTCTGTGGTGTGTAGCCATTTTCTGAGAAGTTCTGGGAGTTTTTCTGTGGGAATGCTGGGAAATAATGATTTTACATCAAAAGATACTAGTTTGCCTCCTTTGGATATAGTTATGTCTTTTATTTTTTCTATTAGTTCTAGCAAATTTCTTAGGCTAAGGCTGCTGAACATGGGTAGTGAGTTGAATTTATTATTTAGCCATTTTGCTAGTTCATATGTAGGAGAGCTAATATTATTGATGATGGGTCTCATGCTGTTGTCTGCTTTGTGAATTTTGGGGAGGGCATATAGTCTTGGAAGAGTTGGGTTCTTTGGGTTTATTTTTCGTTTTTGGTTGTTTGTAATTGTAACTTCTTTGAGAGTTTTCTTGAGGTCATCAGTGTATGTTTTTAGAGGATTCTTCTGTAAAGGTGAATAATCTGGGCAATTTAACATGGTTTGCTGTAAATATCTTTAATAGTATTTTAATCAAAATTGTTAAAGCCATTTTTGAGAATAACAACATTTTGCATGTAAAAGGTAGTTTATAGTGGGGAGTTTTTCTTGAAAATCTTTGTGTCACATCCTCGGAAGATACTAAAGATAAATATCAAGTGTGGTATTTAGCAGTCTTTTCGTTTCTTAACTATTCTGCCCATAGACACACATGCATGGACCTTTTTCTAAAAATCTGAACTGTTCCATTCACAATACTTTCTCTATATCTCTGTAACAAATTATTGTTAGTTAGGTTATTGTTCTATCTACTTCATGCTATTCAAAATAAATATTAGCAGAAACGGTTTTATTACTTAATTTGGAAATAAGGGAATGTGCTAGGCTAAACTGACACTCTTAATGTTAAACAGATAACAAGGAATACCTTGAAAATTGTCAACTCAACAAACAAAACAAAAAATGTATATGACGTTTTGTGTGGTTTAAGAAGATGTACATGTTTTGTGTAGTAAGTTTGTATCTGTCTCTTACGGTTTACCAGCTGTGCATAATTCAGAAAAGTTCATCCAGAATTAACAGCTTTTGAGAGGCTATTCCCAGAAAATTCAAGATATAAATTTTATTTGTCATGTAAATATCTTAAATACAAGAGATTCATTCAAATCGTTAGTCATTTTCGAGAACATCAAAATTTTCGAATATTTTTCCATATAAGTAGTTGCAGATGCAGGGATTTTCTTAAAAATCTTTGTGTCACATCCTTGGAAGATACTGAACTTAAATATCAAGTTGGTATTTAAAGTACTTCCCATTTTTAAGCTATGCTACACGCACGCACGCACGCACGCACACACACACACACACACACACACACACCCACACGCACACGCACACGCACACGCACACACACACACATGTATTTCTAAAAATGTCTTCAGGAGTTCCAAAACATGTATTTCCAGTGAAACCTTGGTATCAAATTTTTGGGTGCAATACAATATGTTCTCTATACACTATGTACATAATATGTGTAGAGAAAGTAAAATTAGGGAGTGAAGTTTGCTCCACATAAGGGAGCAAATATGATTGTAGTATATAAACTGTTTTTTTTTTGTTTTTGTTGTTATTTGCAGGCTCAAACATCACTGGATGCTTATTTCAAAGCTGTACCTAAGTTATGTGTGGCAGAAAGCAAACTCAGTAAACGTGTGCAAAAAGCTGTTCAGCAAATGGAAGGAAAGTTTACTGATGAGGGTAGATCAGATAAAGTAACAAAAGAAAGAAAACAGAAATGCTCTTCGACTTCTGGTAAATGCAAAAAGAAGAATGTTAATTCAAAAATAGATAGAAATAAAGCAAGTCAGAAACAATCAGAGAAAAATGATGCACAGATTGACCATGCTGCAGCATCTATAAGAGATATGGCTCATTCTTCTAACAGAGATATAATACCACAGAGAGAACAAGATAGACTTAATGCTCTAAAAGGCAAGTTGAAAGCAATTGAAGTGTTTCGCAGAACTCATTTAGATGGTACAAGCAGAAGTAAAAAGAAACGGAAGGTAATAATTAAAGATGCAAATCTTTCAGAAAGTAGCAGTGATAACTAAAAGAACTTCAACCATTAGTTGTTACAGTTTTGCACCAATTATGAATTTGTAATATAATTGCATAAAGTTGAGGTTTATAACCGCATTTAATTATGTAGTCATATAATTGATATTAAAACATTTAAAAAGTAATGACAGCATGGTTACTGTTTCACACTAAATTTAATTACCTTCAGTGGCAGTTCCTGGGGTAGTGCCTTTGTGCCATGGCACCACCATTAAATAAAAAGATTATTGATTAAATGTTGTTCCTACACTCAGTTTTTAGTTCCCTTATTTGAACAGCTTGTCAAGTGCTGCACAATCTGGCAGCAGGCGGCAGTTTTTGAAGCTTGTGCCAGTTCCATTGGACACTGTCTGAGCTACTAAGCCACTGTATATAAGGCTAGAGAGTTCATTTATAGTAGCTGCTTATGAGTGATCTGATGCACAGTCTCCATTCCACCTGCCAGAGCGCAGGTTGCACTGTCCATGCATAAATCTTCCTCTTAATGCAGTGTTATCACCTTTTTGCAAGTTAATGTCAACACAGTTTGATGTTTAGTTAAATCCAGTGCAGAAATATATATATCAATATAGTCTTATAAACAAATATACATGTTTTGAATATAATAATATCATAAGGTTTTAAAATTATGGAGCATCACTTCAAAACTTGCTTTAATTTTAAATATTAGTGATTTAAAATCACATGCGTGAGCGCATGTATATGTGTGGTTCTGTAAGTTGTTGCTCCTTTTAATTTCTTATATATATCTGGTAAAAGTCGGCAGTAGATTGCTAAATTGTTAGCATTATTATTTTCATTTTTCTTTCTGTTTTATGGAATCATGCACAATTGCCTCTTATCACATTCTCCAGGAATAATTAGGCATAAGCTTGTTCTGATATTTTGTCTAGAACTTGAATCCAAAAACACTGTAGCATTTTCATTTACCACTCTATTAATTTTATTAATACAATACATTTTGATCGCCTTCCGTGCCAAAAGTAGTAAAATCAGGCGTTGAACACTACCAAATAAAAAACAATACATTTTGAAATATGCCCATTACTCACAAAATTATACAATAGATTATTGGTACTGCAAGAATAAGTAGGATTTGAAGAGATTTATTTTAATAACATTTTCTTAGTACCAGCAGTAGCATGCCTCAGGGGCCACCCCTGATTAATTTACTTAGACATTACATACTTTGTATGTGGTACTGCCTCCAGGCGAACAATTAATGTTGGAAGGTGGCACACTTTGCAGTATATTTTTTATATATGTACTATTGATTGAGCTAAAGCTATTTGGATATTCGAGCAAATGCATAACCTGCATTCATATGTCAAAGTTTAGAATTCTCCCTCACAGCTTTCACTGAGATCCAGTTTTATTAGCAGGTGTTTATTGAACTCTTTTAGAATGTTAATACATACTACAAATCAAAAACAGTTAACATATTTATACATTAAGGGCACTTTGAAATTTTCAGTTTCAGGATTATGAAACAATTGCTGCTCTGGGACATAATGCAAAAATCAAATATGAGGGTCGGCCGATAAGTCCCAGCCTCACACAGATATGGCACTACTAGGCCAGTTTGATGGTAGCATTGTATAGTTTAACTCTAGACTAGCTTGTATCCATAGCTTGTTTAGTTTTCGAATGACAGCATTACAACTTTAGAGTTTTCACGAAAATGGAGGATTTGGAAAAACAAGCAGTGATTAAATATTTTCATTTGAAAGGCTTAACGCTTAAAGAAATCAAGGAGAAAATGGACAGTGCATTGAAAGATTCTGCCCCTTCATATTCAATGATTAAAAGGTGGGTTGCAGAGTTTAAAATGGGACGTACGAGCACTAATGATGAGTTGATTGCTGTTTGGAGGAATTTAGTGACAGTGATGGTCAAATTATATGTTTTATATGTTTTATTAATTTGTTGAGTTGGTTTTTTAACACTATGTAAGTGACGTAGTGTTAAAAAACCAACTCAACAAATTAATAAAACATACTAGTGATGAGCCTTGCTCTGGACGCCCTGTAGAAGTAACAACTGCACAGTTCATTGAAAAAATTTGTTTAGCACTGGAAGACCGTAATTAAAATTGTTTGAGATAGCAGAGGCTGTAAAGAACGTGCCGGTAATATTTTAAGTCATGTTTTGGGCTTTGACAAGGTCTGTGCAAGATGGGTGCCACATTTGTTGACACTTGATCGCTATTTCTGTTAAAAATGTCAAAACAGTGGATTGCGCCAGGTGAACCAGCTCCAAAAAAGACAAAGTAAATTTTGTCAGCTAAGAAGGTTATGGCGAGTGTTTTCTGGAATGCACAAGGAATTATTTTTATTGACTACTTGGAAAAGGATAAAAGTATCATTGGTGACTACTAGACAAGCTTACTGCAACGTTTGAGTGATGAGGTGAAAAGAAAAAGACCTCATTTGGCAGGGGAAAAAAAAAATTGTTTCATCAAAGCAATGCTCCGGCCCATCTTTCAGTCATTGCAATGGGAAAAATGTGGGAATTAAAGTTTGAATTGCTTGAACATCCACCCTATTGGCCAGATCTAGCACCCAGTGACTATCATCTGTTCCCAAACCTCAAAAAAATTATTGGAGGATAAAGATTTCACAGCAATGAGGAGGTCATTAATGCAGCTATTTTGATGACCTTGATAAATCACACTACAGAGATGGTTTAATTAAATTAGAACACTGATATGACAAATATATTAGCATTTCTGGAGATTATGTTGAGAAATAAAGCAAATTTTTGTTTTTTAAATGCTGTTTTCGTTGAGAGGCCCGGGACTTATCACCCGACCCTAGTAGTCCTGCTAGTTTTTTTCTCAAGACTTAATTTAGATTGTAATCTATTTGAATTCTGTTGAGGTAAGCAGATTGCTATGTTTTAATCTTCTCTGTTTGATGAACATACTCTTTTTGGCTGACAGCTGAATAGTGGCTACCTTTCCAGAGTTGCAAGATTTGTCTGTTAGATGCTTTCAAAATATATCTTAGTAGACAACTTTTATGACTTCTGAAAGTAATATGTTTAGTATAGTTTGTGATAATTATCACTATCTAAACATAAGTATCTGTTTGCAGTGATTTAAACTTTGAGATAATGTCTTCCTTCTTAAATTGCAAATAATCTTGCTTAAATATATGAAATAATTATCAATAAGTGAGGACTAGAATTCTCAAAAGTGATCAGTGACAAAACATGACTTTTTATTTATGAACAGTATATGTTTTAATAAACCGTTTTCATTGATTCTTATGCCAGGAACTATGTCAAACTAAAGTATTCCTATCAGGCTATTTATCATAGTATCATAAATAACAGAAGTTAAAAAACAGTAAACTAAGTTTTAATTCTGAAATTAGGAAAAGTGGTAAAATCATGTTTAGGTTTCCTCTGAATTTACAGAAACATATTTTTCAAATGAAATAAACTAAAATATATTTATTACTAAAACATTGGGGTTAAACGGTATGAAACATATAAGTATTAATGTCACTGATCATACTTAAACTTATTTTTTAAACAATAATAAAACTAACTGTATTTACCAACACAAAGCTGGTATCAACCCTTTTCTTTACTATTCCTAACAGAGCTCAACAGACATAGTGTAACATTGACAACAGATCTTTCTTCCATTCAGCAGTGATACTGTTCTGATCTTTCAGAACAAGCATTTCAATTCTTTGTACATCCTTCGCTGCCTTTACTTATTTTAAAACTGATATTCTTTCTAATTTTCTAAATGACTGAAAGTTGTTTTCAGCAACATTTTTCCATAAGCAGTAGGCTTTTATAATGTTCATTTCGTTAATTGAAATCAAAGAGTTTGTAACAAATATCAAATAAAAGAAAAGAAATTATTTGCTTCCATGTATACAACTTAGAACTTATTACTGATATATGGTGGACTTCATGACAGTGATGTGTTCTATCAATTGAAACTAATTAGTGTAGTCAAATTTGTAACACTACATCACCTACTGTTATTATCGGAAAACATGTTTAGAAGCCATGAGCTTCCATTGTCAATTCTTTTAGTCAACTGCCAACATTGCTTGTTGTGGTGGATGTTATTGTCCTGGTGGTGGTTTGATGAACCTCTGCATCAATAGGTCACCTCACTTTGGAAACAAGTATAAAAAAGACATTCCCCTGGATATTCAAAGTATGGTACCGCTATTTATACAACATCTTTGCAATAGTCCCAGCAAAACTGCTAAATTGCAAGAAAAATCCATAAAGTTCACAATGGAGAAGGGATGTAATGGATAACTACCATTCCTCAACCTTAAAATCATCAAAAGTGAACAATGTAATACTTGGCATTTATTGAAACCTACCCACACCAACAGTTATATAAAACAGAAGAGTTACAATCCCATTCCCCATCAGCATGAGTGCTCAACAGCACATTGGTAAATGTACCAATAGGCAAAAAAAAAATACAATTGTGAACTGGCAAAAATATTAGACATGGCTACAGAAAATGGACTCCCATCAGAATTGGCTTGTATACAAAAAAATTAACAGAGCCAAAAATAGGAAGAGAATAAAATAAGTCAATAGACTCACTCCAAACGAGAAAGAAAACAAGATTTACAAGAAGTTTACATACCAGCCTACAGCTTTCTACAAATTTCAGAGGACCTTCAAACGACACATTATTCTGGCCCCAAAAAACAATTACTCCATAAAAAAACATTAGATCCTAAATTAAAAGATGTTATACCAAAAGAAAATGAACCAGGAATATATCGGTTCATCTGCAGTGACTGAAAAAAATCTACATTGGCCAAACAAAAAGAAACATAGAAACAAGAGCAAAAGATCAGCACAGAAATATTAAACTTAAACAAGAAGACAAATCCGCAGTAGCTTGGCATTTTTGGAAAGAATAATGCACCATAAATAGAAGCCCAAAAATACTCAAAAAAATCACAAGGAAGACAGAATTAAAAATTTGGGAAAACATATATATTTGCAAAAACAACCACGTTTTCAACTTCAAAATCCCTCCAGGCGACCTACTGATGCAGAAGTTCATCAAACCACCACCAGCACAACAAGCAATGCCTGCAGTTGACTAAAGGAATTGACAATGGAAGCACATGCCTTCTGAAACATGTTTTCCAATAATAAAAGTAAGTGATGTAGTGTTACAAAATTCACTCACTTAATTAATTTCAATTTAGAACTTATTTATGTTTTTTCCTGAAGGAATCACTTTTTCAACATCTGCTGGAATAAATTCTTTCATTACTCTTCTGCATTCCTCAACAAGAGCAAAAATTCTGTTGTACTGTAAATAGTAGTGACTGGTAATAAGAAAATTATGGACACAACACCAGTGCTATCACCATCAGTTTTAACTTGAAGATGATGAACAGCAAGAGAGGATCAATGTCTTAAGAACATTTAGCACTTATGTGTTAAGTACATTTTTGGGGTAAAATGGGTTGAGATAAAATTGTAACCATTTAACTTATTTCTTTCTTGTGCACTGACGTGATAATTGAAAACCAAGCATTTTCCTTTACTTTACCAAGCATTTCTTTACGCATGTGCTAATTACTGTACTGACATGCACATGCATTTATCACTTGAGAGTCAGTGGGCCAAATGTGTTAAGTGCTTACTTATTGTGCTTTTAAGTTTTTAGCAATATATACTCTTCCAACAATATGCCCTCTGTTGGCGGTAAATACTCACTGTTGGTTTGGCGCCTATATAGCCTTCCTCAGCTGCATGTAGTCATCATCAGTTTGATTTGAAAGGATAAAATGATTGTGCGGGCTAAAAGTTAGTTGAAATAACATTAACCAATAATAAAGCATCTGCTTCTGCACAAGGTAAGATTAGTTTACATCATTTTAAACTGATACAGGATGCAAACTTAAACATTGAGCAAGTATACTTTTATTGCATTCACGAATGTAATGGAAGAAAAGGTAGCACAGAAATTGGAAGTTGCCTCCTAAAGTATGTCTCCAGTTTGCCTGACTCTGTTACCCACTTAACTACATTCAATTCATCACTACTGGAATGCTGTAAATAAAAAGAAAAATTTGGAGAGCCCGCCTGGGTAGCGTGGTGGTAGCATGTCTGCCTCACATTCAAAAGGTCGTGAGTTCGAATCTCACTTAGGGTGAGTTACCCAGGTAAGGTTTTTTTCGGGGTTTTCCCTTATCCTGAGAAGACTAATGTCGAGTAACTTTAAGCTCCATGGACCCCAAGATCATTTGAGCATCATATCATCAATTGCATTCATCGTCCGATATGACCAAACCAGGTTAAAAGACGTTAAACTACAAAAAAAAAAAAAAAAAATGGAGACAATTGACATAAAGTTTATGGAAGCAAGAGATTCTTATTTGGAAGCTAGTTCTATGCATGCCACAATCGTATGGAAAAGAAAGCACATGAACGTGTATACCACTCGTGAATGGGCTTTTGATCTCAGCAGCCAGAATTAATCTTCCCCATCATATCAAGCTAAAGTAATGCGTGATGAAGGTTTCTATGATCTCTACAGCCAGAATTAATCCATCCCCATCACATCAAGTTAAAGTAAGCGTTATGAAGGTTTCTATGATCTCTACAGCCAGAATTAATCCTTCCCCATCACATCAAGTTAAAGTAATGCGTTATGAAGGTTTCTATGATCTCTACAGCCAGAATTAATCTTCCCCATCACATCAAGTTAAAGTAATGCGTTATGAAGGTTTCTATGATCTCTACAGCCAGAATTAATCCATCCCCATCATATCAAGTTCAAGTAAGCGTTATGAAGGTTTCTATGATCTCAACAGCCAGAATTAATCCTTCCCCATCACATCAAGTTAAAGTAATGCGTTATGAAGGTTTCTATGATCTCTACAGCCAGAATTAATCTTCCCCATCACATCAAGTTAAAGTAATGCGTTATGAAGGTTTCTATGATCTCTACAGCCAGAATTAATCCATCCCCATCATATCAAGTTCAAGTAAGCGTTATGAAGGTTTCTATGATCTCAACAGCCAGAATTAATCCTTCCCCATCACATCAAGTTAAAGTAATGCACTATGAAGACATTATTGTTTCTAGGTTAGTACCATAACAGTTAAACACTGTTTGTATATATATATATATATATATATATATATCTGTATATTGTCAATTTATATTTATTGTAACTTAACTGTTAATTGTTCTTCATACTTGACGAGTCACCTGTTTATGGAGTCTTTACTCACTTATTGTAACCGTATGTGACAATAAAGCATCTTATCTTATCTATGTTCTCAGCAGCCAGAATTAATCCTTCCCCATCATATCAAGTTAAAATAATGCACTATGAAGGTTTCTATGATTTCTACAGTCAGAATTAATCCTTCCCCATCAGTGGCGGTTCTTGGATTAAAAATATAGGTGTTCACAAAATCAGCAATTTACCACCACCGCAGCGCTGCTACCGCCGTCGCCGCAACATCAAATCCAGTAATATTAGAAATGATGGTAGTGCCTAATAACAAGAATTATAAATTTGTTACACAAATCATCACCCATCCAGTATTGTAAAGATGTTGAATTTCTCCGAGAGTTAACATCAACATGAGGTGATGAAGGGGTGAAGTCCTTTGATACAGTTCATGTGAAGAATGGTATTTGAAGTGACTAATATTTACATTGTTTGAATTACGTAATTAAAACCAAATTTATTTGTACAGAAATTCCATGCACCGGTTTTTCAAATGTGCAAACTTTTCTAACCTCAGTGATTAAAGTATTTTATGCTGTTGACCAGTTTGTTCTCAATATCAAGCATTGCCAGCGCTGAAAGTGGATTCTTTTTATTGTGGAAAAGCATATTTCTGGTTCTGATGTAATCATGGTCGTAGTGATAACAATCTTCAGTAGCTCGATTAATTGCAGAAATGTTTCTTCGTTGAGGTTGTTTTCTGTTTTGAACTGCTTAACTCTCTCTTAAGCTTAACTCTCGCATAAAATGCAAATTACTAAGAAAAATAGCGCATCTCACAAAGACTGCAGTTGCACTTCCGGATAGTTTCAACTAAATCTCAAAGATAGCAGCACCTCCCGCTGATAAACAGAACCCTGGAGGTGTTAATGTGCACGGTCGCACTGTGCTCATTTTTGGCTGTAAAATTCCAAGCTGCTTTGCTGCCCGCGCAAGTGCAGAGCTGGTAAACGTTAGTTATACGCTAGCACACGAGGCCTGTGCTACAAGCGTTGTTGTCACATACTCAGGTTCTCGGCTGTGTTCAGTCTGAAGAGCAGAGCGCGGTATATCTAAACAAGTGGCACCGGATAGCGCATTTTATTAAATGTTTCCTGAAAGAGAAAAAGGAGATCAACTAAGAAATATTGGAGGTTCACGTGCTCTTGTGCTCCTATACAGCAGCCGCCGCTGTTCCCCATCATACCAAGTTAAAGTAATGCACTATGAAGGTTTCTATGATCTCAGCAGCCAGAATTAATCCTTCCCCATCATATCAAGTTAAAGTAATGCATTATTTAGGTTTCTATGATCTCAAGGAATTGGTGGGGAAAGCAATAAACAATGTTAATGCCACTACTAATAGTTTAAAGGTTAATTGGCTGAAGATTCAATGCATCAGGTTGCAGAATATTAAACCTACCCTTATTGAGTATAAACATGTGATAGCTATACATATACCAAGAAAAAAAAGTCAAGAGTGCAAGAGAAAAAACCTTCAGAATTGGGCGGATGTTTCCTTGAAATCTGCTTACACCAAAAAAAAAAAAAAAAAAAAAAATCCTATAAGTGTAAAGAAGAAGAAGGATCTCTTATCCTTGTTACAAAGCAGGGTGATCCCTGAAGAATACAGACCTTTCATTAAAGATAGTCCAACTGCTAAACAATTACTGAGGTTTCAGAAGAGGAAAATGAAGAAATGTAAGCCATGTATGTGAAACAAAAGTGTTGTGCAGTAAGTTTAGATTTTCAGATTTTTACTTTATTCATAATGCACAGCTGGGATAAATGCATCTGGTTCTTAAAACAAATGTGTTAAAAGCATGCACAACAATAACTTTAAGACATTATTGTATGCTATACATTGTTATTTTTCACTGTTCTTGACAGAAAATTAACAACAATGAACTTGAGATTGCATTGTGATATTTACTTTCTGAAATTGTATGCTTTATTGTTGTGAAATAAAGTTTTGGAACTTAAAATTAGATTTTCTCAAAACTAACAAATGAGTACTTAACACATGTATTGTGTGCGCTAAGCCATCGTAATTATTATGTGTAATTTTCTGATAAAAAAACCCTTGCAGGACTCTTGTTACCTAAATGCAGACTGTAGTTCAGTGGTGTTGCCTTAATATTGCCTCTGTTACTGCCAGAAACACTAATAAAAATGAATAAAGTGTACCCAAACTTATCATTGTTATTTTTTTCAAAGAAAAATGGAAACTCTAAATAATTTCTAGGGACCACAGATTTTTGTAGTCACAATAAAAGCGATAAATTGTTTATTGCACAGAAAATTCAATTTGTTTGAGAATAGGATGGTAATGATATATAAAATGGCAAAACTTTTATCATAAATTTTCTTGATAAATATGTTTTATAGCGAAATTTATTGGCATTTTGTATTTATTACTTTTTTTAAAATTCCATGCACCTCTTCACATTTGAATTTGTGAAATGACAACATTGAAACACACTTCTGTCGATTTCTGTAAATACAAAGACTTGCCACAACAAACAAGCCTTTATAGTGCCTTTAGAGTAACAAACTTTGAGATGGGTTATATTTCAAGAATGACAGTTTATTCCAGAACCAAATAATTTTCTGTGTCCGATTGAAACATTATAATGTGTAGGTAGCTAGGGAGGAACGAGTACAGTGTCTAAACATTGCTTTAAAAATAAAGAGCATTTGCAGCTTAAAGAAAAAAGTGTATCTCCTAAAATAAAGATGCCATTCGATGGATCGTTCGATCGTCAGATGAAAGCAAAACGAGAAAAAACAGAGCTATAAAATGTTCTTGAGTGCAAATATTCCAACTGAAAAGATGGATAACCCAGCAAGGTATTAATTCATAAAAAATGTAATATTATTATTTATTAATTATTATATTTTAAACATTTTAATAGATATTCCACACATACTATAACCATATTAATAATTATATATTATAATTATAATATTCAATATATTTTTGATAAAGGAAAATAAGTCCTTAAAATAAACATTTTAAAATATTGTATATTAATATATATATATTTTTTATATATAATCTGAACAGGATCGGGAGACATCCCCACGTTTAATAAACTCAGGCAGGAATATGTCCCTCGCTGTGGGGAAGAGATGGTTGCAAAAATAAAGGAACCTTTAGATAGCAACCAAGATTTAGTTATAATTTCTGCAGGTCTTTGCATATTTGTTGCCTTAGTCAAAATACAGGATGCTTCATTTCATCAACAAATCTGTCTTTAGACTGTGCATTTATAGAGTCTATAAATAGTAGGACCTGTTCTCAGACTATCCTGAAAATGCTAGAAGCATTTTAAATTGATTATGAAAATGCAAAATGCTTTGTAAGAGATTCAGCATTGTAAATGATAAAATGTTTTGAATTATTGAAAGGAATCATAGGGGATCACTTGCTTGTTAGACTCACAAATTCAGTACTTTTATGATATTTTACAACAAAATTTAAACTTAACTTTAAGCTTAACTCAAATGTAGCTAAAACCAAAAATTGTTTTTACCTTTCCAGGAAAATAAAACACTTGTACCACTTTATCTAAATGAAAATCATGATGGATTGATTCCTTTGTATCCAAAACCAGTTTTAACTAGGTGAGACAGCTAGTTTAAATCTGTAAATTACTTACATATATATTTTGATGTTCTGAAAACATTTTTTGGTAGGTTGAGTTTCAAAAGTGCCCAGGTAGCAAATTGGTTGAAAGATACCAATCTGTACAATTTTGTAGCTTAGTAAGGGTGCAGTATGCTTTTGTTCATGAAAATCGTGAATTTATAGCAAATGTAGTTTTAGATTTAGAAGGAATTGAACATCCTTACAGTCACTTTCTTGTATTTAAGTAAGTGATCTGAAGTGTAGAATGAATATTGTCATTTTAGGTAATGTAGGAAAATCAGCAGGCAAAATAATGAACAACTTCAGTTGGGATTTAAAGAAATACAGGAATTATTTATGCATGTCAATAAACTTGTTGCTCAGAAAATAGAGAAATACAAGTTATGTTTATAAATTTCAATGAATTATTCAACCTGACAAATATTGTGCAGATAAATGTTGACAATGTTAATGCAATCACAAAAAGGACTAAAACAATAAGTTACTTCAAGAGCATAAAAAGTACTGATTGCAAGGTAACATTTCTTACTTTAAAAGAAATGCTTTTAAGACAATCATAAAAAAATTCTCTGTTAAAGTTGATTAAGAGCTCTCATGTTGAATAAATCTGAATTTACATCAGCTATACTGAAATGTATCCGCAGAAACATTTTTCTCCAAGTATAATTTAATTGATTGTAACCTTAGGTGCAAATTGAAGGAAAATAATATAGTGACTTCATTCCATAAATAAAACATCTGATGTGTTCCATTCACATGACTTTCTCTATATCAAATTATTGTTAGAAGGCTTATGCTTCTATTTACTTCATGCTAATCAAGAAAAAAATAGCAGAAATAGTCTTATTACTTGCTTTCTTGTAAGTAGAAGAGAAATAAGGGAGTACCATAGGTTCAAGTGATAGTCACAAGCTGGTTGCTATGTGACTGAAGTTAATTTGTTTCTATGGACAGGAGTTGACAAATTCTTGTATGAGAAAAGTTAATTTTTACTTTCTCTATACGTACTATGTATATAGTGTATAGAGAAGGTCTTGCACTCCACCAAAAATTTGATACCTAGATTTCACTGGAAATATATGTTTTAGGGTCCCCTGTATCCAAAAAAAGTATTTTCAGATAAAGATCCGTGTGTTGTGTGTGTGTGTGTGTCTATGTGACAGTGTGTCCGTGAACACAATTAACTCAAAAACGAAAAGTTAAGTTTAGTATCTTCCAGGGATGCGACACGAAGATTTTGAGAAAAATCCCCCCCACCCGAAACTACCCTATACATGGAACTTTGTTCGAAAATTTTGATTTTCTAAAAAATGACTAACGATTTTGATTAAAATATTGTATATTAAAGATATTTACATGACAAATAAAATATATATTTTGAATTTTCTGGGAATAGCCTCTGAAGACTACTTTATTCTTGGTCAATTTTACGAAATTTTGCATAACTGCAAAACCGTAAGAGATGGACAAAAACTTACCACACAACAATTGTAGAGCACCTTAAAACACTCAATTTATGTTATACATATTTTTTTCATGGAGATATTCCTTGTTTTTTTTTTTCAGCTATAAAGACTTATACTTTTCTCATACAGGACTTTGTGAACTCATGTCCATACAAACAAAGGAACTTCAGTCGCAGAGCAACCAGCTTTTGACTCTCACTTTAACCTTTGGTACCTCCTTATTTCGCTTCTACTAACAAGGAAGCAAGTAATAAGACTATTTCTGCTAATTTTTGCTCCATTAGATGAAGTAAATAGAACAATTTGTTGCAGTGATATAGAGAAAGTCATGTGAATGGAACACATCAGATTTTTTTAAAGCTGAAATGAAAAACAAAGAATATCTAAAAAATGTTCAACTCAGTGAAAAAATGTATATAACATAAACTGTGTGTTTTAACATGCTCTAAGTTTTTTGTGTAGTAAGTTTTTATCTATCTCTTACGGTTTAGCAGTTATGCAAAATTCTGTAAATTTCATCCAGAATGAAGTAGTCTTCAGACGCTATTCCCAGAAAATTTAAGATATACATTTTATTTGGCAAGTAAATATCTTTGATATACAATATTTTAATCAAAATTGTTAGAGCCATTTTTGAGAAAATCAAAATTTTCAACAAAAGTTCCATTTAAAGGGTATTTTGGCTGGGGGAATTTTTCTCAAAATCTTCGTGTCTCATTTCCTCAAAGATACTAACCTTAAATACCAAGTTTGGTATTTTAACAACTTTTCATTTTTGAGTTATGTTCTGTCTCTCTCTCTCTCTTTCTCTCTCACACACACCCACATACCCCCACACACACACACATGGGTTATATAGGGGAACCTAAAACATATATTTCCGGTGAAATCTCGGTATTGAATTTTTAGGTGGAGTGCAATACCTTCTCTATAGACTATATACTACTACATATAGAGAAAGTAAAAAGCAGAATTTGAATTACTGTTTCCTTTCAGTATTGTAAAATATGTTTATTATTTAGAATAAACTGATGCATAAAAACAATTTTATTGTAATTTGCACACCTAATACCTAAGTTGCCATTAAAATTTAAAGGAAATTATTGTGATAATCTTACAACTATTTAGCAATAAAATCCAATATTCACATCACAATTTTTTGTTTTTAAAAGAATGTGATTTTCCGTGATCTCTAATAATTTCACTTTAAGATTTGCATTAATTTGTTACCTGCCTGCTGAAACTGGTTGATGAGACCGGTCATCTTGCACCCTCCAGTTCTAAATAGCTTGTTACTTTGCCAATGGCTCTTAGAGCTTATGGACTCATGCAACTTGCAAGACGTGAGTTTGTTGTTACCAGTACAGGCAAACCTTGAGTTTTAGTGTTAATTCTTCATGTATAACAATGATATGTGAATGATTTAATGTTAAAACTACAATAAGAAAAATGGCATCACAAATTGCAGATAAAAGTGACTGTGATTGTGTGGTCGAAAAACTTTTAAAGCAGTGCTTGAGTTTGTGTTCTTTTGGTGAAAAATGTCACATAATTTCAATAGCAAGGCCAACTCCGGATCTTAAAAACTAAATCACACTGGGATTTTGAAAGACATTTTAATAGCTCTTGTTACAAAGAGTTTCCTTGACTGTGTGGTTGTGACAAATTATTCAAAATATTTTGTTGGCCATAGCTGTTTTCTTCTAATGAAAAGAATATGTGGACAATAGATGGCATCAGTAACGTGGATAGTTTGTGCACCTTGTGGTGTTCATGAAAATTCAAAAACTCATATTTCATCCATTGTAATGTCAGTAAAGTTTGGAAAAACAAGAATTGATAATTCTTTGATTAAGGCATTTAAAATTCAGTTGAAAAGTATAATGAAACTATGAAAAAAAAATAGGTATACAGGGTTACTACAAAATAAATAGACAACTTCAACTGCATGTAAAACAAAAACTATTAGAGATATCAACCTAATTATTTTGTAGGTATGTTGAGAAACTCTCAAAGTTTCGTTTGTTACTATTGGTAATGCTGTAGAGTTTTGTTTGTTGTTGCAGAAGCTGAAATGGTGGAAAATCCTGTGGAAAAGGCATATTGCGTGTTGGAATTTGCTAGAATGCAATCAGCAACTGTTGTCCAATGACATTTTAGAACACGTTACCACAAAATGCCACCGACTAGACAGTCAATCTACGACTGGTATAAAAAATTCGAGACAACGGGATGTTTGTGCAAAGGGAAGAGCTCAGGAAGAACAAGAGTTTCAGAAGAAAATGTTGAACGTGTTCGTTCTGCCTACATAAGAAGCCCACAGAAATCGACATCTAAGGCAAGCATGCAATTACAAATTCCACAGCAAACTGTATGGAAAATCTTGCGAAAGCGACTGCACATGATGCCTTTCTGAGTGAAGCAGATAAGGTCATACGGCGTGACTTTTGCATCAACATGTTGCGACATGATGAAGACGATGCTGGTTCTTGTGAGCGCATCATTTCATTTTTGTGGTAACGTATTCTAAAGCGTCGTTGGACAACAGTTGCTGATTGCTTTCTAGCCAATTCCAACACGCAATATGCCTTTTCCACAGGATTTTCCGCCATTTCAGCTTCTGCAACAACAAACAAAACACTACAGCGTTACCAATAGTAACAAACGAAACTTTGAGAGATTCTCAGCATACCTCCAAAATAATTAGGTTGCTATCTCTAATAGTTTTTGTTTTACAGGCAGTTGAAGTTGTCTATTTCTTTTGTAGTAACCCTGTATAATGGGTAGATTGATAAATATGTTTGCTATTTAGCTCAGCAAGAACTCACATTTAGCGGTAGTATCGAATCCAAAAGTTTGGATAATTGATGTAATTACATAGAGCTCTTACACATAATTGCTCAAACATATGATAAATTGGAGGAACATCATGGAACTGTGACATTGTTTTCAGGAATGCCAAAAATTGCTTCAGAATGACATTATTGAGTGAATTTCTTATGTTTTGATTAATGAGTGAGGTAAGCTTTATATCATGGGCAAAACCACGATGTGTCAAATAAATCTCAATTGTCAACAGTTCTTTGTTACATCACACCAGAGGGACAGATTGAAGAAAGATTTTGTAGGGTTTTGTGGCATTAGTAGTTACTGCTCAGAGTTAATTTGTCCAAGCACTTGTTTAAACTCAAATCTGACAACATATAACGGTGCAGCCATGATAGCTCGGGAGCTTAATGGTTTACAGTCAATTGTTAGAGAGAAATATGTACAAAGATTATTTGTGAATTGCTATGCCCACAAGCTTAATTTAGTTATGCAGCAATCAACCAGTCAGATAAACAGGGAGAGTATTTCTTCAAACTGTTTGTACTGTCTACATTTTTTTCAAAATCTGAACGGAAGCTTTAGACACCGAAGTGAAAAAGCACATACCAGCAAGTGTCTACCATGATATGGCACTACAAAAGCAGAAAGATTGATGTCATTTTCAGCTTGGAGACTGAACTTGCTGCCCTATTTGGATTAATGGCAGAAGAATAGGATAAATGGGATGTTGAAACAAGAGCTTGTGCATCAGGCTACTACCAGAGCCCCTCAGCTTTGATTTCAGATTCTTACTTTTGAAGGTTTTGCTTGTATTTCCTAAGTGTGATAAAAAAAGTGTTGATTTTGCTTTCTGCAAACAAAAAATCAGTAACTTCAAAAACAGTATCAATAGTTTACGTAAAAATGCTACAAATTAATTTGGTCAAGGATAAAATGTGGTCAAGATTGCCATGAAACACCATTACTTTCAAAGAGATCGAGACTGAATAAAGGGGAAAATGGTTTGTATTACCTGTTTGAAGAATGAATGCAGACGGCTCTGAGTGGAAGGTTGCATAAATACAAACAGATAAGCAGTATTACATCATCACTCACAGTGCATGCCCTGTACAGTTCGGCAACACTGGAATGGAGCAGTTGTCTCTTACAGTGAACGGGTTTCAATCAAGTCAAAATGCTAACACTGTCATGCATAGTCATATGCTCACAAAGTATAAAATTAATATTCATTAGTGATAAAACAAAGTTTAACCTGTTGTGGATCATTTAGTTTACACACACTGTGCTGATGTTTAGATGCTCAGATTGTATGGCATTATAGTGCCACCTTCTCTGACTGCTCTAAACTGTGCCATGCTACACCAGCAACCTCCCCTAACAACTGCACTCCTTCGTCAGACGAGTAGTATCAACAAATGTTTTATGAGATCATAGATACAAAACTTTGGCCAAATAAGCAATAGGTTCTCAGATATAGACCACTACAGTTCCTATCATTCCTATCCCATTGTTATACAGTGCTTCTTCAAATGCAAAATACGACAAGACTTTTCCAGAGAGTGGATTTAAGCCTTTTCTTACTTATTCTGGACAGCACTTCAACATAGTGTGTTTAAGGAACGAACTTTCTTCCCCTGAATTTTGAAACAAAGCAGTCTACGAAGTTCACTAAGAGCTGTATTAAAGTATTCTAAGAAAGGAGTAAATTGTAAAGAGTAAAATGTAACTGGACACATGAGCAAAGTTACATTAAATTTTCGTAATTGACTTTATTTAAACAATGTATAAATTTTAAAATCATTTTAGTTTTCTTTCCCAAATAAAACCTCAAAGAATTAAATGCAAAAATGATTATTTAAGTTTTCACGGAGCACCTTATTTCAAGGGACATATTTGGGGCGCTATTTATATTTTGAGCCTAATAACAAAAAATGTAATTTGTCATTGAAAATTGTTTTATTGTTTCTTGAAATATTCTCTTATAATCAATACATTTTTGGATGCATTCAAACCATTTGTCTTAGCCTTTTTTCCAATCTGCTTTAGACATCTCCTTAACATGATTTTTGAAAGCATCAATGGCTGCTTCTGCTGATAAAAATTGTTGTCCATGCATTTTATAATCTTGGTGTTCAAGAACAAAAAGAAGTCATTGAGTGCCAAATCAGGACTGTATGCCAGATAAGTCATCAATTCAATTTTTTGAGTGTTCAAATAGTGTTACACAAGATGAGTAGTGCTTGGTGAGAATTGGACAAAATGAAAACAGAAATGAAATCCGGAACAGACAAAACGCAACTAGAAATGGAGAACCTTAAGAAAGAGCCCCCTCAGGGGCCTACTACAGTATATATGGGTTTGGCTTACCCGGGGTCTCGAGGCACACCACCGCCACCCTATCGTCCCAATCGCCACCCACTGGGCCACGTTTATGCTGGGCGTGTCTGTGTTTATACAATTTTTGTGTGTGTGTGTGTGTGTGAGCCTGAGTGTACTTGCCTATCCTCTGTTAAAATTAGTTATCTCTTTGGTTTTAAGGCTGAGCTGTGTCTGCCCCCATTTTACCTCAAAGGCACATACGTGGATTGTCACTCGAAGTTTGTACAAGGGAAAATGTGCCCTTAAAGGACATTAAGAAAACAATAGAATTTCAACTCTCAAGGTTTAATAATTCCTAATTTCCGGCATAGCAGATACAACCAATTACCCCAGTCAACAAATGTTTGAAAAACCCTTTCCTGAATAAAATTTAGACCAATAATAGTGTCTATTGAGAAATAATTTGTTATGGGAACAGCCCGGAAATAACTTTGATTTCAAATGAATATTCACATCGAGTTAAATAATAGCAAAGCCAAACACCAACTCCAGCTCTTTTGCTCTCACACACTCAAGTGACTGCCTTTACTTGACTCCCACGAAACTCCAAACCTGGCCACAGGCAGAGAGGGTGTGACGTCACGAAACAGCGATTTTAATTAAGGAAGAGCTTCCTGTTATACCGGAGCCGAGGCAAAGAGATTCATAAAAAGATACTGGTACAGTCTCCCCCCCCCCCCAGAAAAATTCTCAACTGACATGCCCAATAAAATATGGCCAATTGGAATAAAAAGGTATTATAATATTATTATATTCGTTTTACAGTATTCCCATATAGCTCAACAAAGGCCCCCCCCTTCCCCCAACCCTTGTTTAGGAAAGGAATGGAAGGAATTCACCTGGACCAAAGTCTATCTCTTCGGCGTAGTGCCTGAATTTAAGAACAGTCTTAAGAGTTGCCGAATCTACCCGCCTAACGGAACGCAGCCATAGTTCTTGCGGGAGTTCTTCGGGAATCCCACCATTCTTCAGGAAGCTTCTGCTGTGTAATAAATAGGCGAGGATAAACAATTAGGCAACTGCACGACGAAACTCCACGCTGGGCGAGAATCGATGACAAATTGAACCAGATTGGCAACACTCTTAGCATAGGCAGCAGAATATCAGACAAGGAAATTCTGAAGCAGTAATACGGTTCAGGCAAATGGTAAAGCAACCAAGGACCCACCCCGCAACAGCACCTGAAGAAAAAACAGCCTCGAGAGTACTTCATGGTAATAGTGTTACATAAACAACACATATATTTGAGAATAAACAAAATGAATAGCTAAATTCCAATGGCCAATTCAATAAAATGTTAAAAAAAGAAAAAGAAAAAAAAGAAAAAAACAAACAAAAAAAAAAAAAAAAAAAAAGAAAACCTAGTAAAACTATTAAATTAAAAATTAATAACTGGTTTTAGCTTTATTAAAGCCCTTATGATTCCTAAAAAGAAATGCACACCAAAAAAGAAATATATTTAATAAAAAAAATAAATAAATAAATAAAGGCTGCAGCTACCTAAGAAGATAAAGACATAGTATACTAACAGGAAAACAGTCAAATAGAACTTTTAAATAAAACCTAACAGATTAAAAAAAAAAAAAACTAGAATTTGAGTGGCACAGTAACAGGATACCAAGTAAGTAAACAGCTTCCATGATGTGATTATATAAGCCAGTTTTAATTTCTTATTAAACACACAAATAACCAGAGGGTGCGCCCAATCATATTTAGTTGAATGGCCAACACAACAAACAAATTAAAAGGGAAAAAATAAAACAAGTTCCACAAAAGACAAACACAGGTCAACCACAACACAAACATAAAAGTACCACATGACACAAACCCCAATATAGAAGATAAATATCCACCCCCAAATTAAGTCAACCAGTATACACATTCATATGCAAACAAACAGTAAATATGCCTACCAAGACCCAAATACCAAACATAAACATTCAGGGTCCGAAACTAATACACCAAACGTAAACATGTACTCCTAAATAAACCTACCAAAGGTAAACACTCAGGCTCCAAAACAAACATACCCCACATAAACATTCACTCGCAAAAATACGAAACAAATATTTACCCTCAAACAAACATTCAGACTCCCAAACAAGCATACGTAACAAACATTCAGTCCCAACATCCACTTGCAAACAAACAGGCCAAATGGAAAGTAAAAGTGGACATTCCCACGCAACTATACTAGGCAAGCATCCCTCTGAACTAAAAGTTCAACAAACGCATCAAACGGCCGAGAGATAGCTGGAGGTGAGCACATATACCATAAAAGCGGGAGTTTTCCCATTTGAAAATAAATTTGACTATCTAGGTAAGCTAAAACGCAGTAAGAACTATGGCAATTCGAAACATCAATTAGAAGCAGCATCGGTGCCGGCGAATTGCTTTAATTAAGTAATATAAGCTCTCCTTAGCGCGCCCGAATTTATGTGGCGCAAAACAAATGATCCACCCATAGAAATGCTCAATATCCTATAATGGCCCAATCGTGGAGCAAGCTTCGCAGCGAGCGAAATATATCTTGAGCTAACCGGATAGATACAGCACATTACCAGTTCTACTTGAAACGGGCTGGGCTTCCTGCCGCGATTATATCTACGCTGGCGGGCAATATGAAAGGCGTGCTGCCAAGTTTCTCTTACAGTATCAGGAGAAATTGTTTCAAGAAGAAGGTCAACTAGCGTCCAAAGGTTGGAGAGAGGTGAATTTGGTTGGAAAGCATGAAGTAAGGCAAAGGGACTTTAGTTGTGTGCCTCGTGACGCATGATATTGAACGCATGTTGTAGTTTAAATAAATTGTTATCCCAGTGACAATGGTCAGCATGGTGAAAGGCGATCAAGAAGGCCTTTAAGTTTCGGTTAACGCGCTCGGCATGCGACGAATTTGGGTAATATGTTACAGTAGTTACATGTCTAATACTCCAATCAAAACAAAACTTTCGAAACAGACCAGAAATAAATTGGTACCATTATCCGAAACTATAGCAGCTAGAGGACCAAAATTACCGAATAGAGACGTGAGAGCGCAAATGGCCAGCCGCGAGGTTGTGAGAACAAAAGGAAAACGCATCCAAAACCACTAAAACAGAGGAGTCAAATCACTTCTCAAGCGACCTAGGAGCGATGCTCGAGGCTAATTCACCCCAATTGGTGCTCTGGGCAGGCTAAGCCAATGCGCACTGATGGCAAGCCTTCATCCTTACCTTTATATCATCGTACATTACCTTCCATATAAAGGATCTTTCTCTTGTTTTAAAAATCCCAAAATGACTGCCCAACGATAACCTTGATAATACTGGAAAAATTCAAAGGAAAAACGACCTTGTATCCTCGATCACTAGTCCAAGGACAAACACAAAACGCCGTCCCTAAGAACGTAAGATGGGACAGGCTGATCCTCCTCCAGGCAAGTAATTACAGACCCAAGCTCAGAATCTTGTCTCTGATAAACGAAGGTACCAGAAAACACCTCCGGGAGGATTTCACACGTAGGGGCCAGAGAAGGAGGTTCTTCCGAAGCCGGATCTTCGGCAAACATCCAAGTAAGAGCGTCCACAACGACGCTCTCAGAACTACGGATATGAACCGAAGTGAACTTAAAAGCGCCTAGTCGAACGCCCAACTTACCAACCCTGCGCTCAGATGCCAGCGCCCATGAGAGGACGTAAGCTGAAAACGAGAATGTTCAAGATACATCCGGAACTTCTCCACACCAAAGATTACAGCTAAAGTCTCTAGTTCATCAGTTAAGCTATTCCTGACGACACAAACATCTGGAAGCGAAAGCGATCGGTCTTCGACTGTCTTCAAAATGATGCAGCAAAACCGCTCTGATAGCCCCTCAGGATGGGTCTTTCTGAAGGATAAACTGGTGGCTAAAATCTGCCAGGGCTATTCCTGGAGGATTTGTGACCGCTAATTTCAAATCCTCACACACCTGCTGTTGAAGAGAATCTCATTTAAATTTTACACCCTTCCTTAGGAGAAAATTTAACGGTTCCGCACGAGCGCTGAAATTTGGAATAAATTTACTAGCCATCCCCATAAAAAGCGTTAAAGAACGTAAATTGCGTGAGGTCGGAAAGTGTCGAAGAGCCTGCGTGCGAGAAGGGTCTATAACGACTCCTGCCGGCGAGATGATATGACCAAGCAGAAACAATTGGGCGGTGACTTTGGTTCTTTGAACAGTAAGCACCACATTGGCAAGCCGATAAAACACTTCTCGAAGATGAACTTTGTGCTTCTCAAATCAAGAGAAAAAATAATATCATCTGGTAATGGAAAACGTACTTAGATTTGACGTCGGACAAAATGAATCCAGAAGATGTGTTAAAACCGGAGCTCCAGTAGCAACACCAAGGGGTACGCGATTAAATTCGTGTAATCCTCAGGGTGTTGTAAAAGCGGTAATGTGCCTGGATTCAGGCGCCAGGGGGATCTGGTAATAAGCCTGGTTTAAATCCAAAGTCATAAAAACAGTGGTACAGGCAAAATAATGAAGAGCGGAATGAACTTCTGGTAAAAGGGTAGCTTCAACATGAAGCCTCTTATTCGATTGTCGGTAATTTAAAACGGGCGGAAATTATTATCACCCTTAGGCACAAGGAAAATTGGCCTAGAATAGCCAGAGTATGACGCCCGAATTATGCCCTGCTCTACCATACTCTACATCTTTTCTTTAACGCCATCATTTTAGGTGGGCACAAACGGTAAGAGGATAGTTCAACAGAAGTAGGGTCAAGAAGTTGTATACGATACTAAATGACATTGGTAAGCCTAAGTTTATCAGTAAACAATTGAGAAAACCGTAATAAAAGTTCCGTCAATTCCTTGGCCTGCACGGGTGGTAAATGCGAAAGAGCACACACTTGTGGCTCAGAAACAGCGAGCAACGCGCGTGCGGGCAACGAAGGAGATAACATGGTGCGAAACCTTATTTCATTTTCAGGTCGAAAACAAATCGATATGTTTCGCCCTCACATCGAGAATCTTACTGATACGCTCCAAAAAATAGGCCACAGGAACGACGGTATGGAATAATCCCGACATTAACAAAAACTTGTGGCGCCAAGAATATTCCTTAAATTTTAATGGTAACGGAAACAGTCCCCTTTATTTCCAGCACTTCACCGTTCACTGCAATATACTCAAATGGGACAGGAGAAACAAATCTTAAATGTGAACTAAAATGTTTGCAAAAATAATCAAAATTTAGGAGAATTTTTACTCTCTGAATCTACCAGCGCCAACATAGGAATTTTAAAACAAGAAAATTCCATCAGTGGTTTCCTGATTTGTCGTACTGCGCACATATAAAGAATAAAACTTCAAATAAAGCGTGAGTTAATAAATGAAAAAAGCCAAATCAGCAAAATATTTGCCTAATTCTTTATACTCATATATTAATTAATTTATATAACATAAATGAAATATTTTACTAATTAAATAATCTTTTCCAAACTTCTAAAACTATATCTAACATTTCCGCTGTAATATTCGCACAAAATGGCGAGAGATAGTTCTGGTATTATAATTGGGGTTGCCAAGGAGCACCAAATGCAACCGGTTTCACAAACCGCCGGCGAGAGCAACGATTCGCCCAAAGCCCACGATCTCCGCACTTAAAGCAGTGCAAATCTGGTCCACGAGAATTAGAACCCGCGACTGGCCTACCTGGCTCCCGAGCATTAATTATATAGCTGATTGTTGATTAGCTCCAGCAATACAAATGGAGCTCGACTGAGGGGGCATAGCCCGGTTTGACATCTGTGTACATTGATCATTTCCTCAGCAGCGGTCAGCAGCAACGTGAGCCTAATTATGGGTGCATAAACCTTTGTAGGTCCTTAAAAGTAGAAGGTCGAGACGCAAAAACTACATTGGCCGCTTAACGGGATTCAGGCCCACTAACACATCTTCACAATTTCCGCCTCATGACGTTCGGGCGACAACATGCACCAAAATAACCGCATGCGCAGTATATAATCAATAAATGATTTTAAAACTCTGAGGAGTACAACAACGATCATTAATAAGTTTGGGCAGTATCGCTTCAAGGCAAATACTGGGCAATGATTTCTCGTTGAAATTCCATGAAACGCGATGAACTGTTTTTAACCCCACTCAATATTTCCAAGTACGGAACTGAGAGCAAGTACCAAAGCGGCGGGAACACCGTTCCAGTTCGGCCGATCCGATAACTTAATCAAAAAAATTCCAAAAAGAGCTCAGCACTAATGGAATGTAATAAAACTCAAATTTATAAGCACTCTCGATCATAGCCTGAATCGGTGACTTGAAATGCATTTGAAAAATGGAGTAACCGCAGTGCTATCATTTCCATAACTGACGGATACTCCTTGTACCTAGCAAGGGATTTGTGCGGCACCTTGTTCAAAGGGTGGCTCTAAAGAGTTTAAAAGTTCCATAAAATCGGGTCTAAGTTTATCTAAGTAGGCCAAGGTAACCGTGTAAATGCACATACGCAGAAGATAACGCGGGATTCAGTTAATCAGAAAGAGGTGCCTCAAGAAGTCTATACTGACTGCGATTCAAGGACGAAGGCTGAAAACACTCGGTAATAATAATTTTAAATTTTACCAAAGCTAACTACAATCCTTAACTCCGTTACTCCAACACGGGTGCTCAATTGATTGCAACTTAATTGGATTTTCGGGTACTTGCCAGAAAAGTGTCAGCAAAGCTCTAAAATCTAAATCAGTGCCCAGTTCTCCTACACCAATAATTACTTCAAATAATAGCTCGTCTTTACGCAGCAGATCCGGGCTCGCAGGTACAACCACCATAACTAAGAAACCTAAAGCACACCCAGCAAAACACGCTTTCACGCCCACTATAATTAAAACTAAAATGGCCAAATTAAAGATGTACACATAACACACTTTACTTCATGACTATATGCAAAAATCAAACAAGGCAAAACCTTAAACTAAAGCAATGCATGTAAAATAAAGACACTTACGATAAAACTGCGTCACAAAATGGCGCAAGGTGTAGATAACCTTCATATAGGATGAAGAATTACAACAAATGAGGAATAGTTATTTACTGTTATATTAAAACTGTGCACCGAAGTTATACAAAAAGCTATCAGTTGAAACACCAAGTTAATAAAGATGTAGTGCAGCAACTAACATTTAGGATTAAAGCGTACGCTCAACTTATGTGGAATGTGGCAAGAGGCAAATCCTAACAATATTGGTGCAAATGTTTCCTCATCATTAAAATTTAGGCTACATCTGAGCAGCTAAATTACAGAAAATATAGTTCAGCAACAAATAGGAAGACGAATTTCATAAAAATAATACGTTAGCACTAAACTTTATGCTAAGTCGGTGCTCGAAATTTACGTGAAATTTGGTTAAACTGCAAATATGATCGCGACATTTACCACAATATTAGGCAAACTTTGTTTGTTGGGGTTACAATGACGGACGGTCGTGTTACCGCTAACGGAAACCAGGTAATCAAGTCCCCTGAATCCATGTCAGATTATTATTCAGCATGGTCTAATGTCGGGAGCTACAGGCGGTTATACTTGTAGGAATTTTAAGCCGGTTTGTGCATGGCGAAGAACTTACCCTAAAGTGGCAGCTGGAGGGTCATTCCTTTTCACGTACTGCTTGGGATCGGTCTGGTGGGGGTCTATCAGGTGGCACAGACCGGAAAGTATTTTGGTGTAGAGAAAAAATCCTCGGTTCCGGAAGGGGGTCTTTCCATCATGGTATCTCCGCGAAAAAACCACTTTATTTGAGCGTTTGTTGGATGTGATCTTGGTTGTAAGACAAAGACTATGCGAGATATTAGAAAGGGAAATTGACATGATATGCCACCAGAATGAGAAACTATATGCTTTTAGTGGAAACCAAGGCGGAGGACCGTTTAAGAAGCTCCTGAAGGCCTGCTTGTTGGACTCCTACCCCATAGCAGGCTTTACACAAATCTTTGAATACCTGAAGAGGCGTGGTAATTATCTCCTGATTAGACGGTCTTTCCGATGCAAACATCACGAATTTAACCGACCAGAGTGTGTGCCAAGCGTACCGAATTCTCGGTAAACGAAATGGACAATCAATAGCACTGCGTACAGTATTTTTAACTTTCAGGGGTAGCACCTTACCCGAGACTTTGTATTGTAGTTATGAACGTGTTTCTGTGCGGCCGTATGCGCTATTTTTGGTGTTAACGGTTTGGTCATACGCAAACTCGGTTCACGTTGGACGCAACATGTGAAAGTGCGACTAGCTTCCACACGGTTAAGGTGTCTGTTCCCGAGACCCTGTTTACGTCCACTGTCGCGGTAATGCGGTAATCATACATCAATGTGCACAGTTTATTTATTTTTTTAGAGGAAAAGGCCAAAAAGGAGTTGAGACTTAATGAACATCTAAATATTCCAATGCCCGGCGCCGCTATCAGCAGCTTCAGCCTGCGGCCACCTTAAGCTGCGACTCAGCATTTCACCGCACTCCTGGTCCCCCTGTGGTCCTTCAAGCAGCATAGATTGCAGAAGCGCCCACACAAATGGACTTGTCCCTTAGTCAACCACGTTGTTTGAATGACCCTTACGGCGACCTTCCACGTAGAAAGCTTCCACTGTTTGTTAACCATCCCTCACCTTCTTTCGAGAGACTCCTTTGTCCCACTTCGCCTATCCCACGTTTCTGGCGTCTTTCCTGCTGTCGTGGAATACTCGCGGTGTTCCCTCCCATAAGACTAAACTGCGGCTTTTGTTGCGGTCGTATGACCCCTGTTATGGTTATTTGTTTACAGTAAACGAAGGTTCGCCCTCACGATCCTTTTGTTCTACACCGTTACCCCCGGCTCGTTTCGATCTTATCCCGGAGGAGGGCTCACCTGCTCATTGGGGTGTCATGTTGTTCTCTCCACCGCCGAACTATCTATTATTCAGTCGTCTTCCCTTCCCAGACAATTGTCGCTTTTTTGAGACTATTCTTGCGCGCATGAGGGGTCTTAAGGCATTTCACCATCGCCCTACGCTTGATCATTTTATGTGTTTTAAACAAGCCCCCGCCAGGGCTTATTCAAGATAGCAAAAGGGCTTCCTGGACTTCGTTTGTTGCCACCTTTAATCGCAAAACGCATTCATCCGTTGTGTAGGAGAAGCTCCGGAGTGTTGTCGGTAAGCAGGCTGGCTCTTCCGTTCGGGACTATGCCACCGTCGTAGATCCGGTAGTTGTTGCTGACGCTCTTGGTAGTACGTTCGGCCTGTCTCAAGCTCCGCAAATTATGATGCAGCATTTCGTACTACTAAGGGCGAGGTGGAGTCTCTTTTGATCTTTTAATAATGAGTGCTAAAACGCGGTTTTTAATATAAAGGAGCTGGAAATTTCCATATCCTCTTCTAGACTTTCTGCTCCTGGACATGATGGTATTCATTTCGCCGTGCTCCAGCACCTCTCTCCTGCTGGCAAATTCTTTCTCTTGTGGCTGATAACCGCATTTGCTGCGATGGAGTGTTTCCTGCAGCCTGGCGCGAGGCCATCATGGTCCCAATCTTAAAATCTGGTAAGTGTCTCCATCTATCTATCTGTCCGATCTCCCTCGCCAGTTGCCTCAAGGTGTTGGAGCACATGATTAACGAACGATTGATTGGTGGTTAGAATCCCATAATCTGCTTTCCAGCGTCCAATGTGACTTTCGCGTTACCGTTTCACAGTGGACCACTTAGTTTTGTTATCCACTACTAGCATGGTGGCTTTCTACGGAGGAGTCTGGCGGTCGCGGTGTTTTTTGAACTGAAACAATCGTATAGTGCTTATTGGAGGTATATATACTTCGTTCCCTTCATAATTGGGGCATTCCTGTTCGTCTTCTCTATTTTATTCAGGAGTTTATGAAGCAGAGAGTGTTTAGGTTACAGGTAAGCTCGATTTTATGTGGTGGTTTTCCTCAGTATAACGGAGTACCGCAGGGTTCTGTTCTCAGTGTCGCATTGTTTGCTATTGCCATCAATCGTACTGTAGATTGTGTTCCACCTAACGTTCCGTCCGCATTGTTTTTGGATGATATCACCATTTACTTTAGTTCTCGACGGACTTTTCTAGAGCGCCACCTACAACTGTCTTGACCGCTTCTACATTTGGAGTAGGCATAACGGGTTTAAGTTCTCTGGCGGGAAAACTCTCTTGATTAATTTCTAGCGACGGAAAGCGTTTCCTTTCCCTTCTCTACATCTTTGTTCAGATGCTCTTCCTTTCGCCGAGGAGAAGAAATTTTTAGATTTGATGTTTGACAAGAAGCTCTGTTGATCTTGCAGTATATCGCACTTAAAGGTAAGGTATGATCGTTCTCTCAGTCTTAAACGGGTTTGAAGTGCATATCCTGGGAGCCTGATCGGACTACCCTTCTATAGCTGTATAGGAGTCTGATCCGGTCGAAACTCGACTTTTGTTGTATTGTGTATTCTTCGGCCCGACCGTCAATTTTAACTCGTGTCATTGCTGCGTATCATCATGGTATCCGTTTGAGTATTGGCTCCTTTCATTCTTTGTGCGGAAGCTGTTGAACCTGCGCTGCCTTATCGGCGTGATGTTCTCCTTTGTAGTTATGCCTGTAGCTTCTTTAGTTTATGTGATTGCGTCTTTTACCTTGTTTTTAACGAACATTTGGACCGCCGATACTGAAGTACCTCCCTGACTTTCCACCTGGTGTTCGCTTCCTTCGGCTATCGGATATCACTGTACGACAGTGGTGTACAACAGTATCACAAAATGGAGACTATCTTTCCCGCATGGCTTCACCCTAAGACCCGCATTGATCTAGGTTTGCTCTCACCGAAATCGATGGCACTCCATTCGGCTATTCATTCCGCCTCTTTAGCCCTTAAAGCGCAGTTCGGTGATTGTATTTTATCTGCACTGATGGGTCCAAAGATGATAGGGACGTGGGCTGTGCTTTTATTCATTACCCACAGACTTTTAGATTTCTACTTTTACCGCAGTGCTCGATTTTTACAGCTGAGCTTTTAAAATGTTCTTTTATATATCAGCGTCAAACTTTAATGAGTTTGTTGTGTGTTCTGATGCCTTGAGTGCCCTGCAGAACCTTAGGTCGACGTCGACGATTTTTTATTGGTGTGTGTTGGGAGTGTAGCGAGCCGGGTCACCTGGAGAAGGACTGTCCTAATCAAGCCCATTACCACGCGGAATACTATTAAGCCCGCCGTGGCAGGGCACATTCAGGCCGTCTTCTCCATCCCCTCGAGTGACGCTACAAACCTTGGGCAGAAGAACGGACGACAGTCTCATCACAGAAACCTGGGTACAAGGAGAGCTGTGCCGAATACTGGTAGAAACAAGTGTAACCGACGGCAAAAATTAAGATTGATGTGGCAAAGAGCTTGCCTACACGAACACTCAGTCGGCCCTACGGCCTCTGGCGTCGTGCGACATCTTACCCGTGGAGAAGAGGGCCTTACTGGAGTAGGTGCAGGACTGTGTGGCATTGGTCTCGTGGTTGGCCGGGGATATACTTACTGGAAAGGGATGCTCTTATGAGCCACGAGGCGACGTTTGACTTCGGCTCGAAAATCTTGCGATTCGGTCGAGCGAGGTGTTCCTCCAGAGCCCTCATGAACGTCCGGGGCTCTGAACATTAATTCTGACAGACGATATATCTGTGCACAAAGCGATACAGTGTTGTAGGTACACTGGAGGGTTCTTGTAATGTGCCAGAAAACACCATTGAACGGATTATGTGTTGTCTGGAATTAAGGAAGTGGCAATTAGGCTACTTTGGACACCGACCAGGAGGTAGCAGCGAGTATATCGCGGTGCGACGGATGCGAGAACAGTCGCAACCCCGGCTGAAAGACTTGCTGGAGAGAGCCTCAAAGCATCTGTCCGCTTCACATTCAGAGAAGGTCGGACGACTACTTAGCTGATACCAGTCTTTCTTCAATGAACGGAATAACGAATGTGGGCGTACTGAATGAGTACACCATAAAATCCACACTGGACACAGCCTACCTATGTGGCAACCACCAAAACGCGTAACTCTAGAAAACAGGCGGGGGTATTGAACTTGCTGGAGCACACGAAAATCATTGAAGAGTCGGACAGCCGAACAAGTAAGCCCAAAACAAAAGTTCTTTAAAATCACTGAAAATGGTATATACGCTTCTAGAATTCTGGGAACCAAATAACGAATATTACAGAAAGCTTTCGCTTCTTAAAACTCGATTTTTCTAGGCTTCTAGCGCCGAAATAAGCACAGGAAACATTTTCTCTAAAAATCGTCGCCTAGGGATATAACTACACTTTAGAGCATGGATCACACGAATGTCACCGTATTTTTTCCCTTCTAGAATCTCGATTTTTTTATGCTTCTAGTCTTCTGGCGAACAAATAAGTTCAGAAAAAAGTTCTTTGCAATTCGCTGCAAATAGTATATACGTGTAGTTTAAGGCCCGCAGAACAAGAATATCGCAGTTTTCAGTTCGTGAATCTCGATTTTTAATGCCTCTAGTCTTATGGTAGCCAAATATGCTTAGATCAAAAGCTCTTTAAGAATTGCTGAAAATGTTGTACACGTGCAGTTTAGAGCCTGGAGAACAAGAATATCACATACAATTTTCGCTTCGTGATTCTCGATTTTCTTATGCTTCTAGCCTTCCGACGATCAAATATGCTCAGAACAAAACTTCATTAAAAAGCGCTGCAATTAGTATATACGTGGAATTTAAAACCTGCAGAACAAGAATATCACAGAAAATTCATGCTTCGTGAATCTTGATGTTTTGATGCCTCTAGTCTTCTGGCGACCAAATATGCTCAGAACAAAATTTCTTTAAAGATTGCTGCAAATGCTATGTATGTGAAGTTTAAAGCTTCGAGAACAAGGATATCACCGAAATTTCTCGCTTCGAGAATCTCGATGTTTTTTTTTTATGCTTCTAGTCTTCTGCGACCAAATAAACCCAGAACAAAAATTGTAATAATTTTTCTGCAAATGGTATATACGTGTAGTTTAGATCCCGGAGAACAAGAATATCACAGAAGTATTTCGCTTAGTGAATCTCAATTTTTTATGCTTCTTGCCTTTGGTGATCAAATAAGCCGAGATTAAACGTTGTTTCGAAATCGCTGCAACGTGCAGCTGAAAGCCTGGAGAACAAGAACGTTACAGAAATTTCTCGCTTTGTTGAATCTGGATTTTTTTATGCTTCTTGTCTTCTGGCGACTAAATATGCTTAGAGCAAATGTTCTTTGAAAATTGCTGCAAATTGTATATACGTACATTTTAGAGCTGGAGAGCAAGAATATCACAATAAATTTTTCGCTTCGCGAATCTAATTTTTTTATGCTTCTTGTCTTCTGGCGACTAAATATGCTCAGAGCAAAAGTTCTTTAAAAATTTCTGCAAATGGTATATAGGTGCAATTTAGAGCCCGCAGAACAAGAACATCTAAATCTTTTGGTTCGTGAATCTCGTTTATTTAATGCCTCTAAACTTCTGGCGAGCAAATAAGCTCAGAACAAAGGTTCTTTACAAGTCACTGCAAATGGTGTATGATGATGATTGGTGCTTAACTGCTTAGGTCATTAGCGCCCTTAGGAATGAAAATTTATGCTTATAAAAATAAACGCAATTACAACAAAACTGTTAAATCCTAGACAACAACCACAGATAGATTAAAAACTGCAGTAAAATCAGTGAAAGAATAAAATAGTCAAAGTGACAGATAAAACCCCGGGAAAGGTACCTATTGAAAGCTGAAGTAAGAGTTTATGCTTTAAAAACAATGGAGGGAAACCTTATGTGTAGAATTATAACCACAGTCACCGGGCACCGTTGCCGGTGACAAAATTTAAAAGTACAATTAAAAATAAAAACTTGACTTACCTCTCCATTGTAAGCCGTCAAACAAGATAAAAGCCAATAAAACTAGATTGTTAACGCGGATTTCACGTTGGATAAAAAACTAAAGAATCTTCTCCTCCGCTCAAGCATCATCGGCGAGATTCCCGAAAGCCTGGCCGACAGTTGCAAAGTGGCTCGTAGTGGTGCTAGAGGAGCACACTCTACCAAGACAATGACTGACTGAAAATTTTTTTTCCACAGAGCGGGCAGATAGGTGGAGGTTCCTGCTTAAAAAGGTGGTTATGACTAAAAACACAGTGGCCAATACGTAACCTAGCTAAAATAACCTCCTCACGACAAGATAGACGTGAAGAAGTCACCCAGTGTATAGGGAGTTCCTTCACCGCGAATATTCTAAAATCTGCGGTGTAACAAAGGTATTGGTAACACTGGCCGCAGTAGATGCCTTCTTTGCCGCTAAATCCGCCAGTTCATTCCCCGGCAAGCCAACGTGTCCAGGAACCCAGGCTTACTCCACATTTACACCCGAAGCAAGCAAAATGTGGAAGATATTCTGAATGCGCTACACTAGAGGATGGTAAGTGTAAGCTCACGAAGGCTCTGAAGTGCACTAATCGCTCAGAATAAGGCAGTCACTCAAGTTTCGACGGCGAATATACAGAAGGGCTTGATAGATAGTAAATAGCTCTTTAGAATAAATTGGTGTGCTACTCGGTAAACCGAAAGTAAATGCTTCGGTTCGAGTGACAAAGGTAGATCCAACACCATCGGCGCACTTACTGCCATCAGTATATATAAGACGACCAACATAGTTTCCAATTGAATATCAACCCCAGGAATCTCAACCTCATCTACTAAGGGAAGTAAATTTGGCCCGAGACGAAGAGAAGATTAAGTGCCATTTGCCACCTTCGGCGCCAGAAATTAACGCATACTGTCTTCTCAACTGAGAAACGAAAGAAAGCCGTTTTTCGAGCTCCATTTAGAGAGGTTGTCCAAACACCGCTGGAGACGGCGTTCCAAAAATGGCGTACGCTGAGAAGTGCAGAAGATTTCTTAGCCACGAATAAACAGGACGAAACACCTCAGGGAACACATTCCGATATGGAATTAATCGCTATAGCAAACAGCGTCACGTTTAGTACCGAGCCCCGCGGCACTCCGTTCTCTTGTATAAAATTGTTAGAAATAACCGAGCCGACCATTACTGGAAAACGCAGTCCCTCATACAGTCCTGAATGAACAATGGTAGACGTCCACGTATATTCCAGTTGTGGAGGGAACGTAAAATCCCTGCCCGCAAACACGTATCATAAACCTTCTCGAGGTCAAAAAATATCCGAACCATCTGACAATTCTGAGGAAAGCCGTTCATGATCTGCTTCGATAGCGACACAAGGTGTTCAACCGCTGAACGACGCCTTTGAAAACCACAATGGATGTTGATTAGAAGATTGTGCGATTCCAGCCACCATACCAACCGCCTATTGATCGTGCGTTCCATCACCTTGCAGACTCAACTGTGAGGGGAATACGACGATAACTGGAAGTAAGGTGACGGTCCTTTCCTGGTTTCAAAATAGGTATGATAATGGCCTCCCGCCACTGATGTGAGAAAGAGGCATTCACCCAGATACGATTATAGACCTTGAGCAGGAAAGCCGTACCGTCAGGAGAGATGTAACAGCTGGACGTGGATACCATCTGGACCTGGTGCAGAGTTTCGCGAAGATGAAAGTGCATGGTCTTGCCCCGCTATGGTGAAAAAGATATTGTAGTCTTCAATGTTTTCTTAGAGAAAGGCGAAACCTTGAGACTCCATCTGAGCCTTAACTGGAAGAAACTCAGGGGAATAGCTGTCTGAGCTTGACACAGCGAAAGCTGTGCCAAGAGTGTTAGCCACGTCAAACGTATCAACCACAAGGCCTGCAGTAGTCTTCAGACCGGTGATGGGCATATGGGTCTTTTTTCCGGCTACACGCCGTAGCTTATCCCATACGACAGAGGATGGGGTATGTCGATTAAAATATGCTACAAAGTTGCTCCTTGATGTCTTCTTGATATCCTTAATAATTCGTCTAGATTGGGCACGCAGTTTTTTATATTGTTTAAGATTATCCAGAGTAGGGCGACGCTGGAGAGCGTCTGCGAGCACGAATAGCCATCCGGCATTCATCTGTCCGCCAAGGGTCAGGAAATCGACGGGGATGTGCAGTCGATCGCGGAATAGGAAGCTCAACAACGGAAATAATTGTCTCGGTGAGGTGTTGGACCAAGAAATCCACCGAATCCTGCTCGTTGTTGCGGAAAACAGTTAGGTTGGAATAAAAGTTCATGTTGGCCTGGTCTAGTCACCATCTAGGTAAACGGTGGGACATACATCCTGTGCTAAGATAGAGATAAGAATAGGAAAAGGGTCACTTTAATGCAAGTCAGAGATGATATTCCATTGTAAGGAAACCGCCAACTGTGGAGAACAAACTGATATATCCAGATGAGAAAAACTATCGTATTGAAAGCGTCAGAAAGAAATGTAGGCTCTCCTGTGTTCAGAAGAGTTAGATTGATATTACCCAAGAAATTGACGGTTACTTGACCTCTCGTACAAGCCCGAGGAGGGCCCCAAAGAGGGTGGTGGGCATTCACGATCCCTACCGACAGAAGAGGAGTTGGCAGCTGGAAGACGAGGTCTTCTAAATCAGTGCGCGAGAGGTCATCAGATGGAGGCACATAGGTACTGCAAATGGTGAAGCTAATGGAGGGGAGCGTAATGCGTAGAGCGGTGAACTGTATGTCAGAGTGTATGGGTACAGATTCATCGAAGATATGATCTCTGATAAGAATCTTGGTGCTCCCATGCGCAGGAACACTATCTGCCGGTGATAAATCACACCAGACACAAGAGTACTGCTTTATGGAAAGGTGGTCTTGGGGACGGAGCATGGTCTCTTGCAAGCATACGACCAAACGCTGATTCTGGTGGAGCAACAATTCAAGCTCTGGTCGATGTGATCTAATGCCACGTAAGTTCAACTGTAGGATAGCCATTGGCAATTTTATGGGATAAGAGTTAAATGGAAATGCGTTTTTGCATATTCGGCTGTGCTGGTCGGTTTAGTTTATTCATCTTGGCTGTCGGACTAACACTTTTTTTCGGAGCACGATACTGCCGCTTACGCACTGCTCACCCGGCAAGGAGGGCAGAATCCCCGGGGTCCACCTCTTCCACGGGAGAGGTCCTCTTTCCAATAGAGAATTTCGGTTCGAGATCCTCAAACCGATTAGAGATGCTGATCGGCGAAGATGGTGATCGCCGCCGTTCTCTCTCCCCAGAAGAATCCTCAGAAGAGGATCTGCGTGGCGAATAACGGAAACTAGTTCTTCCCTTAGATGATTTGGGAAGAGACGTTGCCTTTTCTTTTAGGAACTCAGTCCGGACATAACTGGTCTTGAACGTGCAGAATACTCAACACTCTTGCCGGTCTTAACACCTGAAGTCGATGGTTTGGGTAACTACTTTAAGGTGGTTCGCTTAACGATGGCGGATGCGGCAGATGGCGATATAGCCGTAGATGTAGATGCGGAATTCTTCGGCAGTGGTCTGGCTAGGAGAATCTTTTCGACGATGGTGGTCCCGCTTATATCGCTGATTTGAGTGGCGATTTCCCAACTCGGTACTGGTTCATCTGCGATGGAGCTATAGGTACCAGATGTCGGAGCACAGTTTTGGCGAATGCGCAGGAGCTTCCGGGCTTGAGAGAAGGGCACCTTCTCCTTCACCCGTATCTCCTGTATTGCTCTCTCCTCTGAAAAACGGGGGTATTCTCGAGAGCTTGATGAATGTGCGCCGCCGCAGTTAACGCAAGATGAAGATGATGTACAAACTCCATCGTGCATGGGGTCTCCGCAGTTGAAACAGGTAGACCGACCACCGTAGAACTTGCTGGAGTGACCAAAGCGATGACGCTTGTAGCTTCTGACCGGGTTATGAGTATATGGCCTAACTTTGGTAGATTCGTACCCTGCCTAATCCTTTGAGGAAGATCCACCCTATCAAAGGTAAGGAACCGGGTACGGGTAGGCGCAAATTCACCATTTACTCTCCGCTGAACCCTGAACACAAAGCTAATGTCTTGTTCCGCACGATTCTTCTGAATTGTGTCTTTGGACAAAACGTCCAATGCGCGGGTGTTGACAACGCCGCGCGAGTAGTTCAAGGTTTTGTGGTTTTTCACTTTGACTGGGTAAGCTGTCCAATTTATTGGCTCTCAATAAGTTCGCAATCTAGGGTGCAGACAATTGCTTCATTCAGGAGCGTGCCATTGCGCGAGCGTGTACAGGACTTCACTAGGCCAGCTATCGTATCCAGATCCTTTCGTATTAGAAAGGGACTAACCAATGTGAATTTCTGTCCTTCCTCTGTTCTATGAATGACCAAGTAGCAAGGACTGCTGGACTCGACTACTTCCTTTCCAAGCATGAGGTTAGTTTTTTGCCATAAATATATGGTATAAATTCATCCCCCAACACGGAGCTCAACAAGGCATTACACTACTAGGGAAACAGGGCCATACAGGGGGTAAAGCAGGCTCACCGTCCCACTCATCATGGAGGTCGGTATAATCCTGGCTGATTGACTAGGGGTGGGTAGGTCCCTGGCCTCCCACTTAGGTGACGTAGAAACAAAGCGATGTAATAGGCTACGCCTCTCCCCAGTTACTGAAGATCAGAAGACCAGGTTAAGATAAACAACCCTCATCCAACCAGGATATTCCTTTCCACCGACACTGACGTCCAAGCACCGCCTGCACATGGGTACTCAGAGGTTGCCCACAGAGGGAGTCAAGGTTTGCCCGGGAACCCCCGGGTGTGCCAAACCCGTACCTACCGTAGTAGGCCCCTGGGAGTGCAAATGGTATATACGTGCAGTTTAGAGCCTGGAGAACAAGAATATCGCTTACATTTTTCCCTTCCTAAATCCGGATTTAATGATGCTTCTTCTCTTGTGGCGATCAAATAAGCATAGAACGAAACTTGTATAAAAATCGCTGCAAATGGTATATTTGTACAGTTTAAAGGCTGGAGAACATGAATATCACAGACATTTTTCGCTTTGTACATCACGATTTTTTATGCATATAGTCTTCTGACAACTAAATGTGCTAAGAAACAAATGTCTTTAAAATCCTCTGCAAATGTTGTATACGTGCAGTTAAGGGCTCCGAAAACAACAATATCACATACATTTTTCGCTTCATGAATGTCAATCTTTTGATGCCTCTAGCCTTCTTGCGATCTACTATGCTCAGTACATAAGATCTATAAATATAGCTACAATTGTATATACGTGTAGCCTAGAGCCCAGGAAACAAGAACATCACATAAATATTTGGCTTCGTGAATATCGATTTCTAGATGTCTCTATTCTTCTGGCGACAAATATGCTCAGAAAAGCAGTTCTTTAAAAATCGCTGCAAATGGATTATACTTGCAATTTAGAGCCCGGAGAACACGAATATCACATAAAGCTTTCGCCTCGTGAATCTCGATTTTGTGATGCTTCTAGTCTTCTGGCGATAAAATATGCTGAGAATAACATTTCGTTAAAATCGCTGCAAATTGTATATCTGTAAGTTTAGAGCCGGAGAACAAGAATGTCACGTAAATCTTTTGCTTCGCGGATCTCCATTTTTTATGCTTGTAGTCTTTTGGTGACCAAATATGCTCGTAACTATAGTTCTTTAAAAATCGCTGCTAACGATATATGCGTCCATTTTGGAACCAGGCAAACAAGAATATCACACATTTTTTTTGCTTCGTGAATCTCGTTATTTTATGCTTGTAGTTTTCTGGCGACGAAATAGGCTAAAAAAATATCTAAAGTGTTCCATTCACATGACTTTCTCTGCATCTCTACAACAGGTTATTCTATTTACTTCATCTAATGGAGAAAAACTTAGCAGAACTAGTCTTATTACTTGTTTCCTTGTTAGTATAAGCGAAATAAGGGGGTACCATAGGTTAAAGTGATAGTCAAAAGCTGGTTGCTCTGCGACTGAAGTTCCTTTGTTTGTATGGACACGAGTTCACAAAGGTCTGTATGATAAAAGTATGTTTTTATAGCTGAAACAAAAAACAAGAAATATCTAAAAAGACGGTCACCTCCACCAAAAAATGTATGTAACATAAATTGTGTGTTTTAAAGTTCTTGTGTGGTAAGTTTTTGTCCATCTCTTACGGCTTAGCAGTTATGCAAAATTCCGTAAAATTGACCCAGAATAAAGGGGTCTTCAGAGGCTATTCCCAGAAAATTCAAACTATACATTTTATTTGTCAAATAAATATCTTTAATATACGACATTTTAATCAAAATCGTTAGAGCCATTTTTAAGAAAATCAAAATTTTTGAAAAAACGTCCCATGTAAAGTGTAGTTTGGGGTGGGGGATTTATCTCAAAATCTTCGTGTCGCATCCCTCGAAGTACTAAACTTAAATACTAAGTTCGATATTTTACCGAGTTTTCGTTTTTGAGTTATCGTGTTCACAGACACACGGACACACACACGGGCCGTTTTCTTAAAAAACTTTTTTTTTTTTTTTTGATAAAGGGGACCCTAAAACATATATTTCCGCTGAAATTTCAGTATCAAATTTGTTTATTAGGGTGCAATACCTTCTCTATACACTATGTTTTATAGTACGTGTGGAGAAAGTGAGTAACAATAACACATACTTTTTTTTGCTTCGTGAATCTCGTTATTTTATGCTTGTAGTCTTCTGGCGACCAAATAGGCTCCGAACAAAAAGTATTTAAAAATCGTTGTGAATGGTATATACGTTTATTTTAGAGTCCGGAGAACAAGAATAAATCATGGATACAAGAATATCACGTGAATATAATTTTTGATGCCTCTAAACTTCTGTCGACCAAATAAGCTCAGAACAAAAATTCTTTACAAGTCGCTGCAAATGGTATATACGAGGTATGTAATGCCCGGAGAACAATATTATTAGTAGGTAAGAAGTAAGGATTGGTGGTCAGAAAAATTGTTAAACAAATGCCTCATATTTGAAAAAACGGCAATATATTGTGCGTGAATGCATAATAAAGTTACCCTTGATGCCCCATCAAGGCGTCCGAAGTATCGGAAAGGAAAGAAGTTGGTGTGATCGTATGGGTTGAAGTAGATGAAGGGGAAAACATGTGACAGCAATGCCTGATATTTGAAAGACGGTGGAGTTATACGTGACAGGGAATCCGAGTAATCGGGGGAAGAAAGAGGTTGATGTGATCGTATAGAATGATGTACAGGAGGGGAAAAAGAGAACAAGAAGAAGAAGAAAAAGCTATCTATAGCGAAAGCGTATAACGAGAAAGAAAATATCTGACAAAGAGGGTATTCGAATGAGTAATGAATCCACTCCATTAGGTCTATTCCTTCATCGTCAGGAATAGGGTCGACTATCACCTGAATTTCTGAGTATCCTGAATAAAACTTGTCAAGAACTTTGTTACGTATTCGAACAATTGTAAAAGTCATGATAATAATAACTTACCACTCGAACCAAAGACGTATGCTTTCTTTGTAGACTGTGCACGCAATACCAGCAACAATCGTACACGTTTTATAGAGTGCCTTTATCATGATGAGTAAGCTTAAGCACAAGTCAGACACTGATGCAATATGTTAACTGTATTGCGTTTTTGTAGTACGTGCACGCAATTAAAATTAACTGGTTTTAACTTGTTATAAATGCACACTCATGCTACGTTTGCACACTCGAGTTTTAGACAAGATCAAACCGATGTTGGCACGTGTGTGTTGACGTTATAATAAAGTTACTAGTCGAAAGGTTACTGTAGTCTACTGAATTGACGTCAATGCAATAAAGCATGACAACCTCCGACCTTTTGTTTTTCAGAATACAAGGTCTAAGGTTATCACGGTCTACTGCATTGACGTCTTTGCAATGAAGCGTGGTAACCTTCGACCTTTTATTTTGCTGAATAAGAGGTCTAAGATTACCACGGTCTACTGCATTGACGTCAATGCAGTGAGGCATGGTAACCTTTGGTCTTTTTTAATTTTGAAAAATAAGACGTCTAAGGTTACCACGGTCTACCGCATTAACATCATTCCTTAGCATATATAAACGCCAGCTATCGTTTTTCAGTCATACCATTTCTTGCTTTAAGAGCATCTTCGACAGACATACAAAACGTATTTCAATTTCAAACTACGCAATGGTGTAAGTTCGGTTGGTTGTACCGACACACCTGTAGACCTCTCGGTAAAGAGAGGTTGCGAAGACTTTCCATTAGACCTGTCTAGGAAAACTAAGAAAACAAAGTTAGGGAAGATACCACCTGTTCCGGACTATATCCCTCTAAAGAGAGAAATTCTCCAGACAGTTAGAAAATCGCTTATTCGACGCCATCTAGGTATGCAGGTTGATTTCCAGATTCAACTGCCCCGATACTTGCAGGAGCTGGAGCACTGCCACCTTCAGAAAGTAAGCGACCGGCAACATCAGCTGAGACATCACCAACCGTCTCAAGAGTCGGAGGATGTGGAGGAGCCATCGCAGAAGGAGAAGGAGCCATCGCAGATGAAAAAGCCACCTCAGGAGGAGGAGCCATCGCAGATGAAAAAGCCGTCTCAGGAGGAGGAGCCATCACTGAAACCGAATGACGTTAACAAACAACAAAATGGACAAAAGGTACTGGAAAGGCAAAAGACATTTCCAAATATTATAAAAATTAAGAAAACTAAAATTAGAGAACTTATTAGCAATCTTCAACATATTATAGACGAGGTATCAGGCGTATTTCAAGTAAATAAGGGCAACACTGGTCCTAGTATAGAAAACCAATCGACAATATTTTTGTCCGAATTAAACGCACTTGGAGAAAACAACAACAATGACGACGACGATGACGATGACGTTGATGATGACATTTGCGATACAGACAGTCATGCAGGATATCAAATGGAAGATAACCAGCGTTTCCAGTATGACTTTTTAAATCTTAATTCACTGCACCCTGGTAGAACACAAACAGTTTCATGCCTTCATTCATGCGTTGTTCCACCGGGGCGCATAGCTCAAATTGAAACCGGATTAAAAATCCAAATACCGAAGGGTTATTCAGCCACGGTGAACAATTACAAATTTCTGTTGCACCATGAGATGACTGTGCTGTGCGACAGTAAGCCTCACACTTTGACTGTTAAAGTAAAAAATAATTCCACAACACCATATCGTATAACTCGCGGTACAAGTGTCGCGTTGTTAACATTCAATGCATGTCATATACCAGAGAAAAAATGTAAACTATTTGAAACCATATGTTGCGACGAATGTGAAATTTGCTAATTTTTAACTATTCTTAACAAGCATACAGTGCAAAAGTAGTCACTATTAGATATAAAATCATGTACAGTGCTTAAAAATAAAAAAACAAAAAAAAAAACAATTTACACCGGTTTACCTATTTTTTCAATAACAATACTGATTGTTATTTTCCATTTGATATCCTGTATGACTAACTTTTTAATACGAATATTTGAATTTATGTACAAAAACATGCAATGTAAAAATAGTCAGTATTAGATGAAAATCATGTACAGTGCTTAATAATAATTAAAATATTATACCAGTTTACCCATTTTGTCATGTATGTAAGGTCATCATCATTATATTCAATTTAATCTTCTTCCTTTTCCTGACTCGTTTTATTGTAAATCATCATCGTAATTAACATATAGTTCCGCATCTTGCGAAGTTTGTTTGTCTTTGGAAGCGCAGATATTAAAATTTGTAAGGTTAAATACCAATTGTTTCAAACCAACAACCTCTTGATGCATATTGTTTACATTTTGCTTTATTTTATTAAGTATATTTTGGTGCTGTGTTAGGTTGTATTGTCTTGTATCTAAAGCCTCTTTCATATCTCGAATTATTTCATTTGCTTTTTGCAAATTTTCTTTAAGATTATCGTTATCTTCCAACGTAGTATCTAACTCATCATTAAAATTCACAACTGTCTTATTATACTCTCGCTCCAACTTTTGCTTTACTTTATTTATGGCTAATCTACATTTTTCCGTTACAACGTTTCGTAAACGACCTTTTGCTGCAGTAGTAGTCGCAGATCCACATTCTCATCTAATATTTAACATACCTTCAGCAGACCAGGAAGCTCCTCGCTTAATTCTACCTGCACCTTTTTTTCCTCCTATATTTAAATCCCACTCACCATTTCCGCATTTTCCAAATACATAAATATAATTGTCCGCAAAGTACGAGTTCATATCGTCAATTACACTGTATAACATTAACAACTCAGTTTGTTCCTCAGTTAATTTCCAATTTAAACCTAAGCCGGACGGTAAATCATATTTATCTATTAATGTTTTACAATTCATCCTCTCTACTAAAATTGAATTGTTGCCGCTTGGTAACATGTTAACAGGCTTACCATAAAAATTACAACCTGTATTATTATTATTATTATTATTATTATTATTATTATTATTATTATTATTATTATTATTATTATTATTATGTCCCAAACCTTCCACACATTCGCAAACATCATTTACAACATAACCATATTTGCATTGCATATTGCCCACGTGTAGATTATCGTTATTTAATTGACCGCAGCGATATCCGTATAAGCATTTCGTTACCGGTTTTAAACAGGTGTACACATTATTTGAGTTCTCCACATTCACCCTTCCACATTCTCCACAAGTACCCTCAAACCTGCATTCACTATTTCGTTTATAAATGCACGAACAATTAGAAAATAATTCGTAATCTTTTTGACACATGGTAGCATTTTCCAAATGTCCGGTATCATCATCGATTGTAAATCCACACCTACCGAACGTTACACAACTCGCCTCTGCACCTAATAGTGCACCCTAAAAACACCACGACCACCACCCCAAACATATTAAACACGTATACTAACCTGTAATGTTCAGGTGTTGATTATTATATATTTAAAGAAGTGTCACGTGATAACATTCACGCATCGTAAGAAACATCATTACCTCATAAGCTAATAATTAATACAACGTAATAAATGATTGCGCAGAATCTTGATAGAAGCCTCTGTATCACGTGATTTAAATAACCAATCAAATGCGATTGCAAATATCATATATCCCCCCAACGAACACGTAACCCTCATCAGTTTACTGTTGAAGTCACGTCCACATCACAGCGCTCGCTAAACTAACAACTACAACAAGGTATGTAGCACTTTTCTTACTTTACATTCCGCATAAAATGTACAGCATGTATTGTACCTCTTACAACTAACACTCCCATGCATATTTCCATCTAGGTCATTGTCATACATCACTATAAAATTATCAAACAACAGGTCGATGAACTCGTCCACAAATACCTCGACAACTATCAGCAATTAGCGATGCTAACCCCAGAGGAACTTCACACCTTGTCGCTGCTATCTCGTTCCTTAGAGCAGTTTCCTCCTCAAGACGTGGATGCCGTGTGGAACACATTAAGTGAACAGTGTAAGGGTGTATTTGCTCAGTATCGTCGATGCAGGACTCATTTTAATCTACATTCCTGGACCACACACCTAGATGGACCTGCACCTTTTGTTAAAAATTGTCACTTCTGTGCACCACCTTATGAAACTGACACATGAAAAAATAAAAAACAAAAGGCCCCTCGGCCGGCGAGGACGGTTCAAAGTACCATACCACACTGGCGCCAACCAGGAAGTGTCACAAGTTCACAACAGATGTCAACATTCCTAGCCAAAGTCACGATTGGTTTAACATGCCGTTCATTCACTTTAACGACCTCGACAACGTTATCGCAGACACAAACAAGCGCAAGGGTCAAACACTTTTTACCTTTACGCCAGTGAGTAGCCATAACAAACAAAGGTAAGAAAGGTCAATGACGTCATGTTCAACCAACCGTGACTAAACCTAGGTGAAGTCTATGACCTTGATCTTTCCTTGGCGCCAGGGTGACTTTGACCGTCAGCCCGACGGGGGTTACATACTACTCTGGCCACCAAATATACTCAGAACAAAAGTTGCTCCAAATTTGCTGCAAAAGCTATATACGAGCACTTTGGAGTGTAGGGAACAAGAATGCCACAAAAAATTTTCATTTCCAGAAAGTCGATTTTTAGATGATTCTAGGCTTCTGGAGAACAAATATGCACAGAACAAAAATTGCTCCATATTCGCTGTATAAGACAAATGCGAGCAGTTTGGAGTGTAGAGAACAAGAATATCAGGAGAAAAATATACTCAGAACAAAAGTCGCTCAAAATTCGCTGCAAAACCTACATACGAGTACTTTGGAGTGTGGAGAACAAGAATATCACCAAAATTTTCCTTTTTGAGAAGGTCGATATTTAGACACTTCTAAGCTCCCTGGCCACAAAAGATAATCACAACAAAAGTTGCTCTAAATTCGCTGCAAAAGCTATATACGAGCAGTTTGGAGTGTGGAGAAGAAGAATATCAGAAAACATTTTCATTTCGGGAAAGTCGATTTTTAGATGATTCTAGGCTTCTGGAGAACAAATATACCCAGAACAAAAATTGCTCCAAATTTGCTGCAAAAGCTATATACTTGCAGTTTGGAGTGTGGAGAACAAGTTTATCGCAAAAAGTTTCCTTTTCGAGAAAGTCGATTTTTGATGCTTCTAAGCTCCCTGGCCACCAAATATGCTCCGAAAAAAAGTTGCTCCAAATTCGCTGCAAAAGCTTTATATACGATTAGTTTGGAGTTTGGAGAACAAGAATATCACAAACATTTTTCATTTCGAGAAAGTCGATTTGCGATGATTCTATGCTTCTGGTGAAGAATATGCTCAGAACAAAAGTTCCTCCAAATTCGCTGCAAAAGCTATATACAAGTAGTTTGGGTGTAGAGAACAAAAATGTCACAAAATGATCCTTTTCGAGAGAGTAGTAATACTATGAGATATTCAGGAAAAAAGATGCCGCCCATGTAAAACATGGTGTCGTACAAGATGTACCACTTGAAATAACATCTGCCGACAGAGCACCCACAGAGCGATGTTTCTTTGCCAAGACAACAGTCTAAAAGCTTCCCCATGTGCCTGTCAATCCAAGTATGTGCTGCCGAGTACCACCCCCTCCCCCTTTGCCCAACCACCTGTGTAAATGGTTTTACTTGCAGGGCTCTTAATGACTTGAACAATCATCTTTCACATTCATAGATCAAAATTCAATTTAATCGATTCACCACGGCCACGCTAATTTCTAATTTTTCGAGCTACAAGGCTCATCTGCATATCAAATCGATCTAGTTTTTCACGAATCTCTAATCATAAATGCAAAATTCTATTTATTTCAATTCGATAGCCTCTTTTAATTAAAAATATGTAGGATTACTCTATCTCTGGCATTTTAAAGGCCACAAAGTCCATTTTCGTGACATATTGGACTAAATTTTGACAAGGAATCTGTATATACAAACATAGTTCAACTGTCATGGCGAAATAAAAAAAACTGGATATAATTACTGAGTGGTATATTTGATATAGCTTGAACATGCGTTTGCGGTAATATTTTTACAACGAATTATATAACACTCGAAGGATTGAACATGTTAAAAGCTTTATTATGCAATTCCAACATATGAAATGAAAAAACTAGCAAGAGAGAATTGCTTTTATAAAGCCTACTAATTCATCATATCAAAACCAATATGACGGCGAAGCGGATTGAGTTTACAATGAGCAGAACACTGAGAATTCCAACACCATTGCAACACCAGATATTATAAAGCTTAATATCAGTTCTTACACAGAGACCTTCAATCAACTTTCAGTGGAGGGTGGGGGTTGCAACCACGTGACTTTACGGCTATGTAAAGCTAAACAACCGCAATAAGGATTGAATGTAGAACACAATTATAACACTCGCTATAAATAAAATCTGTTATAGTTCCCTTATAACCCCCTAACCAGAACAAGAATTAACTTCGCGCATAATAAAAAAAACTTTAATTACAATTACACTAATTAAATTGACAATAATGCTTATAAAATTGATGTTACAATAAAACGCCATAACACTTTTCTTATTGCTTTATTAGCACATAACCAGCACAAGTATAAGATACACGATTGGTTAATTTTAGAAATTTTAATTACAATTACGCTAGTTAAAATGTCAATAACGCTTAAAGAATTGATACAATAAAACACTATCAGAATTTTCTTGTTCATGTATCACCCTCATCCAGTACAAGAATTAAATACCCGCTATCCAAAACTCATGAAACTTTAATTACAATTTCGCTAATTAAAATGGCAATAACACTTAGAGAATTGAAATTACAATAAAACACTATTAGAATTTTCTCAATCTTTTACCAACCCTATTCAGTACGAGTATTATATTCGCGATTAATTCAATAAATTTTAATCACAATTATACCATTACTTTAATTTTAAATATGCAAATATCAACTCCATTTGCAACGCTATAGCGAAACGAGTGATACAAATTCTTCACGAAACTGCATCTACATGCCAACTGCTGCTTGGATTATACGCCTAGTGTAATCAAACATTATTCGTAACTATCACAAGACATAAAATGCTTTTGTTTACGCAAATGTCAGTCCTATACCAAAAATCTCGTGTGTTCCATTCACATGACTTTCTCTACCTTTCTGCAACAAATTATTGTTAAAAGCTTGTGCGTCCATTTACTGCATGCTAATTGAGTAAAAATTATTAGAAATAGTCTTCATACTTGCTTCCTTATAAGTAAAAGCAAAATAAGGGAGTACCATAGATTAAAGTGATAGCCATAGTCAACAGTTGGTTGCTATATTTGTATGGACAGCAGCTGAGAAACTTCTTTATGAGAAAAGTATATGTTTTAGAATATTTGAATAAAATCAATGAATATATCAAAATTGTTCATTCCACAAAAAGCATGTATTTAACATAAATAGTGTTCTAATGATATATACATTTTATGTGATAGGTTTTTCTCTATCTCTTATGGTTTACTAGTTATAACAGTTTATTCAGCTTAAAAAAGCTTTTCAGAGACTATAATCAGAAAATTCAAGTTATACATTTTTATTTATTTATTTTTCCATGTAAACATCTTTAATATTCGATATTTTAATCAAGATCGTTACGGACATTTTTTCAGGAAATTAATATTTTTGCAATTGTTTCCATGTATAAGCTAGTTTGTGGTGTAGGGGTGTGATATTATTTAAA